>CM062920.1:124217985-125565842 GCA_031878705.1 Tapirus indicus | reverse complement strand
TGAGGTCAATATAAAAACTCATTGTTTTTCTTTGAGAATACCTGTGGCCTATTAGCTTAGTAGTGCTAATGAAATTAGGGCCATAAGGTCAAACCCCACATGTAACAATTAGTTTCAAAGAAAAAAACTTTTCCACAGCCAGTGACTGTACCCCTAACTTTGACCAGCTGTCGTACAAATGCATGGCTGCCAGTCTACAAGTTACCAAGCCAAGGAATGCAAATGGCGCAGCTCAAATCCAGTCCCACTCAAAGCAATGCCAATGGTGGGTGAGTGTATCTTTGAATGCCCCAAATCGTGTACTCTGTTTTTTAATTGGAAAGACAGTATCAATGGACTGGGAAAAAGCTTTTGGTCAAGGTTTATAAGCTTATAGGTTTTTATTTGTCCCCTCTAATTTAGTAAAGGACAGCTAAAAACTGACCTACTCGTCCTCACATTCAAGAGAGTGAGAAAATGCAAAGATGAGAACTGTCAGCCGGTCTCTCCTAGCAAAGAAAAGTGGCAATCTGTTTTCATGAGGCATGTGCTCCTTTGGCCAGATGACCTGCATATATTTGGTCGTGTCTGAGCTTCTATTCCATCCCCGAGGGGTTGAAATCCAGCTTAAAACAAAAAAGAAGCTGGCTCCTCTTTCTTTAAGTAGGTGTAATCGCCTATCTTTGGAGACAAACAGAAACTATGTATAGAAGATAAAGAAGATTAAATGTTCTTTGGTCACTACTTAAATCCAGGGTTCTCCTTTCTTGAATAGCACCAAATCCTTGTTAATTACAATCTAGACTACAAGTCTGTTAAATTTAGAAGAGGTCATTTACTTTAACAAAATCTCCTTGTTTTATAGACAAGGACATTTCGGTCCAGGAAGTTTAAATGCCTGCCAAAGTCATATAGCTAATGAATGACAGGTCTGGGAGCAGTTTCCTAAGCACCATATTTCAGATGAAAGAAGCTTGAGTTAATAACAATAACCTAGGTCTAGGAAGGCTGTTGCAATCAATAACAGTGAAATTCATTGCAAAGTTTCACTTAAACTCTACAAAACAGTATGTTTTAACCCATGAAGAATGCCATTCGTTTATTCAGACCTGTTCTTAATAACTATGCAATGGAAGTATGTTTTACAAAAGCTATAAATCTGAAATAGCCAAAAGGGTATCCAACTTTCCTTTCTAATTGATTTACTTCTCCTTTTTCCCAGACTGCTGAGGTAAAGCATATATACAGTTTATTTAAGGGACTGTTTATAGACTCTTAAAACTAAAAAAGACCCCAGAAGTTTGCTTTCTTTTGGTTGCTCTTAATTGAAACCATCCAAGATGTTGGTTGTCCATCAATTTTTTAAGTATCTCCAAGGACAGAAATTCCACAAGCCCCTAAAGCGCGTTAAAATGGTTAATCGCCAAGGCTGTCAAAAATTATATCTATGGCAAGCTTAACTTCTCCTATTTCACTTGAAGCTCTTTTCCTCTTGCTTTTTCATGCAAAACAAGGTTATCACAAGTCACCCTCTATGAGGGCTCCATCAATCTGGTAAGATAATAGCTAGCTCTTTCCCATTATGTTCCTTCCATTATACCACAATTTTTCTCATAGGACTATGAGGGCACAAGACTGGCTGATGTGCTCTCTTACTATGATGCATAGGGAAGAAGCAGTAATTAGCTCTTCATTGGAACTTTCATTTCATAAAATGTCTGGGGAAGCTGTATTAATTATAGAGGAACAGTTCCACTTAATGCTGGGAAGATGTTCACAAAACAGATAATCTAGAAGGTTGCTTCCGCTGTGCTCTCACGCAACTTGGGCTTGTAGAGAAATATGAGCTCATCCACAACATTGAGTTGATCTATACAAAATAAGCATAACAAGAAAATTTTATTCAGAACGGTTTTGTCTCTAACAGAGTTAAAAAACCTCTCATGGTAAATGTTATGGCTCAAAAAAAAAAGACAGATATGGAGGCGATTTGCTTTCAGATGTTTGAATTTCAAACTAAGATCAGAAACTGCCTTCCACTATTAAAAAAAATCCATGATTTGAAGCAGCTTGAAATAAAAGGCACGGCCTCAAGAAAACTTTAAAAATAAGGGTAAAAACAATAATAAGTCAATTGACAAGGGATAGAAGTGGGGATGACTGCTTTCCTGTAAAAAATATTTCAAAGACTGTAAATGCTTCAAGCTGACTTCTCCACACACAGTAAATCTCAGGGGACAAAAAGGAAACTCAATAAAATTTGTTGACAACAGTTAATGCCTGTAAGAATAATTGGCTCAGACACAAAACAGACCATCAACGTAGCTTGGGGACGACCAAAATGCAGCTTTTAAGTCATTGTTAGCATACATTGTATTCAGCTGAAAAAAGGAAAAACAGTTTTATCAAATAGCTGGGTAAATATGAGGTGAGAAGAATTGTCCAAAGTACCTGACAATCCTAATTCTTGATGGTTCTAAAGACTAAGATCCCAAACAAGTAATTCCATTCCATTCAATTGGATTCAATTCAATTCAGTCACATCGGTTCCACAATAAATATGAGCCTTTACTATATCAGCTAGGCATTCAGCTAGATACTGGGATTCAATGGTAAATAAATATGGCCTTTGGCATCAAGGAGCCCATTGAGAGGGTAGATCCTTGCTAGGTGATTTTAAATATAGGACAAAGTGTTCAGGAAAAGCCTAAAGGACTATGATCTATTCTCCTGTGATTCTTTTTCTCTTGATAATACTTATGTGCATGTTTTTCTTATCTCCCAACTAGACTGTGAGTTCCTTGAAGTCAAAGCCAATGCTTCATTCATTTCTAGGCATCTTATTCAGGCCTAGTACAGTGTCTTACACATAGCAGATGCTCCATCAGTGTTTTGAATTAAAGACTTTAAAGGGGCTAACTCTCTTGGTCACAAAGGATTGTCCAGTTGACTAGAAAGTTAATAAGAATACTTTTGTGCACGAGGATCTATGTCAGACAAAGAATTTATGTGAGTCACGGAATTCTATGAGGCAGAACTTATGGAACATAGACCTTCAATGACAATACTGACAATAATAACACACAATTTATAAAACTACTTTCTATCCAAAGTCATATTCTAACATCAAGAGTTGCCATATATAACCTTCCCCTTTCAAGTTATTAAAATAGAATCAAAAATCTTTGCTAAAATTTGATCATTGGAGTAATAGAATGAAAGAACCTTTTCAGTGTTTTAAAATTGGTTTCCATCATTACTGTCCGATCCTCTTAACTATCTGTGTGAACACGTATAAGTATCATATGGTTACATGGGACCAAATCATTTCTTTGCATTCTCATTTTTCGTCATGTAATGCAAACATCGCAGGCTTAGAAGGATCCAGTTTCCATGCACTGTGTATGGAAATCCTGGAGCATGTCACATTGAACATTACAATTCAACCTGGCACATAACAGAAGACACCTGTGGGCTTGGCAATCACCTAGTGAAGTGGATCAAAGGAAATTGCACACATGGATTATCGAGGCAAAAAATAAAATCCTCTTGGGCATAATACATGAGAACCACTTATTCATTTTTTAAAATGTAGATCAGGAGCGGCAAAGTAGAGAATAATGACAACCCATCGTTGGGCGACATTGATGTGACATATTGCCTTCCACAAGATATTTTAAAGGTAAAACAAATCTGCTATTTGAAAAGCATTCACTCAATGAACTCATTCATTTACACTGCAACAGAGAACTGGATAGACTTGCTTTGTTGCCAGAGAAATAAATGAATTCACTCAATTAAAGCATTGGCTGGAAACAGAATGAGAATTTGCCCATTCAGATAGTGGGAAGCACTTCTCATTCTCTGTCACTAGTTGTTTAAAGGCTACAATGAGTCCAGATCATCAGTCCATCTATAAAACTCTTCCTTCCCATTCCCTCTACCCATCCCAGATGGCTATACACAGACTCCTCCCCACAGTGACACACACACACACAAACCCCACCTTCCCTGGGAAAAAGATGAGAGAGACCTGGAGTGTGTGAGTCATCACAGGAGATATTCAAAGCTTAGTGGGTAACTGAGGTAAGCTGTCTCCACTTGAGTGATAGGAATCTCTAAGAATGATTCATGCTCACAGACGGCCTGAGCGTCAGTTTCCTGGAACTCTCTAAAATTCCAAAGAATTATATAGAATGAGCATCTGGCTTTAAATCTTTCACTGTCCTGTAATATGCAATGAGACTGGTGCCTCTGAGGTTGACTCTTTAAGTGATCAGTTCCCTCAGGCAGCATTGACTTTTGTTGGGGTTTATTATTTGCAAGAATGGACTTGGCTGTCTACTTGTTATTGACTGTCAACTTCTTAATCACCTGAGACCTACTTCTGCGAGAAGTGACCCTGCACTTGTCAGAAACCCTTTTCCAGATGGAGATATCACCAGAGAGCCCCAGAGAAGAGCTACGTCAAAGGAAGGTAATAACAAAAAGAATCAAGGTCAGTTTGCACAGAGGGCAAATTAACATGGCATTTCAGTTTGCATTTAGAGAGAGCCTGTGTAGTTGAAAATGTGCCTTTGAGTGAAGTTCACCTTCTGTGTGTTCCTGGGGATTTCATATCGCATGGAGACATCTGGGATGTGGCCCCTTCCTTCTTTTCCCAAGTCCACCTTACTATTTTATTCCAAATTTTATTCCCAGCACTTAAAACATGCCTACATGTTTCCATATGTTTATATGTGCACCCACAGATCTCAAAAACAAAAACCTCAGTCCCCCAGGGTCATTTGTCCATTCTTTCACCGAAAGGAATGGAATAGTGAATGTAGAGTCTAATAGTTGCAGGACAACTCAGCAGAACGTCGTTAAAAGACAAACGGCAAAGGAGGAAAATTCCATCCTAAATCTGCAAAACCTGCCACAGTGCCGCTGAAACACTAGGCTTACTTTAAGGTGAGGAATCGCAGAGGCTGAGGACGGCTGCCAGCCACGGGCAGTTATTCAGTTATTCACACACTCCCTGCGGTTGTAAATCCACAGAGCAGTGAGAGGGAGGGCTACTTACTGAAATAAAAGCCCCTGTCTCCACACACGAACTGAAGAGCGTCTACCAGCTCAGCCCCGCAGAGCGTCTCCGGTCCAGCCGTGGCAGAGCTGGTGAAGGTGAGCAAGCACAGGGCCAGGTAGAAGAGATGCGAGGAGGACATGATGTGCATCTTTACCTGCCAAAGAAACAGAAGGAAGGTCATGTTTCCTTCTTGGTCCTTGAAAGGGGAGTCGGGTGAGGCCGGGTGCATTTACCCCAGCATTCCGTTACTGTCATTAATCAAAAATACCCTGCAGAGGAGTGCAACAGCGTGCATGAGTGACCGCAGGGTGGCGTGGACTGAGCCCGCCGTGGCATCAGCCTGTGTTTAATGCCTGTGCTACTGTGGAACCTTGGGGAAGTCTTCCTTGAACCCCTTCTTTATGGGTTTCTATTACAATTCAGTGAGACAAAATATCTAGAAACATTTACTATGTAAATGAAAGATGCTATTATTGCAGTGGGATCCCACACCCCTCAGAGATCCTGGTGAATCTTTTGAATGATCAAAGGTTAAATTGTGCTCAGTCCAGATTTGGGGCCAAATATGTTTCATTAATTTAAATTATCCAAAGATGTCCATCCACAGATGGCATATGCATTCATTATTGACCAGAATATTAAATTAACCAGAACATCATTCCCCAGCTACAGATTAAAGAGAATTTACTGCGGCTAAAAATGGACTTGCGAAAATACTATATAGTATTACAGGGGTTTTTTTCCCACTTAAAGAGAGAGAGAGAGAGCGAGAGAGAGAGATAAAAAGAGAGAGACAGAGAAAGACAGAGAGACACAGAGAGAGATTTCTTACCTGGGGGATATCAGCAGTTATCACAACCACAAGTGGAAGTAAAAAAACAGAAATAGGAAAAATGTGAAGATTTAAGAATGAAATTGGCTCATGCTAAGTAAACCCAACTCCTTCTGCATTCTAAAGTCCCTCGCGTCAAGCTCAATATCAAATCAACACATATGTAGAGTGCCTTCCATGAATAGGGCACTGGGCTCAAAACCTGAAGAAGTCTTCTTTTTTAGTCATAGGAATTCTGACTTCATCTCTTGGAGGGACTTATGTATCACTGTATCCATTTTATAGCAAAATATATTGAGGGACCCCTGGTTGGCTTGACTCAGCCAACGGTAGAGAGCCAAATGGCAGCCCTGCCAGAAACAGGATTCCTGTGGCTCAAGTCTCCATCCCCATTCTATGCAGTAGAAACAACACTAAGGTATTAACTTTTTCCATATTGCTACTTGTGGCGCAAAGAAGTGATTTCTTCCAGGAAGCCTCCCAAGGTGAGTAGTTTCAACTCTCTCAGATGCATTTACTTTCAGTGGCACTGGAAGAGTCACCAACAGGATATTAATCGAGGGAACCTATCAAAAGGGTCATGGAGTTATGCTGGAAGATGTCATTATCAAAAGAGCCTTTTTTGAACCTCAGAGTAGTGGTAGGTCCATTCTACTCCATCGCTTTTGGAGAAACAGACTCAATCCTTTCTTTTCTGACTACCTGCCTTGCCCTCCATGAACTCTCAACTTAATGGCTCTACATCAGTGGCCAAGTTTGCTCCATCATTTTAATTAAGATTTGCATTTTTGTGGCCAGACCTTCAGCTCAGCAATTGAGAAAAACCCGTAAACCCCTGACTCTCATTAACACAACCTACTAATTTAGTCTATGCTTGTAAAACAGTTGAAGATGAAAAGTGCCCTCTATTTGCAAATCATCATAAATAATGGACATAAAATAGAAGGGGAGGTGAAAACTCAACATTTCTTCCATTTTCTCCATAGGACCTCAAGATAGAAGGCTACCCCCTTCCATGGCCACTCCCACGTAGCCAAAGCCAGTAGAACTGCTAGAAACAAGTTATCATCCAATCCTCATATTTCTTAGTTATAAAATAATTGGTGGGGATTTTCCCCTTCAATATTTCCAGTGGAAACCTGAACAAATCCAACCCAACTGGATTGCATTGCCCTATTCAAAAGAGCAAACTCATAATTGATCTTACAGAACATACCCCACACTCTGGCAACGGGCCAGTTCTAGAATGCACATTATTCTACCAACCCTATTTCTCCACCCCTCCCTTCCTTGTTGAGTTTATAGTAAGGCTGAAGGTCAAGCACCTGCAACCGTAGATGCCTTCGAGTTCTTCAGTTCTTGTGAAATCCAGGGGAAAAGGCACTCAACTTATAGGCTTAGTGAATTGAGAACTTCATCAGATGTGAAATCATATTTTTAATAGTTATTTCTGGTATAACATATTTAAGCCCAGCAATACATATAAATCTCTAGCATTTGAGAACTTAGGTTTATTTTTTACATATTTTTCTTTTTCATTTTTTGCTGAGTTATGTTGTCAGATAAATATCAGCACTTATAGTTCTAGGACAAGAGAGAACCTCTAGTGCATTTCCCTTTAGTTCAGGGAACAGTCCAGTACACCCACAGAGAACCAGACAATTTATCACATTATGTTCCCAAAAAGAAAACAATAAGAACTTGCTTAGGAGTTAAAAGTTTGAAACAAGTGGCCCCATATGTTCATCATTTCCTTGGCCTTTTATTTTGCCAAACACAAAAGAAACGAAGAGAGAGAAAGGAAAGATATGCTAGAGAGAAAGGAAGGAAGACCCAGAGAAGGAGAAGAGAAAAAAGAAAAAAAAAAATGTAGAGCACTCTTTCTCAAAAATCATTCCCGAATTCAAAATTTAAAAGATCTTTCTTTTTATCTTAAATAAATGGAATATCAACTGATTCCAGATGTCTGGGCTACAATGAAAGTGCCCAGCAAAATTTGAGGGCAATAGTCATAAGAAAATACTCACTGTAGGTGTAACCATTTTTGTTTGTTCCAGATCTTTTACAGCAGGTCAGGGTGGGTATTACGAGGCTGATGTGAATTGAAAACTGAGGACTTAAAAACATGTGCTGCTCTGTGGGTGGGGTTTGTGAAAGCATCTAGTTACATTTGGACACCCAGGCAGGTATACTGTGAGCCTGGGTAAACTGCCTTTTGTCCATTCAAACAATGAACAAATTGCACAGCTGGGATTTGAGTCAATCCTTTCCCCCCAATCAAGCCACCAACTTCCATTGTGTGCCGATTGTGGCCGCCCTGAACAGTGACCCAAGCTCCAGTCCTCTCCCTTACCCTCGTCCCTCTGACTCAAGCACTTGGAAATATCTTGAGACTCAGAGTACAAATCAGCTGTGAGTTCTGCTTCCAGGCAGGACACCTTTACTCACTGAATTACGTCTGAAAGACCGGCAGCTCCCTCAAACCACTTCCTGCTCCAAGTACAGGAAAAGGTAACTTATTGCTAGCTCTCTTTCTGAAAAGTTCAGCATACACAGCATGAGAAGTCCATTTGGAGAGTGTTTCAAACTTGTAATAATGCAGAGATAACACTCCACAGCTTCTTTTATGATCATCTAAGTAGGGAGACCAAACCCCCAGCTGTCAGACCACATAGTATATATGTATATTGACTTCACTTCTTTCAAAAGCAAGGTAGCCAGCATGTGTCCCAGCATCTCAAGGGCAGCACAATCAGGTGCCTGACAAGGATGCATCCTTAACCCCTAAGCCACTTATTAGACTAAGAAAAGTCCTAGTGGTGAGTGTCTGAAAGCAGCGAATGAATTGAACCCTCAGGCAATTGCATCGGGGAGCCAGTGACAGCGGCTTGAAAGTGCTTGCAAATTGGAAAAACACAAGTCTTGAAGGATATAATTTTGCTGAGAATGGAAACTTGAACTAGAGCCAGTGATTGGAAACGAGAAGTCGGTGCATTGACAACAGCAGCCAGATTTACCTAAAGAGGCTTTACAACACCGAGTACAAAATCAGAGTTTTACAACACAAAATCCCAAGCCCAAACTTCGCCCACAAAAGCCCTCTTCAAAAGATAAAACTTGGACAAGCAGTTGCTAGAAAGTTTCCGCTTTCCATATCCAGTATGCATTCATTTAAATTATATGAATGTGCAAGGTCAGCAAGAGTTGTCAAGGAGTTCTTTTTCGGAAGAGCAAATTAAACTTCACTCTAACTTTGACTCTCTGGGCATAAGTGCAGAGAGTTCTGGGACCTTTGCTCCAAAGATCATATTTAAAAGCTTTAATATCATCTAAAATGAAACTCTTCCTATGTGGCATGCCTTGTAACAAAGTCCTGACAAGTTACAGACACACACACACATACATACACACACACTCATACATACATGAACATGGTCTTAAAAAAAAATCTGCACCTGCAAAAAAAAAAAAATCCAAAAGTTCCTATCCATACTCTAGCCCTTAACCATATAGTAGACAGGATTTAAAAGAATCTTCTATAATGACACCACTGAAGCCCTGCAGAAGTGGAGGATTTAGCATAAGTACCTTGCAATAGTTTCTACTCACACAGATATCTGTGCAAAGACATCCATCTCCCGGAGCTATTTTTTCAGATCCCACAGAATTGCATATTCAGCAATTTATAAATAACTCCCAGCTCCGAAACAATGAAAATTCTAAAGTGAATAACATTTCTAGGCAGAAGCAAACAGTACACAATTTAAAGAAAATTCCCCAATGACTTCAAAGAGTAAGAAATATTTACCTTCAAGAAATCACAAAAGCAGCACTTAAATAATTGGGTTGGAAGACTGCTGATTTTTCCCATTGCTTCTGAAGTGCAAAGTCTGGAAATGAATTGGTTAGCAGGAATAATGAGGCAAAAAGAAATCCAGAGAGATGGGAGATGTTGAGAGCAATGTCACATTTCAATTTTGAGGACTTTATTCCATTGCGCAGGCTCTATCTGCTCTGAATTTAGCAGTGACAGTGAGATTTAGCAAACAGAAGAGGGATTTAGAGAAAATCCTCACATTTATCTACAAAACACAGACACTGTAGACAGGAAACAGCTGGGGGAACATTTGCCTTCTCTCTCTCTCCCTCTTCTGGCAAAGTTATCGAGTAAGGACTTTTTTGGGCATAGTGACAAATAACATCATACCTTTGCATTTTAAAACTAGAGCACAGAAGCATTTTTTTCCCTTAAAAGAATGTGTGTTAGTGACAGGGTTAGCAGACATTAAAACACGGATGCTGCCATAGAAAATAAGGATCCGTCCTCTGATTAACTTTCTACTGGCCATGAAGCCACACACATCTGCTAATACACCTTACCAGTACTGAAGGAATATATGTGGAGGATGGGCGAGCAATTTTATATTTTAGAGCAAATGCAAAATTGAAAAAAAAGAAAGGAAGAAAAGACCATCTCAAGCAAACCCTACAGTTTTAACCCTGAAATGACTGGGGTAAAGTAGACTGGCAGATAGCCCTGGGGTGACCCCTTGTCCTAGTTGCCGAGCGAGGGGAATGATCTCATTTCCTAGAACCTAGAAAAGGGGCAGGCAGCATTGTAACTGGCTCCCTTTCGGACACTGTCTCATGCTTTTTGCCTGAGACAGGGCAAAAACTTTACTGAGCTGTAAAGCCAACTGAAAAATAAGATAAAATCTTTTTCTTCCTTCCTCTACTAGGCTGCCTATCACCCCCCAAGGGAAGGGCACCTGAGGGGCAAACTGTTTTCCCGTTGTTCATATTTTTCTGCATAACTTGAACCTGAGTGTATGTGTGTTCGTGTGTGTGTGTGTGTGTCTGTGTGTGACTGTGTTTTCTTTCTCCAATTTTTGTGTATTCTAAATAACACCAGCTGGCTAGCAATACCCTCTCAAGGGTTATGATGTCATTCAAATCCCTCAACTGGATGAGTGGCCAGCGACATGGTCCAAGCCAGCTGTTTTGCTATTTATAATGTATACTTGCCTTTGCGAGTGAGAATCCACTTCTGATCTTTTGTCAATACAGTCTGTACCAATTTCTCTTTGGTTTTGAGAGGTAGTAGATAAGAAAGTGGATTATGAAATAAGGTTGCAAAAGCCCAGACCAGACATTTCATGTTCCCTAGATGTCTATCCAGGCATGATTTCCCGGGGACGGTGGGAATTACCTGGATCTTGCATTTCTCTCTTGCGACTCTCAGGGGATTTGATGATACTGACATCAACCAAAAGCAGAGATCTACTGGAAACCCTCGTCTGGATCTTTATGTTGTCCTGTGGCCGGACAGTCGTTTGCAGAGGTGAATGCCCTCAAATGAAACCCTGTTTGGTTTTGAAAAGGGGTTGGGTTTGGTCAAGTCTTCCATGTGGTTAATAACTTGTGGCAATGTTTACCTTCCAGAAATAAAGTCTAGCAATCTGGAGTTATGTCATTTCAATGGTGCACATATTCAGCACCATTTGGTGAGTGCTTACTATGTGCCCCACTACAGGCATCGTGGTCAAAGCCCCAAGGGGGCCTTCAGCTGAGTGGCAGAGACAGGAGAAAATGTCACTGTCATGTGGTGAGTATGTTCTTTTAAAAATATGACCAGTGCACCCTGGGAGGGAGTGACAAATTCTCTAGAAAGATAGGGAAGTGAAATCCTTTTGAAAACCCAGAATGAGGGAGGAGGGACGTAACATGAAAGGCTTTAGGGTACAAGGTTGGGAAGTTCCAGTGGATATGATTTGACCGGAAGACCATACAAACGTGCATCCTCAAGAGGCGGCCCAGTAGGCATCTGCAGGTGTGGGAGCAATCCCTGTGCTTAAGGAATAATCCAAGGCTTCCTTTAACGAGCTCCCCTTCATGCCCTTATGACTTGATTTACCCAAAATCTTGTTTTTCTGCAACTTTTGTGGATCATGCCCTTTGTGGAAAACAAAGTCCATCCTCCTCCCATGAACTTGGACGGTATCAATTGTCTTGAACCAAAGAGCTGCACCTATCTCCCAGGTAGAAAGAATTGTGATTCCCAAGCACTCAGAGTTAGCTACAGGCTAGAGTCTTGATACTAAGTGCCTTGCTCCACCACTGGACACCTTTGCAGGTGAAAACCAGGACTTTCCCACTACAGTTTCAGCATATTTTAATCATTCCAGGATGTCCCTGTGTCCCTCTAAGGCCATAACCCCATCTGATGATCTCTCTTGGCATCACTGTGCACAGATAACCTTATCCTCAACCATTTCATGTGAAAGTCTGGTGTGGGAGACAGAGCACACACCCTTCCATCAGACACTGTGCCCCTGTGATATCGACACACTGACTCACCGTCTCTTGGTTTTATAACCCCAATTACCCTTAAAGGATAATTGGGTTTTAATTTATGTCCCAGTTTTTATGTCACAATCAAAGAAAACTGAAATTTCAGTGAATCGTAATTATCATCAGCTGTGCTGTGGAAACATTTCGATGTGAGCTCTCAGTTTCCAATAGGGAAAGCAATTTCTTGAAGTGATTATTATATATTTCAATGTGGAGCGTGGTCTATATTTCTGGATAGGGTGAGCCAGCAACAGAGCAGGGCAATAATTCCTAGAGAAATGGCCATTTTCTTTGCTAATTCCAGGAGTCAATATGAAAGCAAAGGGCAATAAATGTGCCACATGATTCCCTTTAATGACTGAGTGCTGTACCTGTTTAAGAGAAAAAGAAATGAATGTACCTATTACTAGAGAGTTCAAGGAGGGAGTAAATCTAATCCCCAAGTCATGAAGTCCCATTGGAGAGAAACATACAGGGTCGTTCTAAAATTACTGAATGATGATGTCGTCTCCTGCCTGGAACCATCTGATAGTTACATATGGGAATTGTGTGCCACCAAAATAGCTAACTGCAAGGATGTGCTCATCATGAGGACATCCACTCCTGGAAATTCAGATTCACAGTTTCACCTTTTGCATGTGTAATGTCTGTGGGATATAAATAACTCTCCCCTACAGCCTTCTTCTCGAGTAGCATATTTGCACAAAGCTGCAGCCTCAGAAGACTTCTGACACCTTTCTTTAAGAAAAAAACAAGTTGTTCATCTCCTTCAAGAGCAGGCTGATTGAGATTCACAGAAGGGTGGGCAAGGCCCGGTTCCCACTCTTTTTGCTCAATCCATGTTCCCAGTCTTCCCCGTGTTAACTGCAGAGGAACTCATCCAAAAGGTCATTTAATATCCACGTGCAATAGGGCATATTTACAATTTATTTTATTAATGTTTTGCTAACTCCCAAGAAAAGCTCAGAATGGATATTAGGAGGTAAGAGGACTTTGGAACCAAGTAAAGGTTGAGGTCTAAGGTTCTAGGGCCACCCACCAGGCAAACAACTTGAGGAAGCTATTGGACGTGTCTCTTGGATCATGGTGTGTGGGGAGGATTGGTCTGGGAGTGTATTCTCTGATGTTTGAGATCAACGTATTGTCAATTCAAAATGTAAAACTCAGAGGAAAAGGCCAGACCTCAAAAATACAACATGCTGCTGAACAAGGGGACTAACGTCAGCCCCAAAAGAGCTGCTCAGAAGGAGCTCTGTTATTCCTCAGAAAGATCTTCCTTAGCTCAGAGGAGTTGCTCTAAATCCTTAGAGGAGCATTTTCCCCACAGCTAAGGAAAACAGTAACAGAGAGAAGAAATCTTCTCACTAAAGAAGTCAATGCTTTCTTTTCAACATCAAACTTGGATCTTATTTCTTCTAAAATGTCGAAAGGGCAAATACTGAGAACAGTCAGAAGCAAAACTGTTGTGGTTTGGGGAGCAAAAGAATTCATCGTAACGGCAGATGCGGAGCCACTGCATGGGGCGAGGACGGCTTGGTGAGTGATAGAACCTGAGGGCTCACCACAATTGCCCCAAGTTGAATAGAAAGCGGGGAAAGGAGACACCAATTCCAAACTTCCAAGGGTAGGACCCACAGACGCGCTTTCTTCTGGAATCGAAAAATGTGCGCGCCCTCTAGTGGGCTGCGGGGAAACTGCCACCTCAATCTTAACCGTTGTGTGTCGTGTTGGAAGGACTGGGTGTTTTGAAAAACTGGATTCAAATATACTTTAAGCTGCACTTATCTTTGGTTTTATTAATCCTTTTGAAATACGTAAGCTAGATATTTGATTCACTGTAGTTTTAAAAAGGGGAATAGTGCTAAGAGGAGAAAGAAAGGTCATAAACTTTGTGAGGGCACAGATGTCTTCTTCATGGCTGTATTCCCAATGTTTAACTCCTGGCTCCAAACATTTTGTTGATTGAATGGAAGTCTGGAACATAAATGATGATAAAGGTAAAATATTTCACATAAAAAAGATAATAAACTTTGATAGTGAAATGACCAATTTCCTCATTTTATAAATAAGAAAAATGATGGGGGCTGGTGGATAGAAAAGTGACTTAAGAAACAAATTTAGGTGCTGGCAAATGAAGCTCGAATCCACTCTCCCTGTCTGTTCTGCACTCTTTCTACCACATCATGTTCAAAATGTGGCCCATAACACTGATGGCCAAAGACACAGAATTTAAAAATCACGTAAGTGTGGACGTGGTTCAATTTTCAATTCTCTTGCTGTCCTGAATTTACCGAGGAGAAAGTCTTAGTTGGGTACTAGTCTGTCTTCAATGCCTCTCTAATACTTGCTAATCTCCCTTTTCAGCAAAAAGAAAATGGACCTCAAGCCCAAAGTCTTCGCCGGTAGTGGTTTTACCCAGAATTTAATAATACTGTTGTGTTTGTGTGGTATTTGTTTTTAAGGATGCCGTCTATTTGGGGCAAAGGATGCTGTTTTTGAAATAGATATTTTGAAATATACGTATCTAAGTCTTAAAAAAATCAATTTAAGAAAAAATATTTTTAAAGTAAATAAATGATATTACAAGTGGCCAACAGTTATGACAAAAAATGTGTGATTGATGATTGAATGTTTAGTGTTTGGTAATCACTGCAGTATAACATGTCATGTGTTAGGAAAAAAAAATATGTACCCACCACGGAAAAGCAGAGAACAAAGACCCTGTATATAAAAAATGCCATCATATAATTGTATTAATTTTGTTTCTTGATAATTTAGAGGCACTTTAGGCTCACATTCGTTTTTTGTTCCTGCCTTTTATAGAGTTTGGAATGTTGAAAAAGGCTTGATAGAGTGCATAACATTCCGGTTAAGTCTTGAGGCTTAAGTTCACCTTTAAGGTGGAAAAAAACATTAAAGGCTCTTCCAGGCAAAGGGAACAGCATGGGCAAAGTTACAGAGGAATGAGGAGCTTCCCAATGTGAGGAGATGTGGGAGATGAGGCTGTAGCCATGTTCTTAGACTTTGGCACTGTGGAGGCCCTTTCTTCTCTTCTTCTCCCCATCAGTAGCCTTCACATAGCGGCAAGACTGGAAGACAGTCTTAATTCCCTCATGATTCCCCTGTACACAAAGATTTGTATGAACTGAATCTGTGATTCACTCTGGGAATGGCACAGTGTCTCAAGGTAAATAAGGAACAACGGTCCTGGGTTACATTATAACCTGGGTCCATCTGAGTAGGCCTGGGTAAGAAGAACTGAGATGTAGATTGATCACCCAGTGCTCTTCCCAGAAATTCCATTTGGAAAGATTTAATTTTGGGGTTCATCCTCTGGTAAGTAGATTTTAATGGAAAAACAAAATGATTACACTTGATAAAGATTTTCCACAATAAGAGTTGAAGCAAAAAGGTCTTGTTTCTGGTGAGCCCTGAACTTCCTAGACAAACTGATTCATCAGAGCATCCCACTCTTCCTGTGGGTCAATTAGGGAAGTTTTTGTTTTGCTCTTTGAGAGCAGGGCACACAGCCTCCAGCCTTGATCTTTTACTTAAAGCTGGCTGCAGGGGCACATTTCAGTCCGCTTCCAGCTAGGCTTCCCTTCGTACACAGAAGTTTGGGTAATCAATGGAAGAGGGGACACAGAATCTAGAGTAATGATCCTTCTGGTAAGCATATACCCTTGGAGACTGTACCTCACCCTCTGCCCAGCACAGACCCTTGAGCATGGAGTGAAGGTGTGCCATGGACACCTTAGGGACACCCAGATATACCTACAACACACTTTGCTCCTTTTCACAACACCTTGGTGAAATCCTCAATTTCTTTCGGAGCTCAAAATAAATATTTAAACCCAGTTTTATTGGTCAGGGTTCTCTAGAAAACAGTAAACAGGATCTATCTATCATCTATCTATCTATAATCTATCTATCTATCCATCTATCTACCCACCTACCTACCTAGAGATATATTTTAAGGAATTGGCTCATGCAATTGTAGAGGTTTAGCAAGGCCAAAATCTTCAGTGTAGGCAGCAGGCTGGAGACTCAGGGAAGAGCTGCAGTTCAAGTCCAAAGGTCACCTGCTGGAAGAATTCCCTCTTCTTCCAGGGAGGCCAGTCTTTTTCTATAAAGACCTTTAACTGATTAGATGAGGCCCACCCACCTTATGGAGGATAATCTGCTTTACTCAAAGTCTACTGATTTAAATGTTAACCTCATCTGAAAGATACCGTCATAAATACGTTTGACGTATTTTGACGTCATATGTTTGACCAAATATGTGGGTATCGTGGCTTAGTCAAGTATAATTAACCACCACACCAGTGGATCTCAAAAAGTGCACTCACTGGTCCTCCCTCTCTAAAACTGAACAATAATAATAGTCTTCTCCCAGCTGGAGAAAAGAAAACTCAAGTTAATGGATTACATTTCCCAATTCTAAGTTTTCCTCCCATACATGTTTCTTAAACCTTTGGCTTCTACACTTACTGTTCCCTGATCATTGCCAAAAGGAAGCCATAGGCACTTGCCTTGGCTATTTCATTAATATTTTACAAAGATACTGCTCATTGATGACAAGAAATTAGTGTTTTGTTTTGCCCACCACTAAGGGGAACAAGCATGCGTATAACACACACACACTCATAGCACTCAAACACGTGCACACAAACACACACATAAACGTATGTGCTTAGTTTCTCTAGATAATAATAGCGTGTTCATTCTCTTATTTAAAACATTGCTTTTTAGTGGCCAGCCCCATGGTGTAGTGGTTAAGTTTGGCATTCTCTGCTTAGGGCATCCGGGGTTCACAGGTTGAGATCCTGGGCGTGGACCTACACCACTCATCAAGCCATGCTGTGGCAGCATCCCACATACAAAATAGAGGAAGACAGGCACAGATGTTAGCTCAGGGACAATCTTCCTCACCTAAAAAAAAAAAAATGCTGTTTAGACCAGTGGAGAGAAGTTGCAAGCCTAAGGTGGTGTTTGAGGTGAAATGATGTCCTGCTCTTTGGCAAAATAGAGAGAGGTTTCCCACATGCTTCTGCCCCCAGAGACTGACTCTATGCCTGGCCTTTGAATAGCAGCATAACAAGTGTCTTTAACTTTCTTCTTAATACTTTTCTGCATTTTCTAATTATTATGATTTTTTTATATTCAGCAGATATTACTTTTATAGTCAGGAATAGTCTCACAAAACAGCTATTAAAAACATCATTGATATATGCTATCTGTCCTTAGTATTGACTGAAAATGTAGCATATATGTGTGTGTTTGTGTGGATGTGTATTTAGTGACTCAGTTTACTTCTTATTCTTCAAAGTTTTTGAGTCTCTGTGATTATTGTCTTGGCCTTGGCTTCTTAAGAGACATCTATATGTACTCGCTCATCAAACCTCACCCTCGATCTTCTACCTTCCTTTAAAGTTCAGCCTCTTCCTCCCAGTTGGCCCAGCATTGTTCTAGATTGGATTGATGAGTTTCTGGATTATTGCTCGAGCTTCTCACCAGTCTTGCCTCATGGCAATCTAGCTCATTCTGGTTGCTGGGGTCATCTTCCTCAAATGCCATGTTCATGTATTTCACACCTCCTCAGAGTTCCTTGGTCACATCTAAGTCTCTCTCCTGCCATTCAAAGCGCTCCCTTCCCCAGTAGCCTCCTCTCTTGCTAGTGTCCATCATGAGTTCTTCATAACCAGTTGTTGTTCACCAGCATGTCCCTCGCCCCAGCACAGTGCTTTGTTTTTAATAGGTTCTCAGTAAATGTTTGTTAATTAATAATGATAATAACCACTATCATTATTATCTACTATCTTCAATTCCTTATTTCCTGTTATTTTAATTATCTCATTTAATTTTCACATACCTCAGTGAAATAGATATTTTACTACTGCTTTCATTTCAAAACGTCTGATGCAGTTCTTGGAACATACCAGATTCTCAAAAATGTTTGTTGGATGAATAAAGAGAAAACTGAATTAGGAGAAGTTAAATAATTTACATAATGTCCCATGGCTAGTAAATTACAGAGCCAGGATTCAAATTGGTCTAATACACATCAATCTAATAAATGGTTTACACATCTTTAGTAGATGGATGATCTCCTTCAAAATTTTGTTGTATGATTGCCACATTCCCCACAGTACAATGTTGTACTTTCATTGGTGATCAATAAAGGGATAATTAATTCTGAACATGAGTTTAGAACAATTGTATTAGCCATTTTCAAAATAGCCATTTTAGGGGAAAATAAAGATTATGTTTACTGGTCCTCATTCACACCACTTCCAGCTTGAGCTACTGCCTCAGAATATATAGAGAAGAAAACAAGTCCCTACAGATTTTTCACTGTACTGTGTTGCCTCTGACAAAGCAAAACAAGCAACCAAAGCTTCAGAAATAGACTATTATTCTCCAGAAGGAAGAGGTACAAGAGTGCAAGCTAGAAGCACAGGCAGAGCCTGCCTCAGACAGGAAGCCACTTATACTTATACTCTTCCAACTACAGGAACTACTTCCAACTACAAGGACAGGTATTCTGGGACATCATCTTACTGGAGCTTTAGATGTGGGAACTGCAACAAAGCAATGCATACTGCCAAACATCTATCTACTGAATCCCACTCTGATTTAGATAAACTTTGTTCTAATGACACGTAAAGGCCTTAACATTTCCTACTTAATGACAGTTTATGCTCTACTTCTTAGAGTCCTAGAGGCTAGTGCAAACTCATTCTTTGGTGTCTATACTTTCTAAGGTTAGGGAAGCATCCACAGGTTGTCATGGATAGATAACCTAGCAAATCCCTCTCAATCTGCCTTAGAATCCACGCAGTTTAGGGGTTCTCAGAAAGCTATTGCTTTTCCTGTCTGGTAATTCCCAAATGGAGCTTGTGATGAATTAGGAACAGTTCCTAAAGTCTTGCTGACTTTCCTGCAATTCAATGTAGGATGGTTTGAACAGGTTGTACGCTCACTGACTGGTATTTTGGCCTTTTGCTCCCAGTTTTTCTTTGTGATCTTTTTTAATCCCTCTTCTTTCCCTGGCTAATGAATATTAGCTGAACTAGTTCCCTTTAATCAACTGCTCTCTGGCTTTACATCCCTGATTCTTCCCAAGGAAAGTGGTGACTTCAGATCTGGATCTTACCGGGGCTAGAGCACCGCCAATCACTGGCAGGCTCCTTCCCAGCTTGGGTTCCCATCAAGGCAGCAATCCCACACCCTGGACTGGCAAGCTTCTCTGCAAGGTGCCAAGGTTGTTAAATTCACTCCATGACTTTGGAAAGAAAGAGACATCCAGAGGCAATTGTAGCCTTTGCAAAGTTTGGAGAGAGGATGGGGCTGCTAAGTGAGAGCATCTGTTTATCCCAAAGGGTTATCTAGGTCCAGTCTTCCAACATCTGGACTTTTCCAACCTACTCATTTTTGTGGATTTTGCAGATAAAGCAAGTGTTTTCAAACCACAGACAATTTGCCAGGTGTTGCCCCCATGGACAGCCTCAGTGGGGCAAAGGACTCTTGTGATCCAAAACTGACCAGCATTTAGGACCCAAACACAAAACAGACAAAACATAAAACCCAATGCTCCCGGGGAATGAAGGGAATCTTTTCAGTGGGAGAGAAGAACCAAGAACAGACACTAAGTGTCGTCAGGAATAACCAGACAATAGCAATCGTCAGCATTTAGCTCCAGTGGTGATAACATTACATTTTTGCAGTTTCTGCATAACAATTCCACAGGATCTTCACTGAGCCCTTTTGAAAAATATCAGTGGCAGGCGTGTCGCAAGCATGCCAAACTGAGGGCTGTGTTATCCTACACAAGAGGGATTTTCTTTGTGAAGGGAAAGCCGTTTCTGAAACGCATGTCTGGAAGATGCAACTCATCAGTTGGGGCAGTCCAACTGCCCACACTGAAGCTGGGGTCACCTCAAATTAGAGAAAACTTCATTCTCTTGGATCTAGTAAACTATGCTGTGTGGAGAATAAGTTTACACAGCTCAGTGTCAAGCAATTTGGTTAAGTCCAGAAAATGGGCAGGAAATGCCAGGGCTGGGCTGACATAGGTGCCCTGAGCTACAACATCACTTTGAATGGAACTATTATTTACTTTCTTAAATAAATATCATGTGGCAAAATCATGCCTTATACAAACCAGCTGAAGTGTGTGATGTAACCATGTTAACACGTTTTTATAGTCCTGAAAGAACGCAACGGGATTGGGTCTATCAGTAATCACGTAAAGAAGCAGAGTATACAGTCCAGATGTTCGCTATATCCCGATCATTTGCTGGGAGCAAAGTGGAGGCTTTCTCTTTGCTCAGGAAGTCTGATTTTAGTAATTGAGACAGAGACGCACTTGAAATCTGATATGTTTGGAATTATAATGCTAAATCCCATAGTTCCAGTGAAGTGTGTGTGCAAAGCAAAACAAACATGTAAAAAGCAGCGGGAAGAAAGAAAGAGAAAAAGGAAAGAAAGAGCAAGTCAAGGCAATACTATAGGACTTTTCCATCTGAGATCTTTCTTTCCCAATTTAGCCTTACAGCGCCATGCTCATTTCTACGGTCCAACAGCCTTTGCTGGAAAGGTCCAGGGGCATGGAAAGTGAATGCAGATGTAGATCAGCTCAACTGTGTCACTGAGTAACTGACCTTTGTAAAATCAGACCATTCAATGTCCTGCACGATCAGAAAAAGATACTTTTGTCGGTTGTGTCACTTACATTTCAAAATCTCCTCCAAAAAGAATGAGTTCTAAGCAACTTCTAATGAATCCTCTTAAAAAGTGTTTAGACTTTTGACTGCAGATGTCTGCTTCACAATGTTCTTTATCCTAAAGGGTAATATATTGACTCACACCAGCTTTTTTATTGAAGTTCTTATGGAATCAGTACAACTCCCAAGCCCTTTACAATTCTGCCTGAACTGATCTTTGCAAACAAATGTACCTCATATTACATAACTCCATCTGTGCACTTGGCCACATTGGATGACTTACTACACTCTAGACATGTTTTGTCCTGTTTGTACCTTTTGCTCCTGCTAAAGTTTCTTCACTCCCACCTCAATCCCAGTTCTTTCGGCTGAAAATTCCAGCACATTTTCCACCTGTCCTTCTTTAATGCACCCGCCATCTCTTCCTTGCCCCCACCCCTGCACCAAGTAGAAGTGATGACTCATCCCTGTGAACTCCCATATCACTTTGTCTGTTTTCTCCTCTTGTACGCATTTATGTATGCCTGTAGACATTCATTCATATATTTATTCCTTCATCTATAAAATAGTTATTGAGCATATTAGGCAATAAGCTAAGAATTAAAAATACAATCTGCATTCTTTTGTCTATATTTTTCTACCCAGTACCTGGATTAATTGAGTGTGGCATTGACCCACTTTGAAAAGAGGCCTCCTAGAAACACAAAGGGAAACTCTGCTGTGGGCACTAACTGTGGGCTTTCACTAAACAACATGAACCCAGAGAAATTTTTTTTTTAATGTAGGTAGAAAATAGGCTGGACTCAAGAGATGGTAGATAATTTAAAGTTGAAATAAGATTAGAAATATAAGATTCTAGAGGTAGTTCTTATTAAAAATTGAACATGTAAAAATGACCTGTTATAGTAATCATGGTTTAAAGAGGCAATAATAAAAACTAAAATCTCAAGTTGCCTGAAACCACTTAGTTGGCAGAACAAGTTTAGTACTACAAGCTGAATCAAATGTTCTCCTCATTCCAAATTGTAGTTTCTATAAATTGAAAGCACAGAGGTAGGAAACAAATAGCTGAATGTTCTTGAAAAATGAACAAGCAAATGGATTAAGAATAAATCTCAGTTAACTCATCTAAATGCTGCAGATGAAGATTTTGCAGTATTTGCCATAGACCAGACGAGGTTTTGTCATGCCTGCCTGGTGACATTGTAATGGACACAGGTAAGTCTTCCAAAGTGACCTCTGAAATCTGAAATCTACACTGAGCAGATGACTCTCTGGTGTGGATATTTGCATCTCAGTTGATGCCCTCCTAACCATGACCCCCAAGCCCAAATCTCCAAGCCTAAAAGGCCAAGGAGTTCAGAATCAACCATCCTGAACTGCATTCCACCAGGACAATTTTTGATTCTAAAGAGGTAGCAATTACAGTTCTAACCACATGCAGTGAGGATTCATGGAACTTCCGCTATGTGCCCAGCTCCTTTGGAAGGCACTGTAGGGACACAAAGAAATACAAGACAGGATCTATGACCTTGAGAAGCTTGCTACCTTGTTTAAGAGATGCCAAACATAAAAAAATTAGAGATGATATAACCATGAAGTGTTAAATTGGACATGTGATCAATTGCTAAATTATGCAATTATCATTATTTCTTTATTGCTATGGTGGGCAGAGAGGGAAGAACGGGCCCTTGACCTTGCCTGGCAATCATACTCCATTTCCCATGTCTGTTCACTCACCTCCTCTTGTAGATGGCTATTTCAGATCTCTTCTCTCCCAAATTCTCTACCACCTCCACCACCATCCTCACTCTTAGTTGAGGACTTCTTGTTTCATCAGAGATAGAAGTAGTTAGAAGAGACTTTCTGCAAGCTCCTCCCACAATACTTACCTATCCACCCACTTTTTTATCACTATGTATGTTTTTTTTCCTATTAGTAGACATAAAGGTCCACGCTCCTAGTTGAGGCCAACTGCCACTTGCATCACCTCTTGCCCCTTAAAGGACCTCACTCCAGAAATTCTTCCCCTGTCTCCTGTGTTCTCAGTTAGTTCTCTCTCCTGCATCTTTCTCATCAGAACATAAATATGCTGGTCCTTCTTCCAGGTTGATTCTCCTTCCCCATCTAGCTACCACCTCATTTCTCTCCTTCCTTTTACCACAAGTATTATTTTGTTGAACTTTTTTCCACTTAATTAAAAAAAATTATTGTCATGGGAAAATCAGTTTATCGGTGCCAAGGATTTCTAAAGGTCTGATTCCAACTGGATGGAAATAGTATTTTCTTTAGGAAAAAAGGAAAGCACCTCTTAAAAGTAGGTACAGTAAAAAGAAAATTGGGGTAAATGTAAGGACTTATATATTGTAGTGTGACTTCATGGCCAATAGTCTAGCAGGTGGGTTAATGTCCCCAGGACTCAATTACTTCATGGAGCTCTGCTTTCTTGGAGTCGATGAACATTTAGAACACAAATCATTGGTGAATTAGGTACTGCTGCTTATATAACTGAATTATAACTCCAATAATTTTATTCTATTGACAGGGATAATTTATCTCATAGAACTGCACAAAAAGTGTGTTAGGTATAGGTGGATAGCCATTTGAGAAAAATCATGGAAAATCAGAAACTGCAATAGACAAAGCTCAACTGGTAAATTGCCAAGAGAGTTTCTAAAACAGTCAGTTTGTAGACATCTAGATGAAGAACATGGACCACTTGATAAGTGGATACCTGTCCTCAGCCTCAAAGACAAGCCAATCAGCATCATCTTTTCATCTTACTACTAAGTACTTGGGAACTTGGATGGCAGATACAGAAACCCATGAGCATCTTCCCTCTTCATGATCAAACCTTATTACTTGACATTATCACAGAAGGAACTACAGAAATGCAAGTCCAACATTTAAAATAATTACTATGCATATTTTGTCTGGGGGGAAGAGGGGGCAGTAAAAGCATATATCTGCTGCCAGTGCTTGTTGTACCATGTTTCAAGACAAGAATCAGAAATACAGTATTGATAGACTCATGGAATTTTAGAATTGGAAGGGATCTTAGAAGCCCTCTCAGGTCCAACTGCCTATTCATTTGATATCTCATTGAAATGGAGAAAGAGATATCTGATGAGGGATAATGTGCAGAATAATGAGGTACAGTGATCCCAACTGGGCAAGAGAACAAGAGGGAAGAAATGTGTATTTTTGCTACATATGTTCACCCATGTGGCACTTTGTAGAAGAGGCAAATGATAAATAGGATGGCTTCTTGGACACACTGGTGGGCATCTGCCTGGGAAAAGCATTTCTTCTAGATTTGTGTGCCTTAGCAAAGAGAGGCACCACTAAGAGAAGAAAAATTTAGAAACAGATTTTTGGGTGGATAAATCAAGCTTCAGGATGGTCTAGAGAGGGGGACAGAAGCATCATGTTGGAAAGAGTAAATAATCCTTCCCAAAAATAAGTGTCACAGAAGAGGAGACAAGACCTGGATTTAAATCCCAGAAGTATTCCCAATAGATCTACGGCCTTGGGCAAGTTACTAATTCTCTCTGAGCTTTCCTATCTATAATCCCAGGTTGAGACAGATTGGGATTTAAATCCCAGCAGGATCACTGACTGCTTGTGTCACCTTGGGCAAGTTATTCATTCTCTGGCAAACTAATTACCTATATAATTGGGATGTAAATACCCGCCCACAGATTGAGCACACAACAAGTGCTAATAGAGTAGATGTTATTAGTATGAGGATGTTTGGATATATTTAGTATAAACCACTAACTTATCAAGTTCTTCAATTTGGAATCTATTTTGTGTTATCTGCATACAGACTTTCCTGATGACCTCTCCTTCGTGGAAAAGTTGGGTCAAGGTCAGGGTGACCTGTTTCAAACTGATTTGAGTATTCCCAAATTTATTTAAGCCATGAGAAATAAGCTAGCTAACGTGAATGATTGCAAAGCCCTTTAGAAATTATCGTCTACTATAAAATTCTCCATCCCTCTCATTAATCCACAGTGGACACCAAATCTAAATATTCAACCTAAACAGCTATCCAAGAGAATTTTAGATTCTGAAATTTCATTCAAACCACAAATAGTTACACTGATCTTTCTGTCAGATTTACCAACTGTCATTTAGAAAGACATGACATCAAATATTAGCATTTATCTGATTTTGATGATTTGATGATGCAGTCTTTGTTCCGCCATAGTAATTCTCTAGGCAATTAGCTGAGGTGAAGTGGGAGCACACGTAAAAGTGGGTCAGAGGAGGCAAGATGCAGAGGCTCAAAATCCCTTTCCTCCCTCTACTTAAGGAAAACAGCTTCCTTTAAAGATACAAAGAGTTTCTGGAAAGGTTACAGTTTACCCAGAGCTTAATAGGAATTGCTTTGGGTTTCCATGAAAGGGTAACAGAGCTTCTCATGCTTTTTAGCAAGATCACATTGCTTTCCAACACTTTCCACCTCATCACTGAAAACTGCTTTGGAGACTAGTCTCAGACAGTCTTGATCCCTCTTTGTATTCTGGGTCATATCTCATCGTAGGAACTCTCTATACTGCTCTGCACATCCCTTAATCTGACTTAATCTTCTATATCCCTTCCACAAACTCTTCTACCGTGCCCTCTGGAACTCATGACATGTCATCAGCAAAATCCCCCATTTCTTCATCTTCTTTTGCTTCCCCTTTTTGCTCCAGCTGAAACCCATCTCCTTCTCAAGGATAGGGATTTTTTTCCAGCTTTCTCTTGGGACTGTTTTCTTTTTTCTTGTCATAGTTCATGCATGACAAGGTCTGGAGATGATGGATAGCTGTCCTCCTTGTTCCCTATAACTACTTTCTGATTCTTGCTCTCTCTTCCTTAAGCTACTCCACTTTCAGTTCCTTTGGAGCACATGCTATCAGAATATGCCACCTTCTCCCCCATCTTGTTGCTGTTATCCATTATCTTCGTGGTCATTCCCCTTCATTCATTGAAGATTTGTTGTTTGGATAATTGCCTTTCATTCCACCATTGTTCTTGTCACCGTTCTTGAGGACTTCAGCAACCATATGGACAGTTCAGCTGACACCCTGGCCTTTTAATTACTTGACCACCTCTCATCTAACTATCTGTTCCTCTACTTTACCCCAGCTATCACCCCCAACACTCATACCCTAGATGTTATTAGCTAAATTACCTCTAGCTTGGATAGCTCAACTGGTAGAGCATCAGACTTTTAATCCAAGTGTCCAGGGTTCAAGTCCCTATTCATACTCGTGACTTCTGCTCCTTGCATAGGTTATCAAATATGTATTATCACATGAAAATCCCAATGCTGAAGCATGAATCAAATTCAATTCATTTTTCATTGATTTCAGAATATGCTAGATAAACCTGTTCTCAGGGAAGAAAAGAAAAAAAAAAATTACCTCCAAAATCTTCAAGTATCCCACTCCCTGCATACCATCTTCTGTCTTTCCAGCTCACTTCTTTTAGTACTCTTCCTCTAACCATTCTTTGCCCGCACTGGGATCTCCAGTCCTTTGATTATACCATATTTACCTGTCTATTATCCCCTAATGCCCTTGTTTCCCTCTTTACCCAACTTAGATTCCAGGACTCATTACTTTGCTATCCCCTTGTCTATATATACCTTGTCCATCCTTCCTCCCATCATACTTATCAGGCAAAATCCCAACTCTGATACTCTCTCAAATCCACGCCTGCACCTGAGCAGCTGAATGTGCCTGAAGAAAACACATAATCAGGCTGAGTGGCCTCACTTGAGTTTTTTTTTTTAATTTTTTTTTTTTGTGAGGAAGACCAGCCCTGAGCTAACATCTGTTGCTAATCCTCCTCTTTTTGCTGAGGAAGACTGGCCCTGGGCTAACATCTGTGCCCATCTTCCTCTACTTTATATGGGACACCACCACGGCGTGGCTGACGAGCAGTGCATCGGTGGGCGCCTGGGATCCGAACCTGCGAACCCCGGGCTGCCAAGCGCGGACTAAACTGCTGCGCCACCGGGTGGCCCTCACTTGAGATTTTTGACCACAAACATCAAGTCAACCTTTAGCACTGCCTGGAAATCCAAGACCTTTCCAAAAAATGTGGAGAATGTTGGAGGAGGACACAAGACTACAAGCAAGAAGACTGGGTAGAATTCAGATGAGAGCTTCAGAAAAGAGATGATGGTATGGACTAGAGAAGTGGTCACAGGAATGCAGGTCAGAGAATACTTTTCAGAAACATTTAGGAGTCAGAATTGACATGATGTGGTGAGTGAAACTGGGCTTGGGCAATTGAATAATTAGCTTTGCACATATCATGAACATCAGATGGAAGCTAGAGACAATGGATAAATGAAGCCCTTCTAAATTTAAGATTTTACCCGGAGTACTTTGTTGGAGGACTGGAAGGACTTCTTAGGAAGGTCATTTCTTTTCACCCTGACCATCCTTCAGCAAACTTCCTACCTCAGACTTCTCAAAAATAGTCTTTGTACCTTCTCTCCATTGTTGTTCTTTGGCTTCCGTTCTACTACCTTTGTTATTTATTATCTCCAATAGGACGGGGTGGAGAGAAGATACTGATTCCTATTAGTTTAAAAAAATCATTTATTTCAAAAGAAAAATTAAGTCAAAGAAAATTGAGTAGGAAGTTGAAAGTAAGGAATATGCTAATTTCAGTTTGAGACATTTCAGTTTCCTTATTAAGTGACAGGGTCAATAGGCAATTAGATGTAACTGTTAAAGATGTAGAGCTGGGAATTGTGTCTATTGTTTTTACCCACCTAGAATTCATTAATCCTTCTGTTAACCACATCCTGATTTTCTCTGGGAAGTTACCCCTGTCCCCACTCAGCAGCCTCATTACTGTCTATCCCTTTATCCTCCTGTGTTTATATTTATCCATTTATTTGTTTGTTTTGTCTGTTTATTGCCTATATCTCCCTCTGGAATATAAACTCCATGAGCTGAGGGACTTTGACTCTGTTGTTCACTGTTGCATTTCCAGAACCAAGAGCAGTACTGGGCACACAGTAGGTACTTAATGTACATTGCATAAATGAATGTCAATTTGGTTAAGATTGATCTCACTCCTACCTTCAGGGGTGGTGATGTGACTCAGGCTTAAGAAAGTCATCATATTCCACTTTGTTGGTGATAATGATTGGTTTAGGATGGGCGCATAAACCAGTATGGGCCTGGAACTGTGGGCATGTACTCTTGGAGCTTCAAGGGACCACATAGGGGAACCTGGACTGGAAACAAGACCAACTCATATGGAGGCATAGCTGAGAGACAAAGAGAATGAGGCCAAATCCTGATGACACTATTTAAGATCCTGGGTCGAGAGAAGCATGTTAC
Source organism: Tapirus indicus (assembly GCA_031878705.1). NCBI lineage: Eukaryota > Metazoa > Chordata > Mammalia > Perissodactyla > Tapiridae > Tapirus > Tapirus indicus. The sequence continues at coordinate 125,537,528 of CM062920.1, read as the reverse complement.
ATGAGCCCATAAATTCTATCTTTCATTTAACTTTGCTTAAGTTGAATTGCATTTTCTGCCATTTATAACCGAGCATCCTGACTAAGAAAGGTTGTAATTAAGTGTTGTAAATATATGACATCACATGGACAGAGGATAGTGTGAGACTAGAGCACTAGGAATAACCATATTTATGGGTGAATGGAAGAAGGAGACTAAAAAGAAACAGCTTAAAATGTAAAAGAAGAACCAGCAACGTCTAATTTACAGAAACCAAATGAAGGAAGAATTTCAAAAAGGAAGAAGAGAGGTTAGCAGTATAAAAATCAAACTCAGAGTGTACATCAGAGTCACCTAGAGGCCTTGCAAGCACACAGATTGCTAGGCCCCACCTCGGCGTTTCTCATTCAGTAATTCTTGGGTGGGTTCCAAGAATTTAAATCTCTAACAAATTCCCAGGTTATGCTTTGTTGCTGGTCTAGGGACAGCCTTTGAGAACCACTGCTATAGAGATTTTGAATAAGGTGAGATTTAAAAAGCGTTTATTGGACTTGAAAATGTGGGAAAGGAGAACAGTATCTGTGTTGTGGTGGGTGGAAGAAGATGCAGGGAGTTAGGAATGATTGGGAGGAGAAGTGAAGGCAGTGAGGATAGATGATTCTTTCAAGGCATTAAATTATCAAAGAAATGAGAGAGGGAGCCAGCTAGAGGGAGTGACAGGAAAGCCTTTTCATTTAAAGATGGGAGAGATTTTGGGAATGCTTATTTGCTGGAGACAAAAGGCTCTCATGAAGCCTTGAGAAGCTGAAGGTACAGGAGGTACGGGAGGTGAGCTGTAGAGTAATGAGTTGGAGGGGACCAGAGGAAATAGATGAGGTCCTTGGGAAGAGAGGCCAGTAACCGAGAGCAGGGGATGGAGGCATATATGGAGAAGTTTGTGGATGGAGGAGCCCATGTTTGGATTGCCCAGTTTTTTCTTTAAAATAGAAAAGAGCTTGTGCTTAGAGCAAGGAAAAAAGTAGAAGAGCAGGGGGGTTAAAAAGGAAAGAGAAAATTTGAAAGAGCTGCTGAGAAGAATGGGAGAAAGCCTACCATGGATAAGTACATATTTTATTCAGAGCATTAAAGGCCCGGCCATGGTTGGAGTCAGTGATTACGGACTGGAGGGACTTCTTCCCAGCAGAGCTTGGCAGGCCTGGCTTAGGAGGAGAGAAGGCAGACTGTGGCATTTATCCAGGATAGGGGTGACTTTCCTTCTTGTTCTTTTAAGAACAGTAATATCTCCATTAATTAATGCTCCGGGAATACAGCTCTTTACTATGAAAACAGGCAGTCTGAAAAACAAAAACATGTCCATAAATCATGAAAGAAGAACATTTGCGGCCTTATGACAAAATTGCTCGGCACATAGTTTCTTTTTGTCCTGGACCAGACCCTAGTCTACATCAACACGTAAATCTCTGTAGAAGATCTTCTGTCTCAGGTGCCCTTGACCTACTTCAAGGGTCTGACATCTATTCTCTTCAGCCCCATCCCTTAGCAAGCTTGGGAAGGATTTGAGAATCAGTCTTGTTGCTGCTGATTACAGATTGTTGGAATCCCTCACTCATGTGTTGCTTTAGTCAAGATTATGCATTTTAAATGCTTTTGCTCCAACTGTGGAGTAACATTGGACTTACCTTTCTTAAAAGAACTTCAGGTGTCAACTTAAAGGAGGAGTGCAAGTAACGGAGACAGCATGTCTGATCTCCAGCGCTCTGTATTGTATCCAGGGGCCAGCAAGCTGCCTGACACACAGAAAATGCTCAGCAAATATCTGCTGATTGAATGAACAAATGAATAAATGCATGACTAAAAGATAAAACTGATGGTGAGTTGGGGTGGAGATGGAATTGAAGTGGGGTTAGGGAACAGACATTGCTGGTGGAAGTACAAATTATTACAATGTTTGTGGAGGGACCTTTTAATTGAGTTTCCTCAGAAGTCAACCCTGAGACAAAGATTTGAAGGCAAGTAGTTTATTTGGTAGGTGATCCTATGTAGTATTGCTGAGGGAGTGGGGAAATGAGAGAGGAAAGGGAAGGAAGCCAATAAAAGGGCACGTTAATGAGAGGGTTACCATTGTGGACAACTGAGGATCAGTTCCATTGAGGACCTCTGAGAGACTGTATAGAATGGTCCTCTGCCAAAGGGTGAAGAAAGTGTGGTATTGACACAGCAACTCCTATTTGACACTGACTGAAGACTGCTCTCGTGTATGTTCACTTCCCAGCATATCTGGCCAACCCTGTGGGTGGACAAAGCACACTCTTGCAGCCAGGGAAATGCCTGAGGCAAAGAGGTGCAGGGGCTTGCAGTGGGAAACCATAAGTGACTGAGGAAGGGAAAGGGAGGGGCATCAAGAGCAAAGCTATAGGGCGATTTGCCAGTATTTTCAAAATTTTAAATGCATGTACCCTTCTGTGCAGTAATTCCACTTCTATAAATTTATGCACTTGATAAATACACATGTCTGCACAAATACACTTGTGGATACTCACCGAAGAATTATTTGTAGTAGCAAAATTTTGGACACAATATCAATGTCTATCGGTAGGAGGCTGGTTAAATAAATTGTGGCACAACCATATACTGGAATCCTATGTGGCTGCTAAATAAATAAGAAAATTCTATTTGTACTGATACAGAAAGATCTCCAACATATATTATTAAGTTAAAAAATGCAAGATGCATAATAGTTTGAATAGTCTGCTACCATATATGTAAATATATACATATATATTTATATATGCATAGAATATCACTGGAAGGACATAGAAGAAATTGGAAACAATGATTCCTGTGGCATGGAAATTGGGAATGAGAGAAAAGGCAGAAATGGTGAAAGGGAAATTTTTTTTTCTATAATCTGTCATACTGTCTAATTTTTTAATATGTTCATGTAAACCTATTATAAAAAATTAAAATTTTAAGTGAATTGGAGTAGTTGTGTGTGTAGATTGTAGTCAACAAAAGAAAATAGGAACTTCTTCCCCTACCTCCATTCCCACCTCTAATCCCAAGGGAAGTGAATTCAAAGAATTCTAGCAATTTTCTGGAGCTCTTAGATACCCTAATGTTGGTATTATTCCATTCCAAGCCAATCATGAAAGTGACATGCTCCAGGCTTGTTGCTTTTTTCACAGGTCTCTGTTTTCCTGTGAACCAAGAAAATGGTGGCTGGTGAATGTTTTTAAGACAAACACAAACAACAAATAAGTTCTGCCTCAAGCTGGACTAGATGTTTTTGATAATACATTGCCAGCAGAAATGTTCTCATCCTTGAGAAAAGTCCTTGGAGTGGTCATGACATTCTTGAGCTGGGAAGCCACTCCTTACAGGTACCCAGAATGTCTCAACATTTGGCCAGGCAGTGGCGTGTCACAGAAGTGTCTAACATATATCTTCATTTTGAGGAACTGGTGCTTTGACTGGAGTGCCAGGGGATAGAGGAACTATTTGCCCTTATGAAACTGGTGAACTGCTGCTGTTTCTTCTGCTTTCTCAGCCTCTCTGTGGAGGAGAGGATTAATCAGCTAATTGCTCAATTTAATCAGTACAGGCAGCCACATTTAGCAGAGACTGCCCAGATTAGATGGTTTCATCTTCGGCAGGCAGTTGAGGGAGAGGTACAGAATTTCCATTTCTCTTAGTCGTCACCACTGAATAATAATTAAAAAGATCATTTCTCATCTGGATCATTGCAACAGCAAACTCTAAATGCTCTCCCAGTCTCCAGTCTTGCCACTTTTTAAATCATCTTCCAAGATGTGGCCATAGTGATCTTTCTAGAATGTGAATATAACTGATGGTCCATTTCTTGAAACGCTTCAGTGGAACTCTATTTTCCTATAAAGGAAAATACATTACACTACCCAGGGTACTCAAAGCCTTTCCTGGTCCAGTCCATGCCAACTTTTCTAGCTGCATCACTTACCGTTTCTCATCCTTTTGTATTTTCAGCCATGACTATGGATCCCTATATACTGCTATGTTCTCCTGTATTTCCAAGCTCAGAGACACCTTTCCCGGCCCTCTGGGTTCCCATGGCCCTGCTAGAATCCTTCTCATCAAGTACTTATTACACCATATTGTAATTTTACGTTTCCTTGTCTATATCCTTTATTAGTGATAGACTTTTCTAGATAAAGACAGTCTCTTATCTTTATATTCCCATGCAATAGGTATTCAATAAAAGTTGCTTACACAGACTAACTTCTCTCTACCCCATTCCCATCAAGTGCCTCCAGCTTACCACCTTTATAGACATCTCATTCTATGCTTACTATTTTAATGATAATTAAGAATAGTGTTGCAGTTTGGGTTCCCCAAGAAGAAGATTCTGAAATGGAGATGTGCGTGCAGGAGGTTTGGAGGAAGTTCTCTCAGGATCAGCATTTGTGGAGGAAGTGAAAGAAGCAGATTGGGAAAAGAGAGAAGTTGGGCTGTGGTGCAGCAACAACAAGGCCTTAGCTGACCCCACAGAGAGTTCTGAAGCTGGGGTAGCCCTTCAGAGGTGGCCCAAGTTGGTGTAAGGAGGCTGAGATTTACATCCCTGCATCAACCAGACTTCAGATGCAGGCTGCCCCCGGAGAGTCAGGATCTTGGGCAAGGTGGCTCTTTTCAGCCCAGGGCAACTACTATAGGCCTGAGAGCTGAGAGCTCTTGGTGGGCAACACTCCCATCATTTGGATAAATCCACCTTTCAGTCCTGAAGAGGGTTCTGGGCACTGCAGCGCTCCACGTCAACTGCAAACATGGACTCTGGGATTAGAACGCCTGTGTTCACATGTGAGCTCCAACATTTGCTAAGTGTTCCAGTTATCTATTGCTTTGTGACAAACCACCCCAAAACTTAATGGCTTAAAAATCAACAATCATCGATTTATAGTACAGATCTGCAATTTGGATGGGGTTCAGTGGGGACAGCTCATCTCTGCTCTACAAGATAAGTCAGCTAGGGTGGCTCATCTAAGGTTGGAAAATCCACTCCCAAGATGGCTCACTTACATGGGTGGCAATTTCAACATGGACTTCTCCACAAGGGAGCATGGGCATTCTCATAACATGGTGGCTGGATTCCAAGGATGAACATTTCAAGATAACTAGATGGAAGCTCTATCACCTTTTATGACCAAGCCTCAGAAGTCACAGAGCATCATATTTTGATAGAGAGGTATCAATGCTACTTTGTAGAGCATGTGAGATTGGAGCTATTGTTATGACTATGTTTAGAAAATAGAGTCTTCTATAATCTACCCTTCGGCTACAATAATTCACATTCATCCTTTATGCAAAATATGTTCATACCCCTCTCCCAGACCTCCAACTCTCATTCCATTATGACATCAGGTACAAGCATTTGAGTATCATTCTGTAGACCTGTGACTAAAGAGGCAAGTTATCTGCTCTACTTACACCCAACATATAATTTGGGACAGGCATTGAACAACCTCATAGACATTTTCATTCAAAGGGAAGGAAAATAAGAAACACACAACTGTTTGGGGCCATAATAATTCTGGAATGCAGCCAGGCACATATTGTTACTTATTTGATTGGGGGCTCATGCTCATCCTATTCCTTGGGAATGGTTCTCCACAGCTCTTGGTTTTACCCTCTGACTCCTGGTTCTGTATTCTGAATTATCCTTTATCTTCCATAAACTGTAGCCCATGTTTGCAGCAGAGTAATTTTCTTAGTCCATATCTCAGTTCAAAGGTCTCTTTTAATTTTGTACAATCTCTGTCCCTTTTAGCCCAAATTGCAGTGTTTCCACCAGAAAAATATCTTAAATACATTGTGGATTTTCTATGAATCATATTGATGTTTACTCATTAGACAAAATTACATGCATGAACCTATTTGAGACAGGCTCTTAATCTTTGGCCCCCTGTGAGTCTCCTGAAGGATATCACCCTTAAGATTCTTGGAAGCCCTATTATTTAAAGGAGAGGATCTGTGATATATTTCCCTCATATCCTTAGAAGTCCTTTCATCTGAAAGCATCTCTAAGGCACCACCTTAAGTATTTCTGAAGTTTTGACAAAGGGATTAATAGTCATGTGCTGTATTTGATCATCTTTGCCTTGAAGCCATTTGTGGATTTGACAATTTTGGATAGGTTGGGAACGAGACAGTTTTATTTTCAAACCCCGCAAATCCTGGCTCATTTGTATGTAACAGTTTGTTCTTTAGCTCACCTCTGTCATCCCACATTTTATCACAGGTAGTGAGAAGAAGCAAGGTAGCTCTTTCAATATTCCTCTTGGACATCCCCTTAGCGAAATCATCATATTCGCCTATTGGCTATGCTACTCCAGGTGACTGACTTGTCAATTTTCTGCCACTACATAACATGGAAACTCTTTCCTCCGGCTTCAAAGCAACATTTTATTTACTTTTCTTTCTGACGTGTCCTTGAGGCCCTTTAGATTTTCACCAACACTCTCTTTAAGACACTTTAGGTTTCTGCCTACGGTCCAATTCCAAAGCCAATGCCATATATTTTTACTTTTTTTCCCATTCTTAATACCAAACTTTGTTTATCTGTTGCTCCATAGTGTACCACTCCAAACTTTTGGCTTAGAATAAAACTAATCATTTATTTGGTTCATGAATCTTCAACCTGGGCAGTGCTCAGCAGGAGTGTTTCATCTCTTCTCCTCCTAGTTGGGAAGGTTCGTTTAGCATTGGAGGATCCACTTCTAAGATGGCTTATTCACATGACTGGCAATTTGGTGCTGACTGCTAGTTTTCCCCCATGTGGGCCTCTCGATAGGGTGATTTGGCCTTCCTCACAGTATGGTGTCTTGTTATAAAGGCAAGTGTCCCAAGAGAACCAGGTAGAAGCTGTATCACCTTTTATGACTTTGTCTCAAAAGTCACAGCATACCACCTGTGACATAGTCATAATTTTGCCTGGGTAGGAAACAAGGACCCCTCCTCTTGATGAGAAGAGTGTGAAAGTCTCATTGTATGAAGAGTATGTGTAGTGGGAGATATTGTTATGGCCACATTTGAAAAATATAAGCAACCACAGGCATATTATGTAGCCTCTCTGTGCCTTGGTATATTTTAAAAGTGCAGTACCTGGGACAAGACATACTACTGCAGTTGTTCTGACTAGCACAGAGTGGAGAGAACTTACCTTCTCCTTTTCTCCCCTACACCAGAGTTCTGCAAACTACAGCCCAGGGCCAAATCCAGCCAGTGCCTATTGGCTAAACTGTTGATAAAGTTTTATTGGAACACAGCCACACTTACTCGTTTATGTATTAACTGTGGCTGCTTTCACATTATAGTGGCAGAATCTGGTCATCGCAACAGAGACCTTACGGCCCGCAAAGACTAAAATATTTGCTATTTGTTCCTTTAGAGAAAATGTTTGCCAATGCCTGCTTTACATTCTACTCAGTCATAGGGAGTCGGAACAGAGAGGCACCTCGGAGACGATCTCAAGAGCACTCAATTCTATGGATGAGGGTCTTGAGGCTCACAGAGGATTACTGGCTTATTAGAAGTAATGACCATTTTTTACTGTTTACTGTACACCTTATTCTGTGCTTCTGAACATTTTACAAACACTTTTTCATTTCATCTAACAGGAGGGTCCTATTTTCCTTCCAAATTTATGCTTAAGGGAAGTGAGAACTCAGGATAAATAATTTGTCTGATTGCATAGGGGCAGAGGTAGAACCTCAACCTAGATCTTCCTGACTCTGGAATCTGTGCTCTTAACCACTGCAGCAGCCTTTCTCAAAGTACAGTCTACATTCCACTTGGCTTAGAATCACCCAGTGTGAGACCCATTGCACTGCACATATCCCAAACTCAAGGTTCTTGACCTTGGCCATATACTGGAATTACCTGAGGAGGTAGTTAAATATACAGGTGCCTGCTAAAAATATGAACCTTGTCTTAGTCTGTTTGGGCTGCTATAACAAAATACCATAGATTGGGTAGCTTATAAAGAACAGAAATTTATTCCCTACAGTTCTGGAGACTGGAAGTCCAAGATCAGGGTACCAGCATGGTTGGATGAGGGACCTCTTCCAGGTTGCAGACTTTTCATTGTATCCTCACATGGCAGAAGGGGCAAGGGATCTCTCTGGGGCATTTTTTATAGGGCACTAATCCCATTCAGGAGGGTGCCACCCTCTTGAACTAATCACCTCCCAAAGACTCCATTTCATAATACCATCCTCTGAGGGGTTAGGATTTCAACATATGAATTTTGGGAGGACACAAACATTCAGATTATAGGTGACCTATAGATTGAGGAAGTCTGTAGTGGATCCTCAGGCATCTGTGTTTTTAACAAATTTCTTTGGTGATTCTGATGCTTTTTCAGGATTGAGATTCATTAATGTCTACTCACTAGAACCACACCCTCCTATCTCCTCCTTAAGAGTTCAATGGACAGTATTATTGTTGGACTCACATCTTCCCATCACCTCCCCCTTACTCCATCTTACCATCGCGACCGCAAAGATACTGTGAGAAAGGCTATTATGAAAGCTGTGCCAAACCCTGAGGGGCTTTAATGGAATGACCAGAAGGAAGGCACATCTGTTCCCACCTGGCCTGACTCTTCCTCCCAAGTACAGGTTCTCCTCTGAAGGAGGAGAAGCATGGGTGTGGCACCCCAAATTCGCATTCTGGAGCTGGAGAGAATTAGAGAGACTACGAAAGAAAAAATGAGAAAACCTAGGAGAGGAAAATGAGGCAGATTCTATGGTCTAGGGAGCAGCTTCTGGCCCAGCACTATAATGTAGAGCTTTTACATCCTCCCTTCTTCTGCCTTCAATATTAGTGTATTTGCAGAGGATCTAAAAATGAGATAGAAATGCAAAGAACCACTCTAACCAGTCAAAGCCAGAGAAACTAGCAATTTCTAAGTCATCATTATACACACAAGCTCATTTAAACCTCAGTACTTTGAAGTAGTACAACAATTATATCTCCATTTTACATATGGAAGTTTGGTTTTATTTGCAGGAAATGTAATTTCTACATATATCACAGAGGTTTGGTGAGTTGCACAACTAGCAGGGCAGAAATTTAATTCCCTGTCTTCAGTCACAGAATGGCAAGAGAGAAGCTTTCTAATTAAGGTTCTCACATTCATAAATAATTTAAAGCATTGTTCTAGCCTAGGAAGAGGCTTTTGAAAAATTATAGATTCTTTGGATGTGGGAAGAGATGTTTTCCGTTTTGCTCATTTAACCTGTTGCAAAACTTGACAATGTTTTGCAAAATTTGACAGTCTCTTGGATTTTTAAAAAACTATTTTGTAACCAACATGTCAGATGAGGTCTCTAACTCCCATAACTGCGCATGTTGCTCTAGGGTGATTAAGTATCCTGGTTTGCCCAGGACTGAGGGGTTTCTGAGACATGGGACTGTCACTGCTAAAACTGGGAAAATTTCAGGCAAACTGAGATGAGTTGGGATAAGTCAGCCTACTGGTTGTCCCACCTTGGATACAGAACTCAACTATTTTGTGGACCTCACAAAAAACTGTCTACTCACCAACATTTCATGACCAACATTTCCCATCACTTTCCTTTTCCCCATCCTTTCCTTTTTAAGGAACAAATACAATGCTCTCCTCTCATGCAGAGGGGTTCTGTCCCCTCCTCCTGAAGCCTTGGCACCAACCGTTTCATGGCCCCAAGGCTTCAGCTTGTGGTCCAAGCAAGCTTATCACAACATTCCTTGAAACAAACACTGAGCTCTCCTCAAGTGGAATGCTGGCGAACATAGTTTTCATCTTGTTTTGTTACTGTTTTTTATACCCCACCTTGTTCCAAATGGATAGTTTTGTGAAGGTCCTCTTAATCTGTGATAATCTTTCCCTATTCATCATTTGAACCCCAATGTGCTTGCTACATCGTGCCGTTTATAAGGACATGACTAGCTCTGCAGCCTAAGACAAGTCACTTGGCTCCTCTGAGCTTGGATGCCTCCTCTAAGGAAGGGAGTAAAACAAATTGATTTCTAAGATTCCTTGCCGTGCTGACATTCCATTGTATTATTCACTGTGTTGAATGCAACTGGCCAAGGCAATTTTTTTACATGTAGCCTGGAAAACTCACAACAACATCCTTTAAACACGTACCAATAAAGAACAGGCAAATAGCAACAAGGTTGAGCCTTAACTATTCCATAACCATGATGTAACAGTGGCCATTTGTCCCTATTCTCCACTCTATTCCCTGTGGTGGAGCGCTATTTAAAGAGTTGTTTTCAAGTTAACTCCTTAAGGAACAAAAAGATGCATCCTTCACCCCACCTCCCAATTTTGAAAGTATTATACGTACTTTATATAGATTGCAGAAAATTGGAAAATATAGAAAAGCACAGAGGATGACAGAAATCACCAATAATCCCTCCGTGCAGGTATAACCACTGTTGAACTTTTGGTGTATTTGGTAAAAAAAAGATAAATGTTGTACTGTGTTGTTTTATAATTAACTCTATTCACTTAGCAATAGATTACATTTCTCATTTCATCATGAAATTTCTAATGGCTCAGTTGTATTCCACTTGATGAGTAGCCATACTTGATTTAATTAAACCTCTGGTTGGATATTGAGGGGTTCCCACCCCAGGTTTTTAGAAACAAACATCTAATGAATTGCTTTCTCACCAGATATTCTTAATGGTGAATTTCTAAAGTACAAGTTATATACATTTCTGGATTTTTAATATGGACTGTCAAATTGTTTTCCAAAAGTTGTTCTCAATTTATACAAGGAGTGACTCCTCCTTGCAGCTTTGCCAACAGTTAGTCATGACCAATGATCACCTTGGCCCAGGGCTTTGAGCAGTGGCAAAGTCCAGTGTGAAAGCCGAACTCTGATACTGCTCTTTGATAGACGTGTGTTTATAAAACATCCAAAAATAGAACAGGAAAGCAAACAGCAACATGGATCATTTGGGGTCAGAGTCATCCACTGAGTATTGAAACCTCCACACACACATCAGGGATTCTTAACCTGGTGTCTATGAACCTTACCCCAGACTTTTCTCCAACTTAATATACGTGTCTGCTCCAACCTGAACAAACCTATGTGAATCGGAGGCCGTGGCTGCCACGAGGAAACTTGAGAGTAAATAAAGGATTTATGAAAAAAGGAGAAGTGAAGGGAATGAGCCCATAGTGAGTGCACTTGCTGTGGATCAACTTATTTCATCCTGAAAGTAGAATGTGGGTATTTTTTATGCCCATTTTATCAATGAAGAGACTGAGAACTCAGAGTGTGAAACTTCCCTCACGGTCATACAGCTAATTAAGAACAGACCTGGGAGCTGAACCATGGCTTTCTGGCTCAAACCAGCGCTGTTTCTGTTATAACACAAAGACCCTCCTAGAAAGGAAGAATAAGGTTGGAATTAAACAGAAAGTGTAAAGATAATATTAGGTTATACTCATAATACCCAGCGCACAGTAGGACTGGAATGCATTTGTGCTGAGGGAGTGAATGAATGCCCAATCGTTCCTTGTAATCCTTGGCTCAAGTGTCCAAAGCAGTGACAAAGGGGTTGAGAAGGCTTCCTCCTCCATAGAGTTGTTTGGCCCCAGAATTCACCCTTTAATTATAGTCCATGTTTTCCTCACTCCAAATGAGTTGAAAATAGCTGACAATAGCTTTGCGTGCCATGCCTGGGTGGGAGAGGCAGGCCGGGATGTGTTTAGATTGAGTGATATGGACCTTCTATTTTTGGTAGATGGCATACTGGGAATTTCATGTGGTTCAACTTAATTGTTCGAATCTAAAATGCTGATGTTTCTTTTTATTCTAAGTGTTTATGAGAGAAACAGACCCACTTCCCCTTCCTTTTCAAGATCTTGGGGACACCCTTCCCCCTTCCATAGAGGAGGGGCAAGCTGAGTTTTCTTGCTGTTAGTGTAACAGCACTTAACATCCAGGTGTTGGCTGCTTTAGGAAAGGTTGGGGGAAGGGGAATAGGAAAGGCTTTGATGGGAGCTATGGGGACAGATCCAGAGGGTCCCACCAGTTCAGCAGCAGCAAGGCCCCAGCACAGGGACTGGGATAAGGACCAGGACTCTAATTCCTAGGGTAGGAGGAGAGTGGACAAGAATAAGGCAGAGGAAGAAGCAGGGAGAGCAGAGCACTCTACATATGACCTGAGAAATAATGTGGATATTTAGATCCAGGAATAAGCCACAACCTTGGGATTTAGACCCTAGGCTGAATAAGACAAATAAGTAAATAAGATAAGTAAACTATCTGTCTCCATGGGGCTTCTATTCTGATGGGAAGAGGGATAATGAGCAAGGGAACAAATAAATAAGATAATTAGATATTATGACAGGGTGATGGAATAGAGGCCCATTTTTAATAGCATTGTCCCAGGGCAGTCGATTGGAGGCCTGAGGATGAAGACAAGCCACTCTTAGGAAGAGCTGCGGAGGAGCAGGCCAGGCAGAGGAAAAACCAGGTGCAGGGGCCTTGGTGGGAACGGACTACAGGTTCTGGGGGTCAGGGAAATGAAAGAAAGCCAGTGTGGAGAAGAGATGCTAAGAGATGAGGCTGGAGAGATGGACATGAGCTAGGATGGGCAGGAACTTGGGGATCCCAGCTAGGAGTTTGGGCTTTATTGTAAGTACAAAGGAAGGACATTGAAGGGTTTTCAGTGGTGGAATGACCTGATCCAAGCTGCACTTGAAAAACTTCACCCTGGCTGCTCTCTGGAAATTGTACATAGGAAACAGCGCATCCAGGTAAGAGACTTCAAAGTCTTTTGGGGAAATCAAAGCCCGTCCGTGACTCCTCATGAGATCTCCCAGAAAAGGTGCTTGGCAAAGGATCACACTGCTCTTTGCAAAGGTCTGAAATTCACATTCAGATGGAATCATGGACAGAATCTGAAAGAATTATTTGTGCATTCTTTTATGAAGATGTATGTGTGTAAAGGAGATGGAGAAACACATGTTTGGAAAAGTGCCCCAAAATTTCATGCATCTTTTAATGAAGTTAATTAATTAATCATTCATTTCATTCATCAATTCTTTCCTTCTTTTATATAACAAGTAATTATCAGCTCCCTGCTCTGTGTCAAGAACTATGCTCTGTGCAGGGAATAAATGGGGAATAAATAGGTAAGATCTCTTTCCTTCTGGGGCTTACAATCTACTTTAGGCAGTTTTCATAGCCCACCAAGTTCTTTAAGAACAGATCCACGTGGAAGCACGGGGAGGAGCAATGAAATTCTACGTGGAAAAAGCCTTAGGTTTTCCCAAGAGTGAGAGCTTGATAAATATTGGCTGACAAACAATGTTGAACAAACCACTAAACTTTGGTCCAGTTTCTTCCTTTGAACAGATGAGACAAGCTGGGCAGAGGGTCATCAACTCAGACTGGCTTCTTTCGGTGTTGAAATTCTATCCCACAGAAGGTGGATGGAGGGGTCAGGGTGACATCACCTGAGCAATCTTAGCATCACTAAAAGTAGGACAATCAGACACTGCTGGCCTGCAAATGGCACAATATGGTGTATGTCACGCTCCCCATGAAGTCTTCTTGCCAAAAAATTGCACAATAGTGTGGTCGAGCCTCTAAATCTGCCCAGCAACTTTCAGGAAATAATGGGGGGGGGGCATGTTGAAGGTTTCCCAGGAACAAGAGTGCAACCAGCCAAATCTAAAGCAGGCAATTCTACAGGACAAATGACCTGGTTTCTCTAGCAAATGAAGGACACAAAAAAGTCGTAGGTTTGGGGTGAGAGGCACTGTTAAATTAAAGAAAACATCACAATAATATCATATTAAATTTTTTTAGGATGAAAATGGTATTGGATTTTACTACAGAAGAAAAGTCCTCAAGCATTTCATGCTACAACATGGATGAATCTTGAAGACATTATGCTGAGTGAAATAAGCCAGACACACAAAAAGACAAGTATTATATGATTCCACTTATACCTAGAGTAGTCAAATTTGTAGAGACAGAAAGTAGAATGGTGGTTGCCATGGGCTGGGGGAAGGGGGCATGAGATGTTATTGTTTAATGGATACAGAGTTGCAGTTGGGGAAAATGAAAAACATTCTAGAGATGGATAGTGGTGATGGTTGCACGACAATGTGAACGTACTTAATGCCCCTGAACTGTATGCTTAAAAATGATTGAAATAGAAAATTTTATGTTATTTTTATTTTACCACAATAAAAAAAATCCTCAGGTGTTAGAGGTAAATGTTGGACTAGTTACAGGTGAATAATATGATGACTGAGATTTGCTTAAAAATAATCTAGTAAAACAAAATAAACAAAAACCCTGGGGCACAGAGAGGAAACAGGACTAGGAAAATGTGTATAATTGTTGCAGTTGAGTGATGGGTAATGGGAGTTCATTAGACTGTGCCTTTACTTTTATGTATGTTAAATACTTGATAATGCAAAGTTTAAAATATATCTATCATATTTTGGTATGTTGAGTTTAATTTTCTGAGAAGCTCAGCATTTTTATTCTTTTTAGGAGACTCAATTAAAAGAAAAAAAAAAATCCCCTGCAGCCCCCTAGTGTCCTGAGCTGTCATGGTATGAAACTGAGCATGAAATAGGCCCAAGCTTGAGAAGGAGATCATGGAGGCTGCTTCACAGCGAACAATCTCCTCGTATGTTATACACGATACTCCTGCTGCCCTTGTCTAATTGCTGGAGAGAATAAATGAATTGTATAGTATATCCGTGTTGCTTACTGCTGCTTCCACCTTAGAATCATTAGGGAGATTTGTAAAATACTAACGCTCAGCCCCCACCCCAAATCAACTGAGCTGGAATCTCCTAGGGTGGGCCCCGGGGAGCAATATTTTTAAAAAGCTCCCTATGTGGTTCTAATGTACAGTCAAGGTTAAGAACCACTGGTCTGTGAGCCACCCGGTACCTAGTTGGTGCTCACAAAATACTGGTTAAAAGTGAATCTGGAACTAGTATCTGGAACCTAGTATGCTGTGTTTCAGTCATTTGATAAAGCCTTTTATGGAAAAGAATTTATATACAACCTTTTCTCCCTCTCACCCAGGAGATCCAACTTCAGAGGCTATGAACTTATTTCTTGAGCTTTTGCTAGACGAGGCACACTTATGCCCAAGAGAGTATTGCAGTGGCTGTTAGCAAAAGCCTGGAAAGATAAGAACAGTTCCAAAAATGTTTTTGGGGCATCACAAAAACCCCATTGTAACACAACGCTCTTTGGAATAACATTAAAGAAAAGTGAATTATGCCCGTTTATCAAAAGGAAAATGAAAGCCCCTTGGACATGAATTTTATTTTAAAGCTGAAGCCTTTAATTAAATTGACAATAAAAGATATGGTCCTTCTATGAACTGAGGAATGATAAGCAGCCATTTGCAATCTCAATACGTGGCTGCTGGTATTTAATTCTCTGTTTCACCTCTAATGTGTTGAGAATGGACAGATTTTCATAATAGAGAGAAATGGAGTCCTTACAATGGTTCGGTTCACTGCATGTAGAGTGTGAACAACTCCACATATCTTCCTTCCCTCACTTCTGCGCCTTGGAATTTGGAGAGAATATTCACAGGGCAATCACTTCAAACACACTGGCAGTGAACGAATGCTCTAAGCTTTCATTGCAAATAACTCTTCCGTGAAGTGATAGAACAAATTATCCTAAGCCTTAAGTGTGTGTGAGTGTGTGGGGGCATCTTTTTCTTTTTCCAATACCAACCAAAGTAGTAGGGAAGTGGGGTTTCCAGATTTAGCAAATAAAAATGCAAAATGTCCAGTTAAATTTGAATTTTGAAAAAATATTTGCAAATATTGCTCAGAATATACTAAAAAATATCCAGTTCTTGTTTGAAACAGAAATTAAACTGATGTCCTATATTTTATCCAGCAAACCTATGGGAAAGAAAAGAGATGTCTTCTCAGATATTCAGAGTCGGAGTATCTTACTCCATGTTGCCCAGGATGTCTAGGAGGTGCAGGTATTCAGTGATCATCCAAGAATAATGGGCCAAGAAGGTGATATTAGCAGCCAGTATAAATAAGTCAGTGTATCAGTTAGCAACTGCTGCATAACAAATCACTCCAAAATTATGTGGCTTAAAATAATAACCACGTATTATTGCTGATGCTTTTGCAGGTTGGCTGTGGTTTGTTCATCTAGGCTGGACCTGGGTGGGAAGCTCTGTCTCCATAATGTAGGTCTGTGATTAGGTTGGCATAGTTCAGCTTCAGGCTATCGCGGATGGGGAGACTGTCACAAATCTCTCATTGTCCTCTTGGGACCAGTGGGATAATTTCTGATGATAATAAAGCCATGAGAGTGTAAATGGAAACATGTGAGTCCTCTTAAGGCCTAAGCTTGGAACTAGTTCACTGTTATTTCTGCCCACACACCGTTGGCCAAGGCAAATCATATGGCCACACTCAAAGTCAAGGGTAGGGAATTACATTGCATCCATGGAGACACCATGGCAAGGTTGTCAATGCAGGAGGAGGGAAGAATTGGGATAACAATTCTGTCTCCTACGGGCAGGCACAGGGACACTGGGGTTCAGGAGAAGGAATTGAAGTTCCTGGCACATTTAGAGCCAAAAAGAACTCAGACACAGGGGGAGGCAGAAGGCCAGTTATTGGGGAGCTGGGCTATAAGGGTCAGAGGGACATAGATGCAAGGCCTCTTTGATTCTTAATTTGAGCCTTTGATGTCAGTATTTCCATGTTTGCCCAGAAAAGTTCTCATGACCTTAGATGAGACTGGGCATACAGGTGGGGAATTGAATGGTCTCAGCCGTAAAAGTTAGAGGACAGAAGTACGGTTTGAAGTTCTCTTAAATTTTATCCACGACTCACATGTACTCTTTGCCATCTGGCCCACCATTAATTACTCCTCTGGTTGAAGAAGTAAGACATTAAGGCCATTATAAAATGACAACTAATTTGTATCTACCCATGTTGTAGTCAGTACTTTTTCCATTCAAGTAAGAGAAACCCAACTTAAACTAGCTCAAGCTAAAAAGGAAAATTATTAACATAATGAAAAAGGCTAGGGATACTAGCTTCAGGCAGGGTTGGATCCAGGTGCTCAAATGATGTCAACAGGAATCTGTGTCTCCATTCCTAGATTCTGTGCTGGCATCATTCTGAGGCAAGCTGCTGCTTTATGATGCCACAGTGGTTGCTGAGAGCTCCAGATTTACTCTATCAACTTGGCAATCCAGGCAGAAAGAGCATACCTCTTTTTCCTTTAGCTCAATGAAAATCCTGGAATTGAGTTTTAGGTTTAATATGGGTCAAATGTCCACCTTTGAACCAATCCCTATGACCAGGATACTGATTTGCCAGAGCTGGGTGTCCAAACCTGGATCATGAGGTTTGATCAGCCCCACCTAAACCAAGTGGACCGAGAGTGGGGTGGAGTGGGAAAATTGAAGTGTGATGAAAGATGGGAAATAGGTGCTGGGCAGGCAACAAAGCAACAGATGTCCCTCTCCACTGGCTCCCTATTTTCCTTGGAGTACAGCACCTACTCTAGTAGGAGTAGAGTAACTACAGCATCTGCCCTCCCCAACTCTCCTCACCTCATCTCCTACCACCCTCACCCATTTCACTCCACTTCAGCTGTACCGACCCCCTTGATCACACATGAGCATTCAAGCATCACCTGTCTTAAGGACCCCATGCCACCTGTTTGGTCAGGTTCTCACTGAGACCTACCCTAAACACTTTATTTTAATAGTAATCTGACCCCCCGCCCAAACACTTCTGGTCTCTTTTATCCTGATTTACTCTTTTTTTTCTTTTTTCATAGTATTTCTCATAATATACAATTTAACGTATTTAACTTATTTATAAGGTTTATTATTTACTCTCTGTCTGCACCTTCACTCCTGCCTCTTCTTTTCTCCCCTACAGAACATCACCGGCATAAGGGCAAAGGTCTTTGTGTCGTTCACTAAAATATCTCAAGTACTAATGACAGTGTCAGGCATATAGTAGATGCTCAATAAATGCGTGTAGAATGAATGAATGAACTTTATCCAGTTCCTGAGAGGTGCCAAATATCATGTTAATTTGATAGGAGAGGAGGGATTTGCCAGGGTTGCAAGTCCACAGCCATCCAACTCTCCAACTCCTCAATTATGTACCCATGACAGAAACATCAGTTTCTCCTCTTGAATCAGCACAAGACCCACCAGGCAGGGACTATCAAACAATGGAGGGTGTCCGGAGATTAGAAATTTATGCTCTAGTCTTGCACACAAGATGGAACTTGGAATATCAGCCCAGATGTGATACAAATGAAGAGTAGCAGACACCTGTCTGGTGGTGGTGGTGGTGGTGGCTGGGGGGCTGAGCATGACTAAGCAGGTAGATGGCATCAAGGTGGAGGTGACAGACGTTGCAAGAGAGACAAAGCTGTGTCTAAAACAAGATTAGATCTTTATAGTTTACACCTTATCTTGGAAGGAGCAATCTTAGTTACCTAGTCCAAAATCAAAGGGTGGATTACTGGTTCACGGCATGGATACATACAGTCATGAGGCATCTTCTTTTATTTTTGTTTTGCAACAGCTGGTCAAGTCTTCTTCCTTATGGACTAGGGCACCTCTTAACGCCACTGTCCAGTCATCAATATCATGAAATCCTCCAGGTGTGGATTCGGAGATCTCGCTCCATTTACCTGAGCCATAGCTCACATCTTTCTCAGGCATGAACAGCATTGGTTAGGTCCTAGAGAGATCCACTGCCCATTGCCCAATTTCCATTTGGTTTTCTAAGGAATAAATGTGTGCTACTTAGTAATACTTAGGCTGGTACTATTGAGAAATGCTACGGAGAGATGGAGAGAGAGCTGGGATTAGCAGAGGATGGGAATATGTGCCATTCCCAGCCAGAGCAAGCGTTTGGAAGAGAATGCCTTTGGCAGGCCCTGTTTGAAAGCTTATGTCCTAGAGCCTCTCTGAGAGAGCCACACTTTATCTTAAACAACAACAAAATATAAGGAGCTTGTAGGGAAAGCAGAATAAAGGGTGGAACCCCAAATTAATGCTTGGGACTGTCTCCACTTGGGGATCTCCAGGAAAGCGCAGATCCTTGGGAACCTCTTTCTTTGCTGGTGACCTCATGTGTTTATTTAACTGTCCAGCTGAGGGCTCACCCTGACATTTCAGCGACTAGGCAGAGTCTGTGGATTTAGGGTGACAACCTAGACATGAGAAAGGGAGAGCTGCCCATAGGAAACTTCAGAAAACTTCTGCTTTTCAGGATTTTTCTCTTTTTTGGTGAGGAAGATTAGCCCTGAGCTAACATTCATGCCTATCTTCCTCTACTTTATATGGGATGCCTGCCACAGCATGGCTTGATAAGTGGTGTGTAGGTCCGTGCCCACTATCCAAACCTGTGAACCCCGGGCTGCCAAAGCGGAGCACGTGAACTTAATCACTATGCCACCGGGCTGGCCCCCAGGATTTTTCTTTTTTGATCTCTCTTCTTCTATTTTTTTTTCTTTCATCACAAGATGCTGGTGACTGAGCCCTCATCTTCTCGTTCTCCTGCGATTATGCCTGAGATCACTTGACAGTACTAAAGTTGGTAACAGGGAGTTCCTGCCCTCCAGAAAAGGGCAAAGAAGCCTGGAGGGGGACAGGAAGGTGGGAAAGACACAGGAAAAAGGCAAAGGATGGTTCGTGTCAAGAGAGTGCTGCCCTGAAAGGAGGGGAAGTAGACTTAGAGGGAAGACCTGCTTCTTTGCATATGCAGAGGGAATTTCTGCAAAGAATCTTCCAGAAACTTTTAGAAGTTGTTACCCTTGCAAAGCTGAACAGGACAGCTAGGAAGGGAGAACCAGGCAAGAGAGACTTCTACTTTTCATTTTATCCCTCTCCACACTCTTTGGTCAGGTTATCTCGTGTATCTACTGTTTTAGATTGAAATTTTTAGAAAAGATTAATTTAATTAAAACAAACTAAATCGTAGGGACTTCATCTGCTCTGCCTTTCTTTTCTATGGTCCAGGAAAAAGGGCTTCATTTACCAGCTGTGTGGACTTTGGCAAATTATTTAACCTTTCTGTGGCCCATTACCTCATCTGGAAAACAGGGTTAATAATAGTGCCTGAGTCATGGAGTGGCTGTGAGGTTTGTTGAGAGAAGGTGTGTCAAGTGCTGGGCACTGATTGTCACAAGCACTCAGTAATCCTAGCTATCGCTGGTATTGTTCAAAGGCTGTTAGGACACAGAACTCAGCAATTTAGGCTAGTTCGTCCTAAAGACAGTGCCTAATGGTCATGGCAAGTGACCACAGCAGCTGGAGCTGTGATGGACGATGACAATGAGGATGGTGGATAGATGGTTCCTGACCATCCAGCACATCAGAGGCAGGGAAAGGAGCAGCTGTTTGGGACTGGAGCCATACAAAGAGGCAGAAGGCAAGGTTGATGGGGTTACAAACACACCTGTCATCATTGTAGTAAAACAAATTGTCTGCCTTTCATCATGTCCTGAATATACCTGAAGTAGATCTGAGAAGAATGGAAAATGTGGACTGGCCCAAATGGTAAACAAGAGAGGAAGTATTCATTAATTTGGTGAAAATGTAGCCTTCCCTGCCCTCTTCTACTGGCATCCCTTAGAATTATTTACCTTTCCACTCAATACGTCTCGGACTAAAAGGATCTTAGCCACATCTAGAATCATAAAGTCATTGCATCATAAAGGACTGACAGGAACCACACAGATCAATTTGACAGTATCTCAAGTAACAGAAACGTGATTCAAACTAACTTCTACCACTAGGTCATTTATCTCATGTAATTGGAAGTTCAGCAGTAGGGTGGATTTCAGGTTGGGTTGATCCAGTAGCTCCACAACACCATAAAGTCTAGGTTCTCTAACTCTCTGCTCTACCATCCTTGGTGTATGAGTTGTGTTCTTGGACTGCTTTCTTCATGTGGCCATAAGGTGTTTGTCAGCAGCAGGTAGGGCAGCATGCTTTCTTGTTTCCAACCAAGAGAGGGAGGGGAGGGGACGAGAGAGGGAGAGAGAGAATACCTCTCCCCTAGCCTTGGAAAGAAAAGTCCATCTCTACAGTCAGACTGAGCCAATATAGACTATGTGCTCACCCCTGGACCTATAAGGTGGCCAGGTAGATGACATGTGCTGCAGGAGTTTTAAACAATCATTAGCAAAGGGGATGATTAGCTTAGACTGGGGTTTTCAACCTTGGCTCTATTGACATTTGGGGATAATTCTTTATTGTGGGGGCAGTATTGTCCTGTGCATTGTGGAATGTTTACCAGCATCCCTCATCTCTGCCCACACAGTGCCAAGAGCAAGGGCGGTGCGAACAGAGGTGAGACTGGGAGCAGGGCAGGGACTAGACGAGGCAGGATCTTTAGGCCATGCTGAGGACTTCAGTTTTTATCCTAAAAACACCAGGAAGCTACCAAAGGGTTTTAAGTTGAGGCCAATTCTAGCCGGGATCTGAAGAAAGAATAGACGTCTAGGAGGCAATGCAGTGGGACCACTTACAGTAGAGCAGGTGATACGTGACGGCAGTTTCAGCTAGGATGGTGGAAATAGAAATAGAGAGAAATGGCCATAGTTGAGTGTTACTTAGGAGCTAAACTAGATAGAACCTGCTGCTGGAGTAGATACGGGAGATGAGGAAAGGAAGACATTAAGGATGACTCGTAGGTGTGCTCACTTCAGCGGATGATATTACCTCTCATGAGATGAGGAACGCTGCAGAAGGAGCAAACTGTAGAGGGAAGATTATGTCCTGAATGTGTTGGGTTTGAGGCTTAGGTGAGTTATCCGGGTCGAAATGTCAAGGGGGCAGAAAGAGATACAGGTATGGCGTTCAGGGGAGAAGACTAGACTGCAGATCATAATTGGAGCCGTGGGTGACAGGAGTTGAAGGACTCACCTTGAGGGACTCTGACATTTAGTGGTGGGATAGAGACCCACGAGTCTTGGGGGGAGTAGCCAGAGGAGTCAGAGAGATTCCAGGAGAGGGTGGTACCCCTCAAACCACAGGGGAGAGCATTTTGAGAGGGAGAGCTTGAGCAGCAGTGTTACATCCTGTTGAGAGGAGAGGGGAGATAGGACCAAAATATTGTCCTTTGGACTTAGTGACATGGAGGGCATTGATAACCCCAACAAGAACCATTTTGGAAGTGGCGAGTGTTGGGGTCAGAAGCCAGGTTGGAGAGGTCCGCGTAATGCATTGGAGAAGACGTGGGGCACAGAGTAGATTCCTCCTGGGGAAGTTTGACTATGGAGGGAGGGAGGAGAGGATACCTGGAGAGGGGAGTGAGAACTAGGGAGAGTTTTTCTTTAGGATGAGAGACACTTTACCATCTTTGAATGGTTTATGGGCGGGGGGGGGGAGGGTGGCATGGACCAGAGATTTGAAAATATAGGAGAGATACAGAGGGAAATGAGAGAGAGAGAGGAAATGGATAGTATAAGTTTACTAAAAAGGCAGGAGGAGGTGAAATCCAGACCCATGAGCCTTAGAAAGGGCCTCTCTGCTATTGTAACGAGAGGAGGAGGGACAGACATGGGGGTAGACTCGAAGGGCTTGTGGAAGGAAGTTGAGAGCATCCTGTTTGAACTCCTCTGTGGAGGCTACTGTCTACACGAAGGATGAGGGAGAGTTTCTGTACTCAAATATATTTGGGAAACGCCGTGTTAAGGTTAAGCAATTATCTTCCCCAATGGACTTTTCAGAGCCTTTAGCACACAAGGTTTTATTGTGAGTGTCTAAGAGGGGGAGTCAACACCACTCCCCACTGGACCCCCGAGCTCCTTATGTGCACAGCATCTCACGGCACCAGTGTTTCCCAGCATGCATCCTGGGAAACGAGCAAGATCAACCCCTTCGTTTTGTGATAGAAGAATCTGAGACCCCAAGATGGGAAGGGGCTTATAGAAAGTCACTTGGCTAGATTAGCAGGTGTGGAGGGCACTTTTGTAGGGAGCACAGGGGCTTCCCCAGGCTTTCACTTCTGTGAGCACAGCCTCCTCATTCATGATTGTACTGTGTGACCCCAGCCCCCCGCCATACTGGGACAATCTGCTTCTACTTGGAAATAGGAAATTAGATGGAGAGACAGCCATTAAGCCTACGTATGTGACATGAAAGAATATGAGGCAGGACACAAATCTACTGGCTCTGAGTTCAGACCGCCTGGGGTCCATAACAGAACTAGCTGTGTGTCCTTGAGCAAGTTACTTAACTTCTCTGTGTCTCAGTTGTTTCATCTGTATAAAGGGATTGTCATGGCATTCCTATCGTAAAGAATTGTTGTAATGATTAAATAAAATAATATTTATAAACCACTTAGACTGGACTCTTAGACTTATAAGGAGTTCGCTAGTAAGTGAACAGTAACTGTTAACGATTACTGGGAGCAGAGGGGCAGCTGTGTTCCATCTCATAAGCAGGGCAGCAGAAAAAGGTACTCTGGCAAAGGAAAGAAAAATGAACAGATGTGTTGAGCGAGGTAGAGAAAAATATAGAGACAGAATAGTCTTTCCAGAGGCCTGGATCTGCCTTTGGGATCTACGACACCCCGGGTCTTTACAATAAATTCCCCTGTTGGCTTAAACTAGCTTGGTGATTTGCAAACAAAGAGATCTAATGACTATGGTGGCTGAGACAGGATTTGAACCTGAGTCCCCTGGCTTCCAGTCCGGTACACTGATTATTACTGTACATTGTTTAGAACCTGGATGTAACTCAGTGAGAAAAATCTTCTCCCAGAGGAAGAAAGCAGATCCCTGCAGCCAGTGGTAGCAGGCTGTGTCTGGGATTAAGTTAAGTGTCCCTGATTTGAAAAGGGGCAGACTTGCGACCTTCCAGCTGCTGCAGCCCACGCCTGATTGAAGAAGCTGGAGGTGTTGCTGAGAGTCAGGGCACTGAGGGTTCTGGAGGCATTTCAGCCCCTCTCTTTAAGGTTTTCAATTCAGCGTCAGTCTATGACATCATCTAGAAATTGATGCAATGGATAACTTTGGTCTGTTGTGGATTCTGGGTTTGCCACGAACGTCCATAACTCCGAACTTTGGTTTGTGCACTTCTCCCTGCCTGGAATGTCCTACCCTTCCTTTTCTGCCTGTGGAGGGTCTCCTCTGCTGGATCTCGAACTGTAGGGAGCTGGAGAATTACCTGGGGGAGCTCATTAGACTGCCGCTCTTCTGGACCCCTCCTGGGATTCTGACTCAGTTCGTCTGGGATGGGACCCAGGAGTCTGCCTGTTAGACAAGCCCCCCAGATGATGCTGATGTTGGAAATTCAGGCACCACTCTTTGAAAACACTTCATACTCTTTTATCCAGACATTCTGGAAAAAATCCCAGAATTGAGAAATGTATGGAGTGTGATTTTTAAAAACAATTTTGATGGTGAAAGTCAAAGTTATGTGGGAGCTAGCTTTTTACCTTGAGCCTCGGTTTCCTGGTCCGTTAAATGGGACTAATAACAGAGCTGTCTCTCTCTTGAGTTTGCTGGCAGCTCAGATGACCTCAATGCAAGTGAAGGCAGTTTGTTAGTGGTCCAGTCAGTGGCAATAATTATTTTGTATTAAAATACAAATATCTCCTGGAAAGGATCTTAGTGGCTGGGTAACCTAACATTTAAATTTTCAGCAAGAGAAGGATAGAGCATTGGAGCAGGAGCCACATCTTATTTTCCACAGTATCCCCTGACCTAGCTCAGTGCCTAGTGTGCAGCAGCAGGTTTAATTTTTGTTGATAAGGACCCAATATTTTTAAGCTTTTGAATGCAAATGAGTCATCATCTAAGATGCTGATTGGCTGACACCAGTTCTCTTTGGTCGGAAACTAAATAATGAAAAGGAAAAAACTGGTTATTAATGCAGAGGAGCTAGGAAAGGCTGAATAGCAGCTCAAAAATAGCCTCAATAATTATAAGTCTTACGAAGCCTGTTACGATGTACTTTATGAGTCAAAAATGAAGTGTGTGTGACATGAAATGAATCATTCTGTGAATAAGAGAAGGAATCTTACTTATTCAAATGTGTTTTGTCAGCAGTAATGCTCTCTCCTGAATAATATGTATCCTTAAATAAAAGGGATGGATAGCTTTGTTGGTATCTAACACAAAATATGTATCTAACACATATGTAGCTAATATGTATCTAATATGTAAAATAGTGTATGTATATAACATAAAATATATACAATTCTTCTTGTAAAAAAAATCATGGTAATTCAGCATTAAGTTGGCTCTGGCCTCACCTTAATAAAAAAAAGTTGCAATATACTTAAGTAAGTTTTCACATATCAACTCCTTGCTCTTTGGGAATGTATGGCTTGCATTTTTCTTTGACTTAAGAATTGGAATGGATAGAAATAAGACCATGTTTTTCCATTTAATTTCCTCCAGAGCAATCTCTCAGTATTGCTATATGCTATTCTCATAAGCTGCTTGTCTTATATAGCAAAATGTTCACATTTTCATATTCATATTTTCTGTAATTATTTCCAGTGTTTTTATTGGGAGGGAGGATGGAAGCTGCTTCTTTGGTGTTTTGGTACCTTGTTTCCAGAACAAAACCGAGGCAGATATATTCAGTTTACCCTACCTGCTGACTTGCTATGATACGGGTTTCAATAAATAAATTCCTCTTCCACTTCTGAGTTTGAAACAATTGAGAGAGTCATTTAGGATGCAGGCCAAAGGAGATCCAAATTTCTCCTTCATGACCGATAAACTGAGAATGTGTTTCTAAACCATGGCTAAGTGGGCTTGCTATGATTTCTTTTGTGAATTAGGTAGCCAAGACTAGTTGCTCCTAATATACAACCACTCTTTTTCTTTAGTAATAGAATTCTCAGGTTTTAGTGGGGCATATAGTCACTCAGAATAAAGACCATATTTCCCAGCCTTCTTTGCAGCTTGGTATGGCCATATGATTAAGTCCAGTCCAACGCAATTTAAGTGGTGTGTGCCCCTAAGTGGTGTGTGCTAAGAAGCGCCCACAAAAGGAAGTCTTTCTTCATCCCCTTTGTTCCTCCTGCTGACTGAAAGGTGGGTGTGACAGCTGTACCTCAAGAAGCCATCTTGCACCATTAGGTTCTAACTACATGTTGATGGTGATAGAACAATACGATGAAGGAATCTGCTCTTATGATGCCTGTTGTGATTGTAAATTTTATGTGTCAATTTGACCAGGCCATGGAGTGCCCAAATATTTGGGTAAACATTATTTCTGGATGTGTCTGTGAGTATGTTTCCAGATGAGATTAGCATTTGAATCCATGAATTCAGTAAAGAAGCTTGCCCTCCCATATATTGGTGGATATCATCCAATCTGTTGAGGGCCTGAATAGAAGAAAAAGATAGAAGAAGGGAGAACCTGGTCTCTCTGCCTGACTGCAAGAGCTGGAACATCAATCTTCTCCTGCATTCAGACTTCAACTGGGACTTATACCACTGGCTCCCCTGGTCTTAGGCCTTTGGACTCAACTGGGACTACATCATTGGCTTTCCTATATCTCCAGCTTGCAGATAGCAGATCATGGGACTTTTCAGCCAATTATCTCTCTCCCTCTCTGGTTCCGTTTCTCTGGAGAACCATGAGTAATACAGATTTTGGCACTGAGAATGGTCTAGAAGGTGGAACCATTGCCCCAGTGAGTCTGGAAGGCAGAGAATCAAGCCAAAGAGGATTATTCTCAAGCCTTTAAGATATCATGGAGTTTCCTCTGCTAAGTTTTGGACTTGCCTGGGACCCATCATCCCTTCCTTCTTTCTTATTTCTCTTGGAATGAGAATGTCTATCCTATGCCTGTCTCACTATTGTATTTTGGAAGCACATAACTTGTTTGGTTTCACAGAGTGACAACTGGAGAGGAATTTTGCCACAGGATGAATCCTACCTCAAGTCTCATCCATATCTGATGTAAATGATATTTAGATGAGACCTTGGACTTTAGATTTTAGAGTTGATGCTGGAATGAGCTAAGACTTTTGGGGCTGTTGGAATAGAATGAATTTATTTTGCACATGAGAAGGGCACGAATTCTGGGAGGCCAAGGGTAAAATGCTGTGGACTGAATGTTTGTGTCTTCCCAAATTCACATATTGAAGCCCCAATCCCCAATGTGATGGTATTTGGAGGTGGGGCCTTTGGGAGGTAATAAGGTCACGAGGGTGGAGCCCTCATGAATGGGATTAGTGATCTAGTAAGAAGAGACCAAGAGAGATGATCTCTCTCTGTGCCATGTGAGAACACAGCTGGAAGACAGCCAGCTACAAACTAGGGAGAGGGCCTTCACCAGAAACCGAATTGGACCTTGATCTTGGACTTTCTAGCCTCCAGAATTGCGAGAAACAAATTTTTGCTGTTTAAACAACCCAGCCTCTGGTATTTTGTTATAGCAGCTCAAGTTGATTAAGACAGTAATGAAGTGCCATGCTGGCCCCGAACTGCTTAACTCTGGATTTCACATACATAAGATAAAAAATAAACTTCTATCTGACTTAAGTCCTAGTCATTTTGGGTTTTCTCTGTAATACTGGCGGTGACAGACAGGCCTCTCCCATAGGGGTGTCTCCAGATCTAATGGCAGAGAGAAGGCCAAATGTGTCCTCCACAGACAGATCACAAAAGAGAGCCACTCGAAAGGGCTGAGTGACCAATATCCTGATCCCTTTTCCAAACATCAAGCAGGTTAGTCACCTATCCCAGGGAAGAAATGACTGGAGGTGTCGAGAGACCAGGAATGTGAACTAAGGAGGCCCCTCCACGTGGAAATACGAGACTTGAAGAGAGGTTCTCTCGAGCCCGGGGAATGAATGCATCAAAGATGGCAAATTCTGCTAGTTCAGGAAGAGGGAGAAGGTGGGAGAGGCATTTATACTACACAACATAAGACAGCATCTTATATGTGCAAAATAAGGGGAAAATGAGTTTGGAAGTGAGAACAGTTACTTTGGCTGGAATGGAATTGGAATGTAAAATCCCAAGCGGTACAGGTGAAAAGCACCTTCAAGAGCATCTGGTCCTATAATCTTCATTTTACTGATGAGAACCAGAGTGGTTAAGAGAAGTTTTTGGTAACAGGGTTCCTATGGGTGCCATTCAACTAACCAGGACCAGAGCTCCAATCCCTCAAAGGTGCAACTTTCCACTGGGACTTTGATAAAATGGGAGGAGAAGAGAATCAATACAGGTGAGAGAGAGAAAGATGTGAATAAAGGCTGAAAAATAAGATTGCCAAAACTTGTTTCACAGACAGTAAAGTAGACCATCGTGGGTGATTCATGTTGTTAAGAAGTGGGATAGGTAGGGTCATTTATATGAATTTTTAAATGCCAGATGGAAGCGTTGTGAGTTTACCTTTGGCAAGAAGGAGCCACCAAGGATTTTGAAGCTGGTTATTGTTACCTGACCCTTGACTAGGCACCATGCAAAGAATGTGTCATGAAACTGTGAGTTCTTTAAGGGCAGGAGGGTTTGGCTAAAGCATCTCCGCAATGATTTGCAGGACAAATCTCGAGCATCTTAGCACACTAGGGTTCTGATTTGATTCTCACCAACCCACCATATGCATCTCTTAACATTCTTCTCCTTGATTTCAGGCTCCAGCAATACAAAGATGCTTTCAGGCTGCAGCAACTAACAATTCCGTATTTTAGTGGATTGAAGCAAAATTTATTGCTCATGCATGTTACATGTCAATTGCAAACCAGTAAAAGGGCTCTGATCATCATAGGAGTTCAGCCCCCCAGACTGATAGAGCCTTCATCTTAAAACATGCTCTGTGGTGGCTGAGGCAAGGAAAAGAGAGTACAGCAAACCATGCACTGACTCTTAAAGCTGCTGCCCAGAGGTAACACATCACTCATTCACATTTCATTGGCCAAAAAGATCACCTAGCCAAGACTGACTTTATGGAGCAGGCAAGTATAATCTTCCCTAGGGAGGGGAAGCAGAAAACGCAGTTTACTGCAGCCCCCACTCCTCACCTTGTATCTCTGGCCCCTGCAAAGCTCACTTTCTGTGCTCCGTCAGTGCCCCGAGCACACTTGGATTCTCCCAGCTCCTCCTCCTCATCATCATTGTTCACTATGTGCCAGGCACTGGGCTAAGCTTTTTTCATCCTTTCTCTCATTCAATCTTCAGAGTGACTCTATAGAGTCAGTATGGTTATTAACTCCATTTTACAGAGAAAGACACTGAAGTAGAGAGGTTAACAGCTAGCTCTTCAGTTTCTACCTCTGTCCTCTGCTTCTGGCCCTGTGGTGACGCCTTCTGATTTCCACCTCCACTGGACTTCCTGGACTCAGTCTCCTCCACAGTTTCTGATGACAGACAGTCACAGCTTTGAGAACTTCAGAGGTGGGCCCACCTGCAGTACTTCCAGCCAGGGAAGGGGAACTGGGGACAATGACAAGGTACTCTGGGAGCTCAGAAGAATTGACTAACTCTGTTGATGAAGAGGAAAAGGAAGAGCAGTGGTTTAGGATACATGCCAGGTACCAGTTTGCTGGGAAAATCATAGAACTGCATGTGTGATGTGTGGCAGGCCCGGGAAAGGACAGGTGTTGCTTAAGTGCTCTTATGAGAGAGATGCTTTTTATCTGCTCTCTCTTCTCTGTAACTCAGAATCGGGGCTACATATGATGATGATGATGATGATGAAGATACTGGTGATGATGACAATGGTGATGACGATGATACTGGTGATGATGATAATGGTGATGATGATGATGATAATAGTTATGATGATGATGAAGATAATGGTGATGATGACAATAATGATGATGGCAATGATGATACTGGTGATGATGATAATGGTGATGATGACAATGATGATAATGGTGATGATGATAATAGTGATGATGATGATAATGAACATAATGGTGATGATGACAATAATGATGACTATGATGATAATGGTGATGATGAGGATAATGGTGATGATGATGATGATGAAGATAATGGTGAGGATGATGATGATAGCAAACATGTACATGGTATATGACACTTAATATGGATCAGATGTTATTTTAGGCTCTCTATATATCAACATATTTAATCCTCACAACACTCTTGGAGGAGAGATTATGATTATCCCCACTTTACAGGTGATGAAACTGAATCAGAGAGGCTAATTGACTTGCCCAAAGTCACACAGCTAGTAAGTAGCAGAGCCTGGGTTTGATCCTAGACAGTCTGTCTCAGAAATTTGTGTTCTGAACCTCTGTAATAATCATAACATGATTGCTTGCTGTGGGCCAAGTTCTCTTCTAAGTCTTTTACATATATCAACTCATTTGCCCCGTGGAACAGAAACTATTGATGTAGGTACTCTTCTTATACCCATTTGACACATAGGAAGCTGAGGAACAGAGAAGTTAAGTAATTTGTCCAAGCTCACACAGAGGTGATTTGCAGAGCTGGGGTTTAAACCCAAGGGGTCAGGACTCCAGAGCCAGTGCTCTTGGCTACTGTGCCGTACTATCACAGTGTTTGTTCATTTATAAACTACTGGATACAGAGCTCTCTATAATGGGACCAGACGTCCCATACCCATAGCCATATAATGGCTGATGTATCCTATGGAATGAGCTCTCTATAGCAGTGAGTAGCAAAGTGTGTGCAAATCTGTGATTAACACATAAGTCTCAATACAGTGTAATTCTGGTGTTATGTCCAATTCCTCCTCACTAGGAATTTGGTGAAACTTCTGTTTGATGGGGCCATGAAAATTGTCTCTGTCCTGGTTCTGATTAGGTGCTATTCTGTGCCCTGTGATGACCCACATTCCCCATTGACTTACGTAGTTTTGTTTGTTCATTTATTCATGCATTCATTGATCCACTCAATAAATATTTATTGAACCTGACTAAGTGCCAGGGACTGATGTAGATACTGAGGATATAGAATTGAGCAAAATAGTTAGATACCTCCCCTGTAGAGTCTACACTGTAATGGGGAGAGTCAGATAAAAAACAAATAAATGAGTGGTTAAGTGCTAGGGAGAAAAATTAAGCAGGGAAGGGAGAGGGAATGCCAAGAGGGAAGAGCAGTTGCTTATTTAGAAGCTGGGATAGAGTCCTGGAGAAGATGAGAAAGTGAGCCATGTAGATACCTGTGAAAAATGTTCTAGATCCAAGAGAACAGCAAGTGCACAGGCCCAGAGGTGGGAGCCTGTGTGACAGATTTGAGGGGCAACAGGGAGGCCAGCATGGCTGGGGCAGAGCGAGCCAGGCAGAGAATACTGGGACAGAGAGGACGGTGGGGAAATGAGGATGTGCAGATCATCTAGGGCCTCGCAGGCCATTGTGAGACCTTTGGATCTCATTTCGAGTAAGAAACGGCTCCTCTGGAGGGCGTCGAGGAGCCGAGTCACAATCCATGAACCGCACTCAGGCTGCCATGTGGAGCACAGGAAAACCAAATGCTCACCAAGAGGGGTGGTTGAATAAATTACAGCACAGTCAAACCACGGATTAAGCCATTACAAAGATTGACTTAGAGCTTGCAGCTTGATTTGAAGGGAATTCTATGAGGAAATATTGAGTGAGAAAGCCAAAATGCAGAAAAGCGTGTACAACATCCCATTTTTATAAGGGCTTTCACAACTGTCCGTATGCGTAGGAACATGTATTTATTGATATATTATGTAAGCACAGAGAAAATTATGGAAAAATACATACTAGATAGTTCATAGGGGCTACTTGGTTATGAGGGGGAAACGTTTGCAAGAGTCGGGAGAGAAGAAGAGGGGAGACGCCAGGTTAAAGAAAAATAATTGCTCAGGGTGGCCGGGTGGCACAGTGGTTTAGTTCACGCTTTGGCAGCCCAGGGTTCGTGGGTTCGGATCCCAGGCGCCAGCCAATGCACTACTTGTCAGCCATGCTGTGGTGGCATCCCATGTAGAGTAGAGGAAGATGGGCACGGATGTTAGCCCAGGGCCAGTCTTCCTCAGCAAAAAAAAAAGAGGAGGATTAGAAACAGATGTTAGCTCAGGGCTGGTCTTCCTCAAAAAAAAAAAAAAAAAAGATTGCTCTTAAAAAAAATAGTACATCTGAATTGATCACATTTAAGCATTTATGGAAAAAAAGTGTGTGTGTATGTGTGTGCACATGCATTTGTAGATATATATCATATATAGGTGTATATATATATATATATATATATATATGGAGAAATTTTCATTCAAATGTGGCATCCATCTTATGACACAAGCATGATTATTCACTTTCACACGGGGAAACTGAGGATCAGTGCCGCCCAGCGTCACACAGCCACGCAGCCACTGCACGGGAGGAGTTAAGTTCCCCGAGGTCTAACTCTACAGCCTGCACTTTTTCTTCTTTCTCATGTTATTCATTCCTGTGCCTTATTTCCCTTCTCCCAAAGGGGAGTAACTTTCCTTAGCAAAAAATGGAAAGAGGAATCACCTACAGGATTTTCCATGAAGAGATAACAGGTTTCCTGAAACTTCTGAACTCTGGAAAAGCACTTAAGTCCCAAATTCAAACCTACAGGGACTGTGGTGTTCATGAAAAGGGTGTCTGCACCATTTAGAAGAATATTCTGAGTATTGAATATTCGCCCTGTGGTGAATGAAAGGAGGTGAACTGGAAATTCTTCACACTGGAAAAGATAAATTTCCCATTTAGAAGGAAAGCCAAAGAGGAAAAGTCCTATTATGAAAAACAAATAAAACACAACAGAAAATGACAAGTGTTGGCAAGAATGTGCAGAAATAGGAACCTTTGTGCACTGCTGATGGGAATGTAAAATGGTGCAGCCACTATGGAAAACAATATGGAGGTCCCTCAAAAAATTTAACATAAAATTACCATATGATCCAGCAATCCCCTCACTTCTAGGTATATAAGCAAAAGAACTGAAAGCAAAGCCTCGAAGGGATGTATGTACATCCATGTTCATCACAGCATTATTCACAATAGCCAAAATGTGGAAGCAACCCAAGTGTCTATCATCAGATGAATGGATAAACAAAATGTGGTATATGCATACAATGGAACATTATCCAGCCTTAAAAAGGAAGGAAATTCTGATACATGTTACACCATGGATGAACCTTAAAGGCATTATGCTCACTGAAATAAGCTAGGCACGCAGAAGGACAAATATCATATGATTCCACTTATATGAGGTACCTACAGTAGTCAAATTCATAGAGACAGAAGGTGGAATGCTGGTTGCCATGGGGCTGTGGGGAGGAGGAATGGAGAGTTAGTTTTTAATGGGTGTGGAATTTCAGTCTGGCATGGCCAAAAATTTCTGGAGACGGATGGTGGTGATGGTTGCACAACAATGTGAATGTACTTATTGCCACTGAGCTGTATATTCAAAAATGGTTAAAATGGTGAATTTCATGTTATGTATATTTTTCAACAACGTGGAAAAAAGAAAGCCCTGTGTGATTGAAAATACACCATTCACAATTGTCGGGATCCCATGAAGATCGTATCGGGAGAACTCGCCTGAGCCTGTGGTGGCCCCCTCTTGGAACCCTTTATAAAATGGGATCAAGGCTTTTGTGCTCCACTTCTCACAGCGTCAATTAGCTGACAGTGACCCTGGTGTTCCTTTTCCCATTCTGATCTCACAACCTAGTTAAGTGCTCCCAGCTGGGGAGGATCCTAGGGTAGGACGGATGATGGTGGCTGTCAATCACAGAGGCATGACCATGAAGATGGCCTTGCTGTGAAGCATGACCTTCAGACGGAATCTGGTGGAGCGGGGAGAATGCTAGAAGCATGTTCTGGCAGGAAAGAGGGGCGGGGAGCTCAGATGGGAGTGGAGGTAATAATCACACTGGAATTTCCAAAGGTTATCCAAGACTCCACTTCAGAGCCGGTTGTATTTAACCTTTCTTTTTAACTTCCCACATTCCTTCTTAAGTCTGTCTTAGACAAACATTGCTCTCCAAGGAGGAGAGAAATTCATTTCACTTGGCCAAAAGCAGCAGGATGTCACAAAAGCACCTTAGAGGTGGCTCTCTGCCAGCCTGATTTAAGACAAAAGTCTTCAATTAGGAGAAACATCTACCAGAGTCCCTCCTCATTTCCAGTTAAAGAACCTTGTTGGGTATGGGGCATCCTGCATCTCATTCTCCTTTCTCCTTAACCAGCCCCTTGCACCATGTCCCTCCAAAGGAGAGGATGTTCCACATCGGGTGTGTGCGAGCGCCTGGCGACACCTGTCAGCGCAGAGTGTACTTTTCAAACTGGACATCACCTGCCAAGGAATAAAATGCCCCCACCGTGAACTGGCCCTCAGTCAGGGCAGCCAATGGAAGGAGGAGTTGGTGCTGAAGATCCAGGGCACTTTGGCTGATGGGAGGAGGAGGCAGTAGTAGCCAATCCAGAACTCTTAGTTCTATTACCCCTGGGGA
Organism: Tapirus indicus; assembly: GCA_031878705.1. Lineage (NCBI taxonomy): Eukaryota > Metazoa > Chordata > Mammalia > Perissodactyla > Tapiridae > Tapirus > Tapirus indicus. The sequence continues at coordinate 125,503,096 of CM062920.1, read as the reverse complement.
ATGTGCAGCTGGGAAGAAGCTACTGCTTAACTTGTGGGGACAAAGATCTAACTGTGGGTAAGGGTAGGTGGAAAAAGATGCTTGCCAGTGTAATGGAGCATTTACAGCTACAGGCGTTCCGTTCTTCGACTGTGCACGGTCTTCCAGCCTTAACTTTGCCTGGACTATGAGGATGAACTGTAGGGCTTTTGACTGTCCTCCTGGCCTGGCTTTCTGGTATTCCTGACCTGCAAATGTGAAACTGAGGTCTGAGCCTGCTCTTCCCAGGAGGTCCCAACCCTGTCTGTCTTGCTCACTAGTATCCCTCTCTCTTGCCACCATCAATTCCTTAGTCATGGGCCAGACCGCCTGCGTTCAAATCCCAAATCCCCAGGCCTGAGGGTTGACCAAGGGGCAACTCTTTGCGGGTAGGGAGAGCCTGGGTGTGCCCTGAGGCCCTCACAGTGCTCTGTCGTCTGGGAGCCGACTGAAGTCCGTCGGCAGTTTCTTTCTCTGGTTGGCTTTGTTAATTCATCCCACATGTTTCCTTGCTGGCTGGTGAGAGAAAACTCCAGTGTCAGATTGTGCCTGAGACGGAGTCAGAGCGGCTTCTCCTGACATGTCTGTGATCTTGGGCAGATGTGTTTCCAGGGCAGGGCAGCATGACCACTGGTCCATGGAAAGTCTGTGTCAAAGGGAAGCACGTGTGGGCTGAGGGGCTCGGCAAGCCCCTCTCAAAGGGCACTCTGGGTGTTAAACCTTCTAGTCTTTGCGGTGGGAACAGCCCAATCTGGTCAGCTACCTGAGGCAGCATGGGCCTTCAGCCTGGTTGCTGTTTTGCAGTTTGCAGTGAATACAGATTTTTTTACAAGGCTTATCAAGTGCGAGTACAGCCTTACACACACTGCTACCTGCTCTCTGCTTGCTCGTGCAGTCTTACAAAGTGGGTCAGTAATATCCTCACTCTCACTCTACCAGCGAGGAAACTGGAATTCACAGAAATCAAGTAGCTCGGTTAGAGTTGCCCAGCAAGGAAGCCGCGAAGACTTGAACTTGAACTTCTTGGCTGCGGAGAGTGTGCACTTTTCTCTGACTGCAGAGATAAGGGATGGTTTTCCAGAGCCCCCAGAGAAGGCGTGGTAGGGGACAGGCAGCGTGACACAGGGAAAGTGCCCTTAATTGGTTCTAATGGCTTCTCTTAGTCAATCTCCTTATCTGGAAGACAAAGAGCTTGGAGAATCCTAAGCCCCTTTTTAATATTAATACTCTCTGCTACTCTGATCCCCCCCCTTTTTTTTTGCTTGCTTACTTTCTCTCCAATGTAAAGCTGTTTCTGTTTTGTGTTTCTTTAGCAGATTTTAACTCTTAAAGGGCATTTGTGTCCCTCCCAGCATCAGGCCTGGGCAGGGCTGCCCTTGTCACCAGGTGAACAAATGTGGTAGAGTGAAGGATCCGGGATGACAGTATAGCATCTCTGCCCCGGCTCTTGCCTCTGCCTGGCACGCCTGTCCTCACCTGACCATGCACCAAGCTCCTACGGAAACTTTAAAGCCCAATGCAGTTGTCACCACTACCGAGAAGCCTTCCTTACCATTACCCTGTGCTCTGGCTACCCCTAAATTGAACTCATCACCCTGCCACTGTAGTCTGTACCTGCTTTTGTAGCCATGATGCTTTGGCTCATTGCTTATTTACACATCTGTCTTCTCTATGGATACGTGGGTGTCCCGAGTGCTAGTGCTACATCTTCATCACCTGTGATTTAACAGTACCTGGCATACAGAGGAAGCTCAATCAGGATTTGTGGAAGGAAGGAAGGAGGGGAGGTAGGAAGGAAGTGATTAAAATGAGTTGGCTCTTTTCTGTAGTTACAACTTACAATAAATCTTCAGAGAGCACGTGCCAGTCAGCAGGGCTGCACCGCTGTCCGATGAGGTTTTTGCTGGGCTTAGCAGTCGGCCAACTTCCCTTCTCCCACCACACACACACACACACACACACACACACACACACACACACATAGCCACAGCTTCGCCTTTGAGTAACACAATTCATTTTAATAGGCCTCATTTCCCTTTCCTTCAAAACTTAGAGAAATTTAATGAAATCTCCTTTAATTTCTCTTTAGCTAAATTCATGGGTGACATTTGAATTATTCAGGCCCATTTATATGTCTATAACTATCACTCCTCTCTTTTTGTCTCTTCCTCTGGGAAGCTTTATTTTTTATTCATAAAAGTGTGTGTGTGTGTGTGTGTGTGTGTGTGTAGCATCGAGCAATAATGAATTCTTCAAAGCTGGTTTCTTAAAGCATCTTTGAAACTTTTCCCTTGCTACTTATTCTAAAATAGAAGGTGTGGTCAAAAACTACAAGAGAAATAAAATCCACTGGATTAGAAATCGTGTCAGCTCTAGGCACATGCGGTCTCTCCTACAGTCACGTCTACAGGCTCAAACAGGTTCGAATGTTTATTGCAGTTCCCATGCTGGCATTCAAATCCATCTGTCCAGCAGTGGGCAGAAAATATTGCTTAGTTCATAATTATACAGATTCAACAAATGTTTATGGGGCATCTACTATATTCTGGGCGTTGTTCTAAGTTCTGCTGCTGTGATAGGATAGACATGGTCATTGGCTTCGTGGCGTTTTCATTTTGTGGAGAGAGAAAAGAGCAACAAAAATAAGCAAAGAAACAGATATATACAAGAATTAGGAAGTGTGATAAGTGCTGTTAAGAAATTACTTGAGGATCAAGGTAGAAAAATCACGGACGTGAGCGATCTCTCTCAGGCAAGGTAGATGGGGAAGGCTGCTCTGAGCTGAGACCAGGAGCATATGGAGAACAAGAGGAAGAGCATTTAAGACAGCAAGAACAGCATGTGCAAAGGCCCTGGGGTATAAAAGAGTTTAGTGTGTTCTAGAACTTGGCAGAAGGCCAGTAAAACTATAACCAAATGAGCAAAGCAGAGGTGACACAGGTGAGGTGGGAGAAGGATGAAGGGGCCAGACCACGATCTTGCAGGCTAGGGTAAAGCAATTGAATTTCATTCAAAGTTCAGTGGAAAGCCATTGAGAGTTCTAAGCCAAGGAGTGATATGGTCCATCTTACATGTTAAGGAGCTGTGTGGTGAGTGGAGGGATGGGCAAGACCGAACTTAGGAACCCTGTTAGGAGACTAAAATGAGAATCCAGAGGGGTGTTACCAAGGACCTAGAAAGACTCATGATGATAATTACAGCTCACAGCGGCATGGCACTTCCTCTGTGCCCTGTTCTGAGTGCTTTATAGACATCGGCAAATTTAATCCTCATAACACTGCTGTGAGGTCAGGTCTACTTACTACGTCCAATTTAGGGATTAGGAAGCTGGGGCACAGAGAAGTTAGATAACTTGCCAAGGCCACGCACCACTTCCTCAGTGTGGAGCGGGGATTTGAATCCAGACAGTCTGGCTCACAACCAAGGAATGAATAGCGGTGCGAGAGAGGAGATGATGATGGGTTGGAGGGAGACCTGCCCTATGTGGTAACTTAGTGAGTAGGTGGGTGGCTGGTGGCAAAGGACAGAGGGAAATCCGAGAGACCCTGAAGGTTGTGACTTAGACATTGGGGTAGGTGGTGCTGGAGAAAGCACAGATCCATCTTTTGTGTGTGCTGCACACAGGACAGCAACTAAGAAGAGCCTGCCCTGCCACTTGGGTGGCATTGAGAGCCCCTTGAAATCATGTCTCCCAATTTCATCTGCACAGACTGGGGTTTCCCAGCCAGAGTTGGCAAGCATATATGTAATGTGAAGACTTCACTGGAAAGTCACAGGGATTACAACCCTGCCCTTCCGACCTCCCAGGGATATTGTGAGCATCAGATGAGATAATGAGAGGCAGCCTGGCAGAGTGGGAAGCCAGAAGGCTTGGGCTGAATTTCCCTCCCTGTCTCCGAACCCTTGTGAGGAGTCTGCTAATGTCACCAAGCCTCAGTTTCCCTGCTGGTGAAATGGGAGTCATTCCTCCCCTGAAGACTTCAGGGGGCTGCTGTGAAAGGGTGAGGACGTTGTTGGGAGGATGCACTTTGGAACTGGTTGGGCTCCCGACAAACACAGGAATTGTTGCAATGATCATAACTACATGCCAGTGGGAAAATGGGCTCTCCACGGAGTGTGTATCGTCCAGGCAAATCATTTCCATTGATAAATGTGTGTAATTGTCAAACAAAAGCAATATATTGGCCCAAATTTTCAAATGATGCTCTGAAGTCACTGAACTTTAAGCCTTGAAAAGAGGTAGGATGCATTAAGTGATCTCAGTCATAAATCCCTGGCATCTCCGGCTAGGAATTCATTCATTTCACACGTATTTTTTAAGCACTGGTCAGGACACAGGAGTGAACAATTCAGAAACATTCCCAGGTTTCATTCAATGAGGTTGCACTTTAGTGAGGGAAGATAGGCAATGAGAAAACAAACAAACAATCAGATAAATAAGCTATCTAATTTCAGATGTGTGAAGTACTGCAAAGAAAACAACCAGGGTGATGAGGAGAGAGTGACTTGGGGAGCAGGAGGTGGCAGCTATACGTGGGTGGTCAGAGCAAGAAAGAGAAAACTATGGGAAGACCCAGAGGAGAAGATTCTGGGCTTAGAAATGACTAGTGCAAAGACCCTTAGCTAGGAACCAATCTACCCAATCCAAGAAACAAGAAGGTCGGTGTTTCTGTATGTTGTGAGTGAGGGGAAGAGTGACAACAAATGAGGCTGAAGTGATCGTGTCATGTATGCCAGGTCACATAGGACGTGGTAGAGTTGGACTTTATTCTAGGTGCACTGAGAAACCACTGGAGTATTTGAAGCAGAAGGGGGACATATTTTGAATTAAGCTTCTTAAAGACCCCTCTTGCTACTAGCTGGAGACAGGACTGAGGTGAGGCAAGTGTGGGCAGGCCAAGACCAGGTAGGTGACAGTCATCAGGCTAGAGGTGATGAGAGGATGGAAAGAAGTTTGGGATACATTTTGAGGACAGAAGCAAAATGACTTGTTGATGGATTAGGTGTGGGTAATGAGAGAAACAGAGGAACTGAGAAAGACTCCCACGTTTTGACCAGATATAAGGAAGCTCTTGAATGAAACTCCGCCCTATAGATCTCATACATGTACAATTCTCTTGTGAGACTGCAATCAACAGGGAGCTTTCATTTGTCTATACCCGAAGTAGTTCAGTCATCAAAGTAAGCAAGACCTACTCAGAACAAGAGTTTGGGGAGCTAGAGATGGAGCAAAGAAATAAGAAAAGCTGTGGAGTAGAGGTGGGAAGAATGTTCTGGCTTCTTTCCTTCTTGTCTTTTCATTGAGATTATTATTGACCACTCTTCTGCCCCAGTAATTCCTCTTCATATCTGCAGGCAAAGCCAGAAGTAAAGAAAAAGCCCTAAAATATTGATCCTTACATCCATTTCAATCCTGGCTGTTATTACTCTTCCCGCGTCATTTCTGAGATTATCTCACCATACTGGGCCGTGGAGGAGCAGAGAATGGAAGGAAGATGGCTGGAGAAACACTAGACGGGATGGGAGAGAAGTCAAATTTACACTAAAGAAGAAGCAGAGGAGCTGTGGAGTTCGCTTCTTACACCCCTTTTCCAACCTCGCATGTTGGGCTGGGGGTCGCTTCTACACCCACAATGGATGACCCAGTTGAAAGGAACATATACACCTGAAAGAAATGCTTATATAAAAGGACTCCAGAATTTCATCCCCACAGCCTTGCAGCTTTGCTCCAACCTAACCCTGAAACAAGAAAACAGGCTTAGTGGAGCATCCATTACAAGGTTTCATAATCTCCTATTTGACGGCAGCTGCTGGTGCAAACTGTGGAGTCTACTGGATCCGATTATTTAACAGATGGTTCTGTTTTCAAATTTACTCCAAATGTTCAGATGCTTTTTCACTAAATTCATATTTCCCATCTGATACTACCCCCCGGGGCTGAGCTTTAATCTGGGTTTTAGTTTATAAGTTTTAAAAATTTTCTTTTAATCTCCTCATAGAAAGAGAATTCCCAAACACCAGAGGCATCCACAGGGCCAGACAATGACTGCGCATGACCACAGGAGGATTGTGCTCTGAGGCAAGTCTTGCCTCAATCAAACCTCCTGGCAGAGGTGGACTCAGATGTGCCCCATTTGGAGAGGCCTCAAAACCTAGCTCAAATGACCTTGAGATTTGAACACTGTGTTCCTTTCCTGGGGCAGCACACGTTAGCACATCAGAATTCTTAGGAGCAAATTAAAACTCCTTTAGCAGAGAATAAAGGCACTAAATAACTGTGTTACTGGCCCATTATGTGTCTCTAATTGTGTCACCTCATTCCTCAGTAGGGTTTTACATTCATTATTTCCAGGTCTTTTTCCCACTGCTGCGCATTAATGGTCTTCCGATTCTTTCTCTCCCCTCCAGCTGTCTACAGCTGTCAGCCACCCACTCCAGCTTTGCCTTTCTAGTGTTTTCATCTTCCTGCCAGCATTATGAAATTTAATTTATGACAAAAAATGTTCCCTGAGCCTCCTTTTCTTTAAGAATTTGGTTTCTTTCACCATTTAGAATCCTTCCCAGTTCTCCGGGCACCTGTTCCTTGAGATGTCCATTTACTGTCTTGCCTTTTCTCTGCTCACATGCATGTTCCTAGTGGGCACAAGCAAGAGAACAAAAGCTTTGGAAGGTGGGATGTGCTCCAGAGCTAGGGTGGTGCTAGGGGGAGAGTGTGGTGTGGAGACCTAGTTTTGAGTCATTGTCTGACACATCTCTAAGGACGACTATTCACATAGAAAATAAGGTGGGTGGAGAGTTCTGCAGCTATCAGATAACGAGGCTGATGCCCCCTGCAGTTGTGCAAAGCAATGGCTCTCCCACCAATGAGCTGTGAGACTTGGGACCATTTACATACTTCACATTTCTGGGATTCTATTTTCTCCTCTGACGAAGAAGCTTTGTATGTGATGACTACTAAGATCATTTCGGCCACTGTTTCTATGGTTATTTTTAGGAAAAGGCCCACTGCCTGTTCTCTGTGTGTGCCTCTTATATAAATATTGAGCAGGGTCAGCTATGTAATTTGTGGGGCCCAGGGCAAAATGAAAATGCAGTGCAGGGCCCCTTGTTCAATGATGATTAAGAATTTTAAGACAGTGACTGGAGAACATTAAACCACGCATGGGGCCCTTTCAAGCCGGGGACCTTGTGTGATTGCACAGGTCACACGCCTGATGCTGCCACTACCATGTGACCATGTGTAGTCTACTGGGTAAAGTCATGCCCACTTGAGAAGTAAAGGAAATATTTCCTGAATCAATCAAGTGAGTAATAGACGGGACCTCAGCTAGAAAACCAGATACTAAAAAACGGGTCCTAAGCTTCTTTGTTTCGGTTGTAGTCCCTTGGGTCTAGATGTCACGGAACTTGTGCGGTTGGACGGTGGTGGTTTCCACATGATGCTTGCCACATAAAGGCAGGCCTGATGCTTGGATAGGATCGGGTCTATGACCATTGAAGGCAGGTTATATTTGTGAAGTAGATTCTCTAATTTTGTATTATTCTCTGGGTTTACTTCTGTACAAAGACAGAGAAAGTGTTATTCAGCAGAATTATTCTTAGAAATACACTGTACCTAGGTGGAAGAAATTCTTTGATAAATTTCTAGGGATGGCAGGTGAGAGCCCACGGGTATGTTTAAATAGCAGAAGACGGTTGCTAAACTGCTATGCATAAGACAGGGAAAGAAATTTGCATGGCTCCTGAGGGGATGAGGTGTTGAGAGACCACAAGAAGGGAGGGGAGATGAGAGATGAGTGGAGGAGACTGGGCACTGCTAAGGAGAAGGGCAAGAGAGAGGTGCCTGCTGGCCCTGACGTGGGTAGGGGACTTTGGAATAACGGATGTTCAAGAAGGAATTCGTCATGGTATATGTGATATAAGCCCTCACTTCCCCGGGCTCCTATCTAGAATCTTTAACAGTCTTGACTGTGTGGCGCTGTGTTGAATGTACGTGTGAGTGTGCGCGTGCGCACAATGCTCTTTTCGGAATGTGAATGGATGCTGATTTCTGCGTATTGTTTGATTCAGTGTCAAGGTAGAAGCAGCATCTGTGAACAGAACACCCAAGGCAGAAGGGACCTGAGGCTGTAGGGACCTGACAAGTTTCTAGACTTTCCCAGTCCGTGGTAATTGGTGATGGAGGAGGGGTAGTAGGTGGTTTAAAGGAATTTCTTCTAGAACAAAGGGATAGGCAGGACTTCAGCTTACATCTGCATTTTCTTTCCTTTTGTTATTTCTGAGCCTTTAGAAAAGTCTTGTTTAAACATTCCAGCTTGGTCTCAAGCTGTAGTACAGACTATGAAGGGAAGGCTCATGTGTCCACACTTGGACCAGAAAGTGAAACAAGGGAGAAACGTCCCCCTCCACCTCCTCCGGCTAGCACAGTAGCAGCGATTTTTCTTAGGGAGAGATGTCGATGCGGATGGTGAATTTGGGGGACAAGCATCACGGTTATAAGATCCAACTTCCCAACCCCCACTCTCTCTTCCCTGTCATCCTTGAATCGTCTAGGGTTTTATTTTATTCAAAAAAGACATTTAAGGTCCTTGGATCCATCTGTTGTATAGTCATCTATTTCACATGTTTGCAGTTTGGGAACCATAATAAGGGCTATATTTCTAGGCAGATATATTTCTGAGCATTCTGGAATTCCATAAATCTTAAATCATACCATGATACATGTCTGTGGAAGCTTCCCCCTAAAATAGAACTGCTGTTATAGATCCCAGTGTTAATATTTTAAAAAGTTGATAAATGAGGAAAAATGCAATTTAGTCATTAAAATTTTAAAAATTCTGCTCATACTTCTTATCTACCCAGTGATGTTCTCAGAATCCATTTGCACGTTGTATTTAATGTGTGTTTTATTGATAGCTTCTTCGATCTGTGTAAGATGATAATTTGGGGGACAAAATGAAAGGGATCTTTGATGTAGGGAAAAGTACTTTCCCTAATAAGTAATTTCTTAAGAATGGTGTTTCAGTCAACATTCTCTGGTTGCAGGGAACAGAAATTCTCAGAAACTAGTTCAAATGTAAGAAGGAATTTTATGGACCTTGAAGGAGAGGAAATGAGTAAAATCATCTTCTCTGGACATTGGAGTTGGAGAGTCACAAACTAAGACAAGACCCCTGGGATAATTCCCTCCATCTCTCATTGGGTTGGATGAGAACAACATTTCAAGTGCCTGCCTTGGTCTATTTCTTTTTTCCTCTCAATCTCCTTCTCCTGGAGAACACCATGTGTCTATGGTGGTTCATGGCTGACAACAACATTGTACATACATGATTAGTGCTGAGGAGACCACTGTGCTATATAATCAGAGCTGCAGTATCCAGATTTGCCTGTGGGGGTTTTTCATGGGGGTGGTGGCAGCAGAACTGAAGTTGTGACCTTAGGAGGTAGAGACATTTTACCTTAAGAATTCTTAAGGAAGATAGTGCAGGAGATGCTGAAGGAACCCAAATGCCATCTGCCTGAGACTGAGCAGAGACAGAAACTGGAGAGGAGAGGAGTTTTGATTTTATGTATTTAACTTTTTGTATTTTGAGCTTTAAAAAGGAACTTGGTTTGGGGTTTAATTTGGGGGATTTCATTTCATTGGGAATTGAATAATTAGAGAGAGTTTCTGTTATGAAACTTCAGAATAGTCTTCATTGTATTAGTTGAGTTCATTGTATTAGTTGAGTTCATTGTATAACCTCTGGCAAGCTCTACTGAACCATGTGGCTGGGCATGGTTGAAGATGGGAAATAGAATAGAGAGTGATTCTTTGGCCTATGGGGAAATTGGTCTTGGAGGAAACAAATGTCCTTTTCCAAACAAGAGACTTCTGGGGGCAACAGTTGAACAGCTCACACCAGAGATCCAGGAAAGCATATTAACAGTGGTATGAATCCAGAAGGAAAGGTGACCAATTGTCCTGGTTTGCCTGGGACTGAGGGGGTTCCTGGGATATGGTACTTTCAGTGCTAAAATCATGAAAGTCCCAGGTAAATCAGGACAGTTGGTCAATCTACCTAAAGAAGGGAGCCGAGTGGCTCTGAAACAGGGCTTTTCCCCTGGGTGGTAGTGATGATGAAGATGGGGAGGAGACAGCCTCCCATGGTTGTCTACTGCGCTTGCTTCTTTGCAGCATGGTGGTTTCAGAGTGGTTGGACTTCTGATATGGTGGCTGGTTTTTAAAAAGGGGAAAGCAGAAGCTGCCAGTTCTCCTAAGGCCTAGGCTTGAAAGTTCCAGAATGTGACTTCCACCATATTCTTTTGATCAAAGCAAAGACAAAGCCAGCCTAAATTCAAGAGAAGAGGAAAAAGTTCCCAACTCTTGATAGACAGAGCAGCGTGCATATGCAATGAGGGAAGAAATTGATGATGGCCATCTTTGGAGACCGTCTGCTAAAAATATCTTTTTCTAAGTTATGAGGCACACAAGAATGTATAATGAAAATGTTAATATTGTAAAGGCACGTTATATGCCAGGTCTGTCTACCTGGAGGTAAGTAAGATAGTTTCTGTCCTTAAGAACTTATATTCTTAAAGGAGAGACGGGGGCCTGCCCGGTGGCATAGTGGTTAAGTTCATGCACTCCACTTTGGGGGCCTTGGGTTCATGAGTTTGGATCCCAGGAGCAGACCTACACGCCACTCGCTCATCAAGCCATGCCGTGGCGGTGTCCCACATACAAATTAGAGGAAGACTGGCACAGACGTTAGCTCAGGGACAGTCTTCCTCAAGCAAAAAGAGGAAGATTGCCAAAGGATGGAAGCTCAGGGCCAAGCTTTCTCACCAAAAAATAAATAAATAAATAAATAATAAGAGGAGAGACAGACATGCAGATACACAAATGCAGTACAACATAATGTATGTATATTTACACACACACACATATATATTTACGCATGAGTATATGCAAGATATGGAAGTATTATGTAGAAATAAATGATTTCTTTTCTATGTGGAGGTGGTAGAAAATAACCAGATTTCACAGACAATGTGGGGATTTGAGGGATGAGTAGGAGTTTTTGTGGCATATAAGAAGGATTAGAGCAAAGCAGGCACTGGGTATTCATGTACAGAGTTTCAGGAATTTGAGCGCATGGTTTGCACTATAAGACTGGAGTGTAAATTTGTGTGGAACATGAGCCATGAGCGATGGGAATAAAGGAGCAGGTAGGGAACTTAACACGGTGGACCTTGTCTGCCATGTTGCAGAATCAATTTATTTTAAAATGAGGGAGTAATTTAATTTTTTTGAAAATTTACTCTGCCAGCAATAAACAATAGTAATAATAATAATAATAAAATAATACCTGTGAACATTTACTCTTTGCCTGGCACTCTTCTAAGCACTTGAAGTCATTTGCTAGCACAAGAACTCTAAAAGGAAGGTTATCATAATTATCACCCCCACTTTACAGTTAAGGCAATTGAGGCACAGGGAAGACAAATCGCTTGCTCTATATCACACAGCTGGTAAAGAGTTGAGCCTAAATTTGAACAGAGGTAATCTGTCACCTTAACAACTGTGCTATGTTGCCACCTGCTTTATGGCAGATTGTTTGTTTTGGGGAATGGCTAAAGACATTTCTATCACTTAGGAGACCATTGTAATAATTCAGATGAGTGTTGTAATATCTTGAAAAAAATCATTAGTAGTGGAAAGAAGCGACACAGATGAATTCCAAAGCTGTTAAGAGAATTCAGATAATTCAGTAAACTGAATATGGAGAATAAAGAAAGAAAAATTGAGGATGACTTCCAAGTTTCTGGTTTGGGTGAGTTGATGAATGGTGGTGCCATTACCAAGAATAAGAAATAGAAGAGGATAATTCAGTTTTGAGGGAAAGACAAACAGCTCAATTTTGACATTGATTTTGAAGTGCTGCTAGGACAACCCGGCAGAGGTGTGTGGGAGGCAGTTGGAAATAGGAATAGATTCAATGGAAGAGGGACTTTCAAGGAGGGAGTGCTTCTTAGTGCCAAATGCAATAGGAGGGTCAAGTAAGGTGAGGCATGTGGAGCTACCATTGGATCTGTAAATACAGAGGTCAGCATGACCTTGACAAGAGCAGAGTGAGTGGAGGGGTGGCGGGAAGCCAGACTGCTGTGGGTAAGGAAAGGAGGAAGTGAAATCAGCAAGGGGTGGCCTAGATTTCCAAGAACTTGCCTGGGAAGGGAGGGAGAGGGATAGAGTAGGAACCACACAGATGGAGGGTAGAGTGGGGGCATTTTCTTGGCCTGTTTGCTTGCTTTTTTAAAGAATGGGTTTATTTTCTGAAGTGAGGGAATCAGAGGAGAGAGAGAGGCTTAAGATTTAGAAGGAAGAGGGGCACGACTGATATATGTAAGTGCCTGAGTAGACCAAAGGGAGGGGTAAACAAAGAACAGGTGGAAGGATTAGTCTTAGAGGACATTTCTCCTTTTAAAATAGGAGGAAAGAAGATAAGAATGTTTAGAGAAATGAGTATTTTTGTAGTTATGGAGGTGGAGTAGGAGATTGAGAAATTTCATAATAATCTCTAAGAAGTGTTTGCAAAAGTCATTTGCCCAAAGAGGAGAAGACGGTTAGGACCCTGGAATAAGACAGTGGAGGCTAGAATAGAACTTTGGTAAAGAGAGTGATGGGAGGAAAGCTACATTTATGGAGAATTCACTGTGTGCTCAGCACTGTGCTAGATCTTTATCCATAATAATAGTGGTAATAATCAATAAATAATAGCTGGGTTAGATCCCTTTGAAATTGCCTATACAAAGTCAATGCTCTGTAAATATTTATTGAGTGATTGTGTTTTGCTTTTTGTGGCTCAGTTTGCAGGTAGGTCCCTCCTCTGATTGAATCGATGAATATTAATTAACATCTACTGTGTAAAAACCTGATGCTAGAAGCAAGGAGGGGTCTCAGTCTTTGCTCTTGAGGGGTTTCCAAGCTCAGCGCTGAGAGAAGCAGTTGTAGACACATTAACTAACTGTCTCTACCCCTCCTTTCCCAGCATCTCAAGAGCCTCGGGGCCAGTCCAGCATCTGGAATAGAATCCCAGAGAACTTTGACTTCGGGTCGATGACAGTGGCTCCAATGTCTAAGATAGCATCCCCCAGCAGTGGCTTAGCTGTTGCCTGGGATAACACTTCTAGTCCTTAGACCATTGGGTCTCAGTGTGGTCCCCAAGTCAGAGCATCAGTATCTCCTAAGAACATGTTTGAAATGTGAGTTCTTGGGCCCCACACAGGAATTCTGAGGGGAGGACCCGGTGATCTGTGTTTTTCCTTTTTTAAAAAAATTATGGTAAAATATGCATAACATAAAATATACCATCTTAACCATTTTTAAGTGTACAATCTGGTGTGATAAGTATATTCACATTTTTGAGCAACCAATCTCCAGAACTCTTCTCATCTTAGAAAACTGACATTCTATACCCATTAAATAATTCCTCATCCCCCTCCCCCCAGCTCCTGACAGCCATCATTCTATTCTCTGTCTCTATAAATTTGATGACTCTAAGGACCTCATATAAGTGGTACTTACATTATGTAATGTTTGTCTTTTATGACTGGCTTATTTCACTTAGCATAATGTCCTCAAGTTTCAACCATGTTGTAACATGTGTCAGAATTTCCTTCCTTTTTAAGGCTGAATAATATTCTACTGTATGTCTACACCACATTGTGTTAACCCATTCATCCACTGATGGACACTTAGGTTGTTTTCACTTCTTGGCTATTGTGAATAATGCTGCTATGAACATGGGTGTACAAATATCTCTTTGAGTCCCTGTTTTCAAATCTTTTGGGGACATACCTGTGATCTGTGTTTTCACAAGCACTTCAGGTGGATTTGATGCTCCTTCAAGTTTGAGAATCGCTTCTGTGGACTATGACTGTCATGCTCTTGCCCTGATCTCACCTCTCTATAGATATTTTCCTCATGGTTTGGATCCCAGTGCTTGGAACAGACATGCAATAAATGCTTCTTAAAATCACTGCACCTGGTCAGGGGTGTGCATATGTGTGTGTAGATATTGAAGAAGGGGGTGCAAAGAGGAAGACCAGAGACGGGAGGAGCATGCAGTTTTTGTCTTCTCCATTTTCTCAGTTACTGGAAAGAACACTGGGCTGAGAGCAGGCAGGGAACTTGGGGTAGGAAGATACAGACTACTAGAACTGGAATTGGCCTTGACAACTATCCAGATTAGTGGTCTACAACTTTTTGGGAGTCATAGACCTCTTTGAGAATAATATTGTTAATAATACTTTTATTATTACAGTTATTTATTGAATGATTATGATATCCCTGGCACGACATACTTTACATATGTGATCACATTTAATCCTTATCAATAGGTTCTAGTTTATGCCCATTTTCCAGATGAGAAAAGTGAGATTAAATAGCTTTCTCAAAGTCCCACAGCCAGTAAGTGGTAGTGTTGGGATTCAAATTGAGATGTTTGTCTCTGGACTCTTAAACCACTAAGTTATAGTGCTGAAAATATAGGGAAAGCTTTAGACTCTCTTTCTGTCTCTTTAGACTCTCCTTTCTCCCTCTTTCTCTTTCTTTCTTCCTCTCCCCCTCTCTCTCTCTCTCTCACACACACAATTTTATCAGTGATTTGAACATTGGCCTAATCGATGGCTAGTACCCATCTTAGTAAAAGATTCCTGTCTCTCAGTTCATCTATCCTTCCTCTCATCTTAAGTGCAGAAAGGCTGTTTCTTAGAACCCATTCTTCATACAACTACTGTCCAGAAAAAGCACACAGTATTCTGTCTCACTTCAGTGGACATCAGTGTTCTGATCTCTCTCCTCTTTCTCTGTCTAGCTGTCTCTCTCTCTCTCTCTCAATCCTTCCCACCTTCCCTCATTCTCTCTCTTCTTCCCCCTCTCCCCTTTCTATAAGCAGTTGTCTCACTCAGTTTCTGAAATGAACCCATTTATGTAACCACGTTTTACCCTCCATACAGCTCCTTTTGCAAGAAGTGAATTATTGAACACGCAGTGGACTAAGTACTGGAATTCTTTTCCACAGAGAAAGTGGGCATGGATCAGCTCTGTGACTACGTTCTACCTTGGCTCTGCTGGAGGGAAGATACTTTCTGGAAAAATCAGTCAATTTATCCCATTTCTGGAAGCCTTCCTTTCTCACCAAGCCTGTGGTCGGGCCACCAGAGACCAAGGACTGCTGTGAGCCCTTTCTGCATTTGTGGCCGTGGAGGTAACAGAGCAACTGGAGGCTGTGGTCAGCACCCCAAAGCCTGCAGAATGATGCTCTGAAGCTACTCTGAAGAGGTGGCTGCTGGGGTCACTTGCTGCCTAGAGCTTTCCAGGGCTCTCAGTTCTCTCTTGGGCTGGAAATACATTCAGGGCAAAGGGCTTGGGCTTTTTTTCCCCTTGTGGTATTTGGCTATGCTGAGCTCAAATCCTAGCTCAGCCCTGGCAGGGCCGAGGACTGTATAAGTGAAAAATAGTGGAATGAAACCTCAGAACACGTTATGACCTTCAAGAAGGTTTGGTTTGGATTGGATTCTAGAAATGGTCTGAGCTTTTTGGTTGCAGGCTTTTTTTTTTTTCCAGAACACATTTTGAACCTCTTCAGAGAGCTCTTCATGGCGTCTGAGAGGCATCTGAGGTTCTGGTAGGCCTCGCTTTGCCCTTCTCTGTAACTCTACCTCCAATAGTAACATTGGGCGTAAAAGAAGGATAACATTAGAAGTTATTATTAAATAAATGTCATGTACCGGGAACTGAGCTAAAGAGCTTTACAACCATCATTGCACACAATTTTCATAACTCCCTTGAAGGGAAAGTATTGTTATGCTCATTATACTATGATGAAACTAAGGCTCATAGTATTTGATGTCTTGTCCATGTTCTCAAGATAATGGCAGTGTGGGATTTTAACATCAGGATGCTTAACTCCAAAGAATGGGCTCTGACTACTGCGTTGTATTCCCTTTCTCCATCCTTTTTTTTCCCTCTCTCCTTTCTCTACTTCTTCCTACTGCCTTTCTCCTCTCCTCTCCCCCTCCCCATGCCTCTCCTCTCCTCTTCTCTTCCTCCCCTCTGTCCTGCATCCACCAGGACAATTTATCCAATGTTTTTGGAGTGCCTTCTGTAGACAAACTACCATGCCATTCTCTCTAGGAAATGCAAATATGAAGAAGACACATCAATGTCAATGGAGGAGATCTTGAAATATTGAGAAGGTAGATTGGAGCTGGGTTGGTGACTCTGTTCTCTGTGGGGTGGGCCCTTAAGCCTCACCTTGTTTAAGAAACTCCCACTCTTCTGTGATTTCCAAATGTGAGGCTCAAAGATTTCTGATTCTTAGAACCTAGTTAACTGAGAAGAGAAGGGAGTGAGGATACCTATTGTGAATTGATTGTTGTTTGTGCCACTGTATGTTTAAGTTAGGACAACGTGAGACTGAAATTTGTTTCATTTGTTCAGGGATGGTGACATGACCCAAGCCAGACCAATCAGAAATCTCCACTGGACTTTTATTGGCATTATCAATAAAAAACAATTTCCTCTTTCTCTTGGGGACAGGCACTGTAAGGACACTGTCGGCTTAGAGCTGCTAGCAAACACCTTGCCACCATATGAAGAATGTTTATCTGAAAATGAAGCCAAAAAGAGATGCCTAGGACTGAGAGAGAAAGAGAAGACTTCTTTAAAAAAGCATCAAAATGCCGGATCTAGCCACACCTGAAGCCAATGTATTAGCTATATGAGCCAATAAATTCCAAAGTTTGCTCAAGCTGGTTTGAATTGGGTTTCAGTCACTTGCAAACAAAATATTCTAAGCAGGTACAGGAAGAAGGAGATATAGCAAGTTGGTCATATGGGATGCCTGGCCAACAGGTGACAGGAGAGAGGAGTCTGGGCAGAGACTTCCCTGTCTTGCTCACTGATTTGTACCCAGAATCTACAACAATGATTGGCACATAATAGGCACTCAATAAGTACTGGATGAATGAATGAAAGATAGAATTCAGGTTGGATCAGGCAACTTGCAGATCAGATTCTGCTATCTTAAGCTTAGAATGTTGTAATGGTATGATTAGCCATTTGCCACGCTTTTGTATATTTCGTTCTATTTCCCCTTGGTACTTAGTAAAG
Organism: Tapirus indicus; assembly: GCA_031878705.1. Lineage (NCBI taxonomy): Eukaryota > Metazoa > Chordata > Mammalia > Perissodactyla > Tapiridae > Tapirus > Tapirus indicus. Next base: position 125,485,920 of record CM062920.1, on the reverse strand, counting down.
TTCTTTTAAAAAACTCAAGCTTGTCTCTTGTGAGAAAGGGGCAAAGAAGAGAAGATTTATCTTCTTTTCGTGGACTGGAAAGAGGAACAGAATGCCCTTCGAGGTTGAAGATGGTCAATGGGGTAAAGAAAAGATTTACATGGCACCGTGAGGTGAATATGTGGGGAGAAATGGTCTGAGACCAAGGGAGAAGCTCTCTGTCTCTCTTATAAGCTCTTTCTTGTCTGTCCAGTGGAAGGTTTTCTGTCATTTTCAGGGGTAATTGTCTCCCTCAGCTACTCCTACACACTTCTCTTTTTTTCTCCTCCTTTTTCTGATTTTCTACTTCTGTCTCTTCTTTATGCTCTCCCTGTTCTTATTTAGTAATCTTTCTTCTCTCTTTCTGTTCTCTTTTTTCTTTCTTCCATTTCAACCATTATTCCTCAGTTATTGTTCTCAAGGCTACATGGCTTTCAAAGGCTGGTCCCCCTGGCCATGCCTCCCCAACCTCATCCCAAGCTCTATGTCCTCCCTCTGCCCTCCATTATTCCAAATCTTGGATGTGTTATGGAAAAACATGGACACAGAGGCAAATGCCGTAGACTAAAAGGAAAGAGCCCCTGGAGAGGGTACCAGAATTTGCCAACTCTGCAACTTCCTTTGACTCGGAGCCAAAAGGACTCGAGCATGACCAGAGCATTCTGCACAATTTGACACCAGCTGCCTCAATAGAGGTTACCACTGTCTATCCACCCCGTGATTAGTTGGAGCAGTGTGGGAAGATATAAAAGACAGCAGATCTCATAGTCCAGACAAGGGCTAAGAGAGTAAAGAGTGGAGTCCTTGGAGTTCCAGATTCATATCCCAATTCTCATCTACAGAAGGCTGGATTTGGCCAAGTTATTTAATCTTTTTGTGTCTTAGTTTCTTTATTTGTAAAATATACATAACTGTGATATTTACCTATCAGACTTTTGTGAGGATTAGAAGATTCAATATATTTAAATTACCTATTTAATAATTAATAATTGATAGTTCTTGTCTTCCTTCCCTAGTTGCTGAAACAAAGTTTAACTGTAAAACCCCAGTCTTCAAGAAGAAATTGCCTGCCACCCCAAATCCCACCACCAAAAGATCTGTGATAATTTCTCAGACTTACAGCTGGGGTCACAAACTTGAAAGCCTATTGGGGCCAGATAGATAATGTAAATGAAGGAAACTGGTTAGGTTCACTCAGTTACATAGGGTAATATGGAGTAGTGGGGACTGTGGCAAATCAAAGAGTGTGTGCCTCATCTAACAGGGCAACCTTATATCCAGCTCCTGTCAATTATTTCCTTGTGGGACTGTGGGACGAGAGTTGCCACACTGTTTAACCTTTTTCAAGAAAAATTGGAAGTCTGAATTTTTAAAAGTGAGATCTGCTGAATTTTACAATGTTGTCAGGCTCATTCAGATTAAAAACAACAATGGTAATAGCAAGAAAATATTGTGTTGGATCAAAACACACCTCTGTAAATCAAACACATTCTACCTCTTGGCTTATCTTTTGGGATATCTTCTGCTTAGGCTTCCACATACAGAAGCTGCTACTTCACTGGCTTTCACAAGAAGGCCAATAATCTCACTGAGCATTTAATGTGACAAGAGATTTAGCTGGAAAGTTGAGAGTCACAGAAAAGCCACATCACACAATGTGTTTCTCTTGCCCCTCTCCCTTACACTCCCCCTCACTTTCCCCTCCATTTCCTCCTCCACTATCTCTGGATCAACTAAATTCTCTTTGTCTTACATGAATTTGTGAAGCTCCCTTCTTTGAAGCTTTGGCACTAGCTGAAACGTATGCCCCATGGAGACTCACCTATCCCAAGATGGCTTCTCAAGACATTTTCCTATCAAGGATAGTCCTTCCTCTGAAAGAATTCTCTGGCCAGCCACACAGAGGAAAAAAAATATCCTCAATCTTATTACAAATGCATGGATCAATAAGCATGAAAGGCAGGGTTTAATGAAGTGCCAAGGGATGTGGTCCATGTGTTGAATTCTATACATTATGGTAGAGAGGGGTACCTGAGCCTGCAGGGGGGCTTCTGTCTCAGACAACACTTGACATTCTCTGGCCACCACAGTGGCCCATAGAACACTGGCTGAGACAAACTATAGCAAGTGGTTTGCTAAATCTGTGTGTGCAGAGGGATTGTCTAAAATTTCTGCAGAGATCAGAATGGCAGACCTAGGAATCTAGAACAGGAGTTAACATCAGAGATGGCAGAGCTACAGTGGTTATGAGCATGAGCTTGGAATCCCAAGTCTGCCATTTGCAAGCTGACTGAAGCTATATACTCTCTTTAAGCTTCAGTTTCCTCATCTACAAATAGGAGAACATAACAGTGTTGTTGAAACAGGGTTGTTGAGAGGATTTCATGGAAAACCATGTGTAAAGTACTTGCCCATTGTAGACACTAACAAATGCAAGTTTCCTTCTTTCTTAATTCCTACTCATTCTTCAAGATTCAGCATGAGCGCCACCCCCTTTAGGATGCTTTCCTTGCCCTTCCCTTCATTCCTTCCACTGTGGGTTAGGTCTTGTCTGTGTCCTAGACTTTGTAGTATACCACTTGTATCATCCTTATAGTGTAATATGGAAGGGACTGTTTTTATTTCTGGATCTCCTTGAATGCTAAGAAACAACACACATGTACCTCGTCTCTCCAGCTCCTAGCACAGTGCTACGTGAATAGTAGAAACTCAACAAATGTTTTGTTGAAGTAGGGGCTCTAAAGTGAGGAGAAAATTGTCTTGGGCAACCAGATAAACTTACAATTTAGAAAAGCCTTATAAAATACTCTATTTCTGAAATGATTAAAGAAAATCTATATCTATTTCTATCTATCTATTGATCTATCATCTAAAATTTATTACCCAGCATCACTGCTTGGCCAAGCTCCAGCACTGATGGAGGACATTAACAAAGGCAAAGTATGGAGTTTAGCCTGGGGTCAACCTGAAAGTTGGGTCAAGACCTTAGAGAGAGAGAATTGAGTGGGAAGGAGAATGCCTCTTTCCCTTGTGGAAAACGTCTTTGAGGGACGGTAATTAAAGATCCAGTGTGCTTGAAAGTGCCTCTTCCAATCTGAAAATAAACTGAGCTTCTTGAACTGCTTTTGGAAAACCAAGGCTTGGAGGATTTTTCTGACTTTCATCCTGCCTGCGTCAGCATTTGGAAGAGAAACAGGGAACAATTAACAATGAAAAGAAACCGACTGTATTAGCAACCAGTAGATTTGGGGGAGAGGGAGACAGAAAGGCTAATGACTCTAACTTTTTAATTGTGTGAAGCCTAAAGAATTATGGAATTACCTAGAACTTAAGCTTTTCATCTTTTTTCATTTGATCTCTAGCCAAGTAACTACTGTAGAATAATTTAATATTCTCTGAGTCGTCAATAATAAGGCTTGCAATGTGATAGTTAAATGCACTTGAAATTTTGATGAGATCATTAATAATGTCTCTTGTCAGTGACTTAACTCTAGTTAATAACTTCCTTGTGACTTTCGTCAAATAGATTTTCCTGGGGGATATTCATTTCCAAAGGTTTATGGATGTCCTTCAATTGTTAGCCAGTGACAGAAATAGCTTTTCTGCTGTGGCATGTTTTGAGGTTTTTGCCCTTACTTCTAAGAAAAAGGCGATAATTGTGTAAACCGACTACTCATCTGTGTTTGGCATCAAGCTTTAACCTAAAACTTGAAGTAATATTTTCTAAAAAGAATAGTTTCATGTAATTTTCACAACAGCATGCCAATACCAACTATTCTAAAATGGCAGCCTGTTATTTTACGAGTTATATAAGTCTAATAGAGGAGAAAAAATCCTCTTACCGCCTCTCTTTGGGAACAGTTTCTTAGAATTTTCCTGACTAATACAGGATCACGTCAGTATGCTCATTTCTCATCTTGTGCAGCTTACGCCACACAACCAATCCAAACCCACTCCATCCCAGAGCCAACCCAAGAGGCTTCAAAGTGAACTGTATTTGTATCTGTTCCGTGGTGGGGAGGAAGAGCTTGGGAAACTGTCAGCAGAGAACTGTTCATCAAATTCTAGAACTGTCAAGCAGTGGGGCACCCTTCAAAATTCAAAGGAAGCATTTGAGGGTAAAAAAGAGAGAACAGTGTTATATATTGAATAGTATTCACTCAACGTTTGTCACTTGCCATAGGGACCTAGAACCTCAATGCCAAGCCCATGCATGTTTGTTGAATGAATGAATGCAATAAGTAGGGCCAAAATAGGACCAAACAGTGTTTGGATAAACTTACAGATGATTGGCATGTAACTGATTAGGAAAGGGGACTCAGTTTGTTTTAGGTTATAGACCCTCCACTTCTTTCTCCTCTTCTTTTCCTCTCCTCATTATGTGAATTAGTGGAAAGAGAGACTCTTGTCATTGGAATTGGGAGAATTTCTTCCACTATTATGTTCTCAGAAAACAAAAACATATATTATTTGAAATTTCTTTTTTTTAAAAAGGGAGTTTTTATATGATCTCTAAGGTCCTTTAACCCTAAAAAGGTGGAGCAAAGGGCTGGGTTAAGAGTCCTTTTCTGGGTTTCACAATCTGTTTGGGGACAGGACACATTCAGGAATAGAGAAATAGTAGTACAAATGAGCATATGCTTAAGTCCAAATAATTAGCTCTCTGTGTACTGTAGCCCCAGAAGACAAGACATTCTTTTATCCAAACAAGGGAGGCACTGGCCCTGGGCTCTTGCTCCACTCCACTCTGTTCTTCCAGGCCAGCATTTCACCAATTTTATCCTTTCTCTATTAACTTTAATATCTCCACCCATCTTGGAGATTGCTCCTTGGCTCAGAAGAGTGCTCAAAACTTTCTTTTTTAAAACAAACAAACACCAGTGACCTCAGGAGCAACATCTCACTCCAACTATTGGCCCATCTTTCTTTGTCCTATCTCATCCAAATTTCCACCGTCACTACTTCTACTTTCTCATCTGTCTTTCATTCCTCAACCCTCCCAACCCTCAGTGTTTACCACTCCCTGTCCCTGGAGATGTTCCTTCAAAAATCTATGGTGGCCTCCTTACACCAGCTAAGATCACTAGCCCAATCTTCTAGACCCTGGCAGTCCTTGTTTTATTGGATGCACCACTCCTCTTCACGTGGCGTCACTTGCACCATCAACTGTGATCTGTTTGATATTTTTCGCTCCCTTGGTTCTCTGCTCTCATTCCCTTCCTATTTTTCTCACCATGTTCACTGTCTCCTTTGTGAAATCCTTGTTCCTCTAACCTTCTCTTAGATGTTGATGTTCTTCTCTACTTTAGTCTAGCTTTCTTCTCAATTTATATATTTCCTTGGGCAATTAAATTCACTTTGATGGTTTTACCTAGAACTTACGTATTTTTGTCTCATAAAACTCTATCTTTCCTGAGCATCAGACGTATATGTTCAACTGTCTGCTCTCAGGTAGTTCTGTATCAGGTGTGATGGGCTTCGTGCTGTAGACTGTGAGGTTTTCAAGGGCCTACCAACACCAGTGAGACCTAAATAAATGAATAATGAACTCCAAAATATGAAAACCACTTTGCAAAAGCTAAATTAGTAGGTTATTTAAAACAGAACATTACATCAATTTCATTACATAAGTAAATTTATTATTTAAAAAGTTCAATTTGTAAACAATTGAAAAGATCATAACCAATCAAAAATTAAATGAATTGCAGATAATGTCAAAAATAAAAATTACAAAAATCCTCCCAAATTTTTATTGCAAAAGTTAGACTTAATGTGGGATATGGGTAAATTTTAATATGTTTGTTATGATGTGGGATGGGGCTTCCAGAAATAAGAATGCTTGGGACTTTGAAGGTCTTACAAACAGCCCCACTTCCTGTATTATCTCCATCTGGATATTCCACAGGCATCTAAAAGTTGGCATGTCCAAGGACAAATTCATCTTCTTCCCTCTCTGGTATTCCCTATTTTAGTTGGCATCACCCAATGACCCTAGCTGGAAGTCATACTTGGCTTCTTGATCTCATCCAAGAATCCTCATATTGCCCCATTCACTCAATTGCCATATCCTATTGGTTTTATCTCCTAATTATGTATTAAATCCATTCATTCCTTCCCTTTCTCTCACACTGCTGTAGTTCAAGGCCTGGCCAACTCTCACCTTGACCTTTGCAATAATCTTGTAAGTGGTCTCTCTGCAGCTGCTCTATCTGCTCTTTCTTTAGAGTCTACTTAAAATTCACATTAGACCCTGTCACTCCTACTTATAATGCTTTGGTGGCTTGCTAGTGCTTACAAAAGAAAGTCTGGGTTCCTGAGCCTGGCCACACAAGGCCCTAGTGACCTGCTCTTACCTGTTTCTCCAATCTTATCTCTCACCTGTCCCTACCTGGCAACTGGCAGGTAGTCATTTGCCTTAATCACTTGCTTTCTTGGCAACACCAGGGCTCTCCTGGCCTCTGGGTTTTCTCAAAATGACCTCCCTGGCTGGAATGCACTTTTCCATCTTTCTCACTTGATTAACTTCAATTTAGTATTGAAGATTCAGCTCAAGTATTACCTGTTAAAGCAAGCCTTCCAGGAGTATCTCAAACCTGGACAGAATTCCCTCCCCTGTAGCATCCACACCTACCTCTACCGTGAACTTACCCCCTTGTATTGCAACAATTTATTAACATGTCCTTCTTTGCCCACTCAGTGGTAGTCACAGGATGGTAGGGATGCTCTCATCCTCATGTTCAAATTTCCAGTCTATACTGCAAGACAGGAATCAACTTCTTAATCAGCCTTCTGTTAGGGGAGCCTTCTCCCAAATATTAATCACTCTGGGAACCAAATCTTGACTAGAGTACTAGGGTAGAACACAGACACATCCAGCCCAGAAATGTAGCTAAAACAGTCCCTAGAAAGTGATTCTTTAACTCATGTTTAATTGAGAATGAATGAACATGTTCTTTGGAGTTGGGACCACATCTAATTTTCTTAACGACGAACACAAACTTAATCATATGTGACCATGGGGACTATATTGCAGATATCAATCTCTATTTGCTCCTCACAAAGAACTTGCTAAAACTCCTTGGACAGGTGTAGCTAGAGAATCACTTCTGTTCTGGTCTTGTCTAGATGTGTTTTTCGTTTAATTGTCCACTTTCTGCTGATCCTGTTCTGGGGTCTTATGTTCTTATCGTCCCTGATGTTTTCATGCAAAATTCATTCCCTCTAGTACCAAGGTCCCTATTGAAAAAGAAACCTCGTTCTCTTTATCTGCACTTGTTCAATGTCCAGGTTTGAAACAGTCTTCACCACCTACACTGAAGGAGGTTACTTTTCTCCGGCACTCTGCCAAATGTTCTCTGACAGTTCCTGTTTCTCTAGGACCTTTTCTTCCCCTTTCCCTACACAGCCACAGCAGAAAGTGGACAAGACAAGTGAGTGAGGGGACAGATTTGTTTTCTAATGGCCTCTTAAGTCAGGTTGCTGGATTTAAAAAACAAACAAAAAAACCCAGGATACCCAGTTACATTTAAATTTTAGAAAAACCATGATTTTTTTTTTTTTAGCGTGTGTCCCATGCAATATTTGGGACATACTTACACTAAAAAAAAAAAAATCCGTTATTTATCTGAGATTCAAATTTAACTCATGTCCTATATCTTACCTGTCAACCCTACTCTTAAGTTGTGTTCTTAGACCCAGACATACTTCATGTGCATATTACACATGTAGGAATGTTTTTCACTTGCACAAGGAAATGTCCTCACTCCTACTTTTCCTAAAGCAAAGATGCCATCTTGACTATCATTAATTTCTCTACATGGAACATGAGTTCTTGAAAGTTATTTTCTTCTTAAAACTACAGTTTGAAAACAACATCACAATTACGATGATGCCCAGCATCCGGCACCACATCTGGATTTTAGGGAGTTGGAGGTGTTGGGTTCTCCAGGAAACCAGAGGGCATGGGCTCCATCCGAAGGGGGCACTGCTGCTCAGCTTCAGTGTTGCCATTTGGGAATACAGGTTCAGGACTTCAAGAGTCCATTTTTTTTTCCAAAAGAAATGCCAGATACCCTGATTTAATGTGAAAACTCCAGAATTTTAATCGTTGATAACTAATTCAACTGTTAATAGAAACAAATGAATGCAAACCAAAACTCACACACACACACGCACAAACACACACACACACACTCTGCCCTCCTCTTCTCATCCTCTTTTCAGGCCCCAGGCCAGCTGCAACTGGAGTCCTGCACTTTGTCCCGTTGCCTTGGGGCAGAGAGGAAAAGCATAATCTCTGAGAGAGGCAATTTTGGAAGAGTTTCTGATGAAAGTTGCTCCTCGGTTGGACAGAAACACAAGGTGCCATTGTAGTAAGATAGTTTTTCCACATAGCCTTCTTTCTTCTTGAGGTTTCTCCTTTGCTGTCCCCCAATTAAGCAGGCAATGGGATCTTCCTTCCCTGTCTTGGGCAGGTATGTGGCAGAGAACAAAGGATGCAAACAACTACCTTTCCTGGCATTTCTTTCAAAATTCCATGCCTTTCAGGAAATTTTCTAGGGCTCCAGTCTAGAGAGTTTGAGGAGATGGGATGTGGCCCTGAGGAAACTATAAAGAGTGAGATTCTTCCAGACAAAAAAAAAAATTCTCAGACAGTAGGAAGGGGACAGAGGTTTGTGGCTTCTGTGAGCGGCAGACAATGTCCGTCTCCTGCCATCACTCCCTGGCAGTGCTCCAAGGAGGTGGCTGGATCCCAGAGGGGACAGTGGCAGGAGAAGCCAAGAGTAAACACTGAGCTCCCCTGAGGCATGTCACCATCCCATGACCTGAGGGGACCATCTGCACAGAGAAAACAGAAATCAGAACTAATCTATTTCCACAGTGACTGGTGAATAAAGGGGCTTCCCCATTTCAGGGTGCTACTTACCCCAGAACCTGGCTGGTGCCAGGTATGAGGGGAGACTCCAAAATGACCATGGTTGACTACTCCAACTGCACAGTGTAATGGGGACTTAGAACTGAAATTAGTTGACTTTTAAAACACACACTAATAGGAATATCCACCTGAGTTTATAGTTTGGGGTTCCTACCTGCCACCCTTGATACTTCCCATACAAACGTATACTGCACAAATAACACTATTTGTACCTACTCTGGTGGCAGCAGCTGAAAGATTCACTAGTTAGACATTTCTCCTCATTCGATATATGAGGAACAGTTGGTCAATCTTGGACTTTTTCACAGACTGAAAGAAAGAAATATAGCAACTCTTGAATTGCTTGGCATGATAAACGCTTGTGCTTTTGCCTAGAAAATCCTAAGTAACCACCACTAGGTAACTCACCTTGATTACTACTTGCTAAACTCCTGACCCACTGAGGCATGTTTCCCCAAACCCCTAGGTAGTGTTAGCTGTATTTAGTATGTGTCTGTAGGGTAGCACTTACAATTAGTCCGCCTAACAAAGGAACCTATAATATAATCATAATGATAGTAATAATAATGACTATAATATGTGATAATAATAATAATTATTATTATTATTTTATATATGAAGAAACTAAGGCACAAGAGGTTAAATATCTCACCCCAGATTATACAGCTAGCAAGTTCTAGGATTGAGACTCGAATCTGGATGTCTGACTCCAGAGTCTGAAATTCTAACTTGTCCCTCCCCATCTGCCACCAGGCCTTTCTATAGGTTATTCCTGCTTCCTGAATGCTCTGGACTTGACCCAGGCAGTCTCCCTATTCTAAACTTTTGGGCTCATGTGCTTTTCCTTCATGTTGTTTACCGCAGTTCATAAGGATTTGATTATTGTCTGTCTCCCTCCAGGATCGTGAGCACACAAAGGTGGGGATACTGTTTAGGCTTTGCTAACTGAGACCGAGATGGCTAGCTGTCGTTCCAAGCCTATTCTCCTCTTTTCAGTAGCGATAGAATTATAGCCAGACACACGGCTGCCCAGCTACATCCATCACCCAGCCTCCTTTGAGGTTATGTGTGGCCACATGATTAAGTTTCTACAAACAGAATGTGGTCACAAATGATGGATGGCGCTTCTATTTCTCCTTCCTGTTCTTACCAGCTGGAACCGATTGTGACCCAGTGTCCACCGTGCAGAGGATGGATGGAAAGCCTCAGAGGATGGCAAAAGGTGAGGGAAGAAACCTGGGTCTTCAAACGACCAAGTGGAGTAGAGCTATCCACCAACTTGAACCTTACCTCAAATTGTTATGTGAGAAAGGAATTCACTTCAATCGTCTTCAAACCACTGACTTATTTTGGTTCTCTTTGTTATAGTAGCCTAGCCTCACTCTAACTCACCACTGCATTTCTGGAAACTAGAAAAGTGTCTGACACAGAGCAGGGGCTCAACATATATTTTTTGGGTGATCAACTAAATTTGTTGTATAACCAACGTGAATAAATGTTTTCCCCACTAGTCTGTGCACAAAACTCCTTTCAAAGTTGAGACTGTGTCTTCCACTTGTTTTCTTCCACGTCAAGCACAACATTGAACATATAGCAGTGGTCAAAAAATGAATAAAGAAATGATGGAGAGAGAAATATTGGGCTTGTATATGTTCACATTTTACATCTTTTCACATCTTACCAGCTATACAAATACTTTTCAAATAGTGACAACATATTCTTATATGAAAAGCAATTTAACCCGAAGTTCATGTATGAGGTACATTCATGTAAATCAATTATCAAATCAAAATAATTGGGAAAAGGTAGAGCAACGGTCATGTTTAATGGACTTAGAGGTAGGGGACCTGGATTCTAGTGCTTCATCTAGTGATGTCTGTGATCTTGGACAAATCACCTAGTTCTCCAGGCATCAGTTTGCACATCTGTTAGATGAAATGGATAAAAAGTTTCTTCTTGAAGATTCCTTCCAGTTTGAAAAGTCCATGATTCTATATACTACATTTTTTTATTTTCTGGCAATATCTTGACTTACATGCCTTAGATTCCAGTTCCTCTTAAAGACTATTCTGTGGTTCATAGGAATGATTTTTTTCTTTTTTTCATTACCACAGAATGAAACCTTATTCTGAGCCAGCCAGTGTGCTAAGCGTGTTAAGTGATTTTAATGCTCACAGTAACCCTATAAGGAAACATTGCTATCCCATTTAACAGGTGAGCGAATTAAGGCTCATAAAGGTTAAATATTTCCTAATGTGGTAAAACTAGTAAGTGCTGGGTGTGGGTACCAAATCCAAGTCAAATTGTTAATTCACTCATCCATCCATTCATTCAGCAGCTGTGTACTGAGCACCTACTATGTGTTAATACAAGTCACTGTTTGAGGTGGTAGAATTACAGCGGTGAACCAGACAAACATGGCCCCGCCCTTGTGAAGCTTAAATTCTAGCTTCCTACCTGGGAGTAGAGCAGAAAATGAACAGTTAAAGACATAAATAAGGAAATTTTAGATAGTGGTAAGTTATATGAAGAAATAAGATAAATCAACATGACAGGGATGTGAGAAGATTAAAGTAGAAATGAGTTTTAATAAGAGAATCCAGAATTCTGTTTTAGGAACATTACTTTGAGATGCCTCTTTCACGTGAAAGAAGATGTTTCTGTTGCTACTACTGGTACTGACAATGGCTATCACTTATGGAGTATCTACTGTGTTCTTGGCACTGGTATACTTTCTTAAATATATCAACTTATTTAACCTTCAAAAGACTCCTATAAGGCATTACCCCCATTTCATAGATGAGGAGACAGGTTCCACAAATTTCGCAAAGTACTGAAGCAAATAAGTAGCAGGGTAATGATCCATACTCAGGCTCTGCGGGGCCCTTGCTTACCTCTGTTCTATACTGCCTCTCTCTGGCAAGAGAACTGTTAGGTAGAGAGTGAGAAGTCCAGGGACAAACCCAGGACAGTCAGAGGCACCAGCAAACATATGGCATAAAGAGCCCTGGACAGAACATACAGCAGTGAGACAGAGAGAAAGACAAAGAAAGCCCTGAGTCCTGGGATGCCCAGGGTTTTGAGGTAGGGTGGATGAAGAGGAATCAGCAACAGCCTGGGAGATGGCAGGGAGGGGGCACAACTAGGAGAAAGTCAGTTAACAGTAGCCAGGAGATGAGAGAAATGCTTCAAACTAGGGGGGTCATCCTTGTGTGTGGATTGTTGCTGAAAAGTCAAACAAGGTAAGGACAGGGAGGTGACAGCATGGAGGACAGTGTTGAACTTGATGTGAGCAACCAAGGTGTGAGGGGACAGAAGCCTAACTGGGGCTCTGGAGAGAATGCAAGATGAGGAAGTGGGGCATGTGTATAAATATATGTAAATAACTCTTTAGGGTTTTGCTGTAGAGGAATCATTGCCACAAAATGATATGGTATAAAGAGGAGGATGTGTGGCCAAGGGAGGGACATACATGCATACATACAATCCTACATATGCTCATACATATTAAAGATGGGAGATGCTAGAGCACGTTTGGTTTCTCTGATTCCAAAGCTCATGCTCTCAACCTCTATGCCCTACTATCCTCATAATTATATTAAATGGGAAGCGAGTAAATAGGCTTATTAATTTTGAAATGGACTCCAGATGGGATTGAAAAACAACAAAGCTATAAAGCTACATCAATTGTGTAAGAGCAATCCTCAATGCTGGGATCATGCCATCCATTTCCTCATTCCTTCCTCACTTACCCCCCACAGAGACAAATAGGAATTCAGGGTGTGGCTGGGGCCTCCATTGCATTGTAACAAGTTTGCCGCTAGGATGTCTGCTTTTGAACCAAGATTTTGGCTTAAGCCTTCTCTTAGCTGTGTGACATCTGTACTTGGGTAGTTTTGTTTGGTTTTTGGTTTTGTTTTGGTGAGGAAGAATAGCCCTGAGCTAGCATCTGTTGCCAATCCTCCTCTTTTTGCTGAGGAAGACTGACCCTGGGCTAACATCCATGCCTAGCTTCCTCTATTTTATATGTGGGACGCTGCCACAGCATGTGCATAGGTCTGTGCCTGGGAGCCGAACTTGCGAACCCTGGGCCGTCGAAGTGGAGCATGCGAACTTAACCAAGACACTACCGGGCTGGCCCCAAGTGCTTGGGTAGTTTTGAAAGCCAAGAAGTTGCCTTATCATTTGGGAATTGGATTCTGTATACGCACAGTCAATTCTTAGTCAAAATAGAAATAAAAGCTAGGTTTATGTACACATTGACACTACACATGGACATTAGACTATTCATTCAGTCATTTATCCAGCAAACATTTACCAAGTGGCCGCTCTCTAATAAGAACTGTGCTAGATGCTGATGATATAAAGTGGAGAAGACACAGCCCCTGCCCCCAAGGACCTCTCAAGGGTGGAGTCAGGAAGAAACCTTTTACCCTTAGATGTTATAGAGCAAACTAAATGCAATGTTGGTGACACCACAAAGTTCTATGGTACTCTTGGGAGTGGAAGCAATGTATATGTGTGAGACGTGAGTGTTGTTTAAATGTACCTAATGGAGAGTAGAGGTTTGAGCTGGGCCCTGGAGGGAGATTAGGATACACCAGGCATAGAGAACAGCAGAAGAAAAGGCGTGGAGGGGCAGCAGTTTGGTTCATGCTATGAGCTGCCAAGTGGGAAGACAACACTGAAAATGCAGATGGGTGTGAGGAGGGGTGAGAGGCGGAGAACAGCTGTGAGTGAAACAGCAGGAGGGGAGACTAGAAATGTAGGTTGGCCCAGATCATTCATTCGTTCATTCGTTCACTCATTCCTCCATTCACTTAACAACAATTTTTGAGGGCCTACTGTGTCCGAGGGACCTGTTTGTTGTTAAATATACAGTGGTGAGCAAAAATGGACACACTTCCTGTCCACATGGAGCTTTTAGTCCAATGGGTGAAGAATATTGGCTGCTGTGCTAAGTTGGGAAACTGAATTTTTAAGAACTGTAGTAAGATGATCAGATATGAGTTTCGAAAAGACACATCTAGTGGTCACATGGAGGGTGGACTTGAGAAGGGAGAAAGTAGAAGCAGAGAGATTACTTGTGAGGCTGGTGCAATGGCCTCAGGAAGGGATGAAGAGTGAAATTAGGGCAACATAATTGAGTATGTTGGCATTCGACCATTTATGACTATTTCATTCATTCATTTAGGAAGTTTTTTTGAGAGGCAGTATAGTGTAGCAATTAAGAACATGGGATTTGGGGCTATATCTTGGCTCCGTCATTGATTATCTGGGCAACCTTGGAAATTCAGTTCATCGCTGTGTCCAGGTCTTCTCATCTCTAAAACTAACATAACAGTACTTAGTTCTACTGGCCTGAATAGTGTCCCCCAAAACTCATGTCCACCTGGAACATCAGAATGGAATCTTATTTGGAAATAGTGTCTTTGTAGATGTAATGGGTTAAGTTAAGATAGATCATACTGGATTAGGGTGGGCCTCAATCCAATGACTGGTGTCCTTATAAGAAAACATAAGCCTGTGGAGGGAACACCTTATGACAATGGGGGCAGAGACTGGAGTGAACTAGCTGTAAGTCAAGTACACCAAAGGTAGTCAGCAACCGCCAGGAGCTGCAAGAGGCAAGGAAGGATTCTCCCCTACAGATTTCAGAGGGAGCATGGCCCTGCTGATACCTTGATTTTGGACTTCCACCTTCTAGTCTAGCCTCTGGACTTCAGAACTCTGAGAGAATAAATTTCTGTTGCTTTCAGACATTCAGTTTATGGTCATTTGTTATGGCAGCCTTCGGAAAGTAATACATAAGATTGTGGTGAAGCTTAAATATGTTAATATATGTAAAGGGCTTAGAACGGGGCTGCCATGTAGTATGTGCTCCGTAAAATATAGGCCCTTGTTATTATGTGCCTGGCACCATTCTGTGTGGTCTCCTGGCTGGGCTCACTTGACTAGGAAAATATCCCATTGCACCAGTTGTGGGTAATTACATGTGAGTAAGTGCTTGGGTGGGCAAAAGTAATGTTGGGCAATATCCTTAACAAGTAAACCTTTTTGGAGGGATGGCCCGTTTTACTGGGCATCTCGTGCTTTTGAAATCAGAGCTAACACCCTCTGACATTCACTAAATGCACTTCTGTCTCCTCTTGGGCACAGACTCCTATTTTTCTACTGCATTCCCTGCTTCACTAGGAAAGCGACTGCATGAGTTTGCTAGGGCTGCCATAATAAAATAGCACAGACTGGGTGGCTTAAACAACAGAAATTTATTTGCTCACAGTCCTGGAGGCTAGAAGTCCAAGACTGAGGTGTCGGCAGGTTGGGTCTCTCCTGAGGCCTCACTCCTTGGCTTGAAGATGGCCGTCTTCTCGCTGCATCCTCACATGGCCCTTTGTGTGTGTGCATCCCTGATGTCTCTTTTTGAGTGTCCAAATTTCCTCTTCTTCTAAGGACACCAGTCAGATTGGGTTAGGGCCTGCCGTAAGTTGGCCTCATTTTAACTTAATCACCTCTGTAAAGGCTATCTTCAAATACAGTCAAATTCTGGGGTCCTGGCGGTTAGGACTTCAATATATGAATTTTGAAGGGGCACAGTTCAGTTCATAACAGCGGCCTAGGACAGGTTAAGTAAGGCTCAGTCTCTGACTGGAAGCTGTTTGCTCATCTTATGAAGTTCTGACGGCCCAGGAAGGCTGGGGTCAAAGATTTCAAGTCCTCTCCCTGGATTGACAGGAGGTGGGGTGTGAGCTCGGGGAGGGAGCTGGTGTGGTTTCTGGTGGGGTTGGGGGGCACCAGGTCACAGTTTGAGAGAGGGACACTGACCAGACCCCTAGCTATAATTGCCTGTTTCTGTGTCTGCCTGCCCTCTAGACTGTTATTTTCCGGAGGGCAGGGACCATTTCTCTTTCGTTCATCTTCGAATTCCCCAATGCCTGGATCATAGTTGGCATATTTGTGGAATGAATGATTCAATTTGCAGCCTCTTCCCTGTGTGAAAGTTACTTTCCATGTAGTGAAAGAAGATTCTTTCTGCATCTAGAAACCTCCAGCATCCTCCAATCTTGATCTTAAAGAGGTCTTGTCTGATTTTTCCACCTTGGAAATGTTTGATGCTCACAGACATAGGTACCATTTATGGAAGGCTACCATGCTCCAGGCACAGTGCTAAGGGCTTCACAAATATCTCATTTAAACCTCCTGGGAACCCTGTGAGTGGGTGTTACTTTATTCATGCTATAGGTGAAATATCCACCACTCAGAGAGATGAGCTCCCTGCCCCAGGTGACACAACTGGTAAGTGACTTCTGGCTTGGGTTTGAAACCCAGGTCTCTCGCTCTAAAGCTGAGGCCCTTAACCACTAAGCCTTACTGCCTCACAAACAACATTCCTGTTTCAGATTTGATAATCAGTTCTTCAGAATGGATTCTCAAGGTTAGCAGGCCTCCTAATGATTTAGATCAAGTGGCCCTGGAAAAATGGAAGATTCAATTCATAAATGAATCAAGAGAGGATACACACTGTTAAGCCAAATAATAGTAACACTTGTTGTATAAAAACCTTTGCTTAGAACCCATAATGCTAGGGAAGAAATCTCCAAGCTTCATCTTCCCTTTCTTTCAGGATTTGGTGTCTGTGGGGGTTGGACAGGGGTCTAAGTCCACACATTGGGATGAAAATTCAGAAAAGGAGACTGGTTGGCATTTTCTTTGTCAACCAGATTTGAACCAGAAGATTTTTCTTTTCTTTGCACCAGTTTGACTTATTGTCTTAATATTGTGCAGACACAGCTCTGGTGATACCCTATGATCGGTTTGGTCTTCTTTAAGATCTAAACACAATGGGGGTGACTTAAGGACAGAGTTTCAGCTTTGCTTCTGCCTCCTTGGTTTTGTGGGTTTAAGTTAATGTTATTTGAAAGTTTTTGTGTGTGTGTGGTTGAATATATACTATAACTTGTTCTTTTGTGACAACAAGATTTATACTGGCGATGTCCCTCATACCACTGGAAACTGGAAGGAAATCTACAACGGGAACCTCCGAGAGTTTTAAAAAGACAGCAGCCATTTTTCGGCGGTGATGGTGGCTTCAAGCTGCCCTTGAGCCTAAATACAGGCTTGTGCCCCATCCTGGCTCACTGGTGAGGTCAGTGTGCAAACGGTCTCTCAGATATTTAATACATCACATATGCATTTAGACCAATCCCCTACCTTCTTAATTAAGATTTCTTCAGTGAATAAGACTTCAGGGGGAAGGAAAAGGATCTGATGGAATTGTATTAAATACCAATTTGCTTCCCAAGTTTCTAACTGATTTTTTTCACTTAAGATAACTTGGCCTGAAAGGCGAAGGGATTTGAACAAAGTATAGAAGCTGGCATTCTATTTTGTATATCATTTTTGCTCCAGGGAGCTGCTCCTGCTACAAATGAGCCTGTGAGATGTAGCTGTTTTATTAAGGGCTAACAATACTAGCCTTTTATAAATCATAAATCCTTCTAACCTCAAACAATTTGGAGCCACCAACTGTAATCTATAAGGTTTCAACTCACAGGGGTTTCATTTCTTCTGAGTGCCTTTCAGGCCATTAGACAAATATTTACATGAAGTTCTCGGCTATTAGGGGATTTAAAAATCATTTTGTGGAATAGAATCTTTTTGTCTATACCTCCCCGGTTAATTTTTTTTGATATGACTTTTATACTTCTTTTGTTGAATACTTTCTGTAATTCTGACAGCCATTTGATTTATTTCTTTTAGATATGATTTGTAGTAGATGAAAATAGATTTTTTTCTTTTTCGTTGGGAGATCAGTGAGATGGACAGATCATCACTGCATAATTCTTACTTTTGGCGGTGTTTTCCTGCACCATGTGTGTTTCTTTTCTTGAAAATAAATGGGAATCAATGACAATTATTACTTGATACTCTATAGCAATTGGGATTCTTTGGCATAAACAATAGCAAACAACTCTAGAAAACATGAGCAGAAAAGAAATTTATTAGAAGAATACAAGGTACTTACAAATCAAAGAGAGGGCTAGAAGATTGAATTCTAATAAGTAGAGGAATCTGACCAAGAGTATAGGTTGGGCAACAGGTACTGCTGAGCAGACCCGTCAAGAAGCCCCTGTGGAAGGAGACACCCAGTAAGCACCAACTGTTTATTTCTTATCTCCCTCTGGTTGCTATTACTATGATTAGATTCACAGTAGTCCTGGGAACGTAGCTCAGTCTTATGCTCCATCCTGTCTTGGGAAAGGTGAGGCCTGTTTTTCAGGACACCCCAAGCTTCCAACAATCCATATAGTGAAATCTCCCTGAAAGGAAATGGGGCACTGTTAGGAAGGAGAACTGGACGCCGGGCAGCCAAAAACAAAACCCACTTCTTGCGTAACATCACAGAGAAATAAGCAAAGAAATCCCATTTTCTTCTCTAACCTAATGCAAGAATTCCAAGAGATTCAATAAGTCTCTTTGCAAATTAATTTTACCTCAATGAGAGGAATCTGATCATCTTAGATTCAATTCAGTGGAACAATTATGAAATTCCTCTGGCTTCAAAGTGAAGAGAGTCCTGAGAATAATACCCTTGATTCAATTCCACACTGTAAGTTAGGCAGTTGAGAAGAATGGCTTGGGTTTTCCTCCAAGCCCTAATGAAAGTCAATGATGGAGAGCTGGGCTACATGCTTTTATATGGTTGCTTATTATGAGCTATTTAACTTTTACAGCTTTATTAAATGTTTTATGGAAAGGTTTATTTCATGTTTTATTACAGCTTTGTAGGATGGCCATGTTTGGCCACGAAGCCTGACAGATGAACACAAATGTTTTGCAAATATCACTGGTAAGCAGTTTCTGGGTAAAATCATGTTTCATTTTGACATTTTGTGGAGGTGGGGTAGGAGTGGTTCTCTTTAATGAAGCACAGTAGAGCTGGGTGATTATGAGGAGGGAGGTGGAGAGTAAAAGGGGGAGCATGCCACACATTCTAACTTTTTAGATGCAAAAATTAAATTAAAATAAAAAATTTTGTGGAGGTTAGCTTTGGAGGAAAGTGAACATTTGAGTTAGAAACCCCTCCCCCCACTTAAAATACATCTAATATTAATTATGCTTTACATATGCTAATATTAAATACACTTTATAAAACTAAAAATAATATTTTATAGTGCATTTATTTCACCCTTACAATAAACCTATGAGGTGTATAAAAATAATAGCAACTACCATTACAAGATGTTCTAAGCCTTATTCTAAGCACTTTACATGCAATATCTCATTTAATCCTTATAATAAGATACTAGATGAGTACTAATATTAACCCCATTTTATAGATGGGGAAACTAAGGCTTACACAAATTTGCCAAGCATCTGACTCCAAGTCTAATTTATTTCTCACTCTCTCACAGAGACCTCACTGCCTGGTGGTCTCATGTGTAGGTCATTCAAGTCATCAGTTGATCTTTGAGACATTCTTTTCTCATTTTTCTAGAGGCAACATAAAAACTCTTGAGGACGTGTATTCTGAGGTTATAGTCACACTGGTTATTTGTTGGCACTCCCAAATTTGCCTTGTGAATACTTTCTACCTTCACCTAACTTCCAGGTTACTACCATTTTAGAAAAGAACTCACGTCTCCAGATTCTTGTTCCCATCTGCCATCTTTGTTGAGAAATCTGGGCTTCTTTTGCAAAACTTCCAGGGTTAAGTTGAACTTCTCCCAGCAAGGGAAAAATCTTTTCTTCTAGTGATTGGGAAATCAAAGCCTCCTGCAAAGAATTCCTAAATCCTAGACTAATTTTTATCAAGAATCCAAATTTTGTTTTTTCCTCCCAATTTTTAAGTGTTGCAATGAGGAATTCAGCTGAAATGCCATTTCTTTATAAAAGTACCCCATATATATCCCTTGGACAACTTGGCTTTGTGTAGCATCTCATGCGTTTAGAGTATAATTCATCCTATCATTAATTGAGAGCCTACTGTGTGTCAGAGACTGCGATGGGTACTTTATATATGTTATCACATTTCATTTAACTCTCACTACAACACTAAGTGGTGAGTATTATCATCTCCTTTTTACACATGAGGAAACTGAGGCTCAGAGAATTTTAAGAGGCATATCTGGGCTTCAAACGTAGGTCTCTGTCTCCAGTGCTCAATGGTCTTTTCTCTACTCCATGTGGACTTTTTCTGGGGTGAAATAGGACCCTAAGGATGTCCAAGTTCAGCTTGTTGGGGAAATTTTCTAAAGTATTGAGACATCTGAGTCAGGGAGATATTTGTGGATAGGTACCCTCGAACGGGACTATTTTCTGGCCTTTGACTTTGTTGATAGGGAAGTCTCCCATCTTACATCCCAGTTGTGCTGCCCTGTTCTTCCTACTCCAGAGTCTGAAAATCCTCCCTCCTCTCTTGCTTAAGCAGCAGTCTCAGTCCCTAGGGTGCAGTTCAGAGAATTTGCCAGGCACATTCAGGACCCGAATGTTGACATGATTCTTGATCACAGTGAAACTTGGCATTTTGTGTGTGAGTACGAGTGTGTGTGTATGTTTAGTTAAAGGGTTGTGGGGTAGGGTGTGAGCAGGAGGAGGGGGATTATCCAAAAGGTTGTGTGTTTGTCTTATTTGTCCATATATGTTCTTCTGTTGGAGTATAATCAAAAGATGCTTGTACGTGTGTGTGTGTGTGTGTGTGTTTAAATAAAGTTTGTGTGTACAAGGGATCATTATGCAAAGTCATGTGTATATTTGTTTGCGGTCTATGTGTACAAGCACAGAAGTGAGCATGTAAATAGGGAAATGTGTGTGCTCAGGTGGAAGGGAAGAAATATCCAAACCCCAGGCTTAAAGTTCAATTGAGGGAAATGTATGAATTCACAGAGCTCAAAATACATTCCCCAAAAGATGAACCATTTAAATTTACCCTAGACTGATGGTACAGGACTTCCCATTCAAGTAGAAATGCATCTCATACTCACCATTAAACTACTTTGGATGAAGCATAACCAGGGCTGTGACAGATCCGTTTTGGACACTCCCCTGAGGAAGCACCAGAAAAGGGACTGCATCATAGGGCATCACTGCAGTTGAGACAAGTCTGGAGCTGTCTAGACATGAGCTAATTATTTCTATTTATCTTTCCTGATTTCTTAAAAGAGGTTAACTCTGTAACATCTGTTGAGCCTTTTAATGATGTGAAAATATTGGTTACAAGGGGAATGGATAGAGCAAAGAATCAGGACTTAGTCTGTCACTGACTGTTAAAAAACCTGGGGAAAGTCACTTAGTCTCATTGGACCTCAGACTTCTTGTCATCTAAACAGGCATAGGGTATTTGTCCAATCTATTTGCAGGGCTGTTGTATGAGGCAAGTGAAAGGATGTGAAACCTTCTGAATACCGTATATATTGTAAATCAAATAAATCGTTATTGATATTGTTGCTGTTTGGGAACCAGGTTGTGAAATGTATCTGTTGCTTGGATTTCTCTGCTGATTAAATGAAATGAGCATCTGGTGTAAACACAGGAGTGGAAGATTTGAGTTTCAGTACTGCTTGCCCCACCTTTTGGCAGAGCGATCTTTGGGTGTATCATTTTACCTCTGGAGCCTTAAAGGTGTCTGCATCTGTAAAGGAGGTTTATGACACTCTGATTAACCCACAGGATTGTTTTAAGGACTTCATGGGATGCATGAGGACTTTGTGAGCTTCAAAATATTATACAAATTGAAGAAATATTTATTAGTATTTCCCTCATGAGCTACTAGAAAGATCTATTTTTCTCTTGGTTCATGTGACAAAGTGAAGGCTGAAGAGCTTTCACAATAAAGACACATTTTATTTACCTTCCTGTCTCTGGGTACATAATTAACAACAGACTGGTGTTCATGGATTCAGATGTGTTGTTGTGAATTAAGATTAAGAGGCTCTGTAACTACTCAAGCTTCTTAAAAATTAGTTGATCATGTAATGCAGAACAGTTGGCTAGTCAATTAATTAATATTTAACTAATGACTTTGGGTTGTTTTCCCAACCTAGGTATTTTTGTTTTTTATACCTTTAGGCTTAATATCTTGACACTAATTGATTCATTCATCAAACATTTATAGAGTGCTTACCTGGTTCCAAGCGGAAGCTAGATATACAGAGATGAAAAATATGTGGTCCCTGTTTCCAAAGAGCTCCCAGGCTAATTAATAAATAGGGGCATAGGTGTAGGTGCTGTGGTGGACGAGAAAATGCAGGTGTAACTCTGACAGTTGCCCCAGACGTTGGCGGTTATGATGGACCTGAGGCTGGCAGGCTCAGTGAGAGTTTATCATGCAGACAGAAGGAGAAAGGAAGAAAGACTTGAGGCAGAGGGAATGACACAGGTAATACAGACATGGAAGTGTGAGAGGGCATTGTATATAGTGGAATTGTGGGTAGATTGATATGACCCATTAGGATACCTATGAGGAGATAGCTAGAGCTTCTCTCCTAAGAGCAGGAGAAGTAGGGGCCAATTTATTAAGGACTTGGAATTTCAAACTAAGAAACTTGAATTCTCTCTGCATTTAGGGACATAATTAAAAGATTATAGGAGGTAAGTAAATGACATGATCAAATTGGCATTTCAGAAAGAGTCAAATTCATACCTTTATTGCACATCTACTATACACTCTATGAAGCTTCAACAGATTAGAGATAAAAATATCTTAAGGATTTTGACCTTCTGGAGCTTGTAAATAGAGTGCATGTTGGGAACTGTAGATTTTTCTGTCATTGATTTGTTTAGAGAATAAGGGGGAAAGGCACCAGGGTGAAGAAATTCATTTCTCAAGTCCATTAAAGCAACATCAGAAGAAGGTCTGGTAGATGATGGTGTTTGGGTAAGAAGTTGTTCACATCAACTTATCCCCCCTACCGCTTGCCCCATAGTATTTTGATTCAGGGACTCTTCCAAACCTCCATGAGTGGGGACAAGTGCAAGCCCATATCCTAATATTAGAAAATATCCATTATAGATCTCTCCTCCTTTCAGGAGAAGAAAAGAGGAACTTCCAAAGAGTATGAAAATATACTCTGTAAGAGAAGAATCCTCTAGGCCTATGAAAACTTATGACAGAAAAAAAGGAACACATTTCTGAGGACTGGAAGATGAAGATCATTATCTTCAAACATGATTTTTTATTGGGAACCAGAAGAATTTTTAATAAGATGCACATAGACACAGGCTTTTAAAAGATAAGAGCAGAGACTCCTGAGAAGAGAACATTCTGAAATGAAAATACAAAATGAAAAGTGAAGACAATAGGATGAGCAGAAAAGGGAATTGGCTGAGACAAGGAAGATGCAGCAGTCAGTTTAGTTAATTTCCCTGCCCATATCTCCTTCTCAGAGTCTTTCTCCTACTCTCCATTCTCAGAATGGGGAAAGGACACAGGATTTACCCTACTCACAGTTGACTGGACCAGGAATGGATGCATGATCCAAACTTGGCCAATCAATTTCTTTCTCCTAGAACATTGGAATAGGAACCCAGGAATGCTATGCAGGCTTAGACGGTGCTGAAAGAGAAAGGATGTAGAACTTCCTTGGGGGCCATTTTCTTTCATGTTCATGGAGAAATAGAAATCCGGGCTTCAAAGAAGAATGAATTAAGAAGATGAAGAAAGAAAAGCAGAGACAAGAGACCACAGAGTCTGGAGAGAGATAGACACAGAGAAAGTAGCTATCTTGGTTCCTGACAACTTTCCAGTTCCTCATTCCAAGTCTCCCATGAGACCTCACTAGACTTCCTGGCTTTGGGTTCTATGAATTACACTTGTATTATTTTAAAAACATTCCACTTTTGGCTTACCCTAATTTGAATGGGATACTATTATTTGCAACCAAATAGTCCTTGACCAAAAAAGAAGGATTGCAAGAATACTAAAAACAAAACAAAAAACCCAGTAGTAGTGTAGACTTCTGTTTTGAAAGTCAGCTGGAGAATAGCTTCAAGTGCAGAATTTCTTGATTTCCCACAAAAATACATATCAATTAAAGGATTTATAAACAACTCGCAATAACATTGAAAATTTAGGCTGGTAGTCAATCTAATTCCAGAATCAAGAGAGTTGATCTTCAATACTTATTTGGCTTAACCTCTGACTGGCGTTTGTCACTGTGGGCTATCCGCTCTTTCTTCAAGCATTTTCTTCCTTTAGCTCCCATGACTATATTCTTCCGATAGTTTTCATATCTCTTTAGCTATGTCTTTGTCCATTTTCCTTGTTCCTCCTTCCCTACTGGACCCTTTAATGGTTTCCTTAGGGTTATTCCTGGGCCTTCTCTCCCACTCTACTCAAGGCAGTCTCACTCATGGCCATCATTTCTGTTATTATTCATATGCTGATGATTTTGAAATTTAAATGCTCATCCTTAGTCCCGGAATGTACAAACATCTGCTTGCTAGAAATTTCTACAGGGATGTTATAACAGTATCTCATAGGTAACCCAAATCATCCTCATTCAGTCAAATCTGCTCCTCCTTCAATAAAAACCACCTTCTCCATCTTCACCATCACTCAAACTAGAAACTTGGGAATTATCTTGAAATATTCCCCCTCTCTTCTCCTTAGTATCCAGTTAGTCAGCAAGTCCTAAGGTGAAGATTATAGGAAACAAACTAGGACCCCCATTGATGTATGATTTAGTACCAGCAACCTCTAAGCTTCATCTCCCTCCTGTGTCCTTCACCTCCTGCACAATGCTGATAGTTCATATCCTTCCCCATCCAACACACAGGTCCTGAAAAAATGTAAAACCTTTTTGTGCGTGCGTGTGTGTGTGTGTGTGTGTGTGTGTGTTAGAGGAGCCAGATGCTGAAATAAATAATAGTGGATGACAGAAACTGAGTTTTAAATAAATATTATCAAATCAGAGAACAAGGTGATGAGTGTAGGGGAAGAGGTGTGTTAAGTGAAATTGTGATGGAACCTGGGGATGAACTGGAATAAAGCACTGACCTAACCTCACCCCCACACTCCGCCCTTCCCCTCCCCACAGTTGTAGAGCTGAAAAGATTTTTTTCCATCAGGTGACAGAGGATAAGCCCAAGGCAACCCATATACTCTGTCCATGGACAAACTCTGTCTGAAAACACTTTTCTATGTTTAAGAGTGAATAAAGATGGAAAAAACCAGTATGAGGTTTATGAAAAAAATACTGTGGAATAAGGGAAAGGGACAAGTATTGGAAAACTCAGGGAAGAATCTATTTCTGAAAATGATCTATTGAAGTGTATTAGTCTATAAGCAAAGCTGCTGCAAAAAAAGATACCCCAAAATACAGTGTTTCAGAGAAGACAGAAGTTTATTCTACTTTCATGTAATGGTCTAGAGGCAAGGTGGTCAAGCATGGAAAAGCAGCTCTAAGGGAGGCCTTCTATCCTGTGACTTGCAATCAGCCAGAGCAATGCCATTCAAAGTGTGCTTCAGACCAGCGTTAGTCTTGGGACTGTTTGTCACCAGCCAGCAGCGAGACAAGTGCAGAAATTAAGAGTGTGTATCTTATCTAATTATGCACTGATAACAGTGTAGAGGTAAGCGTATTCATCTTATGGCTGACCAGTAATGCCTGTCTAGGGACCACACTTTGCACAGCACTGCCCTAGTCAGCATCCTCATTGTTATGCTTGAAACCGGCTAACTGGTACCATGCTATATGCAGAGATGCAACAGAAAACCCTTCAGGAAGAGCAGGGAGCAATCAAAATGTACCAATATGAAATTAGCAGGATACAATGAAATGTGACAGGATATGATTTAAAAAAAAAAGAGAGAGAGACTAGAAGGAGATGAAAAAGGAAATAATGAGATAAAGTTGTTAATGAAACTACAGTTTAACAACACTCTTAAAATCCATATTGAAGGTGGTAGAGAGCATAATTGATGCTGTACGAAATCCAGTAACTGGTGTAAGAGATAAATCTAAGCTATTGTCCTTGAATGCAAAAAACCTCAAAGAAATTTAAAAATTGAAAGAGAACATGACCAGTTTGGAAGCCAAAAACAGAGAACCAAAAAACAAATAAATTATTCTGAAAAAAACACAAATAGAATCATTTTATTAATTAAAGACATAAGACAGAACAATCTTAACTGAGATGAATTAAGGCAGATTTAAAGGTTCACTTCATTCCAGGTGAAAATATACTTAAACTTACATTCATCCAGGTAAGATTTCTGGAGTACGAGGATAAAGAAAAATCCATGGAAAATCCAGACAGAGAAGGCAATAATGGGAAAAATCTAGGTTCATTCTTCCTTATAGCAATAAATTCTATGTTTACAGAATTTTGAGGGAGAAAAGAACAACTATTAACCAAGAAGTCTATATCCAACCAAGTTATTTTACTGTTTCATTTGAGAAAGCACTAAAATGTTATTAAATTAATTTGTTCTACAAATATAGCCATGCTTATTAGATGCCAGGCCCTTTAGATACAATGATAAACAAGACAGATATGTATAAACTGAGAAAATACAGTAACTATGTGCCCTTCTTGAAAATTTGTATCTGAAGACATTCTCTAACCTACTGAAAAGTGAAGCAAAACAAAATGATCAAGCCTGGCACAGTAACAGTATAAAAGTTTTGGGTGTAAGGATTGAAGCCAGTGAAAGTAGAAAGTGATAAGAAATTACTATAAAGATGGCTACAGAACTCAATGTGAATTTTAAATTTTCTTTAAACTGAAAATATAAAATGAATAGTATTATTATATTATATGTAATTTGGATTTAAAATTCAAGATGATATCAACAAAGACCAACAAATGAGGAATAAATGGGAGAAAATTAGAGGATTAAAAAGATACTTTCTCATTCCTAACCAAGATAACAATAACTTAAAGTTACAAAATGCCTTTGAAAACCTTATAAGTAGCAGTTTGTGGAATTAATAGCTGGAAAACTTCAAGATAATACAGTACAAGATTACAGATTATATTTTTGCTTCAACCAAAGGTATCCATGGACAAATTTGCTTTATTAAAAGACAGAGTCTCAAACTAGATTTAAAAAAAATATAATTATCTGTTTCTTGATAAGGAACACATACAACATATCTTGAAAGTTTAAAAGCAAAATTATGAGCAGTGGCAGATATTGCAAATTCAATGAGAAAGAACACAGAGATTATAATATTAATTTCAAGGAAAAGTATTACATATGACAAATAATTTTTTTTTTTTTTTGCTGAGGAAGATTCGCCCTGACCTAACGTCTGTTTCCAATTTTCCTCTATTTTGTATGTGAGCTGTTGTCACAGCATGGCCACTGATAAATGAGTGATGTAGGTCCACACCTGGGAACAAAACCTGGGCCGATGAAGCACTAAACTTCACCACTAGGCCACTGGGGCTGGCCCACACCCAATAAATTTTGACACACAATAAAGTTATAGAAGTCATGAACCTTTTCTTTCTCAATAGTATCTTATTGAACTAAGTAAGGCGAAGACAATTAGAAATACAAATAAAATTGAATGAGCATGCACTGCAATCTTTTCTTCTCAGCCCAAACCTAGAAAAATAAGATAAAAGATATATTTAAATATTGCAAAAAAATCAAATTTGAAAAATGGAAAGAACTTTTCATGGTCCACAGGCCAATCTATAGAAGAAAATGGAGAGTGGAGGTGCCAGCACTAAGTTAGGACTGGTTTTGCAATAAGACACTTACAAGCAGGGACCCAACCTAGAAAGCCACAAGTCACATGGAAGACACTTAAGCTCATGACACAGGGATGAGGATTTTGTTGCAGAAGATGAAGTCACAACCAAACATCACTAAACCCATGAGAAAGAGCCACACTTCAACAGGGTCACAGCAAGCCCAACAAATAGAAACACTCTCATCTTAGGAAATAGAGTTAGTAAACCAATCAGAAAAGGACTTTAAATCAACAATTTAAGATCTTTAAAAAGATAAAGGAAGAAATCTTGAGATAAGAACAAGGCTTATAAAACAGGAACAGGTGGATTAAAAAAAAAAAACTATTAGAGACCTGGGAGGAAATATGTGTGTGTGTATATATGTATATACATGTGTACATGTGCATGTGTGTGTATACACAAAGAAAATAAAAATTCATTAGATGCAGTAAGTAACATGCTGGGCAGAGCTGAAGAACTGAAGATAAAAGCAAAATTTAATAAATTAGAAAAATGTACAAATACCAAAAGTAGAGTTGATTAACAAAACCAAAAGCTGGTTCTTCGAAAAGTCCCATAAAATAAACAATACTCTGGGGAAAAAAATCAAGGAGAAAAGAAAGAAAGTGCAAATAAACAGAATCTGAAATGAAAATAGAGACAAAAACAAAAATGCTGGAAAAGTTAAAAGACATTATGCAGATTTTATGAACAACTTTGTACCAAGGAATTTAAAACCTAAATAAGTCGAATATTTTAAGGAAAATATCAAAAAGAGCTCAACATAGGCCAATAAACATATAAGAAATGGAAACAGAAGCCAAAGATTTTTTCTAAGAAAAGGCACCAGACCTAGATAACTTCATGGGTGAGTTTCAGCAAACCTTCAAGGAACAGATATTTCCTATCTTACGCAAACTGTGCCAAACAATATAAAAAGGTGGGAAAACTCCCAACATACTTTGTAAGGCTAGCTTAACAATGACATCAAAACCAGACTATGTTTATGTGAGATTTGGTATATAGTTTTTTGTTGTTGTTTTTGTGTTAATTTTGTTCTTAGGTAGTATATAGTTTTTGTTGCTAATGTGAATGGGAACTTTCTTCCTATTACTTGTTCTAACTGGTTATCACTACTTCAAATAAAATTCTACCTATTTAAAATAATTCAGAAATCAGCACAACCTAATCAAGTTTGCTACAAAGAGACTTTCCCTGAAGGGATTTATTTGGTTTCATGCTTGATTTTGATAGTTCTCTCATAACTTCATGCTTATAGTAATTTGTATAGTGTAGACATATACTCTGATTTATGATCATCTTATTTGGAAAGAAGAAAAAGGATGAGAAAACAATCTCTAAGGTCCCAACCATCATTTATCAAGATTCCCTTTCATCTGTCTGTATTTCACAAATACCTCTGTGTGTAAGCTATAGAGAACTACACAGATGTTAGTCATTATGAGAATGGTCACTCTCCTGAAACAGGATTGAGAAATAGTTCTGTCTCCAATCCCAGGGAAATATGTTTTCTATTTATAATTCCTTCTCTCTACTAACGCTTTCTGGGGCCATTGCTAGAAAGAGAACTAGTACTTGAGTTGTCATATTAACTGCTCATGAGTTAGGGGGAGATTGAGGTGGCTCTGGCCAGGGACACACACATTCTCTGTGCTACCACCACCTTTTCGTGCCGTTTACTGGCATTCACTCTCCTATAGACTTAGTGTTGTGGAAAGCACTGCGTATACATACAAAGCAGTAAAGAGGCCATATAACATCAGACCTGGGTTCAAATTCTGACTCCCCTGTTTTCTCGTTGTGTGACCTCGGGGAGGTTAATTAACTTCTCTGTATCTCAAACTCTTTACTTGTAAGATGAAATTATTAAAACTTTACATCCCAGGGCTGTTAGGGAGAGTATGTTACATAATATATACAAAATTATTTAGTGTAACTTCTGTTATGTATAGCTGGTACCCCATATATGTTGGTTCCCTTACACTTTAATCTATAAGCAAGCTTGGACCCAGACCACTCGATCTTAGTGTCCTTTTGAAAAATTTGCTTTGAATTTCAAACAACCAACTGACAAATGAATTTTAGAATTATAAACCACCAGGAGTTGCCCATAACGTGCTTAGCATCATGGCACTTAAGAATTTGAAAATAATTAAATACAGTTACTAACCTACACGTTCACTGAATAGGAGCTGAGGCTTCTCTGGTGCCTATTACACAGTAGACACTCAGATACTTGATGAATGAAGGCAACTGATTTAAGTATGTGTGATTCTTAACAAAAATAATTAACATGATTCAGCACTTCCTAGTTCACAAAGCTCATTCACGATTGTATTTGTTCACTAAAGCCCAGGGAATAAGGTCAGAAAAGTATTATCATTCTTATTTTACAGTTGAGGAAACTAAGACTCAGAAATTTTCAGTGACTTTCTTAGGGCCACAGTTAGAGCTTAGAACCACAGTTTGCTGACTCTTTTTGCAAAATCTTGTTGCTTTTCTCGTGGTGTCTGGTGCTTTGGGAGACTGTGTGGACTAAACAGAATAAGGATAAAAAGGTCATTTGAGAGTAATTTGGCAATATCCTGTAAAATTGAAAATGTGCAAACTCCGTGACCCAGAAACTCTACTTCTAGGTATATACCCTAGGGAATCCCTCTACAGGTGCATACGGACACTTGAACAAGAACATTTATTGCAGCGTTGTTTGATAATAGCAAAATTTGGAAGCAACTGAATGTCCATCTGTAAAAGAATGAGTAAATAAGCTATGCTCCCTTCATAAGATGAAATGTTATACAACAGTTAAAATAATAGGTTAGCGCTCAGAAATGTCATATTGAGTGAAAAAAGAAATTTTAGAGTGATACATGCAACATGATAGCATTTATATAACATTTTTAAAACGTAAAATTCTAGATAGTATTTACATAGATACTAGACATCTAGATAAATAGATACCAGATACTATTTATCTAGACATATTTATGTTAGATATTATCTATATTTGTATTTATATCTATATACACAGATATATCTATATCTACGACATATATTTGTTATAAAATAGAAAAATGTGAACTATGAGGATACACACCAATTTCAGCATAGTGTTTGCTTCTGGGGAGGAAGGAAGGAGATTGACAAGGAACGCAACGGGGACTTTAATTTTATATGTAATGTTCCCCTTTTTTGATGTAAAAATAAGAAACAAACATGACAAAATATTAACATTTGTTAATTTCTGGTATTGGGCACATGGATGTGTTTATCTTTTTATGTATTATTT
Organism: Tapirus indicus; assembly: GCA_031878705.1. Classification (NCBI taxonomy): domain Eukaryota; kingdom Metazoa; phylum Chordata; class Mammalia; order Perissodactyla; family Tapiridae; genus Tapirus; species Tapirus indicus. Next base: position 125,454,970 of record CM062920.1, on the reverse strand, counting down.
AAGCTTTTCAAAATTAAGAAAAAGAAAAAATATTCATTTAGAACGGAGCAGTACATCATAGTGATAACATGAGCTTCAAAGATAGACTAGGTTTGAATCCCAGTTCTGCCAATTTAAATGCTGTTAAGTGAAACAGGTCTCTACACTACAGGACTTCTCAGTGCCTTTAATATGCTGACATATATATGAGCCATTAGAAGGAGAATATCGCATTTAGAATTTCTCAAACTTATTTGACTATGGAATGAGAGTTTCTTAGAACACAGTCTAGTAAAGGCTGCTTTTATAGATAGCTGTTTAAGGAGTAACTTGAATGATCAATTGTCTTCAATCTGGAAAGGGTCTCCCTTCATCTCCTTTCTATTTAATTAGACTGTTGTGTCTTTCCTACCCCCACTCTCTCTAAGCTCCCTTTCTTTGCAAAGGCAAGGGGACCATCCCCCTTCCTTCTCCTCTTTAGAAAGTGGCTGCTAAGAAGATAGATTCTTCTGAGTAACCCAGGGGCTCATAGGATAGAGGTAGGCTCTGTCAAGACCAACAAGGTTCATTCGATGTGGGCAATTTAAAAGGTCTTTTGAAAAAAAGCCTATTTATTTTTTGGTAGCATTTGTCATTTCCAACTTTGGGCAATATCTATAAGATGTCTGGTCACAGTGTTTTACATCCGGTTTCCTCTCAGTTACTCAGAAATCCATTTTCATTTTATTTTATTCAGTGTCCATGCCTCACATCAGTATGAGGATCTGCCCGGCTTGTGTCTTCAGCTATGGTTTTCACCATCCCCACCTATCTTGCCTATTCCTTAGGAATTCCTCTCAGAGTCACCTCAGAAGGTATCACTCATGTCACACACATGATGTAGTCTCATTCTTACCCCTCCAGCTTATCAAATCCTACAAGCCAGTTGCTCAAAGATAGGGTTTCTATGATTGCAATGAACTTGTTTCATTTTTACTAAAGGCTTCTAGACTTCTGATATAATGCTCGTTTTAGCCTTGGGTGTAATCTAGCCTGGATTTGGAGCTGTAGCCTGCAAATTGAGAATTAAGAGTTCTATTCCAGGTCCTGCCTCTGACCTTGGTCTCCATTTGACCTCGGGCAAATTCAGATCTCCTGGAGGGCAAGCCATCCAGACAGAGAACATTTAGCTATGGTTTACCTTGGATTTGAAATGTTTCCCCCAGTGATTTATGTCCCTGACATGGTCTCATTTTATATAACCCCAAATAAAGCCTCATTTGTTTCCCTTGGCCTCTTTGAAATCACCAGAGCTGCTTACTCCATATATTCAAGTTTTGCAAAATTCCCCGGGATGTATCCCCTTATATGTACCCAAGCCAGCTCTGCTTTGTCGATTAGCTTGGTGATCTTCTGGGCCTCTTTTGGGATTTCAGAACTTGCATTCTCATAGAAAAATGTGCCAAAACTGACAGATAGAAAATATAAATTGGCTTTTTAGGACAGAGCGGGCCCCTGTACTCCTTAGAAGTAGAGCTCTAGCTCTAGGTCTTTCTGTAATGCTCTAGGAGTGTAGCAGGAACTGTCTTACGGCTCAGAGGAACAGTGACCCCGGCCAAGTCTCTTCTTCGCTGAGGATGTATAATTACCCTCTAGATGCTAACTCCTTAGTTACAAAAGCCATTGTTAAGCCCTTTGTCTTTTTTAACTAATTTGTCTGGTCAGGCCATATCATAAACAACCTGTCGGGTCATGTCATAAACAAACATGTTTCTATGTGTACCAATCAATTCACATATAATTTTCATCGCACCCATTTCATTACCAGTACTGTGCTATGGAGGAGACAAACAGAGGATAGAACCCCAGTCTGCATTCCAGAAACTTCCAGTATGGTTAGAGAAACTTAACCACAGGAGACAAATAGAAGATCAGTTTACATTATTTAGGAGTGAGATTTGGTGTGAAGAGAACTATGGAGCTGCCAGGCATCTGAAGGCCCAATCTGACTGTCCCTATAGACTCTGGATGACCACAACATAGAGTTATACTTTGGTATAATCCATTATAACAGTTCGTATTGTCTGGTATGTATGTCTGTGTATGGGTGAGTGAGTATATTACTGAGGCAGTTTAAATATGGAAGAGATACAAGAAGACCAGATAATTTGGACCATTATGATACCTCCCCGGTGCCTTGACTACCATCCATAGATGATGTATGTTCTTGAAGCTTTGAAATTTTACTTAAATCCTGGGACAGATGAATGACCCAAGACACTGAAAAGGAGAAGAATGGTTAACATCCTGGCTTTCATCCTTACAGTCTTTGAGCTGATGTTACTCAGTTGGATTATCTGTTCTCTGAAAATTCAAATCCATTTGTGCCTTGGCTTCTAGAGAAAGGCTTCTGAGATCCTTAACACACTGTGACTGCCTCCATCATGGCCACCTTCAAAGACTCCATCCTGTTCGATTTTGGATGACTTTCTTAATCTAGGCCCAAGTGACCAAATTCATTATTGATGTCCTGGCAGGCACATTGCTCACATTCTTTCAGATTAAATAGGATTTAAATGTGATCATTCAGGTAGTCTGCTTTGAATTTGAGGGAGCTTGTTTCTACTTCATGGAGATGGGGGGATCTGTACATACTCAAGAATGACAGTAAAGTTAAAAGCACTTCATATAACCCTTTCCTTTCCTGTTGACGTTCCTGAAGCTGTTTAAAAAAAAATCTTGGACTGCATCAAGCAGATCCATTCCTCCTCTCAAATGTCAAGCTTTTTACTCAAAGCAGCATTTCTTGGATAAATGTAATTCAGAACTATGTCTATACAGTCCAGTGATGTGGAGAATTTCAGATAATTCAAACAGTAAATGATGTTTCCCCTCAATTGTCCAAATATTGTAGGTGAATATGTTAAAAAAAATTGGGGGCTGAAATCATGTAGATCAAGAACTCAGTTCTCCACAATACTTCCCATAAACACAGGGTATATATATCTTTTGTCAAGGGTTATTAACCATAAAAAAACCAGCATTGGAATTTTAATTCCAGTTTCCTGTAGAAAGAGAGTTTAGGAAAGCATTCTGTGTCCCTTCTTTACCCCATTATATTCTCAGAAGCAGCTGCTGTTGCTTTGGCCACAGTACAACATTTATTTGCTGATTTGGGGACATTTATGTCCAAAGTTGGCTGAGCTGTGGGGATGCTGAACTTCTTGGGATATAAGGCTTAAAGTCATGAGTCGTAGGCCTGTGAGGCACCTGTGAGCATAACACCCTTGCTAGTCTGTAAGCATAGACCCCTGCCTTTCCACGGACTATGGCCTAAGCCCAGGGGAGGCTCTAGTGGCCTTAAGGACAATCGAGATGGGTAGACTAAGGCCAGGCCTTCACCCACAGCTTCCAAGAAGCAAGAAATTTCTTCTGGACTTCTTCAAAGATCTGGAGACTCACTACCTACACATGCTTATTTGGCCAGCTTTTAGGCTTAACTGGGGAAAAAGGGGGGCAATCCGGGTCAAATGGACATTTCTGGAATCCTCCATTCTTGAGAGTTTTAACCCAAACCGAATCCACTCCCAAAGACTAACCACTGGCCCCTGTTAGTGCTTGGGCAAACTGCCATGGTTCAACCTTATACTATCCTGAAAACCCTGCTGAAAACCCAGGAGAGCCCTAAGAACGAGGCAGTGGGAGGTGTCGCTTTTATGATTCAAGTCTCTGTTTGCTTTCAAGCCTTCAGTGGCTCGTGATCAAGAAGTTTCTGTAATCCAGTCCCTGCCTACCACTCCCATCTTATCTCTTACCACTCCTTGCCTTGTACTTTATATTCCAGCAATTTCAAACCATCTAAAGTCCCTATCCTCCCCAAACAAACACTTGCTCTTTCTTGCCTCTATGTTTTTGTTTAAGTGTTTCTTCTATCTGAAATGCTCTCTTCCCAGTAAATGCTCATCATCCCTCTCCTACACCCGCCTTTATCACCCTGTCTTATTGTTAAGATCCTACACAGGTGTCATTTCCAAAGAAAGTCCTACCTGAGTCTGGTCAATGCAGCCTTGTCCCGGTTAGTGGGTGTGCACATGCCACATTGTTGGACGACTGTGTGGTTATATTTTTGTCTCCTCAGTTAGACTGAGAGCTCCTTTAGAGCATTTACCAAGTCTCTTTTATCTTTACTTTTCTGATGCCTGACTCAGAGACAGGAGCACGGTAGGCACTCAGAATAAATGCTAAATAAATTGAATGAATACATAAGGGTTCCTGGGTGAATAGAAGATGATGTTTTTTGGTTGAGAGTTTTATTCAATGGTGGGCAAAAAATAAACATTACAAGAATAACAGTTATGTTCTGAGTAGCTATTATCTGACAAGTGTTTTCAATATGTGTAACCCTTGCAATAATACTATGAGGTAGAGCTTACGATTATCCCTATTAAAAGATAAGGGGATGATTGTGATGATGATATAATTATAATAGCAATAATAAAGAATTGAAAATTTAAAAAAATAAGAGAACCATATAACAGAGAAGTTAAGGGACTTTCTTAAGGCCACACAGAGCCCCAAAAAGTAGACCCTGGGATTGCTATCCAATGCCAATCATAATATGTTAAATCAAAGATTTCTTATTATTTGGAGGTGGGTGTAGAAACTGGCCATGTTGGAGACCAATTGAAATTCCCCCAAATGCAACTAGACTTTGAATTACTCTACTGGAAAACTCTAAAAGCATCAGAATCAAGAAATACTTCCTTCAGTCTAGGGCTGGCAGAGTCTGTGTACACATGGGCTCCAAAGGCAGGAACAGCTTGTTAATCTGGCATTTAATTACCAGAATCTTCTATTAACGATTATTGCTGGAAAGAGTAATTATGCATAATGATGGCCCTAGAGTACTGCTCAGTCATGAAGTGCCTTCTGAATCATCATAGGAAATTGAAATTATGTTCAGTCTAACTTTAGTGTTAAGTCTGTTTTATTGTCTTCAAAGTCTTTGGAAGTCAGTAATATCTCTGAATAACATAGATACCTTAAACTATCTTAAGTATTTTAATAGCCAGAAAACTCCCCTAAAGAGAAGACATGATCATTTCAAATCTGGTTATTTTTCTTTAAAAGATATGTAGGTGTTGATGTAATTTCTAAAGTGCAAATTCATGAGAAAATACCAGTTCATAATAGCTTTTGATTATTATATACTTTTAAATTAATGGATATCCTTTGCTCATTGATAAATATTTACCAAGCACCTACCATGTTGACAGGCACTGTGTTGGGTATTGGAGTTACAGGTGTTGTTAAAACAGATACAGTTCATGACCTTGTATAATGAGGGAATCCATGAAAGTTTTTGATGTTAAAGAAAGGAATTCTGATTCTCAAAGATGAATGCTATCATGGATAAGACTCCAAGGTTGAATTAAATAAATGCTGCAACTGAACTAAAAGCAAACTGCTAAGTACAGAAAAGGAGGAGTGATTTGACCTGGGGACTGAGAGGCAAGAAAGTGTGGTGATTGCTTGGGGATAGACACGTAGGTAGGAGGCAAGTGGTCCTATAATGGGAGACATACTTCAGTCAGATTGTTGGGCCCTAAGAAATTTGGACCTTCTCCTGTAGAATGGATGAAAAATAGACTTCCTTCTCTGTGCCAATATGTTGGTAGTGTCTGCTTGAAACACCATTTGGGGAGCTTTATAAGGTCCCTTCTGCATTTCAGAGGAAGTGTTGTGAACGATTTTTGATGTCCACTGATGGTGTTGGGGGAGGAAGGGCAACTCCGGTCCAATGAAGGCATTTCCCATGCTATCTGCAGAAAATGGAAAACCTTCAATCAGTCAATCAATCAATAAATATTTATTGATCATCTTCTATCCCTTGAATAAAGTATTGCCCAGAACCGGGCTTGATACTGACAGAAAATAAAGAGATCTAGATATCTAATGTCTAAGTGTAAAATATTAGACATTGTTCTTACAATATAACTGTGAAGAAGTATATCCATTGCACAGTCAGATTGCAGTACGGGCTCAAGAAGAAATGAAATCCTGACTTTTCTTTATGCATCAGATTCTGAGTATCGAGATATGTTAGTTTCCTGCAGGACAATTCAAAGGCAAGGATGGAGATCTACAGAGAGCTCTTGCATCATCTCCTAAATGCCTGGTGACAAGACACAATCAGGCATTGGGAGGGAGGTCAACAGCCTGAAACTATCATCCAAGCAGGCCCTCAGTAGAGTGCTAGCCAAGCAAAGTGCACATGAAGAAGTGTGGGATGTGAATTAAGTTTTTAGGTCTCCAATTCCCTTCTCACTAAGAGTCTTCAAGTCAAGGGTCCAAAGCTTGACCCTTGAATTGGCTCTGACTGTGGATTGGCAGTTCACTTAGACCATTGGAGAGCTGGGATTTATTTGCTTTAAAGTTTCCTCCAAGATATATTTAATAGGCAGATGTAAACCTATATGTTCTCCTTCCAACAACTCTTGGATCCTTGTGTTCCTTGACGCTTGCACTGTTTCCCAGGGTGTCTTTAGCAACATAATCTTTACTTTGCTGAAGGAGAAGTGCCTTTGGCTTGTATGCTTTCCCACCACCCTGTCAGTTATTACGTCTGTTTTCTTGAAATGGCTCGCTCCAGCTTGTTTATTTATGATGGGCCTTGTGGTCAGCTGCAAACTTAGTTTGCAGTTTTTTTGGTAACGTTTATTGTTTTCATCTGATTAAAGAAAAATACATGCCAATGGTTGAAAAATTGAAAAATGCAGGGAAATATAAAAATGAAAATTCAAATTACTCATAATTCCATCACCCAGAGTTAATCACTGTTGACCTTTTAGGGCATTTTCTCTCAGGCTTTTTTCTATGCAAATATATATGATAAGCATGTCTCCATGTCTTTCTAAACAAAAATTTAATGGCTATATAATTTTTCTTGATACTGATTTTTAGAAATTATTTTAACTAACATAGGCACCTAATTCATGGTTCACATTCCTCATTATTTCTTGGAATAGATTCCCACAAAAGAAATGAAAGTTTCCATTGTACAAATTTTTTAATGACTATTGATATAAATATACCAATTTAAATCTCCACAAGCATGATAATACTAGTGCTATTTCTCTATATATTGGCTACCATTGTATATTATTAATTTCAGTTTGATAATTTAGTACACCAAAAATAGTATGTTCTTATTTTAAATCCTATTTCTTGGATTATTGGTGAATTTTATAATCTTTGATAGAGAAGTCATTCCAGAAGTACTGTTCCTTTTTTTCCTGCACTTACTTTTATTTATGTTCCACCAATGTTGAGTTCCTGACTTCCCTAAGAAGGGACTCTGCACCTTTTTTGATCCATAAGACATGTTAACCCTCTGCTCTACATATTTTCTCTTCACTTAACAATCATACACTCATGAAATATTTATTGAGAACCTGTCATAGTTCAGGCTTCTGAATCTAGAAATAGATAGATGAAAGTTGAAGGTCCCTGACCTCTAGAATCTCATAATATAGAGGCAACGCACACACAAAACGTGAGAAATAAAATACAGTGTTGTGATGCCATGTAGTTGATAAATATTTATTGATTACCACGTGCCGTGGATTAGGCTAAGCATTAAGGATACCAAAAATGAGCAAGATAGACATAGTTCTTTTCTTTAGATAGCTTAGGCTCTCATTGGCTATACAGAACAGTATAAAGGTTACTATAATACAGTGGGGAAAGTTGGACACAGCTTGAAATAGTGGCTAAGGACAAGTCTCCGAAGCCACTGTCTGGGTCAAATCCTGGCTCAACCACTAATTAACTGTACTCTGTGCTTATGGGCAGGTAAATTAGCCATCCTGTTCTTCAGTTTCCTCATCGGGAAATAGAGGCAATGACAGGGTTGTTTCATAGATTCATGCAAAGCATTTAGAACAAGGCCTAGGATGTAGTGAGTGCTCAATACATGTTTCATTTTATTTTAAAAGCTACGAGATGGAAAGCACAGTTGGTGTTACTGGAATGTGTAAGAGGGGCTCTTGATGTAGATTTATAGATCAGGAGGGTCAAGGAGGCTCCTTTTGGAGGAAGAAACAGTTAACCTGAAACCTGAAAGATGGAGAGGTAAATGGCGCATTTGAGAGAGTGCAATGGAGTGTGTACATGTGTGATGGTCCCGTTCTCACGAAGAGGGAACAAAATGTGCAAAGTCTCAGAAGAAAGAAAGTGAACTTTCCAGAGAACTAAATGAAGTTTAGTGTGACGGGAATATAGAGTTTGAGGGTCTTTCAGTTATCTATTGCTGTGTAACAAACCACTGCCTAAGTCAGTGGCTTTAAAATATAAAGGTTAGGAGAACAGCAATTCAAATAACTGTGAAATTTTTCATCAGAAACCACAGAGACTAGAAAAGAGTGGAACAACATCTTTAAAGTGATGATGGAAAACAACTATCTGCCCAGAATTCGATATCCGGCAAAAATATCCTTCAGGAATGAAAACAAAATAAAAGCATTCTCAAAATAAAAACTGAGAGAATTTGTCACCAGTAGACCTACTGTAAAATAAATGCTAAAGTAAGTTCTCTAGGCTGAAGGAAAATTATATCAGAAACTTTAAACTTCAAGAATGAAGAAAGAGCAACAGAAATGGTAAATAGCTGAGTAAATATTGTAGACTTTTTTAAATCATTTCAAAATTCTTTAAAAATTTGTATAACTGTTGAAAGGAAAATTTATAACATTGTCTGATGGAATTTTCAATACATGTAATACACATGATGTAATACATGTGACAACTTTAGATGAAAGAGGAAACTGTAGGGATCTATTTGGTTATAAGGCTTTTATATTTTACCTGAAGTGGTAAAATATTAACTCTAAGCATGTAAAAGGTCATGCATGAATATTGTGATCTCTAGAGCAACCACCGAAAAAGTAATACAAAGAGATATATCCAGGAAGCCAATAGAGAAATTAAAATGAAATAATAAAAAAAATTCAAATAAAAAAAGGCAGGAAAGAGGAAACAGGAGAACAAAAAACTAGAGGGGACTAACAGAAAATTAATAAAATGGGAGATGTACATCCAACCATTTCAATAATTGAATTAAATCTAAATCAATTAAAGGATAGTGATGGATTTTTGTGTGTGTGTGTGTGAGGAAGACCAGCCCTGAGCTAACATCCGTTGCTAATCCTCCTCTTTTTTCCTGAGGAAGACCAGCCCTGAGCTAACATCCGTCGCCGATCCTCCTCTTTTTGCTGAGGAAGACGGGCTAACATCCGTGCCCATCTTCCTCTACTTTATATGTGATGCCGCCACAGCATGGCTGACAAGCAGTGCGTCGGCGAGCGCCCGGGATCCGAACCTGCGAACCCCGGGCTGCCAAGCGCAAACTAAACCTCTGCGCCACCGGGCCAGCCCCAGTGATGGATTTTTTTTTAAAAAGACACAACTATATGCTATCTACAAGAAATTCACTTTAAATATAGTAATATAGATAGGTTAAAAGTAATAGGATAGAAAATATATACTATGCAAACACTGATAAAAGCGAGCTGGGGTAACTATATAATAGCAGACAAAGTAGACTTTAGAATAGGGAAAATTACTAGGGTTAAAGAGCAACATTACATAATAAAAAAGGGTCAATTCGCCAAGAAGACACAGCAATCCTAAATGTGCATATATCAAATAACAGAGCTTTAAAATACACGAAGCAAAAATTGATAGCACTAAAAGGAGAAATGGAAAAATTCACAATTATAGAAATTTTCAATATTTTTTATCAATAATTGATAAAACAATTAGAAAGAAAATCAGCAAGGATATAGTAGACTTGAACAAGACTATCAACCAACTTGACCTGACATTAATAGAACAACCTACCCAACAAGAGTGGAAAACACATCTTTTCAAGTGTACATGGAACATTCACTAAGAGACAACATGTTCTGAGCCACAGGAGGAAGAAGAACAACAAATTAGCAAATTTAAAAGAATTGTAATCATACAGAGCGTGTTTTGTGACCATAAATAATTAAACCAGAAATCAATACCATAAAGATACCTGGAAAATTAATAAATATTTGGAAATTAAAAAACACACTTCTAAATAACTTGTGGGTCAAAGAAGAAAACTCAAGGGAAATTAGAAAATATTTTTAAGCTGAATGAAAATGAAAGTACAGCATATCAAAATTTATGGAAAGTGATTTAAAGGAAATTTATAGTATTAAATGCTTATATTAGAAAATACCACTTTTCGATCAAAAATCTAAGCTTACACCTTAAGAAACTAAAATTAAAGAGCAAATTAAACTCAACGAAAGCAAAATTAAGAAGACGATAAAGAGCAGAAATTAATAAAATTGGAAAAAAGAAATGAAACAAAAAAGTAGTTTTTTCTTAAAAAGTCAATAAATTTGGTGAATCTCTAGCTAGAATGATCAAGAAAATTAAAAAATAAAAAAGACAGAAGAGACACAAATTATCAACATCAAGAATAAAGGGAGGGGCTGGCCCAGTGGCGCAGCGGTTTGGTCCGCGCTTGGCAGCCTGGGGTTCGCTGGTTCGGATCCCGGGCGCCCGCCGGCGCACTGCCTGTCAGCCATGCCATGGCGGTGTCCCATATAAAGTGGAGGAAGATGGGCACGGATGTTAGCCCAGGGCCAGTCTTCCTCAGCAAAAAGAGGAGCATTAGCAACGGATGTTAGCTCAGGGCTGGTCTTCCTCACCAAAAAAAAAGAATAAAGGGAGATGTCACTACAGACCCTACAGGCATTCAAAGGATAATAACAATGCTATGCCCCAAAATTTGACAACTTAGATTAAACGGACCAATTCCTTGAAAAGCACAAACTGCCAAAACTCATACAAGAAGAAGTATAAAATATGAATAACCCTACATGTATTTTAAAAGTTGAGTTTGTAATTATAAACTTTCCAGCAAAGATAACTCCAGGCCAAATGGTTTCACTGGCAAATTTTACCAAACATCTTAGCAGAAGATAATACCAATTCAATACAAAATTGTCCAGAAAACTGAAGATAATGGAACTCTTCTCAACTCATTTCATGTGGCCAGTATTACTCTAATACCAAGATCAAAGACATAACAAGAAAAGAAAACTGCAGATCAATATCCCTCGTGAACATAGCAACAAAAATCCTCAACAAAATATTAACACGTGAAATCCAGCCTTATTAAAAAAAAAAAAAGGATGTTGGGGTTTGTCCAGTGGTATGCTGTTTAACAAACTGTTCTTTGGATTAAAAAGCTTTGAATTGTAGTATTTTCCAATGTCCATAGTGTAAATATACTTCCCCCACGGCAAATTTCAAGCTACCCATGTGAAGCGACTAATTGCAGAGCTGGGAAGAGATGTACACAATCCGTTCCCATGAGCCAATGGAAGCTGGCTTCATAACCCATATTTCAGAATTTGGTCTTTATCATGGGGAAAATGGAGAACATTTGAAGTTTTTAAGCAGGAAGAGATTTGTGCCTTAGAATGATCCCTCTTGCTTCACACTAGAGAGTGGATTGGAGGTGGGCAAGGTTGGAGCCAGAACGACTCCCTCTGAGTTGATTATTAGTGTTGCTAAGAAATAGTGATGGCCTAAACCTGGGTTGTGGCAGCTGGAATGAAGAAGGTGGACACTTCTGAAATATTTTTAAGATGTGAACTTGATGAAGGATCAAATTGGTTATTGGGTATGAAACAAAAACAGAGAAGTCACACATCCTGGCTGGAAGGCTCTTATACTTATTTATCACAAGCAGGGGCATGCACAGTTGCCCTTCATGGAACAATTTTCCTTTTCTGGAATTCCTTAGTTCCATAACAAGAGGTGGTAATCTATGGAACAACACTGGTATTTTAAAAAGTTTCACTCAAAGTGAAGCACCAGACCCTCATGCTCTTTCAATTATTGCTTCTCTAAGGTTCATTATTGGATGCCTACTTGTGCCATGTACTGTTCTAGGTACTAGGGATATATTATTGAATGAAAATACACCCCTGTCTTTGTGGAACTTATATTCTAGCTATGGGGTTAGAGGAAGGCAGGAGAGAGACATTAAACATAGTATAAAAGCAAGTGATAATGATACAGCAGAAAGTGAAAAGTATTTTATAAAATAAAAAGAAAAGGTGAAGCAGGGGAAGAGGAGTTCAGGAGTCATGCTAAGGCAGAATTTTAGAATTAAGTATGGTGGTTACAGGAGGACTCGCTCAAGAAGTAACATTTGAGCAAAGTCTTGGGGAAATGGAAAAGCTACCAGCAGTGACTTCATTCCTGTCATTGAGATCAAATATATCCTCTTCCCTAGTATTCTTACAACTCCATATCTGGTCATTGTGCTGAGTTACTAAATCAGACTTCTTTCCTCACTCTCCCAGTTTTCCCTGACCTACTTGGGGAGGCAGGTTTAGGTGCACTTTTCCATGTTTCTGTGATACTCCAAGCACCCCTCCACTATAACACTTGCCTCCCATGGTTGTAAGCACTTCTTTCCTTGGCTGTTTTTCCCAATGGACTGAACTCCTCAAGAATTTTGAGGGTCCCATTTAATTTTATATTTTCAGTGCCTGTAGCACGCCTGCCACGAAAGAGGTGCCCAATAAATATGCCCTTTATTGATGTATCTAATATTCTAATGAATTTCTCATTGATAAGAAACCTCAAATTTTAAATCAGCTCTAATCATGGGATTTGATAGGAGGTGAGAAGTTTAATTGTCTTATTTCATTATCATCTCTTTGTTCTCTTCATGTATTTTTGCCATTTCTGTGGGAGCAGCTTTGAAAGTGCAGATCAAAAATTATATGCCAGTCTACGGTATATGCCTGTATGTAAAAAGCCCATTGTTATGTATGCATGTTGCCAACCTAGTAGTAGATATACAGATTCTTTGGCAAGAAAGAGAAGGAGTATAATAGTTCTGTCTGAATGGCCGGGGTAACAAAGCGCTATGCACCTCATAAATGCTTAGTTAGATAAGAGGTAGGCTAGACCAGTCAAATGTCTGAAACATTTAAAAGCTAAAGCAGGCAGTAATGTTTTTGTTTGTTTATTTATTTTGCGTCTTTTTGGGGGGAAAGGGAGGAATAAAGAATTCTTCAGCAATGATTGAACTACTTAGGGTATATAGAGTTCATCTTTGTGTTTTGACCCTCAAAGATAGAAATTTAACACACATGCATACGCACATTCATACATACACACACGTACTAGTGAGGACTGGTGCAGAAAATGTGGAAATAGGACAGCTTGAGTGGTGGCTGCCACAAGTAAGTATACTGAGTAGAGTAATTGGCTGATTACTAATCTGATATCTATTATCAGAGCTTTTTATAGCTCTTTAGCACTTATCCCTGAGGAATCCATGAGATGCCAAGAAAACGTTTCTCTTGGAGAAGGAGATTGTATGCCCTGAGCACCCCTAGTCTTGTCAGAGTTTCAAAGGGATGAAAGAAGTATGGACGAATGAGGGAAGATCTTGGAGTTCCACATAAAATGAATCTTCTGAGTAGTGGTCTGAGGAATCTGTTCCAAGATGAATGGTGGAATATTGGTTCTTGGGACCTTAATGGAGTTTCCACTGTCTCAGAGATCAAGATATCCATCCACTCAATCAAGCAATCTTTACTGACCACTCTGTGTGGGAAACATGGAGATGAATAAGACACATCCCTGTCCTCATGGAACTCACAGTAAACAGATGACTTACAATATAATGTAGAAAGTGCTAGCTTTTGGGGACACCAAAAGTGGCAACCACCTTTGGCTGAGTGAACCAGGGAAGACTTCAGAGAGGAAATAATACATGAGCTGTGTCTTGAAAAATGAGTAGGAATTGTCCAAGTGAAAAATGGCGGGAGGGTTGGAAATGGCATTCTAGATAGAAGCAGCCTACCCGAGGGCACAAAATGGTGAAAAGTCCTACCCTGATCAAAGAGTGATATGACAGTAATAATGTCTTAAGACACAATGTGTGGGAAAAGTGGGAAAAGGAAAGAGGGATTGGAAAAGAACAGCAGAATCTGAGGTCCAAGGGTGTGGAAGATACGGTTGAGTAAGTCTTGTTTACCACCCAAGAAGATTGGAGTCTTAAATGCTCTTGAGGCATTTTCATAAGTGACAGTTATCCTTTACTGAGCACCTGCTTTTGTAAATTTGGTTTTACTGGAGCTCAGCCATGCCCATTTGTTTATATACTGTCTGTGGTTACTTTCTGGTTACAAAAATAGAGTAGTCACAATAGAGAATATATAGCCAGAAAGCCTAAAATCTTTAATATTCGGCCCTTTACAGAAAAATTGGCCAATCCCCACCTTCAAAGGCACTTCACATCACTCAAGTTTCAGTACCACTGATCCAGGCATCAAATGTTTATTAACTAGTTGGGGTGAGAGTTATGTAGTTCTCAAGGGTAAGTCTGGTATTCAGTTCATGGTCTTCACTTGTTACAGACCTTGTTTTACATCAGCCTCTGGCATTTATTAGCCATCTCACTTCTGTTTTCTCTCCTGTAAATTGGAGGTAATAAGATGTCTACTTCATGGTAAAATCTCTTGATTACTCACCTCACTAAAGTTTGGATGTTTAGGGATTGATTCCTGGACACAGGAGTTCCAACTGGCTGCAGAGGCTCTTTCTGACCTTGAACCAAAGCAACTCTGTGCTTTACAAATTCATTAGACTCTATCTAAGGACTGATAGCAAGATTTTACTGTTTTTAATATGCCTGGCATATAAAAAGGACTCAAATATCGTGTATCAGTTTTTGCCATTACTATTGTTATCTCCAAGACCTACTTCTCCTTTGTACAGGAATCCCTTGCTACCTGAACTCTCATTACTCAAATATTTACCAAAAAAAAAAAGCATCAGTATATATATGCCAGCAAAATTGCTTCAGTCGTCTGTGTTTATGGGTGAGAGAACGTGCACAACATGTTGCAGTCATATCTCAGCTGTTCTAACAGAATTACATCTCTTTACTTCAACATGTTACGCATTATTACTGTCCTCTTCACCACATTAAATGATGATGTTTCCTAGGAAAAGGGAAAAGAAAGTTGTGGGCTTGAGATGCTTTGGAAAGTCCATTTATTGGAAGAAAGATTGGAAGGTATAAAGTATAGTGAGAAAGGTGATGGGATAAAAAATATATGTGTATCATAATTTTGTCCCCATCTATTATACATATAATTTTTTTCCACACATGAGAAAACAGAAAAATTATTAAAGTACTATCGGCTTATTTGTGCAGAAATCCTTAATGGTTTGCAACATGGCTGCTTAGTGACATTTTGGAATATTGTTTGGGGTTTTAAAGGACACAGTGTATAGTTATTATTATTCTCTTTCAAAATAAAGGACTATAGGCTTCCACTATCTGAATGTTTGCTATCCAACAGGTTTTTAGGAATGGGTTAAATTCAGGTAAAGAGGCAGGCTTACACTGTCCTCTTGGGAACTGAATTCCTTATCTGGTTCCGTGTGTCAGCCCCTCCCTTGCTAAACTCTTGATGCTTCAGGCCATGCATTGTTTCGCCAATCACCTCCCAAGAACCAGATTCATCGTCTCTGCTGGGTGGGCCTCTGCTCTCCAGGTGCCAGCTGCCTCTGCATGTTTGCCTGGGTTTCCTGGCATAGCCTGCTCTTGTATTCTACTAATTCTTCTCCTTTCCTGCTCCAAATGTGTCTCCTTTGAAGCTGTGCGTGCCTAGGCAGAAGTGCCATCCTTTAGTCAAGCAAGTTCAAGTGTGCATGCTTGCCTGTTCCCAACATTCCCTTTCAATATGCTCCTTCCGTGGGTCAGGACATGCAGTGCTTTGCCTTGGACCTGATGCCCATATTGATATCTTTTACTTTACTGACCCACCACCTGTTGTCTGTCGCCATTTCTTTAAGGTGCTGTTCTGCACATAGAGTTACTCCCTTGCAGCTCTTACGCCTGGGCCTGTGTTCTTGCTCTCACTGCTCACAGGTGATAGTTCTGATTCCAGATCCCTACATTCCCAACTATCCGTACCACCAGCTGCAATGAACAGATCAATGCCTAATCAGGGTAACATACATACCAGCCTACCCTTTGTTAGTTCATTTTACCAATTTACCATTTACCAATTACTGATTTGTCCAATGTAAAATTTTGGTTGGAGAAACTGGGTGTAACATGTGGGTAACATGATGTGATGTGACTCAAGCCTGCATTTCTCTAGTAATAAGCCATATGCAATGAACTCTAGCAGGGCTGACCGCCATTGTATAAAACATCTGTGACAGGAGGAGTTCAGAGATCTCGTCTAGCTTTCCCTTTCTACTCACTAGATGTATGAACTCTGTGAGCCTCACTTTCCTCTTTCATAAAGCGAGGGAGATAATATCCACTTTAGAAGGTCGTTATGAAGATGTAAAGACACAGTGTCTTGACCCCATGATTGCACGATACCAAGTAACTGTGTCTATGCCTTTCACTGACCCCAGGATTTTCCTTTGCAGCCCTACTTCCCACAACTGCAATGAGCCCCAGGTGTGTAGAGGTGCCCTGTTATTCTATCTTGGAGTTCCAGAAATGAGAGATTGGAGCACAAAAACGTAGCTTATTCAGATGTAGAGAAAGACCAGCCCTCCCCCCCTTACCCGGGTTCCTTTCTCTAAGAAGAACCTTTTCTTCCTTTTGTTCTCCCCACTGGTCTCTTTTCCCGGTGTTGAAAGGTCATGGGTTTGAAGCATACACTTTGTTCCAGACTTAGTTTTGCTTTGTCTCTCTAACTCTTCCCTGCTTGGCCATCTTACCTTTCCAACTAGAAAGTATTTTTTTGCTCTTCCACATAGGAAAGAAAACATGAGCTTATAGAAAGAATACCAGAATTAAAGTCAGAAAACTCAGCCCACTCCAGGATCGACTTCTTTACCAGTCACGTGATCCCTGAAAGTAATTTTACTCCCCTGTATGTCATTTTCCTCAACTCCCAGATTTTGAAAGTTTGAAAACTCTATATAACTCCTAATTACTAGAAGTTATTTCTTTTAATTGGCTTCAGTCTTGCACAGTCCTAAAAAATAGACAGAAACTCAATAATATACTTGTAGATGGATGAAATAAAGAAAACCTATGATGTGCTAATCCACTTCAAGGAATTCAGGTTGAATTTCCCAAATTAATGGGTTGACTGGAGATAGAGGCTAATGCATGAGAAATATGCCAAATTGAAGGAGCCCTGTGTATTCGTCTCAAAAACTCTTCTGGCTCCTTTCTTCCCTGTCCACACACACCTTCCTAAAAGTGAGTGAGACCTTTAGAAGCTTTATTCTTTCCTTCTCATGGTAGCTGTTCACCACTTGATATTTTAGCACCTGAAGACTGAAGGGTTGGGGATGGTTTCCCAAATGGCATGGACCAAGTCAGCCTTCTCAGTGAGTTCAGTGGGTGAAAATTCCATCTGCCTTTGGTGATTGCAAGAGAGAGTCCCTAGGTGACTGACTTCTCCAGAGGGGCCAGACCAACTCTCCCCGAGCCCATGTCATCCCTTTGTAGCTTACAGCTCACTCTTCATCCAGTCTGCCTCCATCCTCATCAATTCCCCCAATCTTTCTCTACTTACTGCACCCCTGGTGGTCTGGGGTGTGCAGCCCAGATGTTTTCCCCAAGCAATTAGAAGATTACTTTTCAAGTGTCTTCACAGAGCAGATGTCACCATTCATTCCCCCCCACTCACCCACCCCCCAATTGCTGAAAACTTTCTCTGCCCCAGAGAGCACATCGTGTTGCTTTTTTGTGTTTGGTCAGGGGGGTACCAGCAGGAACAAGAGACTCCCACACTGATGACTGTTTGGCAGGCGAACTCCGGGTGTGTGTGTGTGTGTGTGTGTGTGTGTGCTCCTGCTCCCTTTGTTCCCATTATAGCTGTGGGCAGATGTTCTCAACTGGCCAACTGGCTGTTCTTTCTCTGGCCCCCTACACCAACACTTCATACCATTCTCCTGCTTCAGGCTAATCATAATTTGCCCAAGACTATAGTATCTTTCTTTGCTTAGATACACCCATCCCCTGGACTTCATCCAGTTTCTCTTGTTCAGCCTGGGAAATCTCTAATTAAAGAAAGTTTGCTCCTAAGCCTAGACTTAGTTACAGGTTACTCCCTACCCTTTGCCTCACTTGAGTCTATTATTTTATCTATCCTCTGCTTCCCTCTCCAGCCCACCTCTCACTCCAAGCTCCAGCCCCACTGAACTATTGCAGATCAGCCATGCTCTCTCTCACTTCTAAACCTTTATGTCTGTCTTCTCTTCTTTTTGGAGCATTCTCCCCCCTTCTTTTCCCCTTTGCCTGGTGAATTCCTGCTCATCTTTCAGATATTTGCTTAAGCATGACTTTCTCTTTGACCTCCACATGCCAAACATAAGCTCCCATAGAGCTCCTATGTCAATTCCAACCCAGTATCTATTTCTCTGTACTACAATTGTCTTTTTACTTATCTCTCCATTTTGTCATTAACTTATTTTATAAATTTGAGTCAGTAGGTTTCCAAAGTATCAAACAAGAGGGTTAGAATAGATTCCAGATTCCTCTCTCTACCTTCTTCTGACAGTGTTCATTGAGCATCTAGGCTATATTAAACACTCTATTAGGGGCTGGCCCGGTGGCGGAGCAGTTAAGTTCGTGTGCTCAGCTTCAGCAGCCCGGGGTTCGCCAGTTCAGATACTGGGCACTGACCTACTCACCACTCATCAAGCCATGATGAGGCGGCATCTCACATAGAGCAACTAGAAGGATGCACAACTATGACATACAACTATCTATTGGGGCTTTGGGGAGAAAAAAGCAATAATAATAATAAAAATAATGGCTTACATAAACACTCTATTAGATCTTGGAGTCATAAAGCTGGGGGAGGGATTGTCCCTGCCCTCGACTAGGTAAGTCCCCTACACAGACTTTCAAAGTAGTATGATGGTATCACAGTAGTGAGATATCCAAGACCACATGAAAAACTGACACCTCAATAATTAAAATAACAAACCTTTAAGGCAGAACCCAGAAGGAATAATGCAAAGACAGGTTAGCATTGAAAAAAATTGGAAGTAAGAAATGGTTTAGAGCAGGGACTGGCAAACTACTGCCCACCATCCAAATCCAGCCTGCTGACTGTTTTGTAAATAAAGCTTTAATGGAATACAGCCATGCCTATTCATTTACATACTACTTATGACTTTTTAATGCAAAAAAGGCAGAACTGAGTAGTTGTGACAGAAACTATATGCTCTCAAAGCCTAAAATATTTACTATTTGGCTTTTTATAGAGAAAGTGTGTTGACCCCTGGTTTAGAGCATGAATAATAAAAGTGGCCAAGGAAATTTTGGGAAAAAATGTGAAATTCCTTAAATAGATTTTAAAATGTATTATAGAGTTACTGTAATCAAAATAGTATGGTACTGGTTTGCCAAAAGGCATATAGCTCTTTGGGAAGATAATAGGAAGTCCAGAATAAACTGTGTGTCTAGAAATTTAACATATGATGAAGATGATATTTCAGTTCTATTAGGGACATAACTTATTTAATGAACATGTTAGAAAACATAGCTATTCATTTCAAAAAAATATTTCCACTAGAATTTTAATGTTCCTCATCCACCTTCCTGTCAAAATAAGCAATATATCATTGTTTTGTCAATACTTATTTCTTCCCCTACTATTGTTTCTTGTTTCCCACTCCTTCTTTCTAGGTTCAATTTCTCATTGCTGTGTTACAGCCCTTAGTAAATTTTTCTGTTAAGGAATATCCCTAGTAAATTTTCTGTTTTTACATGTAAAAAATATCTGTATTTTATCCACACTCTTGAATGATAGTTTAGCTAAATATAGAGTTCTACTCTCACAGACCATTTTCCTCATCACTTCAAAGACAATATTTCATTGTCTTCTGACAAATTTAGTGCTGATGAGAAGTTTTCTATAGGTCTAATTATAGAATTCATTCTGTAGAAAATCTGTCTTTTGGCTTTTGTATCTTTTAATATATTTTCTATGTCTTTGACACTCTGTAGTTTCCTACAGTGTATTGAGATGAGTATTCTATGTCTTTCTTCAATTCTAGAAAATTCTTAGCTATTGTTATGTTGCCCATTTCCCCAGTTCACTTCTTATTGAGCTCTTGTTAGACATTTGCTTGAGTTTCTCACTCTTTGTTTCACATACTTTAGTAGCACTGACATATTTTCCAACCCTGGGTGATTTGCTCAGATCTGTCTTCCAATTTGCTGGCACTGTTTTCAGCTGTGTCTACTGTGTCTATACTATTATTTAACCATCCATTTTGTGTGTGTTTAATTTCAATGACATTTTCCATTTTAAAAATTTCTATCTTTCAAGAGAATGAGAAGTCAAGGCACAGAGTGGGAAAAAAGACATATCTGATAAAAAACGTTATCCAAAATGTACGAAGAACTCTTAAATCTCAACAATAAGAAAACAAACAACCTGATTTAAAAATTGGCAAAATGGGGGCCGGCCTGGTGGCACAGTGGTTTGGTTCGCGCTTGGCAGCCCGGGGTTCGCGGGTTCAGATCCCAGGCACCTGCTGACGCACTGTTTGTCAGCCATGCTGTGGCAGTGTCCCATATAAAGTAGAGGAAGATGGGCACGGATGTTATCCCAGGGCCAGTCTTCCTCAGCAAAAAAAAAAGAGAGGAGGATTAGCAACGGATGTTAGCTCAGGGCTGGTATTCCTCACACACACACACAAAAATTGGCAAAAGATCTAACAGACATCTCCCCAAAGAAGATGCAAAGGTGGCAAATAAGTATGTGAAAAGATACTCCAGATCATATATCATCAGGGAAATGCAAATTAAAACAACAACAAGATACCACTACAACAAGATACCACTACATAACTATTAGAATAGCCAAAATACAGAACACTGACAGCACCAGATGTTGGCAAGGATACGGACCAACAGGATCTCTCATTCATTGCTGGTAGGAATGCAAAATGGTTCAGCCATTTTGGGAGATAGTTTGGAAGCTTCTTACAAAACTAAAAATACTGCTACCATATGATCTGGCAATTGTGTGCCTTGGTATTTACTTAAATAAGTTGAAAAATTATGTCCACATAAAAACCTGCAAACAGATGCTTGTAGTAGCTTTATTCATAATTGACAAACTTGGAAGCAACCAAGATGCCCTTCAGTATGTGAATGGATAAATAGACTGCGGTACATCTAGCCATTGAAATATCCTTCAGAGCTAAAAACAAATGAGCTTTCAAGCCAGGAAAAGACATGGAGGAAACTTAAATGCATATTACTAAGAAGCCAATCTGAAAAAGCTACATACTATATGATATTTAATCCCTCTGATAGAGGTGCTTACTGAGGCTCTGAGGGCAGTAAAGATAAACCTATACTTGGAATATGTGTCAATTCTAGTCAAATGAATTGTTGCCCCTTTCAGGGTGAAAGGAGTACAATGTAGTTTATTTGACACCAAGTGACTGACTGTTCTCCTTAAGGGATGGTGCCATATTGGGATTTTAGTGTTAGGTCTCTTTTGTTGGAAGCCTGGACATTTGGCAAGGATGGTAGCTAGACCAGCCTAAAGCATATGAATCCATGCTGTTAGCCTATGTATAGGCTATACCTGTCACCATGGCTACTCTGTTCACGTGCCTATTGTGCCATCGGTGGAGTGGCCAAAAACTGATGTCAACTGGCTGAGTCATTCCGTCTACTTAGTTGTTTAGTGCCTCTTCTATCATGAATACTTTCTGGTGGGCTTTAACATATGACACAAATTATTCACATTTAGTGTTCACTCTCATAAATCAATCCATATACCTCTTCTCCAGACCTTCTCGATCTTGCTAAAGAGAAAAAAAAAAAAAAAAAAAGAAACAGACCCAAAGTGAAGTCACTTGCTCCCATGATAGTAAACCAAAACTTAATTGCAGTTTCAGCCCCTCCCTGAAATGTGATCTTAAACCGATAGGTCTGGAAATTCCTGATCAACACTAGTGAGGTAATCTGTCCGATAAGATCTCTGCTGCCCTTCCCCCCAAAGAAAGGTGACCTTGCCTGGAACAATTCTCTCTTTTCTTTTGCTAATAACTTTCCTGCCCCCCCCCCACCTTGATCTTTCAGATATTCATCTCCAAGACCTTGGACAGCAAGACAAGCTATTAACCACTATCAATAAATCCATAACTAACCTTTTCTCAAGCCACCCCTCTTTCTACACAAGGTGGATGATCAAATGCTCCATCTGAAGTTCTTCTATTAGGAAGATTTTCTCTCACCACTATCTTTTAGGGCCCTGCAGAGAGGAGCACAATATTATGCAGCAGCAATCATTTTTGGCTTGCACCCACATGCCAAGGTGACTCAACCAAGAACCTAGTTTGGCATCTTCTTTCCTCTATCACTTGGTCCAAAGGAACTCTCATGCAAGCACAGGTTTGAGCTGAGGGAAAGACACTGGTGCAATTGATGATGGCCATTCCTGGGAGAGTCTCAGAATGAGTCATCAGCAACCACACTTCCGGCAACTGGAGGAATCCTGGGCAATAAGGCACAGCATTCCCTAGACATCCCCACCAAACCTGCTCCTCCTTTGTTCTTTTTCTTTTGGTGACACCACCACCCATCTAGTTAATGAAGTTGTGAAGTACAACTCATTCTTGACTCCTTCTTCTCCATACCTTTTGTCCCTCCACCCTAAATGTACTCAGTCACCAATTGACATCACTAAATATTTATTGGGTCTCTCCCCTCCCTACCATCTCTGGTTTAATCAGTTAAAATGTATAAACCTGAACTTCAGAAAAACCACTCCAGCCTCAATGTATAGAGCAGATTAATGGGGGCAAGACGGGCAATAGGAAAAATTTAGGAAATTAACGTAAGAGGAGAGACTGTAGAAGCCTCAAGACTGTTTTAGGCTGAGATGTAGAGAAGTGGCTAAAATCCAGCAATAGTAATAAGGCAGACTTGACAACTTGAGGGGATGTGGCAGAGGAATGCAGAATGACTTCTAGGTGTCAACCAAACAAGGTGGAGAAGAAAATGGCATTTATTGAATTCTAGGCTCTGTAGTAATTGTTTACATGTGACCATCTGGCACCTAAGAGACCTGTAGTTTTTAGGTTTCACTCATTTTAGGACTTAACTGGTTTGGCCTTGGGTCTCTTCATCTAGCCATCTTTATCTGGAAAGAAGAAAAAATGTTCAATTTGGCTGTGAATAAGAATCAGTCTTGCAGATAGCATTCTTTAGTCATAATACATTTTGATTTTTCTCATTCAATTTGTCTCCGTAGAATGTAACCAGTATCTGGCATACAGGAGGCACAAACAATGATTTGCTGAACTGAATTAAACCATTTTAAAAAATTAAACCATTGTTTAACTAAATTATTAAATAATTATTTGCTAACTGAGACCATGGGCCTCCCTGAACCATACATATGATGTAAGGAAGTAGAGTGGGACAAAGTGATCAGGGTAGCATTTTGTTCATATCCATCTCCACATTTCATCATGTTTTCTGGGTTGGAATAAACTCTGAAACTCTAGAATGGAATCTTAATAACAGAAAACAATCACTTGGATTGCTTGGAAATCAGCTTGAATAATTTATCATTGTAGAGGACATGATCAGAACAGGCAAAAGGAAATGAAATTTGGCTCCAACAGTTCCTAATAATCCTCCTTCGCTTAATAGTACTGCTTTAGTAGAGCCATGGAATGTTACAACTGGAAAGGGCCTTAGAGACCATAAAATCCAATCTCTTCCTCTTACAGATGAGGACAGTGAGACCTGGTAAGGCTAAACAAAGTTACCCAATGTTTCACAGCTAATCAGTGATAGAGTGGGACCCAGAAGCCAGTGCTCTCTAGGTCAGGAAGCATAAATTGAATGACTAATGTATTTCAGACACTTTGCTAATTTCTGGTGCTGCAAAAATGAATCCCTTGACCTCTAGGCTCATGTCTGATGGGAGACAGACACATAATCAGATTTTTACAGCATGGATTAAGTGGTAGAATATAGATACAATCATAAATAATTGCTACCATTTGTTGAGTACTTAGTATGATCAGGGTTTTGCTGATCACTTTCTTTAGCTTAGTTCGTTTAATCCTCATGAACTGCTTTATCTGTTAGTTTCTTTTCACCTCCAAGCTATGAATGAGACTGGAAATACACATTGGGCAGATTTCCTAAACTAAAATCCAGGTCAAATTCAGGTCATTGCCCTTTACCCTAAGTCTGGATGTATCTACTGCCCAGACTGTGGGAGATCACCAGACCCTGCTCCTACTGTAGACAGGGGCATAAGGGAAGAATAAACAGCTCTGGGAACCTTAAAAGGATCAGTGCCAGAGGAAAGCTCTGTGATAAATTTAGCAGGTGGAGGGGCAGCTCACCATGTTTATGATTTCTTTGGGGATCATATAGGAGTATTATAAGACCACAAGTTCATATTTAAAGCTGGTAAAAGGTCTTTTAAGGTTTACAAGACACACAACGGAGTGCTGGTAGGAGTTTCTGACACCTAAGCCATGAACAAGGCTTTTACTGCTTCGTAGGGATTGACGGTTGGAAACCTCTGACAATATCAATTTACGTTTTGACATTTCCCTAAACACATCATACCCATGCCCTAAAATGCTTTATAGGAAGGCTGGGCAATTGGCTGTTAAAATCAGGGAATCTCAAGGAAAACAGAATCAAAAAGCCAAGATTTACTTTGAGATTTTTACTGATCCACATGAGAAAATGTGTTCCCTGTATCCTCAACCATTCCAGTGAACTGATGTCATCTCAAGCAAGAAAGCCTCAAGAGGTTGCTGCATAACAGTTTGCATATTTTTAGCACATATCTCCCTAAAACTTTTGCTCCCAATGATACAAATGTATTATATAATTCGATAATAAGAGTAGCGTCTTTAAGACCTCTTATTGTAAGCTCACCCCTTCTCCATTTGATCATTTACTGTTGGTCAAACACTATTGTAGGCCCTGGGGAAAAAACAAAGAGAAATAGTCATAATTCCGAACTTGAAGGAGCTTACATACTAATTGTGAAGATGAGTGGGTGTAGATAACAAATAAATACAATGATCTGGGACTGAGTAAGGTAATGAAGAAGAGAAAATAGGGTAATGAAATAGAGAGAAGTTTGTGTGCATGGCAAGTGGTGGTGGTGGTGGGGTGACCTAGCTAAAATGGTTAGGGAAGACATCTCAGTAATTGAGATCCTAGTGAAGAGAAGGGCACAACTTTACAGAGCTCTGGGGCAGAGTAGTTCTAGTGGAAGGAACAGCAAGTGCAAAGGTCCTGAGATAAGAAGCAGAAAAGGATTTTTTTAATTTTAATTCATACAAAAGGTGTTGGATCCTTTTTCAACAATAAATATTTTGAAGGTCTAAGGATTTATTTTAGTATAAATGTGATATCTAGAAAGAACTCATACATAAACAGAAAAGAAAACCAGAGTAAATGAATTGTAGTAATGGGGGATGGGGGAGGTGGGACTGGAGTGAAATGAGAAAGGAGGCAGCCAAGAGCTACATCATGTAGAGTCTTGAAGACTATCTAAGGAATTTAGATTTCATGCTAATTTCACTGAGAAGCCATTGGAGAACTTCTGCAAAGAAGACACAACCTGAATTGTTTTGCAAGGATGACACTGTTGCTTTGTGGATGGGATAGGGCAGCAAGGGTAGGTCAGGGAGGCCACTGAAAAGGCAGGTGAGGCTATCCAGGTAAACGATGGTATTCTCACTCTTCAAGGCTCAATCTAAAGGTTACTTCCTCAGTGAAACTTTTCCTGACACTGCCTCTCCCTCCCACCAGCAGATATAATTGTTCCCTTCTTAGTGTCCCATAGCCCTTTGTACATGACTCTCTTGGGAACCTACTAGTGGAGTCATGATTAGTGATATGTTTGCTTGCATGTCTCCATGCAAATGTACAAGTTATTACAAAACAAAGATCATGTCTTATCCATCTGGGCCTCCCAATTACTTAGTGGTGGGCCTGATTCATGATAAGGGCTTAACAAATGTCTTGAAGTAATAAATGTGTGAATGAATGAATGAAGTGGCACTGTGCTCAGTATTCTACAGACACAGTCCTACAGCTGATTTTAATCATGTGCTTTATAGATAGTCCCAGATTATTGAGGGAAGTCTTTTACTAATTTAGTAATTTAATTCATGCAGAATGAAAAAGTAGCTTGTGTAGGTAGATGGATATATATGTTTCGTAAAGATATAATTTTGTCTGAGGAATCATTTGGCAGGCTGAACTTTAAATCTCTGTTTTACGGAGTAACTATAAAGTTATAAACAGTCAAAGCAGAACGTAGCTGCTACCCTGTTGTCATCAGTCATTTTGGAGTCATGCCACATGTTCCAGTGATGCTGCTCTGGATTTTCAGGTGGATAGACAGTCTAGTGATGGAGGTGGGTAAAACTCAAGCCCAGAAATCTCAAACTCTCCAACTGACTAATCATTTCTAGAAATAGGGATGCTGGCCAACTTCATGGCTTGTTGTAATTTTGGTCATTCTCAACAGTATTTAAAAAGTAAAACCTTTTATAGTGTAAAACTCCCACGTCTCCTCTTCTGAACAGTAAAAAGAGTGCAAGGGCGGGAGTTAAGTTAAGCAGTTTTAGATCAGAGCTGCGGTTCTCTGGACACGCGATCTCGTACAAACCACTTCACGCTGCTGAGAATCATTGCTTCATCTGGAAAGTGAGAATAGTAATGGTTAGCTTATAAATTTCTGAGAGGATTAAATAAAATAAGGTATGGAAAATGCCTTGACTATTGCCTGGCATGTAGCAGATACCTAATGAATGTTAGACTCCTGCTCCCGCCATTGTATATCATGGAAATCTCCACCCGCCTTCGCAACATGAGCGCACCACCTGTCCTCACTTGCAGCTTCTTGAGTATGGGAGACACTGGTTTAATGAAAAGACACTGGCCTAGAAACTGAGACATCTGGCTTATAGTTGTGGCTCTACTGCTAAAGAACTCTAAAACTTTGAGTAAGTCACTACCTATTTGGGTTTATTTCCTCATTTGTAAAAAAAAAAAAGTGCATTAGAATGGATTATCTCTAAGACCTCTTTGATCTTAACAACTGTCTGCTTTTATAATCACAGTGTCTAAACAGCTAGCCAGCTAAATGAAATTTCACCAGTAGTCATTGCCATTTACTTGATGTTGTTCACCACTGAAGAAATTCCTTAAGAAACCAAAAAAAAGTAAAACAAAATAAAACACACTCAGAAAATCTTTGCTTTATTGATCATTAAATTTTGTGATTATGCAAGTGGTTTTCCCAGGAAATTAAATATACCTGCAAGCATAGACATATTTGTTAATGATTTGAGATCATACTGAGATTGGATTAGAACTGTTTTATTCTTACTCTAGGTGTCACAATTGCTGACATTTAGGGGCATTGAGAACATCTAAGGGTTGGATGAATCCTTAAAATCCAGTTGTGGTTCATTCAAATGCCAAAACATTTGTGCTGATGATGGCAGGAAGAAAATTAAAATCAGGAATTTGTTCTTATTTCAGTTACCCAGAGAAATTTTTTTCTTCCTTAATATATAGTAGTTATACAACTTCTCGTGGAGAAAATTAAATCCTGCTTTTAAAAATTACTGGGATTAGGATTAGTAAGTGAATTCAGTAAGGTCACTGAATACAAGGTCAACACATAAGAATTAATCATATTTCTATATCCAGAAACAATGAAAATTTTAAAAAGATGCCATTTACAAAAGCATCAAATGACATCAGTTATCTAGAAATAAATCTAACAAAAGATGTGTGAAACCTCTGTAGAGAAAATTGCAAAATATTTTTAAGGAAAATTAAAGGAGACCTAAATAGAGGGATATCCTGTATTCATGGGTAGATAATTAGACAAGTGGAACAAAATGGAGGCTCCAGAAAAAGACCCACACCTACATTACCACAACACATGACATGTGTAACCCTGCATGCAGTGCAGAGAGAGTCTTTCCAATAAATGTCACTGGGTCACTTGGCTATCCATATGGGAAAAAAATCTTGACTCCTCCACCTCACATTGTACATAAACATCAGTCCCAGGTGCAATATATCTACTTGTTAGAGATAAAATAAAGAAACGTCTATAAAGTAACACAGAGGTATATTTTTATGACATTGGAGAAGGTGAACATTTCTTAAACGAGACATGAAAAGTGTTAACCACAAAGAAAAAGATTGATAAATTGGACTACATTAAAATTAGGAATTTCTATCATCGAAAGATAAAGAGAATGAAAAGAGAAGTCAAAGAGTGGGAGAAGATATACACAGTATACATATACTGGATAAAGTGCTTGTATCTAGAATGTGTTAAAAATTTCTACAGCAACTGATAAATAGAGAAATGTACAAGACAGAATCTAAATGGCAAATAAATAAACAAAAAGGTGCTCAGTCTTGTTCATCAGTGAAGTGCAGATAAATCTACAATGATGTATTCCTATACGTCTGCCAGAAAGGCTAAAATTAAAAAGATTGACACTACCAAGTGTTGTGACAATACGGAGCAACTAGACCTTTGGTATGTTGCTTGAAGCAATATAAATTGGCATAACATCTTTGTAAAACTGGCAGTAACTGAAAAGCTAAACGTGCACACGCTGCTACTAGTCAGCAATTCCATTTCCAAGAGAAATGCGTATAGTTGTTTATCAAAAGACAGATACAAGGATTTTCATAGCAGCACTATCCATAGTGGCCCCCAAAACACAATCCCCATACATACCAATAATAGAATGAATAGATTAATTGCGTCATATTAATATAATTGAATATAATACAATAATGAAAATAATCTACTGCTGCATGCAACAGTGTGGATGAATCTCATAAATGCAATGTGAGTTAACGTCCAACACTAAGGAGTACGTGAAGTTCAAAAGAAACAGAACTAATCCATGTTGTTAAAAGTCAGGGTAGTGTCTGCCTTTAGGGAGAGGAGGTAGGTAATGACCTTGAGGAGGAGCAAGAGAAGCTTCTGGGATGCTGATAATGTTCTAGCTCCTGATCTGGGTGGTGTTCACATGGGTACATTCGCTTTGTAGAAATTCATCAAGATATCCATCTATGATTTGTGTACTATTCTACATATGTGTTATGCTTCCATTAAACATATATTTAAACTACTGGAAAAAGACTCTGCTTTTTTTCAGGGAAGTTTGCATATTTTCTTACCAAAGCAATTTATGCTTGAAAAGAATCTTGGAGATTATGTAGTCCAGGGGTCAGAAAATTATAGCTGTGTTTTTGTACAGAACATAAGCTAAGAATATTTTTCATATTTTAAAGGATTGTAAAAGTTGAAAGAATAGGAGAAGGAGAAAAATATGCAACAAGGATCGTGTATGGCCTTCGAAGCCCAAAATATTTATTATCTGTCTTTTTAGAGAAAAAAATTTGCCAAACTTTTCCAGTCCGACACCCTCCCATTGTACAGATGATGAAACTGAGGCCAGAAAGAATGACATGGCCAAAATCATCCAGCTACGTGGTGGGAGAACTAGTGCTGGAAGTTAATTTTTTTGGCTGGCATAGTACTATTCTCTCCAATTAATGTGCTTAATCTGTGTGTTCAACCCAGACTTCTCACTAGACCTAGGTACACACCTTCACATTGCCCTGAGGCAACTTGAGCTCAATTGATCATCTTCCCCATCTGTACTTCCTCCACCAAGCCTTCTCTTCACTCTTCATCTCTATCTTGCCATCCAACTCCCTGTCCAGTCACCACTTAGGAATGAATGGGGTATTTTCAGCTACTCTTTCATACTCCAAGATTAATTGATCACCAAGATCTGTCAATTCTATTTCTTAGCATATCTCAAAACTACTCTCTTCTCTACTCCAACCAATACTAGATCAGAACTTTATCTTCTCTCTTCAGAACTATTGATTAGTTTCTAAGTGGTCTTCCAGCCTTGCTTTCTTTCGATTCATCCACAACCAAAATAATCTTGCTGAAGAGGAGATTTGATAGCCCATCTGTCTATTTAAAGAGTAGATTTTAATAGTGGATTAATAACAAGACCTCCCTTCCCTCTTCTTTAAATCAAGATTAAGTTTCAAGATCGTGAAAAATAATCTCAATAAACATAATTACACCCAGTATTGTTTCTCTTGGTGGTAAAGTTTTAAACAGTTCACTCTCCTAATGATGTATAGTTTTGTTCTTCCATATTCATTCATTTATTTATTCTTTCATTCTACCCAAAAACGTGTACTGAGCAAGGCATTATGATGATTTCTGACCAGGGGTCAGACAAAGATGCCTTCTGGCTTAGGCTGGCCATGCCCATTCATTTGTGTTTGGTCTGTGACTGCTTTCACACTACATCAGTGTGTGAAAATTCATTCAATTTCTGTCATCTGGATGTATTCAATATGGTAGCCACTAGCCACATTTAAATTTAAATTAATTAAAATAAAAGAAAATTAAAAATTCAGAGCCTCGATTGTAGTAGCCACATTTCATGTGCTCAGTGACCACATGTGGCAGGTAGGTATCATTGGCAGTACACCTGTAGAACATTTCCACTATCACAGAAAGTTCTATTGGACAGCACCGCCAATACTTATGGAAGAATATTTGAGTTCCTTAACATGGCACATAAAATCTTTCATTGTCTGATCTCCACCATCTTCACCACCTCCAGTCATTTCTTGTCACTCCCTTCTAAAGCTCTATATTTATGATAGTGAAGTGCTAATAATTTCCAGAAACCTGATGCTATTTATGCGATTATGCCTTTGCACATGTGATACACTCTGCCCAGAAAGCTGGTCCGTAAGGTAAACCTCTATTCTTTAAAATCAACTCAAATGTTACCTCTTCTAGGAAACCTTCCATGCTTCTCTCCCTTCCTTCCTCTTAGTAATTTCTACACCTTAGACATATTTTTGTTGGTGCATTTATAACTTTGTATTGAAATTTGTTTTTATCATTTTTCTCCTGTGGACAGTGAAAAATACTTGAGGGTAAAGGCTATGCCTGGTTAAGGAGTCAGCAAACTTTTTCTGTAAAAGGCTAGATTGCAAATGTTTTAAACTTTGAAAGCCATGTAGTCTCGAACATGATTATTCAGCACTGCTGATGTAGTGTGGAAGCAGTTACAGAGAAAATGTAAACAAATGGCTGTGGCCAGCTTTATCCAATGGGCATCATTGTTTGACCCCTGCTCAGAAATGATCATAATGCCTCACTCAGTGCATATTTTTGAGTAGAATGAATGAATAAATGAATGAATGAGTATGGAAAAACAAACTATATATTATTAGAGAAGTGAAATGCTTAAAACTTTACTACCGCAAGAAACTATGCTGGGTATAGTCATGTTTATTGAGATTAATTTTCTTGATCTTGAAACTTAATTCTGATTTAAATAAAAAGGGGGAGGGAGATCTTATTATTTAATTCACTGTGAAACACATATATTAAGCACATATATCACTACATGGCAAATTTAATTTTTCAAATATTTGATAATTATTTTAATATAACTAGCTTTCCTTGTAATCATATGCACTCTATTTTAAGTACTAAAAATCATTATGGCCAAAGGGGACAAAAAAGTTAAGGATCTGCCTGTGCCTGGGCTCTGTGGGTGCTGGGGTTCCTGGAGCGCACCAAGGAGGGGATTGTCTGGTCCATCTGTCTAGACTGGAGGACATCGCAGTATAGCTGTAGCTAGGGAGTCCCAGCTCAGCCAGAGGAGCCCTGCGTGGCACATGAGCAATTACCAAGCTAAGAAGCCGCCTGCTGGAACCCTCTCCTCCAAAGAATGCTTGGCCCCTTTCTGGGTGTCTGTCTGGATTTGGATTCCCCAAGGGTTGGAAAACCTGCCATCCCAAACACTTTCCCCTGTCTTTGCCATGAAGTGAGCTAA
This sequence comes from Tapirus indicus, assembly GCA_031878705.1. Taxonomy (NCBI): domain Eukaryota; kingdom Metazoa; phylum Chordata; class Mammalia; order Perissodactyla; family Tapiridae; genus Tapirus; species Tapirus indicus. Next base: position 125,422,996 of record CM062920.1, on the reverse strand, counting down.
TGGGACAGGGGATCTACCTGAAACTTCTTTTTAGCTCCATTGTGCATCTGAGCCAGGGGATGGGTGGAGAAGAGGGAGAAGCTATGAGCCCTGGAGTTGTGTATATTGGCTAGAGCTAAATGTGCATTGATTAAGGGTAAGAAACTGTGGCCTGAGAGTCTATGGCTGAGTGGATGCTGATTATATTTTTTCTCACATCCTGCCTCAGGCCAGGGCTCAGGCTGCCAAGTGTAAGTGTGGGCCGGAGAACTTGTTATTGTTTTCAAAATCCTTTGCATGTTCAAATCCTTTATAAGACAATTGAAAGCACATTAAGTGAATTAAATAAACAAGAGACTCTGATTATGGATTAATCTCCAGAAATTCACAGTTGCCTGATCAGTTCCCTTTTGAGAGGGAAGGCTTAGATGCCAGCTCAGGGAAGACAGACTGCATGCTCTCAAGTCTGGGAATGCCTAACCCCTCAGGTGGTCCAGACTGTGCCGATGACGCAGCACGTGGACTGTGTTAAGAGTCAGGCCAACCTGGCTTCAAAATCCAAGCTCTGCAACTTGTTAAAGGTGTGACCCTGAAATAGTCACCAATCTCTGTGAGCTTCTGTGTCCTCATGCACAAATGAGTATAACAATACCTACCTCATATTCCAAAGACAAGGGAGAGCACAGGTGTCACACTCCAGGTAGAGTGTAGGTTCTCAATGCTTTGTGTTGGGATCTTTGGTTTTGCTAATTGAGGCCCACAGGCTCCTATTGGGCAGGCACAATGCAGGAACATCTACTTGTCCTCAGAGCATCATGCCCACAGTGGGGCCACCTCGCAGTAGACACACAATAGCTACTTGCTTAAGATTATTTTTTAAAGTCTGCCTTTGGCTATTTGATTTACCATGTTCATTTGGGCTGGGATATACACCTCCTAACAGGTCATATTGCAACCACACAGATCCTCCTTGTGTCACTTATACTTGTGTACCACACTCTATTGATTAACTTTTTGCTACTAGCCAATTTTATCACTCGGTCATCCTCCCTGTCTCTCACCCTCACCTCACCTTTTCTGGGGCAATTCTGAAAATGCCAGTCTCTTCAAGGCAGAGAGTCTTTGAGTTCTTATTACTACACTTACAATTATTTGGTAGGTTTCTTCACCAGTGTCATCATTACTTATCACGTTCAGTGGCATCATTAAGTATCTGATTTCCTGACTAGGCCAGGAGACTTCCAAGTTGGAAATGTTCTTGAGGATTCAGTAGGGTTTTTTCTTGTGATTGAAGGAGACTAAAGGACTTAGATGAATTACTGGGATCCAATAGCATCTCCCAATGGAAGGCTTTAAAAGTGAACTTGTGGAAATAGTTGACCATTCATTCAGCAAATGGTGATTGAAATGTAAATCCATCCAGCCTAGTAGAATGTGAGCACTCTGAGGACAGAGTCCATATGGGTGGCTCATTGATGTGTTCCCAGAGCTTTGAACAGTGACTAGCTCAAGAAATTGTTATTGGATCAATAAATGAGAGCTTTGAACAGCCCTCATGGGTCACAGATGTACAAATAATTATGAGAGAAATGGAAGCATGGAAGAAGGAAGGCCTTAGCTTGGGAGGGAGTCATGGAAGACTTCACTGAGGAGGTGACTCTTGAGCTGAGGCTTGAAGAATGCTCAAGCATTTTCAAATGAATGAATGATAGCATTTGAGACAGAGGAACTAGTGTCTATAAAGGAGACACAGAAGTAAGATAGCATAGTATGTTCCAGGAATTGTAACTAGTTTGGGATGGCTGCTGTTGGCAGGGAGCAACTGGGCAAAATGGCAAAAGAAAGATCATGAATGACTTTCTATGACCTGCTAAAAAGTCTGGATTTTATCCTGCAGGCAATGGGTGAGCCACTGAAGAGTTATAAGCAGGAAAGTGACAAAATACATTTTAGAGAGGTCTCTCTCGAGGACAGATTTGAGAGGGTAAGACTGAGGCAGGGAGACATAGGAGGTCATTGTAGTGGCTTAGTGAATGAGAGAGGAGAGGTATCTAAGGCAGAGCAGTGGAACAGTGAAAAGGTGGTGGGTGCAAAAGAGAAGAAAGACTATGAGTTTCTCCTAGGTTACTCATTTGGGCACCTGGATCAACAGGAAGGAAGTGATTTGTGGGCAAGAAGATGAGGGAGTTAATTTCAGGTGTCTGTGGAACATTTAATTGGAGATGTTCAAGAAGCACTTGAATACCCAAGTCCAGAGTTGAGGAGAGTTCTGGAATGGAGGCACTGACTAGAGAGAGGTCAGCGTAATGGTGAGTAGCATTACTCAGGCTTACCACAAAGACTGAAAAGAGAGGAAGCCTGTGAACAGAAACCCAGGAAACACCAAGATGAAGCATGAGGCAGAGAGAAAAGAGGAGCCATGAAAGAGGAATGCCATAGACCAAAAGAGAGAAGAGTTTCAAGAATGAGGATACCTCAACAGTGCCAAGTGAAGATAAAGACCATTGGATTAGGAACTAAGAAATTGTAGGGCATAGGACAGGTTCCAGTGGGTTACAGAGGAAGCAGGAGGGAGGTGATAAAGGGAAGACAGCAAGTTTAGACCCTTATTTCTGGATATTCAAGTGGCAAAGGTGAAGGCAAAAAGTAGAATGGGACTTAGAAAAATACATAGGCTTGAGGAAGGTTTTTGTTTGCTTTTTGTTGTTATGTTTTTGTTTTGTTTTGTTTTTAAAGGTAGAATAGACCTGTGGGAAGGGAACATAATTAGGAGAGACAGGGAGAGTGAAGATATAGGCAAGAGGTTTTTTTTTAATGGAACAAGGTGATGGGATTTAGTTAGAGTGAGGGATTAGCCTTGGATAGAAGGAGAGACCTTCCTCTGGACAGGAGGGCAGGATGTTGGCTGATATAGATAAGCAACCTAACAGGAATTTAAAACAGCCAACTTGTCTCATAGTTGATGGCCTTTCTGATACCATGCAGAAAAAAGAGAAAAGATCCTAGGAACAGCAGACTCCTAAGTCTCTCTCCATCCTCTTTCTTGCTCAGCCTAGAGAGGCTGGGTAAAAGCTTTGGCTCTGGAACTAGATCCCTTGGGTTTACATGACAGTTACACTACTTACTGCCCATACATACTTGAGCAACTTTCTTTACCTCTGTGTGCCACAATTGCTTCATCTGCAAAATGGATATAACAAACAATACTACCTACTATGTGGAGTTGGGTGAGGAATAAATAATATATGGGTAAACACTCAGAACGGCACCTGGCGATAGTAGGCACAGAATAAATGTTAGCTCCTATGATACTGGGAAAGCTGGTGGGATCACCAGACACTATAAAGCAAACACAACTTGCAGAAAGAAAGGTACCAAGATTTATAATATAGGAAAGAAATTTCTCAGTTTTACCAAGAATAAGGCAATATTATTTTTAAGTGAACAAAAGTCTAAGTTGAATCATAAAAACGGAGGGTCACAGTCCCGCAATCAATTGCAAGACTTGAGTCAGTTTACAGACTCAGAATCCCTTGAATGGAGGGGAAACTGGGTCCCATTGAGGAAGGATCCCACTACACTGCCAAAAACTGTTAATCTCTCTCCCAGTCTTCCCTAGAGGGACCTACAACTTTTACCAGGGTAACTGTGCACTGGGTAAAAGGAAATAATCAGACCTTTTGGGAACTGCTGGACACTAGCTCTAAAGTGACACTAATCTCAGGAGACCCGAAATATCACTATGGTCTGTCAGAGTAGGGACTTATGGAGATCAAATGGTTAATGGATTTTTAGCTCAGGTCTGTCTAACAGTGTGCCCAGTGGGTCCCTGAACCCATCCTGGGGTTACTTCCCCAGTTTTGGAGTTCATAATAGGAATAGACATACTCAGCAGCTGACAGATCCCCCACATTGGTTCCCTGACCTGTGAAGTGAGGGATATTATGGCGGGAAGGGCCAAGTGAAAGCTACTAGTACTGCCTCTACCTAGGAAAATAGTGAAACAAAAACAATTTGGCATTCTTGGAGGAATTGCAGAGATTAGTGCCACCATCGAGGACTTGAAAGATGCAGGGGTGGCAATTCCCACAACACTCCCATTCAACTTGCTCATGTGGCCTGTGCTGATGGATCTTGGAGAATGACAGTGGATTACTGTAAACTTCACCAGGTGGTAACTCCAACTCCAACTTCTGTATCAGATGTGTTGTCATTGTTTGAGCAAATTAACACGCCCTCGGGTATCTGGTATGCAGCTCTTGACGTGGCAAATGCCTTTTTGTCCATCTCTGTCCACAGGCCCACCAGAAGCAGTTTGATTTCAGCTGGCGAGGCCAGCAATACACCTTCACTGTCCTATCTCAAGGGTATATCAACTCTCCAGCCCTGTGTCATAATTTAGTTTGCAGGAATCTTGATTGCCTTTCCTTTCCACGATATATCCTACTGGTGCATTACATTGATGACATTATGCTGATTGGACCTAGCGGGCAACAAGTAGAAACTACTCTAGACTTACTGATAAGACATTTACATGTCAGAGGATGGCAGATAAATCTGCCTAAAATTCAGGGGCTTTCTACCTTAATGGACTTTCTAGGGATCCAGTGGTACAAAGCATGTCAAGATATCCCTTCTAAGGTAGAGAATAAGTTGTTGCATCTTGCCCCCCTCCAACCAAAAAGGAGGCACAATGACTAGTGGGCCTCTTTAGATTTGGGGGCCAACAGAGTCCTCATTTGGATGTGTTACTCCAGCCCATTTACTGAGTGACCTGTGAAGTTGCTGGGTTTGAGTGGGGCCCAGAACAAAAGAAGGCTCTGTAACAGATCCAGGCTGCTGTGCCAGCTGCTCTGCCACTTAGGCTACATGATCTAGCAGATCCAACGGTGCTTGAAGTGTCAGTGGCAGACAGGGATGCTTTGGGGGCATTTGGCAGGTCCCTCTAAGTGAATCACAGCACAACCCTGCCTTCCTCTGTGGATAACTATTCTCTTGAGAAACAGCTCTTGACCTGCTACCTTACTAGAGACTGAACATTTAACCATGGGCCACCAAGTTACCGTGTGACCTGAGTTGCCCATCACAAACTGGGTATTATCTGACCCACCAAGCCATAAAGTTGGGCATGCACAGCAGCACTCCACCATCAAATGGAAGTGGCTATATATGTGATCAGGCCTGAACAGGCCCTGAAGGCACAAGTTACATGAACAAGTGGCCTAAATCCCCATGGTCCTCACTCCTGCTATACTACCTTCTGCCTCCCAGCCTGTACCTGTGCCTCATGGGGAATCCTCTACAATCAATTAACAGAAGAAAAGAAGACTCCAGCCTGGCTTACAGATGTTTCTGCATGATATGCAGGCACCACCTGCAAGTGGGCAACTGTAGCACTACAATCACTTTCCGGGGCATCCCTGAAGGACAGTGGTGAAGAGAAATCCTACCAGTGGGAAGAACTCTGAGCAGTGCACATGGTTGATCGCTTCTCTTGGAAGGAGAAATAGCCAGACATGTGATTATATACTGATTTATGGGCTGTGGCCAATGGTTTGGCTGGATGGTATAGAACTTGGAAGGAATATGATTGGAAAATTAATGACAAGGAAATTTGGAGAAGTATGTGGATAGACCTCTCTGAATAGGCAAAAACCAAAGAAATTTATGTCCCATGTGAATGCTCACCAAAACCTCAGCAGAAGAGGATTTTAATAATCAGGTGGATAGGATTACCCATTCTGTGGATACCAGTAAGTCTCTTTCTCCAGCCACCCTCAATGAGCTCATGAACAAAGTGGCCGTGGTGGCAGGGATGGAGGTTACGCATGGGCTCAGCAACATGCACTTCAAATCACCAAGGCCAACCTGGCCAAGGCTACTGCTGAGTGTCCATCTGCCAGCAGCAAAGGCCAATGCTATGGCACCATTCCCAGATGATCAGTTAGCTGTCTGGTGGCAGGTTGATTACATTAGACCCCTTCCATCATAGAAGGGGCAGCGTTTTGTTCTTAGTGGAATAGACACTTACTCTGGATACAAATTTGCCTTCCCACCATGCAATGCTTCTGCTAAAACTACCATCCATGAACTTACAGAATGCCTTATCGTGATATTCCATACATCAGTGCTTCTGATCAAGGAACTCTACGGCACCAGAAGTGCAACAGTGGACCCTGCTCACAGAATTCACTGGTCTTACCATCTTCCCCACCATCCTGAAGCAACTGTCTTGATAGAATGGTGGAATCGCCTTCTGAAGACTCAGTTACAGTGCAAGCTAGGTGGAAATACCTTGCAGGGCTGGGGCAAGGTTCTCCAGAAGTCGGTGTATGCTCTGACAGTGTCCAATATATGGTGCTGTTTCTCTGATAGCCAGGATGCACAGGTCCAGCAATTAAGAGGTGCAAATGAGACTGGCACCACTCACTGTTACCCCTAGTGACCCACTAGCAAAATTTTTGCCTCCTGTTTCTGTGACTTTATTCTCTGCTGGCCTAGAGGACCTACCTCCCCAAGGGAGGAGCACTTCCACCAGGAGACACGACAATGATTCCATTGAGTTGGAAGTTAAGACTGCTGCCTGGCCACTTTGGGCTCCTCGTGCCTCTGAATCAACAGACAGAAAATGGAGTCACTGTGCTGACTTGGTGATTGATCCTGACTATCAAGGGGAAATTGGACTACTGCTCCACAATAAAGGTGAGGAAGAGTATGTTTGGAATACTGTACAGGAGATCCCTTAGGTCATCTCTTAGTATTAGCATGCCCTATGATTAAGGTCAATGGAAAACTACAACAACCTAATCCGAGTAGGACTACCAATGGCCCACCCTCTTCAGGAATAAAAGTTTGGGCCACCCCATCAGATAAAGAACCATGAGTAGCTGAAATACTTGCTGAAGGCAAAGGGAATACAGAATGGGTAGTGGAAGAAGATAGTTATAAATATCAGTTACAACCACATAGCCAGTTACAGAATGAGAACTGTAAATAAGGACTGTAACTGTCATGAATATTTCCTCCTTATTTTGTTATGAGTACCACGTAAAGACATATTATCAATCAATGACAGCCCGCATATATGATGGTGGTCCCATAAGATTAGTACCATATAGCCGAGGTGTGTAGTAGGCTATGGTTTGAGTAAGCACACTCTATGATGTTTGCATGACAAAATCAACTAATGACTCATTTCTCAGAACATATCTCTGTTGTTAAGTGACGCATGATTGTGTGTGTATGTATAAATATATTTATTTTCTTCCTTCTCTTATCCCCTTATCATGTAATATAAGATGTATTGACTTTATATCATAGTGTTTAAGTATTGTTAATTTTACATCATAGTATTTAAGTTATGGGATATCAAGGAGAAGAGTAAATATCACTCAAGGACTTTACCTCCTGTTCTGAGGAAGGGGTTAATGCATTTTTGGTTGTAGGCAGGATAGTGGTATCATATTAGATGAAATTATGACCTTGTTATTGTCTTTATTTGGAGATCAAGTATGGTTTAAGGAGATGCATTTGGGTGCTGAGTTGACAAGGAGTGGAGTTGTGATGGTTAACTTTATGTGTCACTTGGCTGGAACACAGGATGCCCAGATATTTGGTCAAACATTCTTCTGGGTGTTTCTGTGAGGGCATTTTTGGATGAGATTAACACTTAAATCAGTAGACTGAGTAAAGCAGATTGCCCTCTCTTGTGTTAGTGGGCCTCATCCAATCAGTTGAAGGACTGAATACAACAAAAAGGCTCACCTCTTCTGAATAAGATAGAATTCTTCCTGACTGCCTGCCTTCATCCTAAAACGTTGGCTTTGTTCCTGCCTTTGGACACAAACTGAAACATTGGCTCTTCCTGGGTCTTAAGCCTGCTGACCTTCAAACATGAACTGAACCAAATCATTGGCTCTCCTGGGTCTCCAGCTTGCTGATGCACCCTGCAGATCTTGAGACCTGCCTGCTTCCATAACTGTGTGAGCCAATTTCTTGTAATAAATTTCTTTACACACACACACACACACACTCTATGAATCCATAAAGTATCATGTCCTTAAGGTTTACATGACCATAATAAGTTGGAGTTGGATTAATATAGTCAATAAGACTAGTCTATAAATATCTTCTAGCAATGCTGGACCTTCCTCACCAGCCCTGCCTCCTTCCGTCCTTGAACCAACGAGGGCACCAACCCAAAGATTTATAAATTATCTTCTATTTGCATCTGCTTTGTTTTTTCCTCTCTTGGATCTTACTCTGGGTGAGCAGTGTCTCTCTTCATCATGTATCAGTGACTTCAGGCTAGCATTCATGGGAATGTAGCCAGTACATAAAACATTCAGGAGACCTCCCTGTCAGCATGGGGTTGTCCAAATGCATGCAGGGGTCCCCCTAATAGGCACACTGTCCTCACAACACCCATTCAGCTGTTGGCTGGCTATGCCTTGCAGATTCCTCTCTTGACCTGTTCCCAGATGGTTCTGACCAATCCTTTTCATTTCATTTGTGTATTTGTATAATGCAATGAAGCATATCCTTGCTGGGACTGCAGAGCAAATTGGTGGCATGCCTTCTGAGAGTTCCAAGGTTGTCATGGGCATGATAGCAATACCCTTCTTTAACTAAAATTCAGTTCTAAACTCCCCAAGGAATTCCAGAGGGTGCATGTTCTTCATTCTTTTGGATACATAGCAGACACCCAGAGTGTCCTGAGGTGCCCTAGTAACAAAAGCCCATTCCCTCCACATACCAGGGGAGAAGAGGACCAGGTCAGTTTTATTTCCTTAGTGATCTTCTGAAATCTCTCTCCAATTGAAAATCGTCTTTTTCATAATACTTAAAAGATGTAACATTAGCTTAATCATTCCCAAATGAATCCTGAAGAATATTTGGAAACAGTACACTTATACAAAATCATTTCAGCATTACTAGAAAGTTTCGGCCATTTGCTATAAACTTGTACTTTTAAGTGGCGTCCATGTGGTCTGCCTTTGGAACATCTAGTTCTTTCTTTTTTATAGAATTAAAACCCCTGACACTTGTTTTGAGACTTAAGAAAACCTTTAGTTCTTAGCAAAATGCAGAACCTGGCATGGCCATAAAGAAGATATATTTGATTTTACTCCTTGAAACCATATAAAAAAAGAAAAGACTCAGAATACTGTCTGTAAAAACTAAAATGGCAGCTGTAACTTCTTCCCAGAAGTCTCTGGGAGGAGACATCTAAGGTCACTCCTTATTCTCCTGGGTTCCAGGAAAGCAATTTACCCCATCTCCCCCCTCCATCCTCATCTAAAGTAAAGAACATTGGGGAGAGATCCAATGCTCAACAGAGCCTGTCTTGATGGAGGAAGTTAACACTTCAAGAAAAGGATTCTGTCTTCTTTCAGGGCTCTTGAAAAGGATCCTTGCCAAGCCCAACCCCAAGATAGAAAAAGTTCTTTTTCTAAGACTTGAGAATTAGTCACCAACTTGCGTTAGCAATTGGACCTGTGAAGAATTACATCAAATCATGCAGCCTAAGGCATCTACTTTCATCAAAAATAACCGATTTCAAAATGAGAGTCCAGGTGGGAAATCAAGGAGAAGATTCAGGTGATGGAATTCACATTGGATGTGTAGTGCACTCCTGGGCAGAAAGGCTACCGCACTGAAATCCAGCAACTGTGAGATGACTAACCAAAGCTGCTCAAAGGGTAACTCTCTCTCTTTTTTTTTTTTTTCTTTTGTGAGGAAGACCAGCCCTGAGCTAACATCCATTGCCAATCCTCCTCTTTTTGCTGAGGAAGACTGGTCCTGGGCTATTATCGTGCCCATCTTCCTCTACTTTATATGGGACGCCGGCCCGGCATAGCTGACAAGCAGTGCGTCGGCATCGCCCTGGGTTCCGAACCCGCGAACCCCAGGGCTGCCAAGTGCGAACTAAACCGCTGCACCACCAGGCCGGCCCCTCAGAGGGTAACTCTCTTTTGGGAACATGAGAGATATAGATTCTCAGTTCCAATCTACTCAGACTTTAATATTACATTGAAAGGAAGCATTGGTGTGTCATTAGCAATACTCTCTTTCCAGTCTGGCTTTAGCTTCTCAGCGTTTTGGGGAGAGTTTAGGCAAAAAAAAAAAAAAGATGATTGAGGGGGTGGGAAATAGATATAGAATAATTCACACAACTTCCCTTCACGCAACCTCTGTTGCATGTTGAATTTTTTGTGCTTAGCAGAGTGCTTTGCACAAAAGAAACACTCAATTTATATTCAATGTTAAAGGAATTAACTAGTTAATTTTGAATTTATATAGCCCCATCCATTGAGCAAAAATATTTCAGTTCAATTTGACTTCTTCCAAAGAAATTAAAAATGAGAGAAGGAGTGAGCTAATTTGAACACACAGTATCTAACATTTTAAAAAGATTTTCTTTACAAAGAACAAAGGGGCTGCATACCATGAAATGAAGCAAAGTAAATTAAGACTGTAACAGCATATTAGAATTGAAGTTATGACCAGGCCCCAAAATATAATGAATGGGAAATTCCAAAAAGAGCCACCAAATCGCCAATTGCATATTTACAAAGGAAATGATCCAGAGGAACTGGTGGATGAATTTTTTACGCTTCAGCCAGGTCAAGACTATAAAAAAAGGGGAATGGTAGGTTGTCCACTATTCCTTCACCTCCAGTCTAGCGAGGGAAGACTTGGAGGAAACCGCTGTGCAGTTGGGAACAGAATCTGACCCCTGCCTACAGAATCTATAAAACAAATGTTTTGGTGCTGGAGTCAGGAGAGAATTCTATTGGAATTGGCCTATACTCTCAGGGCAGGTTAGAGCAAGGGATGCAAGAGGATTTCCTAAGAACCAAATGTGGACTAACCAAGAAAGAGAGGAATGGATTATTTCTGATCCTAGAAGTACAGAGGGGTCCCAGCAGCAAGAATGTGGAGGTGAACAACTTGGTGAGGAAGGAGTCAGGAGCAACCACTCAAAATAGATGTATACCCACATCTTCCAGGATCAAGGGATCTATAGAGAGAGGAACCCAGGGGAGAATCTAATCTAATCTAATCTAATCCTATGAGAATACCCCTGTAGAAACAGAATCTGCCAGGCCCAGAGAACAGGAAACCAGCCGATGTAGTTCCATTAAGACCTTTCTTTACCACTCCCTTCTGACCCATGAGGAGTGAGAAACTGCTGGCCAGTTAGGGAGGGAATGGAGAAGAGAAGCATAATGTAGAAAAATACAGAAGAAATCAACCAACCTTCCCCTTTCCTCCTGCAATTTTCCAACCTGAAATATACTCAAACTAAGAAGGAAAGAGGAATTAACCCTAAGTCAATTTGGGATTTTTAAAAATATCTTGGACTCTCTTTAAACTTTCTGAACTGAGTCTGTTCTCAATTTAAAGTAATTGTACAACTGTTTATTACCTAAGTGTGTACAGAAAAGTCATGAAGCATGCCCTCAGGCGAATCCTGGTTTGGGGGGACACTCATTAAGAAAATAATATAAAATTGTGATTATAGGAAAAGAAATCACAACAAATTACAGATTTTTTAAGCTGACAACACGCATATCACAAAAGAAGATTTTTGTTAGCTGCCTTGCACATTGATATAATACTTTTCTAATTAAAAGTTTTTGATTGAATGTTCTTTGATTACTTCTTCATATCACAGTGGTTTAGTAATATTATTTTCCTCAAAGAGAATAGAAAAATATTGTCTTTTTGTTCATCAAACTTTATTTATAATACAGGTTTGTGCCCTACAAATGTAGGTCAAATGATAAATTCTATTTCTTTTGTTTTTCCATGAAAAAAATGCATGTGGCATTTACAATTGTGTAGACTGCATTTTCTGGTTTGTTATGAGTGGGCATCTATGAGAACTGAATCCTCTGCTTACAGTCTTATGTGTGTGGTGATCAGAAAAGTTTTCAACAGATTGATTTCTGGCTCTGTACCATTCAAACCTGGCTTCTCTTCTCCTACCCAATCATCTATGACACGTTCATATCTAGATACAACTTCTGGTTTGTGCTTTATTGTGGTAGAACCAGTGAGTCGGCCTGGTAAGCAGTAGAAACGAAATTCAGACATGCTCTGCCTACATGCAGCTTTCAGCCAGCTACTTAGAAACAGACAATAATTAACTTACCACACTAAAAAATGTGTGATAAGTGTTTCAGAGGAAAGGAACACCACTCTATAAGAGCGCACGAGACAGGAGCCTCGTCGGTAGTTATTATGTGATGGATAATGGATTAAGCATGAAACAGAGGCCCAGGTAACATGGCTGTGGTCAGAGGAAGCCTGTCCAATTCCATCCAAAGGCTTTGATTGGATAATAGAGCCCCTCTCTCATTCCTGAATCTCATTTCTCACTCTGCACTTTGTGTTGGGCTTTCTAATTAATGCCTGTTCTCAGGCTCTGTAACCACCACTGGGATTTACTCTGCTCAGTCAACAGTGTTGTTTTGCTGGAGTAGCTGGGAGACATAGCAAAGAAAGAGTCCAGTCTGGCTTGAGTCTGAGAATACTTCATTGAACTCAGGCTGCCTCTTGGCATCTCAGAGCCCACTTGTACATAGGCTGGGCTTCTTTCCGAAGTAAACAATTATTCACAATCACCTTCTCATTCTGTGTCCTTATCCCATCACCATAACCACTCTCACCTCATAATACACAGTGGGGGATGGACGTTGTCAAGAGAAACAGGATGAATGAACCAACATTTTCCTTAACTTGTGGGTTGTTGTTTCTATAGAATCGATCTTCTTCTTGTGAGCCCTTGGTAAGTTGGCCATTCTGTACGTCCACGTAACCAATATTTGAAAACCTACTTCCATGTACGTGGCAGGTCAACTGCTTCATGATAATCTGTGGTGCTTGTTTAAAATACAGATTCCAAGCTCCACTCTGGAACTACTTCTCAGAGGATCTGGGGACTGGGTCCTGGGAATATGAATTTGTATTTAGCTCCCACCCCCAGGGGAATGGTGAAAGGGGTTGTACATAAAAGTTTGAAAATGACTGCACTAAGGATAGTGCATAGATGTCCCTCCCAAGGTCCAGCATCAAGAGATAAGTTAGATATCCAGACTGTCTGATACCAACATGACAAATACAGGGCAAGGAAGAAATCTCAGCTCTGTAAAACAATCCTTGGAGAAAACTATAAGATATGCTAAAATAAAAATCAACAGCATGAATAAACATTACACAGATACAAGTTGATTCTTTACAGCATTGATGAACTAACAAAAGTGTCCATACATGAGATACTAAGTAAATGACAGTACATTCACACAAAGAATACTACGAAGCTGTATAAAAGAATGGAAAACTATATGCTGCAGATATGTTGTTAAGTGGAAAAATCAAAGTACCGAGCAGCACATATAGGGTACTGTCTTTTGCGTGAGAAAAGGGAGAAGGTAAAATATGTGTTCATATTTCTTGTGTTCCTGGGAGGAAATGCTGGAGGGATACAGAAGAAACCAACAAAAGTGGTGTGACAGGTTGTTTGCTGTAATAGCCTCACATGCTCACACTTCTCTTTATCCACTCTCTTTGGGTAGTGCCTTGTGACACTGTCACTGAGCTTGACCATGTGATTTGCTTTGGCCAATGTGAAGCAGGCAGAATTTGGGAACTGTCTTGCCTTGCTGCTCATGGAACCCTCTGATCGCCGTATGAAGAAGCCCAGGCTAGCCTGATGGATGATGAGAGACACATGACCTCTCTGCCTACTCCTGTAGGTTCCCTCCCCTGTAACCTAGCCTGTAGTTTATCAACTGCAGAGTGATATGCAATAAGGGATTTGTTACAGGGATTAGACCTTGCACAGTTGAAAGGCATTAACCAGAGACCACGAAGGAGAGCTGGTAAAGAAATCTATGGAAGGCTGCTGCTTTTGCATTTGATGCTATTCCTGAAGTCACCGAAGTCAGCAGAGCAGGTAGCCAAAAAGAAAATCTGAACACAAAGCAAGAGAGATTAAGGGTAAACTGGAATCTATGTCTATCTTCCACTGCCTCTAATCCCTTTGCTATGGAGATGCTCATGTGCCTGGCCCAGGACCAAGGGAAGCAGACACACCAGATCCATGGGGGTTGGAGGAGTTCTGGATCTCGCTTCTACACTGTGGCAAAAGGCTGAGCCAGTGGATCAACAACAAAGTACACGAGCTGCATTGGTGCCTGGGACCCTGCCTCAATATTCCAAGCATAATGGCTGCCACTTTACTTTTACCATCCAAATATTATGCAAATACGTTGTGTTGTCTCCCTAATCCAGAATTATACAGGAAGGGGGAATTCTAAGAAACGTACTTGAGTTAAGCTAAGTGAATGCAATATAACCAACACACCAACTTAGATCACAGCCTCCAGCCAAGTGGCCAGCTGACTCTGGAAACAAGAACTGTGCTCAGTAGAGTTCTACAAGATCACCCAGACCAGAAGAACTACTCAGCTCACCACAGAAGCACAGCCTAAATACTTTTGTTTTAAGCCACCAAGCTTGTTGCACAGCAAAAGCTGAAACAAGTGGATATCTAAATTTGATGAGATGGGTGGAGAACAGGGTAGATGAGTACAGGGGTTATAGCTAGACTTCTCAATGTATAACTTATTCTATAAGACTTGTATCATTTGAATTTTTTTGAACCATGTAAATGTATCACTTACTAATAAAGAATAAAATTAATTTAAAAGGTATCTGAAGGTAATGTAGTATGGTACCAGGTAGTTTGTTAGCTATTACAAAACACACTATCTAAAGGAGGGTAGATGTAATTCAGAGAAATAGAAGAAGGAATACGTGCAAGTCAGTTGAGTCCCCCACAGCCTTGTCCATCTCAGATATGGAACAAGCATCCACCCAGTTCCTCTGTCTGACACCCATCTGGGAGTCAACCTTTCTTCTCCGTGTGCCCCAGGGCCTTTGTACTTGCTGCTCCTCTCTCTGACTGGGAATGCTTTTTCCTAGATCCTCTGGCAGGATCTTTTTCTCATTCATAGTCTAAAAATTAAGTCCTTGGAGCAACCTTCTCTGACCACTCAGGTACCCCTCCAGTTACTTTCTATTAGATCACCTTGTCTTATATTCTGTACAGCACATATCACTACCTGGAACTATGTGGTTTATTTATTTGTTTCCCTATTGTCTTCCTCCCCCAAGTTGAATGTAAAAGGGCATACATAGGACTTTGTCATGTTCACTTCCAAATACCCAGCATGGTTCCTGATACCCTGTAGGCACTCAGGAATATCTTTTAAATACACGAATAGGTGGTTTCCTAAAGATTGGGCTCGAATAGTGATTCTCAGCTCTCGTAGGCTTATGAGAATCACCTGGAGGGCTTTTTAAAAATGCACTGCTCAGGGCCACCCTTCAGAAATGTGCATTCAACCATTTAACAGGGCTGGGGTGGGGCCCAGGCCTTGGCATTTTTAAAAGCTGCCCAGGTGATTATAATGGATGTCCGAATTGGGGACCCTGGGCCAGATGATTTTTCTGGTCCTTTCTGATGCTATTGCAGTTCCCCCAAGAGGAAGATTATGGTGATGAGGACCACAATGGTCAGAGGGAAGGTGATATGTGGTTGGACTTGGGCTGAGATATAAGATGTGCACCTGAGGCCAGACAGGTGAAGATGTGCCAGAGATCGCTCACTTTATCAGCAGAACTGAAACAACCCACGTTTTCTGGGTATCAAATAGTAAAGCTCTCCCTGAAACACGTCACCTCTCACTTCTTAGATGCCCACTCACTCCATGATATTCTAAAAGATCCTACAGAAATCAGTGCACAGATTTTGACTACCCTCTCTCTGGACTTAGAATTGCCTTTAAGTGGAAGATCTGCTCAAAGGAAGAAGCTTCTGGATATAAGCCTCCTCTCATTATTGTTCTTGTCCTCCTCTTTTTCTTCTGCTTCAATTCTCTTCCTCTCTCCACTTCTTATCCTCTGCAATCTTACTACTTTCTATTCCCCCAGCACTTTCTAAAATGCTTCCTGAAATATCTGAAAGTTTGTTTGTTTTTTTTTGTTTTTGTTTTTTACTCCAAAACTTGGAGAGTTTCTGCATAGCACTGTGAGCAATCTATGGATAAGAAAAAAAAAAACACTTAATCCAAACATTCCATCTCATCCTCATGCAAAGAGGCCACACAGAAGTGTAATCTCACTTCACCACAAATCCCAGATGATGTTCTTGTCTTCTCAGACCAGAGAAACGGGGAGAAAATTGGAGTGCAGTAACTTGACCCTTCTCCAGACTGTGGAAGTTGCAAAGTTCCTGGGAAAACAATAGACTATTAAGGTCTACTGGGCATTTGGGGAAGATGGGTCATATGAAATTTTGAGTTTTGCGAGCCTCTAAACGAATCCTCTCTTTTGTCAATTAGACAACTGATTTATGAGGAGCGAAGTTGCCACGTGGTTTGGATACACCACGCTCTGGGGATGAAAAGAGAAGGAAATGTGATTTTGTTTGGAAGACCTTTTAGACTGTTGGCTGTCTAGTGCTGAGAATAAAATCTGGGTGCAGAAAAGATGGAGAGGGAATGGGGCTGATGTAGAGTAGAAGGATGGACTGGACAGGATGCAGGGTCTGGCCCTAGTGAAGCATTATATTGCTTGCAGCTGTGGGATGGAGGTCCCCTTTTCCTAGATTCCTTTAGGGTCTCCTTTCTGTCTGATGAGGTGGTCATCAGAAAGGAGACACAGTGAGCGTTGAGTTCAAGCCTGTTGGCACCGTGGGGAGCATGTATTTTGTGTCTGTGTAGGTAGACGTGAAACTCAGCAGACATGGCACCCTTCTCTGTGGGGGGCGGGGGTTGGTCCAGAGAAAAGGCCAGGTTGGACATTGCATGGTTATTACAATGACCACACAGCACACACTGTCCTCCCCTGATTCGGCACTTCGCATTCTCCAGTGAAAAATTAGTGGAAAATGCTCACTTGTGTCAGGCTTTCTTCATGATTTAAATGTTGTGTGCTTCACCCAGGACACCTGTGTTTGTTGAGCAATAATAGAGAAGGCTTTTGAGAGGTTTGCAAAAGACTAGGCAGTGAAAGGGATGAGTAATGAAATGGAGGTTCCCCTTGGGGTTGAAGAAAGTGTGTGGGAAGATGTACTTGGGAGGAGGGGGTAGAGAAGAATGGGGCAGTAGGAAAAATTAGCCTTTTTATTCACCCATTCAGTGATTGTGTAGCTATTAGTTGAGCATCTTTGTGACAAAGTACTTTCCTAAGCCTAGTGGGTAACAGAGCAAATCCAAGAGATGTTGCCTTTCCCATATTTGCTCAATGTATTCTACTTACCTTCTGGGGAGAATTTCCTGACTCCTGGGTGGACATATTGCTCTCTTCTCCACGCTTCAGTAGCTCTTTATGCAGACTTCCCCTCTGGCACTCCCACATTTATTATATTCTAAATTTCTGTGTATACATCCATCTGTCTCATAAGGCTCTGAGCTCTGCAGACAGGGATGATGTCATAGTCACCTTTGACTCTCACACGTATGGAAGGTGCTCAACAAAGTTCAATTAAATGGATTTGACAATCAATAATTTGGAAAGGTGGATTGGTCTTAACATATTTATAAATATGACGATGATGGTGATGGTGATGATGATTTAATATCCCAATCTGTTCGAGGAACTGAGGAGGCAGGTTTGGAAGCACTATGTTGAGACCCAGGGATTTTCTATTTCGTTCTCCGGACAATCAATGATGTCAGGACTATCCTGTGAAGGATTGGTGGGTGGGCCAAAATTAGTGGTCATTATTTAGATACAGTTGATATAGTCATTTTTTTTAATCAGTGTGATCCTTCCCTAACTCATTGTTCTCTCTCCTATTGTCCCCAAACCATGCTTGCAACATGTGCCACATCCAGGAAGTATTCAACAGCAAAGGCAACGATAATAATAACAACAACTAATATTTATTGAGTCCTTCCATGTGTCAAGGTCTATTCTAAGTACTTTGCATATTTCATTTCACTTATTCCTCATGCAATCCCATGAGGCTGATACTACTGTTATTCTCATTCTACAATAAAGAAACTGAGACACAAAGAGTTTAAGTAACTTGCTCAAGCTGATGGGTGGGGTAGAAGCAGGATTCCTGCCCAGGCTGTCTGCCTTGAGGGACTGTGCTCTTAACTTCTCTGCTATATTGTCTCCCTTATTTGACTATTGACCCTACAGGAGGTTTACACACAAGGAGGGATAAACACACTTCACCTCTTGTGTTGAAGATCTGAGACATTCCTTGAACTGATCTTCCATCACCTACTCTTCAAGACTGGTCATCACTCCCTCTGTGAAGTCATCCTTGATCTCTTCCAGGCTGAGCCAGATATTGCCCTCTGTATTTCCATAAAACTTTTTGCTTTTATTTTTCATGTGGCATCAATTGTAATTGTCTAATTTCCTGTCTGTTTCCCCCATGACTCTGTGAGTTCATTATGGACAGAAACTTTCATGTCTCAGTGCCTAGAACCTGTTTCTCAAGAAATATTTGTCTAATTAATTAATTAAGAAAATATGTACAACTTACTTCCAACTTCTCAAGAGCCTTACAATGAGAATGCTTATTGCTATATTTACTCATTGGTTATTTCATCCACTGATTTATTCATCTTTTCAATAGATATTTATTGAGGAAGGGCATATCCGTATTAAGCATTCTTCTGGGAGCTGGAGTGATAAAACATACCTGATTCCTGTTCATAAGAGGCTTATAGTCTACTGCGAGGGGTTCTAGACATTAATCAGAATTGTCTAATTACAAACTGGGATATTGCTTAGGGAAAAAGGCACAGGGTGCTATGTGAAAATATAACTGAAATATAACTGAACAGAAGGATCCCTGGTTCCAGAGAAAACCCATAATCCTATCAAAAGGTCAAGTGGGTCATCCTTTGACTCCCTAGGGTATGCCCCTGAGTCAATAGCCACCACTGATGATAGCAGGTCATTTGAATGCAAATTTGGGAAGTCTAGACAAATCAATAAATTATTCTTACAAAAAGTGTTTGAATTGTTGAGTTGAATAGATTCCAACAATCATTGAATCCAACTTCACATACACTGGAGAAGCTCACATTAAGATTCCAGGTAAACTGATTGTGCGAGGAAAATGCAAATCAGTCCCACTTTATGAGGATTTACTCAATGTCCCAACACTATTTCTGGTAATAAATAGAGACCAGTGTCTACCTAGAAACTTTATGAGGCATTTAGGGACTTATCTTGATGTTCTCAGGTACTTTTACACAGAATCCAGAGCAAATCATCCCAATCCAAGTCTGAGTTTTGCCAGGGATTTATTCCAAATTCATCTTGGTGCTACCCTCTGGTGGGTAAGACCAGATAGCAGAGATTGAACTTCTAATCCTGGAGAACATTCTGATAGAGTGAGTTTTTGTTTTATTTAGAGGAGGGATCATAAGATATTATTAAAACAACTTGAACATCTGGTTTGGGGATAAAGTCATTTTATTGCGTGACTGCCAAGCCACAGAGCCAAGCTTACCAAGAAAGCCTCCCTCTCTCCCAGCTTTCTGTAAAGCCTAATACCCAACTATAATAATATGCACCCTCCAACACAAACGAAGACTAGAGAGGAGCAGAGCGAGGTCTTCAAGATTCAAGGAAATTTCACCTGGTGGTTGGAAAATCAGAGCAATAAGGAGCAGCTAGACTCCCTTTCGGATCTTTTCTCAAGCTAAGTGCCACCTATTCAAACTCTCAGTCAAAACATTCAAGAAGAAAGCAATATCCAAAAGAGTGTTCACTGAATCCCAGTGAAATTCCTCCTCCCGCCATCGCTATCCTCTCCTCCATCAAGTTGAAGGACCAATGTTCAGCCTCAGAGAAAATAAGATTCAGTTAGTGAGGACCCTTAGAAGACACATGGGATGAGGCTTTTCTCTCTAAACGTGTCCAGTGCTGGTCTAGTCCTCTCCTGCTGTTGCTCTCTTGCTCTAGATGTGCCTTTAGCTATTTAGACTCATTCATCTATTCAAAAAATATTAGTGAGCACCTATCAGGTAACAGGCTCTGTACCAGGCACTGGAATCTGTGATATGATGGTATTTGTATTTTAGGCAGCCAAGATACAACTAATAGACATACACATAAAATGGTTGCTATTTATGAATGAGCTATGAAAGAAACAAACAAGCCATTGGATACGTAACCACCTGGCCCTCCCATTTCTCCCTATTACGCCCATCACAGACTCCTGAGTCAATCATGACACACTTCCCCACATTTCAGACAGTTAATAGCAATTGAACAAATTGTAAAAACAAGTTGAAGTCTACCTGCTGCCCCCAAACCTGGGTTTTCAGACAAGGACAATAACTCCCCCCCAATAGGACATACCTATGTCACATCTGCCTACTCACGGTATCAAAGAGTCGGAAAAGACCCTAGAGATCTGTTTCACTCAAGCCCCTTGCTTTACAGTGACCCACAGTGGGGCAGTAACCTGCCACAACCTCCCAGCTCACCAGCGGCAAAGCCCAGACTGGGACCCAAGTCTTATGACTCTGAGTCCGGGACCTCCGCCTGTTGTCTTCAATAGAGAGTGTAACACTTTGTCATATCCTACTCGACCATCTCTCCATGCACATACTGTGCTTTCATAATTTGAAGAGCAAGGAAGAGGGAGCAAAAGTAAAGGTCAGGAGTTAAGTAATTTTTCTGGTTGGCAAGATGGATTAATGAGCAGTACATGGTAGAAGCTTAAACAGGGAAAGGATTTCAGAACCCAGCAACTAAACAAGGATTCGGTTCTTTCTTAACTGTGCCAGAATTTCCAGAATGTGGATAAATCATCCCCCCTTTGAGTCCTCAGGTTTTCTTTTCAGGGGTGGGGATTTGGGAAAGAAGAGAGGGCTGGGGGTGAAGGAGATGTGGAGGCAGAGACTGGATTATTTCTTTTTCACATTTGCTACTTGCTCTTGCATTGACTACCCACCTAATGCAAATACCGAGAATGATCCAGTATATGCCAAACCAATGACACTATTTTTTGCATCTGATAGCAGTTTGCCGGAGAAAGTCAACTGTAAACAGGTTTTTAGGCTGACAAGCCAAGACCCCTCACAGAATTGACTCAGCAGTTATTTTGTCCAAGGTACATAGAGCAAGTTTGCTAAGTCTGGGTCATTCTGATAAATTCTTGAAAACAGGGACCCCAGACTACAAGGGGAGAACATCAAAGATCTCCCGGGGCTGTAACCAAGAGTTGGCAACCGGCCTATGTCCTCACTTCACTCCAGCCCTGGGGCCCGCAGCAAAAGGAAGCTCACTAGGCAGAAGTCCTGCTCGGCCTTCTTTGAGGCTACCTGCTCAGCTGTGACACCCCTGAAGAATCAGAGCTTCTCCATTTGAAACAATCTCAGCAGATCATCTAGTCCAGCCCTTACTCCAGGGAGGTAAATGAATATTGTCATTAACGAGACTTTACTACAGGCTTTTATGTGGAGACAAGAAGGATCAGAGGACGGAGTAAGCAGACGGGTTCCCAGAGGACCCAATAGGAACAGGAAGTGACTCCCTGGCTCAGGTAGGGAAAAGGTAGGAAATAAGAGGGCAGTGGCCCTCAAGCTTTTGCATGCACCAGACGGCTTTTAAAACACAGATCACTGGACCTCACCCTTAGAGCCTCTGATGCTAGTAGGCCTGGGACTCGAGAATTTGCCATTTCTGACAAGTTCCCAGGTGATGCTGATACTGCTGGTCCAGAACCCACATTTGGGGGACTTTTATAATAAGTAAAAAGAGGACAAAGAAGATAGCAACTGCCCAAAGTCATCTAGCTCCCCTCACCACCTGGAGGCCTCAGAGAGGGGGTTGGTGAGTAGGCATTTTCCATTGGTAGGTTGTTGGATGTTAGTCTTTCTGTCCATTAAATATTATATTTGAACTTAACAAGGATGCTGAGAAAGGAGGGCCTGTGACAGCGGGTATAGACCACAGAAATAATTCCCTGGGCAAATTCACTTAAAAATACACAAAAAGATAAAGCTCGGTGCTGGATGCAGATGATGTGGCTGAGCCCTAGAAAGAATGGGGAACTTCCTTGGGTCTGGCAATCCATTGAATTGGGATGGGAGTTGGGTAAAGATGAGAGGAGACCCTGGTCTCCTGTTCGCCCTGCTCCTTCACCATAGTGCCAAGTACATGACAGATTATAAATGATAAGGTGTTTTGCTTTTCCAATTATGTTAACTTTTATTTATATTTAGGAGACCCCACAACATAAGAGAAAGATTCCTGGACCAGGAGTTGGCAGGGCCCAATTCTGGCTTCACTATTGTTAGTTTTGTGATGCGGGCAAACCCCCTTAGCTCTCTGCATCCTAGCTTCTCCATCTGTAAACAGAAATAACAATGTTTGCCCTACAATCCTGCTAACTCCTTAAGGGTCCTGTGAGATCAGGTATAAAGGCACTTTACAAGAATATGAAGTGTTATAGAACTGGAAGGAATCATTATTCATTCAACAAAATTGTATTGGGTGTCAACCACGTGCTGGGCTCTGGGGGTTTTGTGAGGAAAAAAATAAACAAGGTTCTTGCCTCTTTTGGGGGGAAAAGAGGAAATAATAGGCTTCCTTTTCAGTCAAATTTTCTCCCCTCCCTGCCTCCCCTCCCAACCTTGCCCACTACTGAGAAGACTTGTAATGGGACCAGCAGAGTTAATAGATGCAACTTTCCTGGGAGAGTCCTGAAGAGTACGTATTCTTATCTCTCAGCCCAAAATGACAGACGAAGGAAAGGAGGCAATGAGCCAGCAAGGGGGTTGGAGAAGGCCTTGCAGTAGAGTCACTGGGTCCCAATCCTTGTACTCAATGGATGGCCTTGGATGAGGGATTGAAAACTTCTGTGGCCCCATTTTTATCTGTAATATGGAGATATATCAGGGGTAAGATTCAACAGTACTGGTTGTGTAAACATTGAAATACTTCTCTCCCAGTTGGTAAAGTGCCGCTCAAGTGTCCCCCATCCTTGCTACTCTAGGCGTCCAGACCCCACCCAGTCCTGGGACCTCTGGACCTTCCCACACTCAGTAACTAGGAGGTAATGCCTGGTCCAGCGGGTGTCTGTAATACCCGGCTCCAGTGTAATTTCCATATTGTTTCTCATTGGTTGGTAGCTGTGCCAAACCAATTGTTAAATATTTTTGACCATCACTTGAAGATCACTTGTCTATACAGTTTTTGTGAAGATCACATAATGAACTCAATAAGCGAATGTCTCAAATGCTGCTGTAAGAGGATGCTCAATGCAGTTTTGTTTCCTCCTGGGCAAAAGCAGTTTTCTTAGTGATGAAAAGTGAACAGAGGTGGGCAGAAAGGAAAGGGAGGCAAGAAGTTCGTTGAGAAGAAGGAAGGAGTGAGAATATTGTAAGTAGGTGGGGAGACACACTTCCCTCTGGACCTGGGATGTGCTTAGCAAGTGCCTTCTTGGAGTCCAAAGAGAAAGCAGGAGTCCTGGAAAAGGGCTTGGAGTTCCTTGAATGGAGCACAAAGTGTTACTGTTATATTGTAACAGCTCTTGCCCACACTGCTAATTTATTGCATTCTAATCTCCTCTTCACTGGGGAGACGAAAGTCTGAGCATGTCTCCCTTGCACAGCCCTGCAACCTGCTACTGGGAGAATAGTTTCCTTGTTTCACTGAGACTCCTCTCACATTCGTACTTTCTTGGCAAACCTGCTGAGAGGTATCAGAGTCACCAGGCACACCCCAGAACACTGATATGTTTGGAATTTAATCAAACGTCCCACAAAATGGGACTATTTACCTTACCCTTGGAGGCGCTCACTTTAAAAATATTTAAAAGTGATCAAAATACAAATTATTAGGACTCTGCCCTTCACAATGAGCTTTTTAGGATTTACGGTATTTTGATATACACCTCACTCTTCCCAAGAAACGAGGTCAGGCATTCCCTGATTCTGACATGTCAGTACAGCGAGTGGTGAAAAGGTGGCTGGGGTCCAACCCTTTTTCTCAGTGACACTTCTTAGCCTTGTTCCTTGGCGTCTCTTTTCTTGGAGGAGGGGCCTGGAAGAGCTTCTCACAGCAGTCTCATGTGGCATGGTCTTAATGCCCAGAATTACCAAGCTAAGAAGTCCAACGCTGTGGCTTTGAAGGCTAATTGTGAGCAGTCACAGGTCTAAAAGTCAAGACCCACAGGAGCCCGAGTGTCCGAGAGCCCAGACAGAAAAATCCTTTGGGGCTTACCAGTTCTTTAATTCCTCAATTATTACTCCCACTGTGTCCCCTGACTCCACCCTAGGGGTTATATTAACTCTTTTCTATGATTCCCAAACCCTCAGACCCACTCTCCCCACCTGACTCTCAAAAAGGCCCCTGATTCATTCACTTAATTGGGAAGATCCGTCTTCCCCACTCACCGCTCCTCTCCACCTCAAAACTTTGTTCTTATCCACTCTCCCTTCCTTTCCTTTGGCCTCTGAGGAAGGGTTTATCCTCCGTGCTGAATCGAACGCCCCAACCTGGGCTGATGATCAAATATCAGCCAATGGTTTCTCTTGGGTAATTTCTCCTCTCTAGAGCAGTCTCATCCTTTACGACCAGGAAGGACTCCCAGTCCTTCCCAGACTGCAAAATCAACACAAATACCCTCTTAACACTCTCAAGCTAGCACACCACCCCCTCCTTTCCCTCCACATTAGAATTGTTGAATTCGTAGTCTACACTGGCTGGCTCCCCTTTCTCAACCCCTCTCATTCCTCACACCCTTGCAATCTGACTTCTGCCCAAATGACATTATTGAGACAGTCTTAGAATAATTGGTGAAATAATGTTTCACCTTTGACTCTCAAATCATCACAGTCAAGTTTTTCTTTCTTTCTCAATCTTACCCTCGCCCTTTGCTCCTCCAGGGTATATGACCCTGTTGACATCCCCTTTCTTCTTGAAATATTCCCTGTACAGTACAGTAGTAGTCATTATACTTCTGCAATAATGAATAGTTTTTCTCAAGTTTCCTAAATGGCTCCTCCTTGGCTGAGAAAGAAAAGCATTCTCAAGACTCCTTTCCTCTGCTCTTTTCTGTCTTCCCCTTCTCTCCCTCCCGTCCTCTTCTCTCTCTCAACAGTCGCACCTATTGCCATGGTCTCAGCAGCCACCCCTTACCTCTATAGAATTGACTCCCACATCCTTTCCTCTAGAACTCTCTTGCCTGCTGGATTCCAGACCCGTAACTCGAAACCTGCTGGACTTCTCCTTTTATATGTCCTACTGGCATCTCAGCACAGAGTTCTCAATATCAAAATCATTCTCTTCTCCTTGACACCTATTCAGCCTTCTGGCCTCTTGATTTTTGTAAATGGAACAAATATTACCTTAGTCATGCAAACTGAAAATATTTGACTCTTTGTTCTGCCTCACCCCATTTATTTAACTCACTTTTTATGTTTGGTTGTTTTCTGAATTGTCTCTTGGCTCCATTCCCTCTTTTCTGTCACAATTGTTAGCACCCAAATCTCCACATTCTCTTCTTCTTGTCTGGACTCCAGCAATAGCCTTTTAGGTGGCTATCTCTTTGATTTCATGTTTCTTTTTCTATTTGTATTATACACCTCAGCAAAACCAATATTCCTGAAGCCCACTTCTGTTGAAAGCCTTTCATGGTTTCACCTCTCTGCTCAGTTAAATTTGGACTCTTTAAAATGCCATTCAAGGCTTTCCATATGTTGACCCTAAAAGATATTTTCAGGCTTAGTTCTTAGTACAGTCCTATAGTTAACCTATAACTTTCTAGTCAAATGACACAATTTCTTAGTTATGCCCAATGATTTCCAGTTTCTGTCCCTCTTTTATATTCTTTCTTTTGCCCAGCACCTCCAAGAGCACCTTTGCTCAAATTCACTAGCATCTATCCCATTTCTGAATCCCTACAAAACTTTCTTTGAGCTTCCTTGTTTCCATGAACATTGGCAGCTTAATATCACCTATTCTGAGAGCCTGACTTCTCTTCTCTCCAGTTTTTAAGACCTTTGGGGAGAAAAATCATAGACCTCTTTAGAATCTTGCTCAGCACCTTCTACATAATCTGCCCCAATATATATTTGTTGAATGTTGAATGAAAAAAATCATTACATTCTTAGAAACTTTATAATCTATTTCTTGTATTGTGTTTTGGAAAAGTTTTAAATTTTTTCTTCTATTTATTTTTTATTTTAATTAATGACTACAAAATACTAGAAACCAGTCACCTCACATAAACATTCTCACAACAAACTCATTTCTGCTCAAAGATTGCCATTCTCACCAACATTTTTAGAGTGATTATGAATTCCTATTTAAATAATTTAGTGGAAAAAGAAAATAAATATCTGATTATAATGTACTCAGAAGCTTCTGGGCCATGATGTTATGGAATTGGTACTTCTTTTTTTAAAAAAAATACCCAAAGCTTTGTAATAATGAGACATCCAAGGTACTAAGCACAAAGTCCTTTATACACTCTCCCAATGCCCAACCCTCTTCACCTACAGTCTATCTGTAAGAGGATTTAGGAAAGAGAAATAACAGAAGGTGATATATCTGACCACAGAACTTTAAGAGGGTCCCCTACTGGTCTTTGCATAATTTTTCATGACCTTATACATCAAAAAAAAATTAAACTTAGTCAACTACCTGAATATTGGCTTTCCAAATTAAAAAAAATGAAATATTTGGAAAATACCCTCAATAACTAACAAAAAACGGTTGGTTATTGAATGCAGGGACCATATGTCAATACCTTGTTTGTTTCTCCCACAGGACTCAATCCAGTTCTGAGCACATAGTGAATGACCAATCAGTCCTCATCCATTGATTATAGATAGTTGATTTGATTTTAAGGGACTCGTTGGGAAACTTTCCTTGATCCCTCAACTCAAGTGACAGCTGACAATCCTTGTAGACCAAACCTGTATCTAGAGCCACATATTGACAGAGAACTAACCACACAAAATTTTGTCAAACAATTGGTTGTCAATGAAATTCAAGCTTTGTTAAGTGAGAAAACAAGTGGTTGGTAGGTGGGATCCAAGTCTTTTAAAACAATTTTTTTTACAGTGTGTGCGTGTGTGTTTCCAGACGCATGTATGTACTTTTACTCTGGCTGCAGAGTGGAAACAAGCAGTTCCATCTCATTTGGGCCATTGGAGCCTTCTTCAACAGGTAGACTCCTCTAGCAATCTTGGACCATTTCTGTGCCACAGGCAAAGTTTTCTTTTTCCCAAACTTTATTTTGAAACAAGTTCAAGGAAATTCAAAACAGCAGGGTTGGGTGAAAAAAATAAGAAGTCTTTTGTTCAGCATGTACAGTTTGAATCATGTCAGGAAATATTACTACTTCCATTTCATTACACTTTACTTTGGAGGAGCCATTTTTTTTTTAACCAAGTCAGGAGAACTCTAAGTCAGGAGGCTGTCCATAGTTGAGTCTCATGGACAGATGGCCGTCTCAAACATATAACAAAGGGTCTGTTGTGATGTTGCCAATTCTATTTCATGAAATCTTTTTTGGTATAAACTGGAGAAAGCACTTTGTTCAGTTAAAGATTTCTTTTTTCTGCCAGTTGTCTTTGCCAAGGTCAATGTTTCTATTACATGGGGGAAGTATACACTCCCTCTCGTGGCTGATTTAACACATTTTTCTTTACCAAAAGACCCACAGATCTCAGTACCTAGAGTGTCCTAGTGTGATGTGCATTCATTTGACAAATTTTTATTGAGTTCCGATTATGTGTCAAGCAACATACTAAGAAACTGGAGTTGGAAAACCCATGGTTTTGCTCTGGGCCTGCTACACACTAACTAACCATTGGACTTGTTCACAAGGCAGCCACTTAACCTCTCAGTGCTTCATTCTCTCAACAGTGAGATGTGTATCTGCACTGCTTATCTGAAAGCCTAGCATCAAAGATCCAAAAAGATAAAATAACAGCAAGAGAGATCATATGTTGTAAATTAGATGCGGTCACTCCAATGCTTAAAATAATTTAATGTCTTTCCTTTGCCCTTAAAGTAAAATCTAACCCCTTTTCATAGATTCAAAGACCCAGCATAATCCAGCCTCTGCCTCCTTGTCAACTCCATCTCACACCATTCTCCCTCTGAAGAGTCTCACACCTCCATACTGGCCAATGTTTGTCTCCTTGAAAGCATGATTTCTCCCTGAAGGTCTTCACTGTACTTTCTCCTCTTCCTGGTAAGCTCTTTCTTCTTCTCTTCATCTACCTAAACTCTTATTTATCCTCACCTTAAAAGCCACTTTCTCAGATATTCCTTTGTTAACCACCAACTCTAAAATTTGCTCCCTTTGTTCTTGTCTTTTGTAGAAACTTATTTTCCTTTATAGCATTTATCCCATATAGAAATGTATTTTTTGTTTTTAAAAATTTTTAATTGGCTATCTTCCTCACTAGAATGAAAGTTCTATGAGGACAGGTCCCATGACTGTATAGTTCCCTACTATATACCTTGTATCCAGAAATGACATCGATTAGAATTTTGAGGAATGTATGAATGAATGAAACCTGTGAAGTGTATAGAAATGTGAATTCATTATTATAGAAAAATAAAATAATATGTAATATCCAAGAAAAAAGAGGAGGAAATGCAGTTTGAGAAAGAAGTTGGTGTATTTAACAGGTATCATTGGGATATGGATTTTTAAAATTATTTTGTACTCAATTATGATAATGTCATATATTTCATGACTAGTTAATTAAACAGACTTATAGAACTTTATAATGTAAACCCTCAGTTTGTAGATGATAAAACTGGGGTCCGGAGATGTGAAGTGGTTTGTCTAAGGTCATACAGGGGCAGAAAGAATTAGAATATATGCCTCTGACTCTTGATCTAAAGTTCTTTTCACCACATTGTACTTATTCATGGATATCATTGTTATTATAAGACCTCATTTCTTAAAGCTTGATATGTTTATTAAACTCCTGTATTAATTCTAGACTAGAGTGACTATAAACAAGTTGCTTAATATTTATTGAGCATCCTTCATCCTAACCTCCTGGAACTGAGATAGGCATATATCTTAGCTCATTCCTTTCCTTCCCTCCTTCTCTCCTTCCCTCCATCCCTCCTTCCTTCCTTCCTTTCTTCCTTCCTTCCTTCTCCCTTCCTCCCTTCCTTCTTCTTTACTTTTCCCTTACTGAGGGCATTTTATCATCCTTTGTGCTCAGAGGTTCTTTTCCATCTGGAAACACATGGTCTTCAGTTCTGGGAAATTTTCTTGAATTATTTCTTTTATCATTTCTTTTCCTCCATTTCCTCTGTTTTATTTTTCTGTAACTCTGCTTTCCCTTCAAACTCTTCTATTGAATTTTTTATTTCCACTATCACAACTTTAATTAACAATAGCTCTTTAAAGTTCTTTTGTTTCTTTTTAAAACAAACTGATCTTGTTTCAAAGGTACAATATACTTTCCTAACTTTCTGAGAAAACAAATGGCACTATTTTTGAAATTACTTTTTTCTTTGCATTTTTTGTCTTTACTCTATGTTCTTTTTCCCCCGTTAGTATGTTTTAGTTGCTGTCTTTCATGTTGAGGCTTTCCTCAAGTGTTTTGTGATTCTTGGATGCCCATTTTGTTTAAGAGAGAATAGGTTGCCAGATAAGTATGGAACACTCAGTTAAATTTGAATTTTATTTAAACAACAAATGCATTTTTAGTATAAGTATGTCCCAAACATCACATTTTTATTTGCTAAATCTGATCATCTTAAGAAAGGAGCACAAAGCAGCTGAAGAATGATCTGTGTGAATGGATAGTGACTCCTGGGTGTCATTAAGGTGGTCTGACTGGGCCGTTTCATTAAAGGATGCCTGATCATCAGTATCTTGGGTTCATCAGAGTCCCTAGACCAGAATCATTCAATCTTCAGCCCAGAGGCTAAAAGTATGGCTGTCAGTGTTTTGAAAGCCAAGGTAGGAGAGCAGATTGGGGTTCTCACCATTCAGAATGTGCACTTTTAATGAATCTCCCTGTTTGCAGGTAATTGCACCCGGTAATGCCTGGCATCCCACTCTCTAGAATCTTTCTGATACAGCCTCTCTAGAGAGTCACCTTCAGTCTTCCTCCAGGAGGGTAAGGAAACTACTTCCAAACAGACTGTTAGCAAATCCATGTCAGCTTCAGATGCATCCCCACTTTCAGAGATATTTCTTGCTGCCAATTTCTGAGCTTTTGGGGGTTTTGCAGTGAAAATCAGGTTGCTTCTGGGCTTCCCCGACTGCCAATTTAAATTTCAGTTTCATGGGTCTGCTAAACCAGTTAGCGCTCAACCATCTGCTTTCTATCTTCCAGAATGTTGTTGTTGTTTTTTTTCTCATTCTTTTTGTTCTTATGGGTTAATGTCTTTAAAATCAATCCCTTTACTGTCTTTTTAGTGCATCTTGGAGATGGAGTGTAATGTAAAGCATATGTTAAATCTGCCGTCTTTAACTAGAAGCATAGCCATGAATTTTCAAAATGACTACAGGAGAGTCACTTAATTGCTCTTTTCTCAATTTTCTTTTTTGTAAAATGAGAAGTCTAAGAGAGATGATTGTTGATGGACCCCACATAACATTTTATGATTGTATAATTTCTTGCATTATCATTCTTAACTGAGACCATCAGGTTACAACTTCCTAAACCTTCAAAACAAATTCTGTGTCCAGTCTTGTAAGGAATAGACAAAGACATGGTCTACATTTTCAATTATATGGAGCCTCTCAACTCTGTTACTTGCCATTACGAGACCTTCTCTGGAGCAAGGACTTCTCTGAAGTGTATTTCCCCTCAAATGGAGACAATGATATCAACTTCTCTCATAAGGCTGCTGAGATGAGCAGATGAGTCAATCCACAGAAAAGTGCTTCCCATAAGGAAACTTGCTATGCAAATCGTAGTTGATACAGTTATTTTTTGGATTATGCAACTTCTCAGCACAATGGTTCTTGGCCTTTCTAAAGTCTTCCTCTTGGGGAATCATAGTATTGACCTTTAATTGCCTGGACTCAGTATAATTAGTGCTACTAGTCCCTGCAGGTTCCCAGTGAATCTGTTCCTATAAAGCATTGAGTCCTCAAAGACACTAATGATACTATTAATAAGGGCCACTCTTAATTGAGAAACCACTAATGTGTCAGGTAATCTACAAAGTGCTTTATATATATCATCTTATATATATCATCTCTAATCTTTACAACTACCCTGCAAGTAAGTTGTATTGAACCCATTTCATAGATAAGGAAATTGAGGCTCATGGAAGTTAAGAGATTTGGCCAAGTTCACTCACTCAGTAAATAGCAGAGTTGGGATTCAAACCAGGTCTATCTGGCACCAAACCCATGTGTATTCTTTTCCTATGTCATAATGCCTTCTTAACTTTTTAAAAATCACTAATTTGTCTTATCACATTGAGTCTGAAATGTGAACAAGCTAAGATGGTAGCTATAATTTGGCTCTGCCTGGTCTCAATTTTGGCATCCCCACAATGGATTCTGAGCTCTGATCATGAGCGTCCATTGGTCATCCTTTCTCGTGCCTCCCTGCTTTTGCTTGTGCTAGTTCTGTGCTTTGAGTATCCTCTCTCCCTTTCTCTGTTCAGTGACTATCTCCTCGCCCTGCAGGGCTCCATCAAGGTCCAATCTCTTTGTGAAGCTTTTCTTTACTTCTCTAAGCAAAATTAATTGCTTCCCTTCTCTATGTTCTGAGCGTTTTCATTTGTATCGTACAAAATTGCCTCTTTTTAACCATTTTTGACCTACAAAAATGATGACTTCATATTGTTCAACCAAATATCTCCTTATCCCATTGTATTGTAGTTGGGGACAGGATGTGTCTGTTCCCTCCCCACCCTACACGCAGAATATAAGGTCCATGATGGTAACTATTGTAAGAGCCGACCTCTGAGCATTTACTAAGGGCCAGAACTGTCCTGCACACTTTACATGAAATAACTCTTTTAATCCTCAGAGCAACTCTAGAAAATTTGCATATATATGCATTATATTTATACATATAAATATTATGTATAATAATATTATAAATTGTATATATTACATATAGTATGTATATATACATTATATGCATATCATCACTTTATAAGTGAGGAAACTGAGGCATACAAAAGTTAAATAACTTGCCCAAACTCACAAAACTTGGCAGAGCTTGGATTTGAGCCGAGGTAATCTGGCTTTAAAATCCAGTTTTTCTTTTTTTTGATTATAAAACCCGTAGTCTTAACCACTTCCCTAAAAATCCTTCTCCTACTATTCTGTCGGGTTGTTTTTTGTTCACTAGTATACTCCCAGGACGTAGTATAAGGCTAGGTGCCTAGTGGTGCTCAGTCAAGAGATGAATGAATGAATTCGGTCATTCATTCAAGGTCATCAGCCATGTTTACTAAGCACCTACTCTGTGCTCCCAGATATTATGGTAGTAGACACCAAAAAAAATAAGGCCCAGCTCCTGCCCTGTGGAGATCATGGTCCCACCGGGGACCCTGGTAAATAGCACAGCAGTTATAATGGAGAGTGATGGCTGGACTCAGTGATGGGCATCAGAAGAGGTATGAATGGCCTGCTGAATGCCTGGTGGAGAGGAGGAGGTGGCACAGGAGACAGCCAAGTCCTGGGGGAGGGAAGCAGTAGAATTATCCCTGTGAAGGAGTGCTCAGGGTACACACAGACGAGTTCCAGGCAGAGGAAGCAGCTTATACAAAGGTCTTGTGAGGAGGCAGGAGCAAAGCAGGCGGTGGGAGTTCAGAGCAGAGCAGAGTGGGGTAGGACTGCGGGGTGTGGAACCAAGGGTGGGGAGGTGGACCCCAGCCCTATTACCTACTCCCTCAGGGACCTTGGGTCCTTAACCTTGTGTCTCAGTTTCCTTTCTTGTAAAAATGGGTGTGACAACA
Source organism: Tapirus indicus (assembly GCA_031878705.1). Lineage (NCBI taxonomy): Eukaryota > Metazoa > Chordata > Mammalia > Perissodactyla > Tapiridae > Tapirus > Tapirus indicus. Next base: position 125,390,038 of record CM062920.1, on the reverse strand, counting down.
GTATTCACTTGGTGAGATTGGAAGGAAGCTTACCTGAGTTAATACTTGCAAAGCACTTAGTGTCTGGTTTAAGGAAAATGCTCAAAAATAGTTCTTAAGTAATTAATTTTCCTGTGTGTAGAGTTAATGAAAGAAAAGACATGCTTCAGGAGAGTTACACGTTTATGATTAGAGCCTCTAACTGAGTTCTCATAATTATAAAATAATTAGAATAATAGACATCACTTATTTATTGTGTGCTTAATAAGCATCTTGTGGTGTGCTAACCTCAAAACAACATTGAGAGGAAGGTGCTAATGTCCCCATTGTATACACGAGTTCCCTGAGGCTCAGAGGAGTTAAAGAACATTCTCACACTGAGCAGAGACAGGTTTTAAACCGGGCATTTCCTTCAGAGTCTTTGAGCTGAGCCACCCTGCTATAATGCCTTTCTGGTTTGCAAGTTTTAAAGTGAAAGTGAGATGTGTTGGGTCCTAGATCCTTCTTGATTTAATGGGGCTATCTGAAAACAGAAAATCATACAATGGAATGAAAAAATACATGTATTACATATTCTTGTTTGTTTCCATCTCTTCAGGCTTCTTTCAATCGATTAATGATGCCCCAAACCCCAAGACCTTACACGTAGAGCTAAAAGTGACGTCCTTGTGGCCAAATGCTCAAGATATCATCCGTGGAGTTTTCTCCCCTCCTCATTCTTCATCTTCTCTTTTAAAATTTTACCCCAAGCTAAAGGTTTCATTTAAGGTTCTAGATTGAAATCTTCAAAAGAAAATATTTATTTAAAAAACCCCATAAAACACGAAGTCATTGGTAGAATACACAGTTTTAGAAATGAAGCAGTAGGGCATAGCTTTGGAACTAAAGATTTGGGAAGCTGAGAATGCTAAACCTGGATGAGACTTCAATGAATATCTAGAGATGAAAGAGTTAAGGGCAAGAACCTGCTTTTGAAATTCACGGCCTTAGGTAAGCTGTTTATCTTCTCTGTGCACCAGATTCCTTATCTCATAAATGGGAATAATAATAATACTTGCCACAAAGGTTATGACAGGAAGAGTAAATGAGTTAATTCATGAAAAATGCTTCGTACAATGCCTGGCAGACAGTCAGTGCACAGTTACTTTCCTGAGGTCATCCAACTAGCTAATGTCAGAAAACAGAATTCTCACTCTCCATCCTGTTTTCCAGGCAAGTTTTTTTAACAACAGATTATTATGAACACTTTCAACATAATTGATATTTGAGTTCCAGAGTGTGTGTTTGTTTCTAGGAACTGATTCATATTTATTTCCTCCTATTTCTCTTTCTTCTGGTATTGTAATATTAACTCCTTAGGTAGAAAGCCCTTTGATAAATTTTTGAGCAATAATAGTAGTCCTAGATCAAAGCCAGGCAGCTGAATTTATGGTATATATCCTTTTTAAAATTATTATCTTAACTTTACAGAAAAAAGAGCAGCAGCTGATGTTAAAATTAAAACACATGTGTTTGTTTTTGGCTGAAAAATCCAGACAGAATTACCAAAGTGTTAAAAACCTTCAGAAATAGCTATAGATGGAGCTATTAAAGCAGACAGTGGGGGCTGGCCTGGTGGCATAGTGGTTAATTTCACACACTCTGCTTCGGCGGCCCGGGATTTGCAGATTTGGATCCTGGGTGTTGTCCAACGCACTGCTCATCAAGCCAAGCTGAGGTGGCATCCCACATACAGCAACTAGAAGGATGCACAACTATGACATACAGCTATCTACTGGGGTTGTGGGGAAGAAAAAAAAGCAAAAAAGGAGGAAGACTGACAACAGATGTTAGCTCAGGGCCAATCTTCCTCAAAAAATAAATAAATAAATAGACAGTGACAATGATGCCTCTGAAAGTGATATAATTGTGAAGGCTTAAAATTTAGCATCTTTTTGTTTTTGAAATTAAACCATATATATACATACACACACCATATATAAGGACACAGACTCAAGTTATCTAGAACTTGCAGAGTCAGAAACAGAGGAAAACTTGCCTCCTGTTCATTTTATATTATGGAGTGCAAGGTTCATTTGTGAAATATTGTCGTGGGATGGGGAAATGTGGCCATTCCTCCCATCGTTTTCTCCTAGCCTGGCTGCGAATTTAGAAGAGATTCACAGTAGAGGGAATAAGAATTAGGGGGCTAACTGTATTATGAGAAAAAGCATGTAATTCGAAGAGGTCATCAGGAAATCATTTCCCAAGGAGGGCCCTTGTCTTTGAAATCCTTTCTCACTCCTGGTCTAACAAAGCCCTAGTTCATTGAACCTCAAAGGATGATCTTAAGCAGCTGGTTTTGGCTGGCCAGCTTTGATGGCTGGGGTGTTTGAACTGCAGTGGGGGTTAAAATGGTCTATTTCAGTTTAATTATTTGTGTATCTGCTCAGGATTCCTCTCAAGGAAGAATGGGCTTCATCCTGTGGGAAATGAGCATCTCTCTGTGAGTAATAGAGGGTCTTAGGCAAAATAAAATCACTTTTTCAAGAGCTCAAGTTGATGTTTTGGTCCATGAGTTCATCCTATAACTTGGTGCTTAAGTGGTCCATTTGGTTTGAGTGAGAAGAATCTGCAGTTTCACATCTCTGCGCCTTTTATTTTCTGCAGTCTCGAATATCCCTCCACACCTTCACACTTTCCTAAATCCTGTTCCTTCTCCAAGGATTCCCTTCTGTAACCTTCCCAAATCATTTAACTTCAAAATTCAAATAAAATTTTAACATTCCTTTGGTGTCCTGGGCGAGGAGCCCAGAGACCAATGCCCTCTGGACTTGGCTTCATTTCAGAGATTGTTGAGAGTACATCACAGCATGGAATTTTGTAATTTTACCTTTATTTTCAAGGAGAAGAGTTGATTTTCTTCTACAGTATATCCCTCCCTTTCTGGGCTGAAGAGTTGCTGAATAGATTCCTCCATCAGAATATAAATTCCATGAAGGCAAGAGCTTGTCTAGTTTATTGCTATATCACAAGACCTATGATGTCTGGCGCATTGTGGGTTCTCATTCATTTAAATGAATAAGTGAATGACCCAGTGTATCAGTCAGGGTAGGCTGGGTTACTCTGCAACAACAAGCAACCTTCAAATCTTATTTCTTATGCATTGCAGGTCAGCTGGGAGCTCTGCTCTACACCTCTTCGCTTTGTAACCCAGCTGACAAAGCAGCCACCATCTTGAATGTTGCTTATTACTGGATAGAGGAAAAGAGAGTTCTAGGTTTCCAAATAGCAATAGAATATTCTGGCCTGGGAGTGATATGCAATCCTTTCACCCACTACTCATTGGGCAGAACTAGACACTTGGCCCTCCCCAAATCTCGGGGTTGTATGTGCATCTTACTATGTGCTCCCAAAGCACTGATAGCAGTAATGACTGCTACATTAGAGCAGCAAGGCTTTTTAATTGAAGTGGTTTGGGGGATCTTGTCCATTATGAGAATTTTTGTGAGGCCATGAGCAGCTCCATTTCTCAGAATGACTTTTAAAGTCATAAATCAATCACTTTAAAGAAGGACAATATCACCCCAAGAGAATGAAAATCTGTTCTTAGGGAGTGAAAAAATTTAGAACTTTTAGCCCTCCTAAGGGCCACACAACATAAACAGATAGTATATTTGTGGTATTTAAATATCATCGTGGGGGCAAGTAGGAAAAAATATCTACACAGGCTCCTTAGGGAACAATAATGAAAAAGGTTGAAAAACACTGCTCTGAACTGCTGAGAGGTGAGCTTATATCTGGACTTCTTTTTGCTGGTGTGTTTGATGGGACTTATGGCTCCCTAGGGCATGTGGATTGTTTCTTCTGGTAGTAAAGAGATGACGTCTCCACTCCAGGCCATTTTCATAAAAGTAATCCCTTCCTTTGTTGTATCTGCTGTGCTCCAAAATGTCCTCATATGTGTAGGTATAGAAGGCCTACAGACAGAACATAACTAATATTAGTATTAGTATATAATAATATTGTAAAATTAGTGGTAATTTTATAGTCAAGGCAAATTTCAACCCCCTGGACCACCATTTAGGATAACTAATGCCAAATCAGTTGGGTTCTATGCTAAATAATGGACTGACTGGTATTCTTGCTCTGATATTTTCAGTCATGTGAGTTTGGAAATTTAAGTCGCAGACTCACATTGAGTAGTTAAACATTCGCTGACTTCCACAGGAAAACCTTATTATAACGAGAAGGTCAAAGAAGCAAAAGATCCCCCTTTTATCTCTCAGTAAACCTGGGTTAGAAATTTTGCTCCCTGTGTTTCAATTGTAGCTTGAGCACTCATTTACTGAGGGACTTTCTTCAAGTTAAGTAATTTCTTTGTGCCTTGGTTTCCTCATAGTTAAATGGGAACAATAATAATACCTACTTCATAAGGTTGTTGCAAGTATTAATTGAAGTAATATATATAAGTGTTCTGAACAGTGCCTGGTGCCTGGTACGTCCCAGATAAATATTAGTTATCGCTAGCTACATTACACTATTATTACTATTATTCCTCATACATGGTCCTCAGCTTTCTGTGTTATAAGTTGAGGCTCTCTCTTTCTGCAATTCACTTTCTCCTAGGAGCTTTCAGAGATTTGATTAGGTATGTATGTATAACTCGATGAACTCTAAGTGGAAGTCGCTGGATGGGATTTCAGGGAAAACTGTTTCAAAGAACTGCACCCAGAAAGCATGGTTCTTTGGCATTTAGTTCTTTCCACCCTTTTCTTACCAACTGAAATGCAGATGGATTTTATTCCCGTTGGTGCAGCAGCCACCTTGAGGCAGCAACCACGGTACCATGACTTTAAGGACAGTGCAGCAGAAGGCTAGAAAGAAGTGAAATCCACGGCAACACTGTTGGGCAACTACATCGCTCTAGACAAACCTCCTCCTGGCTCCTTGATACATGAAAGAAGCAACTGCTTGTGTGTTGAAGCCACTGTTTTCTGTTGCTTGTGGCAGGAAGAAAGCATTTTATGTTGATACACTATTTTTACCTACATGAAAATGTTTCTGGAAATCTGAATGTTTCATAAAAATGAATGGAAAAATATATGCATTTATAAACTGCTGGCAAAAAGCATATTCCCAGAATATAGTAGGGGTGAAATAAGTTTTTGAATTTCTTTCCTCCAAAATGATAAAACACAAGGGTCACTCCATATGACACTAAGCAAATAACCATTTGCCCTTTTTATTATTATTATTTTAAATTTTATTTATTTTATTTTATTTTTACAGCATGATTGAGATATAACATTGTGTAAGTTTAAGGTGTACAATGTAATGATTTAAGATATGTATAGACTGCGAAATGATTCTCACAATAAGGTTAGTTAACACATCCATCACCTCACATAGTAACAATTTGTGTGTGTGTGTGTCTGTGTGGTGAGAACACTTAAGATCTACTGTCTTAGCAACCTTCAAATATACAATAAAGTATTGGTAACTATAGTTACCATGCTATACATAATATCCCCAGAAATTATTCATGTTAAAACTGGAAGTTTGTACCCACTGGCTGCCTTCACACTTTTCTCTCCACCTTACCCTACCCCTGTCAACCACCAATCTTTTCTCTGTTTGTAAGTTTGGTATTTTTAGATTCCACATAAAAGTGAGATCATACAGCATTTGTGTTTCTCTGTCTGACTTATTTCACTTAAAATAATGCCCTCAAGGACCATTTGTGTTGTCACAAACGGCAGGATTCCCTTCTTTTTTATGGCTGAATAATATTCCACACTATATATATACCACATATTCTTTATACATTCATCTGTTGATAGGCACTTAGCTTGTTTCCATGCCTTGACTATTGTAAATAATGCTGCAATGAACAAGGGAGAGCAGATATCTCTTTGAGATAGTGATTTCATTTCCTTCAGATACATACATAGAAGTGGAATTGCTGGGTCAAATGATGGTTCTATTTTTGATTTTTTAATTCCATATTGTTTTCCATACTGGCCATACCAATTTACATTCCCACCAACAAGTGCACAAGGATTCCCTTTTCTCCACGTCTTCACCAGCATTTTTTATCTCTTGTCTTTTTGATAATAGTCATTCTAATCAGTGTGAGGTGATATTTCATTGTGGTTTTGATTTGCATTTCCCTGATGACATGCCAACAAATTGGACAACCTAGAAGAAATGGATAAATTTCCACAAAAATACGACCTACCAAAACTGAATAATTAAAAAATAGAAAGTCTGAGCAGACTATGACAAGTAAGGAGACTGAATCAGTAATCAAAAACCTCCCCCAAAGAAAAGCCCAGGATCAGGTAGTTTCACTGGTGAATTCTGCCAAACATTTAAAGAATTAATGCCAATCCTTCTCAAACTCTTCCAAAAAATTTAATAGGAGGGAATACACACAAACTCATTTTACAAGGCCAGCATTACCTTGACCCCAAAGTCAGATAAGGATATTATAAGAAAAGAAAATTACAAGCCAATATCCTTGAAGAATATAAATGCAAACTTCTTCAAAAAAATACGAGGAAACAATTCAACAGCACACTAAAAGGATTATACATCATGATCAAGCAGAATTCATCCCTGGGATGCAAGTTTGGCTCAACATACACAAATCAATAAATATGATCCATCACATTAATGGATTGAAAGATGAAAATCATGTAATCATCTCAATAGATGCAGAAAAAACATTTGGCAAAATTCAACATTTATTCATGATAAAAACGCTCAACAATTGGATACAGAAGGAACATACCTCAACATAATAAAGGTCATGTATAACAACCTATAGCTAACATCCTACTCAATGGTGAAAGACTGAAAACTTTTCATCTAAGATCAAGAATAAGACAAGGATTCCCATTCTCACCACTCCTATTTAACATACTACTGGAAGTCCTAGCCAGAGTAATCAGGAAGAAAAAGAAATAAAAATCATCCAAATTGGAAAGGAAAAAATAAAATTGTCTTTGTTTACAGATGACGTCATCTTATATAAATAAAATCCTAAATACTCTACTAAAAAACTGTTAGAACTAATAAAGTAATTCAGTAAGATTTCAGATTTCAGAATCAAGCTACAAAAATCACTTGTGATTCTATATACCAACAATGAATTATCTGAAAAAGAAATAAAGAAAACAAATCCATTTACAATAGCATCAAAAACAAAAAAAAACACTTAGGAATAAATTTAACCAGGGAGATGAAAGATCTGTGCACTGAAAACTGTAAGACATTGATGAAAGAAATTAAAGATGCAAATCCTAGACCTCCAGCTCACAGTGCAGTTGTAAGGAAGGTTGAAGAGAGGGAATCTGGCTTCCATACTGGGATGTGGGCCTTACCTCCCATGAAGACTCATATACAGAAGGGCATTTTCCAAACATAGAAAGGGATTTTAAATATTAGCCAGCCAAAAAGAATGATTCTCCACAGCTAAGCAGCAGAGTCAGAATTCAAGCCCAGATCTCTCTAACAACAAAGTCCGTACTTTATGCTGAAAGGCTCATAATTTGTAGTGAGGAATCTAGGCTCTAAATTTTTAAGATAACAGGGCTCCATCTGGTGAATTCAGGGGGATGATAACAGTATTGTGTATGTTTATAAGTCATCTTTCTTCCTTCTCTTTAGAAGTTTCTTCAAGGGTCTGATGGCATTCCCATGAGGTGGGTTGACCAAGAGGGGGCTTTATTTTCTTTGACAGCTGTGTTGACAGCTGTATAAATTGCAGTGTGAAAGTGGTATATCTGTTGAAAAGGATACATTCCTAGAATATGCAGTGTGATAGCATGAAATGAGCTTTGGAAGTGGAATCACTCGGAAAACATCCTTCTTCAACTCCCCTTACTCCTTCAGCAGGTTTTCACAGAAATGGTGAGTCTTGGCTGAACTTTTCAGTTATTTCTGCACTTGCTTACTCATACAGCCTTCATCCTTTGAGGAGATGTGGCAAATCTGGTTGAAGAGACCCTAGGTCATCTTGTTTTTAGTAACGGGTGGAGTCATTGTCGAAGGTCCTTGGCCCTGCTCTGTTTCTTACTGATGCTGCAGCAAGTGCTCCCGGCCTCTGACCCATTTCCCATCTCCATGTGGAGTGCAAAGAGGCCTGGGGGACTCACCACCCTCTTCTGGCTGCTCTTTCCTGGGGTAGGCTGGGAGATAAGGTGGGCTTGTGACTGGCTGGATATGTAGGCTTTAGGGCTACATGTAGACCTACTTCTTGCTACAGGGGGTCCCCAGGTTGGGATTTAGAGAGAGAGAGAGAGTAGGAAGCCTCATTTTTGTGTTCTCCAATGCCTTTTACCAGATGATCTCAATTTCCACTTTATTAGGTCATTGATAAAGTTAACATTTTGATTCCCATTTAGCTACTGGAGCATAAATTGGACCCTTGGGTTCAAATATGTCTACTTAATGCATTTGTCAAGTCACCTAGCCTCCCTAAGCCTCAGTTTCCCCAATATGAAGTGGTGATAGTAATATCTGCCTCACAAACATATAACCACAGTAAGGACTAAAAGAGATTCCGTTTGTTAAATGTGTTATCTGGCCAAGCCCATAGTAGGTCCTCAAACCATGTGAGCTGAAAAGGAATTTTTGAAAAGACAAGGACTATTTACCTTTTAAAATAAAAACAGCTCATTGAAAGGGGTAAAAGAGAAAATCAGAATAGGTTCTAATTTGGTAGCATTTAGGAAAGGAAGTTTAATTAATTGTTTGTCATTTTTTCCTCCTTAATAGTAGCTATTATTTATTGAGGACTTACTCTGTACCAAATATTTTACCAACATCACCATACTTAACTCTCATAAGAAACCTCTGAATTCAGTGCTATTATAAGCAGTCCCATTTTACAGATGAGAAAAACTGAAGCTTAGAGAAGGTAAGTAGTAAGTGGCAGGGTTGGGATTGGAGCTTGGGCCTGTCTGGCTCCAGAATCAGTACCTGTAACCATTATTCTCTCCTTGGGTACAGAGGAAATTTGGGTCAGTCTCCCCCATGATATGATTGCACAGCCCCAAATGGTGGAGTGTGAATGAATGAAAGTTAGCTTTCCCTGTGAGCAGTGGATCAGAATTCAAACCCAAGTCTGTAAGGTGCCATACCTGCGACCTGCAAAGCTATACAGTATGGCTCTTGTCCTGGGTCCTGTGTCACTTACCTGCACAGATGGAATGTGTTACAAATTCTGGCACCTAGGTCAGTAAGAGAACGATGAGACAGGACATTAACACTCAGGCCATCTGGATATGAAGTGACCTCCATACCCCATCAGGATGCATCGGTTTGTTAACCCATCTCAGTTGGCTCTGTAAGTGGTAATGAAAGTGGACAGGGGCCTGGTTCCATTTGGAGAGCACTGTTATCTACCAACGTTCCCCCCTCTGCTGAGTGCAATACCCATTCTGGGGCAAAGTTCTGTTGAATAAGCAAGCTGTGCTTCAAGGCAGCCGTCCAGCTCAAAAACAGTCCATCTATTCAGAATCTGATCTCTTGGCAATGGAGGCTCCCAGTTATTGTTATTACGATATGTTCTAACTCTTTCTTTGCAAAGCCAGGTAAGTTCCCATGAAAAGAAATCACAGTGTTGGCATTGGATGTTGTTTCTAGTAGCAGTTTTCCTGGTACTGGCTACAGAAACTGAGTGGTAAGATGTACTCACACTAAAGGGATCCTGGCAGGGCTATGTGAGTGGGGTGGAATAGGGAACAGAGTAACCAAGGGGCCAAGCACAGGCCTGCCACAGACAATGCACAACTATCGTGACCATACACAGTAGTCCTGGCAGGGAAGGATCTGCAAGGCTAGGGAGGAACCGTGTGCCGTGTGTACTTGTGTGTGTGTGTGTGTGTGTATGTGATGGAAGTATGCCCTCATCAGACTCTCTTTTAAAAGGGAGTCCAGACCCCAGAGTTCATCTGATAAAGGATTTAAACCCCCTTTAGTGTTGTCTCTCTCTTATATTTCTCCTGAAGTTCTGACTTCAAACTTTTCAATGTCTTAAGATCTGAGTTCATTACATTGGTAATTGAGGATAATGCCAATATCAGTTAATTCACAGTCATTCATTCATTTATTGGGAATTATTGACCAAGTGTTTACCATGTAAAGACAATATGCCAGATGTTGCAGGGCCACCAAGCACAACCTGCACAACCACCCATGGCCGTCCTGCTGGAGGGGACACAGATATAAACAAGACGTAGTTTCTGCCCTCAAGAAAGTTAAAATCCAGGGCCTAGATAGGACTTCAGTGGCAGCTGGGAGGAGTGAAAGATCCCTTTCAGCTGGGAGGTTGTGACATTTGATTTGGATGTTACAATGGACGTAGGATCAGGACACATGGAACGTGGGAGCAGGAGATGGCCTTTGAAAGAGAGAACAGTGTGACGAGTTGTAAAGGCACAGGAGCTGGCTGGCTGTCTATTGAAGCAAAGGGTATGTAAAGAAAAGTAGTAAGAAATAAGGCTGGAGACAGATTGAGACCTTGAATTCCAAGTTAAGTTCGCATTTCACTCTGTAGGAAGTCACGTGCGTGAGTGATGTGGTCAGAGTATGTTTCAGGTAAATTAATCTGGTAGGAACGTGAGTGAAGAAAAAGACTGGACTCAGGGAGACTGGGTAAAAGTGTGTCATTTGAATGTCCTGATGTTCTTATTCAAGTTCTCAATTTTGTCCTTTTTTATAACACTGGTGCCTTTTAAAGCAAACTGTTCAGAGTGAGCCGAGCTTACTCCTAAGCAATTGACTATAGCTGAATTAAAATTAAAATAGGAGCATGCTTTTGTGATTTGGTTCAATCCCTGATGAGTGAATTTATATGTAACTAATATTTCTTATCATGTCTGAACTGTTTTTTAAATAAACAATTAAAAATAAATAGCATTTCCGTGTTTGAGGAATTCCTAGCAATGCTGTTATAGGCCATTTGATTCGATGGTAGCCTCGGCTGCTTGTTAGCTGTTGCCACCTATTTGGGCTGAGTGGGGAATTGGCAGTGGTGGAAGTTTCTTCCAACCTTGCTGAAGTTTCCTGGCACGTGGAGGGAGCTCCACTAGTGAGACACTCCTGGATCTTGTCCTATTTCTTTCTCCTCCCCGTGGAAGTGGAGTAAATAATCTGATTGGTGAGTTTGGGAGAGAAACTGGGTGTGTGTAGCTCAGCCACTCTCTGCTGGGTGCAAGCTGCCTGCAGGAACCACGTGTTCTGCTCTGTGCCCCCAGGCCATAAATTTTCTCCGGCAAGCCTCCACGCGTGGAGACCTCTGGTATCCATGCTCCTTGTCATAGGGTGGGTGAATGGATCTAATTCTGGACTTTAGTATTAGGAAGCCTATTTGCTCAGTGTTTCAGACAAAATTCTCAAATATAGCAATAAAGATGATATTTTGATTTTTCTTCTGCCTCGCCTGCTAGTCTTATTTCTTAATTGGCTCAGAACTGGGGCAGAGGGAGAAGTAGGCTCCTGATTGGGCCTCTGTAACTTGAACAACATTGTGAGGGGTGGAGGAGGTGTTTAATTTTGTTTTCACAGAAAGTATGATGATATTCATATTTTGTATAGGGAATCTGTTTCTGGCTCCAACTCCAAGGAAAAAGGTGCTGTTTCTGCCAGAAAGGGTCTAAAACGCACATCCCAGCCCAGTGTCCCCATGGAAAATGCCAGTTCCTGAAAGTAAACATAGTTGTCAAAGAGAAGTCAGCTTCAGAGTGTACCTGGGAAAGACAGAACTGCAGCCTCACAGTCCCTCTCCGTAATAGCGAAAGCTGGCAGTCCGCATTGTGCATAAAAGAGCAAGTCTTCTGTACAAATCAATGGACAGCAAAACAAATGGTACTTTAAGCGATGCATGGGCAAAGACGACCTCTTCTTAGTATTTAGTACTAAATACCGTGGTAGGCTAAATAACGGTCTTCTAAAGATGTCCACGTGCTAGTCCCCAGAACTTGTGAATATGTTACCTTACTTAGTAAAGGGACTTTGTAGACAAGATTAAGTTAAGGATGTTGAGATGAAGAGATTACCTTGGATTATTCTGGTGGGTCCAATATAACTGCAAGGGTCCTTATAAGAGGGAGGCAAGAAGGTCACAATCAGAGAAAGAGATGTGAAAACAAAGCAGAGGTCAGAGGTCAGAGGTCAGAGAGAGATTTGAAGATGCTGCATTTCTGGATTTGAAGATGGAGGAAGAGGCCATGAGCCCAAGAAGGCAGAGGGCCTCCAGAAGCTGCAGGAGGCAAGGAGATAGATTCTCCCCTAAATACTCCAGAAGGAACCGGTTTGTTCAACACCTTGACTTTAGCCCAGTGAGGCTGATTTTTGACTTCTTATGGAACTATACAACAATAAATTTGTGTTTTTTAAGCCAATAAGTTTGCATTAATTGTTACAGCATCAATAGGAAACTATTATAAGGACAGTAAAACAAGATTTGTAACCCTGACAGAGTGCCGTTTTCAAATTACTTTTTGAATCAGCCCTGTTTTGGATAAGACAGTCCGATTTACAACTCACAAATCCAGAGAAGTGTGGATACAGATTGGTTTGACTTTCCAGGCTGCCACAAAATATTATGTACCACACCATTTGTTTGTGTACCGGCTGCTTTCGCACCATAACAGCAGAGCTGAGTAGTTGCAACAGAGATTGTATGGCCCAGAGAACCCAAAATATTTACTCTCTGGCCCTTTACAGAAACTGTTTGCTGACCCACGCGCTGGATGCTTAGACAGCAAAGATGTGTGCATCATTGTGTGTGCTCTCAGAGTTTACAGACGAGGGTGAGGGATAGAAAAGAAAACAACAACCCAGAATAGGGAAGAAATTTCTCTACTAATTGTGTAAACCATGAGACTAAGATTATAAAGGAGGAAATGATTAGTTCTTTCTATGAATGCTCTTTAAAAAGCTTTGAAGAGGAGATAAAATTTAAGTTGAATGTCACAATCTGTAAGATTTTGCTCAGTGGGTGGGAAAAAGATATTTCAGATGAAGATTCAGTATGATTGAAGGAGGCGGGAAGGTAAGCAGAAAGAATGGGAATCACTCATTAAGTTGCCCGATGCAGCTGTAGCATCTGGTGTGTGTGGGGGACAGAAGGAGTAAGTTAGGCTAGTGGTGGGTGGGTCCTAGAGAGAGAGAGAGAAAAAAAACCCCAAAACTCTTAACTATGATGTGGAAATCCCCTTTCTATCTTGTCGCCTCAGCAGAGCTGCTGCAACTTTCTGGGTGACTCACTTTATACACCTGATCCTGTTATCTTTAACCATACGAAGATGGGGAGAGTATTGGGGGTGGATCCAGTCATCGTGACACTAGCCTCCAAAATTTACGTCTTTGTAAAGATGTTTTTATGGCAAAGTTAGGTTTTATAATTGGGAAACTATGAGAATTCCTCTGGAATTGCTAGCCATTCATTACAACAGGAATCCTATTTTTCAAAGCACAGTGTGGACAACACAGAGAGAGAGTCCAAAGATAAGGCAAGAATGTCTTGAGACCCCTCCCTCACAGTCATATAAAAATGACATGTACGTGAATTTTGGATAGAAGATGGGAAAGCCAATCATATTTGTAGAAAGGGATGTTCCAAGAACAGATTTTTCACTGGGAAAGCTGTGCAAATGGCCCCGCACTCGGTCCATAGGAAAGAAGCTCTCCTTTTCAGCATTCCTTTGTCATTGAAATTTGTCTTCGTGATTGTTCCTTCCTTGAATTCTGGACTCAAATGAGGGATGGATTCAAGCTCCAAGATGTTCTGTTGAGAGAAGAAAGGTGAAGTGGAAAGTGCGCTGAGAGAAACTCCACTAGGGGCTATAGAATCATAAACATGATGACTTCATAATCATTTACAAAATTTCTGCTTGTTGTACTTGAATTGTCTTTGACAGATTATTCACGTAATATAATTAATATATTAATTAATATACTCATCTTCAGATTATTTCTAATAGTTTGCTGTTACCATTGATCCTGAATACAGTATTATCTTCTTAATAAATACTTGCAGCCCTGGATCTACTTTGTTATCTACTTGTGTGGACTTTGACAAGTTCTTTTATCTTTGAGTATTAGTTTCTTCATCTGTAAAATAAGAATGTTTGAAGAGTTGGCATGGAGGGGTGGAAGAGCATTGGATTTGAGGTTAGGAGATTGGACTTCCCAAGACAGCTCTAGCTCAGTGGTCTCTAATTTGCTACTTATTTACTTTGTGATCTTGGGCAAGTGGCCCTTCTGAACCGCAGTTTTATATAGAAATCTCATGAAGCTACTAGGAGGATTAAATTAAGTCAAGGAGAAGTATAAACTAGCCAAGAAAGACTTCATCTTCCCCTAGGGTTTTCAAAAGATCAAGAAGACGTTGGGGGCAGTCAGATGATAAGTTTTAGAGGTGCTTAATCAATTGTCTTTAACATGTATCAAGAGCCTTAAACCATCCTAACTCTTACCAAAGAATCTCACTCTTGGAAATCTTTCCTGAGAAAATAATATGGTATTTAGAATTATTTTATGGTAGCAAGAATTATAAATAATCTGAATGTTTAACTAAATGATTAAATAAATTAGGATGCCCCTTTGTGAGTTAATATGGGGTTATTTATATGGGTTTATGATTCTACAGCCCCTGCTGGAGCCTCTTCCAACTTATCTTTAAAAACACAATGACAACTTAGACAATGTATTTAAAAATCACAACATTAATGCATGGTATGTTTTTTTTCAAGAAAAAATAAATTTATGGTGTTGTGCCTGGAGAAAAAAAATATCACAACGTTGAACATGACTCTTGACACACAACCTAGTGCCAGAATCTTTGCTAATCTTCCACAGATTTTCTACTCAGTGGAGTTGGACTGGAAAAACCAATCAGTGGCCTACGAACGCATCATCCAATAATACTAAGAAATCCTGAATTACTGGGATAAGGTGGGATAATATTTCATTTCTTCACCACTGTCTGCCCTCTGCTCAGTGACTCCAGAACTTTACTCATCAGAAAACCAAGGAGCCATGATTCACTTAGGTGAGTGCTATGTTTTGAGGAAGGCATAGTTGTTTTCCTCTCTGTCTCCTGTGGACTGTTTGAGTCTGCCCCAAAATCATATGTTGAAGCCATAATGTGATGGTATTTGGAGGTGCATGTCTGGAAGGTAATTAGGTCATGAAGGTGGAGCCCTTATGATGGGATTAGTGCCTTTATAAGAGGAAACACCAGAGTTTGCTTTGGAGGACACACTGAGAAGATGGCCATCTACAAGCTAGGAAGCAGGCCCTCACCAGACAGTGCTGGCACCTTGATCTCGGACTTCCCAAGATACCATTTTGCAGTGTTCCTTCCAGAAAGCATGGTGAGAAGTTGTGGGATGGTGACAATAGTGATGGTGGTGAGTTGGTTACCACTGTGCCTTTGCATTCTGGGGGTAGAGTTCCTTTTAGCAAAGCACTGTGGGGAAGACAGCAACAGATCACCAGCAGCTCAGGGAACAGCACTAGCTATGCAGTTCAGAGTTTCAGAGAACCAGTTGATCCTGGGAGTTGAGGCAGGACACATTCCACCATGGGCCAGGAGAACTGTCCTAGATGAATTCCTGCTAGGCATCGGCTAGAAGTTGTGCTGATTAACTGCACTCCAGGTATGCTTTAAAATGAAGGATACGGAAGGCAGAGAACAGCGGTCAAACTAAAAAAAATTACAATTTTCTTTGCCTAGGAAAAGTCTTCAGCACCTCATTCCAAAAGGGCCACTAAATTCCAAATAAACAAATATAAAAACATACTCCAAGATTGTGAACTTTTTTTAAAATACAAGTATAAATAAAAATCTGACAAGGATTGTGACAATAAAAACAATTACCCACTGATTAGTTAGGGACTTGCTTGGCTATCTAAAACAGAAAATCCAAATAATGATGGCCTAAATAAGATAAGGTTTATTTTTCTCTCATGTAAAAGAAGTCTGGTGATAGGCACTTCAGAGTTGGAAAGGCAGCCCATGATGTCAATCAAAGACCCAGCTCCTTCCAGCTTTCCCCTCTGCAATCTGTAAGGTGACCTTAAAGTGATTAGAAACCTCAACGAAATATAAACAATTTTTAAATAAAAATATCAATTAACACAATCAATTCAGGGTCATGTAGAAAGCATTAAAATCTACAAGGATTTTGAAAGGTTAACAAAGAATTGCCATAAAAGGCTGAAATGCCAATTAATTTTATTGGTAAGTTTTTTCAAACTTTTAAAGAAAAGATAATGCCTATACTACTAAAAAAGTTTTGTGTACACAAAAAAGTGAAGAGTTTCCCAATTGATCTGTAAAGTTTCATAAGCTTGATGCCCCAAATTAATCAAAACAATTAATTGATGGGCTGGCCCAGTGGCATAGTGGTTAAGTTCGTACGCTCTGCTCCAGTGGCCTGGGGTTCACAGGTTTGGATCCTGGACATGGACCTACGCACTGCTTATCAAGCCATGCTGTGGCAGGCATCCCACATGTAAAATAGAGGAAGGTGAGCACAGATTTAGTCCAGGGCCAATCTTCTTCCACAAAAAGAGGAGGATTGACAACAGATGTTAGCTCAGGGCTAATCTTCCTCACCAAAAAAAAAATAATAATAATCCACATATCTACTTAGACATTGCATTTAATTGTATTTAAAATAGTTGTTTAAAATAATTATTTAATCAACTCATTGTTTAACTGATCTCAAATCAGTAAAAGAAAACTATAAACCAACTTCTCATAAATATGGAGTAATATAGAAGATATTAACATATAATAACTATTATAATTATAAATTTAATCATAATTTATAAGAAAATTATACATTATAATTTCTAATTAATAAACTATAAACAATAAACTAATTAATATATAACTGATATATATAAGTATAAAGTATTAGTTAATTTAATTGTATAGTACAATTCCACTTTGACCAAGTAGTATTTATATGAAAGTGCAAGTATCATTTGCAATTATGAATTCCTTTAATACATGAGATCAAAAAAGAAAACTTATGATCATTAAGTGAATGCTGACAATGTATTTAATCAATTGTGATATGTATTCCTGTTAAAATCTAAAAAAAAAATACCAGAAGAATATTTTCTTACATATAAAGAAGAACTATCTTAAACCAAAGACAGCACTTATAAAACACCAGAGTATGTCACTAACACTAAGTGAAAGCATGTTGCTGTCACCTCTTTAATTCTATACTGAGAGTTCTAGTCAAGGCAGTGAGACATGGAGGGCAAACAAAAAGCAGTAGCATTGGAAAAGAAGAAAGATATTATTGTTATTTACAGATGATTTGATACTCTACCTGAAAATCTCAAAAAATCAATTGAAAAACAATTTATGGTTTAAAAGACAGATACAACATACATAATCAGAATTTTTTTCAATATATAATAACCTGAAGATATAATGAAAAAATATATCAATTGTTATATATATATTTATCTATTTTGTATTTTAAAATACAAATATATTTTATATACTATATAATATCCATATATCACATATATATAGGATATAATATCCCAAATGTATAAAAGATATAAAATACTAGTCATATAAACGTAAGTCATGAACTAAGAGGGATTTACACACACAAAAACTACACACATACACTGGGAGGTGTGAAAGAAGATATGAATAAATTGAGTGTGTGTTCTGGAGGGCGAGGGGTCATAGAGTAAATATTGGAAAAAAGATATGCTTTACAAATCAATGTAGAGAGTTAGTACACATCAGATTAAAGTTCAAAGGAGATTTTTGGTGAGAGAGAGATGGAAAACAATTTAACATAATTATCCTAACAGTCATCTAAATGTAAAAATCTTAACGGTTGATGAGATGTCAGACCCACAGTCTCCTTAATCTGGACTCTCCGTTTTTCTGGTCCACTTCTCTGCTTCTGGGCTAGCTTGGGGCCTCCCTGGGTCACCCTGATAAATTATCACAATCTGGGAAAAGGGGTTGAGGTCTTGATCTGCTCTCTACACCTAAAGCCCTTGGATTCCTTTTCTTCCCTCTGCATTAATCATCAGGTTCCAAATATCAACATTTTCACTTGAGAAAAGATAGCATTTAATAAAATTAACTTCCACCTCACCAGACACACCAATATATCTGTATTTTCCAAAATTACCTTTAATGAGTCTATATTACCTTGGAACCAAAAATAATGTTAATGATATTTTAAAAATTATTTAGGAAGAGACCTTAATAGCATCTTAAATAGTTATAATAATGTTAAGTTATTTTAAAAAAAGAAAGTCTGTTCCAACAATTGGAACTGTAGCCAACTCCCGGTAAACCTCATCTGTGGGACTCTAGGAAAGCAGCTCATAGAGAACTCCCAAATCATGGCTGAAACTATACTAGCCACAGAATATAGGAAATGGCCTGAATATAAACTTATTTAGTTAAAACTCCATTCCATATTTAGGAATTCAGTTACCATTCCACAGATATTATCTGGAATGCTAAAAATTATCAAATAAATTAAGAATCATGTCATATTAATTGTTTGCGGGAAAATGACCGAGAGGTTAACTAATGAAATAATGGGATTGTTGTCTATGCTTTGCCTTTCTTCACATATGGGAGTGGATTGAGGTGTGCTCCCTCTCTCTTCTTCCTCATTTTCACCTAATCCATCCATCTCCAGCCTTGAGTTTATAGAATTCAGAGCCTCTCAAGTGTTTCTTTTGTTGGGCCACTGATCCATGTTGGGCAGAGGTATCGGGACAGAGCAACCTCTGCTCAGAGGTGGCTCCTCCCTTAGTAGGTGAGGAGACGGGGCTTCCTGGGGTTGTGTTAACTCCACGTATGCCAGTAGATGGCTCTGCAGTTATATGTTTGGCACAGAATAGAAGTGTCCAGTAGATATCTGTTGAATAACAGATTTTCACTGATTTGTGATAGCTTTAATATTTTCCCACAGATTATTTGTCTTAGATTTAATGATAGTCAATCCAAAATTAGTTAATCCACTGCAGATAATTGAGAGTTGGTTACGCACACAAAACAAAACCACCAAGAAAACAAAATAAACATTACATAGAAGAAAAAAATAAATAAAAGTGAAGGAGGTACTACATCAAAGTGATAACCATGGATAAGTTTGAATGGTGGGACTTTTCTGCATTTTCTAAAATATTTAACCAACACGCACTAATTTTATAATTAAAGTGTTTGCACTTTTGGGTGGATTTAGGGTTTTGTTTACATGACGTCATAAAGCTCAATTGATTTGGTAGTTTTTTAGACAACCAACGGATCTAATAACAAAATACAAAACAAAACAAAGAAACTCCAAACACTCAGACTTGGGATTTGTCCTTAATATGACTGAAATCTTTATAATTGACTTATTCTCATATTGAAATAATAGAGAGACAGCCTCTGATGGTACTGTCTCAATACTATAGAGAACAGCGTTAAGAGACATACTTAAAATAAGCACAGAAAACAATGGTGACCAAACATCTGAAGTTCACCCCTCCATGCCCCTTGTGTACCTAACTTGTGCTGGCAGTACAAACTTTATCCTCATTGTCTTATGATGATTCTCTCTCCCTGTTAGTGAACCTGCAAATTACCTGAGAATGGGAACCATGCTTTGCTCACCTAGCCCACCCCTGGCATAAAGGTCACCATTTGTGCTCTCCCACAATATTCTGGGCTTCGCCTACTGCACCACTCATCATACTTGTAAGGAGTGTGTTTAGCCCTCATTTTTTTGGCTTTATGTGGCAGGATCTCCACTAGAGTAATAATCCTGGTCTCTCATACCATCCCAGGTTTTGTTCCCTTAACCAACTGGGCTTAGCCAGGGATGTGGCTCTTCCCCTCAGGGGAAGAGACCAGCCAACTGGCAGGTCCATCCTGGGCTAGCTATTGGTCAGATAGAGGAAGATGAAGGTGGTCGTACATGGTTTGAGTGGATGCTATTGGCAGAGGACCTAAATGATTTTTGGCTCTGTCTTCCTGAAAGGATTCTCAGTCAGATGATTAAAATGCTCTCTTGTGAAGGAGGTCTGCAGTTTCGTGGAGAAAATTCTGTTGGGGGCATTTAGAAGGAAGCCACATGATCCAGTTTTATCAGTCATAAAGCTGATGACTTCCACCTGTCTGACTCCTCATCTCTCACTCAGGTGATTCAGAACTTGGGTGAGAAAGAAAGTGGTATAAAGATATGATTTCTTAAAATGCTAAAATTATTTTAATCTAATATCTGTAGCACCTGCTAGATTGAAAAGCTCGTGACAGCATAGATCCTGTAACTATTCCTTTCACCGTTGTCTTCCCAACACCCACCCATCATAGTGCCTAAGCTTATGGTAGGCAGTCAATAAATATTTGCAGAATGAATAAGTGAATGAATCTGTCTTTTGGTTATCATTCCTTCATTGTGCTTAGTCTGTTTTAGTCTACTCGGGCTGCTATAACAAAAACACTATAGATTGAGTGTCTTAAACAACAACTTATTTCTCAATACCTTCACATGGCAGACAGACAACGAGAGACAGAGAGAGAGAGAAAGAAAGAGGACTCTGGGCCCTTCCTCATCTTGTAAAGGCACTAATCCCATCCTGGGACCTCCACCCTCATGACCTTACCAAAATCTAATTAGCTCCCAAAGGCCCCACTTCCAAATATCATCACAATGGGATTAGGGTTTCAACAAATTTTGGGGAGACATGCACATAAAGTCCATAGCAGTCCCTGGCATAGAATTGATGCTTGGTAAGTACTGATTTGAATTGCAGCTCAGATTTAAAAGATGGGGGTGGTAGCAGGATGCACATTCTGGTTCACTCTCCTTGGCAGTTTAACCCAGTCCTCCCTGTTCCTGAGTGAGTGCAAGCAGCTTCTTAAGCCCACTTGAACTTTTCCTATGTTGCTTCTTTCCTACCTAAGTGTGGTGCCTGAGGGGAGGGTTAGTATAGATAGATGGGAACCTACTGATTTCCTGTTTGCAGGCCTCACCTCAAGAACTATGGAAGGAAAAATTATATTTTATTGAAAAAGACAAAATTTGAGGTGAAAGAGGGAACGAGGACATCTAATAATAATAGTAATAAGATTTAGAATCTGTTCCACCTTCCACAAAGCACAAAAAGCCTTATGAAGTATGCTCTCATTCCCTTGCACGAGTGATTCTGTCCAGGCACCAGCCCACTTCCCACATCCATGGGCTCTCTCTGTCCCATTCCTCCTGCTGGGTGACTCAACCTAAATTCTCAATTAAGAACAGAACATTTTCTTCATTTCCACCACATAGAGGAATGATATTACGTGCAGAACATCTGCGAATCGTAAGTGTGGGCTTCATGCAGTACCACTTTCCCACCCATAAATCTTTGAGTGGACTTAGGTTAATTGATACTTGCCTTTATAGGTGACTATGAGGCCAAGCACATGTTGTCCTTCTGAACATAAAACCAAGACCTCCCTTTCCAATGGGAAAGAGTCCACAATTTTAGAGGCTTGAACAACAGCTCACGGTAGTGATGCCTGTCTGCTTTTTCCTCCTGCAGCGCTCCAGCTGGGTGACTGGAAGATCATTAAGTCAGCTGGAATCTCGGAGACTCAGAGTGGAAAAGTGTGGCCCCATCACCTGTCCAAGGTTAACGTTCCTCCTCAGTATGTGAGGTCCAGCCTATGTTTTCCCTTCTCCATGGGCAAGGAGATGACAACGCCTTTGAGATCATTCACTCCATCTTCAGACAGCTTCAGTCAAATGAATTTGCTGCTAAACACCCTAGATGCCCAACTATAAGGGAAGGCTAATAAAAGAACTGGTGCTTCCATGTCATAGAATATAATGCAGCTATTTAAGATCATATTTTAGAAGAAATTGTTGAATCCCCTTCGAAAACGTTTACGATACATTATTGAGTAAAAAGAGCAGGTTCTAAGACGATATGTATAGTACAATCCAGATAGATAGATAACAGATAGATGACAGAAAAATGATAGACAGATAGATGATAGATGATTGATAAATGATAGATGTAGATAGATGATAGCTAGATAGAGTGAGCAAGTGAGTATGAGGGTTAATGAGTGCTTCAAAACACTAACGAGCTCTTTGAAACACTTAACTCCGCCCTCAGGTGCCATGTTTCTATAACCTTCTGTTTTGCCTTCTACTATCTAGAAAGACAAGTAGACAGTGCATTTCTAGAAGGAAAGCAATCTTACTGTTACTCAAACACAAAAACGCAGAAAACTCAGGAGTTGGTGCAACACCGTTATTTCCTTCCAGGCCATTCATTGAGTCACGGATGGTCACTGGGAGCCCTTTCTTCTCTGGTCTCCCTCCCTCTTTGCTCCCTCTCTATCTCCATGGTTTTTCCATCCTCTTACACATTTCTGCAGCATCCTAACTCTATCCCGGCATTAATAGATCCTTACAATCCTCCACAGAGGCAGACTTAGGGCTTCCAGAGCAGGACATTGTTGAGGTGAACTCCTCTTTCTAATATTTAGTCCATTACATATCATTTAAGGTATTGTAGCAAAAAACACACTGTCAAGAGTAAGAAGAATGGAAAACCCCATTAGGTTACATTGAATTTACCATATAATTAGGCAGATGTAATGATGAAACATGTTAACCTAAAAGAGAGGATACCCAGTTTTTACGGAGAACAGAAAACTTAATCATAATCACTGTTAGTCTTGAAAATTGCTTATTTCTATGCCTTAATGTACTCTTTTCTCTCTTAATCATCTACTCTTTCATCTCCTGAAAAAAAATTCACCCCATGCACCATTCGCATTTCTTCTTAGAGAAAGATTGATGCATGAATTCTCCTTCTGTGCAAGCTGGAGCCAGAGATTTCTACTTCAAGCTGGAGTTACTGGAGCCAAAAAGAATGTGAAGGGCAAGGCCTGAAATTGAAGGCAGCGAGAATCAAAGAGACAGGGAGGCAACCTCTCTAGGTTAGATCAGAGGATGCTTGTTGGAGAGTAGGGAGTATAAAACAGAAAGCTAGAATGTGCTGGACTGTGGAGGGCCAAGGAGTCTTAACTTGGTTCTGGAGCCCATGAGAAAGGCAACCTTAGACTTGCAACAGCAAGGGTTCTCCTCCTGCCCCTCTGTCATTATCTTGTCCCAGCGTCTGCTCCTGGCTCGTCTCCCTCTCTTCTTCTTGGGTGGGGAGCTCAGCTGTTCTGGACAACAGAATAGGAGGTCACTTAAATGCCCTGGAGCTTTGCTTTTGTGGTTCTGATACAGAGCATTAGACCTAATTTAATTTGAAAATAATATAGTAAGATGAAAGGAAATCCCACTTGAGCTCCTCATTTTAAAAAGAGTTCAAAAGAAAAAAACCCCAAAAAACAAAAAACAATGTGAGTCTGGGGCCTGAACCTCAAAGAAGGCCCTCTGGTCAATGGAGGCAGACGAGGCCAGATGTTTTTCCCATCTGTGTCTTGTCCCTTCTGGCAAGAGGGCTAGATGAGGGAGGGAGGCACACAGCACAAGAGCAGGCCAATTTGCTGATGCTGCCCTCCTATTTAGCTCGTGGAAATTTCATAGCATCCAGAGTTTAACTTTCCCCCTGGATTTGAGGGGAAACCACCTCTAGCCCACTTGAACCAGTTTCATGGAAGGAACTTTGTTACTGTGCAAAATTTCACCCAAGATTAATTGAACTTGACATCCTGAATGTCTTTTGCATGATGTACTAAGGTAGTGTTTTTGAAAAATGTCAGTATCTGATCCCTGGTGTGTGGTTTTTAGATGTCCAAAGTATTCCCACTTCTCAAATTCCCTTTAAGAAGCTGGAATGCAACACATTTCTGGATTTTCTTTATTTCGGATGAATCCCTGCCTTGCTATAGCAGAGCTAAATATACTCCAAATCAACAATTCATCACAATAAAAAAAAATACTGAATGATATCCAGAGTGGCTGACCTCGGTTCAACACAAACCATTCTCTGCTTTACGGGAAGTTAGGGTCACGGGCCAGCTTTACATTAAATGGAAAGCGTACGCTACCATCTTGTGGACAAAATGCAAATAACACTGAAATATACTCAAGACGACTTACCTTCCTTTGTATTACAGTGAATAACTATCTTGTCCTGGGTTCCCACATGCCGTCATGATGAACATCCCATGCAATTTGGAATTTTGGCCCTAAATGATCTTTGTCAACAAATCAGATGTAGTACAACATGAAGAAATGGGAGTTTACCGAGAAAATTGTGGAACAGAAATATCAGAGACCTGGGTCCTCACATAATCTTCCCCTTTGACTCTCACCTCTTTAGTTTTCATTTTCTAATTGCAAAATGAAAGTGTTGATTCTGGTCACCTTGTATTGGACACACAGGTTTTTGGGTGATGTTGACAGGGTTAGGTTTACACAGTGTCTTGTGGATTTGAATGTTCTAATACCGAGAGAAATTAGTTTATTGATCAGTTATTTCCCAGCGAATCTAAATATTAGTTATTTTTCTCCTAAATGATTTTCACACATGTGCACACACACACACGTGCACCCACACACATTTTCCACTTGTCATAATACTAAAGGAATGACATTCTAGAACATGGAAGCATGAATGCCGTCATCACAACTGAGTGAAAGAAGTAAAGGAACGCATAGAATCATAGCATCGTAGGCTGGACAAGGACCTCAAAGTTCATCAAACCTTGTAACTTTCCTAATGCTTGAGTCACTTGTACAATATCCTGCCACTCTTTGAACATCTCGTTCCAGAATATAAGAAGGTACCAACAATGATAACCATGTAAAAGACAGAGAAACAGGAGATTTCTAGCATAAATTTCATGGATGTATTTTTTTTTATTAATACAGAGAGAGAGATGATCAAAATTAAGCTAGTCACCAGAGAATCTCTATGGAAGATTCTGTAAATACACTCTTGTTCTCTTGATGTAGAAGTTCTAGCCTACTTACAGTATACCAAATGACTCTCATGCCCCCCGGAGCTTAGAAGATCTAAAGTTAGAACTTCCCAGTGTTAAAAGGTCTCTCATCTCTTAGAGAAGCAAAGTCTGTTTTATTCCATCAATTCTTCCTTTAAGCCGTCATACCTCAGTTAGGAATACATGTGCAAGGATGTTTTTGTGTGTGTTTGCGTGTGTGTTCCATGTGTTTTTCTTACAGGAAAATTATGACTCCCAGGTTGATCCCAGCAGCAAGACACCAGTTAGGCCTCATAATGTTCACTTTTGTTGTGAATAAAGAATATTACTGGTCATTCATTGTTTTCCTAGTTGTACAAAAAGGAGTAATTTATATCTTCTATGTCTCCCATAGGGAAATGTCAAAGATTATGATACCACTATCCCGCATTAATCTCACTCATTTATATTTCTATTACAAAATTGCATACACAACAGAGAGCAGAGCTTATTTTGAAAGAAATGTGTTTACTGTCTCCCTTTACTTGCTTTACTGTCAATGCTGGAACACTGAATTTCTGTGAACAGAGAAGCTCTGAAATCACAACAATAATGACAACAAAAGTAACAAAGACAGACAACATCTGGCCAGGCATTCATTCCCAGCACTGTCTCTTAGAAAGGCCAGGTGAGAATTAGAAATTTTATTTACACACTTGAATGACTGCTCCAGCCCTTCCAGACCAATTCTACTTGTCTCCGCATTTTGAGTTTCCTGACCTCCCTCCTTGGCGGTTTTTAGTTTGTTTTTTTCACTATATCTTGTGTCCTAAGGTATAAGCATAGCCTCTGAAGAGAGGCCATTACTGTAAAAGGTCTGTTGAAGCTTTAAAAAAAGAGCTGATATAAACTGTGCCTTGATTAGCTATAAAACCACCAGCACCAACGCACCTTAAAATTAGTAAGAAATTTACCCAAAGTCAATAAAAAGAAAGAACCTTCTGAATTGCATAGTTTTCCACAATTTGGACATGATATTTTCAGTTTCCATATATTTTTATGTAAATGATGACTTTTTGAAGGCTAATACTAGCATTTTATCATAAAATGTTCAGGGTTCTTCTGTGCTTAAGAAACTTTGTTGCATTCTTACATATAGTTTTAAGATAACTTAAAGTTATTCTTGTCTCCAGTAGAACTTATCTCCAAATCAATCACCGAACTCAATGGGAAAACAAAGACTCCAAGTCCAGAAGATTACTGGAAAGTCAAATTTTTATGTACTTCTTTGTTCTGTGTTTGAAAACCTGTGTAATAGATGTAAAAAATACGAGGATTAAAGGCATTATAGAAATTCCAAAAGAGCTCAAGTATAGGAAGAAAGATATTATTTATTGAATGTCTATGATATAACAGGTAGACTGCCAAGATTTTTCCATATACAGTAGGCTGACCATCACCATTTCAAGCCTTGCTGTGCATAAGTGATAGAGTTAGAATTCACAGACTGGAAGTTTCCCACAGTCACTCAAGTCACTGAGTTAGAAGCACTAGTTTGGAACTCAAACCCTACACCCTGTTTATGCCATGTGTGTGGTTCTTAAATAAAGATTGAAGTGTGGCCTGGTTGAGTATTGATAGAAGAGGAAATTTTATAAGCAAAACATCCATCTAGAAAGTGTCCAGTTGACATTTTGGCTATATACAATTGGAACTTGGGAGAGAAGTCGAAACTGGTGATATAGATTTTGTAGTCACCTGCACAGATGCCAGACCTAAAGCTATGAGAAGGAGTGAGATCACTGAGGGGCAACATAGAAAGAATGGAGTACATAACCTGAATCCTGGAGAATGCCCTCATCCAATAGATGAGAGGTGGGTATCATCACTCACCCCCTTTGCAGATCAGGATCCTGAACTACAGAGAGGTAGGTGACCTGTCAAGGCCATACATCAAATCACCATCCAACCTAGGCCATAAACCAGGGTCCCTGTCCCTCAGTCCATTGCTTTTTGCCCCACAGATTTAAAGTACAGACCTGTCTTTCCTAAGCCTATTATTTTCTCCCCAGCAGGTGAGAACAGTAAGCAAATTCCAAGGAGAGCACTCCAACCCAGTGTAGGCTGCCATCTCTGTTGATCTGACAGCTTTCTAGTCTCTAAATGAAATGATTCCACATTAAGCCTTGGTGTACGTGGAAGGTGGGAGGGCAGACAGTAGGGGAGAAGCAGGAGTCACTATTAGTTTTCTCATTTAATTAACTGCATTCAACAGAGCTAATGACATAGGCAAATTTCTTAAGGCCAGTAACACATCCCTTAAGGAATACTTGGGGCCCATTTTTTCAGCCTATTAGTGACCAGAAGAACAGCCTCATAAACCCAGGTCTGCCAAAGCCAGAAGAAAAATGTGTGTAATTGGAAAAAGGTTGAAAACAATCCTGGGTAATAAATTACACTTACTCAGTTCCTTTGTCCTTCCAACTCTACAGCTAGCATCACATTTCATAAGGGAGCCACGGAAAAGAGGCAAATGCTGAGAGGAAGCTTGTACTTATTAGACACCAGAGGGAGGGCTCCAAGATTAGTGAAATTGGTTGTTTATTTAGATTCCACAAACGAGAAGGGTGTGTCATGCCGAGAGGAGACTATGGCTGCTTGCTTCACTCACAGTCCAGAGTAGGGCCCCACAGCTTGACCGTTATCTATAGGAAAGTTGGCAGGAAGAGCTTAACAAAATCTCTTCTAATTAGGTGTTCTGATAATCTTCTAAATTCCCTTGTGCAAAAGCCAGTAACCTACCTCATTTCCTTGGACCACCTGGAGTTATAATCTTCTCTGACGTTTAATGGATCATCCTTCCTGGGAGATAGCTGTACAGCAAAAGGAAGATGAAATGAAGCTCTCCTGCTTACCAGGTGCACAGTCTTTCACATGCAGATGCATAAATATGCATGCACACACATGAATGCATACACTAGTGTCTAATGTGGATTGAAACCAGCTGGAATACATTTGTTAGGGAGTGCCAAGCTTTAGTTCGGTTGTAGAACTTGAAATGGATCCTCCCTGTTTGCTAGGATGAGTCCTTTGGATGTTCACTTATGTTGCTGCCAGTGATGTGTGAATTTGATCATCCAATCCTCATCCATAAAGACATTGTGGGACTCATATTTTTAAGCCCAATACTCCTGGGGGGAAGCAGAAGAACCAAGGGAGCTTGACCTCCCTGCTGAGAAGTTCTCATCACGGTCCCCTGCCTGTACCACTGTTTACCTACCCCATTAGCACATAAACTAGTTTTGCCTGCCCCTTCCCACATGGAAGCATATCCAACAAGAGCTGGCATGCCCATATACATGTGTTGTGCAGTGACGACTGGGAAAAGAATTTTCTCCCAAGAAACATTCTCTAGAAGTGGCCCCTTTTCAACCATGTTAAGATACCATATTCCCCTCACATATATTAGGACCTATTGTGAAAGTAAAGGTCAGTCTGTTGACTACTCTACTGGAACATTCAGTAGTCAGACCATTAGGAAGTTCAAGGATGATGGCTTTTTATCCAACAGCACTCCCAATATTAGAACCAGGATGCATTTCTGGGCGTCAGGAAGTCTTTGTAATGTTATTTGAAGGCTCTCTCTCTCCGAGTCCCTCCCCACCTACAACGACTTTTAAATTCCTGCTAAGAAAGTAAACTCTGTGAAAGCAAGAATTTTACCTGTTCTGTTGTTTCTGTGTTTGCACATCACATGCTTTAGTAAATACTTGTTGAATAAATGGACGAAGGAAACCAGAAATGCTGCCATTTGGAGATTTATTTCTTTGGGTCATCAGAGCCTCAAGGCAAATATTTCTGAGAAATGGGTAACACTTTCCGCCTTCCCAACTCATGACCCTGGGGGCTTTAGAAATTTGTTTCATCCTTTCGACCCAGGGAAATTTCTTCTTCTTTTTTGTGGGGTTTTTTTTTTTTTTTTGGTGAGGAAGATTGCCCCTGAGCTAACATCTGTGCCAATCTTCCTCTATTTTGCATGTGGGATGCCGCCACAGCATGGTTGATGAGCAGCGTGTATGTCTGCACCTGGGAACCAAAACTGCAAACCCTGGTCCCTGAAGCAGACAGCGTAAACTTAACGACTATCCCACCAGGCCAGCCCCAACTCAGAAACTTTTAACAGCAACACTAACCACCGTCTTTTTGTGAAGAGTAAAGGTAATCTATGTTTATTTGGGAGTGTGGTGAGTACTTAATAGACATTATCTTTATTCTTCACAATAAGACTGTGAGAGGAATAATTACCTGACTTGACAGGTGAGGGACATGTAGCTCAGAGAAATTAAATAACTTGCCTGAGGTAACCCAATTAGTGAGTGATAGGCTTGATTCCAGATCTGTCTGAGACTGAGCTTGTACTTATACGACACCAGAGGAAGATCTCAGAGGATGTGAAGTCAACTGTTTACTTGGATCCAATCACTTTAAATGCTGTGTAAGACTGAGGACTCCTCTTCCCTTTTTCAAAATGGATGTTGTTTTTTTCTACAAAGTGTGGTCCATAGGCCAGCGGCATTTGCATCAGAGAGCTTGTTGGAAATGCAGAGTCTTGGACTTCACCTCAGCCCTACTGAATCAGAATCTGCCTTATCACCAGACCCTCAGGTGATTATCTGTACACTAGAGGTTGAGAAGCACTGGTCTACACTCCAGACACATACACTGCAGCAAGCTCTGAGGGAAGAAGTCAGTATAGAGAAAAATCTGGAGTGCAGTCAATGCTCAGAGAAGGAAAGCCTGTCCCTGTAGCCATCATGTCTCTGGGAACTAAGCAGGGAGCAGGTCATGGGAGGGGTGTGGGGTACTGGATCTCTGATTGGCCAGAAAAGCACACCCTCCATTAGCACAATAAACCCTTTGGTTCAACCAAAGGAGGCATCTTACTGCAAGCATGGATTTTGTGTTTAGGTCTCTATAGGGTGGCGAGCTCATCTTGGCTTACTCAAGACTTTTCTATAGGTCCTGCATCCTTGGAAACTCTTCCATCCCAAGCAAATCATAACAGTTGGTCACTCTATCCTCTATATCTCCCTAAAGGAGCAAATGCTAAAGTTGCCTTAGACTTAGATTCTGAAGATCTCAGTTCAACTTCCAGCATCACCACATACTATTTCTCTTATCTTATGCAAGCCACTGGATGGCTCTTTTCCTTATCTGCAAAATGGAGACAATACCAACTACATATGGTAGTTGCAGGATCAAATAGAAGTGACAGACATTAAGATCACCAAGGCAGAGGCGATTTACATTCCATGTTAGTAGCCCTGAATGAACATGTGTGGACACGCTTTGTGAACTAAGACATAATCATGTATTGGAGGTGTTGCCCATATTATGAGCACGTGTTTTTCTTGAATACCTTTCTGTTCAATTCTACCAAGTCTGTACAGCTCAGGATGAGTCACAGTCTCCTCATTCCAGCCACAGTGGTTTCTTAAGTTTTTGAAGAATCTTAAATCACTTGAAGAAAATTGTTCAGCATCACCACCATTAAAAGTATGTTGTGCTCTGGCGTCAGTGGAGCAAATTTTGGCTCCACCATTTAATATTCAGGTGCTGTTGGGCAAGTTAATTAACCTTGTGGGCTCAATTGTTTTATTTATAAAATGGGAGCAATTTGAATAGTATCTATCTCATTTGCAATTGGGTGTATGGAACGAGATAATGTTAAATCTATGCCTGGCATAAGCCAGGTGCTTGGATATGTTGGTTGCTCTCCCCTGAAATATATTTAATATTTACATGCTTACAATTCTAATTCTTAGACAACCTCCAACTTGGAGAAGGGTCCCTTTGTGATAATAATCCTTCATCTTCTTCAAACTTTTTATGTGTTTACCTCATCCCCTTCTCCTTGATTGTAAGTTACGTGAGGTTAATAACAATGTTGTCTGGACCACCTCCTCCAAGACCAGCAGTAGTAACAGCATTTCAAGCACTTGTTATTGTGGCGGGTACTGTGCAAAGCAAATTGCCAAAATGGGTGAGCACTAACTATGAGCACTAACTAGCAGGTACTTTACTTAAGTTACTTCATTAATCCTCATAACATCTCAGTGTGGTAGGGATTATTAGCTCCATTTTACAGATGATCTTAATAGATATGGAAATTAAGTAACTTCCATGTCAGCTGGGAATCACTGAAGACTGTCTGGTTCCAAAGTTCATGCCCTTTCTATATTGCTTAGGTGCTGGGATCCCCCAGACCATCTGATACAGTTGCCCCCACACACATAATAAAGCAATCCTTCTCAATTTTAATGTGGATACAAATCACCTGGGGATCTTGACAAACTTCAGACGGTGATTCTGTAAGACCGGAATGAGCCTGAGGTTCTGCATTTGTAACAATCTCCCAGGTGATGCTGATGCTGCTGGTCCAGGGACCACACTTTGAGTAGCAAGGCTACACAGTTGTCGAATTGGTTGGTTAACAGGAAAGTCTCTAGGATCTGCATATTCTAAAATTCTTGGGCTGGGGGTGGGCAGGGTAAGGGGATGGCAGGAGGAGAATACTTAGTGGAGCTGAATAAGTGACCAGTCATATTTAGGTATTATTCCTAACTGAAGTAGTTGTAACTTGGGACTGCTTTTATCTGTTTCTTTTAAATTCTATGGTATCACTGTTTTTCAAAATCCCCCGATGATCAGAATCAACTGGGGCACTTATAAACCATGCAGCTTCCCCTGTCCTTTCCCAGGATAGTGTCCAGAAATGTTTAATTTTAACAAGTACTTCAGGTGACTCAATAACAGAGAATTTTGGAAAGCACTGGAAGTGCTATAGAAATTGTAAAGGGCAGGAAATAAATGAGGGTGGTGTAATCAATGAAGGCTTGAAGGGGAAATAGAGGATAGAGTTCATATTTAAAGAATGAGAGGGTTTCAAGACAGTGAGAAGAGCATGGGGGGTGTGGAGGAAGGCACATGAACAAGAACATGGAGATTGATTCTGCATTTTTGTCAGATATTCGGGTTGAGACCTACTGGATTTTGTTTGAAGTGCTGTGTAAACATGTCCTACTTGGGTCATCTAAAAAGGTTATAGTAAAAGAGAAAAAAAATATTGATTCTGTTCTTGAGTGACACTAAAGCCACACTCAACCAGAAGTTTGCACAATATGATAAACATAAAAAATTGCTGTTCTCCCAATTGCTGGATGAAAACACACATCAGAATACCTAAAGTTAAAAAGGCTGACAGTGTCAAGTGCTGGTGAAAATGCAAAACCACAGGAATTCTTGTACACTGGTATAAATTGGTACAACCACTTTGGACAATTATTTGACGATATCTACCCATCAAATACACCTATTCTATGACTCAACAATTTCACTTCTAGATATAGACCAAACAGAAATTAGTCCATTAGGTTGCCTAAAGTCTGAACAAAAATTTCATAGCAGCATTATTTGTAACAGCTCAAAACTGGAAATAAATCAGATTTTCATCAACAGTAGAATGGAAAGGTTGCATTATAGTTATGTGATGGAACATTATACAGCAATGAAATGAATCAACTATTGCAACAAATAGACACAAAAATATATACATAATATGATTTCTTTTATATGAAGTTCAAAAACAGGCAAAACTAGTCTATAGTGTTAGAAATCAAGATGTGACTATCTTTGGGAAGTTGGATGGGGTTGATGTCTGAGAGGGAACTTGGTAGGGGGCTTCTGAAGTGCTGATAGTATTCTATTTCTTAGTGTGGGTAGTGTTTTTATGAATATGTACATTTTATGATAATTTATTCAGCTGTACACTTAATAAATGTGTGTTCTTTTCTATATAAATATATTTCAAGAAAACCCACACACATGGGGGCACGTGCACGCTCACACACACACACAAGTAGTAAAAAGAAGCAGGAAGACCACAATCACAGGTATGCTCTAGGCAAGGTTTGCACTGGCTTCATTTCTCAAGGCTCATCTCTGGGATATGACATTTAACTGGCACCCAGCGATTTTTTTTCCCACAATCCTACGGTATAAAAACAATGTTTGGCAAATGGATATGACACTGATTCTCCCCAAACCAGGTTTTTCTGTAGAAAATAGTTCCTGGGCCACATCCATCTTCCTCTTGGAGAGATAGTTAAGCATCATACAACCCCATGGAGTAGTCTTATTCTTGACTCATGGCCTCTGAGACTTGCCCTAACCATTGGGTGTCACAGAGATTTCTCAGTAAAGCATGATCAATCCTGTGAACAACTTGGTCAACTCAGTGATTGCATGTTTCCACTCTCCATCCATCCACCACCTCCGCATGCATATAGACATGTCCCTTGTTCTGGCTTCTGAGACCAACCTTGCAAAATCTACCTTCTACAGCTCCCAAAGGGTGAGGTGTGTTTCTTCCTGATTGTACTGCTGGCCCTTAGTCCTGGTTTTATCTTCAAACCAGAGACCTGGGTGGTCTTGGAAAAACTTGAGGAGAAGTTCATTAACAAGAAATCAACTCCCCAAAGTGACCTTTTACAAAGCCTCAGGCTAAAATCCCCTTGGAGCCTTGTCTTCTCCTAGTTGAAGACAGTATCATGTGAACTTGGGCAAGAAGTTGGAGGGATTCTGAAATGATGCAAATGCAAGTGCTAATCTCAAGACAATCCAAAGAAAATAACTTATTTTAATAAGTCAATCAACAGATGCCTAATGAGTGATTAATATGCGAATAGCTATAGTGAAATGAAATGAATTACAATAATGGACCAGTTGTTTGTCATTTCCTTACTTTTGGGAGATCTGCCCCTGTACATTACTTTTTAAAGTAGGGTACACAAACTGACAGCCTGCAGGCCTACTATGGCCCACAGATAGGTTTGGTTTGGGCTTGCATCCTGTTTTAAAACTCAGGAACATCACACCAAAATCCATACTTAAGGCTTCTCTTTAAAAACAGAAAGATCTGGCAGCATTCCCCCATGTTAACAATTGCTGGAGCCACCATTTCCCGTTGCTTTGCACCAGACTGCTTTACTCATTTATATTGCTTGTCTGACCCCTGTAAGAATTTGTATTATCTTCCCTGTTATGAAAGTGTCTGTCTTCATAGACAAGTCCAATGAAAGGGAGATTGTACCTGCCCTCAGCTCTGTTGATGGGATGGGCTTAGGCAGCCATATTTTCTATGATGTTACCTCTCCCTCCACCCCTCCACTACTCAGCCGAAGCTGACTGCACCAGGGATGGCACCTGACTCGAAAGTGGACCATCCTGAAGCTTGCCAAGGACTTCTGGCCTGGCAAGGAAAAGTGAGCAAAGGTAATTACATTCTTCACTCAGAATGTTGGAATTGGAAAACTGAGCAGCTGTTGCCAGCTAGTGGGGGAGAAAAGTGGAGAAATTACGAAATGCACTTAGCATCACAGCACGCCAAAGCCCCATGCAATGAGCTGTGTGGTTGAGCAAGCCCGTTGAGAGAGGAGAATGGACCCTGTGCACCAGAAGAGGCAGCAATAAGGCACCAGGTGGCCCTGAAAGGTTGAAAGCGCAGCTTTGTCCCCTGGATGTCATTCTCAATTCTAGTTCTGTGAGACCCGATGTACTTGATTTTCAATTCTCGGATGTCCGTGAGTTAGGGGAAATTTGTCCCGGTTGTCCTATATCCATCCTTCTTAGGGAAATATCCTGAATTTCCTCAAAGGAAGCATTCCACCACAAGAGAAGAGCCCATCTGAGAAGGAAGCCTATGCACAGGGGAGAAAAGACCCTCACCCTAAATATTTCAGGTGTTTCCTGTTTCTCCATAAATGGTTGTACTTATAAGAGGGCTCTCCAGGCCTTCATTCAGCATATTTGCCTATATTTAAGGCACAACTGAGAAATGAATGATGAAAATACATTTCATAAGCATTTATTGAGTATCATCTATATACAATCCACTGTGACAGGCACTGAGAGGCAAACAGAGATGGCCAAAATCACTACACTTGAGGAGCTTACAATGTAATGGAGAAGACAGGAAATGTACACAAATTGCTATAACACAACAACAGAATGAAATAAACACTATAGTGAACACTTGCTGATCCTCACAGTCCTTAGGGAAGACAGGGGAGGAAGTGATTCTCTCTAATTGGGTTTGTGAGCATCTTGGTAATCTGGCATCCGAGCAAATGAACAGAAGAGCTTATAGATGGAGAGCAGTTTACAGGGAGGCACTGACAACAGGACAATATTGATGGACAAGGGAGGAGGAGACCGAAAAGGAATACAAGAGAACTGGAAGCGTAGCAGACTGAGAGAATAATCACCCTCATAGGGACTCGGGGCATCATTGAATGACAACCAATAGCTGCCATTACAGTGGTGCCAAAACTGGGAGGTCACCGTAGATGTGGATGGTCAGGGAATCCTTCCCAAGGAGACTGGCCTTCAATGGGGCTTTGAAGTTTACATAGGGTTTAGAAGAAGGTGAGAGGCAGCAAGTGCATTCCAGGTGAAAGGAAACATGGGAGCAAAGGCATAGGGAGCTGAAGGAGCCGTTCATTCTCCTTTCAGGGGCAGTATGAGTGTGTTTGGGAGGAGGGAAGAGTGAGCAGACCAGCCCTACTGAAGTTGATAGTTCACAGCGGAGAGAGGTGGAAAAACACTGTTGATAAGGCCGTCTGGAGCCAGCCTGTGGAAGGCCTTGGATTTCAGGACAAAGGGTTTGGACTTGATCCTGGAGGCGGTGGGAGCCAGAGAAGACTGGGGAAACGGGTTGACTTGATGAAAGAGCTCCTCATTCACTGAAGAAAAGCACCAGCACAGCTCATTTTTCTCCTTAGAAAACAATCACAGAATTTAGCTTTAAATGCACCCCCCAGCTCCATGAAAAGCATATACCAGCCTCTGCAGGGCTCCCGGGGGGAGTTCACGAGTTCAGACTCAAAGCACAAGATGTGTTTTACTTGGCATTTAATCATGTGTAAGGGTGATGCGTGTCCTCAAATGAGGACAGACTGATATGATTAAAAATTTTATATCAGTTATTCCGACTCTCTCATAGTGCTTTTCCCCCCCACTGTTCAGCCTCTGACTCCTCCACTTCTGAGTAGGCAAAGTAAAATGGCTGTAAGACGGATAGTATACTTTCTTAGCAGCATATGTGGGATAGATGTGCAGGATAAGGGCTTTGCAGAAATTAACTACTGCTTTCTCAAGCTTTCTAAGTCTCATTTGACCCTTAGCAGTGTTTATAAACACCTAGCATAATCTGGCACATGGCAGGGATTCAGCTAAAACTAATCAGTAACAATGTTTATGATACATATGATTTTTAATGGAAATTTTTGATGTATTTCTTCTTTCCTTTCTCCCATTCTTCCTACTCACCGCTTCCCACTATTTCTTCATTTCTCTTTCCTCTTTTTTCTTTTAGATTTTCTGTGCTGTCCATTCTTCTCTCTTTCCCCCTTTTCTTGTTACTTTCTATCTCCTTGTAACTTTCTTTTTCCTTACAGGAACTGGGAAAGACAAGGGTGTGTGGGCGGCCATGGCGTCCCTCCAAGGAAAGTGTGAGGCTTTGGGCAAAATAGATCTCTCATTTCTTCCAAACATAGGTCTAAATTTGAACTGTCTCCAGGCTCTAGTCTCCAATCCAACTTCAGTGGTTTCAGTTGGACTCCATGAGCAGGGACCCCAGGGATGCTGTGTAGTTAGTTTTGTCTTGAAGAAAATCAGCTTTCTATGCGCCTCCTTGTCTCGCAGATTGGGGCACCCACATTCCCTTTCCTCAAGTCACTAGAGCCCAAGAGAGACTTCTGAGCGAAATGCCTGGCTGAAGAGAGCAAGAGTTCCTTAAGAATTTGATTTATCCCCAAATGATCTATTGTTATGCATCAAACATGTTTTCCCTACGAACCAGTTGGCAGGGAGCACGCAGATAAATTACTACAAGATGTAACCAGGCAAGCTGTTCAAAGGAAATGGCTCTCTGTGTGGGGAACTCAGGAGAGCAAATCTATAAACATGTGTTGGGAAATCAATTCAGTATAAGTTTGCTGGAAGAAATGAGCTGCTGCCCCCAAACTACCAGCTTGCTGTGATAGCTGACTGTTCTTTTGAGGTCATCGTCTGTTGTCTTAGTGGTGAGGATGGAAAAACAAGGGTAAGACCTACTCTGAAGTATCTTCAAAGGGGAGGGGATACTGGGTTATCTGTGGGTAATTGTAAATTCTCCCCATTGGTACCAGTCATGTTAGCCAAGCTTGTTTTGCTGAAGAAAATGGGTTAGAATGATTCTATCTGCATATAAAAAATTTAGGGGATGTAATGAAATCTATTTCAAAAGAATAGTAGTAATATGATATAAGATAATGTAATATACATAATATAATACTACAGCACAGTGCTACACAGTTTGATATGGAAGGAAAACTCCTGGGCATGGCATCAGAAAGAGAGAGAGGTATAAACCCTGCCTGACCATGTGCCACTTGCTAGCTCTGTGATGCTTGGAAATTTCCTTAACTTCTCTGAGATTTCTCCCTCTTTTATAAACGGGGACAGGCATACACTACTTGCCTTACAAGGCTATTTGGTTTTAACACATGCAACATGCCCGACAACTGCACTGTGGTCAATTAAATTTAAGTGACATTAAATACAATTAGAACTTTAATTCCTCAGTCACGCTAGCTACATTTCAAGTGCTTGGGGCTCCATGGGGCTTGTGGCTACCCTATTGGGCAGCACAGATACAGAACAGTTCCATTATTTGGGAAAGTTCTATTGGACAGTGCTGTCCTAGAATATGCCAGACACAAAGTAAATACTTTATACATAACTGTTGCCTCCTGCTTCATAGCTGTCAAAGCACAACGCACGTAGGACCTGATTGAAGGGCTCTCTATCCAGCGAAGTTGGAATGCCCTTTCACAGTGTCTTGGACAAGACTGTCTTTCTATATGGTGTTCTAACCTGGCTCAAGTCTACAAAGCATGGTGATTGTTGGAAAATTGGAGAGCATACAGAGAGGATTTCTGGGCCTTTAGTTAAATGATACCAAAAGGGGACCAGCCTGGTGGCGCAGCGGTTAAGTTCACGTGCTCTGCTTCAGCAGCCCAGGGTTCACAGGTTCGGAGCCCGGGCGTGGACAGACACACTGCTTATCAAGCCATGCT
The DNA here is from genome assembly GCA_031878705.1 of Tapirus indicus. Taxonomy (NCBI): domain Eukaryota; kingdom Metazoa; phylum Chordata; class Mammalia; order Perissodactyla; family Tapiridae; genus Tapirus; species Tapirus indicus. The sequence goes on along the minus strand of CM062920.1, from coordinate 125,351,956 downwards.
GTGGTGGAGTCCCATATAAAGTAGAGGAAGATGGGCACGGACGTTAGCCCAGGGCCAGTCTTCCTCAGCAAAAAAGAAGAGGATTGGCAACGGATATTAGCTCAGGGCTAGTCTTCCTCACACACACACACAAAAAGATACCAAATGCTTATGAGAGACACCTTGACTCTAACCACAAAACATATCTCAGTAGTGATAACAATGAGAGTAGAAATAAAGTGGAATCAACAACAATAACAACAAAAACAAACAAACCTGTAAGAATATCCATCAAATACTCAACATGGGCTTGTGCTAACATGCGTATGACTCTCCCAATGTTTCATTTAACTGCCTTGGAAAAATCCAGGGTAGATGAAAGCTACCCCATGATGTGTAGCTGAAGCTTAAGAAATTTTCTCAAGGTCAAAGCAGAGTTATTACAAATCTACTTTCATTTGGTTGAGTACCATCTTGACTTTCTAGGGTGAGTCCAATACGTCTATGCTGCAGCTGATGGCATTGTAGCATACCAGGAAGGTCCTGTTGATCATTAGAGCATATTTCTTGGCAGAGAAAAAGTAAGCACAAGGTAAGGTTGCCCTTCACATGCAGAAGTGAAAAGAACAAAAGCAATTTGTTGAGTGCTTATTATGTACACTGTCTTATTCATATTATACAGGTTTTTTGACAACCTCCACCATAATCTTATGAAGTAAGAACATTATTATCCCCATTTTATAGATGAAGATTGAGGCACTGAATGGTTAAGAACTCACCCACGGTTACAGGCTAGTAAATGGTGGAGCCAGGACTTGACCCTGGGTGGTCTAGCGAAAGTTCACGTTCTTAACCACTGTTCTCTGAGGCCTGTCAGGGTAAGTGATCTCTCTGTGGTTTCCTCATTTAAGTTTCCAGAAAAAAATGAATTCTTTTACAATATTTTGAATTTTCCTTCTTCAGTTTTTCTGATCACTGTAGGAAATAGTTCTAAATATTAAACAACATTATAGTATTAAAAATAATGATAGAAACACCACTTTGTAGATAAGGCATCTTATGGATTTATGTAAACAAGCATTTTATGAATAAATGAAAATAACAAATGCAAATGAGACTGAGATTATTTTATCTTCCAGGTGCTCAACCATTTTGTCTTCAGTGTTTGAGTGAGGAAAGTGTCAAGTGAATACGAACACTTAGATTGGGGGTGTCAACAAAGACTTGCAGGTCAGCTGTCTGCTTTTGTAAATAAAGTTTTATTGGAACACAGCCACGCTCAATCATTTATGGATTGTCTGTGGGTAGACTTGAGTAGATGTATGGCCCACAAAGCTTAAAATATTTACCATCTGGCTCTTTACAGAAAAAGTTTGCTGATCCTTGACTTAGATGACAGTGAGAAAATAGAATTATGTTCCAACAGTGGGTCTTAACTTATATCCATCATTTTCAGTAGACTGAAAATGTAGGACTTCAATAGTACAGTATTAATAAAATTTAACAGTTTAGTTTTACATGAGCCAAAGCTACAAATAACAGGAGTTCACAGGTCAAATGGCAAACATTTATAATAAAGCATTGTTGCAGTTCTGAATTTGAAAGCCAAAGGCAATCCTTAAATAAGGTAGAATGAGTAGCTGCTCTGTGATCCTCCAGTCCTCTGTCCATTCCTATCTGATCGCTCTAATCGCAAGTGACCAATATGATTATTCTTGTTGCTGTTTCACCTTCCTTACTTGAGTTTCTTGATAGCAGAAGATGTGTCTTTTGTAGCACAGTGATTGGCACATAGCAGTAGCTGAATGAAGAGCTATGTGGAAAACGGTTGAAGAATCCAAACAAAGGAGAGATAGAGGTGCAGGCACAACACAGGGGAGTCTGGGTGGAGTACTGTCTCAAAGAGGGAGTGAATCAGCAGTGAACTCACAAAAATCACAGCATCACGACTTTACCAAAGTGCAAATACCTAGGGTGAACCAGGTGATCATGGCTAACTTTTACTGATCACGTATTATGTGCCAGAGACACACTCTTCTCAGCTTCTTGCAAACATTTATTTCATTAATCTCCACAGCAACTCAGGGAAATAGGTTATTCTCTTTATTTCATAAGTGAGGAAACTGAAGCACAGAAAGGTTTATTATGTTGGACCAAGATACATAGCTAGAAAATGGTAGAAGGAGGTTTTAAACCTAGGGAGTCTGAATCCAGAGACAAAACTTTGAATAATTATGCTTTATTGGTATCTCTGTGGCTGCACCTTTAACCTCTTCTTTCTCAGTAGTTTTCCATACATTCCATGGAGAGCTCTTCCTTGAGAGTGTTTCCACTTTTCTACTGAAAACCAATAGCCCAAACCAGTTTGTTGTATAAGTATTCACTTTACAGCCAACTTACTAGTAACTGGCCTTCATAAAATAGAGCATATCATTGGAACAGGGATAGTCATAACATATTCTATTGTCTTTGTATTTCCAGCACTCCTTAGGAATTTTCTATCTCAGTTATGCTTTCTATGTAATTAAAAACATAATTTTTCAAATTTAGAAAAGCTTTAGATATAGGTCCTTGCTACTTCAACTCCAGTCTGAGGTCCACAGCATCACTATCACTTGGGAGCTTGTTAGACATGCAGAATCTCAGGCCCCACACCAGACCTACTGAATCAGAATCTACATTTTAACAAGATGGCTAGGTGAATCCTATGCACTTGAAAGTCTGAGAAGCATGAACTCTGCCACTATAGTACAATTATCACCGGCTCCCCAAAGAAATAATAATTCTCTACCTCTTGAGATAATCAGAGTCAAGTTGAGGAAAACTTGATACGCTAAGGGCAAAGGCCACATCTTAGCTGTGAAAAGACCTAGTAGTTCACAGCCCTGACTGCACAGTAGAATCAGCTGGGATCATTTAAAAACCCTAGAGCTATTCGGGGTCTTTTGTGGTTCCATACAAATTTTAGGATTTGTTTTTCCTATTTCTGTGAAAAATGTCATTGGAATTTTGATATGGATTGCATTGAATCTATAGATGGTTTTGGGCAGTATGAACATTTTAATAATATTAACTCTTCTGATCCGTGAACACAAGATATCTTTCCATTTATTTGTGTCTTCTCCAGTTTCTTACATGAATGTCTTATAGTTTTCAGTGTATAAATCTTTCACTTCCTTGGTTAAATTTATTCCTAAGTATTTTATTGTTTTTGATGCTATGGCAAATGGGATTGTTTTCCTTATTTCTTTTTCAGATAGTTTTTTGTTAGTGTATAGAAACACAACTGATTTCTGTATGTTGCTTTTGAATCCTGAAACTTGACTGAATTCATTTTTTAGTTCTAACAGTTGTTTGGTGAAGTCTTTAGGATTTTCTATATACAAGATCATGTCATTTGTAAACAGAGACAGTTTTACTTCTTCTTTTCTTATGTGGAAGTCTTTTATTTCTTTTTCTTTCCTGATTGTTCTGGCTAGGACTTCCAGTATTATGTTGAATAGCTGTAATGAGAGTGGGGAGCCTTGTCTTGTTCCTGATCTTAGAGGGAAAGCTTTCAGCTTTTCACCAGTGAATATGATGTTAGCTGTGGGCTTGTCATACATGACCTTTATTATGTTGAGGTATCTTTCTTCTATACCCAATTTGTTGAGAGTTTTTATGATGATGGAATGTTGAATTTTGTCAAATGCTCCTTCTGCATCTAAGATGATCATATGATTTTTATCTCTCATCCTATGAATGTGGTGTATCACATTTACCGATTTGCATATGTTGAACCATCCTTACCTCCCAGGGATAAATACCACAAAGCCTTCTTGAGAAAGAACAAAGCTGGACCATCATATTTCCTGTTTTCAAACTATATTATGAAGCTATAGTAATCAAAACAGCATGGTACTGACATAAAAAATAGACATATAGAGCAATGGAACAGAATTGAGGGCCCAGAAGTAAGCCCATGCATATATGGTTAACTAATATTTGACAAGGGAGCCAAGAATACTCAGTGGGCAAAGGATAGTGTCTTCAATAAATGGCATTGGGAAAATTGGCTATTCTCATGCAAAAGAATGATTTTGGATCCTTATCTTCCACCACTCACAAAAATTAACTCAAAATAGATTAAGGACTTAAACATCACACTTGAAATCATAAAAATCCTAGAAGAAAATGTGGAGAAAAAGTTCCTTGACATTGGTCTTGGCAATTGTTTTTTGGATTTGACATGAAAAGCACAAGCAACGAAAGCAAAAATAAACAAGGGAGACTACACCAAATGAAAAAGCTTCTGCACAGCAAAAGAAATGATCAACAAAATGAAAAGACAACCTACAGAATGGTAGAAAATATTTGCAAGCCACATATCCGATAAGTGGTTAATATGCAAAATATATAAGGAACTCATACAACTCAATAGCAAAAAAACAAATCTGATTAAAAAATGGGCAAAGAATCTGAAGAGACATTTTTCCAAAGAAGACATCCAAATGGCCAATAAGTACATGAAAAGGTACTCAACATCACTAATCATTAGGGAAATGCAAATCAAAACCACAATGAGATATCATATCACACCTGTTAGAATGGCAAGACAAGAGAAACAAATGCTGGTGAGAATGTAGAGAAAAAAGAACCCTTGTGCACTGTTGGTAGGAATGTAAATTGGTACAGTCACTATGGAAAGCAGTATGGAGGTTCTTCCAAGAATTAAAAATAGAACTACATGTGATCCTGCATTCCCACTTCTAGGTATATATCTGAAGGAAATGAAATCACTATCTCATAAAGATATCTGCACCCTTATGTTCATAGCAGTCTTATTCACAATTGCCAAGACAAGGAAACAATCTAAGTGTTCACTGAAAGATGAATGGATAAACAAAATGTGGTGTATGTGTGTGTGTGTGTGCGTATATATATATATATATATATATATATACGCACACACAATGGAATATTATTCAGCCATAAAAAAGAAGGAAATCCTGCCAACACAGATGAACTTTGATTGCATTGTGCTAAGTGAAATAAGTCAGACAGAGGAAGACAAATACTGTATGATCTCACTTACATGTGGAATCTAAAAAAAGCTGAACTCATAGAAACAGAGTAGATTGGTGGTTGCTAGGGGCTGGGGATTGAGGAAAATGAGGGGATGTTGATCAAAGTGTACACACTTCCAGTTGTAGGAGGAATAAGTCCTGGGGATCTAATGTACAGCATTGTGACTATAGTTAACAATACTGTATTATACACTTGAAAGTTGCTAAGAGAGTAGATCTTAAATGTTCTCACCATAATAACAAGAAGAAAAGAAATGATAATTACGTGAGGTGAAAGATATGTTAACTAACCTTAATGTGGTAAACATTTCGTGTATCAAATCATCACATTGTATACCTTAAACTTATACAATGTTATATGTCAATAATATGTCAATAAAGCTGGAAAAAAAACTAAACCCAGAGCCCAGGATGCTCACCATAACAATTAGTTGATAATCTCTGGGGAATCTAGGCATCAATATTTTTTAACGATCCCTGGGTGATTCCAATGTGCAGTGAAGGTTAATCTCTCTCCTGGAAACGGGTCGTTCACTATGGGAGAGGAGAGAACATGGTTCTATTTGCCTTGAGCCTTTCCCATGAGATAGCCTTTCTACCTTGACCCTTTTCACTTAACTACTGACAGACATTCTCTCCTTGACCAAACTTTAGTCAGGCTCCTCCGAGCCCTCTGCTCGACTAGGCCTGACATGAGTTTCCGTCTCCATGCTTGTAGAGTCCACTTTTAGCGAGAATCCTGTCAAGTGGGTTTAGCCAGAATCCCTCACCCTCAATATCTGATCACTCTCCTCATCCCCACCACGCCCAGGTGACATCTGATCACCTAGGCCTGCCTTCAGCAAGAATCGTGTTTGGTCAGTTTAGCAAGAATCATCCTACTGTCTTAGTAATTTTCCAGCCACCAACACTCCCACCCTGCTTCTTGGCTATAAATCCCCACTCCCTTGGGGATTCAGATTTGAGCCTGCTCTCTCTCCTACTGCAAACCCACACTGTAGTAGTACTTCTGGAATAAAGTCTTCCTTACTGTCTTTAACAAGTGCCAGAATAATTTTTCTTTAACACTACTACTCACACTTAATGTCTCAGTTTAAACCTGAAATCTCCTTTCCTCTAGGATGTCTGAATTGGTGCCCTTCCTCTGAGCTCACAGCACCCCCTCTGTTGCTCCTATCAATTGCTATTGTCATTTCCAGTGTACTTTTCTCTGGGTCTCCTTTGACTCAAAATATCATGACGGCAACACTGCGTCCACCTTGTTCAACAGGAACAGCAGCAGCAGCAGTTAACACTCATTGCGCACTGAACACATGTCAGTCCCTGTGCATATTATCTGAGTTAATGCCTATTACAACCCTGCTGTCATCTCCATTTTACAGGTGACAACCGGAGCATGGGAAAATTAATTAACTTGCCTCGGGTCATGCTACCAGGAAGTCCGCAGTGCCAAATTCAGTTCCTGGCACATAGTAGGGTGTTTCATAGAGATTAGTTGAGTGAAGAAATAAATGCTTGAGTTACTTTCCCCTCCAGTCTGCCCGCACCCTCTCTGGTGGAATTGAAGCCGCACTGAGATTCCCTTCTCCCCACTCCCCACCCGCACCCCATACTTACTAGAACTGAGCCTTGACCTCTTGCAAGTTCTCTGCCACGAAACAGATGGACTGAAAGTCCTGACCTTCACAGGGCTCGACAGCAGTAACTTCTGCATCAAAGAGCTTGTATGTTTGACAGGAGAATAAAATAAGAGAGGCCAGAATGTAGGTGTAACCTTTCCCGAACTGTATACTTTCAGGCTACAGTCTCAAGCTGTTTCCCAACCTGAAGGCTGAGGACCCAGTGGGGGAGGAGTTGGGCATGGAATTGTTGCCAAGACCCTTAAATCCTCAGACGTGTCACACATTTTCTGAAAATGGAAATAAGCTCTCCACTCCTAGACGTACTATTAGATTGCAATGCTGTCATAACCACTAAAATGTGAGCTCATTTAAAATTATTGTCGAATCCATATTAGCTTCCCACGATCTTACTCAATAAGTACAAACATCAGCACTGATACATTTTGTGGGGTCCAGTGAGATTTTTGAATTTATGAGTAGTAATAAAAATTCTAAATATTTATTGATTGGGCTGTGATTGTGGATGTAGATGATCTCCTATATTTCTCCATCAACCATTTGAGGTAGGTACTATTATTCCCATTTTATACATGAGGGACACAAGATATATTGAACGTTAAACATTGATAATATTTTCTGCTTGATACTGTGATGAAGACTGAACACTTGGGGGTCTCTTTCAGGCCAATGCCAAAGTGGCGCCAAAAAGAAGGGTCCATGGAGGATCAGAATGCTTGGGGTGTGTGGGGGAGATGCTAATGTCTGTATCTGGATGTGGAGATGGGACCCCAGATAGACAGTGTCTAGAATTTGGAAGCAGGTGGTCATCCAAGAAGGAGGTGGTATATGCCCAGAAGGTTGGTACAGGATGAAATGTTTGTGTTGGCCAATGGAATGAGAATGGTGCCTGCATGTTTGAGGCAAATGGCAATCATCTTGGGTGGGATGGGAGAATATGTAAGGGACCCGGGACCTCCAATTCCTGGGGAGAGTGGTGTGTGTTTACTCAAGTATTTGTTGAGTCCCTACTGTGCTCCAGGCACAATGCAAGTGGCTAGGATACAGTTCTGAGCAAAAGAGATGTGGCTTCTGTCTTAACTGGAATTGTTTAGAGAAATTATTAACACAATCTATAATTTAAAACTGTGACAAGTGTAATGAAGGAAAGGTACAAGGCACTATACAAATATACAACAGAGGACTCTGATCTTGTTTAGGGGGTCAGGAAAGGCTTTCCTGAAGGAGTACTCAGAGAGAGGGAAGGAGACCGTGCATTCTTAGAAGAGGGAACAGCTTGTGCAAAGGTCCTGAGGTGGAAGGGAGAGAATGCATTTGAGAAAATGAAAGAAAGCCAATATGTCTAGAGCCCAGTGTGCTGAGAAAAATACCTCTGTCTTGGGAGACCTGGGGCTCTGGGCAGGATTTATGGATAGGGGGGTCTACCCCTGAGAACAAGACAGGGATCAAGCCATTGCAACTTGTGTCCAAGCTAAGACCAGAAGGACTAAGACTATTGAACTGTGGGGTCTGAGCTTTCTCAACTTGCCCTACACTAGGGATGCAGCTGGCACCAATGTAGCCCTTCACTATACTGCCTGGCAGTTTTGCAGGTGACAAGTACCCCTATTAGAGGCAAGAAAGTTGGGGTTCAGCCCTAGTTCTACCTCCTTTTCAGTTAGGAACCACTGGGACTCTGCTGACCCTGTGAGATTGCGTGTCGGGTGGTTCTCACGCATGTTAAAATTTTTTGCAGCACTGGCTTAGAGCAGTGGTCTTCAACCTTATCTGCACATTAGAGTCACCTGGAGGAGCTTTAAAATTACTGCTGCCTCAGCCCCACACCCACGGTTTCTGATTTAATTGATCAGCGTATAGGCTGGGCATCAAGAGTTTTCAAAGCTCCCCATTCTAATGTTCAAACACGTTTGAGAATTATAGGCTTAGAGGTTACTTCCCAAATGCCAGTCCACAGATGAGCTATATCCAAAGTACCTGGAGGGCTTATAAAGAAACGTCAGCCCTACATCAGACTTAGTGTGTCAGAACATCTAAGGGTGAGGCCCAAGAATTGGTACTGGAAAAAATTTTTCCTGGCACTTACAAACAAAAATGGAAGCCCCTGGTGGTTTTTGAAGCTATCCAGGTTTGCAACGCCCCGATTTAGATCAGGGCATCTCAAACTTGAATCTGATTCAGTCTGGGGTGAGGCCTGCAATTCTGCATTTCTAGTGAGCTCCAAGGTGCTGTTGCTGTCTGAAGATCACACTTTGAGCAGCAAGGGTTCAAGGGATGCAAATGAAAGAATGGGTGGCCTTTCTCTAAAATCTAAAGGCTGTACTTGAAATCTATTAGCATACAGGGATCTTATTTGCATGTCCCTCTGCCCTTACCAGGTCACTTTCCCCAGGGCTAGGTTTGGGTCTTTGTCATCTCTCCTTCTCCAACGTCTAAGCTCAGTGCTCAGCACGTTAGCACAATAAATGGGTTTTGAATTGAATACTAAATACCACGATGTCCTTAGGGTCCAAGCTGTGGAGCCAGTTGAAGGTGAGACATTGCTCTAATGCGGGCCTTCTGCCACTTCCAGTCATAAATTCCAATTGGACGGGGTCCAATGCGAAGCTGTGTGTGACCAAAGCCTCCTCTGTAGGGGGTAGGGTCAAAGCAGGCCTCCAGAATATTAATAATTCTGAGCAGTGACCACAGCTATGATATTTACAGACCCGTGAAGCACAAGGGACAGCCTGAGGTTGCGCACACAGCTATAGACTCCAAGGACTTGCTCTGCTCCAAATGGAGCATGTATATTGCCCAGTCCTGCCAAAAGCCGTACGGTTCATTAGCTTTTACTATATAGAGAAATGCGCCAGGCCTGGCGCGAAAATGACATGACAAAGCACATTTGACATCAATGGTCAAAGGAAAACGCACAGTGGGAGCGGAAGAGCTCTGTGGGACTTTGCTCATGCCTTTGGAGCAGGAGAAAAATACCTCTGCCTCTCCATGTGGAGGCCCAGGCTGGTTGGAATCTGACAACAACTTATTACTTAGAAACTTTTTTCAGGGGTTTGGTTTCTTCCCCTGGATTCTCCTTGCATGGTGATGGATGGCTTTTTCCCTGAATATTTTTTTGATGCTATGACTCTTTGTGTGGTTTGTGAGTTACATATTGGGAGGGAGATCAGGAGAGAGAAAGGAACGGGGAGAGAGACAGAGAGAAAGAAACAGAGAGGGACACACACACAGAGACAAAGATAGAAAAGGGAAGGAGGAAGAAGAAGAAACACAATTTTAAGTAGATGGAAAAGAGCAAAGAACAGTAGGGAAAGGAGATGGGATGTCAGACAAGGATGGGGGGTGGGAAGACCGCAGACCAGGGCTCCCCCTTCTTTTTGGTTCTTTATAGTTAAGGATGATCCAAGTATCCTTCAAGGGTACTTGCATAACTCTCCTCTGAAGCCCTACAAGAGGCACAGAACTAACATTTTTGGTGTCATTCTTCAACTCTAATAACTCGTTGCCAACTCTCACCATGAAATCTCACCCGTATATTTTTTGCTGTTACCATCATTCTGTCTTCTGTCAAAGGCTAGGCTATCAGGCTCAGGGGCATTTACATTTTATGGATCAAAATTTTCTCAGGCTATTAGAACCCAACTTCATCTGGCCCTACCTCACTTAAATCTCTTTATTCAATTTCCCCCCTTGCCTTCATCTCTCCTATCTGTACCTAGCCTGTGATACGATCTTATCCTGCACTTCCCACACCTCCCCATCCATCCCGAGATGTAGATCCCACCTGGAATGTTACAAATAATTCAGTGTTTCTCGAAGTGTGTTCCCTGGACCCTCTGCTTCAGAATCACAGGGGTGCAGGGAGAGGAGAAGGAAGAAAGATTTCTCTACATGCAGATTCCTAGGCCCAGTCCCCACAATCCTGTTAAACTAGACTGGGGAGGAGGTGACTTTGGAAAGGTGTGTTTTCAATCCTTGACCCAGATGATTCTGATACACAGGACAGTTTGAGAACCTCAGCAAGACCAGCCTTCAAGGTTCCCAAATTCTTCCGCCTTCAAGATTCTGCTCAAAAGATCAGAGACTCTCCTCCCCCAACACACAGGGTCATGTCCAGAGCCTGGGCCACACACCTGACACAAATCCCTTACATTCTCCAGCCCTACCCTTTCTCATCTAAAAGCAGGAAGTGGCGTCTAAGTCATGAATTCCCATCCATGAACAAGGACAGGACAGGTGACACACATACAGGTGTGCAGCTGGCCTGATGGGAATTAGGGGAAGCTGGAGGCTGCACGCTCTGATTAACGCAGCAGTTGCTCCTCCATCGCAGTAAATTGTAGCTGGGTGGGAATGCCACCTAGAGAGGCCAAATCTTCTGAATTTTTAAGGGATTCCAGAAATTTAGATTTTTACATAAATTTTTATGATTTTTAATTTCTGACTAAATTTTTTTAATAGGCTGAACAAAATACACAGGAGGTACATTCAGGCTGAGTCCACATTTGCAACCTCTGGATGAGAGCTCCCTAGAGCTGCCTTCAGCATGAGAGGTCTGGGATACGTTGACCCTGAGCCTCCCTGGCTTAATAAGTTGTTCTGTCGCTGGTAGGAGCCTCTCTGCTCTTCCATCTCCTTTCCAGGAAAACCAAAGTTTCTGCCTACCTCTCAGCCCCAATAAAGGGGGACCTGATTGCTGGTTGGTGTCAGGCCAGTGGTTCTCAAACTTCAGCACACATCAAAATCACCTGGAAGGTTTCTTAGACCACGGATTGTCAGGCTCCACCCCGAAAGATTCTGAGTCAGAAAGTCTGAGGTGGGGCCTGAGAATTTGCGTGTCTAACAAGATCCCAGATGATGCTGATGCCGGTGGTCCAGCGTCGGTGCTTTGAGAACCACTGCTGTAAAGCACTACTCACCACGTGTAATGTTGTGTTTCTCCTTGGATCAGCACTCAGTCCTTCGCTTCTCTCTCATTCCTGCGTCACTTTGTACAGCAGTCACTGTGGGGGTGCTCACACGATCAAGTCCATTTTGACAATCATAACTGTCATTTTTGAGTGTTTACTATGTGCCAGCCATTCGTCTAAGCATGTTACCATATTAACTTTAACCTTCATCACAAGCCTCTTAGGAAGGCATTAACACCCCCGATTTCTGCATGAGGGAACTGGAGCCCAGAGAAGTAAGTAACTTGCCCAAAGTCACACAGCTAGTGAGTGGCAGAGCCAGAATCCAAGCCCAGAATGTCTTTCAGAGCCTCTTTATCATAGTATTTATAGACCAAACTGGGACACTTCCAAGAGTGAAAGGAAACACTATTAATAATTATTCCTGGATGACAGATGTTAATCAGGACATACAGTTACCCTGTGTATTCCGCCATTTCAAATGTCCTCTTTGAGTGGTCCACAACTTTGTGTAGAGAGCACCGATGTTGCAGCCAAATTCCAGCTTACTTGAATTAAAGCATAAAAGGACCCAGCTCAGAGCCCACTACATGGTAGGAACTCTGCAGGTAGCTGTTTCCTTCAGTCAAGCTTCTAAATCCCTACTGAGGAACACGGGCAAGTGTAATATATAGCCCTTATTCTTGAAGCTCTCACAACATAGTTGATAGAAAAAAGGAACATCAATGAAAACTCTTAAAAGATCATTCTAAGACAATAATCCGGGGCTGAGCATAACAGTTCAGAGATGGTGATTCCCTCAGGTTTTAAAATTTTAAGGGAGAGTTGGATTTGAACTGAGTCTTGAAGATGGAGTAGAAGATGAGAAGGCTAGAATTGAGGATAGCTAAAGAAAAAGAGTTTATGTAGAAGCTAAAGAATAAGAAGTGTTTCAGTGATTGAAATTGGATGTGTCAATTCCATTCCGACATTCACCAATACCCCAAACAGGACAAAATAAGAAAGTACCCTTTAAAAAAAATTTTTTTTTTTTTGGTTTGTGTACTCTGTCATTCTTTTGCACCCACTCACAAGCCCCTAGAGAACCCAGATGACGACTTCGTCTTCTCAGGCACAGAAGTACAGACAGAAATTTCTGAGGAGAATTGGCCTGTGGTTTTTGAGAACTTCTGAACGTAGGGATTTTGAACAAAATCCTGCCCATCACAATGGTTTTTACAGTAAGAGCAACAACTGCTGCGTACTTAGTTCCCCTGATTTATGTGAAAAGGAAGGACAATTTCATCATACCTTTTCTCAGCCCCAAGTGCAGGAAATTCTAAACAGGCTCAACACTACCCTCTAGTGTGCAACATAGGCAGATGAGGGGATCAGAGAGTGTTCATGACAAACCCAGCCAGAAGAAGACTGCAGAAGGTAAGAGGAAAAAAACATTCTTGTGGCTGCAGAAGGTCCATGGATTAATGAATATGCAAGTCCTCTAAGAAGTATACAAATACTTCCCTGATAGAAAGGTCTAAGACGGTGCTTCTCACAGAATATAATGTTCTGTAAAGCACCAGTTCCGCATGGGATTCCATTCACACGCTCCCTCCAAGGCCCTTGGTTAAATAATTTAGGAGTCCTCTGCACACCATGCTCCCTGTTACAGAATCAGAGTGTTTAGTAAAGGCTCTGGAAAGTTATACAGTGATGAAATCCCATTTCCCACACATATTTGACCACTGAACGTTTTTCTGTTTTCCTTTCTCATAAATCCATGTCATCCCTTGGGACAACTGCTTGTGGAGCATACTTTGGACAATGCTAGTGGAAAAAACACAAAGTTCTTACCTTAAGCTCCACATATGGTGAAAGAAGGGCTGTCCCATAGGCTTTGATGGCTCCACTTTCCCTGCAAAGATTGAACTCAGTAGTAAACCGATAGAGCTGACCAAGGTACAAAAGGGCAAAAGAACAGGGTGATGACCGAAACCAAATATCTGTTCAATGGTCCAAGGACTAGAAGATCCCACAAGAGGCTAGAGGTCATCCAGCTCTGCCCCATCCCACACTCCATCCCAGTCTTTAGGCAGGACACATCACCTTCTTACAGTTCTTCCAATGCCTCATACTCACTCTGTCTATCATAGTTCAACTGAGGCTGAGTGTAGTTCAAGTATCCTCTTCTTCAAATTTTCTCACGACTCTAGGCCCCATTGAGCATTTCCTTTTCTGAACTTCAATTAGGTCACCCTTTTACTTAGTCCTCAAAGCATATTGAACACCTGCTATAAGCACAACATGGTGCCGGGAATACAGATCTGAAAACCACAAAGACTACACTCAGGGAGTTCACAATTTCTACCACTGGAGGAAGATGTGAAAAGGGGACAGCACAGGCTTTGTCCCGAGGTAGACTTCAGCAGATGAAGATATAGTAAGTTGCAAATACACTGTCTTGTAGAACACATCCAACAGAGTTCTCACCATAATCACATGGAGTTGCTAGAACAAAGCCTGGCTCATGGTAAGAACTCTGTAGATATTAGATTTTATTGTTGTTGTTATTACTGTTATTGCCATTATATATTACATTTATGGTGCATTATTTTATTCTCATTTTGCTGTCCAAGAAAATAGAAGGGTGAGATGCCATCTCCCCCACAAGTGGTTTAGTTGATGAAATTACTCCTTTACTCAGTGACTGGTAAATACCAAAGCCAAGGACACTTTATTTCTCTACCCGGAAAACAATGCTACCAATAACTCTCTTTTTGGCTGATTTTATTTGTTCATCAATTCCTCCCTTCATTCATTCAGCCAATACTTATGGAGTTCCCATTATGTGCCAGACTCTGTGCTAGGGATGGGAATATTGTAATAAACAAGACAGATATGGTCTCTGCCCTCCTGGAGCTTGCTATGTTCCAGATTTGGGAGAAGGTTTAAATAAAATGATGTTATGTGAATGTATTTTGTGACACATGGGGCTGGGTAAGTGTAGACTACTATTATAATTTAACAACTCATCAACAGTACTGCTGTCAAGCTTGGGCTCCAGTCTCTGGAATAGAGAATCACTGTGCCTACTTCGCACTGTGCCTGGATTCGTTGGCACCTTCAGAAATGCCTCCTGAATGAACTAATGAGTGGAGGAATTAGTTAGAAGTATTATTACTGAAATTTCATTTACTACATGAATAGTAATCATGATGAAAAGGGGATCAATGAGAATATGCATAAATCAATGAGCTCCTGTTATGTGATATGACGTCATGTTCTTTATAGTTACTGTCCTCCTAGCAACCATGGCATTTGGTATCATATTCTCATTTTAGAGATGAGAAAAAAATGAAGTTCAAGGGTAGTGAGTTACTTGCCCAGGGCTTCAAAACTATAAGCACAGATAGTAAAGGAACCAGTGGCCTGAGAACACACTCGAATTTTCCTTCACCTTTAAGGAGAAGTTTCATTCTTTTCCCAGGTCCCATTTTTATTATTGGGGAACACAGTCTTCTTTTCCAGACTAAACTGAGTGAGAATGGATGAGGTGATGAGTTCTACCTAATTGTGTCGCAGCTGGAGATGGGTACCACGGCTATTAGCTGAAATTAATGCCCTGAAGGCAATCATTACCAGTCCCAGCCTAATAGGAACTCAGGACATCTTTGATAATGCAGTCTTGATTTCCTCCCAACATCTTCCAAATAAAGTGAAACAAACAACAGATTTCCTTAACTCCAAAAGGCCAGGAGTCTCCGTGCTGAGTGAGACTTGAGGCAGAACACAGTCACATAAAAAGAGGACCAGAGGGGGCCTGAAAGTCACCTACTCCAACTGTTTACTTGATGTATGAGTCTCCTCTACTCCATCCCCACCAAAAGCCTTCTGGCCTGTGCTCTCATGCCCCTGGGGGTGGAGAACTCCCTCGTGCTTGGGGTCGTCCATTTTATCTTTGGAATGAGCTGATTGGAAAGTCTACTATATATTGAGCTGAAACTTGCTTCAGGTGGCTTCTACTCATTGGTTTTCATTTTCTCCTTTGGGGTCACATAGAAATCTGATCAGCTATCCACATAATTAGAGTTTCCATATTGCTCTTATGCTCTGATGTCACACCACACACTTAGACTATTATACACAATGTTTTTTCTTTCAGCTCATTGTAACTTAAACACCCATTTTAATCTCAAAACTGAGAAGTAACATCTGTGAAATCATAGGTTTGATGTGTTAGTTTCATATTTTTTCTAATAAATATTAATTATATTAATTACATGCTTTATTTATATTAATGGATTATTAATTAACATTACTATTGATGTATCAACAGTGGTATAGCTATCCCATTTTGGGAAACACCATACATGTTTTTTCTCTATATACAGTATTTGAAAATAACAACCACAGCCTTAATTAGAACAAACATCACAGTGCTTTCAATCACATATCATTATGCAAAATCAATTTCCTACTCTGGTTATTTGCCTCCAGTCTGTGTACATGCCCATTTAGGTTTGGGGGGGGCCAGTCTCAAATACAATTCTTATTATATTAATTATAATAATATAATATTAATATAATTAATAAAATAAATATTCTAATTAATATTATAATAATTATATGTGCTCTGGTTTTATGAATACAATCTGTGTTTTCATTAGCTTTCTTGGCAGTCAAACTGTTGTATGTATTTCTAAAGAGTTCACTAGCTTTTAACATTCTTGAGCTTTTTTCATCTGTACTAGTGTTATATCATCGTTTCTCATCTTATTCATTCTTTTGTGTTTTTTTCTCCAGTAGATAATGTTCATTTTTTCACACTTTATTGAGATATAACTGACATATCACATTGTGTGAGCTTAAGGTGTACAATATGTTAATTTGATACACTTATATATTGCAAATTGATCACCACAGTAGTGTTAGTTAATGCCTCCATCACTTCACATAATTATCATTTCTTTTTTGTGGTGAGAACATTTAAGGTCTACACTCTTAGCAACTTTCAAGTATATAATACACTATTGTTAACTATAATCATCATGCTATGCTTAAGTCCCCCAGAACTTATTCATCTTATAATTGGAAGTTTGTGTCCTTTGACCAACATCTCCTTATTTTCCCCAACCCCCAGCCCCTGACAACAACTATTCTACACTCTGTTTCTATGAGTTTGGCTTTTTTAGATTCCACATATAAGTGACATCATATAATATTTGTCTTTCTCTGTCTGACTTATTTCACTTAGTATAATGTCAAATTGAAGACGACACTAACAAGTGGAAAGATATCCTATGTTCATGGATTGGAAGAATTAATATTGTTAAAATGTTCCCACTAACCAAGGCCATATATACATTCAATGCAATTTATATCAAAATCTCAGTGACATTTTTCACAGAAATAAGAAAAAGAATTCTAAAATTCGTATGGAACCAGAAAAGATCTTGAATAGCCAAAGCAATCAGGAGAAAGAAGAACAAAGCTGGACGCATCATACTTCCTGATGTCAAACAATACTACAAAGCTATGTAATCAAAACAGTATGGTACTGGCTTAAAAACAGACACATAGACCAACAGAACAGAATTGAGAGTCCAGAAGAAAAACCCTCCCACGTACAGTCAACTAATACTTAAAAAGGGAGCCAAGAATACTCAGTGGTAAAAGGACAGTCTCTTCAATAAATGGTGCTGGGAAAACTAGATAATCACATGCAGAAGAATGAAATTAGACCCTTGTCTTATGCCACTCACAAAAATTAACCTGAAATGGATTAAAGACTTAAACATAAGACCTGAAATTGTAAAAGTCCTATAAGAAAACGTAGGGGAAAAAGCTCCTTGATATGACACCAAAAGCCCAAGCAACAAAAGCAAAAATAAACAAGGGAGACTACCTCAAACTAAAAACCTCTGCACAGCAAAAGAAACAATCAACAAAATGAAAGGCAACATATGGAATAGGAGAAAATATCTGCAAATCATATATCTCATAAGGAGTTAATACCCAAAATATATATATAAGAAACTCATGCAACTCAATAGCAAGTAACAGCAAATAATCCTATTAAAAAAATGGGTGAAGGAACTGAATAAACATTTTTTCCAAAGAAGACATATACATAGCCAATAAATACATGAAAAGGTACTTAACATCACTAATCATCAAGGAAATGCAAATAAAAATCACAATGAGATGTCATCTCACACCTGTTAGAATGGCTATCATCAAAAAGACAAGAGATAACAAATGCTGGCAAGGATGTGGGGAAAAGGGAACCCTTGTGCACTGTTGGGGAATGTAAATTGGTACAGCCACTGTGGAAAACAGTATGGAGGTTCCTCTAAAAGTTAAAAATAGAACTACCACTTGATCCAGCAATACCATTTCTGGGTGTATATCCAAAGGAAATGAAATTAGGATCTCGAAGAGATATCTGTACTCCCATGTTTGTTGCAGCATTATTCACAATAGCCAAGATATGGAAATAATCTAAGTGTACATCAATGGGTGAATGGATAAAGAACGTGTGGTGTGTAAAAATCCAATGAAATATGATTCAGCCAAGAGAAAGAAAGAAATCCTGCCATTTGCAACAACATGGATGGACCTTGTTCATTCTTTTGGAACCAAGTATAAGAGCTTGTGGTGATCCCTAACATATTTCATCTTAGCCTATCAATTTAACCTGTAAAGATGACTGTTGATTCTAATTTGTCACCTAAAATATTTATTCTCTCTCCTAGCCTCTCACCATCTATAGATTTGATAAACATGCATTCTGTATCTTCATCCAAATCATTGACAGGCATGTGGCCCTAGAAACTTGCTTCCAGGTTGATATTAATCCATCAATCATCTCACTTTGGGAACTAGTTTCTATAATCTAATCAATGTTTCTTCATTATTAATCCTCTAGTGACTTTTATCATTTAATACAGCCTAAGTAATAATATGGTAATTACTTTTGGCATACTTAAATACTGCTCCATATAGACACTTCTGAGTTTTGTGATTATTAAAGAATTCTTTAAAGATCACTCGCCCCTGAAAGTTATAATGAGGTTTATTGAGTACCTAGTTATCCACTCATTGTACCAAACACTTGCCGTGTACTGAGCATTTTAAGGCAATCAACTCATGATGATAGGTATTACTGTCCTTAAGATGCAGGGGAGGAGTTCCTGAAAGGTCATAAAACCATCAGAGTAAGCCAGTTAGTAGGTGAAGAGACTAACATTCAAACTCAGGTCTGTCTGACATGAAAGCACAATCCATTTCCATTCTAAGATGGTAGGCTCAGAATGAAAAATGGGTTTGGACAGATGGGCATGTCTGCTTTGGAGTTTGCTAGGTAGAGTGTCTGCATTTGCAAAGCTAATATGTAGCAGCTATCTCAGAAAAATATCAAATCCTCTGCTGAGGGCTTTGATTTGGAAATATTGAAAACCTTAGTCACACAATCTGCACAGAAGAGAGACTCATAGAGAAGTGAAGATGAGGTGTACTTTGACCCTGTGAGGAGCGCCAGTGTGGAAGCTAGGGGCAGAGAGCAACATCAGGAGGGGTGCATGCTTTAGTTTTGCATGTTAGAGTGATACTTCTTGCTTCCACTGGATGTGGAAGACTAGAGTCTTCCACACTTCCACCACAGAGTGATCACTATCTTGCTTCCACTGGATGAGTAACACAATAACACCATCTCTCTAACCACTGGACTTCTCAGCCACATTCATGGACACATAAGCAATCCAGATCCTTTCCCTTAAGAGTTGCTGTCCTAGAAATGGGGCCACATTCTTCACTCCACCCTACAGAGGCTACAGAGGGCCAATCAACATGAGAGCCCTTTCAAAATGATGTAGGAGACTGATGGCTCCCAAAGGAACGATAGACTAGTGGCTGTGCCATATGGACTTCAGTTACTGGACATTTACCCCTTTGGGAGAGAGTTGAGATGGCTGCTTTTCAGTGGGTACAGCCTCTCTGCAACCTTGGCCCTATTTTCTAGCTCTGAAAGGGTGGGTAGCAAGCAAACTTTTCCAGTAGAAGGCTGTGTTTTCAGGTGCCAAAAATGCACTTGGCTATGGAACTGTTGCAGAAGGCCTCTGGGGGAGCCTCTGTGTTTTTGCATGGTTGTGGGTTGCTAGGTCTGGGATAACCTGGGGCACACTGCATTGTTCATCAAATCCCTAAATGAAGGGCTTCAGCAAGGGAGCATGGGGTAAGCATGCCCAGCTTTTCTGTCGGGGTTGGCAAAGCCAACTACATAACTGGCATTTCGAAGATCTCATGCAAGGTATATCCAGCTGAAAGCATGGAAAGACTTGGTCAGACCAGATGGCTGGTCAGTGTGGGAGGGAGCCAGTCATGTTTAAGGTAATCTGAAACATTTTTTAATAATAATTTCATTTTTAAAAAAATCCTTTCCACCTGCTTCTAAATAGCAGAAGAGCCAAGTCTCTGTAACTACAGAGAATTTCACTCCAGTGGAAACTGTCTTGCACACATTGTTTTCTTCCATGGTCCAGTATCCATGCTCCCAAGAGAGATCAGGCTGAGACTTCCCATGATGCATCACATCAAAGATGCCTAGATCCCCAGAGAACCTGAAATCTGATTTGATCTATAAGGTGATCTGCTTGATTGCTAGAACAAACAGAAGGCCCTTCTGCAGCCTCACTGACTTGGGTAGGCATCCCTCTGGGTGTGACCCCTCCATACAGTGAAGTGAAACTCCACTGCTTTGGATGAATACCTCTGAAGCCACCAATGTGTCTAGCTGACTCAGAGAACTTTCTTTATCTGTGGTTGGCATTTGGAGTTCCATATCTGGCCCCAGCCAAATAGCAAGGGAAGTCTGTCTCCACAGCCACCCAGTGTGCTCTGACGCACATGGAAATTAGGGTCTACTTAGAAGATGTCCACACAATACGGTGGGAGAAATTATTTTATTTTACAGAGTGACTACCATGATGCCCTTTCCCATCTGGGCTGGGATTATTGCCACAATCTCTTAATGGTCTCCTAGTTTCCTCTGTTGTCCCCTCAAGTCTGTTCTCCATGTAGCACCAAAAGTCATGCTGTTCAGGCCTAAGTCAGATCATATCACTGTTCTGCTCAGAACCTTCCAAAGGCTTCACACCTCAGAGTGAGTTAAAAGCCAAAGTCTTCACGATAACCTGTAAGGCTTTACTAAATCTAACCTCATTCCTACTACTCTTCTCTTTTATCCACTCTGCTCAGCCACACTGGCCTCCTTGCTGTTCCTTGGGCACATTCCTGCCTCGGGGCCCTCATTCTCACTGTTTCTTTGCCTAACTATATGTCTCGTTCCCTCATATCCTCCAGATGTGCTCCAATGTGATCTTCTCAGTGAGACCTTCTCTGACCCCTCCTAACCTACTAACATCCCCTCCTCCACTTCCTTGACTAATTATTCTCCCTAGAATTTATCAATGTCTAACATACTATATACTATATACACCTATTTATTTCATTTATTGTTTGTCTCTCCTGGATCAACAATCCCTGGGAGCAAGGATTTTTGTCTAATTTGTTCCCTGTTGAATCTCCAAGATCTAAAGTGTATCTGATTTATCATAAGCACTCAGCAAATACGTGTTCAGTAAATGAATTATATCATTTAATCTTCTCAACAAACTTGTGAAGCAGTTCTGCTATATCCATTTCACAGATGAAGAAAATAAGGCTTAAAGGGATTAATTAACTTGCCCAAGGTCACATTAGCAGTCATTGCTCTTTCTGTGACCTGATCATTTACTACAGGACACCATTTACTGCTTCACCTGCCATAATACTGAGTCTCCTAAAATCAGTAGCTTTCAGTTATAGTCCTGCCACCTTTAATAGTCTCTAGTCCTTTCCATACCAATTCCTACAGACTGAAGTTATCAGAATTTCCACCATAATTTCTTTTAGGCCTTCCAAAGTAGAGAGCCATACTTTATGTTCTAACTTACTCTCTGCCCAGAGTGGGCCAATGAGATAAGGAGGTCTCCTGTAGCCCAGCCCAGCCAGATACTGAAAAGAAATCCTACAAATGAGAACATTCTAAGTACACTTTCTATAGCATATTGGACATGAAATATATTTTATAAAGCTTTCTTATTATGTGTTCTTCCTGACCACTCCAGGTAAGAATTTTGACCCTGGACTCAGAAAGTTCTAGTTCAAATATAAACTCTTCTGTAAGCTCTCTATGGGACCAAGGCCAAGCTACTTAAATATCTCTTTGACAAGATTTCCTAATCTATAAAGTAGTTCTTACCACCGAGGGTGATCGTAAGGAGTGAATGAGATTCTGTCCATGAAGCATTGGTGAATATGGTGAGAATGCAGAGCATTTACATATAATAGGAGATGGTAGCCTACTGTCAAGACAATTGTCAAGAGTAGGGATCTAAAGAGGCTCACATGAGCTGAGCAGCTTGGCACTAATCCATAGCCACAACTGCACTCTGGATTCCAGAAAACCTATCTAATAAATGAATCCACTGTTGATACATTGGCTCAAGTTAGAATGCATAAATGAATTCATCACCATGGCTAAAAATAATAGGAAATCATCAAATCATCAATTAATCAAAAACATTAGTTAACAAACTTCCACTATCTTTTCTTCATTACCAGGTCCTGAGATTTAAAATAAAATTAAAAAGTCCCCCGGGATCTTACCAGTTTATCAGTGTATTTGTGGAGATAAATATGTATATGGGAAAGAAAAGCTGTGTACTCTACAGCAAGTGGGGAGAGGCAATTACACAGCAATGGCCACCAGACTGGAGGGATAGAGATCTTTACCAGAAAAGGTAGTCAAGAAGGACTCAGAAGGGAGGTGATACTTTGGGCTGGCCTTATGTGTAAACTGGATTTGATTAGGTGGCAGGAAAGCAGACAAGTCATTGGAGGAATAGGTTAGCTTGAAAGGTGAGACTGAAAAGGAAGGATGGAGTCAGAAGCTAGAGGGCCTTGAATAACAGTTGAAGAACTTTGGCCTTGATCCTATAAGAAATGAGGGAGTGAGTCAATGTTTAAGAACATAAGAATGACATGGAGCCAAAGAAGCCTGGAATGCTGGAGCTGGAAGTTACCTCACCTAGTTCAGCCTCCACTTGGGACTGAGGAAGAAACCGAGGTCCAGAGAGATGAAGTGACTAGCCCAAGAAACTAGTCAATTCATGACAAAACCAAAACTTCAATTCAGGTCTCTGACTCCTAGTCTGATATTCTATCCACCACGTCATCTTCATAAAGGAACAGCGCATCCGTGACTAATTTTATGAGTCATAAAACCAAAAAGTCTTATACCTCTTATCCTATCTCCTTTTGTGTAGATCAACCATGAATGTGCAGTACACACTTACTGTTGCTATATTTTAATAACAACATTAGATGACCTAAGGGAATTCAGTCCAGCAATCTAGTGAGCAAAACAGAGACATCTATGCTTGCTTTTCTGATAGCCTGAAATTAAATAATAACCTGCTTTTCTTTCATATTTGCTCTCCTTTCCCTTCAAATTCTACTTCTCCTCACCCATTCTTCAGTCAGAAGGTCTTAATCCCAGGCCCTGTCCACATCATGTCTGAGCCTTGAGGCTAAGTTCCGGCTTGCCAAAAGCCAAGCATTTTCTCAAGAAACTAGAATCAATTCGGCCCCTGATTGGAATAAAATTTGTTTTTACAATTCACATCTTGAAATAAAATTTAAAACTTTTGCCTGGTGTACTGAGAGGAGCCAAATATAAATTGATAGTGAAAATCTTGTCCCTCCATAAAGCCCAGGAACCACATGGGAGTGTGATTTGCCTGGACCAAGAGGTGATGATGGGCCTGACAGTGCGATGGGCTGAGTGCTGGATGGTGTTCAGTCTAGGACACAAGACATGTTTCTCTAGAAATTATTTCCTGGAAACAGAATTACCTCACTGTACTAAACTCTTGGATGCGCCTTTGTTTGTACGTTTATAACATAAGGGTGGGTAGGTAGGTGAGTGAACTGGATGACAGGATGCCCTTTGAGATACATTGAAGCCCTATAATCACTTTATTCAATTTTAACCAAAATGTCTCAAAGTTGGCTTTGCAGAGTTCTAGTCACTAGGAGAAAAAAGTCTATGCATTCCTGCATTGTACATGGTTTTATGCCTCATACTATATTCCATACTTTGAGATCACACTTGATTAGCTAATTATTAAAGGCTCCAAGGAGTCCTGCAGTAAGTAAACTTTGCTTAAAGAGCTGTTGCCCAAACTTATTTGATCACAGAATCATTTTTTTCTCCCCAAGAAATTCCTAGCCTAATTTTTCTAAATTTATCAGCAAGAAAATAATGGGTGAAAAACAAAAGAATAATTACTTGTGAGAACTGGGCAAATTCTTTATCTGTTAATATGGGAACATGATCCAGTAATTCATGACAGCAGTCTCTAGAGGAGAAAAACAAGAAGTGATAAATATGGTTCATAGTCACAGAGGAAAGGCCTTATTGGGGGGTATCCATGGAAAAAGCTAAACATGATTTATGTTTTGACATTCAGAAATGATTCCAGAGCAGCTCAACTGCTAGCTAGTTAAAATAATGTTATCTCAGAAAGTCCAGCTATTCTGGGGATAATTTCCCATATAAAACAAATATTACTACATTTGTACAAATAGGTTCAAATATCCTAAAGCATTTATGACAAAAGCACTAAAGCCATGTAAATTCCCTTTAATGTCAACAACCTCCATTTGCATAACCATATTGTCAATAAAATCCTTTCTTATACATTATCGCATTGAGTAACTCAACTATTCTGATTTTCATCTCCAGTTTCAGATGAGGAAACAAAAACTCAGAGAGTGTGGTAGATGTTGTGGTGTGCCACCCAGATTCCCCTTAGCACCAGGGCTCCCCTTCCTCCAGCTGAAATTGTAGGCTGCTGATGGGTCACAACTGAGTCCTTCCCCAAGAATTGCCCTCTGCTGAAGGGAATTGCTTTGCCCAAAGTCAGGCCCCCTCCCGGGATGGCCCACATCTATTGACTTATCAATGAAAGGGAGAAAGCTTCATCCCTTTGCCTTAATTCAGGACATCTCTGAAGGGCCACCCTAGATTCATAGTTCCTGAACCTTCTGTAGCAACTTCATCACAGTTTACCTTTTGCTTCTTCTCAGTCCTACTTCCTTCATTCTTTTTAGGTGTGGATCCTCAGGGCCTCCCCAGTTGACATCCTGCAGGCACATCTCTGCCTCAGAACCTGGTTCCTGGGAACCCAACCTAATGACTCTAATTAACTTGACTAAAGTCACCCTACTAGCAAATAATAGAACCAGAACTTGAATGCAAATTTTGTGTTCTGTCATCACACCAATCTGCCACTTGGCATGTGGACCTATGAATGGATGTGACCTCTACGACCACATCTCCTGCCATTAGGCACCTCATTTGCTAGCTTCAGTCACACTGGCCTCCTTTGCCTTCCTTGAACATGCCAAATCCAATCCCATCTCAGGACTTCACAATACCTCTTCCCTCTGTCTGGAAATTTCTTCCCCCAATCTTTACAAGACTGGCTCTTTCTTGCTATTTAGGGCTCAGATCCAGGATCATCACCTCAAAGATGCCTTCCCTGATCATCCAATAAAAGGTAATTCCCCTGTCCTAGACTTTCTTCTCTAGCATACCACTCTGCTATATATTCAAATCAACACTCACTACTCTGACATTAGCTTATTCATTTATTTGTGTATTGTCTTCTCCCTTGGTGCTTGATCTTCAGAAACATGCAATCCCCACGGCAGCAGGAA
Source organism: Tapirus indicus (assembly GCA_031878705.1). Taxonomy (NCBI): domain Eukaryota; kingdom Metazoa; phylum Chordata; class Mammalia; order Perissodactyla; family Tapiridae; genus Tapirus; species Tapirus indicus. The sequence continues at coordinate 125,326,561 of CM062920.1, read as the reverse complement.
CTTTGTGAGTATTCTCAGTGCTTTGAACAGTGGTTCTCAAAGTGTGGTCCGTGGACTCCTGATCAAACTATTTTCATAATAATACTAAGACATTAAACGTCTTTTTCATTGTGTTGACATTTTGCAATGATTGTGTGAAAGCAATGGTGGGTAAAATTGCTGGCTTAGCATGAATCAAGGGTGGCATCAAGCTACATAGTCATTGCATTACTCACTGTAATGTCCTTGCAGACAAAAAAAGCCAATTTTTAAAAAGAATATCCTTGATGAAACAATAAAAATTATTATTTTAAAATTGTGACCCTTGAGCACACATCTTTTTAATATTTCATGTGATAAAAGGAAAGCACCCATAAAGCACTCCCCCTGCATAATGAAGTATAAAGATTGTCTTAAGGAATAGCATTTGTGTGATTGATTATGGACTGCACTACCTGCATTTTTCATGAAACACCATTGTTAGTTGAAAGAATGACCAACAGTCAAACTACGGTTATTTGTATTTGAGTATCTGGCAGACATTGTCTCAAAAATGAATAAAAATGCCACAGGAAAGACAGCTGACAGTATACTTGCCCATGATAAAATTTAAAATTTCAAGTGAAAATTCGATTTTTGGAAAACTTGCATCTGTGACCATCATTTTGACAGCTTCCCAAAACTTAAAGACTTTTCTGATGAAATTGATGGTGGTATTAACAAATGCGTGATTTAAAAAAATATAGTATATGTAGTATAACGTATGTGTCAACTTTTAGACTATCTGAATAACCCAGTGAATTATCATTTTCCAAGTGAACAATGCATAACATTACAAAACTATGCATGGTTAGAGGATCCATTCCGAGTGCAAGAGAGACCAATGGATTTTAATGTAACAGAATATGAAGAGTTAATTGACATGGTTTCCAATTCCTCATTGCAACTAACTTTTCGGAACTTACTACTAATTGAGTTTTATTTTAGAATTAAAGAAGATTATCCACAATGATCTAAAAAGGCTATTAAAATACTTTGCCCTTTCCAACTACATAACTATATGAGAAACAGATTTTCTTTATATACTCTAACCAAAACATATACCACAACAGATTGAATGCAGAGTGTGAGAATCCAGCTGTCAGATGAAGCCAGATAGTAAAGAAATATGCAAAACAATGTCACTTCTCTCACTGTTTTCGTTTTGAAAAATAAAACTATTTTATAACGTTTATAAACGTTGCCTATGCCAATGTGTAATGGATTTATTATTGTTAAAACCAATTGATCAATATTTTTTGAATTTCTTAGTTTTAATTTCTAAATTGGTAAATATTGATAGATATAATCCACATAAACAAAGGCTCTTTGTCCTCAATAATTTTTAAGAGTGGAAGGGGATCCTGAGACCAAAAAGTTTGAGAACCTTTGGCCTAGAATCAGTGCTGGCATTGAGTTGGCATTCAAAAACTATTTATTGAATGATTCCAATATTTACGAAAAGGAAGAGATATAAAAAGACACAGTTGGATTATATATCATGTCTCTGCACATTGCAAAAATAGAATATTGTATGCTTCTGAGTAAATGATACACTTTCCTGGTGGCTCAAAGTGTGTAGTTGTCAAGAAAGAGATTATCTGTCCCAAGTTTGACGGTCTTGAAAGGAAATTTCCATTTCCTATAGATAGCCAAAATTTCACGTAATTTTAGAATGAAGTCTGTTGGCTTAAAATTAGTTCTCATAGGCCTTACCTTGCCCAGTAGTGTTCTTTACCTGTAGCCAACAGGGAAGAACTCCAGCACAGTCTCAGATGGCTAATGGGTTCATATCTATGCTCTAAGCATCAGATCACCCAGAGACATGGCAGAAAATGCTGTCTGAATAGGAAGTCTGCTTTAGAAACCCAGGCACTTGAAGTCTCTCTTTAATGGAGATCCAGCAATCAAATTTATAGTCAGGAGCACCAAGCTGCCCCTAGTTCTCAAGCTCCCCTCTCAAGTCAGAGGTTGATAACCAGAGAGAGGCAAAAAAGCCTAAGATTATAGACTGAACCGGGGGCTCTTCGGCAGTGCCAATGTTATGAAAGCTAAAGTTAAGGAGCACCAAAGTGAGCATTCTGAATATTGAGACCCAAAGATGACAATGGGGCTTTCTGTCCAGCATTTTCTGGAGCTGGCCCTGGGACTTTCAGTAGTTTTAAAGCAGGCTTATTGTATGTCTGGCCAGATTTTAAGCAATCGTCCCGACTAGCTTTCACAAGAAAAGTACAGAAGGTTTGGTTCAAATTTTAGAACAAGAAGATTGCTTACATCTGAATCACAGCAACATCTTGATTAACTAGAACCAAGGTAATAAAACCCTTCAATTAGACTGATACTTTTTATCCTACATCTAAAAAAAATTGAAATGATGAGAAAACCAAGTGACATAAATAATTTCGTAAGGGGGGAGGGATTACTTGCAGAGAGTGTGCAGGGTCAGACACCCTTCCAGCTCAGTCGTCTGCATTTTCAGCATCCAGTGCAATTGATATAACGCAACTATGTCTCAAAATGATAATTTAGAGACATCAGAAATTCAGGTACTCACCAACTCTTTGTGCATGTTAGAAAGTTAATAGACACAATTTAGTCTTGAAAACTTTGCATCATGTCTTGAGATGAGTGGGAAGTCTGTGAGGTTTTGCAAGGATAGACTACAAACTGTTGTAACACATTCCCTGGCATAAGTGTCACACCAATAGACATTATCAGTTAACAAATAGTTTGTTACTAATAACAGCTAAACTATTGAAGGTAGATGCAAGATCATTGTTATCATAACAAAACAGAGATGATAATTTTAAAAACTTTAATGTGCTTTACTCTCTTTTCCCTCTATGTCTTGACCTTCACTCTAATTGACCTGGTCATCCATTTGCTGGCAAGTGGGATTGTCACAAAGGAGTCCACAATTAAAGGTGAAGGTAATGTTCATTCGAAATAAGATTTCAAAGCAGGAAAGAAGGTGTGAAATTGGAGTTTTTGTTTGGAAGGGTTTCTAATCTCTTTGTCTCCCTTTTAGCATGGGCCATTCCTGGAAGACCAGCTCTAAGACTTCTCCCGTAGGGTAGTGAATATACCTCTTCTATAAGTGACAGGAGCTTGCCAATTCATAGTAATAGCATGTGATGTAAAAGGGTGCAAAATAAAAGTCATGTCTCTTTCCCCATATACCCAAACATTGATCTCAGGAAATAGAGAAAGTAGAGATGGAAAGCAAATCAGGTAGAGTATGTGTCTTGATATTCTCTCTTTCCACCTTGGCCTAGAGAAGGGAAAGTATATTAGGAAAGGAGAGAGAACTCTGAGGAAAGGAGGAGGTCCCCTGTCTCTAACTCCCTATTGGAGGCTTTGGTCAGGTGCCAAGTCACAGACTTCTCCATATCATCCTGAGGCATAGCCACATCAAAGTAGGCTGAACAGGGCAGTGTGGTCAGGCTGAAGGTGGCCTTGAGTTGAGATTCTTTGAAGCTGCCTTCTATTCCCATTTGGGGTAAATGTGGAGTTGAGAGCCAATGGACCTGTGGTAGAGTCTTTTCTGCAGCTGGTAGGTGAAATGATCCTGTAGCAGATGCTGGGTGGGCCTTTTCACCAGGGGAGCAAGAGGAAGCCGAGTTAGCAAAGAGGGGAATGAACAGTTCTCTCCAAGGGCACGGCCCAGGTCAACCAATGGTTAGCACTGGCAGGGTTGGAGGGCTTGGAGGATGGAGAGAAAAATAGATTTTTAGATAGGGACCTGAGCCCAATCAACTTGAAAAATAGGGTGGCCCTTAGAAGCAAGTAGAAGTTATTTATAGGTATGCAAAACTTTACCAAGGAGAGAGTGAAATGGGGGTAATATTTTGAAAATAACAATCTGCTTTACTCTTGCATTTCCCAGTACGTGGCGTGACATATCCATCTGCAGAGAGGAGAAATTAGGAATGCTGCAATTAGAATGCAAAGAAAAAGCACATTAATCATTTTCAAAATTGGCCCCTTGTATAATGGCCTCTGCCTCACTCATTTGCATAGCAATGCGCTTTCTGGAGTGTGGCAGGGGTGGAGTCTGAGTCTCGGCCATGAATGATACATACATTATACATACCCCACAATGGATCTCGTCTGTCTCACAGCACTTGATCTTGGCACATCCCAGGGCGTCTGTCAAAAATGTAAGTGACACTCACCATGTGTGCTTTGGCAGGAAAAAGTAATTAAGAACCACGGCTTTAAATAATGAATGTGTAGTTTGGATAATAAGCAGCTTGGAGGGGTAGTAGGGGTGGCGTGAGGGGAGATTGTTGGGGGAGACCCAGAGCTGGGCTATGGGATCTTGGGCAAGTGGCTTACCTCTCAGAGTTTCAGTTCTCCCTTCTGTGGAAGAAGCGAGTTGAAGATGATTTCTAGGAGGCCTTCCAGAGGGAAGAACCGGGAACTCTTCAATGCCTCAGGATGTGGGTTAGTCCCTTCACGAGCCTCAAAGTCCAGTAGAGGAGACACGGCTGTGTGCAGAATGGCCTCCTGGCCTACAGCAGGGACCCTGCAATGGGCTGCACTGGGGCCTCAACACGGGAAGAGGGACACTTAATTCTGCTGCCTCTTGCCTCCCCTTTCTTCTGTAGCATCTCATTACCTTCTCCCCTACACTCACAAACCCCATGAAATTCTCAAGATGCTCTCCTTTATCAAAAAGTGCTTTCAATTAAGCTGATACCAGTAATTTATCCTTTGGCATGAATTTAAGCCAAATATTGCCCCTCCTAACGCGGAGTTGAGTCCCACCCACCCCATAGACCCCTCCATGTGATAATATGCTTCCAGGCATTTGTGCCTGCCTGTATTCTGTTCCCTCTGCCTGAAACTTACCCCTCCTGCTGCCCTTCACCAAGCCCCCAACACCCTCAGTCCCTCTTCCTGGTGAACATAATCCATCCTTTAAGACAGAGGCCAGATAAATGCCAACACTCCTGTGCAGGCTGGGAGGCCCCGGCCCCCGAGCAGAGTGATATGCCCCTCCACTGGGTTCTGGCAGCATGAGGGACACGCCAAATGTCCCCTGCTCCCCTGACTTCCTCCAGATCTTCACCTGGCTGACTCTTTCTTACGAGTCCTCATTCCAAATGTCACCTCCTCAGAGAGGTCCTCCCTGAACAGCCTGAACTTCAAGTCCCCTCCCCCAGTTATTCCCTAACCCTATTTAAATTTCATCACACCCATGGCTCTCTACAGTTATTGTATTTACATATGTGTTTCATGTTTATTTTCTACCTCTTCCCACAAGAAAGGAAGCTCCAGACATGGAGGGACCTCGTCTCGTTCATGGCAGTTTCCCTGGCAGCCAGGACACAGCCTGCTACACTGCTGTGTAGGGCTAACAGCTACTGTCGAATGAACGAGCCATCTACGTTCTTTAAGCACTTGTCGTCTTGTATCACTGTGATGTATTTCTCTCTTTCTGTTTCTCTGTCTCTGTGTCTCCCTCTCTCTTTTCCTCTCTCCCTGTCTCTCTTTTTGTCTTCTTCTCTCTCCCTGTCTCTCACTCTCTCTCTCCCTGTCTCTTTCTCTCCCTGTTTCTCTCTCTTCCTGTCTCTCTCTTGCTCTGAATTCCTCGTATCCAGCTCTGTATTTCCAGCACCTAACCAGGTACCTGGCACATATCAGGAGCACATCAGATATCTATCTTAGTCCACTTGGGTTGCTATAACAAAATACCAAAGATTGGGTAATGTATAAACAAGAGAAATTTATTTCTTACAGTTCTAGAGGCTGAGAAGACGAAGATCAAGGTGTCAGCAGATTCGGTGGGTGTCTGGAGAAGGCTTTCTGGTTCATAGATGGCACCTTGTCACCGTGCCCCGACATGGTAGCAGAGGCGAACTAGCCCCTGGGGTCTCTTTCATAAGGTTATTAGTCCCATTCATGAGAGTTCTGTCCTCATGACCTAATTACCTCCCAAAGACTCCACCTCCTAAAATCATCAATCTAGAGGTTAGGATTTCAACACATGAATTTTAGGGGGACACAAACATTCAGAAGATAGCACTGATGAAAGAATAAATGAATAAATTGTAAGATTCTTTTCTAATGTAGTAAGAAAAGTTTTGTCTGATTTTAAGCATTAGCAAGTGGATGAAGAAAGGAGCTCTTCTGATGTCCCTGGAAAAGTCTCTCGGAGATTACCACTTGCTCTGCCCGTGTTTGGGGCCAGGGGTGATATTCAAAATATTTGACAACTGCTATGGTGGCATACACCCATGAGTTCTGACGTCAGCAGTAAATTGGATCAAATCACTGGGCCAGGGATCAACCCTTCAATGGCTGGATTCTAGAATGTTCCGGGGCACCAGAAGAGTGGCTAGATCATAATGGATCCTGCAGGAAGCTTATAGCAGCTACTCAGGTGTGTTTAAGTGTATTAACAACCACTACACCTCTATCCTGGCTCTTGGCTGAATCACAGCCCTGCCTGGTGTCCCTGTAGGTCTGTGGCCCTTCCTAAGAGAGTGTTCACAGACACAGCCTGTGGGCTCATCCCTGGAAGGATGCACAGTGCAAAGCAGGCAGGGGCAGGGTGACTATTCCTGGTACTTATGGTTTGAGAGAGGGCATTGAGGACAAGGGGTGTCTGATGTACTGGGTGCTCAGGAAGACTGAAAAGTGCGGCTGACAAGGAAGTCCTGAGCTGACAGCAGTCCTGCAGAGATTACTGCTAGAAGTCCACTCCATCTGCACGTGGAGAAGAGGATGAGCCAGACCATTGACACAGAATCCCAGGCCACCACCACTCCCAGATCCGCTAGGACAACCCCAGGAGTAAAGGTGCGTTTTGAGGCCCAGGGAGGAGAAAATATTTACCCAACAAGTGGGTGACATAGCTTTGACTAGAATCCGGGTCTCAGCTCTAATCCAGGCACCCTCTCTCCTGCCCACCCAGAGCATGGAGAGTAGGAGCACGAGATTTGCAACCAGCCAGCCCTTGGCTTGCATTCTGGTTCTGCTTCTGTAACTGTGTGTCACTGAGCAAGCCAGCTCATCTCTCTGAGCCTCAGTTTCCTCATCTGTAAAATGAAAGCAGCTATACCTGCCTCACAAAAATGCCTGGAAAGAGCTTAGCATTGGTGCCTGGTACGCTGTAAGAACTCAGCCAATATTAGTCATCACTAATATAACTGTATTATTATCTCCTTCCTAATTCTGGAATATTTTAGTTGGCTGACTCCAAATTTGCATACTGAATGCTGAATTTATTCAGTGACAGCTCAGACCCAAATCTTTGCCTCTCGAACCTCTGTACCCTATTTCTATTTCAGCCACATGTGGCTCTGCCACTGAATTTCCAAAAGGACGGCTGACCTTCCCAGGGTTACCCACAGTTACCTAAAGTTAGTAGGTCTTTAATATAGCGCTTGGAGAAAGGACTGCTCCTTTAGCAGTTTTCTGATGGATTAGGGGGTTTACCAGAGAAGCTCTCTGTCCAGAGTCTTGTGGACAATCCTATGAGGAGTCTGGGGGTACCGTCCTGCTTTGATGATGCGGTGGATGGGGAATGCATTTGAACTGTGATGATTCTAAACCTGCAGCACTGAAGGGGGTTACTCTGAACCTAAATTATTACCATTCTAGCCAACTGTCACTGAGTTGGTCCTGTAGACAGGATCCCAGAGACAATGACGCCAGGAGATTAACCGTAAACATTCTGTTTATCAGGCCCTGACACCAGCTCATTCCTTATCCTCATTTCTTTAGCCTAAAAAGTAAAGAAAAAAGGTGCCTACTTAACTAAGGGCTATTGCTCATTGGGCTCTAGTTAACAAAAGTTTACCATTATTCACACCAGGCAGACCGCCCCTTGGCCTCCTTTGTCTGAATCAACCTGGAGGAAGGGAACCGAGTTTATTTTTTCTACTTGATTTTCAGTTTGTGTGTTGACCTGACTTTTGATGGTCTGTAAACTTTACCCTCTGTGCCTGTACCCAAGGCTCTGGGTGAGAAATTCTAGAGTCCTCCTAAAATATTAGGGTTGTTGGACCCCAGCCTACAAGAAGGTGAATGTTTCTATTGTTCAGTTATGCAATTTTCCATATTGCTGAAACAGGCCGGCCCTTCTTGCCAGAGAGGATCCATGTGGACTGAGAGTCTGCGACAGAGGCTGGAAGGAAGAAAGAAGGGACGATGCAGGGTGGCAGGAGGGTCAGCTGGAGGGCAAGGAGGGCAAGAGAATGATGGCCCCCAGGCAGGACTGACCAGAGCACTTGGCTGGGAGAGCCACAGGGTGAGCGCAGGGTTTCACTCTTGGCCTAAGAAAGCCTTTGCAGGGACTTAAATAAAACTTTTTAACTTAAAAAACTTCAGCAGTAATGAGTCCCAGCTGTGTGGCAGAGCAAATTCCCAAGTCTGAATAGTTTCCCTAGAAAGAAACAATTGTGTCTGCCCCTGACTCCTTAACTCTTTCATCTCTGAGGGAGAAACACACTCAAGTCTGTTCTCTGGTCCCCCGGAGGTGGAATGGGCTAAGAGGCTTTGGTGGCCTTGCAAGGTGTGAGCAGGTTCATGTGGCCTCCCCTGTACCAATCAGGTCCCTGAGACAGGCTAAGGTTCAGTCCCCATTGCTTACCCTCAACCCTACATTACAGCCACCACCTCAATCAGGAGTTGTACACTGGAATCCGCTGGCCAAACCCTGCCCATTGTCTATGCCTGTTTTTGTAAATAGAGTGTTCTGGGGACACTGCCACACCTATTCACTTATGTACTGTCTATGGCTGCTTTCCCGCTACATTAGAGTTGAGTTGCTGTGACAGAGAGAATATGGCCTGAAAAGCTTAACGTGTGCACCACCTAGTCCTCCACAGAAAAAGTTTGAGAGCCCTGATTAAATAAAATGTAAGATTACTCAAGGCTTGCCTATCTATATCAGTATCAAATCTTTGGTCTTGTTTCACTACGGAATGGGGCAAACAAGTGTCTTGGAGATCAGAGTTCGACCCATTTTAGATAAGAAACTGAGGTTCCCAAAGTAAAGGGACTCATCCAGGGTTAGATCATGGTGACACTGGTTCCACTCCCCACCCCCTGACTCCCAGGCCAATGCCTTTTCCACCATATTGTCTGCATCTCCAACAAGGGAGCTCATCCCCACAGCAGATGAACCAAACTCACAGATAGATCTTTGCTCTCCATGATCAATAGCAGAATACCCACACTGAATTCATTTTCAAAAGCCATATTTTATTAAGACCTTTTTGCTACGTTTTGCATGGAAACACTCTACTGTTCGCTAAAGCATATTTTGTAACTTGTATGTGCAATGATCTGGTATTTTCATGGTTGAGTATTTGTATCTGATGGTTAAATAATTGTTGAACCCAATGTAAAGCCAAAAATAAATAGTGCTCTCTGTTTATTTGATCAAATCCTATGAACAGTGGCAAGAACTTGCGTAGTGATTTTAATGGGCTATTATACTTATGTAAAGAATAAGTTATTTTTTTTTCAGCTAAGTTTTAGTTTATTTTTTCTAATAATCCCTCAAGGATAAATTTTGACTTAATAGACCAAAAGTTCTAAAAGAGCAAGTAACAGATTTTTTGAAATGTATGCATTCCTTCCAGATTTTGGGAACTTATATAATAGAATAACGCAATAGAGTAAACTCACAACTAACTGAAATCAGTCTAAACCAGAGCCCTCAAATAACTAACATTCACTTTTTGGGTCACCCTCCCCATCCCTCAACATTTAGGGAAAGAGCCTCATAGCAACAAAACAAGTGGATGGAAATTTAGTTTAAAAATTGACAAAGCAACTTCTGGAAAATGTCTCTGGAGTCAGTACAGATATGGAATGCGAAAGATGAGTAATTTCCTGGGGTCCCCACAGTTGGTTAGGTATATGCCCCTTGGGGGACTGGGCAGTGGATTCCGGGAAGCAACCAGAGGAAAAGGTGGAGTTGCCAGCTGGAGTTAAAGAAGAGAAAAAGCTTGTGTTCCTACAACCAGCCCTAAATCAGACCACCCCCAGGCACCCAGCCTCCCCTGAACTCACACCCAAGGGCCAAACTGGGTTCTCCTAAAGCACCACTCTCTCTTGACAGGCAGAGGGAAGTAGGTGAACTAGGTAACTGGATTCTCTGGGTTCAAATGCCAGGTCTGTTCTTTAACAGCTGTGCAACCTTGAGCAAGTCACCTAATCTCTCTGTACCTTTGTTTCCTCATCTGTTATATGGGAGTAATAATAGTGCCCCCCTGTAAGGTTGTTCTGAGGTTTAAATGAGCAAATACATGTCAAGTGCTGAGGACACAGTCTATTACCTCCAGGGTTTTGCACATGCTGCTCCTTCAGCCTGGAATATCCTCATGCCACTTAGGTGGGAAAGCAACTTTCGCTGACTCTCCCTACTCTGTCTGCTCCCATACAAGGCTGGCTTATATGTCCTGCCTCTGGGTTCTCATGAAACCCTACACTATTATAAGGCATTTTATTTACTTGTTTGATTCTCCCATTAGACTGAGATCTCCGAGAGTAAGAATTTGGTCTGAAGCATTCAGGATCATGCACGATGTGTAGCACAGGCTATCCCCCAAAGTCGAGTTTTAAATGAATGCATAATGCGTGGATGAATGAACTATGAATCAATCAGTTAACAAATGAAAGCCAAATTTCTATTCCATACCTTGCATCCATGTGGACCTTAGATTGTGTCCATTACACTCACTCACCTATCTGGCTTTGAATGAATTACAAAAAAGTGCTCCCCTCCTCAAGACACTTCACTTCCATCTCTCAGAAAATTATCATAATACATGGATTTTGTTAGAACAAGACATTTTACATTCACCTTCCAGAAAGTTTTAATAATAAATATATAAATCTATGGTGCCTATCATGTAAATGGTACCACCTGGGGTTGTGCAGTGTCCAACCTACACAAAGTCGGTAGCCCTGGCTGTGCTTCACAAGGCAGGAAACCAGACTGATTTATTTAGAAATAAATGTTTTACTATCTCTAAAACTCAGAAATCAGGCCATCCCATGAACCAGCCACTTGGTATTCTTCGATGTGTATTTTCCTGCAAAGGACTGCAAGGCTGTCCAATGCCACATTGGGACACACCAGGGCATCGGTCCTTTTACTTGGTTCATCCATCTTCCTCGGTCATCCTTACTATGGGACCTTTGTGGGCTTTTCCTCCCAGCAGTGATATATGCAGGGAAAAGAGCATGAATTGGAAGCCAAGAGAGTTAGGTTTTATTTCCAGCTCTACCACCAAATCTGTTGGGTGATCTTGAACAAATCTCTTAACTGACCTGAGTTTTAGTTCCCTCCTTAGAAAATTAATCATAAAACAACTTGAAGACCACAAAACTCTCTGCAAAGATAAGGTGCTATCATCATCATCATCAATAGCAATAATTTATTATTTAGTAATAAAATCAGTAATAATACTAGCAGTAAACCCACCACGAATGCCACATTTTAAATTGATTCAAATAGTCTATAAATTAGATGAGATAATGTATTAGTTCAGTAATAAGTTAGCAGGGATTTGGTTATCTGACCAATGCCACCCTCATCCTCATATCAGGACAGAGAGCAACAGCTTAGGAAGGAGTGACACTTGATAGTTTTTGATTAGTGAGAAAGAGATTAGGAACATGAGATGCCTCCAACCACAAGAGTTTGAAGAAGGGGAACAACAGAAAGGCGTAGGATGCATGAGAGAAAGTAGAAATCCTGTCATCCCAAAAGCCTAGTCTCAAGGTTTGGTGCAAGGATTGCTCTGAACACAGGATTCAGGGCCTTGGGGTGGTTTCTGATGGAGAATTCACAATTACACCATGTACGATAATTTAAACATTCATTTGTGAACCAAACATTATAGTGATCCTATTGGCCTCAAAGGGTCAGCCCTAACTCTGGTTAAGGGAAAGAGGATCAGGAGGGAATTGTCTAGACAGAACTTTTCCACTTAAGATAGAAAGTTCTAGATTCTAGTGAAACTGTGCCATACTTTTGGGTTCAGGATGATGTCACAAACTTACAATGAAGATGCTTTGATATCAAGATACTAGAATGTTAGGACTGGGAACACAGATACTGTAGCCCAATAATATTCCCCCTAGAGATGAGGAAACTGAGGCAACTTGTCCAAAGCCATGCATCAAACCGGTGTAAGAACCATAACTCCAAACAAGTTGCCCTAAATCTAAGGATATCAACAAGGCATGCTACTTAAACACCCACACACCAACAAGGCACTGACAGGAGTTCCTGGGGGACAACTACTGCCTCTGCCAGTGGAGGTTTTCTGGATGCCCATATCCAGTTGTTCCACCTGTAGCCACCACAGGTCCTGAGAACCCTCAGTTTTCCCCTGAGGTTTGTCACTACACACCCAAGATACAGCATTGTAGACTGGCATGTGTGGGAAAGACAGCAAAATGAAGACAATGAACATGATGGACTGAATGATGATGTTGGAATTACTCCTGTGTCAAGATCTCTACGTCTGCCAGGGGTGCGACCAGGTCCAGAATTCTGACCAGTGCTGACCCTCTTTCCTGACCCTCTTCCCCTCTTGTTCTTTGGGAGAAGCATATACCACTGAGCAGATGCCCCCTCTAGGTTCTCACATATACCAACAAATTAGGGCTCATCACAGTGCTAGGTACTGTTTTGCTTTGTCTGTGACCATCGGCATTCATTTCTACCCATTTTATACTCTCCCTGAATCTCAGGGACTGGAAGCCAGAGAACTACATTTCCCAGACTCCTTTGCCTCCAGGGTGTCTAAATATGACTTATAGTCTAAATATGATTTACAGTCTGCCAGCAAGATGTCCCGGCATAAGATGTGGAAGGTGGAAGAGAGATGGAAGCCATCATTTGCTTCTGGAAGGAGAAGCATGTGATGCTGTGCACAGGAAGTTTTGTAGTAGTCTTCTGAAATTTACATGCCTCAGGCCTGAGTAAGGAACTGGTTTCCAAGCTCTTGACAGCTTCAAAAGGTCTATGACTGTTGGAACCATGGCTTAAAAGCTAGTGGCAATCATTCTGACTTTTGCCCTTTTAGCCTTTCCAATGGCTTTGTAAGTATTTATTTCCCCATGTTAAATCCCTTTTTCCTTAACCAACCTAAAGTGATTTTATTTTATTGGCTGAACTCTGCCTGATGAAACTAGCCTGCCACTCACCACTGTGTGATTTTGGGCAAGTGACTCCCCATTCTGGGCCTCAGCTTTCACTCTGTAGAATGACAGGTTTGGAGGAGGTGACCTTTGAGTTTTCTTCTAGTTTTAACATCAGTAAAATTCCATGAAACTGCAAGTTTTCTCTTGTAGGTTTGTGAGCAAGCAAGTGGGAGAAGGGGAGGGAAGCTTGCCTTTTAAGAATCTAGACATGTCCCGTAGCTGAGGGATGTGGTCCTTCGAGAAGCCACAGAATTTCTCGGGTAGCTGAAAGGCACCCAGGTGCAGCTTAGAGGCACGGGTTTGATAGAGGCTAGTCAGTTTCTGGTTGACCTCCCTACTGGAAAGAATACCAGTTACATTATCACTTCTTTATGAAAGTGGAGCTCACCTCACCCAGAATCCCAAGAAAAGCTCATGTATCTGCCATATCCAAGTACAGAGTCCTTTGCCACCTTCCACCACCAAATCTCAACTTCCTCTCTCATCTTCCAAACTGAATGTGACAGGCATTAGAGTTAACGTGTTATCCCATTCAAGCTCTTCTTTAGAAAGTCAGACCCCTCTAGGAGGGCCTTTGTGGTAGATGGGATCAGCCATTTCATCCTGCAAGAGTTAGAGTGGCCAATGTTGTCAGTACCCCGCCCACATTCCTTCAGCCTTACTGCTCCACTGTGCCCCAGTTACTTCCAACTGTAGGCATCAACATTCCTTTGCCTGAGTGCTTTCTCCCAAACTGAGAAAGGCCTATCCGCCCATGTGCAAGGCAGCCTGGAAGTGCCAGACAATTAACACCCCTCAACCAATGACCAACAAGATGGCGTATAAATACCCCAGCTCCCTTGCCCCTGGGTGGGATAACTTGGAATAAAGTGGCATATTTCCCACATCATTTTTCAGAGTTTCCACATGGGACTAAGGTCCAGTTGCCCATAATGGTAACTCATTTAATACACCCTTTATCATCTGTCTTACCTGCCAGTCTCTCTTCCCAGATAAACCACATGAACTTGAATCTTTGCCTCAAGGTCTGTTTCTGAGGGAACTCAACTAAGGCATTTACTTTGTCAGATGCTTTTCTTCATGCCAGCCAGTTACATCCAGGGCACTGAGATAGTGGGAATTTTATAGGTAAAGAGGCAAACTAAATTCTGGAGTTAGGGCTGGAGAGCTGCCTGGGTCAGGGGCTGTAGTAAGCAGCATGGAGGCCCTGAGGGACTAAGGAAAAGCCAGGAAGAGCAGGAAGCAGGTTGAAGAACATGGGACACTTCTTCAATGTCATCACATATAAAGCTCTGACATGTAACAAGGGTTCAAAACTGTTCGTAGTCTTGTTGGGTATCTCACTTTCTTTAGTACTAGCCCTGGGAATCAGATTATTCATTCATGCTTTCATTCATTGATTCAGTCACATAGTCATTCATTCAACAATCAAAATCATTTCTTAAATGCTTATGGTGTGCGAGGAACTGTGTTCAGTGCTGGGATGGAAAGACGAACAGGGCACAGCCCCTGCCTTTAAGGTGCTTCCAGTCAAAAGTTCATGAATGGAGGCCCCTAGTAGTACCAAGGAGATCTCCCCATTCAGGCTCACTTGGCTGGAGGCTTTGTAAAGATGCCTTTGCTTAGCTGTAGAAGGGGTGGGCTGCAAACTGTATTTTGCTCATTCAAAGCAAACAAGCAATAATGTAATGGCAGAAAGCCTCATAAAATGGTTATTTCTATTCCCGGACTGCTCTGGGGTTCCATCTAATTTATAAACATTGTTTTATGAAAAATTGAGATCATTCTTGGAAGTGCCCAGAGAGAGTGACCTTTGCTTATTTTGGTGCAGTGTTTGTGTGTGAATGTGTACACGGCTGTTGTTGCTAAGGAGGCAATGGCCAGCCACGGGTAATGGCTGTCTTTCCATTCTGCACATTTCCTTAGTCAGAGCGGGTGGAACTGACTCTCTCCCATGCCCAGTCTTCCTCAGAAAGAAAGAAATGGAGTCAGCAGCCTAAGTGAGTGCCTGGGAGAGGCTGGCCTTCCCGTGGCATGATGTGGACAATTCCATCCATGGCCCCAGATGCTTTTAGACCCAGACATCTTTGGGCACATGCCTCAGCCAGTTTCTCAGGGGCTTCTTCATCCAACCTTTTATAGGAGTCAGGAATTAAGACCAAGCTCTGTCTCTAGGGATTTGCAACAAATTCCAGAACTCAGAGCTGATAGAAGTTTAGGATGGTGGGAGAGTGTGCCTTATGTAGGGGAAGCAGAGAATCAGATTCAAGTGAAGCTTAGGAATGACTGATCCCAGGAATAATTTGGCATAGAAATGAAGAGCACTGAGGTAGAGTCACCTTCCAGTTCTGCCACTTGACTTGCCGTGTGGCCCTGGACACATCATTTAACCTCTCGGAACCTCAGTTTTCTCAAATGTCAGTAAAAATACCTGTCTCATATTTTACGAACTAATTCAGCAAATGTGTGTAAAATATATAGCAGCCAGCCCCTGCCAGATACTTGGTTAGGCTCCTTCCTTTGGGGGAATGTTGTTTCCTCAGATATCTGCCTAGATCATATCCTCCCTTCATTTAAGTTTCTGCTCAAATGTCACCCTAGTCAAGAAGTCTTCCCTGCCCCCATCTTAAAGAGCGGTCCTTTCTCTCTTTATTCTCTACCCCCTTCCCTGCTTCCCTTTCCTTCATAGCACTTATCATTACATGAATTATGTCATATATATCTTTTTATTTAATTAGTTTGTTTTTATTTTCTGTCTCCCCTAACTAGAATGTATGTACCACGAGGGCAAAGACTTGTTTCATTCATCATTGTATCCCCAATGCCCACAATGATGCCAAGCACACAATAGCTGCTCAATATATATTAGTTAAATCAACAGTGGTGTGTATTACTATTACTTCCTATACGTAATCCAGAGTGTGTATTGTGGACTAATTTAGCAATGAGGGAGCCTAGATTAAACCTAAATGTTTATAAAAATGCCCCCATCAGAGTTTGCCAGACTTGGTTAGGCTTGTGATTGGAAGAATGCATATTTTCCCTTAATATCCACAAATGTCACTGTTTTTTCCCATGGATATCATTCTGGCTCCTTCTTCCCACCAGTCTATCTCCACAGTTTGTTTTAGCCCTGGGGCTCTTTTGGAAGTGAATCTTTCAATTCTGGGATCATTTTTTCTTTTTATGGACCGGTAGCACAGCAGAGAGGAAGCATCTGCTGCTGCTCCTCTGAAAGCCCTTGGAGGAGGTTGCAGTGGGCTACACAGCTCCCTGGGGGCTTTGCTGGAGCCATCACATCCATGAGGTAATGGATGTGACCCACTCACATAGCCAGAGCACATAAGAGCTAATTTGGTGAGCAAATTTCGAGAAAGAGTTGATGTAATTGGCCCCAGGGGACCCTGGGTGGGGCTGTGTGGAGAAGACAGACTTTTCACTGGTCTGGCATGGCCTAGCTCTGAATTAAAACAAGAACTGACTGGTAGGAAGAGAGAAGCACAAGAATCAGTGAAATATCAATGTGGATGGTAGCCCACCACTTTCTAAGGCTATTGGTGCTCCTATAGAGGCTATGCTGAACTAGAGGTTAAAATAAGAAAATGGAAACCCAGAGAGGTGAAGTGGCTTACCCAAGGTCACACAGCCTGTTAGTGACAAGGCTGGGATTAAATCCTTGTTTGTCTTGTTCTGGGCTAGACTGTAAACAAATTTAAGACAAAGACTGTGTCTGACTTGTTCATCCTGGATTCCTCAGCACCTAGGACAGTGCCTCGCACTTACATATTTGGAACACTCCATGTATCTGTACATCCACCATTTTGAACTAACGAGTTTAAAAAAAAGACATCAAATAGTTAGAGAGACTAAAGGGTTGGATGGCTGCAGTGGTTATCCCTGAGCTTTTACTGAGTCAGCATTTCCATCTCTGTCCTCAGTTCCTCTCCATCACAGTTGTCTTCTGGAATTTTGACCAGCAGTTCCTAGGTTCTTCTTCTCAGAGAACTTTAAAATGCTTGATCCAATGGCACAGTTGAGGAAAGAATCTAAGCATTATTGTTTCTCCGTTCTAGAGTTATTAAAAAGAAGAAACAACTTTTAAACTTATCATATTCACATTATACCAACAAGTCAACTGAATCAAGTTCATCAACTCACTGGAAACACATTGGCTCAATGAACTAACCAGAGCTGACTAGCTAAATAGCTAAATACCCCTGGAAAGGGGTAAAATGATAGGGAGCATTGTGTGGGGCAAAATGCAGATTCCTAGGTTTGAACCCCAGAGGTTCTAGTTCAGTAGAGCTGTGATATGGCCTATGAATATGCATTTTAACAAGCATCCTGATGAATTAGATGCAGATGACATTGCAAAAGCCCTCATGCAAGAGTCAAGAGATGAGAGTTCTAGTCAAGAACATGTCTCTGCATAGCTATGGGAACTTGTCCAATTCACTCGACCTCCCTGGACGTGACTTTCTGATCTGGACAACGAGCACGTAATTCAGGGCTTGCAAACTGACAACTTGGTGACGCAATACAAGGCCCATAAAAGTTTGGAATTGACATTTTTTTTTAGAGCCCTAGGCAGTCTTACTCTTGTAGGACCATCAAATCTATCAAGCATGTTAAAATCCACCATATTTCACATTCCAAATTAAATATAATTGAAATTAGCTACAAAATAGTTGAATTGCAGTTGATTGGTTGGTATGCTTCATTTTGTAGCCATCTAATTAAATATTAATTTTGATTTTGTTATTTTCTTTTTATGTTTTGGAGCCCAAACTTTTTTTGTTTGTTTGGGGTTTTTTTGAGGAAGATTAGCCCTGAGCTAACATCTGTTGCCAATCTTTTTCCTTTTTTCTCCCCAAAGCCCCAGTATATATTTGTATGTCATAGTTGTACATCCTTCTAGTTGCTCTATGTGGGATGCCACCTCAGCATGGCTTGATGAGTGGTGCATAGGTCCACGCCCAGGATCTGAACCCGCAAACCCTGGGTCGCTGAAGCAGAGCGTGCAAACTTCACCACTACACCACCAGGCAGGCCCCTGTTTGTTTGTTTTTAGGTCTCAAATATGTTTATAGGCTTAAAAAAATCTTAAGGCCTAGATATTATGTCTTTAGTAGTACCTAATAGATGAAACTGTTCTAATTTTGTTTGGCCAGCAGAGTATTTTAGCAGGCAATGAAACTAGCCAGGAGTTAGCTTGATAGGAATATAAGCAGTTTAGCCTCTGGGGTCTTATGTACCATTCATTACACACATTTGAATTACCTACCTGGCCCTGGAATTATTACCCATTATCTTCCATGAGAAAAATTTTAAGATGCTTTCCAGCCCCAGCTCGTATTACTTTATAAATTGTAACTTCCCTGCCTACAAAGCATAGGTCTAGCACATCAAATTGGCTAGTATTTCTGAGGTATACAATTGACTCTGCTCTTTTCATCATTTAAGATTACCTACTGTGATAGAGAGTAAATGTTTGGCTAGATCCAAGCCTTAACTTCTCTATTCACTTGCTTAAGGCCAAGGGGATTGACATATTAGGCAAGAAATTCTCTAAGTCTGCATTGCAGAGCCATCATCAAAAAGTTGTACAAAGAATATGATCATGATGATTTTAGAAATTTTCTTCACAAAGTGTAAAACCAATCCATATAAAGGAATGAATAAAGAAAGAAAGGGAGAGGGAGAGAGGAAAGAGGGAGGGAAGGAAGGAAGGAAAGAAGGAAGGAAGGAATGGGTTACGTTCACCAAGTTGAAATCTCCTGGGGTGTCTAATCCACTCTTGGAAAGGGGTTGTCACTTGGAAAGTAGGAAAAGAGAGAAAACACGTTTTGTAAATAGATCCTCACTTTCTAGTTCAGATTAGTTTCTTCCCACATGGGTACTAGAGTTAAGTATACATGTCTAAGGAGCTCTGTGCACCTTAATTCCTGGATTATCTGGGCAATGCTCTCACGAGGCTGTTGTCTCACTGACAAAGCTTTATGACACCAACAAGCCTCTCCCAGTTGGAATCCAAGTTCCAAGAAGGCAGGAACCATGTCTGTCTTGTTTAGTACTGCCTCTTCAGGATCTTGCCAAGAGTAGGCTTGCAAAATATTTATCAAATGAATGAACTCGAGTTGCTTTTGCAATTTTTATACTACTACCAAATGGCAGTAAAGAAAATAAATAGAATTTAAGTTTACTGGAAAATCTGAAAATAGCATTACCAAGAGAGACAGGCATATGATTCTGACCAAATCAGGTTGGCATTCATTCCATCTATGTGGGGTCCAGACAGAAAATAATGGAAAATGTATAGGTTATTCAGGTAAAGTTTTGGTTATGCCATTATGTGTTTTGTATGTGACTATCATGGCTCATGCTTTGGACATGTGCCACATCACACTATGCCAATTCCAATTCAATATCTACTTGCTACATGTGCAGATAAAGAACTTTTCCATCATCATAGAAAGTTCTAGTGGACAATATTGCTATAGGGAATGTCTCTTGTTTTTATCAAATAATCTGCTGCTTTATATTTTGTTGGAACAGGTTTAATTATTTGTGTTTCAATTTATCTGTGTGTCAAATACCAATATGGAAGAATGTTTGGTGCCATGGGTAACCTATGGATCAATGAAATGCTATTTGATGAAGTAGACTTTGTAGTGTATTAATGTATCTTTTACTTGTTAGAAGCAAAAGATGAGTTTTTAAAAAATCAAAATTGATTTCTAAAATGCCATACAGCTAATGTCAACACAAAGCTGTGATATAGATTGTCATAAATAAAATATCCTGAATAATGAAGATTCTTTTGGCTTGACAGTTTATATCAAGTGTATTTGATGTTTTTTGTTGCAGTTATTAGACAGAACTAGGGAAAAAAATCTGTTTATGAAAGTAGATAATCTGTGTTATTCAACCACTGTATTACAATACAAGCAAAGGAACCACCAATATCTTTAGAACACCTAAGACAAGAACTTGAAATTGTCCCTCAGATTAGAAACAGATATATTTCATCTCTCACCATTAGTCTTATTCTTCAGATTTCTTCTCACCTTCTTTAACTCGGTCTCAATTCTACTTTTCTCTTTTTCACACCACTGATAGGTTTTTATCCTTTAGAAAAGCATTTTAAAAAAACGACATGCACACCACTTTAGACAGAATACAATTAGTTCTTTATTTTTAAATTTATATATTAGAAAAAATATAATTAGGGGCTGGCCCATAGGCATAGTGGTTAAGTTAGGTGTGCTCCACTTCAGTAGCCTGGGGTTCATGGGTTTGGATCCTGGGCATGGACCTACACCATTAGTCAAAGCCATGCTGTGGTGGTGACCCACATACAAAAGAGAGGAAGATTGGCAACAGATGTTAGCTCAGGGAAAATCTTCCTCACAAAAATATATATAATTATTCCTTCAAAACCATAAAATCTCAGATACTAAGCTTTTTAAAAAATAAATTTATACAAAAGTATAAGGCAGCTTGTGAAAAACACTAGATACATAATAGTAGTGAGATCCTGAGAGGAAAAAATTCACGAAGTTAGCATATAGATGACTAAGGCTTTTTAAATAACCACTAGGCTTCTCTGGCATCCAACCTCCTCATAGATTATCCCTTAGCTGTTTTAACTTTTTTCTAGAAAGGTCTTGGGTTGGTCAGAGGGGCCACTCTTGTTCCAGCTCTAATTCTCCCATGTTGTTTAGAATCTCAGTCTTATCTTGGACTCTCATGAAGAGGTGAGCACTTCCTCATTTTCCCAGAACATTCCACACTATATTTAGCTTCCCTGCTGAAGCCTGTGGCTCTCTACTCTTACATCTCTACTGCGTATTTTTTTTCTCTTCCTGAGAAGACACAATTCTGATTGGTACTTCACATACTTTAAATCCAGTGAATAGTCCAGGTTCTGTAGCATTAGCTTTGAGAACAGAGATTGACATGACAGGAGCCTTCCCATCAAATCAGAATTCAACTGAATGTTAACCATTCAACTACATAACAGGCCTGTGGACTTATATTTTCAGTGAAATTTTAAAGAGGGATGACGTTAGTCATTGCATTATAGAAGCATTTCTCACAGTGTGCTCTATTAAACACTAGTCCTGTATGTTGACGAGAAAAAAGAAAAGAGTTCCAAAGTCAAATAAATTGGGAAACACTCACTATTAAATTTCCCCTCTTGACATCTCTCATTGCAAAGCATTATAGTGTAAGGGTCGAATACGCAAGTTCTATAGCTCCATGGCCTGGGTTTGAAACAGAGTTAGGAGCGCTGTGCCTCTGTTTCTTCATCAGTAAAATGGACAGTAGTATTAGTGCCTCCCTCATAGGGTTATTGCGAGGATTAAATAGGTAAAGCAGTTAGCACGGTGCCAGGCACAGTGTGAATATACCCTAGTGTTAATTTTGAACCACAAAAGCATATTAAAGGTTCTGAGAGGTCCTGTAGGGAAGACACCATTTAACTTTGCTTTAGTCAGAGTTACCCAAACTTATTTGACTGTGGGACACCTTCTTCAAGTTTAATTCTAAAGAATTAATACTTATGGGATCCATCATTTGGAAAACACTACTCCTAAGGCTTGTTTTTGAAAGCCAAGAGCTCAGAAAGCCAGCTGGTATCCTTCAAGGTGCTTTTCTATGTAAGGATCTGCTGCCCCCGGGTGGACAGAAAGGTCTTCACCAGAAACCTAGAGTCTAAAGAGCCAAGCTCTCCACAGGTGTAGTTAAAGGAAAGTGAAACAAACAAATGATTTTTCTGTCAAGACATGTTTTAAAATATTTTAAAGAAGAGCTAAGATTCTAAGTTGCCCCCATGAAAAGACACAACATAAGTGATCCGCAAATATTTGCAGAATAAATGACTGACTGATTGATTTCTGTACAAGGAAGGGCAGAAAATTTGTGTAAGTGGTGTCTCTCCAATCTGTTCTTTAGGAGCTCAAGGAACTACTGTAGATCTACACAAAATTCCAGGTATTATGGCTTGGGACCTTTCCTCTGGGATGATCCAATACTTACTAAGGAAGGAAAGCAAGCTAACAGCATTTTAACAAAGGTATCAATTAGAACTAAAATTCAAACATGCTGAACAGTTAGCCAGCAAATTCAATTAACCAGAATAGCCAACTCTATAAAAATTACAACTCTTTAAAAAGTTTTTCACTGAAACAGCAACATGAGAAAATGGAGGACCAGTGGTTCTCAACAGGATCACGTCAAAGAAGTTCCTGTTTTCAGAGTTTTTAAAATCATTCTTGTTCTTGTACTCCTTCTCTTCCTCCTCCCCCTTTTTTCTGTCTTCTCCTTCTCCTTATTAAATATAAGCTATTTTGTTGAGCACAGTTGGGAATATAAACATAACTGCTGTGATTCAAGTGCTAATACTAGAGAAGACTAGGTGACTGAGAGAAACCGTGGGCATTGTTTAGTTAGAGAACTTTGGGTTACAAGTGACAGTAAGTGACTTCAATTGGGTTAAGCAGAAGTAAGTGACTTATCAGAAACATCCTGGGGAGCTAAGCACCCAATCTGTAGAAGGAATGGAATCAGAAAAGCTCAAGATTCCTCAGCAGCAGAAATTCGTAGTCATTTTGTCATGAACATTAATAGTATTCACTTCTAACGACCGTTTCTGGTTCTCTGTGTGTCCAAACTCAAATTCTAGAAAGAGAAGAGCTGACTAGCCAAACTGAGATCTCATGTGCCACGAATATTTGGTTTGCTCCTCCAGGTCCATTCTCCACCTTTCTACACCCTATTCTGTGCCCCAGGGAGGTCAACCTATTTGAACTGAGTCAAGGGTCTCTTCCCTCTGACTTCCAGTTGGGTTCAGCTGATGGAGAGCACTGTAGGAGATCGGAGGGAAGGCAGGAAGGGAGTGATTGGGAGCATTTATTCCCCCGCTCCCTCCCTACTGGGCCATGAGGCCTGGCTATCTCCCTCTACTCAAGGTCTTAGCTCCTGGCAGAGGTCTTTCCCTTTAGGCCTAGGCCCGCCTTTGGATTTACTTACACCTTGCATACCCCTTGCATCTGGTCTCACTATTAAACCCTCCTAATTTACCCAATTTGAGTGTCTCTTCTGTTTCCTGCTGGGACCTGATAGATACCAGAGATCCACCACAGAATCCATCAGGCAATTACTTAACCTCTCTGAACCACAGTCTCCACAGCTAAAAGGTCAGATCAATACACAGGGTTATGGTGAGGCTTAAATGGGTTAATACATGTAAAGCTTGGCCCATAAAAAACCCTCAATAAAACTAGGCTATTATTATCATCATTTTGTCTTTGCAATGAGGTTATTAAAAATATATATGTATGTAAATGTGACTTAAAATGTTATCTTTGTAAGAGTTTGCACATAAGCACTTTTCAAAATCAGGGACAATGTGCATGTGGCCAAATGTCCTCATTTGGGGTGGGGGAAAGAGGGATCACAATGGCTTCGGTGCCCTGCCCAGCGGCAGGTAAGTAGCAGGTTCTAGTGGTTATGGATTGACTTATATCAACATCTTAGAGATGGGCTGTGAGTAGCTCTTCCACCCACTAATCATCCCCCACTACTTAACATGATGAGAGTGGGTCCTCAGAAGAACACCAGAGGCAGACGCTGTCCCTTCTTCCCCACAGAACAGCACTCCTTGCTAGCCGATCCCGCAGGGTAAAAAATATTCCCATGCACAAGATAATTCTTTTTCCAGGGAAAACTCTGGGCCCAGAAACTCTGCCTGAGGGGTTTACTTACTCTCTGTAGCCCAAAGCCAGTTCCACAATATCTGCCATTAACTTCTGTACTCCAGATCTGTGTTGTTCCAGAAAGGAAGAGATTAGTTGAGGAGGATCCATCCTGGGACATGGCCCCATCTGTTCAGCAAGATGTTTTTTCTTTCTCCAAGAGAAGTTACAGAAGTCCTAATGTTGAGGAGTGTCATTAAAGAAGGCAGCATGGCCCAGCTGACAAAGCATGAGCTCTGAAGCAAGAGAGACCTGAGTCGGAATCCAAATTTGGTCAGTTAGTAGCTGGATGATCTTGGGAAAGTCGTTCATCCTCTCTGGGCCAAAGGATCCTCATCAGTAAAGTGAGGGATACTTCTTATTTTTGTAGGATTCTTGTGGGGATTAAATGGCAGAAGATGTAAAGTACCTAACATGGTGTCTGGCACACTTAATAAATAGTGGCTATTATTGGTTAGAATAACAGTAGTTTTTGACTTGTTAATTGTTAATGCCCTTGCCTTTCATGTAGAGTGACTCCAAAGTATTTCACAGACCTATACACTCTGAGTTGGAAGGGACCTAAAGATCCAGCTACTTCAACATCCCCACCTCCTTACCCCCATGCCAGAGAGAACTCTACAAAGCCAATTGAGCAGAATGTAGGGATCCTTCTGAGACTTCCAGTTGGCTTAATTCTAAACACATAATAATAGTTGGCATTTATTGAGAGTCCACTCTGTGCCAGGCACTGCACTGGGACCTTCATAAACATGATGCTAATTCTAAATCAATCTTCAAAACAAGCTACATTGTAATTCCCACCATTGCCCCCATTTTAGAGATTATGAAATTAATAATCAAAAGGGTTAAGTGACTTTCCCAAAGTTATATAGCCCATGAATGGACTCAGAATTTGACCCAGGCGGCCTGATTCAGAGCCCCCATTCCTGACTCTTCTATTGTACTGATTCAACATCTGGCTGAAAGACACAGTAAAACAAAGCCACAGGCTCCACATGTCAGGATGGCTATTTGGGTGGAACTGATAGGTTAGTCAGCAAAGCAAGTGATCTAAATGATTTGGGCATGCTGCATCTATCAGAGACACGATTGTCCTATAGACCAGAGATTCTCAACCCTGGTAGAATATTAGAATTGCTTAGGGAGCTTTTCAAAAAGCATCAGTTCCTGGACCTCACTGAAAGATTCTTATTTAATTGCTCTGGGGTGGAGTCTGGGCACAGAACTTTTTTTAAAGCTCCCCAAGTAGTTCTAATGTGCAGCCAGTGCTGAGAACCACTGGTGTAGTCTCTCCTCGCCCTTGATGGGCACTTGATGGTACCACTTAGTCATAGAGCTTCTTGGAGTCCTTTAGGGATGGGGTTTATTTATCTTGACATTTAGTTCAGAACTAATTAGCTGATCCTCACGCACTAGGCAATAATACATTGTGTAAATTCTGACTCGGGATTCCACTTTGCATAGAAATATGAGACTTTCCAAAGAGAACATTTTTCTCTGTTACTAAGCACAGTCAAGTTTCCTTTGGAAAATGGCAACATCCAAATCTTTTCCTACTAATCATGTATTACAAAAAAATTGCCTTGAAACATTGAAGGCAGCCAACACCATTTACTAAGTTACACCACGTAACTGGCTTAAGCCTCGTTAGGCTTGCCTTCTTTGGCTTTATCAAGGGAACAGCCACTTCTCTTCGCAATCCCTCATGGGAATGGATTTCTTCACTTTTCCCTGAAAGGATAGGACATCTCCCTTTCCCTGAATCCCTCATCAAGTAGTGGCAGGTCAGCTTTTTGTTATCTTCTTGTGCCACTCCCTTGAGGATGGATTTTATTCACAAATAACAGGTATCTGCAATTTTAGACAATTTATATTTGAAGAAGAAACAGAATAATTTTATTTTGAGCAAGGATACTTATAGCGAATCTTGTTAGATGTCTATCTAGTGTCTCTTTCCTCTCTCCTACCAGGACGTGACTTTGCTTAGGTATCATTCCCTCCCCTGCGCAGCCCGCCTGTACTCAATATTCACTTGTGCTCACTATTCCATTTGCTCCTCCAAATGCACTGTTATCCTTCTCCACTCTGACCTAGGCCCTGGGTGCCTGACCTGATGATGGGTGTGCGTTGATGGCATTAATGGCTCCCTCACATTGCGGCTTTCAGCAAGTGGTAGAATAATAAGGTTGGGGTACTTATTCCTCCATTGCTAAGTGGTTGCAGATTAACAACATCCCTCTAAGAATGGAAAAAGATCCTCTTGGGCAGCCCTCTCCATCTGATTTTCTATGCACATGTTCTTGTAAAACTCCCTACTCCTCTGGCTGAGGAGTAGTAATGGCTCTCTGTTATTTTTGGCCCCTGGACTGCACCATCCCTTGTTGAGGTCCCTAAATTTTGCCCACAACTTTTTAAATAGTCACTTTATTAAATTCTCCTCATTTAACTAACATTTAACTCATTTAATATGTCATCTGCTTCCTGCTGGGACCCTGACTAAGATATCACGTGACTCCCATTCCCAGTCTCAGGGGCTGGATCCTGATTAGTCTCACCGAGTCACAGTATTCCATTTGCCAGTAATCAGTCCCGATAGCCAGGGTTAAGGCAACCAGTGCATGGGATTCTCTAAAGAAATATTCTCAATCCAGAGATGGGCTCCTGACTTAAGTTGGCCAATGAGTTGGAAGGTATCTTAGTCTGTTTGGGCTGCTATAAGATAATACCACATTCTGGATAGTTTATAAACAACAGAAATTTATTTCTCTCAATTCTGGAGACTAGGAAGTTCAAGATCAAAGCGACAGCATGGTCTAATTCTGGTGAGATCCCTCTTTCTGATTCATTGCTGGTACTTTCTTGCTGTGCCCTCATGTGGTGGAAGGGGAGAGGGATGTCTGTGGGGTCTCTTTTATAAGAACACTAATCTCATTCATAGGGGCTTCACCATCATGACCCACGCACTTCTGAAAAGCTCCACCTCCGAATACTATGATCTTTGGGGGTGAGGGTTTCAACATATGAATTTTGGGGGATGCAAGCACTCAGACCATAGCGGAAGGAAAACACCTGGCCTCAGCTCCTGCCAGTACCCATCCTGTGAGCATGAGGGAAGTCACTGTGAAGACAGAGGTAGCTCACTCATAGGGCAGAACCCAGAGTAATGGCACTGCAGTTCTGATTGCCACGTCTATGGACCTACTGTCTTGGGAAATAATAAATCTCCTTATAGTTTATAGTGGGGTTTTTTTTGTAATTTACTGCTGAAAGCCCAATAACCGATATAGTTTTATCAGTATTTCTTTTATTTGTGTAGCAGCCAGAGGATTTGAAGCATTTCCCATGCTCAGTCCCATTTGATTTTCTCAACAGCCATGTGAAAGATTGTAATAATAGTAATAGCTAAGGTAATAAGTAATAATAACAGCTATGTGCCAGGCACTATTCAAAGCACTTTATCTATAAATGTTAATTTGGTTAATCATCACCACAACTCCATTCAGTAGGTACTATTATTATTCCTGTTATGGTTATTGTTAGATGACAGACAGAGAGCACAGAGAAATAAAAACATACATCAGGTCATCCATCTGGTAAGTGGCAAAGCTGGAATTTGAACCCAGACAGTCGGACCCCAGAGTCTGTGTTCTTTATCACTACGTTCTACCACACTGTGGATTAGAGAAGACAGGCTTTCTTATGTCCATATTCCAAATGGGGAAACTATGGTTCAGAGAGCCAAAGAGCTAGTTAGGAGAAGACTCAAGACTCATTAGGTCTAGTGCTATTTCCACCCTGCCACATTTCCCTCCCAGTGAGCTTCTCTCTAACAATTTAAGGAGCAATCAATGCAAATGAGAGCCCTCCACTTCTCCAAATTGTCCTTGAAGTAGAACTGGGGCAATGTGCAAGAAGAAACTCCCTCTAGGGGCCACAAAATATAGTGCAGCCTACAGATCACACACAAGGTAATCCAGCTTTTCTCTCATACACTCCTGACAGGAATTTTGTAAAACTAGATGCCCTTCATATATTTTTAAGTTATCACCTGAAAAATTTTTGTCATGTATTTCAAGCAATATAATTCCTGGTGTATTAAAATATTGACATTTAAAGTTAAACTGTAGATCATTCTTCCACAGGTATCCAATGACATCTGAATTCCATTGCAATTTGATATTCACCATAATCCTTTCAAAATATGTGAATAAGCACTTTGTTAATAGTTAGAAATTTTATTTTTCCTTTTTCCTTGAAATCCTATTTCCATTCCAAACTGCACATAGAATTTTATCCCAACACAGTATATTTTATCCCTAAAGCATTTTATTGAATTTTGCAACAAAAATATGAATATAAATTAAAATTAAGTCTGGCTTTTAAAAATTTCCTGTGACCAGAGGTTGTAAATGTTAAAATATTTCTTTTGGATTCAGCAAAAATTTACAAATATTATTATATAATTGTACAAAAAAATTTTATGGTTGTAGGTGCTGAGAAACCTTATTGACATAAATAGGCAAACAAGACTATAGGTTTATTATAGCAATGTCACTCAATTCTTTAAACACTTTCAGATTATTTGCCAAAAGTATATAGTGATTTATCATCAGAAGTTACTTTAATGAACTATTACATGTTTATTTTCCTCACAGCCCTTATCATACAGAAGAATTATATTTATTTCTTTCTGTTTCCCCTCCTGCTTCCCTTCCTCCAAATCAGGATGCAGACTTCCTGAAAGCAGGAAAGTTGCTGGTATTCTTTGGAATCGTGTCTGGCACATAATAGGTACTGAAATATTTGTTGAACAAATAACTGAGGCCGCCTGCTCCCCAGGAAAGGCAATTCTAGTGATTCTGTTAGGACTGGGGATGAGGGAAGACTGGACATGTGGGTGACTGGATTCTCCATGAGCTCAATTGTTGAAACTTCCTTCTTCCCCATGACTAGCCTCTCTGAAGTATGCTGTTGTTCCAGCAGAACAGAGATTCTCCTCCCATCCCCAAAGGTGCAGTAGGTGCAGCTCCCCAGTTCTCCTACACCTCTGGGCCCAGGTACCTTGGCAGCTATCCCTCTGTCCTCTCCTCAGAAGGATCTCTTAATAGATGCCCCAGTGGACTGAATGGCCATCGATGGTGTCCTTGGGTGATTTTCAGTGTGCCTGGTGTGTCCATCAAACTTTGTTCATCCCCAGCTGTGTGTCACTTAGGGGAACATTTCTCTGGGAACTTAACTTAGATTTGCAAGCCATTGGAAGGTTTATAAATTGCATTTTCATATTTAATTTTTATTCTTACCCCAACTTTGTGAAGTGGGCAGGACGTCATCCGTCAGTTTAAAGATGAGGAAGGTGAGGCCCACAGGGGTAGAGAAACATGCCCAATATCACATCATTCACAGACGGCTGAGTATGGGATTGAATGCCGATCTAGAAGTAGTATAGATTTGAATTTAAATCCAGCCTGCTTTAGCAATTTACTGGTGTAACCATAAGAAAGTAACTGAACTTCTCTGAATTTCAGTTGACTCAGTAAAATAGAACCATTAAGAACGTTTGATGTCAGAGGGAAATTAATATATTTACAGCCTTACCACTCTTTGATACATCGCCTTCCCTGATGTGAGGTGGTATTATTATTATCTCCGTTTTAAAGATGGGAAAACTGAGGCATAGCATAGTTTAGTCTCCAAGAGTGTGGGCTTTGGAGTTAAGCTGTCTGAGCTCAAGTCCCGCTGTATCACTAACTAGCTAAGTGGCCTTGGACAAGTTACTGAATACCTGCCTGGCGCACAGTGAAAGTCAATAGATGTCAACTATATCATTAGGCAACTTTTCCAAGGCCACAAACAAACAGTGACAGTTCTAGGGTTCAAGCTAGTCGATCTGATTTTGAGACCATGCTCTGAACCATAACACTTCGTTATCTTTAGAGCTAGAAAGTCAGGAGGAGATAGGAAGGTACATACGAGGGAGAGAAAGAAATAAAAGCCTCATGGGCTGGAAGTTCGAGAGACAGAAAATATAGGGAAGAGGGAGAAGAGAAATTTCTGGAGTATCAGGGTATGTATTTTGTTATATGGAAAGAAATAGAATTTCCCTTAGACATTCTTTCCAAAAATTCCAGTAAAGAATTAAATTGCTCAACAATGCTTCTTTGCCACGAGAATGATGTTTCTCTAGAAAGCAATATAGTCATGCGTCACTTAACGCGGGGATATGTTCTGAGAAATGTGTCCTTAGGCAATTTCACCATTGTGGGAACATCATAGAGTGTACTTACATGAACCTAGATGGTATAGCCTACTACACACCTATATAGTACTAATCTTATGGGACCACTGTCGTGCATGTAGTCCTTTGTTGACTGAAATGTCGTTATGTGGCACATGACTGTACTGTGATAAGATAGGCCACAAGGCAGCCCAGCTTTATTTGAGTTACAATTTGTGAAAGAACTCCGGCAATTCGTTCTGGATAGGGCCTCCAATGTGGGATCTTGGAGATAAGGGGCAGAAATTTCTAGGGCAAATGCCACCCATGTGTTCACCCAGCAATGTGACCTGTGTACTGTGGATACTCATTCTATCCTGGGAGCTGATCAACTGGCCCTTCTAGATCTCAACCCACTGAGAGTGTCTAGGCAGAAGCTGTGCTCCTTTCTCTGTCTCTATATATTTTCGTCTCAGTACCATACTAATTAAACCCACTTTTCCCTCTGGCAAACTGCACCCAGGAAGTCCCACCTCCTCTTCCAAGGTAAATAGGTCCCTGTCCACATTCTTGCCCTGGAGAAGAGAAATGGTCCCTTATTTTCAGCTGATGTTAGGTGTTACCTGTAACCATCTACCAGGTGACAACAAATAGGCTCTGCACTGACCTATAATCTTAATATCTTCCAACAACCAGCTCTCCCCTTTTCCTATAGTTCCAACAGCAACACCACCAATACCAGCAATCATATCTAACGTGTCCTGAACAATTTCTGTGTTTGCTTGCTGAAACCAATGGTGCATTCTGTAGAATGTTACCTCACCTTCCCTTGATTAGGAGGTTGCTGTGCTGCGGGATATCTAGGATCTCTTTCCAGCTTCCAGATTCTATAAATCAGTGTGTACTATATGGTCCCTTATGGTTCCTCTACAAAATTCCGTTGTTATTATTATCAATACCTAAAACGAGTGCTAGCATTTCTTGGACATTTACGATATGTCATTGTGTTAAGTACTTAATATGCATTAGCATATTTAATCCCTTGAAAAACACCTGTAAGATGTGTATGTTTTATTATCATCCTCAATTTGCAAATGAGAAAACCAAAGTTTAGCAAGATTAGATACATTTCTCAAGGTTACACAATTAGTGGTGGAGGAGCCAGGATAAGAATCCAGCCTGTCTGACTCCAGGCTACCCACTCTGCTAGGGGAATTGCTCCTTCTAGGGTACTCAAGAACAAGAGAGTTCAATTTACCATTTTCTGTATACCTGGAGTTAAAGGTTTTGCTGTGTATGTACATTGGCCTAAATCTATAATCAGATTTCCACCCATATTCTTTGGAAAAACAGAGGTCTGCCTGTCAGATTCCTGCACGATGGTGACAACAATGGTATTTATTTTCAGTGCAGGTGAAAAGCCTTCTTGGTATCCTCTTTTGGAAGTCTGGAGAATATAAATAGTGAGTTATGGAATGAAATGCAGACAAACAAGGGCATTTCACTTACAGGGTGATAGGGGACCAAATTGGGTCCATACTTGGTTACCAGGTGGAAGCAGTTGTTGAGATCTTGTATTTCCCTTGGAAACCAGGAAACTGTAAGAAAGAGAATTGAGGATATCTGAGTTAAGAGAGAGCAAAAAAAAACCCCATTAAAATTAATAATTTCATAGGATATGGGCTTCTGAATGGCAATCTTGGAAGGAAATAAGGCAGAAGCTTGTATGAGCAACACATGCTAACATTATCATCAACACAGGACACTACAGACCTCTGTCTTAGTTTGGGTTCTCCCAGAAGCAGACCCTGAGAGAAGAATTCCAGTGCAAATAGTTTATTTAGGAATTGAAGATGGAAAAATAGGAAGGAGAGACAGGGAAGGAAAAGCAATAATTAAAGGGGATATTATCAAGCATGTATTATTGTGGGCTACTGAGCTTAATCCCATGGAGGAAGCTCTAGGAATCAGTGTAAAAAAAATCTTTACCGACTCTTATTGGTCATTGGTAGAAGGCTGATGGGTGATTATTGATTCCCAGGAACTTATGATCTACCTTAAGGTAGGCAAAGTGCCTGAGAATTCAGATAAATCTTTCAGGAAGAAAAATGCAGGAGTTGGCAGGTTCACTGAAGTGGAAAGGGCAAAGGGATGTGGGTGGGTCACTGACAGCATCTGAAGCAATTTTGCTTCTAGAGGGCAAAAGATAAATAGAAGCTAACACTTGACTGAATGCTTAGAATTCCTTTAATTACCATAGCCACTATATAAAATGGGCACTATTATTGTTGGCATTTTGTGGTTAACAAAAAGTACAGAGAGGTAATATAATTGTTCATGTGCAAATAGCCAGTAAATGGTAAATCCCAGAATTGAATCCAGGGGGCCTAACTAAAACGCATCATCTTAGTCCATCTAAATGTACAGATTGTAGCTTAAGATTCCTTAATCTATTCTCATTTCTCCAGCTCCATCCCTCTTGCCCACGCTGGGAAGATTCAACTTGCTTCTAACAAGTTTCCATTGCTCCTTGATTTGCTTTTTTCTAGGCAGGGTTAGTAATAATAACTGCTGACACTTAACACTCTCCTAAGCTGTTTACAGGTTCATCTTAGTTAATACTCTCATCAAACCTATGAGTTACGTTCTGTTATATTCCCACCTTACTGATAAGGGAACAGAAGCACAAAGTGGTAAATAATTTGCTTAAGGTCATATATTCAGTAAATGGGAAAACCATGGTTCAGTCAGACTTCAACTCCCTTGCTTAATCACTATGTTCTGCTGTCTCCTTAGTCAGAAAGATTTAACAAAACAAAGTTTTGAGTAGACTGTGTCACTTGACCATTCCAGGAACTACCTTTAAAATGAGACAAGGTTAGTGAACATAGCCCAGCCAGGGAAATGGCAGAATTCACCTCTACTCAGTTCTGATTCAGAAAATCTACATAGAAAAATAGGATACGCCTCTTTTTTCGAGGTGGACACGCACTTCTCTAAGCTCTTGTTTTATGGTATCAATAAACAGGCTGATGTTGGACTTAGGAATGTCATATTCATGTAAATTTTCAGCTGGGACAAAGCACCCTTGGCCTTGGAAGCAGATCTGGATTCTATATGGTGGATCTTTGTTTCAAAGGACTAAAAGGGACAGATAGATGAGTAATTGATATATTCATGTACTTGCTTTTTCTGATTTTAGTAGTATTTGTTTATTACAGAAAATATTGAAATAAAATAAAAACAATAGAACAAAGTTCAAATTATCTGTAATCACATCATTTTCCTCCTCTTTAAAACAATATGTGAGGTAAAGAATGAAAGCAGTTTCCAACTCCTATCCCAGCCCCACTAGGAGGCACTTTCAGCATTCTGGTACTTATCAGTCTTTTTTTTTTTTTTTTTTTGTCTGTGATCATAGAAATATACCTATAGACCACATACATACATACACACCTTAACAGCTTTTTTTAAAAAATGAAAATGTGATCATGTTTTTTCACTTAACAATACCTCCTAGACTTCCTTGATAGTCAGTATTTACAGATTTACTTCATTTTATTTTTAGCTCCTGCACAATATTCCAGCATATAGATTATAATTTATCTAAACAATCTTTTATTGATGGACATTTGGCTTGTTTCAAAACATTTGCTAATACAAAAAGTGCTACAAAGATCATCTTGGTGTATTTTATTACACTCCCCAATTAGTGTCTCTTTTGAGCCTTTAGCACTTGCCTAAAGGTGTCAGATGGTTGGGATTTTCCTCCCTTGAACTACCCAGATAAAGCTTAACTGAGTATTTTGTTTTCAGATTCCCAGATTCTCTTCCACAAATTCTTCCTGCTTCTGATTCTAGTTTAGATGCCCACAACCAGTAGCAATGATTTAAACTATAAATCCCTAAAGGAGATAGTATGTCTGTATTCTTATTCTAATACCCAATCAGGAAGAAAACCTAGTAGGCGTCTTTCTCCTCCAACTTCCATATTCTCTCCCCACCCCCTCCCAACTTCACATAAGTCCAGGCTTCCACCCTGATCACTGTCTCCTGGGCCAGCCCTGAGTTCTTTTTGGGTTCACTGAAGCCTTAGAAGGTGATATTCAGTTGAACTGAAATATGCCTCCCATGCCTCCCCCCACCCACCAACCACAGACACACAAAGAAAGGTCCAGACCAACCTGGACAAGAAGAATCTCATATTTCCTCCCCACCTTCCAACAAAAGGCAAGAACTACTAGACTTCAACCCCAGCTGGGCCCTGGTGACCCAACCTTCCTCTCAGCTCTTTCTACAGGACCTGGGGATTGTCAGATCTGGTAAGAGGGGAGATGGGGAGTGTGGAGACCACCCAGTCGTTGGCAAAATGGGGACACTGAGAAGGGCCACTATGGGTGAGGGAATTCCACATCTGGCTACACCTCCCCCCAAAGAGCTGGGTTAGGAGGGGCTAGAGATGAGATATGGAGGGAAAAGCGGAGAGTGACTGAGCTTATCCTCCTGGGAAATCTCAGCTCCAATGTGCAGAGAGGCTTCTGATAAGACTCTCTCCCCTTTCCCTCACTCAGAAGCAAACACGGACCCAAAGCGAAGCCGTACCTGACAACTTGGGCTGCCTTTGACAAGCCAGCCTCCCTCGGGGAGAAAAGTAAGGTTACAGCCGCTGTCGTTTCCTGGGGCCCGCGGCCGCCTTCTCCCCGCTGTCATCTCCCTGAGTGCTGCCTCTTGGGCGCTGAAGCTGAGCTTCCAGCGGCTGCAGACCTAGGTCTTCATGGGTAGCCCCCTCCTTGGCTCTCAGGCTGACTCTTTGTGGGGTACCTAGCTCAAGGCCGGACTCCAGGCTCCTAGAAGACACCCGGGGATGGTTAGGGAGGAAGCAGAGAAAGAGGAGGCTGATCTGGGCAGCCACCTCCTGGTCCTGCCGGGTGGAACTGGAGACTCCCCAGCGCCTGGAGGGCAGAACTGCAGGGCGGGAGCTGTCCGTGGTTCTGGCCGACGTCAACGGGTGGATATTTAAGGTCAAGAGCAGCCCGCCCATCTTCCGCTGAAATGGATGGAGGAATCTGGGGTTGTGGAGGAGGAATTGGTTTTTATTAACCGGCTCGCAGGCAAGGTCTGAGAGCTGCGTCGCTGCACCATCCCGAGCATGTGTCATTGCCTGGGTGAATCTGAAAGTTTTTTTCGTGTTCCCCATCAGTGCCATCTTCCCTTTAGGACTTAAACAACTGCAACTATTTTGATGCCTCCCACTCTCTCACCCTCCTCTCTCCTGGAATCTATTCCTTCTCCAACTCCTCCCTCCCCTGCCCCACCACCAGATCTAGGTGGAAAAGCGAGAGGTGAGGGCTGTGTAGTCACGTGGTCATTTCCAGTTTTGCTCCTGATCCCCAAGCCTCCAGGCTGACCCTGGTAATTCCAGGGTAGGCGGAGGATGGGATTAGCTTAAAAGTCACTGCTCTGGCCTGTATGTTGAATGGATGGAACTTTAATTTCGTCAAATAGAAACTGGATCTTTGGTGAGGTTTGAACCTCTTGAAAAGGAGCATGTGTTTGCGTTTCCATCTGAGCTGATTCTGAGCCAGGACTGAAAAATGGAAGGTGCTCCCTTTTAGTTTCGACAGCCCCAGGGGAGTGAGGAGAAAAGGAGGTCAATAAGATATTACCTTACACCGGTCAAAATGGTTACTGAAAAATAACAAATGTTGGAGAAGATGTGGAGAAAAGGGAACCCTCATACACTGCTGGTGGGAATGCAAACTGGGGCAGCTACTATAGAAAATAGTATGGAGATTTCTCAAAAATTAAAAATAGAAATACCATAGGATCCAGCTGTCCCACTACTGGGTATTTATCCAAAGAACTTGAAATCAACAATCCAAAGAGATTTATGCACCCCTATGTTCATTTCAGCATTATTCACAATAGGCAAGACATGGAAGCAACCCAAATGCCCATCAACTGATGAATGGATAAAGAAGAAGTAGTATATATATAGTATATAGTATATATAGTATATGTATATACACACACACACACATATACAACGGAATACTGCTCAGCCATAAAAAAGGCAAAATTGTTCCATTTACAACAACTTGGATGGCAAAATAAGCCAAACAAAGACAAACACTGCATGATCTAAATCGTATGTGGAAGGTAAACAAACACAGGGACAAAGAGAACAGATTAGTGGTTACCAGAGGGGAAGGTGGTTGGGGGGGTGGAAAAGGGGGTATAGGGGTCCATATATATGGTGATAGATAAAAATTAGACTATTGGCAGTGAGCGTGATGCAGTCTATACAGAAACTGATAAATAATGTACACCTGAAATTTCATAAAGTTATAAACCATTATGACCTCAATAAAATAAAATAATTTTTGAAAAGGAGGTCGAGGAATAGAGTGGTGCATATATGGAAACATAGATCTGTTAAATCAACTCTGCGCAGTGGGAATCACAGAGGCACTGCCCTGCGGCCCCCACAGTAACCATTTTAATGCGCCTGGTCCTTCATGGAGCAGGAAGCAGATGGTCAAATAAATATTTGTTGAATTAAACCTGAAAAGTGCGGTAAGCTGCATTTTTAATCAGTGTAATTTAATTGATTCTCTCTTCCCCTTGTCAAACTACAGAGCTGATGAGAAATTTAGGTGACATTTATTCCACAATCCTTTAATGCTTGGAAATGGAGCTAATACTCTTAGAGGAACAGGATTCTTTCTTATCACATCTGCATATTTGAGGGACTAATGTGTCCTACCTTATTCTGCAAGAATTAATTCCATTTGACCCACTACATTGGCTTTGTCTAGGGTTGGCCTTGGAGCAAAGTACTCAGAGAGGGAAATGGCTTGACAACAGTACTAAGGACTCTCATTTTTAAAATTAGTCTCCATTTCCTGCCCCTGGAAAGACAAAAAGCCTGCGAACTCTCATTTCCCAAGGCGACCTTAAAATTGGGCAGCAAAGTGAAGCCATATTTTCTTGTGTTAGCTCCTCAGTAAAATAACACATCTGGAGAATGACAGATTTCTAAATCAATTTCGTTTGTGTTAATCGTTTCATAAAATGAGCACAACATGCTGATATTTCCTGCTGAAAGAAGTGTCCTCAGCAGCAGAGTGAAGGCTGGCCTTTTGAAGGTTATGATTTAAAACTGCACTGGTAATGTTACAGCTCCAGAAAGAGAAGAAAAATGCAAAATGATGTGTAATAGTCAAAAATGGGAGTGGAGAGTGAAGAGCTATTACTTTTAGCTTCAAATAGCACATTTTTATTTCAATCTCCAAAGTTGTCTTTTTTACGATACAGTTTTAGCTTCAAGTTGATGCAAATTTCATTATTTTATCACTCACATTAATTTAAATGTAGATTTGGAATGTGTTGAAAGGTTTACATTCTGCATTGGTTAAACTCTTTTCTCAAATGAAAGTCAAAGAGTCTTTATGAAGGGCACCCCCACAACTGTCCATCTTTTTGGAAAGGGGGATCAACTGGGATCATGTTGCTGGACCAAGGTGACCAGAATAATAATAACCAATTCTTATGGGAGCTTATTTGTGCTTTATGTTAGAAAAATAAATATTTTAAATTGCTAGATGCAACTTAGAATGATTGAGAGGATTCTATACACACAATATGTTATTTGATCTTTGTGACCATCTTATGACATAGTCATGAATCTTCACCATTTTACAGAGAAGGAAACTGAGGCTCAGGCAGCCAATATTTCTTTGAGAACTTTTAGGAATAAAGAGACCTCAGGGAGTGCTAAGTTTATTCCTTTTTAAATAGATAATCCTTAATTTACTTGTAGGAAGAGTAAACCATAGGTGTCCAAAGTATGCAGTGGTTTTAATAACCTCAGTGAAGATCCAATTACTTTCTTTGGGCATCAGCTATCTCATAAGAATGGTCTGAGAAAGGATAAGGACTGCAGTTCAAGCTAGTTGCCATTCACTTTTTATCCATGTAGTCAAACTGGAAAATAAGCAGGTGTCATGTTTCCTGCAGTAACATCTTTTTCTTGGAGACTTAACACGTCCATCTGTCAGAGAGGCATGTCTTCTTGTCTTTCCTTTTTTCATGAGTGTTCTATCATTTAGAGGTTGTTGTCATAAAAATACAATGTGCAAGAAATATACAAAACAAGTATTGTTAAAGAGTCATGAATAATGTTATAGAGGAGAGTTGTATATGTACACTGGAGGGCGAGAATCAATCTTCTCTGTAGTTGCTTATTGCTCTGAGCTTATTCTTTAAAAGAAGCGTGCTTACTACAAATCAGAAGGTAAACTGTGCCTTGAAGCTAGTGGAGTTGAAAGTAAGATTATAAATAAGGAGAAAATTCAAGCACAGAAACTATTAGAGCCATTTCTAGCACATATCAAATCTACTATTGTGTATAGTTTTTGAAACTGCACAGGAAAGTTATTAAAAGGCAGTGATCGTGTGTGTGTGTATCTGTGTGTCCATGTAGGTGCACACTCCACTGGAAAGAGGAAGCTTTGATCATCTTTTCCCCTTTTCCTTTGCAAAGTCCATTTTTCCAGGCTTTCTTATTTTATCTCCTCTGTGATCTTTCGCAATTGTTACGCAAGTCACTCATTGCTTTCTGACCATTTCAGCTCCACTATAGATTACTGATAAGTTTCACTGTTGCAATTTTGTTTCTTTTATTAATTAACAGACATTTATTAAGGACTGCTATATGTTAGTTATTGTTGAAGCAGTGTAAATACAAACTACCTAGCCATAATCTAGTCTAAACTGGGTACAAGGGGTAATATCTTTCTTTTAAAAAATCATAACTAAGGGGCTGGCCCCATGGTATGCTGGTTAAGTTCGGTGCCCTCTGCTTCGACAGCTGGCGTTTGTGGGTTTGGATCCCATTCACAGACCTCCACCACTCATCAGCCACACTGAGGTGGTGACCCACATACAAAGTAGAGGAAGACCGGCACGGATGTTAGCTCAGGGCGAATCTTCCTCGCCAGAAAATAAACAAATAAAAAATCATAACTTAGACTAAGATGCAAAATTTTCAACAGCTTTTAAGAGGGAAAGTTGCAAATTTAGTTGTTTCTCAACCTTCTCTTGAGAAATAGTTTATTTGTGAGAGATAATCTTCACCACATTCCCTGTGATTCAACTCACTCAGAAATTTTTTTAAAAACTGTTGAGCACTTATTACATGCTATGTGCTAAGTAAGGCTTTCAGAGGTGAAGCAGACAGAGAAGGTTCCTGTTTATATGAAGCTGACGTTTTAGTGGTAGATTCTTTGAAACACAACTAAATTATATGACTTAGAAATATGAAATGAAAATTCAGATTCCTTGTTTCAGAAACACGTTGAACACTAATACTACACATTTGAAATGCTCTTACATATATTTCTTTTGCTTGGATACAGCAGAATTAGCTGTCAGTAAAACATGACTATTATTTCTAAAAAGCTGCTCATTTACTAGATATTAAACAGATAATATAC
Source organism: Tapirus indicus (assembly GCA_031878705.1). NCBI lineage: Eukaryota > Metazoa > Chordata > Mammalia > Perissodactyla > Tapiridae > Tapirus > Tapirus indicus. Next base: position 125,286,890 of record CM062920.1, on the reverse strand, counting down.
TAACATATGGAAATGTATTGAATCCCATTGCTGTAGACTGGACTCTTATATCCAGATAATATCTAACACATTACTAAAAATTCAATCATCTTCCATTCAGTATGTAATTTCTTTCTGCCAAAATTACAATCGGAACCTAAGCTTTGACTTCAAACACAATAAATTATTTCCAGTAGGACTAAAAATCACTATAAAATAAAATATCCAGCCTAAAATAATATATAATATTTCAGTTCCAAAGTCAAGAAATTCTCTAATTTACATTTAATGTGAAGTAAAGAAACATTTATCAAAATAGCCCCTTTGCAGAGTGTTTGGGCTCTAGAAGAACACCAGAGAAAAGGTCCATTTCTACTTTTAGAATCAGTGCTTGTCAATGCATTCTACAAAAGCATGAGGAATTAGATACAGACACAAAAACCCCAACTTCAAAGCAATGAAACCTCAGACACACTCAGACCAAACTGTTCTTTCCACCCAGCTGGCATTCTTGGGTGGGTATTATTACACCCTATTAGTGGATTAGGGACAGCTGTTTAAAGACACATGTTAGCATTTGAACTGTATTTCAAGGATGGAAGGGACCTTGATTCATCCAGTTTAACTCCCTCATTGTTAGAGTAAAACCAGGGTCCAAAGAGGGAAAGTGACTTAAGCAAGGCGACATAATTGGCAAATGGCAGAACTGACTGCCAGAAGTCAGGTTTTCTCAAATTTAATGTGCCCAATAGATTCGGCTGGGCATAAAAAAATCACCTGGAGTACTTAAAAATGCAGATTTCTGTGCTCCACCGCCAGATATTCTAGTTGGGTAGATCTGGGATGGTGCCTAGGATTTACTGTTGATGATGATACAACTGGACTGAGAATCACATTTGAAGAAATACAATGCAAATTCTTTAAGGTATAACTATTTCCAAAGTAAAATGTTAAAGTGGTGTGAGAATTTCAAAGCATAGCTTTTAAGACATTGTTATTCTCCCCACTGTTTCTCAGATATTCATGTGTTCATGCAAAATGCACAACCAATAAAAGTCAAAGTCTGTTGACTATTCAGACACTATTTAGATTATCACAATGAGCCCCTGCAATGGGTTGGAAATGTAAGACTCTGATCATTCTTTTATGTCACAAGATCTTGCAGCTAATGTATTTCCAAGGCAATGAGAAGAATATTTCATTCCAAGAAACATTTGAAACTGCAAAATTTTGTTACCACTAAAGCTTTTTAACGTAATTAAAATTCTCAGTTTTGTTGAGGATTTGCTATTTAATAATGTATTCCCTTATTCATTCGATGAATATTTACCAGCCAGGCCTTTAGTTAACACCTATTGCATCATAAGTGTCTTCAAAATGTCTCCCAAAACAAGCTTGACAATTCATTAGAAAGTGATACTAGAAGTTGTGGAGTCAGGTGGGGAGTTCTATTACCTCCCACAACAGCATTTATGATTACAATAAAACATACAGAAATGTTTTGATATTGTGCTATGAACTTTAATATTTATAACTACTTTAATGGACTCCTGAATTAAAGAAAATCTACACAGGCAAAATAACAAAGCAGTAATTAGAATCATAGATCACTGAAATTGAAAATGACTTTGTAGGTTAGGATTTATATTAAACCCAAAAATCCAATTCTAATGACAGGCTTGTGTTTTACATTGGGTGATATATGATCCTTTAGGAATTCTCTATGGCAAATAACAAAAGCCTATCTGAAGCTTGAATTAAGCAGGTCACAAATTTTAATTAACTTTGATGAAATGTGACAGACTGTTGATTTTAACTCAATTGAGAGTATGGGATTACTATCTCTAAATCAAAGATGATCCCAAAAGATCCACCACTATGCTTTTGGGTATATATTAATATGCTGTCATTTCAGAGTATTTTGATTTATTTGTTGATTCTCCATCTTGTTACAAAAAGGATTTAAGGCTATCATTTCAAATTAAGTTTTGCTTTTCAGACTTTTTCAGATGAAATGAAAGAAGTAGTTGGATTTCCATCAACAGATTCTCAGTTTTCAGACCAGATTCTGTCCATGGCTTCATTTTATTTTCTGAAGGGCACTGCAAAGGATTCCAACTTCACCTACAAAGAAAAACAAATGAGCCACTAATATCAAGAACAAACACCCTTCAAGTGTCCACAATGTGCAAAATCCCATGGTATCAGGTGGATGTGTGAATACGCTAGCGGCCACTCCAACCTTCAAGGAGCTTACAGCTTAGCTATGGTGACAGAATTTGGGCAGTTATGGCATAGGGACTTACAAGTTTTAATGTAATTAGCTTCCTCATTCCATAGACTGTTTCTCAGGGAAGTAAGTAACATGTTTCTCCCCAGGGAAATCACCAGCTGTTCTGTTTGCAAGGAGCCACTGAACCTAAAAGTGTGGTTCACACAAACCTCCTGTGTCAGAAGTACTTGGGCACTTATTACAAATACAAACTCCTAAGCCTCACCACAAATTTAGTAAATTTAGTCTGGGCTATGATTCAAGACTATTAATTCTTAACTAGTTCTCCAATTGGTTCTGATGCACACTAGGTTTGAGAATGCATAGTCTAAGCAGATAACTAAGCCTAGATTGTTAGACCACTAGACCAAGGTATGATGGAGTCACTCCCATTCATGCCACGTTCTCACATGCCAACGGGCCACAGGGCCATAGATTCTTCATAGAAGTAGAAGGGGTCTTGGAGACAGACAAGCCTCATGCCTTCTAAATCCCGAAGAAGCAGAAATGTAACAAGGTGATGGGGCCTTACGTACGGTCATATGGCTCTAAGGTTCTTTAGTTTCTAAATTGTTATTCTGTGATTTTAAAAGTCTCTTAAAAACAATAGCCTATGGAGTTATTTTCGCCTTTTCAGGGAAAATAAGAAAGAGAGAGACAACAGCTAAGGCCTGACCTCTCTGTCTTACATCCCAGTCTCCGGAGCACTTGGCTGGCCTCTTGGGTGAACAGATCTATTCCAGCTGAGTATCCAAGATGGAGGCTATGGGAGTGAATCAGCTTTGGGCTTTTTCAGAATGGCTGATCACAAGTGGCCATCCCTAATGAGGAATGATTATAATGGCCAGGGCCAGCTCTACATACTGGAAGTGGCCTCAGGCAATGTCAGAGGGGTATTAGAGGGATACTTTCAAGCCCACCTGCCCCTTTGGTCTTCGTTAGCATTACATAAGGTAGAAACCCCCCACCTTGGCCTAGAACTCCTCCCTTTGGTCTCATTTCTTTTGTGGTTTTGTCAATTTATTCAACAGCTCTTGAGTACCTAATATAATTATTAGGAATAGGGCTGGGTGCTGGGGATTTGACAGTGAACCTGACATGGCCCTCTGCTCAGGTCTTGTAGGAGAGACAGACAAGGAAAAAATTACAAAACAATAAAATGATAATCACTCTGAGAGAGGGATCTGTGGGAATGCCAAGACATAGGAGGGACACCCAAACCAGTCTTCCTACAAGAAGAGATATCTATGCAAGACTTAAAAGATGAACTGGAGTTGGGGATCTCTAAATGGGAATGAGAAGGAGAGTATTTTGAACAAAAGGAACTGCATGGGCAAAGGCCAGAAGCCAGAAGAGAGCATGGGAACCAAAAGTTGATCAGTGTTGCTGGAGGGGAGTTGGAAGGGCTGGAGAGAGAATCAGGCGATGAACCTGTGATTTTTTTAAGAGCAATTATTATAATACCCTCATTGTCTAGGAAGAGTAGAAGGCCAACAGATGACCCATTAGATGGCTGGTAAAGTAAATAGAACCTGTCACTTCGGAGCTGAGATTCCAAGCAGAGCAATATCCATTAGACACTTAGAGGAAAAGGGGTGTAGAGGCAAAGGAGAAAGAGGAACATGGCAGTGACAAGCCAGGGTGGAAAGGTGGTGTGATTTTGTGATTTATAATAGGAAATATGTATTTGTTCTTCATCCCTTTTCTGGCACAGGGCTCCTAGAAGCCTTGGAATTTCCCAAGTGATGAGAATGATAAGAGTGTCTTTTGTTATGTTAATGAGGCACCTTCTGGAAAGCACTTAAGGATGGTGCTGGTTGCAGTGGAACCAATCACATGATTAGAGGGTTGGGCTAGAGGTTGAATCAATTGCCAGTGGGCAATGATTTAATCAATCATGCCTATGTAACAAAGCCTCCATAAAACCCAGTCCTGGGTTCAGAGAGCATCTGGGTTGGCGAACATGTGGAGGTGCTGGGAGACTGGCGTGCCTAGAGAGGCTATGGAAGCTCCCCACCCTTTCCCTATGCCTTGCCCTATGCATTTCTTCCATCTGGCTGTTCCTGAGTTATATCCTTTTATAATAAACCAGTAATCTAGTAAGTAAAATGTTTCTCTGAGTTCTGTGAGCCACTCTAGCAAATTAATTGAATCTGGAGGAGGGGCTCTTGGGAACCTCTGATTTACAGCCACTTGGTCAGAAGTACAGCTAACAACCTGGACTTGCAACTGGAGTCTGAAGGAAGAGGTCCTGGGAATCTCCAATCTGTAGCCTGTCAGCCAGAAGCACAGGTAACAACCTTGGCTTGCAACTGGTGTCTGAATTTGGAGGGGAGCTGTCTTGTAGGACTGAACCCTTAAACTGTGGAATCTGATGAAATCTCTGGGTAGACTGTGTCAGAATTGAGTTGAATTGTAGGACACCCAGCTGGTGTCCTGAGAATTGCTGTGTGGGGTAATTGTTGGTGTGGGGATCCCTTCCCCGACCTTGGAGGTGGTATGGTGGTAAGAGGTGGGGCAAAAGATAGGCAGGTCAAAGAAGAAAGGACACTCAAAAGCAATCTGGCCTTTCTGCCAAGCTTCTTTCCCTCAATAAACCAGTGACTTACCTGGAGATACTTTTCTTCTTAATTCAATATTTAATACTTTTCTTATTTTTCCTATAGGAAGAAGGTAAGAAAACACAATCCTCTATTTCTAGGAAAGAGAGTGGCCTCCTAGCATATAAGTTACTTACTGTTGATGGAGTCGGCCAAAATCTTAAGTTGCTGGGTATTGTCCAAGACCTCAATCCTTTGAGTGTATGGGTCATAATGAACTGAGAAAGGCCGCGGGATTGTAGCAGCAAAATTCCTGAAACCAAAATCACAGAGCTCAGGGAAGAGCATCATTTGGGGAAAAATAATTCTAAAAGATTTCTCAGTGGCATTTCACTTGGCTGTTAGTAGCGATGGAACCTCACTAAAACAGGGGCTTTAGAAACCAGGCTGGGAAGTGAAATGAGTTTTAGTGAGGTCCTCTTGGGCAGCTTTTGTGTGCTGTGTGTGTGTCTATGTTATATACAAACACACGTATGTGCATATTAATTTAGTCACCTACTTCCAAAAAGACAGAGGTAGCTTGCAATAAAAGCGCAGAATACAATAAGACCAAAATTCTCATCATTAAATAAAATCAAAAGAGTAAGTAAAACCTAGCCAAAGACTGCTATAGAAAAAAATAAGTTCTGAGCTGCTTGACAATCAATGCAAAGAGGGAAACACAGCTCTCGAGAGTTGAAGAAAACACTACGTTATTAGTGAAATTGAACATGGATTGGGTGCCTCCTATGTACCAAGAGTGATGTAAAGTTCTAACTGTTGTACAGTCTTTACAACTATCATTCCTAATTTAATCTTCATAAGAATCTTAGGAGGAAGGTACTATTACTATCCCTACTCTACAGATGAGAAAACTGAGGCTTAGGGAGACTAACTACAAAAGCCATGCTGGCAATAAATTGTGAAACTGGGAAGGGACCAAGGTAGTCTGACCATGGCCTGTGCTCTTCACTTCTCTGCCTTGCTAATGCATTACTCCTGGGTCTGGGAGGAGTGCACCATGAGAGCCTTTATAAGGGACACCAAACAATATAATTAACAAGATATTCCAAAACGGCCTAACAAATGCAAAGATATGACAATTGATAGTTCTAAGTTGGTTTCTGGTGAGAGTAGAAGCTGCCATACTGAGAAGACAATTATAGGGGAGGCTAGCAGGTCTCTCCAAGTTTGGCAAGAGTGGTGTAGCATTGTGGCTGGAAACCCAATTTCCAGAGCCAGACTGCCTGGGCTCAAATCCTGCCTCTGCCAGTCATGGCCTTGTGACCATGGGCAAGGGGCTCCTCTACGCCTCTGTTTCCTCTACAAAATAGAACAAGAGCAAGACTACCTCGGAGGGTTGTAGCAAGTGCTGTTACAGCACGAGATAGAGTGAGCATTAGCTCTTATCTTTTATTAGTGACTGGAGACTCATGAAGAATAAATGGTTAAGTGTGTCTGTCCACCTGTTCTTCTCTGAAAAGAGCTTTCTCAGCCCAGTTGGTGACATGAAGCATATAACGCACATCTATGATGCAGCCCACTCTATACCTCCTCCCTCTCACAGCACACCTCATGTTTGCTTTGGGAAGTCCACCCGTACCTCCACTGGATATACCTCAGTTGGGCAGTCAGTCTCAGGGCCCAGCCCTTCTCTGGCCAAGGAGTGGGCACATGACCAAACTCAGCCTTATTTCTTCCTAGAACTTGAATCTTGAAACTAAAAATCATTGGCATTGGATTCTCTTAGCCGGATGCTCTGAGGGAACCCCAGAAATGCCTGGATCTCTTCTCTATTTTGAACCTTGTTTTTTAGAATTCTCTTTGACTCTGTGAGCCACCTCTCAGCAGAATGGAGGTTTTGTGGGTGTCTCCTCTGGACACTGGGCACTGGCAGAGCAAGTGGGATTTCAAAGGCCTGAGAGGCTCAGGTCCTGGCAAGCTCTTCCCTGCTGCGCTGGGACTGATCACTCCTGGGGTTAGGGAGTTGTCTCCAGAAGGACTCCACCCAAATGTGATCCCAGTGTGACAGGGTGGTTACAAGTACTGGCTCTGATCCCCACTGCCTGGGCCCGAACCCTGGGCTATCTCACTCACTATCTGTATGACCCTGGGTGAGTTACTTACCCTCTTTATGATTCTGCAAACTTTGAGTCTTATTTGAAGATTAAATGAACTAATACATGAAAAGTACTTAGAACAGTGTTTGGCACATAATAGGCACTGGGCATCTTACCTGTTATTATTATTATTATTATTATTACCCAGGTGGGGTAATGCACTAATCCACAAAATCCATAACCCTAAAGGGGCTCCCAGGAATGGCAGAGTGGAGCCTTTACAGGCTAGACGAAGGATAGGCTCCCACTAAGGGGCAGAGGTTTTGGGGAGAACTAAAAGAGAGTGGCAGGAAGGACCTAAAAGTCCTGGAGAGCTCTCTCCCGGGGGAGAAAGGGAGTCATTTTAGGCCAAACCAAGTAGACTTGTGGCCAGCATTTTACCTTTCATTATATAAGCCCAACACATTGAAAGCTGATGTGTCCAGCTTCATGGGATCCCAGAGGCCTATATACCTTATGTCTATCATCCATCACTGATAAGACATGAAAACGAAGTGGTAATGAACAGTGAGTATCAGGGTTGCCATGTCCAGGTAGACTCTCTGCCCTGCCTGTCTCCTTTTGGGAGAAGAGTTGCTCAAGCAGGTTAATGGCAGGGCCATCAGCTCAGAGGGCCGAGTCTCTGAATCCTGGTACCTCTTTGTCAGCCTCTTGCTAACCTGCCGCTGAGATTGGTGCATTCACCAATTACTTAAGTGCTTCCTATGTGTTAGGTGCTGTTCTAGGGGCTGGGGGAAGAGCAGGAAACAGAAATGACAAAAATCCCTACCCTCATGGAGCTTAAATCACATGATATATTAGGCATCAGTAAGTGCTAAGGGGGAAAATAAATCACAGAAGGGAGTAAGGAGTGCTGGGGGTGGGGAGTGGGTAGCGACTTTAAGTAAGTTGGTTAGAGAAAGACACACAGAGAAGGTTAAATGTGGATGAAGACTTGAAGGAGGTGAGGGAGTGAGTTATGCAGGTATCTGGGAGAATCAAGTGAACGAGGGACTGCCTCAGCTTAGAAGACTTCTGGGACTGATTTGGTGGGGGGACTTCTGTGGACACTCTCTACCCCGGAGAGCTCAGGGCCTGGACTTGGTGGCTGCGTTGAGCAAGGATCGGGTGGCAGAGTTGTCTGCAGGGCTCGGCATGTCCAGACAATAAGCTGTGAAATGGGATCCTGCTGAGGAACTTCTCCCAACAGAGAGTAGAAAGGGATGAGAGTAGGGAGCCTGGGGAGATAACTGTGCTTCCCACTGTTGCTTTAGGCATTGGAGTCCACTCTCCTGGCAAACCACCCACAGATCAGTGGCACTAGACCAAGTCAGGAGGTCCCAAGAGATGCTGGCCCACCTTGGTCGCCATCTCACCTCACTTTCTCCTTGGCATCATTAAAACTCTCAGCCACATAATACAGGGGCTGGAACTCCGTGATGGTGTACTCCTGGACAGCGGTCTTCTCCAGCTCCAAGGGGAGGAGCTTTGGCTTGTCAGACAAGCAGTACTGCAAGCCCCAAGTGGAAAGTTTTCATAGTTAAATCAAGGTCAGTGGTCCCTGCCGCATCCCGTAGCCTAAATGTGCACCTTCTCCCATCTCACCCTGATTCCTTCTACACCTAGCACACATGCAGTAAACTAAATTAGTGTTCATGTACTAGATCCTACCCTTCATAGCCCATCTAAAACCTACAGTCAAGATAGAAAGGAGGAATTCACTGCAACCATTTTCAAGTAAAGTGATCCAAAGACGACGTGGGAGTCAACCACATTTTCTGGCATGTGGTAGCATACATTTATATGCATAGCTCAACCTTGGGATCAGGAGATCCCTCTGCCCTGGAGGCCTGTATACTTGAAGTTCAATTTCTACCTCTAATACCCAGAGTCATGACCAAATCATAGTTGCCAAGGTACCAATTACTTGAGGATGAGCCCCCAGGTTGCATCTCAAAATTGATGTAAATGAGGTGTAAAAAGCACGAAAAGAAGAAAAGTGGTCTCCTATACCAACCAATTTCAAATCCATCCTTGGCTCCTGTTAGGGTCATACCTGTAATTCACCAAAGGATGACAAGAGTCCAGCACCATATGCCTTTATGGAGTCCCCTTGTTTGCAGAGCCCAAATTCAATAGTAAACCAGTAAATCTGGAATGGAAAGTCAAGTTGAGAGCACACCCCAAGGAAGGGGAAGACAGCAGATGCCCCAGGGCCAAGGACAGGATGCCCAGGTGGGAGTTCATGCAGTTCTGTTTTCTGAATCAGTGTGAGTTGGGGTCACCTCTCTGTGTCCTGGGTCTCACCTTATCCAGCGGCCTATTGAATCAAGAGTTGGCTGAATGCAAGATGTGATGGGAAGTAGTGGAGAGAGAGTATTGAAGAAGCCCCAAAAGGATACCCCCAACAAGTTCCTCTCTCCATGACAGGAACTCCTCCACCACTTTTGCTTTCTTCTCTGTGGCATCAACTAGAGTGTGATGTTACCCTACATTGGTTGGACTTACCAGGCAATCCCATCAGACTCAGAAGTGGGAAATAGGGGATTGGGTAGTGAAAGAATAAATAAGGGAGCATCCCATCATCCGTGTTAAAACTCGGGTTTTTTCTGAATTAACCCCTGTCAACCTCTGCACTTATCCTCCCCAAATAACCAATATATTTTCTTTCAACAGCTCCCAGTCCTAGATGCCTGGCCTGGGAAAGATGGTGTTGGAATTCTGTCATAACCCTACTGACTAAGGCATAAGAACCCCAGGACTGTTCTCAGCCCAGTATACCAATAATAAGATTTTTTTTTGAGAAGTTAGGTTGGCAATGGGCACTATTATCATTCTTACAGCAGGTAACATAATGCTCTGAGTTCTGAATTTATTTTCTTCTTACAAGTTAGAGTTTCTATCAAGCTCTTCAGCTTCTCTGAAGTCTGCTTCTTGCATCTCTATAGCTTCTGGCATTTAAAAACTCATGTTCACACAAATTTAACTCTTTAGACTCTTGTGATACTTTTGAGATGGGCAGAACACAAACTATTGTATCCATTTTGGGAGATGAAGAAGCAAAAGCCACCTGTCCAGGGTCTCAGAGCAGCTGGTCAGTGAGAAAGAACCTTCTGGGAGTTTTTGGCCCTCTGATAAATTGAACTCATAAACTTCCAAACTGATATATCCTAATGATAGATTTGCACTCCTTTGTGGTCCTTAATTCCATTATAAAGTTTTATTTTTCATCTTCCAGGTTGACCATATTATAAGAAATGTGGGTTAGAGGCTGGGGAGGGGTGTGGTACCCAAGTTGGAAAGGAGTCTATAGGAAAGAAAGCCCCTCATGTGCAGAGTTGCTGCTTCCATCCTTCAATGGGTAAGTGTCATCACACACTCTGGGGAGGAGGAAGGGTTCAGTAAGAAGAGGAAAAGCCCACTCCCATTTCTACCTTGGTTCTGAGAAAAGATAGATCCCAATGCTGGCTCCAAGTGCAAAGGTAGAGAGTAAATATCCCCTCTTCAAAACTGTGAATCCAGACTACTTCTCACACACACTTTGTGCCCAAGGGTTCTCAAGGGCTATCATTATAGCCTGTTGTTGTTTTCAAGACACTCTGCTTAAAATTACATGTAAACATCTGCATTCAGCTGATTGCCAAATCAAACCGTTAAGAAGAAGCCAAAATGTGAAATTTCACTTGCGCAAATGTAACCCAGTGCATTCTGAATTTTTTTTTCCCAAATGGCCTGGGTTTCAAGGATGAGCAAAGCTTCAAAGACCTGAGGCACTCCCACTATCCACCAGGGAGAGAAGGGACTTACCGTAGCGAGTTTCTCAATGTACTCATCAGGGGCACCCAGAGAGGCGAGGCCAATTTCCTGTAAGTGTGGAGAAACAGAGTAACTGGCATGGCTGGGGTCTGCCCATCTTCGACCTTTACCCTCAGTCCCAACCTCATAGTTGACCACAGGGAAGTGATGGGTGACCAGATGTCTGCAGAAGCACCCAGATAAACCCTGATTATTCTGTCAAGTCTCCCCTGACCACACATCATAGAATCACAGATCTCGAGAGCAGGGGAAAGTTTTTCCCAACACTTGATTCTTTGTATTTACTTTACAAATGAGAAAACTGACACACAGAGAAGGGAGATGATCTGCTCAAGGTCACACAGTAGGTCATGCCTAAAAGCTTCATCTCTTGACTCCAGCTCAGTGATTATTCTTCTACAGCTCAAGTGGAACATTCCTGGAGCACTGGATAAGTCTTAAACAAGTACCGTGAAGATACCACAGGAGAACTGCAGAGAAGTGCTTGACATCCATTCAGGTGTACACCTAGTTGGAGAGTCTGAAATGTCATGGACCACTTCTCATCACAGCTCCAACTGCAGAATTCCTCTAGTGGTCTCTTTGTCTCTGTGACACCCTTTGTGTCAGTCTGCCTTGTATCAGACAGAGTATGTGTGTGTGTGTATATATATGTATATATACATGTGTATATATGTATATATTTGTCTTCCCTACTGTATGCATTCATTTATTGCAAAAATATTTATTTATTTATTGAGTTCCTTCTATGTGGCTGGCAGGGTGCACAGTCAATAAATATTCTTGATCTCATGGTGTTTACATTTAAATGAGTGGAGACAGACAATAAATAATAAGTATATATATATAGGTATGTTAGAAGGTGATAAGTTCTTTAAAAAGAAGAAAAAAAAGGAGAAAGGGACAAGGTGGATTGAGAATGCTAGGAGAGCATGGGGAGGCTGCAATTTTAAATAGGGTTCCGGATAAGCATCACTGAGAAGGTGATATTTGAGCAAAGACTTGACGGAAGTGAGGTTGTTGGCTCTGCTGCCATCTGGGGGAAGAGCATTGTATAGGCCAAGTGTACAGCCAGTGGAAAGCTCTCTAAGGAGGGGAAACATTGGTTGGTTCAAGGAACAGAGAGGGATCAGTGTGGTTAGAGCCGAGTAAGGGGTGGGGGGTGATATCAAAGAGGGTTCTAAAGCCCAATCATGTAAGACCTTTTTGGCTATTTTAAGGCTTCAGATTTTCCCCTCAGTGAAATGGGGAGCCACTGCAGGGTTTTAAGCAGAGAAGTGGCAAGATCTGGTTGTTGTCATCGAAGATTTACTCTGGCTGCTACATGAGAATAGACTGTAGGGGGTCTAGGGTAGAGTCAGGGAGACCAGTTAGGAGGCTACTGCAGTCACCAGGCTAAGAAATGATAGTGACTGAGACCAGGTTGGTTGCAGTGGATATGATGAGCAATTGTCAGATTCTACACATATTTTGAAGGTAAAACACACAGAATTTTCTGAAAGATTGGTTGTGGGTATGTGATAGGGAAAGAAGTCAATGTCTCTCAAGTGTTTTTGGTTGAGCAACTGGAAGGATGGAGTTGCCATGAACTAATATAGGGATAACTGTGGGCGGAAAATGTTTAAGCGGGAAGATCATGAGTTCAGTTGTGGTTAGGATGAACTGAGATGTCTAATAGACATCCAAGTGGAGATATTGAGTATGCGGTTGGATATATAAGTCTGAGTTTGGGGACTGAAGTCTAGGCTGGAGATATGTGTTCATCATCAGGGTAGAGATGATATTTAAAGCCATGAGATTGGGTGAGATAACCAAAGGAACTGGTGTAGACAGAGAGGGCTAAGGATCAGGCCTACTTTGAAGCAAGAGGCTACATGGTCTTCATCTCTGTATCCCTCTCTGGGCCAAACACAGAGCCTGGGTCAGATTACATGCTGAGAAAATGTGCTCTGAGTTAGAGACACTGCCTTTATCCTGGCTCCACTCTCCTGCCCCCTCCCCATCTCTGTTCCATCCACCCTGCCCAGACATACCACAATCTAACAGAAGCCATTGATAAACCCAAGATTGAAATGAAGCTCTGTTCTCATAGTCACCAATCTTTGTGAACCTAGAGCTTGCCTAAAACAAGGGGTCCCAAGATTTCCCTGTGCTTCATCCCCACCCCATCTTGCACTCTAATGGGAAGTCCTGCTTTTAGATCAAAAACCAATGTGCTCAGGGAACTTTCAAAATGATGCCCTGCCTTGGGACTGCCCAGGTCAAGGCTGGAACCATGTGACACTCATAGCCCAGCAGCTTCCATCTGTCGATGGGAATTGTCCACTCCTCTGAGGGGCTCCCCCCAAATGGAAACAGCTTAAGGAGGATTGCCACTTAGCCTCTGACTGGGCAGAATAGCTTCTGGTGGTGAGAATAAAAAGTCCCTATTCTCCAAGGAAAAAACTGAGTTTTCTTTGGCCATAGTAACAAATCTGGGTTTTAAAGCTGTCCCAAGCAATCAATGACACTTTGGCAGTAGAAAGCATGCTTCTGAAAGTCAGCTGGTCACCAATAGCCTCAGTCCATTGGTGACACTTCCACAGTTAAAGTTCAACTAATCCCTAAACACTCACACTTCTAAAAGTCCAACAGTCTCTGAACTCCACAAATCCTAAAATCCCACATAAAAGCAATAGTTTTCTTTGTTTGGAGAGGCTGGATCTTACAAGTGCAGTTCTCCCTTACATAGCAAGCAGTTAGTTCAACCTTTTGTTTGTCTGTTTATTTCAGATATTAAGTGGTAGCCTCTTCAACCAACAGTGGAAATATTTATTTCTTCCAATTGAGGGAAAATGCTTATAAAATTCACACATAATCCCATTACTCTGAAATTCATACTTGGTCCAGTATTTGCTCATGGATCATTCTATTTGATCTGCATTCTTCCTTGTGAGGAAGAGGACTGGCAGAGAGGTTTCTGTATTGATTCTCATCTGTGGATCAGATGGGTGGTCTGCACCTCACCCCAGGTCACAGAGCTGGTTGGTGGCAGGGTGGGGCCTATGGGTGCATCATTCAACTCTCTGATGATCCCAGCTACCAGCCATGGTTCTAGGCTGCCTCTCAGTGCCCAGAGAGAATTAGTAGCATTCTTTCACCCATCCAAAAAGCATTTTTTTGAGTCTGCTCACCACTGTGATAGATGAATCAAGGTCTAGCTGACTGCTTTGATGATGATGACAAGACATCTGGCTCATTATTTCTTGCCAACTATGAGTGAAGCTATTGGCATTGGATACTTGGAAAATATCATGTTACTTAATTAAAGCATATACAAAAATAACTGCCTGACAGGGTAAGAAGTGGCAAGGCCCTCAAGAAGAGGGAAAACGTGCTAGGAGAACTTGGGAGGAGGTGAGTTTACTTCTGCATGGGGCTCAGGGAAGCTTTCACGGGTGAAAAGGCTCTTAAACTACACCTGGAAGGACAAGTGAGATTAGCAAATTCAACAATATAATTCAGAGGATGAGCAATTCACCAATCCCATGCTGTGATCCCTGGAATGGGTATTTAGCCATCTCCAAGTCATCTCCACACACCCATCTCGGGGGGATCATAGAATTGTATCTTGCAGAGGATAAGAGGGCCCCTCCATGGGTTCAACTCATTTGAGCAATTGAGGCCTCAACCCTGTAACTAGAAAGCTAAAGAGATCTATGTCTCACCTGGGAAAACTGGGCAAAGCCGCGATCTGAAAACAAGGGCACGTGTCCCAACATCTCATGGCAGATGTCACTGAAAGACAGAAAGTCAAGAGCTTGGAGAGGAGGAGCGTTATAAGCCAAGCCACACTCAGTCTTTCTACATGAGGAGAGGGCAGGAAGAAAGGAATAACTCATTCAGGTTTATGACCTTACTCCCAAGCATAAGTGATGTGCAAAGCTTGGGGTCAGATGAGGCAAGGTACAAGAGAAAAGGAAGAAGAGGAAAGAAGAGTAAGGGGCCGGGCAGGGAACAGCAGCCAGGGGGTTTTAGGTGTATGCTCAGTCGGGTGCAGAACAGAAGAGCCAATATTGCTACAGGCTCTTCCCACACACCTGAGTGAGCTGTGGGTCACAAACACTTCCCATCCCAAGTCTTCACCTTGATATTGACATCTTGGGCAGATACAACCTGCTCAGTTATTCTCCATGGGAAAATAATAAAATAAAATAATAAAAGTAAAATTTAAAAAATAGCGCTGCTCCTCTCTTATTCTGGAGGGGGGCAACAGTCAGTCAGAGAAGAAAATTTTCATTTATTTAACACTTTTTGTGCCAGATTTATTAGGAACAGGTCTTTTCAGATTTGTAGTAGTGAACTCTGTGGACAGAGAAAAATCATTTTGGGCATCCTACTGACTTTTTGTGTACAAACTGCATCAGTTCTATTTGACTGAGAAGATGACTAAATGCAAAAGTAAGAAGCATCGTGGCCAGCCATTCTCTACCTCCAGTCAAGACATAATCTAGGCATTGAAAGATTAGAATCATCTATATATGTATTCAGGAGATGCTGAGATAGCTTGCTGCCACTTGTTCCGGTTCCCATTTGGAACTTCATAGCTCTGTCTCCTACAATCCTTTTGAAACTTGAATGTGACCTCTCACTCCACTGCCAAGGGAAATCTGAATCTTAGATTCACAAGATTCCCAAATGTCCAATCAGTATGGTCTATTTGGACAGAGATAATCCTCAGAAAACATGAGTTTCTCTCTTAGTACTTCCATTGAACAATCCAAGCAATTTGTCCTGTGAATCGACTGCAATGAACCCAAACCTTGTTCCTGGAGCAGGGAGAGATGACACTCATTGTGGCTGGAAACTGGCAGCCGGAGGACAATACTCACGGTTCGGGTGTATACATGGGCTTGGACCCATGTCTGATGTACTGAGTGCAGTGGAAGACTCGGAAGGCTAGGCCACCCAAGAAATCCCGAGAGGAAAGCAGGCCAGCCACAGGTCGGAGGCGGAAACCAGTGCAAGCTGAGAAGCAAAGGAGAAAGAAAACTCAAAGCCCATCGCAGCAGAGCTAGAGGGGCCTGAAGATCTTTAGGTAGGGAAGCAGTACTCCCAAGTGTCCAGGAGCATGGGCATTGATGCCAAGTAGACTTGGCTTCAAATCTCTGCCCCAGTACTTTCTAGCTGGGCGATTTGGGCCAAGTAACTTCACTTCTCTGAGTCTCAGTTTCCTCATCTGCAAAATGTGGATAGATACTTCTTAAGGTTATTCTGAGAATCAAAAGAGCTCATTAATATAAAGTACTTAGCACAGAACCTAGCACATTGGAAACATCCAATTAATTAGGCTTTCATTATTGTTTGTTATGTAGAATACTTATTCCCTGCTTCTCATGTGTCCAGAGTGCAGAGGGAATTTCACTCCACTTTCCAGAAAGGAAAAGTGTAGAAGGAACACTTCTAGCTTCTATGCTGCACCTCACACAGTCCACCACATGAGAAGCAGTGACTTCTCTGATTGGATCCTTTGGGAAGAGGAATGAATATTCTCAATTTGACTCTTTCTGCCCTTTGACTGTCTGTTCACAGAGGAGTACATTCTGTTCTGCTCTTGGCCATGCAATGGACTATACACCATGCCAATGAACTGGCAAATAATTTACCTAATCCAGGGGTGAAATAACAGGAAGTCCATCATGGCTGCCCATCTACACCACATTCTCTAAGTTGCTTTTATCAATAATAAAGCTGACATTTTGTTCACCATCTCTCTGGTTTCTACATTTGTCTCTCAATTTGTTTCAAACTTGGAAGGAGAATAATAATGACAGTGACGATGATGATAATAATAGCTAACACTATATATTACCTACCATATGTCAGACACTGTTCTAAGCACTTTATATATACTAACTAATCCTCATGATAACCCTATGCCATAGATGCTCTTGTTACCCCCACTTTGCAGATGAGGAAGCTGAGACACAGAGAGATTAAATTTCTTGTCAAAGGTCACAGCGACAAACAGCCTGGCTTTAGAGTCTGTTCTCTTAATCACTACTCTGTAACTCCCCAAATGCCAGTATTACTGTTTTATTATTCTTATTATTGATCATGACAACATGGGTAATTAGCCAAAGAATGTCTTTAGGAGCCTTCGCCCCTTCGACCTTTAGGGCAAAATTCACTCTGCTTCAGCCCCTGCTCCCTTCTTTGTCTGAGGAGTAAAGACTTTCTAAATGGAAGAACCCAAAAGGTCATCTAGCCCATCCCCAATCTACGCCAACCACCCCTTCCCTCCCTGCCAGGCAGTGTCCCTGGCTCCTTGCCCCAGAGCTGACCATACTATCTCCACATAGCTCGGACACACAGAAAATTCTTTACTTCTGTAAACCTGTGGTCTGTCTCCCTATTTGCCCTCATTCTACCTGGCACATAGTAGGTGTTTAATATGTGTTAGTTAATTGTTTTATTTTGGTTTTGCTGAATTAACACCTCCTGGGAGAAAGGAAAACACTTATCTCCTCTGGAAATGATGTGCAGAAGCCAATCATCCCAGTATGGATTTCCCCACTGAGTTACTCAGATTCCAGTTCTGCTGGAGCACCTACTGTATGTGGAGCACGACGCTGGGTGCTTTCACATTCAACGTCTTATTTCATTCTTACAATTTCCCTATGAGAAAGGCTAAAAGGCTGACACAGTCTCCATTTGACAGCTGACTAAACTGACCCTCATCCAACCAGAGAGGGTCAAAGCAAGATTCATACCAGATGGATGCGTAGACTTAGAGCCCAGGGCTCTTGGCTCTGCCCCACAAATAGCACATTTCTTACGCAAACGCACACTGCAGCCATCTCATAACAGAGCAGGAGCTGCAAGGAGAACTCTGTCTGGGCACCCAGGACTCTAAGTAGTACAAAAAAAATACTTCTCAGGGACATGGATATGGCAAAATCCATGCCTGATGCCTTTTCTTGGATGAGAGCGGATTAATGGTGGAGGCTAGAGAGGAGGCAGAACACAGCAGTGAAATCCCATTTTTCCTGGGAGAGTCAACCTGCAAGCATTACCACAAACACACTCGTGCTGACCTCGGTTTATTTTTCTTCCCCTTCCCATTTCCCCCGCCTCCCGGCCTTTGACCCTGATGTGGACTTACTCTGCAGAAATTGAGAAACCTCTTCCAGCTGGGGAATGTTATCTTCGTGGAAGCCACAGTACTTTTCCAGAAGTGGGAAAATGTGATTGTGCTCATAACAAGCGTGGGTTTTATACAGGGACTTCAGGGTCCTGAACACCGTCCCCCAAGTTTTCTTTTCTTCCTCCGTGTATTCCACTCGAGGGATGGGCTGCCCACTAGAATACAGGCACAAAATATTTGTCTCCAGCAGGGCGGGTGCAGAGTAGAGGACAAAGGAGCGTGAGTAGAGGGAGACGGGTCCAGAGTCTGTGAGCCACCGCTGCTCAGACTCCAGTGGATTTCACGAGTTATTTGAAAGTGGAAAATTCTACTTCTTGATATAGGAAACATTCATCTGATTTGGTTAAGCATCAGTATAAGTTCTCACCTCACCAAGTGCACCAAGGATTTGCTCTTACTTTGGGAAATCATTTGGCCTTTCTGCTCTCCTTCTTCTCCAACTCTATACCCAGGGTGGAAATTCACTTACCTTCAGGGGCCAGGCAGGTAACATAAGTGTGTAAAGTAGCAGGTATAGACAACAGGAGAGCTGAGACAACTGAAGTATGCCTCTTTCTAGACAAAGGCATCCAAGTTCAAGTAAAGCAACTTCATTTTTTGTATATGTCAACTAAAGCAATTATATCTGTAGGCTAAAGTGGATTGAATATGTGCACATGAGTTTGAGACCCCATGTTTGGTGGACGTGCCCTTGCTGGGTTTGATATTTCTCCCCTGGAAAGTTATCAAGGTATTCAAATGCATGCTAAGTATTAGATACACTGACCTAGCATCTTCTGCTATGACATAACAGAACTACAGGGCCTTGTTAAAACGCATGTGTTGGACCCTGCCCCATAGATCCTGAATCTGTGGGGGAGGGGAGGGCCCAGGCATCTGGATTCCAATAAGCTCCCAGGTGACACACTAGTTTGAGAGTCATTAGTTCAAAAGGTCCGTCTGAAACCATCTGAGAATGAGCTGTGTTCTGAACAGGGAAAACAAATGAAAATCAAGCAAAGCCTGACTCCAAAGACCAGTGACTGTTCTCTGGGCTGCAGGCCTGACCCCTAATAGGGTACACAGTGTCTGGGACAAGGCGAGACTGTTTACCTCTGAATTATGGATCATCGTCAGGCTCCCAACTCAGTCCCTCCTGCCCTTTCAGAGTTGTAGCTCATCCAAGGACAAGAAAGAAAAGTTATTGTTATGTTTTACAATGGTGGGCAGGGATTAGGGAAAAAAGACAGATTCTTGCTTAAGAACTGAAAGCAAGACAAGCTCAGAAGGTCCTGTAATGGCCAGCAGGGATTGTGAAAGGAACATCAAGTCAGTTCCTGCCTCAGGATGCACCACTATTTCAGGGATAAGTGCTGATGGAGGAAAATAACAGGCTTTGGAAACGGACAGAGATGCATTTAATACTTGTCTCTGCCACTTCCTAGCTATAAGGTCTCAGGCAACCTGAGTTGTAAACCTCTCTGAGCCTAATTTGTGCAGCTGTTAATCAATAATAAGTAAGTATTCAGAGGGTGTGGAGGAGAATTAACTGAAATACTACATATAAAGTACCTAATATTGGTGCTGACAAATAATACCATTGGGTAGTTGGTAATTATCATTATAACTGATTCTTATTTACAAATAAATGTATTTGCTATTTCTGCAACAAATTTTCAAGAGACAGTAATATCCTGGGCACTGAGATGTCCCTCTGGTTGACATTTGCTATTTTAGGGGTCCAATATCCACTTCCCATTCTTTCAGTAAAGCACCCTTCTCCTGTCTCAGTCTGTGAGGTTCAGGGTGTGGGGAAACTCCACTCCTACCTTCAGAGATGGGCATGTGCCTAGGCCTGGCCAATTAGAGCATCTCATTCCCTTGGCCACAGTGACTGGCTGAGAGATTGGCCCAAGTGCTAATTAGAGCCAGTGAGACTCAATTAGAGAACCTCTATTGATTCTGCTGGAAAGAGGCAGAATCTCTAATTGGGTTGGGATGTCAGCCTGGTGGTGCTGGGGTCCGCCTCTAAAAGGGATGAGGACAATGCCTGAGAGCAAGGCGGACACAGAGAACACCAGGGTCAGAGAGGGAGAGAAGGCGACGCTGAGTTCCAGATCTACCTGTGCCTAAACTACCCTTCTCTTAAACTTTTCACTTATAGAAGCCAATAAAGTCCCCCTTTTTGTTTGAACTGACTGAAAGACTTTTGTTAAATATTCTGCAGGAGGAGAGTCAGAGCATCGCCTGGCAGATGGGCAGAGAAGAGGCTGGCCAGTAGTGACAGGGTCTAGCTGCTTTCTTATTGTCTACAGTAATTCAGCTCTGGTCCCAAATATACACATCTCAAAACAAAAGCCCTGTAGCTAACCAGACCCACCCTCTCATTCACTAACCCCATTCTTTTTGGCTGGTGAACTCCTACTCCATCTTCAATCTCAGTGTAAACTTCACTTCCTTCTGCTCCATTCGCCCCATCTACGTTAAAGCTCCTAATTATATGGCATCATGACACTTGTGTTTTGACTTTGGTAATACTTGTTGTATTATTGTTATTTTTCTCATTGTCTGTCTTCCCAGTATTCCTCCAGAGGACATAAACTTTGTTGGTCTTGCTCTTGGGGTAGGTTCTGGAACTTAGTAGACAGATTTTGATCAACTGACAATATCCTGTGATTCTGATTCGTAAGGCAGGAGTTTGATCTCCATGTGGAATAACGATTGGGAAGATGCCAGAGACCCAAATGTGGAAGCTGTTGGCATGGCGGTTGGGAGAAGCCAAGGAGGAGGACCAAAATTGAGTCCTGAAAGATGTTACAACTTCTGAGGTGCGAGGGAGAGGCCAGAGGAGACTGAGAAGAAGCCTCAGAAAGGAAGGAGGAACACCTGCAGAGGGTGAATACAGTCAATTCTTGTTACTTGGCAGTACCTATGTTCCATAAAGTTACCATGAACTCGGAGTTAGTGAATACTGAACCGTGGCTCCTAGGGCAATTCCGGGCTAGAGACCTGTGAGCTTCTGGTCACAATACTTTCAACTGCTTCTATTTAAAGACACCTTATTGAATATATATGGTTGATACATTAACACTGAACTCACAGCCAACAGCACTATAATTCATGCCTGAATGAAGCTTGTGTAACACACGTACTTTCTCCATAAGGCACATCAGAGCCTTCTTGCGCTTAGGGACTCTAGAGAGCACTTCACCAATATGCTGGGGGGAGGGGGAGCATTTTAAACAGCAAAATTCCCAACAAAAAGTACAAAAGTTCAACAAATGTTGCTCTAAATAGACCTCAAAAAGAATTTGTGTTTACAGTATAAGAGCTGAAACAAGAAGGCAGAATCGCCTTGTTCAACCTCAGCTGGGAACTTGTGCATCAAGCACAAACTTTTCCCCTTCTGCACGTGTCTAGGAATGATTGTGAAAGTGCTGCAATTATTGATTTGGGGGTCTCAAATAAATTTAAGCAAGTAGTCCTTGAATAATGAGAATCAACTGTACCAGATACTGAGACAAGAGACCATTCCACAGAAGGAAGGAATGGTAAAGAGCATCACAGTTTAAAAGGGATGGGCTCAAGTGAGGTCTGAAACAGACTTTGAATTTGAGAAGAAGTTCAGCCCCTAACTAGCCACGTGACCTTGAGCACGTCACTTAACCACGTGGGAATCACCTATAAAAGGTGGAAAGTTGACTAGCAGATTTCTAATGGATGGTCAACTATGGATGGTTTTCAATAATCAATTTAATTTGTTTGGTTAACATCCAGGATGGTGAGGCATTCGATCAGTTCCACACTTCTCCATGAAGTTTAACATTTTTATGGAAAGGAGGTTGAGGATGATAAGTTTCTCTCCTCAAATCCTATCAGCCAAGAACAGAGTGAATGCACCTGCTACTCAGGATTATATGGAGACGGGCCCAGAGTGAATGCACCTGCTACTCAGGATTATATGGAGAAGGGCCGTCTCCTGCCTCTGAGAGTCCCCAGACCATCAGGGAAGGGGTTGAGAATGATTTTTGAGTTAAAAAAACCTGAGTTCAAAACTGGAGTATGCCACCTACCAGTTATATGACCTTGGCAAGCTACTTAACTATTTTAAGCTTTAGTTTTTCCACCTGAAAAATAGGGAGTTATTATTAAAACTAAATGAAATAACGTAAACAAAGCATTTAGCAAAGCCACAGACACAGTGAGGAGATCACAAACATCATCTATTATTATTGACTGTCTGAAGAAGGACTCTTGTCTGATTTGATGACGTCCACCTGACCGTGCTGGGGCAAAGATGGGGACAGGGGAGAGAGGTCGCCATGTTCTGTGATTCCTGCTTTCGACATGTCAAAACCCAGATGGGCCTAGATCTGACCAAGGTTGGCACAGTTCTGGATTCTTCCACTACCAGGAGGCATTCAGAGCAGGGAACGTTCTCATTTTCTCTGGAAGTCTTTCCATTTGGAAGGTAACTTTGTATTCTGTGTACAGAGCCCTATGATCTCTTTTATCTCCCTCATATTCTATCAAAGCTGTCAAATACCATTACCTCAGCGTTCTGGTCAACTTCTAAGTTTCCTCTTGTGCACGTCTTTTCTCATGCCCTTAACTCAGGGATGCAGCTCAGGCCCTAAAACACTAAGTTTCCCATGTTAGCATTTCTGTAGTTCCTGAGGACTGAAAATAGCAAAACAGTTCTCTTCCCAAATACCATATTCTATATTTGCATTTTCCTTTGGCTAAAATAGGATTGAGAAGGAGCATAAAATCCCAGATAGAAAAAAATAAACTCATCCTGAAATTGCCCTTCGCAGCTGGGTCAGATCAGATAAAAGTGGAACACTGACGCTTGGCTCCCCTGAAACCTCAGATGATTCATTATTTCAGTAAAGCAGCCAACTTCTTCTTGAATGTAAATGATTCTCTTTTTCCTTCTTCCCTGTTTAATGTGGAGAATACCAGAGACTGTTTTATTCCGGACGGGGGCCTTTTATAACTACTTCAGACATCACTGCATAATTACACAACAAAGCTTGGGAGAGAGCTGGGCTCAGCGCAGTGGATAATTTTGTTTTGTCTAGCAGCAATTTTTTTTAACACGTGTTATTAAAGGGAGAGTTTAAACACACACACACAGAAGGCAGGACACTCTACAATGGTATTTTCCAAACTTGGGCAAGGGACGGGTAGGCTAGGAGGGTGCTCTCTCTTCCCCCAACAAGCAGAGCAGACTTACTGTCGATAGTTGTAGGCAATGTCAGCAAAGTGCTTCCGCCTTGCTCGGTACACAGGATCTTTAAAACCCTAGAAAAAAGGAGACACTTGATTTCTCAAGGCTGGGTGGGAGAGGCCTGGCATATCTATGCATGCTTTGAGTGGGGGCTCTTGAGGCCTGACCACGCACCTCTCTTCCTCTGATTATACCCTGAAAATAAAGTCTCAGTTAAACTGAGGGTAAGCTCTCCCACCAGGTTATGAAGGACACATTATTAGCAACACCTTCAATTCAGTGTGAGCCTCTCCGCCATGGGATTCCAAAGTGCAAACAGTATACAGGTCTTAAAGAAGAAAGACAAGTACTATATGATTTCATATGTGGAAGATAAACAAACAAACACATAGATACAGAGAACAGATTAGTGGTTACCAGAGGGGTAGGGGATGGGAAGAGAGTGGAAGGGGTAAAGGAGCACATGTGTATGGTGACAGATGGAAACTAGATTTTTGGTGGTGAACACGATGTAGTCCATACAGAAGCCAAAATACAATGATGTACACCTGAAATTTATATAATGTTATAGTCCAATGTGACCTCAATAAAAAAAAAAAAAGAAATCTCACCTATAGCATTTATAACTTGTAAACTTGCTAAGTTAGAATGAGCTACTGGATAGATGTCTGTGATGAAAATATCAATATCCACTAAATTCCTAACCAATGTAAGTGTCTATCACTGCTTCCTAACTTCTTGATAGACTAACAGGTATGTGCTTGCTATTGCAATTTATAAAAATACCACTTATTGAGTGCCCACTCGGTGCCAGTCTGTGTGTGCTAGGAACTTGTTTTATTTATAACTCCCACAACAATCTTGTAAGGTAGACCAGCATGATTACCTCCTTCCTTCCAGAATAAGCAGTAGCTCAGGGAAGTGGAGTCAAGTGAAGGTGAGGCCAGGATTTGAATCACTCAGTTCCATGCTCTCTTCACTACACGTTAGTATTGTCAACCTTTACATCATGGTGGGAACTCAACTGAGAAATCCATCTCAGTACTTAAAAAGGATGATAACTGTTTCTCTTCTGAGGCTGACTTGCAGGCAGCCTTTCTTCAACAATTCGAAAGTAGCACATTTCTAAGTGAAAAGAGGCCAAGTGTGCCTTTCAGTGTTGGGGGTGGGGCACATCCCTTAGTCGGAGGTGATCCCAATTAATTAAAAGAGCATTTTCCCTATACTTTCTTCTAGGAATTTTACTGTTTAAGGTCTTACATTTAAATCTTTAATTCACTTCAAGTTAATTTTTGTGAGTGGTGCAAGATAGGGGTCTGATTTCATTTTTTTGCATGTGAATATCCAGTTTTCTCAACAGCATTTATTGAAGAGACTATCCTTTCCCCATTGAGTATTCTTGGATCCCTTGTCAAATATTAGTTGACTGTATATGCATGGGTTTATTTCTGGGCTGTTGATTCTGTTCCACTGGTCTGTGTGTCTGTTTTTATGCCAGTACAATAATGTTTCAATTACTACAGCTTTGTAATATAGTTTGAAATCAGGAAGTGTGATGCCTCTAGATTTGTTCTTTCTCAGGATTGCTCTTTGACATTGGTCTGGGAAATGATTTTTTGGATATAACACCAAAAGCATAAGCAACACAAGCACAAATAAACAAATAGGACAACATCAAACTAAAATACCTCTGTGCAGCAAGAGAAACAATCCACTAGATAAAAAAGCAACCAATGGAATGGGAAAAAATACTTGCAACCCATATATCTAATAAGGGGTTAATAACCCAAATAGATAAGTAATGCATGCAACTCAGCCATAAAACAAATAATCCAACTAAAAAATGGGCAGAGGACCTAAATAGACATTTTCCCAAAGAATCATACACATAGCCAATAAGTACATAAAAAGATGCTCAACAACACTAATCATCAGGGAAATGCAAATCAAAACCATAATGAGGTGTCACCTCACACCTGTTAGAATGGCTATTATCAAAAAGACAAGAGTAAGTGTTGGTGAAAATGTGGAGAAAAGGGAACCTTTGTGCACTGTTGGTAGGAATGTAAATTGGTACAACCAGTATGGAAAACAGTATGGAGGTTCCTCAAAAAATTAAAAATAGAACTACCATGTGATCCAGCAATCCCATTCTGGGTATATATCCAAACGAAATGAAAACAAGATCTCAAAGAGATATCTGCTCCCATGTTTGTTACAGCATTATTCACATTAGCCAAGATATGGAAACAACGTAAGTCTGTCAATAGATGAACGAATAAAGAATATATATATATATGTATACATGTATATATAGATATATACACACAGTGGAATATTATTCAGCCATAAGAAGAAAGAAATCTTGCCATTTCCAACAACATGGATGGACTGTGAGGGCATTATGCTAAGTAAAATAAGTCAGACAAAGACAAGCACTGTATGATCTCACTTATTTACCTAGAATCTAAAAAAGCTGAATTCATAGAAACAAAGTAGAATGGTGGTTGCCAGGGGGTGGGTGGGGGATGGGAGAAGTGGGGAGATGTTGATCAAAGGGTAAAGACTTCCATTTATAAGATGAATAAGTGCTGGGAATCTAATGTACAGCCCAGTGACTATAGTTAAGAATACTGTATTACATACTTGAGAGTTGCT
Organism: Tapirus indicus; assembly: GCA_031878705.1. Classification (NCBI taxonomy): domain Eukaryota; kingdom Metazoa; phylum Chordata; class Mammalia; order Perissodactyla; family Tapiridae; genus Tapirus; species Tapirus indicus. The sequence goes on along the minus strand of CM062920.1, from coordinate 125,261,089 downwards.
GAGAGTAGGTCTTAAATGTTCTCCTCACACACACATACATACAAAAATGGTAATTTTGTGAGATGATGGATGTGTTAACTAGCCTTACTGTGGTAATCATTTTGTAGTATATACGTGTATCAAATCATCATGTTGTACACCTTAAATTTACACAATGTTATATGTCAATTATATTTCAATAAAACAGGGAAAAGGGTATTTTACAAAAATTTCATTATAATCTGAATTTTAGAAAGACAAGAGACTAGGATCATCACTGTAGTACTTTGCTTTGTTCGTTCAAGCACTTCCCAATAAGCCGTGACCTCTACCACTTTAGCTTGCAATCTCTCTGCCCCACCATCCCTTCAAACCCAGGTGTTAATGAATCATAAACAAGGGTTTGTATCATGGAGCATAATAGTTAAAGGAGTCTTTTAAAAGGATAAGTACTCAGATTTTCAGATGTTGCTTTTGTTTTGTTTGATTGGTTGGTGGTTGGTTGGTTGGTTTCTTAAATCAGAGTCTACCACTAATTCCAAAGAACCAGGGGTCCATGTATATAATGTAATTTCACCTGAGACTCTGTAGCACAGAGTCTGACATAGAGAAAGTACTACAAACACTTGCTAAAAGAAGGAAGGAAGGAAAAGAGGGAGCAGGGAGGAAGGGATGATCAGAGGGAGGGAAGAAAGGAATTTTTCTATTTTGCCTCCTAGGATATATTTTGAAAAATAGAGAAATCCAAATGTTTCACACTGGAAAAGTAAAATAAAATTACCATACATTTTTTATTCCAAACCTAAATCCCAGATAAGTGATTATTCAATTTAGAAAAGATTCTATGACATGGTTACTACAAAGTATAACTCTATTATTTTCCCTAGAGCACTGAATGGTTTTGAATCATTAATTACAGGTAGGAAAGCTTAGGAATCTGAGAACAAGTCACTGTCGGGCCCACTTCTACTGGGTGAAGATAAGCTACTTTCGGATGATGCAGTAAGAAAATTGAGCACTGTGATTTGATTTCTAAACAGCACTAACACACCCTTTTAGGAACCTGTCTACTGGGCTAAATGAAGAACACATCTCCATACTCAGGACTCAAAATATGTTTGTTTTGTTTGATTGGTTGGTTGGTTGGTTGGTTGGTTAAATGTTTGTCAATTATTAAGGCTTGACCATTATAGTCATCTTTACCTACCAGTCTTATTTAAGAGTCAGTAGTAAATGGCTTTCTCCAGCCCCTAGAGTGTAAAGTGTAGACTTTTGCACTTGCAAGCCACCTTGGAAAATATCTATTTCTATATTTTGATCTAGATATGAGGAAGGTGAAGCCCACAGAGGCATTTGGCCCTTAATTGCAGAACCAGCACCTCCACTCAGGTTTTCTGGTCCTACCCAGGCTGGTGAGTTGAGGTTTGAGGGTTGAGGCAGGTAACCAGGGAGACAAGAGAAGAATTCCCCTAACCAGTGGATTTCCACTCCTCCTTCCATGCTGCCTCCAGGAATGGGATGCCCGTGACAATTTCTCTTCCTTATTTGGCTCTTTATCTTTAATCTTTAATGCCCTGTGTCTAGGTAGTTTAAAGATTTTTCCATCAGTGAAAAAAAACTTAATATAAAATTGTAGATCCAATAGGTATCCACTATGTCAGAGGGAATATATAAATGAAATAATGGAAGAAATATTCCAAAGTCTAACAAATGTTATGAAAATGAGAAACAGTAACTGTTTTATTCTTCTATACTATTCTTACTTTTGAAGTTTTCTACTGTGAGTGTGGGTTTCTTTTGTAATTAGAAAAAAGTAAAATATTATAAGAAATCCATCTCAAATCATTATGGAAAGAGGCAGCTGAGTCATACATTGTGATACAGCAACACACACATATAATACACTACACAGATTCTCTGTATGAGAAGGGAAGGGTTCTACCGTGGTCCTTTCCAGCTCAAAGTTTCTAAGAAGTTCATCGTCAGCCTGCAAGGGGACTCTACCAGTTGGCTGCATGGATTTCTGGTCTCTCAGTTACCAGTGGAAGGGAGGTGTGGCCTTGAAGTCTGTCTCTCAGGAACTTGGCCTTGCATCCTTTGGGCTTCCAGGTGACCACAGGGCCTCTGCAGCCATGTGGAATACACTCTGAATTAAGCTACAGTTGGTGATGACTAATCATCCTGTCTCAATTTAGACTAATAGCAGCAATTTCAGTAGCACTGCATGTAATTTATTTATAATCACTCTGTCTCAATTAAGCTAATAGCAGCAATTTTGGTTGCACTGCATGTAACCAAGTATGTTTTGACAGGAAAATATATTGTTGGTGAAGGAGTGGTGGAGGGGGAGGGAGAAGAGGAGAGGAGTGGATGAGAGAAAGTGGGGAGAATTCTACAGGATGCAAAGTTATAACATCACCTGCAGTCTACATGCCATCACTTTTTTTAATCTCAGAATTTTTGTTACTTGGGGTTTTGAAGTGTGTGATTTTGTTTTCTTGGGAGTTTTGGGGAGAGGGTAACTATATGGAAAAGTCTTCTGAGTGTTCTTCTAGACTGAGATCTTTATTTCACCATTTCTTAATATCAGGGCTGAGGTTAAGCCTCAGAAATGTCATCGTTAGACTAGCGAAGAGAAGAACAAGGGTTTTAAAATCAGACAGGTTGGGTTGGATTACTAACCCATTCACTCACTATGAGCATGGTCTGAAGTTGGTCAGTTCACCTCTCAGAGCCTTAGTTTCTTCATCAACAAAATGAGACAGTTAATGGTAGCTACCTCAGAGGTTCAGGTGGATTAGATTACGTAATGTAGGCAGGGCCTCAGTAAAATTCTGAGTACGAAGGAGAGACAAAAAAATGATGCATTTGTGCAAAATGATGGGAAATCCAAAAGCTGAGAAGTCTGGCTCAGAACACAAAAAGGATGTATTCTGGAATGGGTCACTGAGCACCATCACCCATCCTTGGGCTTTTTAAACAGCATCTATAGAATTCTTGGCATGCTATTAACATTTCTTCTAGGCCAACAATGAGAGACTTTTTGCATTCCATCAGTCCCAAGCCAAATGGAGGAAGTATGATGCACAGGAAACAAGAGGTTCAAAGTAGAGTTTTTTAAGGTCTGCCACTGCCATCCTGTAGACACTGGCCAAAGATTTGCAAACCAATAGACAAGGGCAGTGATGACCACACCCTCTCCCCTTGCTCACTCTGCACTGCTGGCCATCGTCACCATCACTAAGGCCAATAAGCCTGTTCTGGGAAGGATTCCGATGCCCAGTTGCCCAAGCCAGTAACCTGAGAGTCATTGTTTTACTTCTCTCCTCCTCTCTTCCTTCATATCCAATAATCAGTGTTTGTCCATTCTTCCTTCCGCATATCTCGAGTCTGTCTTTTTCACTTTATTGTCACTGCTATACCTTAATTCAGGCTCCCATCATTTCTTGCCTGGACTACTATAACTGCTTTCCAAGTGGTCTTTCTTTGTCTCCTCTCTGCATCCCACCTTCAGCCCAAGTAGACTTACAAAATGCAAATCTGGTGAGGTCACTCTCCCTCCTTAAAAACCTTCAATCGCTTCTCATTACTTGTAGGATAAAGTCTAAAATACTTAACACGGTCCACAAGGCTTTACATGATCTGGCCCTGCCTATGTTTCCAACTCTATGCTGAGCCACTCTTGCCTGTATACTGTCTCAAAATTTGTCCAGATGGGTCTTATTTTAATTTTTTAAGCACACCATGCTTTTTCCCACATTAAGGCCTTCATACATGCTGTTCCCTCTGATTGGAACACTCTCCTCCACTCTCTTAGACCAATAAGCTACTACTCAGTTTTTCCATCTTGGTTTAAACTGCACTTTTTAGAGATTTTTCCAAAGTTTATTGGTTTTCCTCTACTATACACTCCCTCAGCAAACTGAGTGTTTCTTCTTTCAGACAATCATTACACTTGTTAATAATTATTAAACTCAGGTAGCTGTTTGTCTTACCTATCACTAGATTTTCAGTCCATAGCATACTCCTGAGCTGTTAAGGATCTGTTATGAAAAATCATGCAAAACTTAGTTTAAAAAGGCAAAAAAAGTTACTGTGTGACTTTTTCACATCATAGTAGATCACTGTCTAATGATCACAGGCTCACTGCATGCTCTGGGGGATGTACATTTGTTTGATGTACAATTTACTAGTTAGTGACTCTTCAAAGTTAGATGCTGACTTACAGAAGATTGACAAGTTGCAAAATATTTATTTTATGATCAAGTTGCAAATGACTTCGTCCAGTAGAAAGGATATCAGTCACGATTATGGCTTTATTGCCTTATAGGACATTAATGATTTGTGTACCCATCTTTGTGATCTAGTCCAGCACCCTATTTGTCAATGATCATATATACTTTGGTCTCTTGTATCTTCCTTTGCACCATCTTTGTCATCTTGCTGGTTACCTCACTACTGAGCCAATGGATCTTTGACAGATGCTCACTATCCACCTGTGTGACAGTTGTTTTTAACTTTTTGAAAATTATTCTTTGAGAGAGCAACTTAGTAGGAATGAAACAAGTCTTTGATGACTCAACTGTTTGACTGACCCTTAGAGCAGACTCTGACAGAGCCCTCAGGTGGCGAAGGTTGGGTGGGCAAAAGGTTGAAGAAAGAAGTACTGGAAATAGAGCTCTGGTCTTGGGGAAGAGCAAGGCTGTTTTTGGAGAGCAGAGAAACTCAGTACCTATACCCTGAAAGACCAAAAAGCAGTCTAAGACTTGGATCAAGAAGTAGAAGAAAACACGGAAGGATAGTTGTGTTGGCTGACATTTTCTCTACCAGAAAGCCCCTCTAGTGCAGATGTCCAGCCTAGACACAGGTGCAAGTGTTAGGGAAACGGGACTAGGGAGCTCTGGGGTCAGGGTCTGTGTGGCAGAGGCTGCTGTGCTTCCCAAGATCTGTCCTCCTTCCTTCTTTCAGAGAACATTGCTAAACTACTTTCCCAGTCTTCTTTGCAGTTAGTAGTGACCCTGTGATTGAGCTGTAGTCACGGGAATTTGAGTGAAGGGATGTGAGTAACCTTCAATTTTGGCCCATAAATCCCTCCCAGGAGCAGTTCTTATTCTTTCTTTTCCCACGTGCTGGCAGAACGTAGAGGGTTCCAAGGACTTGGAGAAGGGTGCAGCCATTAGACAGAAGGAGATTTGATCTCTGCAAGAGTGTGTGGAGCGATTTCCCTATTGAACTAGGCTGGAAATAAACTTTCATTGGGTTAAGCCATGGAGATCTGGGGGTTGTTCGATAAGTTGTTAGTGTACTCTGGTTGCTAGAGGGCTCAACTCAGGTGTCCCTCTTTCCAGAAGTCCTCCCTAACTATTTCAATCCATAGAGACCTTAGAACTGATAACACATGCCATTGGACTCATTAAACTGGGTGTTTAATCATGTAATTTTTTGCATTATGATTTAAACAAATATTACCCAAACTGTTTTCTATGGAATACTACCATTCAAGATAATGTTGCCAGGTATTCCATTAAAAAGGGATTCCATGGTTAAATAAGTTTGAGCAACATTAGGTCGAATGAGTTTCATTTTTGCAGGGCTTTTCAAAGCCTCTAATGAGGTAATGGGACTTGTATATGCTTAAAATGGGGTTCTAGAATATGGCATTTCTCCCTTTGATCATGAGATTTTTTTTTTATAGACTACAGTTTGGGAACCATGCATATGACCCTTCACTTGTACATACAGTTGTCCTTCAGTATCTGCAAGGGATTGGTTCCAGGACCCCCTGCAGATACCAAAATCCACAGATGCTCAAGTCCCTTATATAAAATGGTGTAGTATTTGCATATAAACTACGCAGATCCTCCTGTCTAATTTAAACCATCTCTAGATTACTTATAATACCTAACACAATGTAAATGCTCTGTAAATAGTTGTTATACTGTATTGTTTGGGTAATGATGGCAAGAAAAAAAGTCTATACATGTTCAGTGCAGACGCAACCACCGTAGACCTTTCGATGCGGAACCTGTGAATACGGAGGCCCAACTGTATATCTTGTGCCTCCTATGAGGTTACAAGTCCTGAGGTAGTGAATTTATTTTGTTGATACTCTGTGCTCAAAGTATAAAACCCAATGCCCACAGTTCCACAGCATCAGTGTGAAAAGCTTGGCCTGGGGAAGAGGTAGGTGGAAGGCTTTGGGAGGCCAAGATATATGAGTTGGACCTCAAATACAGGTTTGCCAACAGGGAAAGAACAAGTGAAAGGATAAGGAAAAGCATTCCAGGTAAAGAAAACAACATGGACAGGAGCACAGAGGCTAGGAAATGGTCAGAGAAAGGAGAGTCACCTTTAGAAATGGAAGCCAAAGAGACCCACCTGGATTCTGCCTGCCAAGCTTACAGTTGTATCCCAGTCCCCTCTGGGAAGAGTAGACATGCTTCCTCCCTCTACCCCACAACTGGAGGCCCCTGGAGGGCAGGGACCACGTCTTATTAATAGTGTCAACTCCCTTTCCTTTACTTGGCCTGGGACACAGGTCACATACACGTGAGACCACACAGCCCTGTCTGCCTGAGATTTCTCATCTGAACATGAGAAAGTACAACCTTCCCAGGATGGTTATAACACTTAAATTTTAAAAATGAAGGTAAAGCACTTAGAGCAATGTCTGGCATACAGGCCATGCTCAAGAAACATTCGCTATGAATATCATTTGCTTAGTAAATGTTTGGGGAAGAAAGAAAGGGAGAGGAGAAGAAGGGAAGATGAGAGACTGGCAACAAAGGAAAGAAGACAGGATGGACAGGAACATAGCTATCCTATTTCATTTTCCTACTTCGTTAATGTTGGGAGGCAAAGGCCTTTTACCCTCTGTTTCAGGACAACCTTCCTTGGCCTCATTTCTCAACGTGGCTGTTTTGGAGGCCCTGAAGTGAGATGCTGGGTCAAACGTCAGTGCATCCTCCCAAGGGCAGGGGGTCAGGGGAAGATGAGATCAGTCTGAACGCCAGGGGACAGAGCAGAACAGAGGGTCCTCTCAGGAAGAACACCCGCGTCACTCCTCGCATGTTGAGGCCAAGGCCTGTGGGGCCTGCAGGGCTGGGGGGCAGCACCCTGGAGGGTTTACTCTGTCCTTGGCCCATCCGTTCCCAGGATCTGATGAGAAACCACAGGAAGGAACAGAGAGAGCCTGGCCTCCTCATCGGAGGGACTGTGTACAGGATAAATTGTATTTTTATGATAAAAATCCATGACACTGAGAGGCCAGGGAGCCAAAGACATGGGCTGGGTCCATAAGGAGAAGTCAATTTCAGAGGGTTTTAAGACCGGGCCCATCTGCCTCTGAGGTGACACAAGGATAAGGGAGGGGAATGCCATGTCTGTGGCCTGCCCTCACCCCCAACTGCCCTGAATGAGCAGAGGGCAGCCAGTGGAAGGGACGTGGGTCAGGGCAGGAGGACCGGAGGTTGGTGAGAGGAATAAACACCCTCATGGGCCGATCTCACGGATGGGGTCAAAGGCAGCCAGACAGCTTTTCCACGGAAAGGATAACTTTGGAGATGCTTTGCTCCCAGAGCCCACAGACAAGAGGCCCCAGACAGACACCTGTCAAAGGGGATACAGAGCTTTTCCTGGAGACACATCTGCAGCCCTGGGCTCCACAGGAGTGGCTACACCATCCCCAGGAAGATGGAACGGGGATCAAAATCCTCTAAGATTACCTTTGGTTTTTCAGGGGAGAGGGTATTTTAGTAATGTATGTTATGAGTCTTAAATACAATATCTATTCCTAGATTGAATAATTTCACAAGGAAGAATCAGGGAAGCTGGTGGGGGGGGTCCACATCAAGATGCACAGGCAAGAAGATTCACTGCAGAGTTATTATAATAATCAAAGACTAGAAACCTTCTACACGCTTGCCTTGGGGGTTGGTTAGTAACTTATGGCACTGCATTAAAAAATATCTATATATGCACACACATATATACATACGTATATATACACACGTATATACACACATATGTATATATATGTGTGCATATATAAAAATATGTATGTGTGTGTGTGTGTGTGTGTGTATATAGCAAGAGAGAGAGAGATGGGGGCAGAGGGAGGAGGAGAGAAAGGGGAAGAAGGAAGCACACCAAAATGTTAATATTGATTATTTTAGGACATAATAGATGATTTTTTTTTCTGTTTTGAAGCCTGTGAGTCAGGAGGGAATTCACCTTTGTTTCTATTTATAAAATACTTTCTCATTGTAAAAAAAAAACAAAACTGCAGAATACTTCCAAGAGAAAAAGAGAAGTAACTGAAATTATGGGTGATCATTTTCGCCCTCATGCTTTTCTGTATTCTCAAGTCTACTCTAAGGGGTTTACTATTTGAATTAGAACAAGCAACAATTGTTCATATTTGAAAAGGCCAGCCTACCGGAGAAATAGCTCTCTCTTTGTTTCTGTGAAAAGGCCTGAATTTCTGCCACTGGCTAGACTTTGGTCTTCCAGCAATGTGAGCACTAGGTTAAGAGTGTAAAGACCCAAAGTTTAGCACAGAACCTTAGAAAAGTCATTTACTCTCATTGGGCCTCGATGAATCTGTCTATAAAATGGGAACATCTAGTTTGCCAACTTAAAAGAGCCTTTATGAAGAGCAAGTTCCCAACTTACCCAACTGTAAAGACCCACATAGACGCAGGAGAAAACAGACTCTCAGTGGCAGGCAGACACTCCCACTGAGTCACACTAAACCACTGCGAATGAAAACGGCTTCCAGGTCACTTAAAGATTAAGGAGCCATTTTCCTGGACAGAAAATAAAGGACAGTCAACAAGATGGTGGCACTTCTCACCTACAGAGGCTGTCAGAACTGGCCCTGAACCCAGCCTGGGCTGTGCCTCCCCAGGACCTTCCATCCCAGAGAAAAGGGGGAATGAAATCTCCCACCCTGGTCCTTTACTCAGAAACCATGAAAGGACCCGCTCCCCTGTCCACAGGACACAGGACACAGTCCGAGTTCGCTGTCTGGTACATCAGACCTTTTAAAATCTGACCCTTGCACCTAACACACCAGCCAGACATTCCACAATATTCCAGATACTTTCAGGACTCTGAACCTTTGCATATACTCTTCCCTTAGCCCATAATGCCTTTCGTTTCCTTATTTGACTAGCATCTTCTACTCAGTTTTCAAGATCCAATTCCAATGTCACCTCTCCCCGCTGTTTCGCCAGACCTGGCAGAGTTCGGAGTACAGTTTACTGTTTCCCAAGCACTTGAATTAAACCTCTGTAATTGAACAAGGGCAGAAATAAAGGAGGTTTACACATGTGTGTGCATGTATGTGCACACTTACATGCATACATCATACAGAAACAATAGTATCCAGACAGTGATCCATATTTGCTCCAATGATCGTGATGACCGTGATAATGATGATGGTGATGATGTAGGAGCAGGCACTCAATCAACGTTTGTGGTACAAGCAAGTGGAGACACATGGCTCCAAAGGGAGGCAGGTGGGAGTGGGATGGGGGAGGGGATCTCACCCGAAGGGCCGTGGACTCACCGGGTGGTCCGCATCCAGTTCGGCTCCGTAGCTAAGAATCTGGTTGGCAAATCTGTCGAGCTCCTGGATGGTTCTTGGGAACCAGGGCACTGCAACACAGAAAGGGCAAGGTCCTGAGCAGCAGACCCGCAGGACGTGGGCAACGGCCTCACCAGGGTCAGAAGCGCAGCATCAGCCCCAATGAGTCCACTCAACGGTGGTGGCAAGTGGGGTCTCCGATAACCCCCAAATAGCTAGAATTCAAAAGTTAAATCCCATTTTTCTTGGAAACTAATTTTATTTATTTTTCTTATATCAGCTTTTTGAGGTATAATTGACAAACAAAAATGTAAGATATTTAAGTGTACATCATTATGATTTGATATATGTATACATTGTGAAAGGAATCCCTCTGTCTAGTTAATTAACACATCCATCACCTCACACATATTTATCTTTTGGGGGGGTAGGAACATTTAAGTTCTACTCTCTTAGCAAATTTCAATTATACAACAGAATTGTCACCTATACTCACCCTGTTGCACATTAGATCCTCAGACCTTATTCATCTTATGGCTGAAAGTTTGTACCCTTTTACCAACCTCTTCCTATTTCCCCACCTCCCAGCTCCTGACAACCAGTCATCTACTCTCTGTTTCTATGAGTTCAACTTTTTTGTTGTTGTTTTTAGCCTCCACAGATAAGTGATACTGTGCAGTATTTGTCCTTCTCTGTCTGGCTTATTTCACTTAGCACCTTGAAAACTAATTTTGTAACACATTCCCAAACGTATTCTCTTTCCTGGAGATTTTCTCTGAATTATCTCAAAATTCATCTCCCTCGCACCTATCGTAGTATAGTGGAGTGTTTTTGATGGTTTTCTTTAGCAGCAGAATAAAACATGTAACCCCAGAATATAAACTGGATAAAGCCGGAGCTATTCTACTGTAAGCAAGGGTGAGCCCATGAGACGCCATCTTGTGACCTCATCCTCCAACCATGTGTCTCCCTCCCAAAGGCCTCCAGGCACCCAGAAAATCTTTTGATGCCAAAGCTAATCTGAAAGCCACTGGTGAGGTGGAGTGAAAGGAGTCAGGTAGTCCGGGGTTTGACAGTGCCTTGCAGGACCTGAAGACTCTGCAAGGCTTGCTTTTGAATCAGCACAGTGGGGAGAAGATGGGGCCTGAGTTGTGTGGCCTACAATGACTGGGTCCTGCACAGAGAGGTACCCCAGGGGGAACAGCAGGTGGTAGCGCCCAAATCCCTGTGGCCTACAGGGGGTGGAACTATCCCAGGAATGAACAGAGACCCGGACATTGTGGACTGTAAGCTCCATGAGGGCAGGAACCATGAGTGTACTTCCAGGTGCACAGAGGAAAAGGAGGGAGGGAGGGAGAGAAAAAAGGTAGAAGAAAGGAATAGATGAATGAATGAATGAACGAACTCTGCCATGGTAACTTGTAAGTCATTAACAGCAGCCACCATCCATGGAGGGTCAACTCTGGTCTAACTGCTATTGCGGAAGTATCAGCAAGATAAAGAAGGCATTATGATCTACTGCACAGATGAGAAACGGAGGCCATGAAAGTCTAAATGACTGTTTTACGATCACACAGGAGCTAAGAAAGTGGTAGGTCCAGAAAGAAACCAGACAGCAAAAGTAGACACGGTGGGAGGCCGTGAAGTGAGCCCAAGGTGTCCGATGCTTCCCCTGAAGTGAAGTTTAGGGGAAAAGATGCTGAACTTGCAGTCAGTCAGGTCTGGCTTGAAATTCAGGCTCCATCTGCCTACGTGTCCTCTCTGTGCCTCAGTCCCAACTCTGTAAACATTGGAATAAGAGCAGCAACAATAGGAAGAACAGCCAACATATTTTGAAGGCTTACCATGTGCCAGGCGCTGTGCTTAGCATTTTTGGTGGAATATCTCCGTTGACCTGAGGATTGCTGCCAGGAGTAAATGAGAACGTAGGCAAAGGGCGCAGCCCAGGGTCTGGCCTGTAAAAGGTTGCTTTCCATCTCACGCATGTGATTTCTGATTCTGGCCCTGCTCAGGCCGGGCAGGAAAGGACATGCCTGCCACCTAGTGGCCACATTGGGAAAATGTCATCTATGGTGGATACATACGAGCATCAGACAGGAATCAGCTGCATTCCGCCAAAACAATGAGATGCTTATCTCAACAGCATCGATAAAGGTCCGTTTAGAGCCCGTTTCCATAGATCTGAGATGCTAAGCTCTCTACTGCCTATGTTAATAATAAAAACCAGCACTGAGTACCGTTCCAAATACTTTGCCTAGTATTTATACTACTGGTGGGTACTATTGGTCTTGCCAGATTACAAATGAGGAAACTGAGGTACAGAGAAGTTAAGCAGCAAACCCAAATACACACAATGCGAGGAAACAGCGGAGTCAGGATTCAAACTCAGGCTTGGCTGACTCCATGGTCTCGGGTCTTGAACACAAATCCATCCTGCCACTTACTGGGGGGAGGAGAGCACACTGTTAGGGGGGCTGGCTCTGGAGCCTGACTTTGCAGTTTCCCTGCCACTGAGCCCCGTCCACTTCTCAAGATCAGCTCCCTCTGACAGCAATAACAGTAGAGGTTGTCGTGGTAATTCCACCTAACGCTCATACAGCACTTGCTGTGCGCCATGCACTGCCCTAAACACTTCACATATGCCACCTCAACCAATCCTCCTAACAGCCTTATGAGGTAGGTGTTATTATTATCATCCCCATTTTACACATGAGGAAATGAGGAACGGGGAGGGTAAGTCTCCTCATAGATCTCCTTGGTCCCAATTGCTAGACTTTGGAGTCTGGGATGATTCGGCACCATGCTCCACTCACCTAGCATGGAACGCGGCTTTCTACTTTGTCACCTGAACTTCTCCCCAAACTTCCCTTTCTCCTTGAGTCCAGTGCTTTGCCTTGCACAATGGACCTCTATTGTCAGCCCCAGAAATGGGCTCTATTCCCTATCCAGGTTTGGAAGAGCTTGAGAAAGAACATTCTATTACAGTCAGCCAGGGTTCAGGGTCTCCTCTGAGACCATTCCTGTTTCCCCAGAATGTTGCCATCCCATCACCTCACTTCCAAGGCCTCCCTTCCCCACTCATTCGTCATCTCTCTTTTGCCTGGAAATCATCCATGATTCCAGCAGTAGCAGCTGACCCCAGAAGTAGGGCAAGCCAGCCTTTTTTCGCGGCACCACCTTCTGACTCAGAGGACTCAGACTTGCCGGAGGAGAGTCCACAAATACGAATTGAGCGCTTACTATGACCAGGCCCTGGATGTTGAGAGGTAAACACAATGAAATCTTCACCTCTCATGGTGCTTACATTCTAGTGCGGGGAGGCAAGACATAAGCAATAAATAAAGTTAAATATATAACAATGCCAGGAAGGTCTTGAAGAATAAGAAAGTAGCATAAGGAGATGGAGAGGAAGGGGGACACTATTTTATATGACATCCTTTGACTCCAGACCCCAAGGTGAGGGTCTTGGTGATCTGATGCTGCCTTGCCATAGCTCAAGGGGTTCTGGGATAGCCAGGGTCCACCCTTAGACCAGAGCTGGTTCCCTGTTTGTCTCAGGGAGAGTTGGTCCAGCAATGGTTAAAGGACTGGGCCACAGAGCCATACAGCCCAGGCTGAAATGCTGTCTCTGCACCCAGAACAAATTATTAAAACTCTTTGTGCCTCAGTCTTCCTATCTGTAAAATGGTGATAATAATAGCACTATAAAGTACTACTTATAGGAACAATATGAAGTTAAATGAGTTAATGTATGTGATTTGCTGAACCCAGTACCTGGCACAAGGTAAATACTATTATTGTTCAGCGACAAGCTTCAGGGAATTGTTTTTTCACCCTGCCCTTAGTGCAACATAGCACAGAAAGCAGAATAGAAAGTCTTCCAGCAAGGATAGAAAGTTTGCCATTTATTTCACTGAGTAAGTGAGCAAGTATTTTCTCTCTCAGAGCCTTAATTTCTTTATCCACAAATGGATTAAAACTCTCTTTCTATATCCTTGCATTATTGCATGTGTTAAGTACTCTAGCAAATGTGACCCATCTTAGCACAGTGACTGGCCCGCAGTAAGTGCTCCTCACTTAGGATGACAAAGATTTTAATGATGATGATAAAAAAGAAGAAATTGAAGAGGAGAAGGTGGAAAGAAGGGAGATCAGTGTCAGAAGCCAGTTCTCAGTCCAGCTCTGATATTAACAGGCTTTCTCATCTCGGGCCTCAGTTTCCCCTCTATAAAACCTGGGGTGTTGGAATCGCTTGTTGCTGCAATCCCTTTGGGTTTCATATTCTGAGACCTGCCGGTGCCTATGAAGGGCTAAGGCTGGCCAGAGGACACGTGAAGATACACTTCCAGTTCAACCATTTCAACCCCACTTGTTTCTAGAAGTAGAGTCTCTACATATGTTCAGCTCCCAAAATGCACTGCCCCTACCATTCCCCTTTCTCCACTCACCAAAGAAACAAGGTTCTACTCCACAGGTAGAAGACTTTCTGCCCCCACCTTGATTCAGAGCTGTGCCTGCTGGCCCGCTCCCAGCTGAACACCAGAGGGCAGCAGAACCAGCATATTTTCAGCTCTGGGTGACCCTTTTTTCCTCCCCCAAAGAGAAAAACACTAGTTGGAACACACGGCTTAGTTCAGACCTCTCAGTGGAAAAAAACAACAACCAAGAACGAAGAACTCAAGAAGGTTGCAAAGACTCAAAGGATTCATTCAAGCCTTGGCAAAGAGGAGACAAAGGTCAAAGCAGCCCACCAAGTCCCAGGCCCTTGTCACAGAGACTGCGAGGGACCCCCAGGTGGCACTGCGAGGCGATGGGCTGCTCACCCAAGTCCAGGAGGCTCCAGTGGCTTCCGGGCCCTGTCATCCTCCAGAAAAGGCCCAGAATACAGGCAGGCTGGAGAGTGGTAAAGCTTGGCGGCTAAGCCCATCCACTCTGGAGCCAGACTGCCTGGGTCCAAATCTTGCCTCTGTTACTTCCTAACTTTGGGACTTTGGGCAAATCACTCAACCTCTTTATTCCCCAGGGTCCCATCTGTAAAATGGCTGTAACAACAGTATGTATGCCTGAGTTTGTGAGGATTGAAATGAGCTAATGCATGAACAGTGCTTGGCACACACCAAGTGCTTCATAAGGACGGGGTATAATTGTTACCATTATCATTATCATCACTGTAGGCACCAAGAGATAACAGGTGACAGCCTGGGGCACACTCTCCAGGCAGCAGCCCAGCCCTACCTCTGAGTCTATCCCCCCATCCCCTCCCCAGACCTCTGAGGTTAAGCCATCTTCTCCCAGAGGCCCTGGGTACAGCCTACATGTCATCTGGGTAGAAGCAGGACCCAGCCCAGGCCTAACGACTCAGAGAAGGAGTTCACTAGCTGTCACCTTGGAGAGCAGGGACAAGCTTAAGGAAACGAGGCCCAGGAGAGGCAAGTTCTGGGTGTTGGAGGATGGGGGGATCAAGGTCCTGACGTGGCTCACGTCCTAGGAAGAGGCCAAACCAGAGCAGGGCTGTGAAGCAAGCAGTGTGGGGACACCCGGGGCTAAAGGCAGGGGGGCTGCAGAGGACCCCAGACAAAGTCAGGACCAGACCTCCACATTCATACCTACACTTGATATTGTGCAAAGGGTGTGCACATCCTGGACTTGAGGCCAGCAGGGTATGTGTTCCCACCCACAAACTGTGTGACTTTGAGACAGTTACTTGATTCCTGAGTCTCTGGCTTCTCATCTGTGAAATGGGCGAGGCAGCCAATCCCTCAGCTGCCTCCTTGGTTGGGGTGAGAAGCAACTGACCCACAGTGGGTCAACCTTGAACCTCACACACATACAAAAACACCCAGAGACACGTGCCTGGTTGAGGAACTAAGGTCACACAGTCCACTGGTGGCAGGGCTGGAGTTCATATTTGTATCCCCATCCTCCACACCTGGGATCTTCCTGTTTTCCCAGTTAAAAAGTTATAGCTACCTTTGTTCCTTTAGAGTCACATTTTTGGAGAGCTTATGATGCACCAGATGCTGTGCTAAGCACTTTACTTCCACTGTCTGTTTTAATTTTCAGAGCAATCCTAGGAGGTAGCCATTATGATTTCTGCTCCACTGATGAGCAAACTGAGACTCAAAGAGATGAAGGGACTTCCTCAAGATCACTGAGCTCGCTGAGCCGGAATTAGAACTCTGCAGCTGTGTACTTAACCGCTATGCTGGGCTGCCTTAGAATAAGGTGGTGGTGGGGAGGGTCCTTAATTTTAGACTTCTGTTCACCCACCTGGAGAGGGAAAGGAGGTGAAACACTATGACAGGCATCTAAAGGGACTTGAAGAAAATCCCTGGGACAGCCCAGGTCCTCCCCACCTTCCATCCCAAGCCTTCCTGGACTTAGAGGTAGTCACTTTTTAACACTTAAGTTCTCGGCCCCTCAAAGACATCTTCGCGTTTCCTTTCTCTTCTTCAGTGAAGGTTGCCAGCCTCTCCCCCAACCGGGTCTCACTCACAATGCTGGGGATAGATACTGACCCCAGCGACCCAGTCCTCTGTTTTGAAAAGTTAAATCAGATTAGCTCATTAATGACCTTTGCAAATACCTCCGCGGTGGGCTGGCCTCTGTGAGCCCCTCCGCGGCCTCGCGGGCTGCTGGGCCCGGCGGTTAATGAATGACTTGGGCAGGCTGGTGCAACAGAGGCCCTCTGTGAAGCCAGAGGCACCCAGGGGGCGCAGATCATTAATAAATATTGATTTGGCTCCAAGGGAAGCAGCCCGCGGGAGAGCTGGCCCTGGACACCCACGTCGTGGTCTCATTATGCCGGGTCAACTGCTTAGCCCTGACGCCAAGGGGCGGCTGGCTCAGGAGTGCTCCTGAGCAAAAGGCCCCCACGGGCCTGGCTGGAGCCTGCTTCCTGGCCAGTGGGTCAGAGCCGGCCTATTAAATTTATAGCAGTTCAAGGTGCAGGCTGAGTCTCAGCCACCCGTCCCTCCCCAGACGTTCACCAGCCCCAGGGGTTAGCCAACGAGGCATCCAGGCTTGTCCCAGACTTCTGCCTCCAGTCTGTCTCAGGGCAGCAATAAATCCTCCATTTCCTAGGCCCAAAATAGAAGGGTGCTTTCACCCCCTCCTCCCAGGCTCCTGGGTGTCTCCTCTGAAGCAATGACCTCCAGCCCTGCAGAGAAGCATTGGCTGTGCTCTCCCAGGGGGAGAAGGGGTGGTGTGCCAACATCCTGCAGTACAAAGACTTTTGAGGGTTTTATTTTTCTCTTTGAAGGGGCTTCTACTTTCTTTGTGGAGAAGGAAGGCCCTTCAGGAAGGCCTTGGCAAGAATGGGTGAGCCAAACGCTGGCTGATGGCACTAAGCTGTTTCTCTCCTCCCCCTGGACAGAGCGGAGGCATGGGAGGTTCAAGGCCTACTTCTATCATTGACACCACCGGCAAAGCATTTGATCTCTCCAGCCACATGCTGAAATGAGAATGAGAACCGGATGAATAAAAAGGACCTAGCAGGAAGTAAAGAATGAAACGAATAAGTGGGTGGAATGAATGAATGAACAGGTGTGAAATAATGAATAAATAAAATGACCTGCACGGTCATTTATTTCAATCAGCAACCTAAATTGGAACTCTCCTCCCAATATCTTTTTTAAGTTGTCCCATATCTCATAAACATGTCTATGGCAAGTTGCCCACTCTATCCCCAAATACCGAATTCTGTTTTCTGAGACCTCATATTACCCTGAGATCTGATTACCTGCTACTTACAACTGGAGTTATGGTGAACCTACATTGGATCAAACAGAATAAGTCGACATGTATACAGCCTCTTCCATATAATGGCTATCTCCCTCCAGGAGCCCCTGCCTGGCCTTGCTCCCCCTCTCCCTCCCACAACCAAGACTGGCTTCAGTCTACCTCCTAAGTGTTCCTGAGGCAGGTCACACTGCCCCATCCCTGCATATGCCAAGCCATACAGCTACCACCTACTCGATTATAAGACACGTGAGTCTAGTCACCACGTGTGTCTCTCTTCCTCCTGCATCCCTATCATGTGGCTGAATGGGTGCTCAATAAATACAAGTTGCATGAATGAATGATTTGCTGAATTAGGGCATAAATGTGAATGAAAGGGAAGAAGGTGGTAAAGCTGACTCTGTGGTTTTTGAGAAGGAGTAGTAAGAGAAAAAAGAAGAAAATCCCAATAGTCAGGATTTTAACAAATAAGGGCCACATAATTTATAAAATACTAAAGAATTTTAGTGGGGATAATGGTGTCAAATGCTATAAAAATTTCAAAGAGGATGAAACAAAAAGAGGCTACTGGTTTTGGTGTTGTCAGCATGGTGAGGAAGAAGAGAAGAAAAAAAAGGAAGGGAGGAAGGGAAAGAAGGAAGGAAACCCACACGAGAAGCTGGCCTTCCATCTCCTAGAGCAAGGCTATTTCTGGTATAACACACAGCCAAGTGGACAATGTTAAGCATCAAAACCATGTTCATAGGAAGTAATATTTGGAAATGAGAGATTATTCCCAGGGCGCCTCACATCATCCCACACAAGAAGTTGTCTCCCTGGCTGCTAGGTGAGGCTGGCCCCAGTGAGGGGGAGGCTGCCACCAACTCCCTATGCATTATTAGCCTGGCTAGCATCCACACTCATGTTGCTGGTGGTAGTAAATAGCCTGATATTAGGCTGGGGTTATAGATCATAGAACTCCCTCTGAGGAGGGAGGATGAGGCCTAAGGATGTCTAAGATCAAAGCCCTATTCAAACTCAAGCAAGCTCAATTCATCAAACACCGTAACATTCAGAGTATCTCACATGATCCCCTCCATGACCCGAGAAAGTGGCAGAGTGAGTCTTAGCTCTGTTTCACAGAAGAGGTAATGAGGTCACCCAGCTGGTAGGGGGTCAGATGGATTTCAAATCTAGTTGGCAGTGTACAGCTGGTTCTTAACTGTAAATTCATAGCTCTCTCTGAGTCACTAGGATACTCCCTCAGTCCAACAGGAACGGCAAATTGACGTTCAGTTACAATCACTGCATATCATCTTATTACCTCCTCCAACTGAGGGGACACACCTGTCACACGGAAAAAAGGTGTTCTCAGTCTAATTCTTTGTAACTTTCACAATCTTTTGGATTGACCCAAATAGAATGACATGGTGCCCTTTCCTTCTCAAAGATGAGGAGTTTGGGGATTCTGGCCTTGCCTCAACCATAAGATTCATTGGGTATCCTTAGGAAAGACTTAGGGAGAAGTTTACTGACCATTTTGCATGGATGCTTCATGCCAGGCACATTATGCAAATTATATCATAGAATCTATACAACCACACTAGCACACAAACATCTTCATTTTACAGATGAGAAGAGGGAGGCCTGCAGAAGGCAAGCAACTTGGCCCAACAGCTACAGCCCAGGAATTGAACTGGAACAATGAAGACTCCAAAATCCATGCTGCCATTCAAGTTTACCTCTCTGTCTCATTTCCTAAGAGTGAAAATGAGAATAATGTTATCTGCTTACTCTAGATATCTGAGTTGGCTGTTGCAAGGCTTACATGACACAACCTAATTGGGAAGTAATTTTGAAAACAGTGGATTTGACACACAAATGAGGAATCCCTCTTAGAATGAGAGCTTGCTTATAAGTTTATGATCTTCCTTAGCTTTAAGCCCTGCGACCTGGCAAACAGACTGGGCTACCGAAAAAGCATTTGCTCTGGATCTTCCCTTGCCAGTAAATAGAGCTGCCTCTGACAGACTGCAAGGGAGCAAGCCCTAGACCAGCTTCTAGCTCCCGGGTTGGTACCACCTCCCCCTGAATGGGCTTATCCTCTCAGCTGCGGGTTTGCTTGTCTCAATGAGGCAGTCTACCAAAACAAAAGTCCCATCCCCAGCTGCCAGGACTTATGGCAACATCAACACATCCAGCAAGCATCCAGGTAGACTGAAAAAGGCCATCAATCCTGTGTGTTTTTACAAACATGCAGGTTCTTGGTCTCCTATGGACCCAGGGCCACGAGCACCTACAGCCCTGAGAGGCACACTTAGGGCCAAGTGAAATGTATGCATGGGAGAAGGTATGGAACTGAGAAGAGGACAAAGGGAAGAAGAGAGAGAGAGAAAGCAGGCACAGGTGGGAAGGGGGAAACCCCCCCCAACCATCTGGAGCCCCCTCCTGCCCCAGGCACCTTCTCTCTAAGGGCTCTCAACTCTGTGGGAGCCATGACCCCTTTGAAAATCTCTCTTAAAAAACAGGCATGTGTACCATTTTACCCACAATCCTAGGGGCTTTCCAGACTCTTCCAAGGAATCTTATCCTTCCGCCTCCCACAGTTGAGCTGAAACTTCAGCCTTATCACGGTGCTGCTTTTCAGGGCAGCAACACTGAAACAGACAAGAGAAAGCTCAAGAGGGCTGGGAAGGGAGAGGGCCATATAAGACGGCAGGAGTAAGTCCAATGACGTTGCTTTTGTCTTCGCACAATATTTTTTTCCCTTAAATCATTGCTTCAGGAATTGATCCAAATAAAAAAGACAAAATCATGAGTGTCCCAGGGTAGATAGGTAGGTAGTAGATAGATAGATAGATAGATAGATAGATAGATAGATAGATAGATAGATGATAGATAGATGAATAAATAAATAAATAGTCTTTCTGCTCCCCACAGAAAATAGTAGTACTGGCAGTCTGGACTCACTTTGCTTCCACACCAGGACACTTATAATCACCACAACTTGAACAAAATCCATCCAATGTCCATTTGCACTTGGAAAATAACTCCAAACAGATAAATTTCTCAAAAAGCGGTGATCCTATACCTCCATCTACCCAAGACAATTTGTCCATCTGCTGCTCCTGGCTGCAATCTGTCCCCATGTAGGAATTTTCCATCCCCCTCTAAATGTAATGTCATGCAGAAGACTCAAAGCGAAAGGTAAAAGGATTAGTAGGTTGATCGATGGAAGATATTAATGCTCTTTCATGTTGGGTTGAAGAGGGATTTGAGGTCATCAGGAGAGGATAGCCGGAGAATAGACCTCAAGTATTCAAAAGACTCTCTGGATTAAAATCCTATTAAACTCACATCAGCTTCTCCAGGAGGCATTTTAGGAGGTTGGGGTTTCTTTAACATGTCACCATAATTAACCTTCCCTTAAGCTGTTTTGGGTGGGGAACTTTAGCAATTAAGAAACTGAAAAGTTTCATTTTCTATCACCCACATGGCCTTTTGAATGGTTTAAAGACAAGAATGGAAAGTGGTTTAGCCTAATTGATTTGAGGGGTTCAGATCTCCCACTTCAACCTGCTGTCAGACTCGCCCCTGAGATCTGAGCCCCTCAATAGAAAGGGCATTTTGTCGAGTGAAAGAATCAAAGGTTCTGCTCTAGGACGATGTTTTCCTCCCTCTAATCATTCTCCCTCTGAGTTCTACAGAAAGAACAACTCTGCAAAGGGATGGTTGTTTCCCCTGAAAAGACCTCTTTCTGGGCCCAGACTCCAGTCCACAAAAACTACCCCAGAAACCCAAAAGGCCCATCCCTCTTAGCAGACGCAGCTTGCGCATCTCCAGCAGCTGTTCCGTTACGTGGACGTGAAGTTAGGAAACTGTCAGGTAGAGGCAGCCAGTATGGGATGGAGTGACCAATCATGTGAAGAAATAAGGGTCATAAAATGTGTTGTTTTAAAGAGTTAGTCTTAGCAGTTTTTTCTTCACTAGGTAAAATGTCAACCCAACTTCAAGTATCAACGCCCTGCCATTTTGAGCCCTGCCGGGGAATCGGGCCTGTGCTACATTCAGCCTCTGATAAGCCCAACACTGATTACATGATGCCTCTGTGTGAGGACATTGGCTTTTTCACTTTCACACTTGCTGTGTCCCCGGAGTTAAGCAGCGAAGAGGCCAAATTCCACCAGCCTTGTCTCCATGAAGGCACCTGGCCCTGTACTGTATTAACCTGGGTGTCCCGTCTCCCTCGTCAGCCTCTGAGCTCCTTAAGATCAGGCATTGTCGACCCTCTCTCTCTCCAGCTCCCAGCACAGTGCCTGGCACAGAGTAGCACTTGACACATTGCTTACCCACAACTGCACAGAATTCACTCTGTGCCTTGAGGCAAGTCATGGCCTCTGTTTTTCACGATGAAAAATGAAGGGGTCTGCTGGGCTGCATGACCTCTGAGGTCAGTTTGTAGTTCTCAGACTCTCTGAAAAAGTAGCTGTGTACAGGCTGGCTTTTCGTGGCTCCTGTGCTCAGGCCATTATTTGTAATGACAGTGATGATAATGGTAAGAATAGAGAACATCTATTAAGCCCTTAAACATGCTCTGCATTGTTCTCAATGCTCCACTCATGTTATTTCATTAATCCTGTGAGGCAGAGACTCTTGTTACTCCTATTTGATACAGTGGGAGACTGTGAAAGTCAGTAGTCTGCCCAAAGTCACACCAAGTGTGATGTGCCGCAGTTCTGAAGTCTGGGCTCCTAACTATTCTTCCACCTCCCCCTTAAGAACCTTCTTTCTGAACCTCCAGTTCAGGCTGCCAGCCCTTCAGATGCTCTACATACATCTTCCCCGGCTCCCCAAGGGGCCGCCTGCCTGCCTGTCAATTGCTTTGATTTCCTACCCCAGGGCTCCAGCTGGCCCGGCCTCCACCTGCTCCAAGCAGAGGCAGAGCTTGCCCCAGGATCCGGCAGGCCCTTTGTCCTGAGGGCCTGCAGCTCCTATTGGGAGCAGGTGGCCGGAAAAGCAAGAGAAGGCAGTCGTCAGGAAGCAGCTCGGGTGGTGGAAAGGGAAGGAAGGCAGATAGGACTGATCTGAGTTGGGATTCCAAGTGCCTACCCCCCAGTGACCTGAGCCCCTGTGCCTGGCTGTCCACCCTCAGCGAGGGCAGAACCCTGGGATGGACTTCCTTGTGTTGGTTATAACCACAGGAAGATGAGGGCAGGAAAAGAAGAGAGATCTCCCAGGAAAGCCTTGGAGGTACCTTTCAGAAAATGCTTCAATGGCCTGTGCAAAGAGGTGGGTCTTGTCTCTTTTGAAAGCATCTCTGCCAATTAAAATGATATTATCAGCTACAGAACCTAAAATCGTCTTGACCTAAAGTCTTCAGTGTTTTGGCAAAAAATCTTTTGATTTTACAATAGAAATTTTTTTTTATTATTTAGGGGAAAAAATAGTTCATCTAAGCAATTGCACTCCTAAGTATTTACCCAAATGAGTTGAAAACTCCTGTCCACACAAAAACCTGCACATGAATGTTTATAACAGCTTTATTCATAATCACCAAAATTTGGAAGCAACCACGATGCCCTTCAGTTGGTGAACAGATAAACTGTGGCACATCCATACAAAGGAACATTATTCAGTGATAAAAAGAAATGAGCTATCAAGTCACAAAAAGACATGGAGGAAGCTTAAATTCATGTTGCTAAGTGAAAGAAGTCAATCTGAAAAGCCTATATAGTCGATGATTCCAACTATACGCCATTCTGGAAAAGTCAAAACTATGGAGACAATAAAAAAATCAGTGGTTGCCAGAGGGAGTGGGTAAGGAAGGAAGGATGAATAGGCAGAGTACAGGGTATTTTTAGGGCAGTAAAACCATTCTACATGAGACTGTAATGGTGGACGCATGAATTATGCATTTGTCAAAACCCATAGAACTGTGCAATGCAAAACATGATCCCTAATGTAAACTACAGACTTTAGTTAAAATAATGTGCCGATATGGCTCATCAGTTATAAAAAGTGCACCACACTAATGCAAGATGTTGATAATAGGAGAAATTGGGGCAGGGAGAGGCAGGAGAAATGGGGCATCTGGAAACTCTCTATTTTTTTCTATGCAATTTTACTGTAAACCTAAAACTGCTTTAAAAAATAAAGTCTATTAAAAAATAGTTCATCTGAATATACTTTGGACCCTAAAAAGCAATCACCTTGTTCGTCTATATTCTTTTCAGGCTAATCACAATCATAACTGTAACCACATACTACCATGTATCCAGCCAGGCACTGTTCTGAGCACTGTTTATGGCATGATCTCATTTAATCCTCACAAAAGCCATATGAAAAATTGAGGTCAGAGCACTTAAAAGGGCTTTTGAGGGGTCTCAAAGCCAATAAGTGGAAGAAATAGGTCTTGAAGCAAAGCCTGCCCAGCTCCCAGCCCATACTTGTAATTCCTACACTCTATTGCCCTACTGCCCTCCAGGCGACATCAGTGGGCAGCATTTCAGTAAGTAGACAAGGGGGCAGAGCAAGTCTCAACAACTCTATTTAATCATTCACTCACAAATATTCATGCCAATCACTGTGCTAAACTCTGAGTATATAAATAAAAGTAAGAGGCTCTCCTTATGAGCAAGGAGCTCATAATCTAGTGGAAGAGACAGATAAACAGATGGCCAATGACAATGAAAGCCCTAGGAACAAGGGGCCAGGCAGTGCCCAACTCCAGAATTGGCATGTCATGAGAAGGATATGGGGAGAGCCCTCTAATTGGAATCAAGATAACTAGGGAATTTGTCTCGAAGATGTATTTACATAGAAAGCACGCTGGACACCCTAACCATCCCACCTCTGGAGACAGGAGCTTGAGAGCATAATGACCCAGGAATGAAAATATATGAAAATTACAGCAACAGAAAGAAAAATGACTAATATAAGAAATAGCTATCTTGAGGAAGGGGGAAAAGAACTAACATTTACTAAATGTCTAAAATATGCTACACACTCGTCTAGGTCCCTAACCTACATCCTCTCGCTTAAACCCCCAACGGTCTTCCAGGGTAGATATTATTTTTACCATTATTTTAAGAAGTGAATGTAGAGTAGCTTGTGTTGCAAAATTCCTCTACTTCTTACCAGTGTCTTTCTTCTTATCCCGGGAAAGCTCATGCACCGTGGCGCCAATGTCATGCCTCAAGATCTTGATGATGTTCGCCAGGACAGGCATGCTGCGTTTATCCAGATAGGTGAAAAATTCATACTCATCTTTCTTTAAACGTGAAGGTCTGGATTCAATGTGGGTCAGGTTTATATCATTCTCCTAGAAAAGAGAATTGGGAGTGTGAAGGAGACAGTCATGGGAATTAACACAGACCATACACGCAAAACACACAACACAACAAAATGCAGAGAGGTAAAGAACAGGATTCTTTTCTGTGGGAGCAGAAGAAAGTCCTTAAAGTTGCAAAAGTTGTTTGCTTTTTCTTCTGCAAAACCCAGTAACAGATGGCAGGAGGTGGGGGAAATAGTTTAAATCCCCCAGAAATTTAATTACGTGGAAATCTGCTAAAGGCCTGGAGTAGCAATCACAGGATTTTGGTTTGGTTCAAATGTCTAGGACAGTGATTGCCAAAAATATTTACATAGGAAAACTTCCTTTCCCAAATGAAATCCCATAGAATCTCAATAATAATATCTCAATAAATAAATAATGTAGAAGAAACGTTGTTCTGTTGAATAAGGTCCACAGGAGTCAGGCTTACTGGGTTTAAATCAAAGTTCTGAATTATGTGGTCTATGAGACCTTAGACAATGTTCTTCCCCATCTGTAATTTGGTGGTATGAATGATAACTGCTGCGTGAATTTGTTGGGAACGTTGGATGAAATGATACATACACACTGCCATGTACATGGTAAATGCTCAGGAAAAATTATCTAGTATAATTACCATTCACATTATTATACAACTACTTTTCATTCAAGTTATGCAACAAATATATATGGAGCACCTACCGGGTACCAATCACTCTTCTAGGTGGTTGGGATACATCAGTGAAGGAAACAGACGAAGATACTTCCCTTTATAAAGCTTACACTCAAGTTGTGGGAAGACAAATATCAAACATAAAATACAGCTGATTTATAAATTATTTTATGATGATAAGGGCTAAGGAAAAAATACTCAGCAGAGCAAAGTGAAGGGGACAGACAGTCCTGGGTGGAGTGTGGGTGACTGCAGTATTTAACAGGGTGGACGCATGGGACCTCATTGAAAAGGGAAGATTCATGTATAGGCTGCTTTTATTAAATGCTGCAAAAATAATATCACTTACTATTACTACTCAACTTCAATATCTTTAGCTGGTGATATTTTAGCTATTGTGGATTTTTTTCATGAAAAAAAGAGTCATTTTCTTAAATTGCTCCTCAAATTTAAATGCATGGCAGTCATCTGCTACTTATTCAGAAAGTCTGATTTCATTGACAGTACTGTTCTTTGTGAAGAAAACCAAGGAGCATTCTCTACACATTATTAATATAAACAAATAATAGGGGTCACCCCAAACATTTAAATGAATAAAACGTACCCTGAAAAAATAATATTTAACTTGAATAACTTTACAATTTCAAAAAACAAAATTCATCAACCTTGTAGTTCAAGAGGTATATCTTTTTCCTTGATTATTAGCGGCACGTGGTTGAAGGGAACATGGATAATTACAATAATGATACCTTTTCGCATTTGAATATCACTTTACAGTTTAGAATTATTTTCTATGACCTTCCCAACAATCCTTTGAGGAGGTTAAGGGAGACGTAAAAAATGACATCAGAGATGAAGGTGATTTGCCACAAGTGGCAGGAGAGAGGGGCCCATTTTTGCTAATTTCAGAGTCATTGGTCTTCTAACTACCCTATGTCTCCTGCCAGGGATGCAGTGAGCATTCCACAAGCATCAGCTTTTGTCATTATTGTCACTCTTATGCCAACCACAATGAAATGTGAACCTCTGGGTATAGTAAACACAGTAGTAAGTAAACCCACACAGGCACCCTTCCTGCTCTTTCTTCTTCATAATCCCCATGGGTGCATGATGGAGCCATTATTTATGGGCACCCACTGCAGAGAACACATCCCTGACAGTGGTGACCAGGTAACCCATTGTGAGAGCCCCAACTAGAGAGAGAGAGGGAATGTGGAGGACGGAATGCCAGAGACATTGTGGTGGCTCTGAAGCTTTCCAGACAAACAGAGGTAACTTTCTAAACAAAGCAAAGAGCAATGTCATCCTTCTTGGCTCAAGAAGAAAGAGAAGGGGCAAGCTCCACCTGCTATTTGCCTAAGTTGAAACCTCAAAAGAAGAGATAAACAATCCCTGCCTTGTGTAGAGTAGAGAGTACAGCAAACCAAGAACCAAGAGTGGACGCACCTCTGGCATACTTACTTGGGGAAGAGCACAGGAAGGTGGGTGATGTAGGGGGAGGGAGGGTGGGAGGGTGGAAGAAGGGCTGGAAGGCAGACTATAGGCTGTTAGTGTTCTCCACCCACACCCCAGCCCTAGCAACAGCACCTCCAGAGAGAAGCCTCTTACTCTGGGAATAGCCATAAAACAATTTATGCCCCGTGACTCAGTTTTTATAATTCTAGACACCTAATTTATGGGAAAAATTTTCACTAAAATTTGTAAGCTAACTGAACTCCTGTAATAAGGGAATGGTTAGGTGGATTGTAGTGTAATCACTCAGTGGAGATTATGCAACCATTAAAAAGCAAGTAACAGCAACAACACGCATAAAATAAAGTGTCAGTACTCACTCCAAGATATGTTAACAGTGCTGGTCTCTAGATGATGGGACTAGGGGTGATTTTGTTTCCTTCTTTCTCTTTTCTTTTTTATCATAGTTCAACTTTTCTAAAAACAACATTTCTTATCTTTATAATAAAAAACTAACTTTATCTCTTAAATGGCTATAATGACAACCACTTGGGGAAATATTTATGATGGATAGAGGTATGTGAGAATTAAAACATGTTTAAAAAAATATACCCAGGCTCCCCCAAAAAAGACTAGAGTGAAACACATCAAAATGAGTTATGATGTGATAACGTGTAACTTCTATTTATTTGCCAAAAGTCTTGTAATAGTACCCATATAACGAAAAGAAAAATATACCTTTTAAATGTGAGTGAAGTTTCTGGCTAAGAACACCCAGCCAAATTCTTTAAACTATTTCTTTCCCATTTGAATCAATTTGTTAATAATTACCTCTGTAGTTTGGCAGGCAATTTCCTTATTGGAGTTTTTCCAGCTTATCTGGATGGATCCTTAGATACCAATAATTTTGGTTGCTATGAGAGGCTTTAGAAATGAACCTCCAAACCTGATTATGATCATAGTTACCTTTTAGTAAATGAATTTTTATTTCTAAATAAGAGCTCTATGCAGGTTTACAAACTGATCTATACAAACTCACCACATCTTTGGGTGAGGGATAAAGAAAGAGGAACTCTTTCTGTTACTCCACATGGACATCTGGGTGGAGGCAAGTAAGGTTTAGAGTTAAACACTTCAAAGACAATTTCATGATTTGTCCAATAGTTAATTTACGCATAGGTGCTGGCCCCATGGCCTAGTGGTTAAGTTTGGCACACTCCGCTTTGGCAGCCCAGGTTTGATTCCCGGGTGTAGACCTACACCACTCACTGGCAGCCATGCATTTGTGGCAGCAACCCACATATGAAATAGAGGAAGATTGGTACAGATGTTAGCTCAGGGTGAATCTTCCTCAGAAAAAAAAAAAAATATATATATATATATATATATGCATAAAAGATAGCAGTGTAACATCTTAATTCATCAGGACTCTTGATCAGAGTAAGCAAAGTGAAATGAATTGTCTATTTTAATAAGGATTTACCAGAAACCCCTTTCTGTTCCTATCCTTGAGGAAAATCTTTCTAAAGGGAGATTGGTAACAAGCGGATAAAACTAGAGATACACAGAATTCACAAGAGTGAAAAATGGATTTGTCCTTCTGGATCTTTTCTTGACCTCAAGCTTAGGGCCCCTTCCTCCCCTTCTCCATTTCATTCCTTGAGAAAAGAAGGGTATAGTGGAAAAAGTGTGGGCTTTGGAACTAACCTGAGTTCAAATTCTGGTTCTGCTACTCACTACCTTTGGATATGTTAGTTGGTCATTCCAAACTTTTGTCTGTACACATTTAAAATAAAGATAATAATGTTACCTGGTAGTTTTGTGAGAAAAAGACGAAAAGCACCTAGCACAATTTTGTCTTCATTCACAGATACGCAGTAAGTACTCATTATACTCTGTCTCTCTCAACTTGGTATAGATACACATTTCCCTGGGAGGCGAAAACACTGTTTTATGCATTATTTTACTCTTTACTATTTGCTTTACCCTAAACTTTTCTCAGCTCCTTTCCTGAGAGCATGTTTCAAAAAGAAGAAGGAAAATCTGAGCATATTTTCAGATGAGGCTCGACTGGAAATGGAGAGCTTCTTGGACCACGACCTGCTGTTGCCTTAGTGTCAGCTTAAATGAAGTTATGTCCTGGCCTATTCCAGAGATTTCTGGGGGCAACATCAAACATTCACAAAGAATGTCCCAAATCACTAGTCTCAAGTAAACAGAGAGAAGCTTTCAATAATTCAACCCATCGAGCACCTTCCACGTGCCAAACATTTTTCTAGGTGCTGGGATCCAACAGTGAGCAGAGCAGGAAACTCCCTTCCCTCCTGGACCTTATACTCTTGAAGAAGGAGACAAACAGTAACTATGAAAAATAAATAAAATTTACAGTCTTCAAATGCAATGGAGAAAAATAAAGCAGGAAAGAGGGACTGGCTATTCCAGAGGTGCAATGGAGGTGCTATTTTAGACAGTGTGGTCCAGAAGACCTCAAAAAATAAATAGGTGACATTTAAGCATAGACCTGAAGTCAATGGGGGAACAAGCCATGAGGGAACAGCAAGTGCAAGGGTCCTGGGGTAAGATGGGGTACAATATGAGTGAGGACCATTAGTGAGGCCAGTGTGACTGGGGCAGGGTGAGCAAGAGGGAGGGCAATAGAACATGAGGCAGGGAAGTAATGGGAACAGACCATGGAAGGCATCATTGGCCATTATCTCAACTTCGGTTTTCACTTCAAGTGAGATAAGAAGCTATGGGAGCTAATTAGGCAGAAGAGAGACATCCTTTGACTCCTGTCTTAAAGGGAGCACTCTGGCAGCTGTTTTAAGACTGTAGTGGGGCAACGGTAGAAACAGTCTGGAGGCTACTACAATATTTGGGAGGAGAAATGATAGCTGCAAAGATTAGAGAAGAAGGGTCGTGGAGGTGCCAGCAGGGCTTCATTTATCTCCTCTTGTGAGAGGTCCAGAACAGCCCTGGTTGACCAGGAGTCTGGAAATTAAACATCCTGGGATTAACAGGAAACCAAAAATATTCTCAAAAGTGTGAGCAACACAATTCAATCCTAGACAGAGCTCAAGATTATCCTCTACTCTACTCTGGAGGAGGAGTTCTTGGTGCGTTCAGGCTGGACTTTCTGTAGGATTCACACCCTTCAGACCATGTTTTGGGATCCCACTCTTGCTTCCTCTGGGAGTGTCCCTGTTGTAATCTCTTGGCCTTTTCTTCCCTCAGTTTTCTGCCTTTTTATTAAATTATTTCTTCCCCATCCTCCCTTCCATGTAGTTGGGGTTGCGTCCAACTCGGAGGAGACCCCTTCCTGGGGAGCAGCTTAATCCAGGCTCTTTTCAAGGCTTTAGAGAAAAGAACTTCCTTGTCCTTGTGTTCCTCTTTCCACACCTTTTCTTGCCACCAGAATAAAAAAATTAAAAACGCCCTGTGACCTGTTTCCACCCAGGTTACCAGTGAGCAATCACAACTCTGTGCCATCAAAGGGCCACAGCGCTCTGCCTAAACGTTCATAACATGAGATCTAACTTCATAATGAAAGTTGAAATAGTAAGCTCTGTGTTGGTGTTTCTCAAATATGCCCAGCTCCCAACTCTTTAGCAGCTAAAAACTGTGCCAGTTTTCCATTTGATGCTCTTCACTCAACAAATAGGTTATCAAACCTGTACAAAATGTTTAGTGCAGCACTATTTGTATGGATAAACAACAGATACAATCTAAATATCCACCACCAGGCAATGGTTGAAGTATAGTCACATGATGG
Source organism: Tapirus indicus (assembly GCA_031878705.1). Taxonomy (NCBI): domain Eukaryota; kingdom Metazoa; phylum Chordata; class Mammalia; order Perissodactyla; family Tapiridae; genus Tapirus; species Tapirus indicus. Next base: position 125,230,593 of record CM062920.1, on the reverse strand, counting down.
AATATATAAAGGGGAAAATTAATGAGCAAGAACTATACAGATAAATCTCAAAAACAATGGTCACTACCCTCTCCTCAAGGAAGAAAACTGAAGGAGAGTTACAATATGATTCCAATGTTATGAAGATTAAAAGCTTGCAAAACTGTGCCATATATCACTAATGGATCTGTCTATATAGCAAAGTGTAAAAAGATGCATGGGAGGGCCAGCCCTATGTCGGAGCAGTTAAAGTTTGGTGCACTCTGCTTTGGAGGTCCGGGATTCGTGGGTTTGGATCCTGGGCACAGACCTGCACCATTCATTAGCCATGCTGTGGCAGCATCCCACATACAAAATAGAGGAAGACTGGCAACAGACGTTAGCTCAGGGCGAATCTCCCCAGCAAAAAAAAAAAAAAAAAAAAGATGCATGGGAATAACATGCATCAAGTTAGATGAATAGCTACCTCTGAGGAGGGAGTGCACGGTGAAGGGGCACTCAGGGGCTTTCGTCACTAATGCAATGTTTTATTTCTTAAGCAGGGAGTGAGTTACATGGGTGTTCTTCATAGCATTATATTTTGGATTAAATAAAATGAAAAAGTCATCTAGATTGTAAGAGTTTTTTTTTTTTTTTTCTCCAGTGGAACTCAAAGCTCTTCTTATTTTGATTAAAGAAGAATTGTTCCCTGTAAACATTTTACTGCTCAAGAACAGGTCAGAGGGGTAAGTAAAAACAGTCCTCGTGACTCACTCTTGATCCTGTGCTGCTCACCAGGCCCAGAGGTCACAGACAGGGCCTTCAAGTCCAAACTTCAGAGCAATAAACATCATGGATCTGTGGTTGTCCCCTCTGCAATCCAGCCTCTGTCCCCAGGAACGCTGAGGTTGGCAGATGGTAAAGGATTTGAGGATTTCGTGCCCTGAGCACTTGTTTATTCTCTCACTTCAAGTCATTTGTTTCTTCATTCTGGAGTTTACTTCCCCTTTCTTCTCTCGCAGCCAACCTCTTCAGTTTCAGCTTAAACATTATGTCTGCAAGAAACTTCCCCGGCCTCCTTTGTCTCAAGTCTGGGTTAAGAATGCTCATGGAACCCTGAGCGCCTGTAAGTTCTATAGGGGCAAAGAATGGCTGCCTAGCTGACCCCACTCTCCTCAGCACCTTTATAGGGTCTGACAATAGTATATACTAACAAAACCTCGATTGAATGCATAAATGAGAGAGTATGAGCTCACTGAATATCTGATGAGGGGAAGAAGTGGGTCATCTGGGCAGAGGCTGAGCTCACAGGAAGTGAATAGGACACATATAGACTGTGCCTTTTCCATTTGTTTCCAAAAGGCCAGGCTACTGTGAAAATGGAGGGTGAACTCTGAAGCAATTGTTAGCTGTAAGTGTCTAGCCTACTGCAGCTTGCTTAGTCTGAACCTCTGTGTCTCCATCAATTAAGTGATGCTAATTGAGCATACCCGTGCACTTTGGAGCTCTGTATATCTGCCTGTTGGCTTGTTCCCTTCCCCAGAGAAACACAGTAAGGTGATTAGTGGAGTGCTGAGGGAGAAAGGGAGACCTCTCCTTTGAAACTTACCCCAGGAGCCTGCTTCTAATTTTATGGCCCATTACTAAGCCACTTGCTGTAAAGACTCTCAGGAGATTATTTTTCTAAGAAGGTGCGGGACATGAGCTATCGGAGGCTAAAAATATAGGGAGCTATGGAAAATGTTCAAATAAATGCAGAACTGTATTTAACTCTCAAATAAAGAATTGAGAGTTACAACAATCTACTGAGGACAGTGGGGCATTTGCAGGTTAGCAGGTAGAAGTTTTGGTATATTCCTAATCGTTTAGCCCCAATTCACTAACACATCTGCTTCACTGCCCCTCTACCCAACCAACACGTGTAAACATGGTACCTCTGTAACTCTGTTATAAATACCAAACCTACTGCATTGCATTCTGATGTTGTTATGAGCTGAGGTCTACAAAGCTACAAGCCCACTGGCAGGCAACATCACTCCTTAATGGGATGGTGACTTTAGTGCTAACCATCTGAGGAAAAGATGGACTCTCAGGCAGGGAGGCACACCTGGCCACACGGGGAGAAGTCTGCCCTCACTCTGCACACCTTACTTTTTCTTTGAGGAGCCAGGTTGCCTTGTATAGGCTCCAGTGGTTGAGGGCTAGGAAAGCTTCCACCATGCGGAGTCAGGTTCACATAGCTGTTAGTCTCTCGTTTATTACTCTGAGCATTTACTAAGAATTGCTTAAATGTCCCAGTTGCATCTCTCCTATGCTACAGGCCATCAAGGGATGGTCCTGCTCATTAAGCACGGAGGTGATTGTCATAGTACTTAGCAAAGGGATTCATGCGGTGCAGGTGATTCTTCCAAATGGAAGGTTTCTCCTTCCATTGCCAATCTCGGACGAGCTGGATAGATTTTCATCTTTTGTCTCTATCAAGGAAAGTTAAGTATACCGCACTTTTTGCTTTGATTCTGCCCTATCTTTTACTGGCTGTTTTGATAGTAGTAATGCTTAAAATTAATGTCTTCCAGCACCCATCCACAGTAGAGATGCTGCCTTTAAGTGATTTGAAATATGCTCCCTGTAATTTCTACACCTTCTTCTTTTGCCTCTGCAGTAATAGAAAATAAGTAGTATTCTTCTTTATGATGGCCCTTCAAACATTTGAGTGAAACTATTGTTTCCTTACCCCATCTTTCCTCTTCAAGCCAAATAATTCTAATACTTTAACTGTTTTTCATACAGCTAAGAATCTAAGAGTCCCTGATGCTCCATGACCATCCAAAAATATGGTGCATAGAAAGAATGAGAGAAAACATGTATTGAGCCCTTACTATGTGCCAGATACTATTATAAAAACTTTACATGTATTAATTCATGCATTAATGTCAATTAATATTATAATTAAGTAATGTTAATTATTACTCAAGTATAATACTAATTAGTTGGTTGATATTAATATTGATAAATTAATATTTCTTTATTATTTAGTATTAATTCACTTAATTTTCACAGCAGCCCTATAATACAGGATTATTATTATCTTCATTTTGTGTGTGTGTGTGTGAAGAAGACCAGCCCTGAGCTAACATCCGTTGCTAATCCTCCTCTTTTTGCTGAGGAAGACTGGCCCTGGGCTAACATCTGTGCCCATCTTCCTCTACTTTATATGGGACGCCGCCATGGCATGGCTGAGGAGCAGTGCATGGGCAGGCGCCCTGGATCTGAACCCACGAACCCTGGGCTGCCAAACGCGAACTAAACCGCTGCCCCACCGGGTGGCCCACCTTCATTTTTAAAATGAGAAAACTAAGCCACCAAGAAGTTAAATAACTTCCTCAAGGTTGTCCAGCTCATAGGTGGTACAACTGGGTTTTGAACCCAAACAGTTTGGTTCTAGACAGCATAGTCTTAACCCCAGTGCTGTTCCATTCCTCAGGGCCCCGAACCTAGGTTGTAACTGGTAGTCTGGAGCTCATAACTCTAAAACAGCATAAGTTCAGTGGAACACTGGTGCCTGCAAGACACTCATAGGTCTTCCTTGAACAAGGTCCCATGGCCAAACACGTTTGGGAAATACTGAGTGAGAAAACATTGAACAAGCTTTCTCTCTCCAGGGCTTCCCATAGTCTTTAATGTGTTTATGTGTATGATGGTTCTCCAAAATCTAGATGTAGAATTTTCCAGGCATATTTGCCCTTGGAACTCTTGTCTAAGGAAACACCTACAAATATGTAGAATTTGTTAAATATTGTTTAGGAATTAAAGTATAGTATATATTAAATTGAAGTATAGTTTAGTATATATACTATACTAAAGTATAGTACATATTAAATTAAAGTATATTTTGCCATTTATTACCTTTGGTTTCATTTTACATGGTCCAGAAGTTTAGTGCCAACTACACAATATAAAGATTTGGTCTCTATATTTTCATCTACCACTCACTTCTGAGTCTTATTCACGAAGATATCACGAGAGACAAAAGTACACAAATACACCGTGGCCATGACAATCCTTCTGTTTGGCAAGCTACTCTGCTTTTCTTTAACAGCCCTTCCCTGACTCCTGGTCATCGCTATTTGCCCATAAATGTTCACAAACTATATTAAGTAATCTATTCTAGATTTTTTATAGTTTTTGGAAAAAATATTTCAAGAAATTAAGGCTTCTGACTCTCTCTAGTCTTCTAACATCATCACACCTTCTCAGAGATTTCTGAGAGGGTTCATAGGTCACATGTGGAAGGAGTAAAGGAACAAATATTGTAGGAGCATCTTCTGTGGGCTCAGTCATACCATGCATTTTATATGGCACATGCGATCTCCTGGCCCCCTGGAGGTATAGATTATTAGCCCCACTTTGTAGATGAGTAAACAAAGGCACACATGTTAAACGACCTGCTAAAATCAGTGAGACCTGAGATTCAAACCCCCTAGTACAAAGTCTATGCTCCTTATACTCCTTATACCACAACCTGGGGCTACTATGATGTTTTGAACCAAAGCTTCGATCTCATCTATAGTCAAATAACTGATCCCTTGAATCCTTATAAAATCTTGGCCCCAGACAGCTCCTTGAAGTAACTGATGGGCAATGGGGTGAAGTGACTTGCCCAAGGACACAGAACCCCGAGTCAGGGCTAGTCCTAAAAACCAGTCATACTTTCTTATTCTCAGTACCTTGTTCCAGCATTTCTAGTTTAAAGATCATTCTCTTTAAAAGGAGAAGGCAAAGTAACTGTTGTGTTGTTCTGCTTTCTCATAGACAATTGGTTCTTCTCTGATAAAAATGGTAAGCCTGAGGTTTTAGAATGCTGGACCTAAGTCAATTTCTGAGGTTCTACCACATTAAGTGTCTACCTTAGGCAGGCTCCCGAACTCTCTGACCTTTAGTTTCCTCATCTCTAAAATGGGTATGGTACCACCCACCCTCACTGAGTGTAAAATATGATTTAATTCTTTACAAGTATTAAATATGCTAAGTATTGCATATGATTTAATTCTTGGAAAGTGATGAGTACAGTCCCTGGTGACAGCATGAGCTCCTTCCCTGGCAATAGCTTAGAGCAAGGATTCTCAAACCTGATTGGATATCAGAATCATTGCAGAATTTAAAAAAAAAATCAAAAACAAACAAAAATCCAAAGCCCACAAAGAAATGACTGAAACATTAATTACATTAGCTTTTAAAAGTTCAGTATGACAAATGATACCATAAACCCAAGTAAAACAAAACAGATGGGGAGAAAATATTTGTCACGTACATAACAGTATTCAGATTATATAAAATGTCAAGAAATCAGTGAGAAAAAGGCAAATTTGCAACAGAAAAAAATGACAATGTGAATGGACAAGTCACAATTTACAAGAGAAAAAAATCTAGTATCATGAAATATGAAAAGATACCCCATCTCACTCATAATCAGGGAAATGAAAATTAAAACAATAAATTAACACATTTCACTACTACATTGTCCAAGATTGAGAAGCAGGGATAAGCAAATATTCTTAAAGGTATAGAGAAATGAGCACCCCTATATTGAGCTAGTACCAATATAAATTGTTACAGGATATTTGAAGAAAACCTTAGTTTCTATAAAAACTGAAAATGCCCATAGGACCAGCAATTCTATGATTCCACTTCTAGGTATCCATCCTACGGATATATTGCATATTACATACCAAAACAAAAGAACAAAGATAAGTACTGCAGAATTTTCTGTGACTGCAGAAAATAGCAAACACCATAAATGCCAAAAATAGGGAGATGGATAAATAAAATATGAAAAACATATTAAGAACTACTCTCAGAAGGTTATGAACTTGATCTGTATGTATTAACAGGTAGATATCTCAAAGACATTGCATTCAGAAGAATATAGATAGCAATTCTTACTGAACACAATATGTAACAACTTGGAGGGTTCTACATGCATTAAACCATTTAATCCTCAGAACTACCCTTTGAAGCAGACAGTATTGTTATTCCCATTTTACAGATGAGGAACTGAAGCACAGAGACATCAAAGAAAAGAATCCCAAAGCCACAGCCCTGCCCCCCAAGAGCCTGTGTTCTTGACTGCTCTACTGAACTGACTAAAAGAGGTTGCAGAACAACCTGCATGGCACGGAACCTGTCGATACCAATATCGTTTTTTAAAGGACTGGATGGAAATGTACCAAACTCATAATAATGTTGCCTCCCCCAGGAAGTTTGCAGGATGACAGGATTAAGGGGAGATCAGAAAAGACTATAGCCATATCTTTCAAGTTCTGTTTCTTTTTAAAGGAACAATATGTTAATCTGTAGTTTCTGAAACCATAATCATACATGAAAAAACTGAAAGTGACTATGTCAAAATGTTAAAAGTGGTTGATTGTGAGCGGTGGAAATATAGGTAGTTATTTTTCTTGTACTTGGATGCCTTTTTCAATTTGAAAGAAAGAATACCTGGTAACAGATTCCACTCTCCCCAGAGAATGGGAGGATGGGGCCAAAATATTTGCATTTTTCAAAAACACCAGAGGTGATTGAGACATGCAGGGACAGCTGTATTTGGCAGAGGTGTGGGATGTCAGGGAGAGCTTGTGGGCTTTGGAACCCGAGATCCAGAGTTCAATCCCGTCTCCACCACACACTGGCCGTGTGATCTTGAGCAAGTTACTCAGCCTCAAAGAAACTCCGTCCCCTCAGCCATAAAGTGGAATAGTACCTTCTCCACCAAGTTGTATGAGGGTCAAATCAAGCATCATCCATGCCTGGTTTGTCACATAATGTGGTTCTACAAACACTAGAATTTTATTTTCTGCCTTCCCTTGGCAGCTTGAATGATTGCAACTTAACTGCATTTTGCCAGGCTGTTAATAAGGGTAGACGATATGCTGGCGTCTGCAATGTCTCGGGCAACTTCTGTAATACATTTGGGAAAAAAATCAGTACACACTAACAACGCTTCACCAATCACCCAGCACGGTGACCTCTCTTTCCTCCTCTGTAAAATAGGTATGATAACACTACTCATTGACCAGAGCAGTTGAGATTTTGAATAATGCTTTAAAAAGTTCACCCAGAGTACACATACAGACACACACACACACACACACACACACCCTTGGGTGCACTTCATCCAGTCCTGATAATTTAGTTACTTGTGGTTTATTTATTAGATGGAAAACATCTTGTTAATTTACTATTATTTAATTTATTGACTCTAAAGCCTGACCACTCAGAGGAAAATGCTGGTTAACCATAAGACAAAGGCTAAAATGTAACAGAGGAGTTTTTCACAGATATATTCTTACTCATGAATGGCTTGTCGTTCAGAAAGTGCTCGTCTCTCTTCTGTGCCCTCATTGCTTGTTCTCACTCAGGCAGCCATTTTTACCCCTTTGGGTAGCCAAGTTTAATTTTTTTTAAATAGACTTTATTTTTTTAGATCAATTTTAGATTTACAGAAAAATTGAGGAGAGGATAGTACAGAGAATTCCCATATACTCTGCATCCAGCATCCCTGTTATTAACATCTTATATTTAGTGTGGAACATGTGTTACAATTAAAGAACCAATATTGACTCATTATCATAAACTAAAGACCATAGTTTATTTGTATTTCTTTAGTTGGTATATAATGTCTTTTTTCTGTTCTAGGATCCCATTCAGGACACCACGTTGCATTTAGTTGTCATGTACCTTTAGACTCCACTTGGCTGTGAGGAGATATTCTCAGATATTCCTTGTTTTTGACGACCTTGACAGTTTTGAGGAGTATGGATCAGGAATTTTATATAATGTCCCTTAACTGGGATTTGTCTGGTGTTATCTCACGGTTAGACTGAGGTTATGGGTTTTGGGGAGGAAGATCACAGAGATAAAGGGCCATTTTCATCACATCACATCAAGGGTACATATTATCTATGTGACATCACTGTTGATGTTGACTTTGAACACCTGGCTGAGCTACAGTTGACTGAGTTCTCCACCGAAAATTTACTCTTTCCCCCACTTTCCATACTGTCCTCTTTGGAAGAAAGTTATTCTGTACCGCCCACACTCAAGAAGTCAGGAGTTATGTCTCCTTCTTTGAGTATAGAATATCTCCTTAAATGACTTAGAATTCTTCTGCATGGGAGGTTTCTCTTCTCTATTTATGTATTCAGTCACCAGATTTAATTTTATTAAAGAATTCAGGGTAAAAATTAATTGGCTCAAAAATATTCTTTCTTGAAATCCAGGGGAAAAGAGTAAAAACAAATGTCTAATTTCCTTTGCTCATGTTTAAATTTAATTCTACTCTTAATTGAATACTCGATACATATAAAACTGGGTAGGTAGAGGATATAAAGATGACTGAGCCAAGGTTCCCTACCTGAAGAAACTATCCTCAGGCCCAGACAGGAATGTATACACTTAACAAGGCAAATCATGTTGTAGTTAAAAGTAAAAAATGCTTTGGGAACACTGAGAAGATAGTACACAGTTCAAGGAAGGCTTGATGAAGAAGTCTGAGGCCAGGACCGGTTTCCCATGTGTGCGACCAGTGATTCCGAATGATTCTGGTTATGGGTGGAGAAACTGAAGCTCAGAGAGAATGAAAAGCTTACCTAAGGCCACATAGTTGGTTTATGGAAGAGTATGAGTTGAAAATGAAGTCTTTTAGCCCCAGATCTTACGCTCTTTTCACTGCATCCAACTAAACAACGACACAGAAGTCTGCTATGCCATTATCCAAAGCAGAAACGAACAAAAAGCACTTACCTCAAATAAACGCAAGACCTTGGCCAGTGCGCCAACTTCTTCTTTGAGTGAGAAGATCAGGGATATGGGGCCATTTTGATTGGAGTTGTCTTCAATATAGCTTGTTTCCTGCAAGATTAAATGTACTTGGTTGAAATGTTTCCCACAGCTTAGCGATTCATTCCTGGGAACCTCTAAGGAAGAGGCCAGCACGAACGCTCTCTTTTGGTTAAGCCTTGGAATACCATGAGCTACATATATACTACATAGAAATATAGACTGTGTGATGGGAAATAAGTAAGTCAAGGGCAGTGATATTTTCAATGATGCTCCTAGGTCAGATTTCAATGTTAGGAACTTCAGTTATTCACTGATGTCACCAGGCATCCTATAAATTCAATACCTTTTAATGAGTACCTACCAAGTGCTAAGTACTAATAGGGCTCTGAGAGATACAAAGATGAATAAGACAACGCCCCATCCTTCAAGAGCTCAAAATCAGGCTTAATAGACACATAGAGAACAAATCATATAACTAGAAAAAGATCCTAGAGGTAGTATAACATGGTTCAAAAGTGTCCTGGGAAACCACGGAGAAATACAGGGTGGGAAGTACTGAAACTACAATACACATAAGCTTTTGATTCCAAAAACCTAGGTTGGAATCCTTTCTCTTCCATTTACCAGCTGGAGCACTTTGGGCAAACCACTTAGCCTTCTTATTTTCCTCATCTGTAAAATCATGCTAATAATAAGCTGTGTCAAAACAGTATTCAGATGATGAAAAAAAGGTAAAGATAAAATAGTTTAAGTAGAAATTAAGAGAAGTCTATAAAAATGACAGAAATATTATAAATACACAAGAATGGCTTCTTGATCTTTGGCAAGGATCTCAGCGAAGCGTACATTTATTCCCATACACTGGGATCTGAGATATCCAATTGTTGAAAAAAAAGTCACAAACTACATAAGGGCAAACAATAACCTATTGGAGGATGGGTGTTTTAAATGAAATAGCAGAGAATGTCAAGGATCTAGTACTTTTTACATGCATATGACAGCAAACTAAGGTGGGATTAGGGTTGGCATTCCACAAAGAGTTTGCCACAACATTTGCCTCAGTTCTAAAATAATATATAAAGTTCTATGTGTGCCCACAAATAAACAGCTTGTACCTAAAACTTGGAAGAAAAACACATGTGGAATAATTCCTCTCTTATAAGCAAGCTAATAAAATCAGTGGAATGGATGTTACATCATCTCAGTGAGAAGGCTGTGTTGGTCAGACTCGATCAGTGACTTGGTATAAGAAGGCCTGCATGAAGACTGATGACCCTTAGTATGACATTCTTTGAATTCAGAAAACTCACATTTCCCCAAAACCTCATCTAAAACAGAGATGTGGGGAAAGAATCAAAATTACCAGCAAGTATGATTAGAGGGAGCTTCAAATGAGTTGGAAGACTAAACTGTTACATATCCCTATATGAACCAGGATGTTATCATTCTAAAAAAATTTTAATCTACCATTTATTAAGAGCCTATAATGTCCCAGACATCATAATAAGCACTTTATTTTAATGATCTTATTTAATTTTAATAATCTAGAAGGTAGGTTTTATTACCCTCCAAGTGCCCCCTTTTATTGATGACAAAATTAAGGCTTAGAGAAGTTAAGTAACTTGCCCATAGTTACCCAGTTAGCAGAGGAGCCAGGGTGGAAACCCATGCCATTTGTTCCCAGCATACTGCCTATGAATCACAACTTCTTGCAGACTCTACCCTGCCTTCTCCCTCTTTTAAACCCTGCAGAGATATGCAAGTGAGTCTCTGACGTCAGTCTTCTTCAACCAGAGAACACTAAGTCCTTAGTCCTTTCCAGTCCTTTCCGGTTTCCTTGAAATGACAAAAGAGTTTCATTTCCAGTTCACTTGCCAACATTCTCTTCTCCTGTTGGCCTCCAAGAAAAGTAACATATTCCTGATACACCTCAATAGATATCACCTGTGACTGGGGCAATTCAGACTTGAATGCATCGTGCTCAAAACTCCATCACTACCACCTCCCTACTCCGGTGTGTGTCCAGCCAATTACTAAGTCCAATCTGACCTTCTCCAGAAATGACTATCAGGGTCAGGTCCTTCTTTTGTTCCCACTACCACCACACTAATCCAGCTCTTAGTGACCTGTATTGATCCAGCCCTAACAGAATTTTGCTCCTGCCCTTCTTCTACTCAGCATTCTTCAAAGGCTCCCCATGGCCAGCAGGATAAAATATCTCTTTCTGATATTCAAGAGTTCCTTGGTGCCTCACCTCCTGAGGCCCACCCAAACATGTACCTAAAACTGGGAAGAAAAAAACATGCAGAACAATTACACTCTTGTAAGCAAATTAATAAAATTAGTAGAATGGATGTTACATCATCTCAACGAGAAGGCTTTGCTGGGCAGGCTTTATCAGTGACTCGGTATGGTAAGCCCTGCGTGAATACTGATGACCCTTATTCCCAGAAACCTCCTCTCCAACAAACTAGTTTCCTCCTTGCCTTTTCCACTCCTCATGAGAGTAAATGCACTGCATCTCTCTCTCCCCCCTTTCAAATATCTCAATACTCTTTCTCAAAAGGCCTCTTGGATCTCATTTCTCTCAGAAAACCTCTGTACTCCCCAGCCAAGGTGAACAATCTCTCCTCAATCTTTGCATTCCATATGGCTTCTGATGCCCACCTGGGACTTGATAATAATTGATTTACAGAGCTGAACTTGTCTTTAGAGTTCATCTAGTTCAACCCCCTCATTTTGCAGATGGAGAAACTATGGGCCAAAGAGAGAAAATGACTTACCTGAGGCCACACAGGTAGTGGGTGGCAGGTCAAGAACTCAGGCTTCTAAGTAGCAATCATTCTATACAATTCCCTCTGCTATAGACATAATTTCCATATTAAGGTCTCTGTTTCTTGCAAAGTAAGAACTTTACTCTGGTCCAATCACCAGACAGCTACTCAATACCACTCCTAACAGCCTGCGTGTCACCCATGCCTGTCCCCCTTCACTTTCTCCATTCACTCCAGACACTTTCTAAATCAGGGTCTCTCAATGAGTGTTCCTTGGATCTCCACTCCAAAATTACCTGGTGATTCCTTGTTCAAATGCAGATCCCTGGGCCCCACCCAAACCTATCAAATCAGAATATTTGGAGTAGGATCTTGGAATCTGCATTTTCAAAAGCATCCCAGATGATTCTTAATCATGGAAGATTTTGAAACCACTGATATACAGCTTTTTTTAAAAAAAATTATGACTTCTCAAATGTGTCTGCAAATTCACATTTACCATATAAGTCACTACTCTTTAGTGTTAATATTAATTGTTGAGTCTGCTGTTGACTGAGTACCCACTATGTGCCATGAATCATTCTTGGTACTTTTCACAGTTAATAAACATCATTATTGGCAGCAACTAGCACTGTTCTAAGAGTTTACATGCAATAGCTCATTTAGTTCTCACAATAGCCCCATGAGGTGGGTGCTGTTATTTTGCAAATGAGAAAACAGACTCAGTAAGGTTAAGTGGCTTGTCCAAGGACACTCAGCTAATGAGTGGCAGAGCCTGGATTTGAACTCGAGTCCAACAACTCCAAAGTCTGTATTCTGCCTCCTAGTGACAGACCCAACTGGGACAACAGCTCCCCTTTCCAAAGACGGAGGGACATTAAGTGAAAGGAAGCTCATGGAAGTATGTGAAATGGTGTGGCCCTGGGTGGATTCTGATTCCAACATTGCTATGTTGATCCAGCATGGAACCATGGGCAAATTTCTTCCAGAATATGTTTTTATTGGCTTATAATCTGTACCTTATTTGTTTCCTATAGACACGTGAGTTGACTTAGAAACACATACACATCCAGGGCGGGTAAAGGTAGGAAAGAGTAGCTCAGAAACTACAGAGGAAGAAATGGGGCAGGGATAAAGAACTTTACTAGGAACCAGGAAGGAAAGAATTTTGATCATTGAGTAATACATTTAACAATAGAAATCTATTCTCTTTGGTTGTGTCTAACAAATGCATTCATTGTCTTTGGAAAAGAGCAGTTTTCAAAATTACAAGCAATAACATTCCTTGGTAAGGATATTCCAGGGGCTTTCAGTTTTAGTGCTTTGGGGAGCCACAGTAGGAGGTGTGTATTTTCATGTGTGATTATACACACACACACATCTACAGTGTAAGACAACTGAAAACAAGATGCAGACATCCTGCCATGGACACACTATACCTCTATATGCCAGCTTTTTTTTTTTTTTTTCCCACCAAGAAAGATTCAACCTGAGCTAACATCTGTGGCAATCTTCTTCTATTTTGTATGTGGGTTGCCACCACAGCATGGTGTCCGATGAGTGGTGTAGCTCTGTGCCCAGGAACTGAACCCAGGCCGCAGAAGTGGAGTACACCGAACTTAACCACTAGACCACGGGGGGGTATTGTCCCTCTATACCCCAGCTTTTATCTACAGGAGGAGGCAGTAGGGTAGAGGAGCATGCAGGGTTTTGGAGTCAGATCTGGGTTTGAACACTGGCTTCACCATTCATTGCTGTGATTTCTGAGTTCCTCTCATCTTCTACTCCTTTTCCTGCTCTATTTTTCTTCAGGACACTTACCTCTCCACAAAATTATATGTTCACCTTTTTACTGTCTTTCTCCTCCGCTAGAATGTAAGTTTCACCGGGGCAGAAACTCTGCGGTGCCTGGCACACAGTAGGCGCCCAATAAATCTTTGTTGGGGGAATGAATGAGCCCAACACCTCTTGCAGGATTGTTGTGCCTGTTATATGTGTAGAGTGCATGACGTATCCTGTGCCCTCCAGCCTTATATCAGAATTATGCCCAGCGTGAGCTGTTCATCTGGGCTGGGAGCTCAAGAAGGCATACACTGTGTCTTTTTTGCAGACTGTCAGAGCTGGAAGGAATCTTAAAGACTATTCTAGTCCAAACCCTCTCCCCGTTCTACAGATACCAAAGTGAGCCTCCTCACCCCAATTAGGTGACTTTCCAAATACATCACTTAAGTAAACCAAAGATGAGAGCCCTGGTCTGCTGCCTTCATGTCCAGCATCTTTTCAAGATGAAGCTACACCAGCCACTCTGCGTGACTCAGTGCTCGTCCCTCCCGCCAGTGTTCCAGACACATTTTGTTGAAGAAAGAAATCAGTTCTGACTAGATGACATGGGCACTTCCCTCTGTTCCAGGAACTGGACTAACAGCTTTACAGACATGATTTCATTCATTTCTCATACCAACCCTAGGACGTGGGTATTTTTATTCCAATTTTCACATGAATAAACCTGAGGCTTTGCAAAGTTAATACCCTGCTTTCGATGCATAGGAGGTACCAGGGCATGCTCTAAATCCTCCTCTTACCCCCAGGCATCAATAGTGACGATTGTGGTTCTCAATTTTCTAAGTGCTCTATAAAGAAAGCTTTAAGCTCTCATAGTTCCCTAACCAGATCTCTGCCCCTAGCCTCCTCCCATGGTTGTGGAGGCCCCATTGCTAGCCACACAGAATCTAAATGACAGAGCCAGGATCTGTCTGACACCCACACCATCCCTCGTTGACATGAAGTTGTGTCTCCACAGCACTGTATACCATTTTCAAAGGAAGCTTTCCTCTCAGGACTCAAAAAAGTCAGTCCAAAGTCCTGTAGCCTCTCTAGTTATACTAAAACAACACTCATCCTCTCCTCTCCAGCCTCTAGTTCTCTAGATTGTTCTCAGTAATCCTACAGATGACAGGTGCCTATAGACCCACGTTATCTCCCAAGGCTGGGCTTTAAGTCTGAACCCTAGAACCCAGGAATGTGATAGGTCAATCAAAGAATGTATTCTGCAGTTGTTCGCCTTAAGAAAAGGCAACAAATCCTGGAGACTGGAATGTACCCTGGGCATTATCCCTAACTCACATTTAGGGTTCTCTCACATTCCAAGTCCAGGGCTAACTCTTGCTCATTTTCCTCTCTGTTTAATTTTCTCCTTCCCAGGTCTGAGTAAGTCTGAGACCTCTTCATGCCTCATTTTCTCCCAAAGGTGAAAAAAGGATACAATTTTGCCACTTCTATACCAGGCTAAGAGTACTTTATAAACATCATAGAAGAGCAGATCTAGAAGGACCCCATCTCCCATTCAAGATCGTTAAGGACCAAACCTTAAGGATCTGGTCTTGAGAACCAGATCCTAAGGACCAGATCCTTAAGGACTTAAGGATCTTCAGTGTACAGAAGATAGAGCAGGCAACAGAGAGGGACAGTGACTTATCCAAAGACACACAGCTAGTTCGTGGCCACTCTGAAAGCCAGATCCCCAACTCCTAAAGCAGTGTTTCCCCCCTCTGAAAGCCGCACAGGACAGATGTCCTCCCACTTGGAAACAATTGTTGAGTATATCTGTCAACTTCCTGGACATTTTCATCATCTTCAAATGAATTTAGACTTCGTGGTGAGCTTATGGAAGTAGGAAACACCAATATTCTTCAGACCTCTTTCCACCGGGGGCCAAACTCCCCTCCCTGCGCAGCGGAGGCCGGCTCTATCCTGGCTCACCTGTCCAAAGTCGGAGAATTTCCCGCTGAAACCTCGGTTCTCCAGGACCACAGCTGACATGCTGGCTCTCCGCGAGTGAGGTCTCTAGCTCTGAGGCGTCTGTAGCAGGCAGGTTTGCAAACAACACGTGGTGCAAAGGTTTTTAACCTGGCGCTAGGGAGGACAGGAGAGGTTCCAAGGTGTTTCTTGCCGCATGGGCCACAGTAACGCCCCCCGGGTGGGCGTTGTCCTGATGCAGTGGGCTCCAGGTCAGGTCAGGTCCTGACAGGGAGGGTGTGGCGGATGCGGGGAGGCAAGGCTTGGCTGCCCTCCCTGGATGGAGGAAGAGGCCAAGGGAGCGCAGCGCCACGTCTGCGCTGGCAATGAGACAGATTTGGCACTTCTGGGATTCTCAGAAGCACGAGAAGCGGGTTGTCTGCAATTGGAGTAAAACTGCCACCGCCTGATTACTACAATTACAAAAAATTGGGGCTGGCCGGTGGCGTAGTGGTTAAGTTCGCGGGCTCCACTTCAGTGGACCGGGGTTCGCAGGTTCCGAGCCTCGGTGCGGACTTACACACCGCTCATCAAGCCACGCTGTGGCAGCGACCCACATAAAGTAGAGGAGGATGGGCACGGATGTTAGCCCGGGGTCAATCTTCCTCAGCAAAAAGAGGAGGATTGGCAAAGGATGTTGTTCAGGGCTAGTCTTCCTCACCAAAAAGTAAAAAAAAAAAAAAGGAAATAATCATTTCTCCTCCCCCTGCCCCCAATAGAGGAAGAGCCAGGATCCTAATCTAGATTTTTTTTCTTTTTTGGCCTTTCTAATAACCACTAAGCAAACTACCTTTCTGTGCTTTGACTTCAGAAAACTGCATTTGGTCACCTTGTGGCCGCTGAGCACAGCTGCTGAAAACCAAAGGTAAATCCAGCCTTGTGTCCTCGAGCTATTTACACAACTGCTAGGAGCACCCAAATGAGAACGGTGGAGCCACCCTGCCAGGATATTTTAAGAATATGAATAAAGAATGAGGTAATGCAGTAAACATTTAGTACAGTTCTTGCCATATAGTTAAACACTCCATAAATAGAAGATATTATTTAGAAGTAGGTGATAACAGATAGTTAATGAGGACCTCCACCGTGTGTCAGGCGGTATTCTAGGCATTGGGGATACAGCAGTGAATGAAATAGGGGACCCTGCCTCCCCCGCCATGCTGCCATTCTGGAAGGGAGATGGAAAATAAATAAGTTTAAGCACTAAGCCTTCTGAAGAAAAGAAAATAGGGGAACCGGCTAGGAGTGAGCTGGTGGGTGTCAGAGAGTGGACTCCTTCAAGTAGGTGGGAAGATGTCATTCACCTCATTTTTTCAGATCAGGAAACTGAGAAGAGGCCCCCGTCGTCACCAGGAAAAACAAAATATAAAAAAACTGCAGAGTCAGAGGTTCAGAAGGGATGTGAAAAAAAATCAGGGGCATTAAGACCTTGAGTGCTGCCTAATAATTACCCAAGAGATGGTAATGGGCTGAGAGGAAACAAGCCAATAATAGAGGTTGCTAGAAATCCACCCCCTCCCCTCCCATGATTCTTTGACGAATGACCAAGCATCTGCCAAAAAAGAAAAAAATCTCAGATTTGAAATTCAAAACAAATGGATTAACTCCTGGTTCCACCACTGAGCAGCTTTGTAGCTTTGGTCAAGTCCATTCCTTAGCTTCTTTGTCTTTATGGGGGTTTCAAGAGTTGTTGTTTAGGATCCCATGAGCCTCTGTGATGTGCCAGGCTTTCTACTGGCTTCTAAGAACACAGTCATAATTAAATATAACTTCTGTCCAAAAGGAGTCCTTGGGTGTCTCATTAATATTTCCTAAGGCAAGTTGGAAGATTGGTATTGTTGAACATGGAAGGACAAGACCTTGACTTCCACCCTCAGGAGAATCTGTATCCTTTATCTGACTCCACTATATTTCTAGTGTGGTGGATACAAAATGAAGAGTTTTCCTTGGCCCTGAGATTGCCTTACAAACATCATTTCTTCCCTTGATGCTGCTAGGATACTAAGGACAGCAATGAATGTGACAGCACCTGCAATATAAAAGGCATGCAATAAATAAGAGCAAGCAAGAATAGCTACTTATTTCCATGCACACTATGTTAGACACTGTGCCAAGCTCTCTACATACAAGATTTCGTTTTTTCTGCTCAACAACCCTATGAATTTTGCATCTCCACTTTATAGGTAAGGAAACTGAGACCTGGAAGGTTTAAGTTAGTAGTCCAAATTCAAATTACATTTCACCCAATTCCAAGGCACTGGCTCTTAAATACTCTTTCTTTCCTTTTGAACAGTGATTTTTAGGATGGCAAAATAATAGCACTTCTCTTTTTTCCTTACACCAGCTAAAAATGGAATTCTTAATCCTATCTTACATAAAAATGCCCCAAATCTAGGTTGGGAGGAGAACACACTTAATTGCTACTCAGAGAAAAACACTAATAGCTTCTTAAGAAAATTATTCTAGCAAAAAAGGTGAAATTTATCTATTCACTAAGATAAAAACACACTTAATATTAGATTGCTTGTGATGTGAATTTTGTAGACCATTTTTAAACTACCTGTTTAATTTGGATAGAATACAATGTGTTGCTGATACCAATGAGGATGGTGTGGGATCCTAAGAAAATTGCATTGGACAACAAGTCTAGAAGGAGCATCCAAGAATTCAGCCTGTAAACCACTGAGATATTGTGAATGGCCACAAAGAGGTGGACACCATGCCGCAAGATGTGCAGTTTGTACCTGGCTGCACAGTGAAGAGCTGACCTCCATTGCTTTGGAAGTTGAAGATTTCCCAACCACTGAAGGTTATCAATCTCTTTTCATTTAACCTCATATTTAGAGGGTTGAGTTAATCATAATCTATGAGCTCATGGCACAAAGACAAAACCTCTGGGGCCCCTCTCTTGTTTTATTAAGTCATTCCCTTTTATCTTCATTCCCCACTCCCACTCCCTTCCCCCAGAGGTGACCTTTAATATTTAGCCTTAGATTTTTGAAATGCTTGGAAATATTGGTGCTCATATGTATTTTTCATGGATATGAATGATGCTGTAATATAGGTTTACTGTAGTATATGGAGGTACTATAGATTTTATAGTTTCTAACTTTTTTCTTTCAATGTTGTTCTTCAGATCTAGCCATGTTGTTGAATGGACATCTAGTCCTTAGCTTTTTTAACCAGTGTAGAGTATTCCAGTGTGTATCTACCACATCTGACTTCTCTATTCCCCAGTGATGGGCACCTAGGCTGTCTCTAATTTTCCACCCCCCCCCAAACGATGCTGAGATAAACATCTTCATCCTTGTCCCCTTATAAACCTGTGTGAGAATTTTTCTGGGATAAAAAGGTGGGGTCCTGAATCACAGGGAACTTGCATTCTTTTTTTTTTTTTTAGTGAGGAAGATTGGCCCTAAGCTAACGTCCTTGCCAATTTTCCTCTTTTTGCTGAGAGAGATTAGCCCTGAGCTAACATCTGTGCCCATCTTCCTCTGTTTTGTATATGAGACGCTGCCACAGCATGGCTTGACGGGCAGTGTGTAGATCTGCGCCCGGGATCCGGACCTGCAAACCCAGGGCTGCTGAAGTGAAGTGCAGGAACTTAGACACTACACCACCTGGCTGGCCCTGGAACTTGCATTCTTAATTGCACAAAGTACTGCCAGATTGCCCTTTGGAATGGCTTGTACTAGTCCACTCTCCCACCAGCTCAGCAAAAGAGTTCCTGTTGCTGAGTATCCCCAATACCGGGCATTTTCCAAATGTCTGATTCTTCACCAACCTAATCAGTGTGAAGAGATATCTCCTTGCTCTTTTAATTCTGCCTTTCTCTTATAACAAGTGCATTTCAGCATCTCTTTACACACTTATGCCACTTCTATTTCCCATGCTGTGATTAGTTCATTATCAAATCCTTTGCCCGTGTTTCTATTAGGTTTCCTGTTTTTCCATGTTGATTGGCAGGAATAATGTATACGGTCTAGATATTAGCCCTGTGCCTTTCTCAGTCACTGAAGATACCATCTCTTACTCTATCACTGTCAGTTAACTGTCAACCTGTGTCCTTCCTTGGGAAAAAAGATAATTCTGATATAATAAAAATACATCTTAAAAAATTTTTTTTGTAGTTTGTGCTCTTGGGGTCTTAAGAGGCCCTTCTCCACCACTAAATTTCAAAGATATTCTCTTCTTTCTACTCTCATCATTAGAGTTTTTTTCCCCTCTTAGATCTTTCCTTTATATGTACCTCTTTTGTCTATGGGATATGCTAATGACCCGGTTGTTTTTTCTCCTCCCTCCAGGTCATGAGTCAGTTTCAACATATACAAAGGCTTTTCCCCATTGACTTTTTGTGTTAAGAGTTTCCTGAATTGAGATGAAAGGATCTCTTCTCAGAGATGCATAGTAGGAGACGCCTCTTTGACTTTTGGTACCATATGTACAGTTTTTCAAATTGCCATTTATACTTGCGTCTGTCTCTGAGGTTTAATTTTATTCCATTGGTTTATTCCATTACGTCTCCCTTTGTGTCATTATCATACTGCATTTATGATTACAGTATGGTTTGGTAGTATATCTTAATATTTGTTTGGCAAGTCCTCTTTCTTGCTCTTATTTTTCCCAAAGTCTACTTATCTATTAATGCCCACTTATTGTTCCAGCTGAAATTTTGATTGATTTAGCTCTTAATGGTTGATCTGGAGATACTTGTGTTACATAGTAGGAGTAATAGTAGACATACATACGGGATCCTAATTTATTATGAATGCAGCCAAAGTTTCTCCATTAGTATTATGTTTGATGTAGGTTTTTTGATGTTATAACCTTCATCAAATTTGTGAAATCCTCTCTGTGTCTAGTGTGCTGAGGTTTGTTTGTTTTTATCACAAAGTGTTGAATTTGACAAGTGCCTTTTCTGCATCTAGTAAGAAAATTATGTGATGTATTCCTTTTAGTCTATTAATGTGATGAATTTCATTGGTAGGTTTTTTAGATGTTAAACTCTTCTTGCATACCAGGATAAACTTCCTTTGTTTGCCTTATGTTAATTTTTATTACATTATTAGATATGGTTAGCTCATATTTCATGCAGGATTTTTCCATCTATGTTTATTAAAGAAATAGAACTGCAACTTTAATACCTGTAATATTGTTGTCTCATTTTGAAATCAAGATTACAGTACCCTTACACAAGAAGTTGTACAACTTTCCCCGTTTTTATAATTTCTGGACCAACTATAGAAGATAGAAATTATTTGTTTCTTGAAAATTTGGTAGGACCTCTTATAAATACACTGGACCTGAAATTTTGGGGAGCAGGAAAAGTAGTAGATTGTATTTCGATGTATTTTACAATTATTGGCATATTTATGTTTTCTGTTTCTTCTCATTTTATATTTTTCCAGAAATTGTCTGTCAACTTCTGAAAGAAACTAACATGTTACTGTTCATAACATTCTTTTCCTATTCTTTAAAGGTCTATTGTGTCTGTATTTGTTTTCTCTTTTGTGTTCTGTGTTTTGTTTATTTGTGTTTTCTCTCATCTTGCCAGATGTTTGTTCATTAAGAGTCAGCACTTCATAAGACGGATCTTCTGTAACATTTGTGTTGTTTTCCATTTCATTGTTTCTCTCACTTTTCTTTATTTCCTTGTTTGGGCTTGCTTTTTTGGTCTTTTCCCATCTTCTTAAGTTGAACACTTAACTTTTTTATTTTCAACCTTCATTTCTTAAACTGCATTTAAAATGGAATATTTCTAAGTCCTGTTAGTATTATTTTAGCTATGTTTCAGTAATTTGATAGTGTTTTTACTATTGTTCCGTTCTAAGTTTTGAATATAATTTTCTCAATAAACCCAGAGTTATTAGGAGTGTATTATTTAAATTCAAGGTACTTGGGATATTTTTAACTTTCCTTTTTTTATTTCCAACTGTATTATGTTATGGTTAAAGAGACCAGTCTTTATGATTTTGATTCTTCAGAGTTTATTGAAGCTTTCTTTGTGGCTAAGCATATATGGTCAATTTTTGTATATGTTCCGGTAGGCTAGCAAAGAATAGGTATTTTTTATGTCTTGGATATATGTATGTAGTTGGATATTTTAACATATTCATTTCAGAAATTAATATATCAATTAGACAAAAAGTTGCAGAATACAAATGATACATTCAGACATATTTATACTTAGATTATAAATATGTGTGTATGTATATATAACTTATGTTTTAATCTAACCTGATAGTTTCTGTCTTTTTATTAGGAAGTTTTACCCATTTACATTTATTATGATAACTTTTATGTTAGGACATATTCCTGCCACTTTATTTCCTATTTTCCATTTCCTGCACTTTTTATTTCATTTTCTCCTTTTTAACCTTCCACTGCAGGGTTAGATCAAGTTTTCTTTTGCTAATTTGAAAGTTATTCTTTCTAATTTTATTTCTTTGCTGGTTTCTATGAACTGAAATACTTGTGTCACTCCAAAATTCATATGTTGAAGCCTAATCCCCAATATGATGATATTTGGAACTGAGGACTTTTGGAGGTAATTAGGTCATGAGGGTGGAGCCCTCATAAATGGGATTAGTGCCCTTACATGAAGAGACATGAGAGAGCTTGCTTCCTCTCTCTCTATTCTCTCCCTTGAGAGGATACAATGAGAAGATGGCCCTCTGTAAACCAGGAAGTGGGCCCCCACCAAACAGTGGATCTGCTGGAAACTTGATATTGAACTTCTCAGCCTCCAAAACTGTGAGAAATAAATGTTTTTTGTTTAAGACACTCAATCTATGGTATATTTGTTATAGCAGCCTGAGCTAAGACGCTGGTTATCTCTAAGTTGTGATTTATTTTTTCCATTTAGATATAATTTTTATTTCACTTATTTAGTTTTGAAGAGGTGAACATTCATATGGATCAAAAATCCAAAAGCAGGGAACTGACTGAGTGGCATAGAGGTTAAGTTTCCATGCTCCACTTCTGGCAGCCCAGGGTTTGCAGGTTCGGATCCTGGGCACAAAAGAATGCACTGCTTGTCAAGCTGTGCTATGGCAGCATCCCATATAAAGTAGAGGAAGATGGGCACGGATGTTAGCCCAGGGCCAATCTTCCTCAGCAAAAAAGAGAAGGATTGGCTACAGATGTTAGCTCAGGACTAATCTTCCTAAAAAAAAAAAAAAATCCAAAAGTGGGGCCAGCCTGTTGGCATATTGGTTAGGTTCGCACTTTCCACTTCGGTGGCCTGGGGTTCACCGGTTCGGATCCTGGGCATGGACCTACTCACCACTCATCAACCCATGCTGAGGTGGCATCCCACACAGAAGAACTAGAAGGACCTACAACTAAGATATATAACTATGTACTGGGGTTTTGGGGATAAAAAAGAAAAAGAGGAAGATTGGAAACAGATGTTAGCTCAGGGCCAATCTTCCTAAAATAGATAAATAAATAGCTAAGATAATTTTTAAAAAATCCAAAAGTAAAAACATAAATAGTAAAAATTCCTCACACTCCCCTGTCCTTCAGGCACCTGATTCTCTTTCCAAATACAAACAATATTATTAGTTTTTTCCAGAGATATTTAAGTAGATATGTGTTTGTGTGTGTGCATGTATTCTTCCTCTCCCTTTCTTACACAAATAGTAGCATTGTATACATGGTTCTGTATCTTGCCATTTTAAACTTTTAACTTAATAATGTATCTTGAGATCACCCTGTCTACCATACAATGACATTTCTCATTCTTTTTAAATAGCTCCATCATAATCTTTGTATGGATTATCATAATTTATTTATTTCATGAGTACTCTGTTAATTAACATTGTTGTGTCCAATCTTTTGCTGTTACAAATAATACTGTAATGAGTAACTTTGCATGTGCAACATTTTACATATATGTCAGAATATTTGAAAAACTACTGTAAGTAGAATTGCTGTGTCAAAGGATATAGGCACTTATCATTTTAATAGATATAGACAAATTATCTTTCAGAGGGTGATCATATAATTTATCACCCAAACTGAAATATTTTGGTAGTGAAAAGAGGTTCTAGTGATAATTACCCTGAGACAATGGGTAAAAATCCGGACTATCACAGGCAAACTGTTATGTATGGTCTCCCAATCCGTATGGGTTCTACCAATTTACACACTACCAGAAAAATGTGAGAGTGTCTATTTCCCTATAACTTTTCCAATCCAATGTGAGGTTGCATACTTTAGTGTTGACAAACGTCAACGAGTAGTTTTAGATACACAGAAAGATCAGACAAGATCAGACTTGTTTGAGTAAATCAAACAAGTCTGCTGAGTCAGGATTCACAGCAAAAACGTCATCAGCATTATCTAGGGACAAGCAGGGGTGTAAGTTTCCGGCCTCCGGATTTCACCAGGGAGTACACACTTGTGGGTGGTAATACCTGATTGAATGAGAGATCTATCAGACCTTATGGAAGGTCAGTGCACCCCACCTTCACACCTACTTGATGACCATGAAACTAAAACAGTTCTGGACAGAGCCTTGCCTGGATCAGATATAATTCATCAATCTCAGCCATACATTGTGCAGGCTGATTAAGAAGCTTAGAACCAACTTCCCACTTATCACATTGAACCTACTCACACAAACCTAAATGGCTTGAGTCAAGAACATCTGAGAATGTATTGCTGTGGGAGCAGAACAAATGTTAGACACCCAGACACGTGACCTTTAGACCAGCCACTGAGCCCTCTCCTGCACTTATCAAATTTTTAAGTCTTTGATAACCTGGAGAAAAAAAACCTCGTTATAGTTTAATTAGAATATCTCTTATTTTGAGCAAGATGTCTATTTACTTTTCTGTGAACTAATTGTACTTTGGGTTATATTCCTGACCTATACTTTTTAAATCACCAGGCAGGCCAGAGGCCTGGGCTCCATCCCTACCCCCACCCCTGACCCAGATACACCACACTGTGGAATGAACATGTTTTCATGGAAGCCTCTACAGTTGTAGTCTGATTTAGTGTCTTCTGCCCCCCACAACAAAGGTGTCCAAATTCTGGTTATTTCTCTAATGGGGAGTTTTGTATGTACCTTGAAGTTTTCCACTGGGGGCCTTTAAACATGGTTCCATGGTCCAGGTGACAGCCCCTGACTTAGAGAGGTCCGTTTCACAGTAAATTGTCTCTTTGGGGGTCATCTCTCACCATGTAGCCTAGTTCAAGAAAAACATACCTTTGTCCTGCCAGTGGTGGAGTCCAGCTTGTTCTCACTGTGGCCATCTGTCTATGTTCAATATTCAAAGAAGCTACCCAACTTCTTGCCTTTATATATGAGTTAGGTGCAGTCCCTACATCCCCCAGATTCCAGAGGACATAGACCAAGTTCTCTGACATGTTCTTTTTCACCTCCCTAACTTGGGATAAGGTGAAGAGGAAGGATCTCTGAAAAGGAAAAAGAAATGTCACAGCACACCAACCAATGGAAAGAAAAATGTCACAGAACACTAACAGATCTCTCTTTAATAAAATTCTCTCTTTCCAGGCATTTGTGTTAGTCTCCCACTCTCTCCTTATAAATTGTTAAAGTGATGTTGAGCTGAGGCTTGCAAAATGGGCTTCGCCACCTCTCAGCATGTCCTGTAAAGAGAGTCTCAGTCTCCACAGCAACTACCACAGTCACATTTAACCGACTATTAGATTAGTAACTAAACCTATGGGTTTCAAAAAAATTGAGGTATTTCCTAAAATATTCAACTAAGTCCATGCATTTATGCAGAATTTAGAAAGGGGGAATATTGGGAGGCAATTTTCCTAGCATTTCTACATGTCTTGGACTATATTTTCAAGGATATTTGCACAGCAAACACCTTGGAAGCTCGAGAGAGTGTCTCCCTCTGGGTCTAAGGGCAGATTTGTTTCCTCACCAGTATGTAGATAGAGAACATCTCCATCCCCAAAGACATTCTGTGAAAGTAAAGTCTTTTTCCTCTCCCCAGAGAAAATCTACTTACATTCCAGGGTAGATAATGCCTCTTTTTGGAGAGGAGGATGGGGAAGTTGTCATCAGCCCCATATAAGATCAGAGTTTCCTAAACTCAGCATTTCTCAGCTGTGACACAGATCCAGTCTGTGCTTAGTATTTACCTGGATCCACTCTGCATTGATGCCCATGGTACTTGGGGGATAAGGGGAACCAATATAAACATGAAACTCAAGTTACCTATGTGTTCTGAGCAATAAACTGACTAAATCCATTTGGGCTCATTGCTTCCCTACTGGCCAATTTCGTGGAAGTGTGGCAAGTCAGCCTAGCAGTTACACTGATGTTTAGGAACTGCTTGACCCACTTGATGGAGAAGAAATGGAGATGTGGCATATATCGCTAGTGGCCCCATTTTCTTTCCTTTTCTCTCATGGAAATAGAAGCTCTGATATAGATAGTCAGCCCCAAGTCTTCCAGAATAAAAATTACATTTCCCACCCTTCTTTGCAGTTAGGCGTAACTACAGGTCTAATATTTGACCAAAGAAATATGAGAAATAGTCTGTGCAACATCTAAAAAGTGTCTCTAAAGGAGGCATGTCCTTTTCCTTCTTTCTCCTTCTTGCAAGTTGGAATTCGGAAATGCTGGCTGGAGCTGGAGCAGACATATCGGATTGTGAGGTAAACTTAGGAATGGGAGCCATGCCTTTTAGAGCAAAAAGAGAAAAGGATCAAGATGGAAAGAGTCTCATTCTTGACACCAGGGAGCATCATTCCAGCAGCGTTGGACTGCTGACTTAGATTTAGGAGAAAAATTAACTTCTATTTTGCTTAAATGTCTATTATTTTGAAATTTCTATCACTCACAGCCAAATCTAATTCTAACAATATAAAGACATGGAAATGATATTTAAGATGGACTTATCTGTCTAAGAACCACTCTTTCCTCATCAGAATTTACAGAACAATGCAACGTCTCATTGGGTAAACTGAGGGAACTCCCACTCTGCAGTTAGCCAGCTTGTGAGCTTCTTCAAATTGTCATTTCTGTGGCATACTTATTTTTAGTCTAACCTTTCTCACACAGACAACCCAGAAATCTGACGATCACCAGCAATCAATGCCCACACAAACTAAATGTAATTAATGTATGAGTCATGGTTTTCATCAAAATGAGATTTATACCAGGCTATTCCAGGAACTCAGCAGAACTTAGACATTTCTTTGGGTCATAATAAAATCAGTTGGTAAATCAAGTACATTTGATTAAGGGTTTATTAAATGAAATATATATATATATGTAACATTAGCATACTTTCTTGGTAACATCGAAGTGAGGTCAGAGTGTTGTCATTCATATACTTATTCATTCAACAAACATTTGTTGACTATATACTATGTGTCAGGCACTGTTCTAGATGCTGATGAGCAGGAAAGTCAATGTTCTCATTGATTTCACATTCTATTAGGGGACATGACCAGTAAACAAGTAAACAAAAAAATAAATAAATAAAAGAAGCAAGATACACTCAGGATTGATAACAGCCAAGAAGAAGTAAAGTTTTAAAAAGAAGTGTTATAAAAAAAGATTAATTGTTTTAGAGAGGTTGCTTTAAGTTGGATGCACAGGGAAGACCTATTCAACAAGGTAATGTTTGAGCTGAGAACTGAATTATGACAAGGCTCCACTCCAAATGCAAAGGTCTGGGGAAAGAGGGTTCCCGGTGGAAGGAACATTTGTGCAAAATCTCTGAAATAATGTGCAAGTGGGAATTTTTTAAGGAACAGAGGCCAGTTGTGGCTGAAGAAGAGAGAGTGGAGGGGAGAGAGGTGTGAGCTGAGTTTGGAGAGGTGAGCAGGACCAGTTCATGGACTCATAACCAGTGGTGCACTACAGCCGGCTCATACAGACTTGGGAGAGCTGATTTTTCACGAGTTTTGTGAGCCTATTTCTAGACACATCCATGATTAAAAACCAAATTATGGAAACTCACAATTAAATAATTTATATTAAAAACAAAGGTAATAAATACTCAAAATTCATTTTTTCATAATTATTTTACTAAATTTTATTACCCATGCTCTTAAGGTTATTTACTCCCATTATATATCTATAGCAGAAATACCATATAAAATTATGCTACTGCACATCTCTTCTCAACTCCATGTTCTCACTGGTAGCTTGAAATCTGCCATACTGGAAATATTTACACCACAGAAATCGGCAAGCACTATAAATCAAGGGTGACGTCAGTAGATGGCTAAACATTTACCTTCATCCCACCGACTATAACTATGGCAACAAAGCCACAAGTAGGAGTGGATTGAAGCCAGATGCACAACAATGTCACTCAGGGATTGAAGACACTTTGGGGTAAAGTGGACTTAGCCTCTGGTCAAGAGTAACAGCATCAAATCCAAGCAGATCAGGGTAAGATTCAGTCTGAAGAAAAATCCAAGGTCAAAGTCAGAGGAGGCTGCCACCATAGGCTTAGGAGTAAGGGTTGATACTCATCTGGCCAACCCAAGAGCCACCTCTTGCACAAAGCCTTCTCTGATTCACTGTCCCCAGACAGGAGTGGTCACCCCTCCTTGGCTCAGATAGAATCTTGAACTTTCATCTATAACTAAACTCATCAACTCTCTTGTCTTGTTTTCATGCTCTGTCTCCTCCTTCTAGATTAAGTGCTCTCAGACCAGAGACCAAATCTTAGTATTTCTACGTTCCAGGACTAAGCACCGTGCCTGATGCATAGTAAATATTCAATTCCTATTAGTTTAATCAGAAATGTAAAAAAATGCACAAAAGTGTTCAGGGCAAAAAATGTTTGGGGAGAAAACTTCAGCAATAGGGGAATAATTAAATTACAGTTCATTCACATAATAGAGGCAGCCTTAAAAATTATTTTAAAATCACAAAAAATTATCATATCTTAAAATGCACATGATTCAACTAGTGACTGATAAAAGTAAAATATAAAGTCTTGAATTCCCCACTGTGTAAATATGTCAAGAGGCATGCAACACAAGAAAAAAGAACAGGAAAGAGGCATTTTCTCTAGATTGTGGGATTAAGAGAGAGATTTTTTTTTTATCTTCATACTTTTCCATTTAGATGTATGCAAGGAGGGAAAGTTGCAAAGAATAAAAATAGCTTGCCTAGAGAATTTGCCCAACGCCATACTGAATTTCTAGTTAGACATAAATGAGCTATTCCTCAGCTTCAGTCTTTCCATCTCATCCTCTCTGCAAAGAGAAAGAGACAAATATTTATTCAGCACTTAGTGTTCACTCAGTACCAAGCATATTGCAAAGGTTATCTTTTTTAATCCTTTCTAGAATTTAATGAGATGATAGATTTTTAGTGTTGCCATTGTATGGATGAGGAAACTGAGATATTGTTGTTTTGTGGTATAGGAAGAAAAAGACCCTGGGGTGGTGATGTTGGGGTTGGGAAAAGTACCTATCATCCTTTCCCTGTGGCTCTTGAGTGAGAAGACAGCCCTCTGTGGAAGGCAAGGTGGTATAAACACCCCTGTCCACTCAAAGACCCCTGGCCCATGCAGAGACTCAGTAGGTTTGACCATTTGAAAGCTAGAGTCTTAGTGGCTGCAGTCATTACTCCTTGAGTAATAAATTTGGGAAGCACATCTACTGAGGCACGCAGCCCACCAGACCATGGGCTGCTCAGTTTCTCGGTGAGACACATACATGATCTTAGGCATGGATTCCTCTTCTAATTCTTCTGCATTTGTCTCAGTTCGGGGAAAGCTGGCTGAACTCTAAGGTTGAGGGACACTTGGGGGACTAGAAGTGAGTGGGGATTCATCCATGCAAACTAAAAATATTTGTTAAGCTTTTGCTGCAAGACCTGACTGTTCTAGGTTCAAGGATACAACTGCCTCCCTGAGTTTGTGGTTTTTTTTAAGAGATGAACGTTAATCAAATCACAGGAATAAATTCAAATTTACAACTGTAACAAATGGCTTGAAGGAGTTGTATGTAATGCTGTAAGAACCTTTCTCCAGGAAGTTTCCTCAATCTAAGAATATGAAGTAGAAAGTACCTAGATGGGAGGAAAAGGGAAGAACCTGGAACTGTATGGAATCTTCCAGGCAGAAGGAGCAGCATACACAAAAGTCACGTGGTAGAAACAATGGGGGATACGGTTGAAGATGCAGCTGGAGAGCTGAGGAGAGCCAGACCATGCGGAGCCTTGTTTTGACCATGTCAAATCTTTACCCTGAAACAGTTGGGAGGCCATTGAAGTATGTAATTAGAGGGTGCTTCTGTGAGATTTTCATTATCACAAGTTCACTCTGGCTGCAACGTGAAGAGTGGAGTGGAGGGGAAGTAAGTGCCGTTAAGAGGTGATTATCGTTGTCCAGGTGAGAAAGGGCCATGGTTCCTTGGATTAAACTGGTACTGATGGTGGAGATGAAAAAAATGGAATAAATCTGAGAAAGATTTAGAAGGTTGAAAAAAGGAGTTAGTTTAGATATAGTGGTCGAGGGTGAGTAACAGGTCAAAGATGACTCCTAGACTGCTGAGTAGATGGAGACAGCGACATTCTCTGAGATGGCTCCATACCTGCTCTTGAAGTACCAAAGAGATCCATCTGAGTTGGACTCTCCAGGCTAACTACTGAAAAGATCCCTGCGGAAGTGGAACTCATTGGGATATTAAGTTAAAGGTGGAAAACCTAGATCTTCCTTTATGTGCTGTATTTCAACAAACAATTTTTCTATCTGTATTTTACTTTTTGATTTATAGAGTATTTTCACATACATTACCTGTAAGATACAAATTATTCTCCTCATTTTGAAAACGAGGAAATAAACTCTGAATATTGAAGTGATTTGTCCAAAGTCATACAGGCCATCTGACCCCAAATTCCATTCTCTTTTAAAATTTATTTCAGCCATTAATTCATTCATTCCATATATGTTTGCCACCTATTCACCTGCATGGCAGCAGATTTGTCATGCAGCTGATGAAGCTAAAGCCATAGGGCTCTGCACCTACGTAGACTCCTCCACGGCCTTCAAAGCAATGGTTTCACCTGGTCATGTATAGACATACAATTTTGTAAAATTTTCCAAAGATAGTTAAACCACAATCAGGTAGGACTGCCATCTCTTTCCACTCCAAAGTCCTCTCCATCACACTATTCATGTCTGGTGGCCCAGACATCTTTGAGATTGAGATAAGGAGAAGTTAAGATGAAGGTACATTTAGTTTGCATTTAGTGGATACATTATGTCATTTGTAGTCACTTTCATGGAGTTATTGCTGGTCATCTAGTTGTAGGAAGGGTTTCCAGGAACAGTCCTACTGTCCACTGTCCTGAGTCACTGAGTCTTGTAGTTTGGGGCCAGAAGTCTTGAAAGCGTGTTCTAAGTGTGAGCTTTTCTTCAACCCCTGGTCAAAACAATTTCCTTCCTGGAGATCTAACATATGACAACGTGACTATAGTTAACAATACTGTATTGCATACATGGAATTTGCTAAGAGGGTAGATCTGAAGTGATCTCGCCACAGACACACACACAAAAGGAGAGAAAAAAAGAAGAAAAAGAAAATGATAACTATGTGAGGTGTTGAGAATGTTAATTAACTTGATTGTGGTGACACAAATATCAAAATATCAAGCTGTAGACCTCATATACATAAATTTTATTTTTCAAGTATACTTCAATAAAGATGGGGGGAAATATTGCATTCTTGTGAAACCCCCTCCCAATAAAAAATAAAATTTCCTTCCTTGCTAGGAATATACTTGGTAATAAAGCAGGAACGACTGTAAGCATATCATTATTTTCTTTTTTGATAAGAATTTTGTGAAATAAATTTATTAGAATTCTTCTGTTTGTATGGAACAGATCTATAGTAGTTCTATGAACAACTAGCATATTTGTGTGTTAAATAATATGTTTTAAGCATCCAAACTATCAAAAATAAACAGCAAATTTCAATGTCACAGAAAAAAATGAATTATCTTTTCTTTTCATTTTCTCTAAAGATGAGAGTGAAAACTTTGATGAGATTATCAAAGAATATGCGCCAAAAATATAGAAAAAGTTATCATAGAGATTATTAGTCAATTAACTTATAAAAATATTATGTTAATTTATCTGGAATTTACAGCATTTTGCTAGCTTTACATTATGTGTAATCTGCTTGTATTTCTGTTCTAAAGATATATTCATTTTTCTACCTAATCCTTTTTCTTAAATAGAGCCCCAAAGTTTTATAAGCCTCAGGCTCCCAGAATCTGGATCTGCCCCTGCACAGGAATTATGTGGAGAAGACAGGAAAAGTACTCTGCTCACATGCAACTTAAAGTCTATGAGAGGATAGACAATGAAACAAGCAATAACATCAGGAGAGTAGATGTTAGGCTACATGGAAGCCAAGTGCTGTGGGAGAGCACAGGAGGTGCCCAACTGCCTTTAGTGTGGATGGCGATGGTTAGGGAAGGAAGATAATACCCAAGCAGAAAGGAAAGGTGAGAACTTCTTAGCTAGAAAGAATAGCCTGAGACTCATATAGGTATAGCATTAAATCTTCACTAATCAATCTGAAGTTCATGAATTGCTTCTAATGCAAAGCTTTGATGACTTCAAACACTGGGATTATTCTTCGGCTGTTGCTTCCCTGAATTGCCTTGCCTGGCTTCACCAAGGAAGTTCCACTCCCCTTCCTTTGGTATCTCTCAGCTCACTGTTGGCATTCTGGTTTTGCATTCAGAATTGCCTTTTTGCTTGCTCTCTTGCAAAAAGGAATATTATGTGAGATCCCTGAACACAGAAACTGAGTGTTTTTCAAACTGCATCCCGGAACATACTACATGCTTGGCATAGAGTAGGTATCCAATAAATGTTTATGCAAATGATATTTATTGAGCTCCTATCATGTGTCAGACCCTGTTCTGGACACCAAAAACTACTGGTAAATGGAACAAGCACAGTCTCTGCCCTCCTGGGCTTACATTCTAGTGTCTGTAGAATGAATTAACGAATGGTAGTGTGCATACTGAACCAGCTCATGAAAAGCGATGTTAGAAAAGGGAGTTTTGCTAGTCAGAGTCTGCCCCCACCAGTCCCTCTTCCATAGCTCCAGATTGATCATCCATGGTATGATGGTGTCACTCCTCTGTTTAAAAATCTCTCAGACCATCATATGCAAACTGTTGGTCTATTATTCAAGGCTCCCCGTAGCCCCGTCCACCCTGCATATATATATAACATCCAAACTATATATATAACATCCTGTTATATATATATGTATAGTTAAAACTTGGTAATTGTGAAAAGAGTGTGAGAGAGCAGTGAGAGTGTAGGATGACCCCAGGATTTTGTTTTGAGAGTGTGGGTGGATGACACCAAGCCCTCAAATACAGAACACAAAAGGAGGGAAAGATTTGAGGGGGTCAGAATGGTGAGCCCAGTTTCAAACACGTTGCATTTGATACACCGGGGGAACGCTCCAGTATCGATGCTGGTCACACAAGGTTGAGATTCCAGGGAGAGGTCCAGGCTAGAAACAAGAATTTGAGAGCCATCAGCAAAAGAGGTGGAAGCTAAAACCTAAACACAATATGTGTCCTCAGGAGACTTTATCCTGGGCTGGGAAACTAAAAACTAGTCCTGGGGAAAAAATGATAAGAGGGATAAGAATCATGGTAGTCAAAGGAAGAGAGAACATCAAGAAGAGGTGAGCAGTCAACAGTGCCAAATGCTTGGAGCAATCAAATAAGGTAGAGCCGGAAGCAGCTATCACACTTAGGAAAATGGAACCACTGGTCAGTGTGTTAGTCTGGATAGTTAGTCAGAGAAACAGAACCAGCAGGAGATCTATTTATCTCCCTATCTACATATATATACAAAACTATCTGTATCTATCTATCTCTTTACATATACATATACATATATATGTATATGTATTAAAACATATATCCTTTATCATAAGGAATTGGCTCAAGTGGTTATGGAGGCTGAGAAGTTCCAAGTTCTGTAGTCCTTGGCAAGGTGGAGACCCAGGAAAGCAGATGGTGTAGTTCCAGTCTGAAGTCTGAAGGCCTGAGAACCAGGAGAGCCGATGGTGTAAGGTCCAGTCCAAGTCCAGGTCTGAAGACAGAAGACCAACGTCCCAACTTGAAGATAATCACACAGAGAGAGTGCGTGAATTCTCCCTTACTCATCCTTTTTGTTCTATTCAGGCCTTTAGTGGATTGGATGAGGCCCACCCACAGTGGGGAGGTCAATCTGCTTTACTCCGTCTACAGATTCAAACGTTAATCTGACCCAAAGCACCCTTAGAGTCAGAATAATGTTTAACCAAATATCTGAGCACCCTGTGGCCCAGTCAAGTTGACACATTAAATTAACCACCACAATGAGGAACTCCAGTGGTGATGAACCTCAGAGGGGTAAGTGGGAGATAAACAAATGGAACCATGGGTGTAGATTGCTGTTCTAAGAAATCTGACTGAGGGGTGAAAGTGGTCATAAGATCAAGGAATGGGTTGGCAGTTTCTTAGGATGGGAAGGTAAGCATTTCATAAGTTATAAGTTTATGGAATAATCAATCACACTTTCCAGACTGAGTGGGGGAGAGACCAGACTGGGAAAGAGATTAGAGGGAGGTACGGCAGAAGTGAGAACAAGAAGGAATCAGAGGGGAGGATGAAAAGTCAAGATTGCCAAGGTGGAGCTGTCTGGGTGCAGACAAAGCCAAAGATGCAGCCTCAAAAGGGGTGGATGAAGGGGAATGGAGATTAAGGCTGCTGGAGTCTCAAAAGTCAAGGAAGGGAAAGGCTCCATGCTGAGTAGGTTGTTCCCTTTCCTTCCCACTGCAAATTTCTGTCCATTCGTCAAAGATCACCTCTGTAATAATTTACCAGTCCTCTCCACCTCCCTCAGGGTATCCCTTTACCCAAAGAAAGTATATTTATGGAACTCGTGTAACTTGTGTGTGTGTGTGTGTGTGTGTGTGTGTGTGTGTGTGTGTGTGTGAGGAAGACCAGCCCTGAGCTAACATCCGTTGCCAATCCTCCTCTTTTTTGCTGAGGAAGACTGGCCCTGGACTAACATCCGTGCCCATCTTCCTCTACTTTATATGGGATGCTGCCACGGCCTGGCTGACAAGCAGTGCGTCAGTGCGTCGGCGGGCGCCCGGGATCCGGGCCAGTGAACCCCGGGCTGCCAAAGCGCGGACTAGACCGCGGCGCCACCGGGCGGCCCCCTGGTGTAACTTCTTTATCAGAAGAGATGTTCTCCACAGGTCTGAGTAATGGAGACTGTGTTATCACCTCCAGTACCTCTGGAGGGCTAGTTCTCCATCTTCAGTGTGCAAAAGGACTACTCTACAGCTTATTAAAAAGGCCGATTGGACAGATGCTGACTTGGTGTATCTGGGACGAAGCTTCAGAATCTGAATATCAACAGCCACCTAATGTGGGTATTTTGGGGAGTTGAACTGAATTGTACTGAGTAGAATTAGTAGAATCGACTTGTGGTAATTTACTAATCGAATTGCAGGATTTTCACGCAGTCCTCGCTGCAGTTCAGGAAAGGACCGGCAGGTGGCGAGCGACTCACACAACCCGCGAGGGAGGACTTGGCGCTTCCCCGGTTCCCAAACCCCAAATCCCAAATCAGAAACTGCTTGGGCAGTAAAGGGGAATCCTGTTCGCCAAGTAAAGCCGTTAGCGAGAGTGGTGAGTTTCTTCCCCTTGTACGTGAATCCCGATGAGCTAACGGCACACCTTTTACCCTTGTCCCCGGGGCTAAAATCATGCTGACACCATGACGCCGCCTTCTGGCCACCAGAAGCCATAATCCTGGCACTAGCAAGGACTGGTCTGCATTGTGGAGCTGTGGATAAGGTTATTTACTCCCTAAAGTCTTTTCTGGAAAAGAACAGCAGAAGATTTGTCTGCTCAAAGAGGGGAGCCGTTGCCACTAGAGGGTCATGTGGTCGTGCCTGCATTGTCTGTATAGTCAGAGCTGGAGAGGAGGCATCTTACTCAGCCCCCTCATTTGTAGAAGAACAGCCTAGGGGAGGGTGAGCAATTTGCCTGAGGACACAGAGCTGGAAAGTTCCAGAACCTGGAGTCCATCTCAACTTCAAGTGACTTGCCTTTTCACTGTACCTAACACTAACACATGTTAAAGGGGTGTGTGTGGGTTTAGTTGATTACTGTCTGCTCATGAATTGTCATACAGGAGAAGCTTAGGGATGACCATCTGGTTGGGGAAGAGGGACTGGATGACTTTCGGATGTGTTTGCATGACAAGCCCACCCTTTTTTACCTAGATTGTGTATTTATTTGGGGGTAACCTGGAGGATTAGAGAGAGTATGAGTCCAAAGACTAATGGAGCACGAGGGGAGAGGGCTCTCCACTGTTACTGGCACTGTGTGTTTAATGGACCTTCTTTTCCTATACACCTCCTTTTCTGTCGACTAAACTGCAAGCTTATCGAAGGCAAGGATTGTCTCATTTATCTCTGATTATGTTCAATAGTTATTTGATGAGCCAATGAGCATATCAACCTTGATCATTTTACATCAGAACGGTATTTTCTAACGTCTTAAATGAACAGCACGTCTCCTCTTACGTATTTTAATGTGCTTGCACTTATTTAACAATGCATGTTTGGTGCTCGCTGTGTGCCAGGCACTGTTCTCAGCATTTTACAAATATTATCTCATTTAATTTTGTTTTTGTTGCTGCTCCTTTAAGGTTCATGTCAATGAATATCCATGCATTAGACATCACCTTCTTTCTCCCCCTCCTGTTCCTCA
Organism: Tapirus indicus; assembly: GCA_031878705.1. NCBI lineage: Eukaryota > Metazoa > Chordata > Mammalia > Perissodactyla > Tapiridae > Tapirus > Tapirus indicus. The sequence goes on along the minus strand of CM062920.1, from coordinate 125,194,449 downwards.
AAAAACCCTCCGCCAGTGGTGCAAATACTAGACCCGGGGAAGAGAGATAGGGAGGGAGGAAAAAGTTAAATGGCCAACCGGGGGCGCAGTTTCCCAGGTGGACACCGTGCCCTGGCAAGCTGCTTCCTTCCTAACCTGTTGCGAGCAAACTTTCCCCTTGGCCTGCGGGGCCAGCCACCGCGTCTGCGCTGAGATGGAGACGGCTCACAGCCGCCGGGCTGATTTACAGGCCAGAGCATTCCCGGGCCGCGCCGCAAGGAGTCGGGCTGAGCTCGGACTTTGGGGAGGTGATGATGGACACAGGACACGTGGCCACACAATGGGGACACACGACTGACCTCAGTCACTTCGGCAAACTGCCCCTGCTTTCGGGAGGCGGCAGGAGCATTTCAGGAGCTCCAGGGCCCCGGGCGCCTGCGTTCCTAGCCCCGGCCGGTAGCTCCCCTCGCCCTGTTGAGCGTGGAGAGCACCCAAGAAGGCGCAGGAGCTTTCAGGGGCCCCTGACCCTGAGCTTTAACTTTCTTCCCCGAGTATGGGAGCCCTGGTGCGTTCCACACTATGTAAAGAAAGACGCACGAACCATCTTCACTTGGGGGCTGAGAATGGACGGGACGTGCTGGGAGTGAACTTTCCCGGCAGGTCAGATATAGGCACCCGGGGATTTTGTGACGTCACAATGCGGCCAGGAGGGGTGAAAGATCGAGGAAGGGTCAAAAGAGGGTGGATTGAGTGTTGTGTGTGTGGCAGGAGGTGGGGGGATACGAGAAGAAGGGAATGGGGGAAGGGGGTTAGAGAGGTATGAATTTGAGAAGGAGCAATCAAGTTGGGGAAAAATTGCAGGACTTTTTTTCTTCCCTCCTATATGCAAACTGTCACTTCAGGTTAGTGTGAGCCCTTATCTGGCTCATTAGCATGAGCTGTGGCTAACGCGCTTAAAGCCTCTAATTATTTATTATGCCGTCACGGAGCGGGTCCCAACCCCGGGGCGCGCTTGCGGGGAGCGGCAGAGGCGGCCTCGCGCGGGGGCTGGGGCGCTGCTCCCAGTCTGGCTGTGCGCGACGGTGGAGGGACCCCTCCCCGCCCGGAGCCCCGCAGGGCGCTGTGCCAGAGGCAACGCCGCAGAGTTGTTGGGGTGCATCAGAAATGCCCTCTCCCCAACATTCACCCCCAGGGAGGTAGTGCAGCACTTATTTCTCTTGTCTACACTCGCGCCCGTTCTTCTCTATTGCCAACTCCAAAGACCGAAGTTGGAGCGAAGGGGAACAGGATTTTTAAAAGCAAAAATGGAAGCCAAACCAGGAGCGAGGAAATTGAGCTGTGTTGTAAGTTAGGTGCATCTTCCAGAAAGACCCTGGGGAGAACGTAAAGATCACGGGAGCCCTCCTTCTCTACCCCCGGTCCCCCGCGTTCCGAGAGAGTTTCTAAAGTTGGAGGGAAACGCGCTGGGCTGAAAGCCGGCAGTTCATGTCCACGGTTCTATTCAGAAAACAGTTTCAAAATAAGTTAACCTCTGTAGGGTGTTTTTCCCCCTCCCCCTCTAATTGTCCCCCCTTCCCCCGCCCTCTCTCCATTCGAGTCTGTTTTATGTTCTTCCGCGTTGTGCCAACTATTTTATCTTTATTCCTTCTCTTGCTCTGTGGCCATTCATTCCTTTTTTTGTGTGTGTGGCTTCTCCGGCTGATGTGCAGCCCGTTACCACCCACTGCACGCTCGCTCCTGTAGCTGAGGTGTTTCTATACAAACTCGAGCGTCCAGTTGTCATATTAATTATTACACTGAGTAATGACAGAAATGGTCAAAATAAGGGGAGACTCGAGAGCGCTTTTTCTTGCTGCTCAAAGATTCAGCAAAGAAGCCGTGCAACAAAGCACTAATTGGTCCCCAGAAACTCCGACAAGGCATGGAGGATAGGTTTCATAGAACCCTGCGATTGTGAAGGGGGAAAAGCTCTGAATGGACCCCACGCTTCCTTTCTAAACTCTCTTGCTGAGCAAAAAATGGACCTCTGTTTGAATACTGCCCTGATCCTTGAATACTATACCCAGCAGAGAAAAAAATGCACCATTTATTGTAAGTTTTTTTTTCTTCTCCAGCTATTCATGGGTTCTCTGTGAAGAATCAGCTGGTTTTGTTTACCATGAAAGACCTTTACTTTATTTTCATTCTTGGAGGAGGTGGGGAGGAGGGAGAGAAGGAGCGCCATGTGCCTAGACCCGGAGAAGCTGGCCTACTGTAACAAAATAGAGTGTAACAAATCCTACAAAAGTTTACAATGTATTGATTCTTTGCAGAGTTATATAGATTAACGACTTTCTTTATGCTTATCCGAGGAAGGTATTTAATCATAATGTAAATGGGGCTTTAGAAAAAATAAAGACTTAGGCTTACTTCTTATTTGGAGAACTTCAAAAGGACTTGTGAGGATGGCTGCAAATTACCCCCTCCCCCCACCCCGAATCTCCCCTCCCTAACCCAAAAGCGACAGTAAAATAATAGTTTGTGCTTTTTTGTTTTGTTTTTCCACTTTTTTTTCTTTTTAGGGCGTATTGAAAGAGCAAATAGATTTGTTAGAAGCTTGGATTCCTTAATGCAGGTGCAGGCCTGGCTGCTGTGACCAAGAAGCCTAGCCAAATCCCCAGTTTGGGCTGTTCTACACCCTGAACAGGCCATCCCAGGCTGGTCAGACCCAACTCAGGGTGGGAGCAGTGGCTTCTGAAGTTACCTCGGGAAGGATGTGCTTGGAGACAGTAGATCATGCAGCCGTGTACGTTGCATTTCCCTGGATAGGATAGCATCAAGCACAGGCTTACAGCCACGTCCATCCAGGACAGAGGCCCCATGTTATAGCTACTGGAAACCAAGGATCTGCAATGAATGCCCTGCACACTCACTCTTCTTGAAGCAACCGTGGCTTCGGGGGCTTAGGGCTCACCAAAATTGAGGGTTGCACTAGTACTCTTGTGTCCAAATCAAGAATCAAGGCCTGGGTTCTCTGGTGCTCTTATTCAGGATCGACTATAAATAGAACTTTATGAAATAATTCATTCAATGGAAAACCTAGTTTCACTTTTAAGATTAAATCCCCTCCCCTCAAAGAGAAAGCACAGAGGGAGCTTTTTAAAAGAGATAAGGCATATCTCCTTTCCACAGAGAGAAGGGGCACAATTCTGGAACTTGAGGATCCTGTGCCAGCAAAGGTGGCACTGGTCTGGCCTTCAACTGTGAGTGGGAGTTCAGGTGGCAGGAGACTCAGGGCACCAGGGCCTCTGGTCCCCTAGGCAGCAGATTCCTATGGGTCACTAGGAAAGCCATCTCCCTGTGTAGATCCTGGTGCTGAATGTAGATAAGGTTCAAGCTAAGGTATGGTCTGGCTCCAGGATTCTGTAACATAGAAGGGGGACCTGAAGGTGCAGAAATTAAGGTCCTTGTTGTATTGCAGGAGAAAGAGAAACATTCTCATTTTCCTGAGATGTCTATATTCTGGGTAACACACACCAAAGGGGGTCAGTGTCCTGCCTCCCCATCACAAGAATGGCAATCCCTGATATGTGTGGAGGGCTTTGCAAAGTGAATTCACAAACAACATCAGATTTAATTATCCTGACAGCCTCCACACATAAGCCGAGGGAGTGCCACTGCTGCATTTATGGATGAAGGTATCAAACTCATTTGTGAGTTGTTTTCGTCTCCCTCTAGATTGAGATAAATGTGACCTTGAGTGTCCTGGTCAAGTAAAGCCTGGGGACTTTCCCAGAGTCAGCCCACTGGGTGGCAAGGGAGGTCAGGGCCATTGGCTCTCCTCGACCCCCCTCCATGTGCTGGCCATGAAGCTTGTCTGTATTTGATCTCACTTGCTACTGTTGATGTTAAAATCTTGGCTCCTATCTCCACCACCTTGATCTGGGAGCCTCACCACCATTTCCCCAAAATGACAGGAATTACCCACTCCCAGGTGCTGGGACAGTGGGACAGGATGGCATTGGATTTCCAATGGCTGTAGCAATTATTACAGTATGGCTCCAGGAAGCCAAGCATCCTCCTCCCACAAACCCCTTCCTGGAGGGGCTGTGTGAGCAGCAGAATGGCTTCTTCGTGGCTTTAGAACAGCTTTTCTTATTCATCCCTTCCTAGACCCGATCTGGAGTGCTCTGCATACACGTCCTTGAAATCTCACAACTCTTGAAGGTAGATGCTGTAACGATGGGCGTGGTACAGATGAGGAAACCAAGACTCAGAGTGTGGCTGTTTGCTCAAGGTCACATAGCTGTTGGGTAACAGAGGCTGGGTACCAAATCAAGTCTATCTGCTCTACCCCCCACCCCCCACCCCAGGGCAAGATCTGGAATCTCCTGGCCTAAGAGAGCAACTGGCACTTCTCTCAAGGGTGTGGGGGGGGGCATAATCTAGGTCACAGGATCTGAGGCAGGATTCTAATTGGCTCTTGAGCCTCAGTCCTTTGCTTCAAACTGGTAAGAACAACCAGAAAGCCAATTTCAGTGGGAAACTCCCCTTGGTAGGGTGCAACCCCCAAAGGCAGAGGTGCAAACTCCTAAAAAAGGAGTTTTTTAGACTGCTTTTCTTAGAGTATTCTAGACTGCTCTACTTAGGGTTGGAGGAGAAAGTGGGGCCGACAGTGCTGGGCTGGGAGTGTGATGGGGAGCATTCTTTGTGTTTACTCCAGTGGGAGGAGGAGAGGGCCTGGGTTCTTGGAGAGCTTTGCAAAGCATGTAGGAAGCAGGCCCAGGATGCAGGAGTCAGGAGAGTGAGGACGGAATTTTGGCTCAGGGCTGGAGCGGGGAGAATAGGGACAAATGTTCCGGTGGCTTTGGCCGGAAGGATCCCAGCGCCCGCTGTCTTTTCTCCTGGGCGGAGGCCAAGGCGTAGGGCCATTACAATGCGCGTTTTCACAGATGGCGCTTCAATTTGGGCGCCCATTTCGTGTGTGTGGTTGGGAGTAGGCTTTGTGTGTGTGCGTGTCTGCGTGTGTGTGTGTGTGTAGTTGGGAATAGGCTCTGGCCTTGAAGTCCCTGATAATTAGGATTTCTGTGCACGCATGAAGCCCCCGCATGAAAGTGCGCAAATTTTGCGCGCTCCTAGATACGTTTCGAAATTAGCTGCTGTACGCCCCTCCTGCACACATTCGGAAACTGAGGGCGTTAGAGGGAGAGGGACTCGTTCAAGGTTACAACGCAAAATAGTGGTAGAGCCAGGACTACGGACCTTTAGGTGTGGAATGATTAGAGTCCGAGTTGGAAGGGGGCATCAGGGCGAATGATTTAGCCTAATGTGAAAGAAAACGCACTTAGATTCCGCCCCCCCCCCCCGCACTATTTTGAGAGAGAGGAGTGATGGGCCACGAGGAGGCTTTTCCTAGACGCCTCCTAGCGGCCTGCACCCAGAGCTCACAGCTGGGGCCGGTGGATGGCGGGAAGTACCTGAAGAATGCTCTTTGGCCAGGGGTGGAGGCTCCCTCGGGAGGGAAAAAGGATGCTGTGACTCTGCCTCAGGTCTCATCCTCTCTTACACTTCCGGAAAGGGGAGACAAATGTGATCTTGGAGACCTCTCGGCTCCTTTCCTGGCGTGGGAGGTGGGAGCAGAGGTGTAAATCCGACGGTGTTCAGCAAAATCCTGTGGGGTCAGTAAGTCACAGGTTACTGCGGGGGAGGGGACTGTGTGGGGAGGGAGGTTTACAGAACTGACCTCTGTTGGCAGGATTCAGTACGATGCTCCCCAAACTCACCCGTTTTAAAAGAGGAAACTGAGGCAGAAAAGAGAGGTGATTCACCTCGGGGGCCACCTGTCCTTACTGCCCACCACCACCACTGTTGTTCCAACAATACTCATAGCCAGACACAAATACCAGGGGCGGTTCCCTGAGTCACCTCCATGGATCCTTGAGAAAGACTCGTCCCCACAAACGGAAGTTCAGTGAGAAGCAATTATCCGGATAATTCACCACAACCATCCCTTCACCCAGGTCTCTGATCAAAACTGTCTATTTCTACTGGACAAATCAACCGGATGATTACCCTCTGCTTCCTTCTGCCTATGTAGACGCGACCTGAGATGCGCCCCTGCCTCCGCCAGAGCAGTACAGAGAGGGGACCCGTTGCTCCGCCCGCTTTCGCCCAAGTGCCGTGTTCCAAGGCGCCCCGAAGCTGGACCCGGCTCCGGCCAAAGAGCGCCAGGGCCAAGGGCCCAGGAAGGACGCCTGGGCGGGCGCTGTCCAAGCGGCCGAGCGACGGCAGCAAGCGCCTCCCCCTCCCTCGAGGCGCCAGCACGCGGCCACGCCGGGCTCGGCTCCCAGTCGCCTGCCACCAGCCCGCCGGGCACACGCCTGGGGCGGGATGGAGGCTGCGCCAAGGCCGCCGAGGTGCTCGCGCCGGCGCCGAACAACCAGAGAAGCTCCTCCAGTCCCCAAAGCTCCATCGCCCTCCCCCACAGCCTCGAATCTTTTTTCTCAGACCCAACCCTGGACTATCCCACTGCGCTCGCTTCCTTATGCATCCCCCGAGCCGGTTCAGAAATAATCCTTTGGGGTGGGGGGCGCGATGCTTAAGGCAGACGGAGGTCATCCCAGGGGGCATCCCGGGCGTAGACACCTACATATAGCACAGACCACAAACACTCCTCTGTGGGATCACCTCTCTTCTCCTCGGCCCCCTCCACACCTGCTCATTGTGGGGACCACATCCTAGTTTTGAGACCTCGATGGGACATTAGAGACCATCTAATCCAACCTTCTGTTGCTGTGACAAGGAAACTGAGGCTCAGAGAGGATGCCACTTACCAACGGCCACCGAGCTAGTGAGAGGACGCAATGGGACTAGAACTCAAGTCTTAACAGTACTTTACATTAGCAGTTCAGTACTTCCAACGCAGCTCCCCCCACCCCCTGTCTTTCTGAACTTCAATTTCAAATTTGCTTCAGTTCCCAAGGACAGTAAAGACCCCCAAGAGAATGACAGTGGGTAGGAGAAGAAAACAGGAAATATGGAGCCCCGCTCCCCCCAACCTCCACACCGCCTCGTGCCACTTTTTCTGCCCAAACCTTTCCCTGCGCTTTGCTTCAAGTTCGCAGGAGAATCCTGGGGCACTTCACCCCAAACCTTTGCACTCATACACCCCAATTCCCAGAGGCATTTGCCCCTCCTGCGACACCGACCCCCCCTTTCTAGAGCCACCCCCGGCTGCAGCCCGCCCCGAGCGCGCCGCCTGTTTATTCAGCCGGGAGTCCGGCACGCGCCAGGCGCACGCACTGCAACAACAAACCCAGCTGAATGGAGAGTTTGCAAGGAGCGGGCGCAGGGAACCGGCGGGGGGAGGGGAGAGGAGGAGGGGGAGTTTAGGGAGTGGGTGGGAGGAGGAGGTAAGAGGAGGGGGGAGTGGGGTCTGCAGCCGCTCTCTGCAGCAGCGGGGAGTGGGGGGCGAGGCGGGGCCAGGGCTGCGAGTGGGGCTGGGTGTCCCATTGAAAAGGCAGCCGCACTCCGACCGCCCAGCACTCTCTCACTTCTGGCCAGGGAACGTGGAAGGCGCATCGACAGGGAGCCGGCCAGGGAGGGCGAGTGAAAGAAGGAAATAAGAAAGAAAGGGGGTTAACAAAATAATAAAAACAGCCTGAGCCACCGGCTGGAGAGACCGAGACCCGGCGCAAAAGAGCGCAGCCCTAGGGGGAAAGGAACGGGAGACTCAGCAGAGCGCGCTCACCACTGACTTTTGCTTCTTCTGCTTTTTTTTTTTTTTTAAACAAGAAGGCGCTAGCAGCAGCCTCACACGCGAGCGCCACGCGAGGCTCCCGAAGCCAACCCGCGAGGGGAGGAGGGGAGGGGGGAGGAGGAGTGGAGGGAGGAGGAAAAGCATTTGCACCTTCTTTGCTCCCACCCTAAGAAGTCTCCCCGGGATTTTGTATTTTGTTTAACTTCCCTCCGGGCTCCCTCTTCATCTGTCCCCTTCTTTCCCTCTCTGTTCTTGTATCCAAGTCCTGTCTGTGTCTCATTCGTGCGCCCCGCACCTCGCGTCCCGGCTCGCTCCGATTCCGCGACTCTTTGGCCGCCGCCGCGCATGGAGAGCTCTGCCAAGATGGAGAGCGGTGGCGCCGGCCAGCAGCCCCAGCCGCAGCCCCAGCAGCCCTTCCTGCCGCCCGCAGCCTGCTTCTTTGCCACCGCCGCAGCCGCGGCGGCGGCGGCAGCGGCAGCGGCGGCGCAGAGCGCGCAGCAGCAGCAGCAGCAGCAGCAGCAGCAGGCGCCGCAGCTGAGCCCGGCGGCCGACGGCCAGCCCTCAGGGGGCGGTCACAAGTCAGCGCCCAAGCAAGTCAAGCGACAGCGCTCGTCCTCGCCCGAACTGATGCGCTGCAAACGCCGGCTCAACTTCAGCGGCTTCGGCTACAGCCTGCCGCAGCAGCAGCCGGCCGCCGTGGCTCGCCGCAACGAGCGCGAGCGCAACCGCGTAAAGCTGGTCAATCTGGGCTTTGCCACCCTTCGGGAGCACGTCCCCAACGGCGCGGCCAACAAGAAGATGAGCAAGGTGGAGACGCTGCGCTCCGCGGTCGAGTACATCCGCGCGCTGCAGCAGCTACTGGACGAGCACGATGCGGTGAGCGCTGCCTTCCAGGCTGGCGTCCTGTCGCCCACCATCTCCCCCAACTACTCCAACGACATGAACTCCATGGCCGGCTCGCCGGTCTCATCCTACTCGTCGGACGAGGGCTCTTACGACCCGCTCAGTCCGGAGGAGCAAGAACTGCTCGACTTCACCAACTGGTTCTGAGGGGCTCGGCCTGCTCAGGCCCTGGTGCGAATGGACTTTGGAAGCAGGTAGGTTGCGTTTTGGAGTAAACAGGGTGTATTTTCTTGTCTTCATCTTTTTTCCTCCGTCTTAGTGTCTGTAGGAGGGGGACTGTCTTCACCGAGATTGGGGGTGAGGAGTGTTGTTGATTTAAAAGATTTGTTAAAGTTTGTCGGTTTCAAATCCTGGTTTGTTAGTTTCAGCTTTGACCTCTGAGAGTGGCTTTGCAGGTCTCCAAGGACTGGAGGGTAGGGGTGAGGTGGGGAGCTGCTGGAGAACCGAGTACTGGGACCTGTCAAAAGAGGCGATCTGCCTGAAGGATCCTCTCCCAACCTCCATTTCCCCCCACCACTAGCCTCCAAGTTCACACTAACCTCTCTCGTTCCTCTCCTTATGTTATAGGGTGACCACACAACCTGCATCTTTAGTGCTTTCTCGTCAGCGATGTTGGAAGGGAGAAAAAGAAAAGAAAAGAAAAAGGAGGAAAAAAAAAAAAAACCCAGGCACCCAACCCCAACGCCAACCAAGTGAGGCACGCCTGAGAAGCAAAGCTCTTAGAAAACAGGGATGCGCTCCGAACAGTATCTTTGCACTCCAATCATTCACGGAGATACGAAGAGTGACTAGGACCTGAGTCCATGCGCAAAATGCAGCTTGTGTGCAAAAGCAGTGGGCTCCTGGCAGAAGGGAGCAGCACACGCCCTATAGAAACTCCCACCCACCACTAACAGGCAGAACTGAAAGCGCTTGCTGGGGGCCTTCACCTCCCCGCCCTCTCTGTAAGCGCAGTTCTTAGCCCACTAGACATGGGTTGGTGTCCTTCCTCTCAGTATCTCCCATCCTAATAAGCTGTGGACATCCGTCTGCAGTGAAATGATGCTATACTCAGTCCTTTGAACCCCGGATCCTCCAGGACCCCCTCCCCAAGCCCTACTCCTTCACACCATCTTTTCTACGGTTTTCATCATCATAGAATGCTTCCAATCTTTTGTGAATTTTTTTATTATAAGAAAAATCTATTTGTATCTATCCTAACCAGTTTGGGGATATATTAAGATATTTTTGTACATAAGAGAGAAAGAGAGAAAAAATTTATAGAGTTTTGTACAAATGGTTTAAAATGTGTATATCTTGATACCTTAACATGTAATGCTATTACCTCTGCATATTTTAGATGTGTAGTTCACCTTACAACTGACATTTTCCCCATGTGGTTTTGTAAAGAACTCTCCTCACAGGGGAGATCAAAAGGCCACCAGATGTACTTCAGCACCAATGTGTCTTACTTTCTAGAAACTTTGTTAATGTATTAATGATGTTATTAAATACTGTTCAAGAAGAACAAAGTTTATGCAGCTACTGTCCAAACGCAAAGTGGCAGCCACTTGGTTTTGCCTTTTGGGAAATTTCTATCACTGCCTTTTTTTCCTTACTGTTTTATTACAAACTTACAAAAAACGTGTATAACCCTGTTTTATACAAACTAGTTTCATAATAAAACTTTTTTCTTTTTTTACAAATGGAAATAATCAGCTGCCTCCAAGTCTTCTCTGACTCCACTGCCTACGTCCAAGTTATTAAGGAAATGCCAAAGGGAAGGTGGGAGGGGAGCATGGTGCAAAAAAGTGGCAGAAATGACAAAGATAAGTGCTATGACCAGTCCTACCCAAGGTGACTCTATAATGAATGTAGAGAAAAAATATATATGTATGTGTGTATATATATGTATAGGTAAAGATGGGTTCCCCCACTTTATGCTGCAAATGTACACATACACCTAGAGAATAGGCAGTGATTAATGGCTGCATCATCTTTTGATAAAATGACTATACATTTAAAAAATCCCCCCCAAATAAACTGGAAAGAGAGGGTCCCCACCCCACTTTGTAATCCTTACCCCCATTCCCGGTTCCTCCTGGTGCAACTGTGGAAGGCCTGGATGAGATAAGGACAGTAGGGGTGGGTGGAAGGACGTGGTGCTGGAGGTTGTGCACGGAGGAGGTAGTCCGCTCCTCCACACTCCCAGAGGTGGGTGTGCTCCTCTTCTTTCACTTCCAGCCACACATTTTCTACTCCTTTTCCCCACTACACACACTTTCCATATTGATTTTAAGTAAAGGGCAAGTATGATATGAATTCCCTGCAGAAGGAGTTAGATGTAAATAAATGAAAGCCTTAGAAATGTGTGGTCGGTTTGAGACACTGGCCTATCTAAGCTTGTGACTCTATCCAGATAGCGTGAGCTGCGTGTAAAAGTACCCAATTACCAAGATTCAAAAAGAAATTGGTGGGTTTTTGGCTGGCTTGCTTCTTGTCAGTTAGCAAGGACGTGATCAGAATCCTACTCCGCCTCTCTCCGGCTCCTCACTCGCGGCCTGTATTACTTGCAGATTCAGTGTGCGTGTCTCCAGCCAAGCGGAAAGCCGAGCGCAAAATGCATCTTACAAAACCCAACAAAGGAAGGGGAGCCAGCACGTCTTCCAGAGTTAAAAATCTAGTCTGTGTTGGTACATCTATACCATTTAGTGGCACAGAATAATCATTTTTTAAAGCCGCGATGCGCGGAGCACGCCGCAACGTCTGATGTCATTTTGCTAAATGACCCTCTATAGAATGCACATTGAGGCTTCAGTCCCCTTCAAAGAAATGAGCGTAATTAAGGGGAAAAAAATCAGTAAATTCTTCATCGCCATAAATAATCGGACTTTCTGCCAGCAGTGGGCCAATTTAGAGCTTACTTGAGGGAAGTAATGCTTTTGTGGTGCCTGCTCTTATTTTTATCTTCTCATTTGGAGGACCAGAGCTGGATTCTCTCCCCCTCCCCGTTTCTTTTTCTTTTAATTTAGCTCCTTTGCAAGTTTCCAGATAAGGTATGCAAAGAAAGTGTAGCAAGTCGCTTATGGCTATGAATATAACATTAGGATAATGTTTCAGCCCCCACAAAGGGGATTTTTTTACCCCTTCTCCTTGTGAAGACAGGTGTTCTTCTACTCACTTCTGAAAGGAAATATCCAGTCTCGTTAAACTCGAGGCAGAGTTAGCCGTTGTTTGCCACAGTGCGAAGGCAAACTCTAAAAATTCACAAAAACACACACAATTTTGCCGAAGCTAGGAAAGGGCAAAGCGAGGATTGGGCAAAATCTCATTACATCTGCTCTAATCGCTTAGCAACACAAAGCCGGGGCTTGTGCGGCGAAGGGAAGCCATTCACTGCGCTCTGACAGGCCGCATTCAGCCAGCATTAGTCAGCTCCATAAATCACCGCTGCCCATTGGCTGCGCGGCGGCCTTTGGAGCGGCCCTGGGCTGTCGACGAAATACAAAATGTAGACCCCGGCGGCTAGCCATCGCGGCCTCTCCCCCGTCCTAGCCCTCACTCCACTTTCTTTTGGGGGGGAGGGGGAGGGGCTGGGGAAGAAAACTGCCCTGACTTTATTGACTGAGAAATCTCACCTATTCAGAAAAGGGCCTGGAGACCACCGAGCTAAGACTGGAGGCACGCTTGAAATTGACGAGGAGGAGCGGGCGCGCGGGAGAGAAAGCAAAAACAGACCTGCCCCTGGCTGCAGAGCTGTTGAATGCGAGTATTGTCAGAGGCTGGGCTGAAGCTACTGGGACACACGTTTCATCTCCCTGACAGCCTTATAAAATTTTTGAATCGGGAGTAGGAGGGTGTGTATGGAGAAGAATCTATCTGAAGTCCACATCAGGTGGGCCCACTAAAGAAGAAAGAAGCAGCCTGTCTGCTCTCTGCAGAGAGCGTCAAAGGAATAGGACTGAAATATAGTAAGAAGGAGGGAGTAGAATGTGCATTTCCACTTTGCTGTTCTCGCAGGGGTGGGGATGTTAGAACACAGAATCCAGAGCCCAATTCCTTCTGAGCTTAAGTAGTCTTGTTTGTTACATGGGGTTGGTGGTACCTAGAGCTGCCAGAGGAGACAATGGAAGGAGTTAGCACAGGGCCTTGTGGGGGAGCTTACAACTATATGTAAATGTGAACCCCGATCTTGTTATTCTTGTCTTCCAGTCCTGTCTCTCATTTTCATGGGGACCAGTCAGTTGATGCCTCTAAATCACAGCTTAGATCTGAGGCTTACACACAAACCACATAGAAGTCTAGGAGTGGATGTGGAGTCAAGTTGGCTTTCTCCGGAAGCCCAGGTTACCTTACCTCAAACACCACCTTCTTCGAGAAGCTTTCACTGACCACTCTATCTAAATAAAGCAGCTCTCCACTGGCCACAGTCACTCTCTATCCATTAGACTGTTTCTCCTTCCTGGCATTTACACGGTGCATATACTTCTTGGCATTTACCACCATGTGACAAAACTGTATTTGTTTATATGATTGCTGCCAACTGTCCCCTACTAGATGGTAAATTCCATGAAGACAGGGACCTCACCTGTCTTGTTAACTGGTATCTTCCCCAGCCCCTGGGGAGATAGGTATTTGTTGACTAAATGGATGGTCTGCTCTGTTGAGTTGATAGTTGTGGTACCTATTCTTCCTTTCCTCCTCCAGACCCACTCTCCACCCTTCTCTGCTCTGCTTTGTGTCTCAGGAGGCTGATCTCTCTGGACTTCATCACTTGGGCAACATTGCCCTCTGGCTTCCCGTTGGGTTTGGCCAGTGGGCGGCACCAATAGAAGACTGAGAGGTAGGAGGGGAGGTGGGTCAGGACATTCACATCCCTGCTCCTCGCTGCTTGGGCTCAGTTGCTTTGCCAGAGGTTTTGCTCCTTGGTCTAAGACCACAGCTCTTGCCAGATGGTTTCTCTCCCACAGCAACAGATCTTGCTAATATGCAGTAACAGCTTCCTCTTGCTCCTTCAGGCCCAGAGGTGGTAACAGCTCCCCCCTGCTAGTATTCTCTGGGTGCTGCATCATTTTGGTTCCCTTAGCCCCACCCACATCTCTGTCTCTCCATTAAACACTCTTCATTTACCCTTTCCAGGGTGCCCTCTGCTCCTGCTGACCCTGGCTGGTACACAGGCCATTCTCCCACGAGATCTCAGGAATGGACTAGTTTTGTGAAAGACTTTCAGGGCCTCAAAGAGCCATCAGGAAGAAACTTCCTAGGGCAGAGGCGAATCTAGCTATGTTCAAAACCTAACTCTGGAAAATCCCTTCGTCTTTTTGAGCTGGGAATGACTTACCTGAAAGTTTGCAAAAGAAGTCAATTACAGTTTTCTCTTCTGGAAAATGTGGGTAATACCTTCCCTTGAGTAGATCACCAGATGAATAGAAAATGAAAGGGCTTTAGAGCTGTCAATGACTGTATCAGTGCAAGAGATAACCACTTATGATCTTCCTGACCCAGGTAGACAGGTGGTGCTGGGGACTTGCCACCAAGAGAAACAAAGACCATGCTGCTGCTGGAAAGCCATTCATGCCTTCATTCACCCATTCATTCACTCAGCCATTTATGCACTCACTTAAAAAGGGAGGGACAAATGATCAAATTCAGTCAGCATTTCTAGGACTTAATTGTTTTAATTTGTATCTTTTAGAGTGAGCTCTCTAAGAAGCTTGTTTTATTGCAAACTCTTTTCAAAACACTATGGATGCTTCTCTGATTTAATAAATGCCATCAGTCTCTGAACTCCCCCCCACCCCCAACCTCCCACTCCTGGGCCGAGAAATGATCCGTTTTCGGATTTTCCCAGAAACTCCATGTTATACGGAGTCAAAGGTAGGGAGGGAAGAGGATTCCTTGACGCTAACGTTCTTTCCCCGCTGCAAAAGCCAAGGGCTGGGCTCTAGTGCAGGTTGAAGTTTTATTCCTTCTTCCTTTGTATGCAAGATTAGGTTGTTACAAAAGAGGGTGTGTAGGTTAATGGCAGGAAGCAAGTTGCAGCGCTGAGCGCGGGCCCTGAGCGCGTGTCAGGTTTAATGATTTATTCAAGCTGCAGCGCATCCGGACGGTGATTGGCTGCAGGCATGCGTCCGCTGTCAGCAGCGCGCGCCGGGACCTCGCCGGCTACCTGAAGGCAGGGGTGGGGGTGGCGGGAAGGTAGAGGGAAGACGAGGCGTGGGCGTTGGCCTGGAGGGGAGAGGAGTGAAAGGAGGAAAAGGTAAGAGGTGGGAGGAGAAGAGACAGACGGAGGAAGGGGGAGAGAGGGAGAGGAAAGGGAGAAGGAGAGAGAGAGAGATTGGGAGAGAGAGGGGAGAAGGCAGGGAAGGAGGGAGAGGGGAGGCGAGGAAGAAAAAAATCGAGGATAAGGGGGGTGAGGCGAGAGAGGAGGAGAGATGGGGAGAGAAAAAAGGAGAAAAACAAGAGGGAGAAAGAGACAAAGAAGAGGAGAGGAGAAGAATGAATGAGAGAACAGAGAGAGGCTGGAGAGGGGAGTGGGATGCGCTCCCAGAATGTCCCACGTGCGCCCCCCCTCCAGGCAGCCTGCAGGCGGCCGCTCACAAAGCCGCCTTTGATGCGCTGGCTACCAGGGCTATTTTGGGGACGAGATGGGGGAAAGGCGCCAACCCACAGTCCTTGAAGGGAGTCACTTTCTGAGAAGTACGTTGGAGAGGACTGGGCCCTGGGTCCTGGCGGTCAGGGCAGGAAGTGGATGCAGGGGACAAAAGCTTGGCACCTGCCAAAAGCGAGAGCTCTCGGAGAGCACCTCCCCCCTCAACCCCCTCCCCGCTCCCCTGAGGGCGGGCGGGAGGTGGGGGTGAAGCGGCACCGCTGGGCTCGGAAGCTGCCCAGCACCGCCACCTCTGGACTCCACCGCAGCTGAGCCCCGCCCTCCTAGCTCCTCTCTGGACCAAAGTTCTTAAGCCTTCCTTTCTTTGGGTCTTTCTCTGTCATCTGGGTCACTTTCTCCCTCTCCTCTCTCATTTCCCTTTACTTCCTTTCTCCTTTCTTCACTCCTTTGCTCTCCCCTTTTTGCCATCATTATTTACAATTAAAAAAAAAAAACACTCGAGCACTTCCAGATTAAAGCCATACTCCAGCCAATGGGCCCTTTGGAAGGACGGAGTGGGGTGGGAAGAAAGAACAGAAGAAAGATATGGGGGGTGGGGGAGCGGTGTGGCATTTGAAAATCAAATGGGAAAACCAGCCCTCAGTGCGTTTTCCCGGATAAAGTTGTTGAGCCTAGCGTCAGCAGTCAGAGGGTGGCTGCTTGTGTTGGGGGGAGTTGGAAACTCTCTCTCCAAGACCGAGACAGAAGTAAAGCTGGCTTCCCCTGCCCCAGCCCTCCCCTCCCACCTCCAGTACACACAGCCCCCTGCCTCCCCCAGCTATAGCTCCTTACTAGGAAAAACAGTCTGTCGCTATTGTCCAGGTGCCAGCAGGGCCTTTGGCGAAAGGGAGGCCGGCCAGCCCTCTGATCAAACTCAAAGGTTAGTTAAAAGACAAAAACAGCTGCAAGTCTTCATGGATAATGCTGGGCCGGCCCGCCCCCACCCTCCCCCCCGCCCTCCCCCCAGCTCAATGTAGTGCAAGCCCCGCTCAGTGCCCTACCACTTTGTTATGCTGCTCGCCTAAGTCAGAATTTCACAGAAAGGCCGAGAAGACCCCACAATTAGGGGTCGCCTGTCAGAAAACATCAACGCCTTCCTCTCCCAGCCTGTCAGGCCCGCTGCAGATACAAACCGCCATGGCGAATTGGCCCTCCACCCGGTGAAGCGCCCGCCAGCCAAAGGAGCAGGGATTCGAAAGCGGAAGGAGATGGAGCCCGCCTAAGTGCGGCTTCTGCGGTGTCGGGATGCACCGAGATACCCCCAGCTTCTTCTAAGAGTCAGCAGAAGATGCCTGGGGGAGGTCATACGAGCGTGTCCTATGGATGGGCAGATGGACAGACCTCCAAGACGAGGGCAGTATAGCAGGACTTTTTCTTGCAATGGATGTGATTAAAATAAGCGCAAACTGGCTGCACCCTTATCTCCTGTTTACTGAGCATTTTCCAAGTGCCAGGCATCTTATTTTGTTCATAGGCGGAGCAATCCTATAAGGTGGTGTATTATTCTATTTACCTTATAGATGAAAAAACTGAGAGGCTCAGAGAAGCTACATGACTTGTCCATGGTCACATAGCTAGGTAGTGGCAGCGTCAGGATTTGAACTCAGGTTTGCCTGACTCCAAATTCTACGCTTTTCCCACCATAATCCAGCCCATAGTTTCTCCAATAAGGTCCAGAGACCAACTCTATGCTTGTCTGCTTCTGAAAATATTTCCAATATGTGAGCATGTTCTTCACCATCTTCCTTTTATTACCAATAATATTCCCTGCTTCTAGAACAGTATCTGACACATGCTTGACACTTAAAAACTTGTGGAAGGAAGGAAAGAGGGAAGAAAGGAGGAAATGAAAGGAGGGAGGAAGGGAGAGATTCTTTAGAGACGTCCTTTTGATTTTCTTTGAACATAATTTTGTTCTGGAAGATATTTGATTTTTGGATCAAGGGATCTGGTTGGGATTCTCCGTGTACCATCAATTAGCTAGAGAGTTGAACTTTTGTTTCCTCATCTGCATAAGTGGAGATAATAACACCTATCCACGAGGTTTATTATAAAGATACAATAAGATAAACTACGCAAAAGTACCTAGCATGGTATCTGGCACATAGTAGGTGCTCAAGAAAATTCAGTTGAAAATGAAATGGGATTTAGTCTTTTATTTTTGTGTATCAGGAAAATATATGCCACATGCGCAATTACATCTGTGAAACAAAAATGCTGGACTACAGCAAAGTCATCAGGGAGTTTTGTATTCTGTAGTTTTACAGTGTTCATGCCACAAGAGTGGTGTGAGCTAAAGCAGAGTCCATGTTCATGGGTCTTAGGGAGACTGTCTAGTGGTGTGGAAGAGTTTCAGGGCCTCCAAGAAGTGAGCAGTCATCCTCTGGTAAGAGCAGAATGGTTTTGCTGTTGCTTACTACTCCCTGGTGAGGCAGGTGGGAAATCGTCAGCCTGTTTCGTGGAAGACAAAAATGAAGCTCCAAGAGGTGATTACTTTGCTAGGAGAAAGTAAGCACTAGAAGTTAGAATTGACCGTGTGCTCTCCTCCAGGAGCCTTATCCTTTCAGCATTCTGGAGTGATTCAGAACTTTGGCCTTTTTCCCAGTGTCAGAAGGAAAATTTTCAGAAAACCATTGGTACAAATTCAAGGGATGGCCATCACTTCCATTGCATCTGCCACTAGTGAGATTATTTCAGTTTGCATCAACTCCCAAACCTCCAGGATTGCTGTCACCACCTTACTCTGATGCCACCCACCAATCAGCTTTTCCAAGTTCCAAAACACCAATTAAACAATAACAATAAAAAAAAAAAAGAAAAGTTCTAGTTTATAATCCCAGGAATGTTTAATAATTCTGCAACAGTTGGTCAGCTTCTTGCTCATTGTTTTTCCACCGATTCCTGTGTGAATGTTTTGGTTTCCAGAGGACAGGGATGATCTTCATGTCTCTCCTTGTCTCTCCCACATTTGCCCTTTTTCCTCCTTCTCTGGGTGGCCTTCTTTGTCTTCCAGAAGACAGATTCAGTCCTTGATGTATAATCATTACTTCACGGATTGCTGGCCAAAAATAAAGGAGTGTAAACGCAAGGTCTACTTTTGGGATATTTTATGAAAATATTGCATTGTCTGAAGATGTTCAAAATGCACTAGTGTTTGAAACTCAGGCCAAACTTATGAGCGCCCCCACCCCCAGCCCTACAAGCACACGATATGAGACTGCTAAAGTGAAAACTGTAGAGTTTGTATAACCATAGTGATGTAGCCAATGGTGGTTTATATAAACTAATGATATCTCTTCCATGAAAAAACAGAATGAGCAGACATTGCAGGCCTGGGAGGGGGTCAGGCTGGACCAGTCCATCTTCAGCATTCAGACAGTTCATAATGTCTCTACGTCCCGAGGAGATGGAAGCTAAGCTTGGGAGAGAATGCGGCACCTGCACTGGGCATGTTCTTTCCTCAGTCTTTTCCTGTTGGAGCAGCCAAGAAGAGGCCTGCTCTATATCCATCTCCCCAGTCTCAGGAATATTACCCTCTTCACTGGGACACACAAATGAAGGGGACTTATTTTGTGGCATTTAATTAGCTTATACATTTCAATGAACAGCTAATTTGTTGCTAGAGATCCACTACAAATGAAAATAGACATGCTAATTCTAATTCTGGGTAGTTTTTCTATGGAAAAAAATCAGACATGCTTAGAAGACACACAGCAAGGAGTCTTTGTTGAAGTATTATTACAATTTTTTATAATGTTGAAAGATATAAAACAACCTGAAGCTTTAATGTTGCAATATTGGTTTAGATAAATATTGGCATAGTGCAGAATTTTAAGTGCTGATGTAGATTTATGTTTACTCACTTGGAAATATATCTGTGATATAAGTATTTTTTCATAAGTGAAGAGAAGAACCATCACCTATAATTCTACCAACCAGAGGAAACCAGTCAACATCTATTATCTACATATTTTCTTGACAAAATAGCATCATATAATTCTCTTTTCCACTTAAAATATAGACATTAATCAGTTTAATTATTCATTCAACAAATATTTTCCCAGGCCCTGTTCTAGGCCCTCAAGATACAGTAGTGAAAGAGAACAACAAAATCCCAGCCCTTACAGTTTATGGAGTGAGAAAGACATTAAAAAATCTAGTAGCTACATATTTCTGAATCATCAGTTTTCCATAGAATGATTTTAAATGCTAATTGAATGTACAATAATGTCTTAACCAATCTGTGTATTTTTACACAAAGAGGTTTCTTTCTGTTTATTTTATTTTCACGTGTTGCTATCTGTGAATCAATTCTGTGATGAAGAACCTTATAACCAAACAATTACATATGATCGTGTCCTCAGAACATAACTGAAGAAGAACTATATTGTTAATGGAAATGTGTGCTTCGAAGGCTTTTGGATTCATATTACCTAATTGCCTCAGAAAGATTGGATCAGTCCTCATTTCACCAGTAGTGATGAGTCCCAGCGCTCTCACGGCCTCACAAGTATTATTATATTTTAAACAAACAACTTTACCAAATGGTAGGTTTTAAAAAAAAGTGATGTCTCCTTTCATTCTGCTTGTCCTACATCAATCAATTATTTTTTCACATTTAGGGCATTCAATTATTTCTTCATATTTATTTACACCAATGACTCTCATACACAGTACTGAGATGGGCTGCATTCAATAAATGAGGGGATGTCTGCTTAAAATACATATTCCTGGAGATTCTGATTAACTCAGTGGCTCTGATATAAGGCCATTTTGTGGACAGTGATTTTAATTTTAGCCCTTCTAACTAACTTTAGAAATGACAACTGTGGATAAGATAAAACCACCAATCCCATAAAGGTGGCTTATTTCACAAATTTACCTTTCCAACCTCCAGGGTCGAATGTCCCCAATGGTAATCCAGAGATGCGGAGTGCTGAAGATTACTTTGGACTCTGATTCCCTTTCCTGCCTCTCCTTTCCAGCCTCTTCCCATTCATGCTGACCTCCCAGCCCTGCCCCCCACCTGCTGCTGGCCTAGAGAAGAAAGCCATTTCCATTGGCCTTGGATGCCTGGGGAGATCTATATTACTCTGGGGAAGACAAGAGCTGTCCCCATCTTGGTAAAGTGTGAAATTCGGTTTTGATTGCAAAGGGAAGCCATTTCAACGGGATTACACCGTGACCATGTAGATTAAAGTCAGCCATATGGCCTGGGACGCCTCTTCCTACTGTCAGGTAACAGTGCATTGCTAATGACGTGGTGATGACATTTTCAAATGAAAAAATAAAGCCACCTGGACTGGAATAAAGGAGGCGAAAAATGACAAGATGCTGGTAAGCATTGACAGAGCTCTCAACCCTCTGCAGGCTTTGAAGAGGTAGGATTTGTTTGACTTATAAGACCAATGAGCATATGCCTGATGTTATAAAAAGAGTTCTGCCTGCTTGACACAGTAGAAAGAGATTCTGTGTTTTTATTGAAAAAGATTCCAGTATTGACTCGAAGAAATTGCTTGACCTCACTTAGCCTCAGTTTCTTCATCTATTAAGTGGGATAAAAACACACTTCACAGGGTTGTCATAAGAATAAAACAGGTTATGTGATGGTGATTTGTAATCTGCCAGCTGCTCTACAGATGTGAAAAAAAGATAGTTGGTTTTATCAGTCAGAGCTCTCAGCTGCAAGCAACAGAAATAAACTCTGGCTGATTTAAACTGGAAAGAAACTTACTGAAAGGCTTTGAGTTGTTCATAGAATTACTGGAAAGGCTGATTCCAGGGTCAGAAAATGGGCTAGAAAAGGTGAGGCTGAGCAGCAGCCAACACCATGGCTAAAAGCATTCCCCACAATAGTTGGGTGGCCCTGCAGCCACTTCCGCCTCCAGCCTCTGGACATCCCCATTTGCACTGACACCACCTCCAGGACTAGAAACTGATGGTGCCACTGCCAGGAAACTGGTTGGCCGTAGCCATAGCTCCAGTTGCCATTATGACAAAGATGGATTCTCTGCTTTCCCTGCTTTTTTGTGCCACTAGCTGTCCAGTCTACATCTGGGGTGGGAGCTTCTGACTGGTTGAGACATGGATTCAAGGGAGGCCAGGAAATTGGTGTCTGGCCTTGCCTACTTTTATAGTAGGAAATGGGCTCTGCTTTCTGCCAAGACGCTTACGAACAACCGAGGGAAGAGTGCTCAGAGGCTGGGCAGCCCCAAACAAAACAAAATGACAAACAACAAAAATGACTAACAGCTTTCAGAGCAGGGGTCCACAAACCATTTCTGTAAAGGGTAACAAGTAAATATTTTCTATGATGGTAGTCAAGCGCAGCGGAAACAATATGTAGATGAAAGAGTGTGGTTGTGTTCCAATAAAACTCTATTTACAAAAACAGGATTTGGCTTTCAGGCCATAGTTTGCAGATCCTTGCTCTAGAGTGATGATGATGGTGACAACTAGGGAAACTTTTTTGGAAACTGTCCTTTGAGTCCTGACTGGAAATGGATGCAGGTGGAGATAGTAGCAGTTCTTTTTTTTTTTTTTTTTGCAGGGAAGGATTCACCCTGAGCTAACATTTGTTGCCGATCTTCCTCTTGTTTTTTTTCTTCTCCCCAAAGCCCCAGTGTACAGTTATATATTCTAGTTGTAAGTCCTTCTAGTTCTTCTATGTGAGCCGCCACCACAGCATGGCTACTGACAGATGAGTGGTGTGGTTCTGGGACCAGGAAGTGAACCTGGACCGCTGAGGCAGTGAGCATGGAACTTTAACCACTAGAGCATCATGGCTGGCCCAGTAGCAATTCTTTGAATTGTGCTCTGGCAAGACATCTCCTGTGATTCAGTTGTCTTGCCCCTAGAAACTGCTGGTTTCACTGTGAAAACTGTTTCCTAGTTAGGGGGTTAATAACATGTAAACTATTGTCATTCAAGTAGAATTGCAGTTCAGATCTGAGCACTGGTTGAGACCACCTCCAAGTGAGGAGCATGGCAGAGCCTTCTTCCGTCTTCTGCCCTCCTGCATGATCATCCCAGATCTCCCTGGGTCTTCCAGGTGCTCCTTTCCTCAGCTCTGCTGCACTATTACACCTTTTAGGGCAAGTGTCATCATCACCTGCCATGGATGGTATCAGAAGAGCACTTAGTTTATTCTAGGAGCCTGGGTATGAGTTTATTCCAAAGGTCATGTCAGCCACACTGGTGAAATAATCAGTAGCTTCTTATGTTTTCTATGTGATGTTCCCGTGGACTGGTTTATGTGACCTGGGGAGGCAGGAGAGTCAATCCAATGGACTTAATGACAAATCATCAGACATGAATGTTTGCTATCATATAGATAAAATAACTCCGTGATGGAAAAAGATTTTCCCTTCTTTCCATCATTCATTTAACTCATAGGAATTGTGATCCCAAAGTATGCCATGTCTACACTGGGAAGGGGGCTATAAAGATGAATAAAATATGATCTCTGTCCTGGAGGATGTTCAATTAGTTTTGTTTGTCTTATAAACAAGATTTTTCTGGAAGTACTCATTTATTATATCTGTTTCTCCCAAGCATATTAAATGTTACAGGGAAATGGGCTTATTCATCACTATATGAAGAAGATCAGTCATCACTTTTATCAGAAATAGGTTTGATGGCACGTGCAGAAAACCCAGCCTGTGATGGTGAAACCAAATATGAGGAATTTCTCTCTCTCTCTCTCTCTTTCTTTCTCTCTTCCTTCCTCCCCACCTCCCTTCCCACCTCCCTCCCTCTCTCCCTTCCTTTCTCTCTGAACAAGAAGTCTGGATGTAGGAATTGGGCTTGGTATGACAGCCTACAATGCTTTCAGGTCACAGGTGCTGACTAGCTTTCCATCCTTACTTAGCTTTTGGCTTGGCGCCTTGTGGTCCCAGGATGACTGCTCCATCTTGCAGATCATGTCTGCTTTCTAGGCAAGAAGGAGAAGGATAAAGATAGAGAGCAGAAGTGTTGTGTCAGCTGAAGCTGTTTCTTCTAAAATGCTTTCCAATAAGTCCCCTCAGTAAGTCCCACTTATACTTCTCTGGTCAGAACTATATCAAATGGATAATGAAAGTGGCAAAAGAAGCCAGGAATGGACTTTTTAAGGCAGGAAGGTCGCTGCTTCAAATGCAAGTGGGATTCTGTTAGTAAGGAAGAAGAGGAGGATGGATGTTGGGTCTCAAAGAGACTCAACGTCCTTCTACAGTAGATTTACCCCAAGTCACTTTGCACCAACTCGTGGGTCCCACCAACAAGCTGGCATCTGCTCCCAATCCTTTCAGTCTTCTTTATTTGTCTGTACTTTTAGGTTGCAAAGTAGGTCAGTTTTCTCAATACCATGTCATCAATTTCATTTATGGATTCACTGAATATTTATAGGTGGAAGCACCTAAAAGTTCTCCTCTTTCAACACCCTGAGCTACATGATAAAATGGGGGCCCAGAGATATTAAATGACTTGCCCAGCATCACACAGCTATTAAGGGGTATATACAAGAGTAAAACACATGGAGAGAATGCTGGATATATGCTTTTAAGAGATTGTTCTTAGTCAGACTTCAAGATTGCAAGAATTTCAAACCATCAAGACCAGGTGGAATCTTTTCTAACTAGTTCCTTTCATCACTGGAAGCTGCATTTAAGCCCACAGCACTGGCACTAGTGTTTGAATTACATTTTTAGTCCTTCCCATTTTTTTCCCATTCCTAGAGCTTCTAAGGGTCTCAATACAGCTTTCATTAGGTGTTTAGTAGGCTCTGAATATGTTGGTTGACAGAACTTGCCAAACTTGCTTTCCAAATCTTGGTTTCTGATACTGCCACCTACACAATATCTTCAACCAGAAACCCAAGAGTCATTTCTGATCCTCTCTCTCTCATCCTCTCCAACTGGCACCCAGTGAGCATCACTAAATCCAAAAGATTCTATGTAATATCTGAAAAATCCATAAAAACAGGAAAAATATTCAAATTATTTACTGAACTCTTTCCCCAGGTTAATGATCAGACTCATTAGGCTTTAAATTTAGAAATATTTTTCCTGTAAAAGTGTCTGGAGGTTGCAGGAAACATATGGAACATGTTATTGAAAAATGTAACTAATGTATTGTTTAAACATGATCTTTTCTTTGTTTTCAGACTTTTTAGATACCCTATATTTATCTCTTAGATTCAGCTCCTGCTTTCTCAACCTCATTGCTTCTGCCTTTGTTCAGAAACTTATCATTTCTCCCTGGACATCTGCCTCTTAAATAGTCTCCTTGTTCACGTCACTCCAGTCCATCCTCCACATTGCAACCACTTGAGTACCTTAAAAATAATATGCAGACCACACCACTGCCACCAAAGTGATCTTTCTGCACTGTGATCATATATCTCTCTTGCTTAAAACACTTCTGTGGTTTCCTCACTGCCCATGACAATAGTTACTTTATTCACTCCACAAATATTTATGGAGCTCCTACAAGGTGCCAGTACTATGCTAGGGAATGTTGATATGATACTGAATAACCAAACATGGTGGCTACTCTCCTGGACCTCCTGTGATAAAGAATGGTTGATAAGGGTGTTGATGACCTACCTTCTGTCTGCAGCCCATCTAGATCTCCAAGCATCCCTGTTGACCTTTATATCTCAGCAATACCAAACTGTTTATAGTCCCTTGCACACACCCTGCTTTTGCTCTTCTCACTACCTTTGCACACTCCCTCTTTGTTAGTCTGGTATACTCATCTACCCTTTAAGTTCCAGCTCAGACATCACTTCCTCCAGGAAGCCTTCCTTGTCCTTACCTTACACAGATTAATCACTTTTTCTCTGGAGCTCTCACATACTCTGTTGTTATTTAGTTGTCCTTATCACAATGTTCCCTAATTCATTTTATTTCAGCCCCTCCTTTTCTCCTAGAGTGGAGGAATGACCAAAACCAAAGGACTTTGAATTGTGTTTAAAATTCAGAAAAACTGCCAGAATCACTTTTATTAAGTAGTCTCTGCTGTATCAAGAAGAGAAATGATGACAATTTTCATATTGACCACCAGGAGTTACAATGAGCATTCTGTAGCTCTGAGAACAATGGCTCTTAAGAAAAGGAGTCAGGAAACTCTATGATGCTTCATCTCACCCAACTATAACAATTTGTGAATCATCCTTAATTGCCTAACAATGTTTTACAAGTCTTAAAAGTAACTGAAATAAAAAGGGTCATTAGTATGTGCTTCATAATAGGCAGAAACCCTCAATTTTCAGACCACAAGAAAAGAACTATTCTTTTTTTACTCTTTAGGTGTCAGATGGTCTAGGGAACAGAAAGAACAGTCTACAGCAAAATGCAAACTGACTTGGGACTTTTCTTCTCAGCCTAAAAAACCCAGGTAGCAAGAAAATGAGGGTGTGGAGAGAAAATCTAAAAAAAACCGGATTCATGTGTTAAAGGAGAAACTCATATTTCTATTCTCATAATTTTTTTTCCTGTAAGAGGAACTTTTATATTTAGTTTTCACGGTAGATTGTTATGTATTTGGGAAAGGGACTGTGCTTTATAGCCTCTATGTCTAGTGTAGAAACACAGTAGGTGCTCAATAAATGCTGATTTTAATTAAATAACATTATATAGTTGATGACTGATTTTGGTGGGAAAAGATCTAAAATCTATAAGAGAAGTAATAGATACGGCAGGAAATAAACATTGGCTATGTAAAACCACAGGTCACAGGGGATTATCTAGTTCTATATTTTTGGGGAGGGAGGACCTGGACCCAGCAGTGGGGAGCCATATAGCATGATGCAGATGGATCATACATACATCCAATTTTGGTGCCAAGCAACTTGTAGGCTCTATAACTTAAGTCCTGTTTTTCTGGTAGTTTCCCCACCCCCTTCTCTTTTGTTGTCTTTGCCAGTGACACAGAACTTTATTCCTGCATTTTATTTTCCACTTTTCTTTTCAAGCAACCTCAGGGAGTCTGGGTGTAAACGAAGGGAGGAGGCCCTCAACGCTGTTCTGGCCCACTGGGAGCAGGGTTCCGACGTCCATTCTCTCTGGCCCCAATTCATAATTTTTAATTTTATTCTTGGAGCCCTCTTCTTTATAAAACCATTCAGCAATTTTTTTTTAATTTATACAAATTCAGTGTGTGGGTGGGTTTTGGGTGGGCTGTGGAAATTGATTTACGAGTCAACCACTTTTCTCTTTTCTTGCCATCTCCCGCTTGAGTGGTTTGTCGGCCCTGGGCCTTTCTTTCACTGGAGGAGAATAAGGTTGTCTATGGAAGGGGTCAGCATTTCAAATTGGTGGAGTTCAACTGCACAAATGACATAGAACTGACAAGAAAAGACAGGGGGTTTAGAGGTCACAGACTCCATAGGTCTCGCTTAGGATTTCTGCTTTGTGGTGAACCCTGGCACCAAAATGAATTAAATAACAGGCTTAAGG
Organism: Tapirus indicus; assembly: GCA_031878705.1. Lineage (NCBI taxonomy): Eukaryota > Metazoa > Chordata > Mammalia > Perissodactyla > Tapiridae > Tapirus > Tapirus indicus. Next base: position 125,167,763 of record CM062920.1, on the reverse strand, counting down.
ACTATTGAGGGAGGACTGAATGCAAATCAAAGATAAGTAGAAGTTTTCTTTCCTAAAAGGGGAATGATTTTTTTCCTTCCCTCTCTGCCTTCCATATCTTCACCGGCAAGAGCTGCATGTTAAACGTGATTTCGCTGCCATTATGCTGGGCGCTTTCACTCCACCGTCGCTGCGATGGCCTATCTTGGCCTATGATTAATGACCTGCTAGGCAATTTGGAAGCCGTAATAACTCCGCGGTCCACACACAAACTATATAGTTGCATTCCTTTTGCGGATTTGCCAAGCTGTTACCAAGGGGCCCACATCGGAGCCGGATTGCTCGAGAGATAGCGAAGCATTTCTGCAAATGCTATTTGGGCCTTATCTTGCTGAAAAGTGCGATGAGCGGCGGGCTCACTTACAAAATCCAAAGCGCAGATCTCACGGCTTCTTTATTTCAGCGCAGATTAGGGAAAACAAAAAACAAACAAAAATCGCTCCAAAAAAAAAAAAGCCTGGTAAAAACTGATCTGTCTGTATGGTCCCCAGGTTCTGAGTGATTATATAGGCAGCGTACAGTGGTGTTCCCAAATTGTAAGTCAGACTCATCAAGACCCAATGCTGATAAAGCCCTCCAAAAGCAGAGTGGATTTTTGAAAATTCTAGGAGGAAACAAAGGCTCCTCTTCAAGGTGTGCTGTTTGGAACTGTCTGCGTGCACCCTTCTAAGGGGCAAGCCAGGGTATTGGAGTGAAAAGGTATTGGGCTGGGAGTCGGGGCTGGTTTTAGTCCCGGTTCAGCCACTGCCTTGCTCTGTGACCCCGGATGCATTTCTTCTCTCTGAGCTGCAGTTTGCTCATCAGTTCGAGAGAAGTTTGGGTTGAGTGAACAATCTAGCAGGCCTCTTCTGGCTCTAATTTTTATTCATTTAGCAGGTATTCATTGAGTGCCCACCATGTACTTGGCACTCTTCCAGGCTTTTGAGATATTTAGGGAAGAAAGCAGACAAGGTTCTCTGTGCCCAAGAAGCTTACATTCTAGATGGGTGAGACAATCATGAACAATAAAGATAATTAATTAATAAGTAAATTGCATATGTTAGAGGATAATAAGCACTATGGAAAAGGAAAAAGGAGGCAGAATAAGGCAGAACAGGGCGCCACTGGGTGGGGGTTGGGGGCAGATTGCAATATTAAATGTGGTGGTGAGGGCGGGCCTTGGTGAGAAAGCAGGAGTTGGAAGTGATCTTTAGGAGATAAGAGAGTCAGCCAAGCATATATCCAAGGGGGGAAGCATTCTGGCAGAGAGAACATCTCTAGAGCAAAGTCTTTAACAGTCTATGAGTCTATTGATGCTGTCATTCTCTTTGAGAGTGACTAGTTTCAGTCACTTAGCTAGATGGTGGCAACTTTATCACCCACCTCTATGGTTTTCAACTTTGGCTGCCCACTTCCAGAGACTCTGATTTAATTGGTCTGGGGTGCAGCCTGGGCATTGCAAGTTTACAAAGCTCCCCAAGTGTTTCTTATATTCAAGTTGAGAACCACTTACCTAGAGCAAGCAGGTCAATTCCACCATAACCTTTCCAGGGACTGTTTGTCATTGAGGAAAGCCATCTTACAGTTCACAGTGTCAAACCAAGTAACTCTCACTCTATCCACAAACAATATCTTATTAAACCTTCTAGGTACAGGCTCTAGCATAGTGCTGGCTGTGCAAAGGAGAGCAAGATGGTCCATGCTGTTGGGGAGTTCACAGAGGATGGAGAGGGCAGAAGGTGAAAGCGGTTCTTCAGACACTGAGCTTGGTACAGAGCAGTAAAACCTGTTGTGGGATGCTACGTGTCAGTTTATCCCAAATATAACTCATTCAAATACGACTTCATTAAATTTGCCGTAACATGTAATATTGACTCATGCCTTTTATTTAAATTCTTACTTTACCATTGTCCTATTCAATATCTGTGAAATCCCTTGTTTGATGTGCTAATTATATATAATATATATTTTTATATTCCATATATATGTGTATATACTGTAAAAGTATATATATATATATATATATACACACATATATATACTGTAAAAATAGCAAAGATTCATCTGTATACTATCTAAAACCATCTTCAGATTACCAGAGGAAGATGAGCTATGCTTTTGGAAATACAACTGAATGAGATGAGGTGGTGATAATGAAGAGGTAGAGAACATTTGAGGCTGAGGAACTCATGGCTTCTATCCTACTTACAAATGAAAATGATCAATGTTGGACAAATGAGAATCAAAGTGAAGTGGTTGGGACAGGCTTTGTAATTATTCATGCAACTCATGAATCAGTTTTGGACCATTTGGATGATTAGCAGATGGATTTCTTTGGCATTCCCAAACATCAGGCATTGTTTGCTTTTGATCGTATGGCTAGACTCCTCTTTTCCATTCCTGTGTCAACGTATTGTGACAGGGAGGCCAAGGTCATGCCACGTGAACTCAGTAGAACCAAAGACATGCATTCTAGTATGTTTAGAAGAAAGATCACAATGGTTGCTTTGATCTGATAGCTGCATCTTACTGAAGAGCTCACCTTTGAAAGAAAAGAATGTAAAAAATATTCTTTTTAATTAGGCTTTGGCTATAGGCTGAGGCAAATGTCCAAATTTCCACATTTTTCAGGTATACATTTACTTTAAAAATTCCCCTTTCTTTCCTTGCCTATTCTAATTAGAAGGCAGTCACATATTTTCAGTATCAATGCGGTCTTCAATAAGATAAATTGATACGTGGTATTGGTGTCCTCTTTCAAAAAATATTTTTATTTTTAATTACCAAGTGATAAATAAATTAATTCTAGTAAAATATTTAGGCATTTCAGATAAGAGATATTGCTTCCAATAACCATCTTCATTCCAAAGGGAGTCACTGCTACCAGGTTGGAATTGAACCTTGCCGAGTTTATATTTTTACTTTTATTTTATTGAGGTCACATTGGTTTATAACATTGTGTAAACTTCAGGTGTACATGATTATATCTCGGCTTCTGTATAGACTGTATCATGTTCACCACCAAAAGTCTAGTTTCCATCTGTCACTGTACACATGTGCCCGTTTACCCCTTTGACCTTCCCCCCACCCCCTTCCCTCTGATAGCAACCAATCTGTTCTCCTTATCTATGTGTTTGTTTGTTTGTCTTCCACGTATGAGTGAAAACATATGGTATTTGTCTTTCCATTTTGCTTAGCATAATACCCTCAAGGTCCATCCGTATTGTCACAAATGGCACAATTTTGTCTTTTTTATGGCTGACTAGTATTTCAGTGTATATATACACCACACCTTTTTAACCCATTCATCCATTGATGGGCACTTGGGTTGCTTCCAAGTCTTGGCTATTGTGAACATAGGGGTGCATGTATATTTTTGAATTAGTGAGCTTTTTTTTTAATGGTATTTATGTTTATGAGGCTTTAGAAACGTCTAATTTGTGTGTGTGTATGTGTGTGCATGTTTGCTTTATAAAAGTATGTATGATGTTATATTTCTACATGACATTCTGCAACTTTCTTTTTTAACTGAACATTATGTCTTGTGTATGTATGTGTTATATATGTACTAGGTCAGTATAAATGAATCCACCTCATTAAAAAACTAGCTGCATAAAGTTTCAAAGTATGCATCTGCATCCTAAAGACAGCCATTGTCTGTCAATGTTGCCTGACTATTCATGCAAAGGCTCCCATTGGCATACCACCTTATCATACATCTATGACTCTGTCTCTAGGGTAGATACTGAAAAGTGAAATTGCTGAGTTATAGGGCATTAGCATTTTTAACTTTAATATAGACTGCCAAATTGGCCCCCAAAATAACTTAACCAACTTATGCCAGGCTGTAGAATCGCGTACCATTTCTTAGTTGTGTCTTGCATGCAGTACCACTGTTTGTAGGATGGTGTATTCATTGAAATCTTCTCAACAACTATATTGAGGATGTGTTTGCCCAGATCTATTCACACTCTCATGTGTAGTCCAGAGAAGTTACTTAGAAGTACTTGGAAACAGCATGAAATGATCTGGCCCGGGCAGGGATGGTACTCCTCATCTGAGCTCTGTGCTTTGACCAATGGAGCTAAGCAGTGGTCCAGCATCTTAGAGTAAGGGGCTGAAAATCACAGTAACCATGAAACCTTGGCACATCCATGTTGCATTAATTAGGATATAGGATGTTAGGATACAGATCAGAGACCGAAAATAATAGTGGCTGAAATAAGTTTAGAAAATGAATTGTCTCACATAACTGTCCAAGTGTAGTAAGTTCAGGGATGATACTGAAGATCCACGTTGGGAGGAGGTCAAACCTTTTTATCTTGTTCTACTTCTCTTAAGGTGTTGTCTTGTTCCATCTGGTCCAAGATGGTGCATGGCCATGTCCACGTTCCAGCCAGGGGGAAGAGAAAGATGCACACAGAAGTCACATTCAATCTGCTCATACACAAAAATTTAGTCACCTGGCCACATCTATCTGCAAAGGGCTCTGGAAAAAGAATTTTTTTGTGTAGCCATGCACCCAGCTGAAAAATCAGTGGTTCTACTATTATGAAAAAGAAGGTGAGAACAGAACCTGGCAGATGATAGCAATCTTGCTACATATGTCAAAGGGCTGTTATACGGTATGTCAACAACAGGAACAGTGGCATGTTACATATCGACGGTCACTTACATTTATAAAGCATTTTCCTATCTGCTGTCTCATTTTGCTCTCACATAACCCGTGAATTAGAAAAGCGAGGAGGGAAGAACTCAAGAACTGACAGAATGGATGGTTCAGAAAATCACACTATGAATAGCCATTGTCAGCTGCTATACTTAATTTAAAAGCCTCATTTGGTCATTAATGAAACACACTCCTGTTGTCCCAAATGCTTGATTCTGCAGGAGAAGATAATATTTCTGAGAGAAGTGGAGATCTTTCTTTTTAGGATGCAGAAGTGAGAGCTAGTTGGAAATAACTACGTGAAGAAGAAAGGTGGAAGATGCAGGGAAGCAGGCTTTGAGGAGCCCAGCAGGCCAACAGGACCAGAGATGAGTGGCATTTTGAAGGGACGCACCTAATTATCTCAGATGATCGATAACATGATGAAGAACTCACATAGTCACGATTTATTTTGAAAGTAGAGTCAACAGTAGAGCTAATGGATTGGCTGGGTGGGTTGGGGGTAGCAAACTAAAAAAGCTCCTAAAGATACTATTGTTTTTATGCTTTATGCTTTTGTTCATTCTGTACTGAATGCAGAAAGCTCTTCCTCTCATTTCTATATCCCCAATTTGACCCATCCTTCGAGACTCAGCTCAGAGATCACTCCTTACTGGAAACCTCCAGCCCCTGGTTGGAATGAGTTGTTTCCTGCTTGTCTACTCTTTATTCAGTACGTCCTACATTTGATACCTTATTGAAGCAATTTGTAGTATATTAGTGCCCCACTATCAAGAACCATATTACAGTACCTGCTGGGTAAACACAATGCTTGCATCATAGTTGACGCTCACCTTTTGTTGAACTGCGATCATCCCATGTTGCATTTTGTTGAGACCTAGTAACAGGAAAATACAATATGATGTGGTGGAAGGTGCTCTAGACTGGGTGTAGAGGCCTGGGTTTGAGTTCTAGCCCTGTTTCTAGTGAACTGGGAAATCTTGGGCAAGCCACCTCAGCTTTTGTGACTTGAATAGCCTTGTCTGTTTAATGAGATATATAAGATACAAGGGCTCTTATATCTCAAATAGTTAATGGTTAATGATTTTCTTATGTGTAACCCGAATGTTTAGAAGTTCTAACAGAGTAATTATATCAAAAGTTTGGGTGCAACCTCCAGAAGTCAAACGTTCCTAGAAAGTTACAATAATTTGTACAGTAGAGTAATAATTCACAAACCAATAAAGGAATCAATGGAACAGAATGCAACATCTTGAAACGATATTTACCAAACAGTAGTATAAGATAATGGCAACATTATAAACCAATGGGGAAGGGATGACTTATTCAACAATGATGTTGGTAAATTTGGCTATTTGAGGTGAAAACAGTATGTTAGTTTCTGACCTTAATTATTCTACAATGCAAAATAAAATCTGGCTTGAGAAAGGGACTGAGTATATCAAATAAAACCATGAACAATTAGCAGATGAGATAGGTCTTTATTTAACTGATCTGTGGGATGTGAAGACCTTTAAGCATAAAAACAATAAAAGAAACTATACAAGAGAAAAAATAGATTAGACTGTAAAGGCAATTTAAAATTCAGTACATTAAATTGCCATAATCAAAATAAAAAGTGAAAGACAAACTGGAAAAATATTTGCAATACATGTTACAAATATTTAGTATTTTCAATAAGAAAAGAGTTTCTATAAATCAATAGAATATACCGAAAATTTACAATAGAAAATAGGTGAAAGACATAAGCAGGTAATTTTTAAAATATTACAATGGTCAATAAAGTTTAGAAAAATATTTAATTTCACCAATAATTAAAGAAATGAAAATTTCAATGATACATATAAAGATTACAAGAATTGGTAATACTCAGTTCAGGCCAAGGAAATAAATATTTCACAATACCTGGTGGGAATCCAAATTGATGTAGCCTTTTGGGAAGCAATTCTACAACACATATCAAGAATTTTCACAATCTCATATCCTTTAAACCAGAAATACCATTTATTGGGATTAACATCCAGGAGAACAATCATAAAGAAACAATCAGAAATATAACCAATCATTTATCTATGAAGACCATAATCAAAGTACTACTTGTAATAGCAAAAAAATTGGGAATAACCTAAATGATCAACAACAGAGGAATGTAAAATAGATGATGGGAGAGCCACAATGGGAATCCTTAAGATCTTCACTAAAAAGTGTTTTTTTGAAGTCTATTTATTGATATGGAAACGATCACGGTAAAAAGTAAAATTTTAAAAAGCAGGATAAACTGCATATTCAGTATGCACTAGAACGAAATTGTGTAAATACAATATATATAACCACTTAGAACATGAAAGAAGAGAAACAGCGTGCTAATGTTCCTGGGTAGAAGCATTTCAAATAGTTTTTTTATATTTCCTGTATGAGAGCACACTTTCTTTATATAAGCAGAAAAATGCAAATGTTATAAAATTTAGCAACACATAGACAAGCAGACAAGCTCCTTCTTCCTTCTTCTCCACCCCTCACTATGTGTAATAGATGCTCTAGAGAGAAAGTACTTATTTAGAGTCTGGATTTTTTGACTCAGATGGCCCAGAATAAAGCTGGATTTGATTCACTGACTCACTCACAGGAAGCTTCTGAGAGTGGACATGTGATAAATTGATGATGGGATGTAAAAGGTGTTGTATATTGAGCACCCACTATGTGTCAGGCAGGATGCCAGGCACCTGGCAAACGTTATTCCACTTTAGTTGCTGAAGTCCCACTGCATTCATACTCAAGGAGCCCCTTCTGATAGGTCCTTTCTGATGAGACCTTTGGCTTTTTGCGGTTCGCATAGTTCTTTTCATGTAGGCTTAGAAAGCTAAGCCAGTATTTGTTTAAGATGACTGAGTGCTTGATGTGTGCTGGGCGTTGCACTAAGTGTTTTATACTCACTAACTCATTTAATCTTTATAGATGCTATGAGGCTAATATCATTCTCTCCACATAACCTGAGACTTAGATGCGTTAATTGAATACTTCTCAAACTTTAATGTGCATGAGAATTAATTGAGGATTATTGTTAATATGTCGGTTCTGATTCAGTAGAGTGGGGCTTGAGATTCTGGGTTTCTAACAAGCTCCCAGATGGTGCTGACTCTGCTGGTCCCTGGACCACACTTTGAACAAGGGGTCAATCCACTTGCCAGATCCCAGGCCTTAAATGTGCCAAGGCCATGTCGTAAACCCCACCAGGCTAACTTTACATTAGGCCGTACCACTAATAATGTCATATGCTGTGGTCCTTGTGGTCCACACTTTTCCAACATCCTCTCTGTCCTCCATCCCCCACCACGTCCTAGGTTAAGAAGATAGTCAGTTCTGTACTCATTGCCTCAGGAGAGGGATTGAGAGGACTGGAGACAGAAACAAAGGAATATGCGTTCCTCTCGAAAATTTCACAATCTGGTGCCCCTAAGGCCAAATCTAGCCAAAGATATGTTCCAACTAATACATCTTAGAGTTTTATATTAACACATGCTTAGAATTTTAATTACTCATACTTGAAAATCCTTGGATTTCACATAAGAATTCAGATTGCTGGCTTCTTTAAAGACTTGGGTATGGTGATGGATGTTAACTAGACTTATTGTGATGATCGTTTCACAATATGTATAAATAGCGAATATTATATTGTACACCTGAAACAAATATAATGTTATGTGTCAACTATACCTCAATTAAAAAAAAACTTGGGAATTCTGTGAATAAGGGCCTACGCTTCCACAGGGCAGCAATTAGTTGAAGCTGGTGGGGCCAGTTCCTTTCCAAAGGGACAGGGTCCTCAGTGGGTCACAGCCCCTACCTGATCCAGTGGACTCATTTCCATTACCTGCATTGTTCAGTAATGGAGGAAATTGTGGGTAAAATGAAATGTTTAGGAGAAATATTGAAGAACTCAGTGGGGCCCTAAAACTATGCATTCAGGAATTAGGGATGCAGGGCCTTTTTGGAGTGCCCAGAAATTGAATTACCTGTAGGCTGCCAAGCCCTTGCTTGAATGAGCATGTTCCACCCCTTTGGTGTCCCAAGATTATGACAGCTGATTAAATGGCCAGTGTCTGACAAGGACTTTCTTTCTGAAGCTCCAGCACCTTGCCTTGCACAGGAGTGAGGGGGTGGGGAGAGGAGTGTGCCCCAAGACTTTGCTTCATCCCTGTCTAATACAACCACAAGGATAGCTCTCTCCCTAAATATCCCAGGACACTTGTAAACTCAAGGGAACAAGGGTGGGGCCCCAGGTGCCCGATAGAGCTGTGATGAGAGTGAAGGAAAAGCTCTTGGTCCTGTAACTTGTGTAGGGTAGAGGGACTGAGCAGAACCCACTGGAGATCACTCTTGAGTGGGGATAGTGGCTTTCTGAACCTCTCGAGGTGGATGCCAGTAAAGGTGGCCACCATTATCGCCCTCCCTGTGCTCACACTCCTTTGCCACATGACATTGCAGATCATCCCATCAAAAGATGGAGTTTATTTCCTCGGTTTGAATCCAGACTGGCCTTGTGACTTGTTTGGCCAATAGAATATGGCCAAAATGCCATGCCAATTCCACATCGAGATCTCAGAAGGTGCTGTGTGGTTCTGCTCTGTGTGCCTTGGGAAACCTACCGTGCTTCCATCAGAAGTAGGCCAGGCAAGCCTGCTGGAGGATAAGAGACCCAGTGGTACAGAGACCAGTCATTCCAGCGGTGACTTCCAGAGATCAGCTACTCCCTGGCTGACTCAGCAGCTCACTACAGATGCAGGAATGAGCTCAGCCAGGACCAGAAGATCTGCTCAGCTGAGCCCAGCCCTAATTGCTGACCCACATAATCAATAGCTAAATAAATAGCTGTGGTTTTAACCCACTAAGCTTTGTGCTCATTTTATTTTTTAGGCAGCAAAAGTTGACATTGCACTTAACACACTATATTAGTTTCCTAGGACTTCTGTAACAAAGTACCATACACAGGGTGGCTTAAAACAGCAGAAATTTATTCTCTCACAGTTCTGGAGACTACAAGTCTGAAATCAAGGAGATGGCAGGGTTGGTTTCTCCTAGAGCCTCTGAAGGAGAATCTGTCCTATGCTTCTCTCTTAGCTGGTTGCTGGCAATTCTTGACATTCTTTGGCTTATAGATGCATTACTCAATCTCTGTCTCTGTCATCACATGGTGTTCTCTTCTCGGTGTGTCTATGTCCAAATTTCCCTCATCTTATAAGAACATCCACCCTAATCCTGTATGATCTCAACTTGATTACATCTTTAAAGACTCTGTTTCTAAATAAGGTCACATTCACAGGTGCCAGGCATTAGAATTTCAACCTATCTTTTTTGGGAGACACAAGTCAACCCCCAACACATACTATAGAATTATTTGTATTGGAAAATTCATTCAGGGTTGCAAATAATACCTGCTAAAGGAATCTTTGGAAGACCATTCATTGGTAAGTTGGACCTCGTCTCTTTATGTGTAATTTATGGGTTAAAGCTGGGATTTTGTCACTTTTTCTAGCTTGGTGCAAAGAGTAGAGCTATGGAGAGGAAGAAAGAAGCTAACATTGATGGTCTGTAAGTTGTCTCATTGAACCCTTACAACTCCCCTTTTGTGTAGGTATAAAAATCTCATTTTATAGCTCAGAGATGTTGAGAAATTTGCCTACCTCACACAGTAAATACATTCTGCAACAGGCATTTGAATGCAAGTCTGTCTGATTTCAAAGACATAATCTTTCTACTGTACCCTGGTGCATCTCCTTTCTGTCAGAAGGCCTGGGTTCTAGTCCTGGTTCATCTTCTACTAAACGGTATGACCTAGAGTAAGTCTCTTCATCCCTTAATTTTGCTAAAGTTCCTCCTCTTTAAAATAGAGTTAATGAATGTCATCCTCATGGGGTTTTAATGAATATCTAGAAAGATGAAGTAGAATGTGGTGGTAAGGACTGGTTTTTTGGTTTCAACAGCCTTAAGTTGGAGTCTTGGTTCTCTGAGACTTTGGGTGTGTCACGTAAGCTTTCTAAGCCATAATTTCTTTCCCTGTTAAAAGGAGATAATATCCCATAGTATCCCCTACTTTTAAGGTTTATTGCAAAGATTAAATAAAATTACATATATCACACACTTAGCTCAGTATCTGGCCGTAGTAAGCCCTCAAAGATGATCAATAGTTAGGTATTTAAAGGCATTTTCTAAAATGCCAAGTTTTAATTAATGCCAATTAATTAAATAGCATTTTCTTTTGGGTTTGATGGAATCGTGTGCTCTCTGAAGCTAGGGCTCCTTCTCTGGGTCTTTTTCTAACTGGACATCACAGAGGTTTGACTATTGACTGTAAACTCAACCTCTGCACAACCCTAAAGACAGAGCTACTCTCCTGGCTGGAGATTTGCCACACAGGAGAACAAAAGCTCCCGCCACAGAGTTCCTGAATGCTCCACTCCTGGAGCAGAGGGAGGGCTGTCAGCCCATTTTAGGCTCTGTGAGGTCTCAGGGTCTCTGACAAGTCCCTCATTAGCTCATCCTTGTTCGCACACTCTGTGACCTGCACAGCCCGCATCAGTCTGTGGTTGCTCCAAGTTATCACGTGGCTGGCTTCCCTAGACCTGTTTCAGCTTGAGCAACTCAGGGCAAGACAAAATGTCTATCAGCGGATTCACCAGAGCACTCTAATCAGCCTTAAAAGCATTTGCCTGGCTCCCTCTGCTGATACCCTGGGGATTCCTTATTTTAAACTTAGCCTTTCAGCTTCTATTCCTTCCCATCCCTTCTCCATATCTTACCCTCACTTCTTTCTCAGACAAAGGCTGGTACATATGCAGTGTTCAGGGAGCCTGCCATACCTACAGCCTTTTCCGAAGGAAGTCGCTTTATGCATAAATCTTGATGTTTTCCATCCACATAAATTTGACAACAGCTATTTGGACCAGAGACAGTACAGCCCCAAAGGAAGCTATCTGCAGGTAGTCTAAGAAGTAGTGTGGCTTAAGGTTTCTGGCCAGCAAGGGAGTTCTGTGCTTTATGGTGACCACAGAGGGTGTCCAGGGAGAAGTGGAGTAGAAGCAGACAGAAATGGAATGAATCCTGAGTATAGAGGACTTGTGAGTGGGACTGTCTGAGGGGACTATTCATAATGTGGCTATGAGCCACCAGAGACTTGACCCAGACAACTGGGTTTTGAAGCATCCCAAACAGTAATGTAGACTCTATTGTTTCGTTCTTAGACTGTACTCAACAAAATGAACTCTGGCAACTTGAGGTGGAAGGAAGTGTGTTGGAAAGATGTGGGAAGACTCTTGGAACCAACGAATAGCTGAAGAAATAGGCTTGGCAAAAATCAGAAGGCAGACATCTCTGGGAATCCTGGAAGAAAAGCCCTCCTGAGTTCTGCCTCTGCAATGAGTCAAGTTCAACACCAACTTTACTCCACTCAAGAGTTAAAGTCACTGAGATAGTCTGAATGCCTCATCTGGACCTGCCTGTGGTTAGAGAATTGTGGGAAATCTTGTTTGACAGAAACTAGGCTTCATTTTTTAAATTAGATACCTACTTTCTTCCTTTCTTCTTTTTTTTTTTTTTGAGGAGGACTGGCCCTGAGCTAACATCTGTTGCCAATATTCCTCTTTTTATTTTTTTCTCCCCAAACCCCCAGTATATAGTTGTAGGTCCTTCTAGTTCCTCTATGTGGGACACCGTCTCAGCATGGCTTGATGAGTGGTGAGTAGGTCCACGCCCAGGATCCAAACCAGCAAACCCCGGGCCACCGAATCAGAATGCATGAACTTAACCGCTACGCCACGGGGCTAGCCCCGGAAATTAGTCTTCTTAAACTATAATATAGGGGCCTGGATGCTGGTGGGGCCAAAGAAATAGCCATTTTGTCCCCTGAGGGCTGGCTGTGTAGCTGCTGACACCACTTCCTGTGCTTTCATCTTTCCGTCTGCAACTTCCTACTACCTGAGTTTACCTGAGCCTGTCTCAGAAGTGGTTCTCCTTTATCTTCTCTGATTTTGCAAATCTTACCCATACTGAAATGGTATACACTTTCTCTTCTTTTTATTGGTCAACTGTTGGGAGACTATATTATTGTTCCTATTTCCTCTCTCCTTTTTGTATTTACTTCTATAGCCAAATGACTTTCCAGTTCCTCCCACTAGAGGCTGAGTATACTTCCCTGTCTTGAGTTTGGGGTCAGCCATGTAACTTGCTTCAGCCAATGGCGTATTTGCAGATGTGACGGAAGCAGAGACTTTAATCATGCTTAAGAAATTGCCCTTTGCTTATTTGCACCTCTGACATTGCCAAGAAAATAACATGCTCTAGGTAGCCTACTGGTTCCAGGACATTGATGGGTCTATGGAACATACCTGGACATAACCTGCATTCCAGAACCAAGCCCAGCTGAATCCAACCTAGATCAGCAGACCTCCAGCTGACCTGCAGATGAGTGAGCAAGAATATGTGTCTAGTTTGGGGATGGATCATTGCACAGCATTATTATGATAATAGCTAACACATACATCTTGTCATACAGTAAGGTGTAATGGAAATAATACAGGTTTTGGAATAAGACAGACTTGGTTTGGAATCCTGGATCCAAGATTTACTAGCTATGGGACCTTGGGAAACACATTCTTGGAGCTTCAGTTATTAGACTAATGGAAATAATAACCCCTTTCCTACTTCCCTTTTCCTAAAGCATCCTTTTTAAACAACTTTATTGAGGAATAATTGACATACCATAAATTGCATGTGCTTAATGTGTATAATTTGATAAGCTTGACATATATATTCAGCCATGAACCATTATTGTAGTTAAGATAATGAACGTATCCATCACCCAGAAAAGATTCCTGGTGCCTTTTTGTAATTCCGCCTTCCTTCCCCTCAACCTCTCTTCCATCCCAGGCAACAATTGATCTGCTCTCTGTCAGCATAGACTAGTTTTCATTTTCTAGAATTTTATTGAAATGGAAACAAAGAGCATATACTTATCTTGTTTGTTTGGTTTCTTTCACTCAGCATAATTATTTTGAGATTCCTTGTTGTTGTATCAATAGTTCATTCCTTTTTAATTCTGAATAGTATTTCATTGAATGGATGTAACACAATGTGTTTATCCATTCACCTGTTGATGGACATTTGAGGTAACAAATTTTTGACTATGATAAATAAAGTCAATATAAGTATTAACGTAAAAGTCTTTGTACGACAAACTCTTTCATTTCTTTTGGGTAAATAACTAAGAGTAGAATGGCTGGATTATATGGTAGGTGTATGATTCATTTTATTTTTAATTGGAATTTTTACTGAGATAATGGTAGATGCACACGCAGTCATAAAAAATAGTACAGAGAGGTCCTATGTACATTTCACCCAGTTTCCACTGGTGGTAAATTTTGCAAAATCACAACCAGGATATTGACATAGCTACAATCCACCAATCTTATTCAGTGTACTAATTTTGACTATGCTTATTCTTATACTGAATTGTGCGTGTGTGTATTTAATTCTATGCAATCTTATCACATGTGTAGGTTTTTGTATCCATCACCACGGTCAAGATACTAATCAGTTACAACACCACTAGGATCTCTCCTGTTGCCGTTTATAACAATACCCTCCTCCTTTACCACGTCCCTAACCCCTGGCAGCTACTAATCTGTCTTCCATTTAAACAATTTTGTAATTTGCAAGAAATGTTATATAAATGCAATTATGCAGTATGTAATCTTTTGGGCTTGGCCTTCTTTTTTCTCATTCAGTATAATTCCCTGGAGATTTATCTAAGGTCTTCCATGTCCCATTAGTCTCTTCCTTGTTTGTTGCTGTGTTGTATTCCATAGTGTGCATATACCACATTTTGTTAAACCATTCAACTATTGGAGGACAGCTAGGCTTATTTCAGTTCTTGGCTATTACAAATAAAGCTGCCACGAACATATGTGTACAGGTTTTTGTGTGGAAGTAGGTTTTCATTTCTCTGGGATAAATACCCAAGAGTGCAATTGCTGGATTGTATGGTAATTGCATGTTTAGCTTTATTAGAAACTGAAAACATTGTTTTCCTGAGTGGCTGTACCATCTTATATTCCCACCAGTAATGTATGAGTTATCCAGTTTCTTCATATTGCTTACCATCATTTGGTGCTGTAACTATTTTCAATTTTAGCCATTCTTATTGGTGTGTAGTGATATCTCACTATGGTTTTAATATGTATTTCTTTGATGGTTAATGATGTTAAGATATGAAATATCTTTTTGGGGGCTTATTTGCCATATGTATAACCTTTTCTGTGAAATGTCTGTTCAAGTCTTTTGCTTTCTAATTATTATTATTATTTTATTGTTGAGTTTTAAAGTTTCTTATATATTCTAGATACTTATCTTTTGTCAGATATGTGGTTTGCAAATATTTTCTCCCCAGCTGTAGCTTACCTTTTCATCTTCTTCACACAGGCTTTCATAAAGTAAAACAATCTAATTTTGTTGTAATTTGATTGATAAACTTTTCCTTTTATAGATCATGCTTTTGGTGTCAAGTCTAAGAACTCTTTGCCTAGCCCTAAATCCCAAAGATTTTCTCTTATTTTTATTTCTAAAAGTTTTATCGTTTTACATTTTATGTTTAAGTTCATGATCTATTTTGAGTTAATTTTTATATAAAGTGTGAGGTTTAGCTAAAGTTCATTTTTATGACTATAAATGTCCAATTTCTCTAGCACCGTCTGATGAAAGAGCTATTTTTTTTTCTACCTGTGTTGCTTTTGCATCTTTGTCAAAAATGAGTTGGGCATATTTATGTGGGTCTCTCTTCTGTTCCATTAATCCATGTATTGATCCCTCCATCAATACCACACTGTCTTGATTACTGGGGGTATATAGTAAGCGTTAATATTAAGTAGAGTGATTCTTTCCACTTTATTCTTCCTTGTCAAGATTATTTTATCTATTCTAGAATTCAGAATTCATGGTTGACAGTTTTTTCTTTCAGCACTTGAAAAATGTCATGCCACTTTCTTCTGGCCGCCATGGTTTAAGATGAGAAGTTCATTGTCATTCAAATTGATGTTTCCCTATAGATAGTGTATCACTTCAAGATTTTTGCTTTGTCTTTAGTTTTCAAAAGTTTAATTATGTTGTGTCTTGGCATAGAATTCTTTGGGATTATTCTCTTTGGGCTTCACTCAGTTTCTTGGTTCTGTAGATTTTTGTCTTTTGCCAACTTTGGGACATTTTCAGTGACTATTTCTTCAAATCCTCTTTCAATCCCCTCTTGTTCTCCTCTCCTTCTGGTACTATCATGACATAAATATTGGCTCTTTTCTTATTTTTCCACAGGTCCCTGAGGCTCTCCTCAATTTTTTCAGTCTATTTTAACTCCGTTGATATAATTTTTGATGTGATTATAAATGGTATGTTCTTGTAAAATTTCTTGAACAATTTCCAATTGTTCATTGCTAGTAAATAGAAATACAAGTGATTTTTGTATTTTGACCTTATATTCTGCAACCTATCAGTTCAAGTTGCTTTGCCATAGATTCCATCTGATTTTCCACATAGGTTTTCTGTATCAATGATCATGTCATCTACAAATAACAGCATTTTTACCTTATCCTTTCCAACCTAGATATCTTCTTTATTCTTGCCTTACTGCAATTGCTAGAATATATGGTACAGTGTTGAACAGAACGCTTTTTTTTCTGATCTTAGTAGAAAGACTAGATGCTTTTCTACTAAGATCAGAAAAACTTTCCCCATTAAGTATGACATTAACTATAAATTTTTAAGAGATGCCATTTATCAAGTTTAGGAGCTTCCTTCTACTTCTAGTTTTGTGAGAGTTTTTCTTTTTCTAATCAGGAATGAATGTTAAATTTTGCCAAATATTTTATTGCATCTATTGAGATTACCATGTTTATTTTTTCTGTTTTAGTCTATTAACATGGTGAATTACATTGATGGATTTTAAAGTATTAAACTAATCTTGCATTTCTGGGATAAACCCACTTTGTCATGCTATATGGTCATCTTCGTATATTGGAGGATGCTGGTCTGTGGTTTTCTTTTCTGGTAATGTCTTTGCCTGGTTTTGGTATCAAAGTAATGTTGGCCTCAAAGCATGAGTTGGAGAGTATTCCCTCCTCTTGATTTTCAATTTTTTGGAAGATTTGGGATAAATAAACATTATTTCTTCCTTAAATACTCAGTAGAATTCATGAGCGAAACTACCTGGACTCAGAGTTTTCTTTGTGGAAATGTTTTCTAACTAGAAATCTAATTTTCTCATAGATATTGGGCTGTATGTCGTGAGTTAATCTCAGCTGGTCTGGATTGACCACGTGCTTACCTCCAGGGCAGCTGACTCTTGGCCAATCATATTCTGAAATCTTGAGTGAATTATTTCATATTAGGATGTATCAGATTGTCAGCATTTTTAAATAATAATGATTGGATTTATGATTTGAATGTGGTTTCAGTGGATCCTGGGGGTTTCAGTGGTTAAGCCTGGTCAGTCACATAACTAAAATATGTTTATGTGACCAGCCCCACCACACACAGACAATGCGCTTTCTTGTACTGAGATGCTTTGCACACATGCTGGTGCTAGTTTAAGATGTGGAGATGATGCATGTCTTATGCAACTTGATCCAGTGGTGGAAGGAAAAAGAAGCCTGAACATGAGACTTTTAGAACACTTTCAATGCTTTTATTCTTCCCTCATCTTATCATTTCTGATGCTCTTAATTCCTTTGGTAGATAGAGATTTTCATCTGATATCATTTTCCTTCTACTTGTGGCATACCTTTTAACATTTTTCTTTCTGGTAATGAATTCTTTCAGCTTTTGTATGTCTGAAAAAGTCTTTATTTCACCTATGTTTTTGAAAGATATTTTCACCAAGTACAGAATTCTAGGTTGACAGGGTTCCCCTCACCCCCATCAGTACTATAAAGATTTTGCTCCATTATTTTCTTACTTGTATTCTTTTCTGATTAGATATCTGATGTAATCCTCATGTTTGCTCCTCCGTATGTAATGTGCCTTTTTTTCTCTGTTTGATTTTAATATTTTCTTCTCATAACTGGTTTTAAATAATTGGATCAAAACTTTATATAGTTTTCTTCGTGTTTCTTGACTTGGGACTTGTTGAGATTCTTGGAACTTTGAGTTTAAATTTTTCTTCAAATGCGGAAAATTTTGGGCCATTATTTCTTTAAATATTTTTTATAGACACTCCTCTAACCAAACTTCTGTAATTTGGGGACTGCAATTATACATGTACATGGGCACACATGTTGTCTCATAGTTCATTGATGTTCTTTTCATTTTTTATGGTCTTTTCTCCCCTCTCATTTCATTTTAGATAGTTTCTATTGCTATGCCTTCTAGTTCAGTAATCTTCAATGCCTAATCTGCCATTAATCTTACCAGTGTTTTTTTTTTTTCCCAACCTGAGACACTATAGTTTTCATCTATAGAGGTTCAATTTAGGCTAAAAGTTAAATTTAGATTAAACTTTTTCTATTCATATGCTTTGCCTCCTCACTTAAAGCTTAAATTCCTATGGATGAAGGACCAAACATAATCTCTTTGTGTCTCTCCTTGCAACTAAAAGCAGTAGATGGCTGAGCAACTTTAAGAACTTTTTCAAAAAGTTTTTCCGAGTCTCAGTTTCCTTATCTATAAAAATGGAGATAATATTACTGGGTTATACGAAGATTATTAAATGTCATAGTTTGTCTAAAGCATGTCCTAGTGCCTCCACGCACTATGGTCTTAACAAATATGAGTCCCCCTTTCTCTCATGTACAGCCAGTGTTCCAGTAGATATTTCTATAGCCCTAGAGTCAGGATTCATAGTGGCGTACTGGAAAATATTTAATTGGCTCTGTAGGGGAAGAAAATCGCCCTGATTTGTAGTATTTGCTGTTATCTGGGTGACAATCCTCCTACCATAGCTGATTTCAAGAAATCAACGTGACATCACTGAACACAGAATTGGGAAGAGAAGATAGTAACACGTTGTTATACAATATTTCCATACAGATACAGCTACAATAGATGGAAATAGCCTCAAGAGCATAGATAATTTATAAGATGTAGTAAAATAAGAAGTGATGAGTTTTAAATATCATTACCCTTGTTTTTAATATAATTTATTTTGTTGTAAGTTTATTTAATTTTTAATAATGGCTATATTTAAAGACTGGCTCCCAAAATTCAGGAAAATTTAGCAATTGGCTCTTGTAAGCCCATACCAGACAACTCCAATACTCCATTGTGTTTCTTCTCCCACTTCTCCAACCCACCTTTCTAGGGCTTTCTTCATTGAGTGTTTTGTTGGAAAATTGTTGGGAGGTTTCCTCTGATGTTCTTCTGGAACTGAGCTTTGGAATCTGCTTCTCAGGGTCCTGTATTCTTTGTCACTCCCAGTTCTACCCTGAGTCACTGCTTGATTTACTGCAGAACACAGAGAAATGAATGAGGGCGGTCCACTCTCCTCGCTAACTGTCCTGCCCCTTTAACATCCCAGCACCACTGCACACAAAGCTGTAGGAGTGATTATGGCTTCCCTTAATGAATAGCTGAGGAGTAATTAGAAAAAATTATAATGTTGGAAGGGAAAAGTTAAAAGCTGTGTGATAATTATAACTTTCCCAGAGTCCAAGGGAAAGCATATAAAACAGTGAATCCTTCACTTTTTAAATCGAAGAACTATTTATTTGACATTTAGTATGTGCTAGGCACAGTGTTAGATGCATTTTAAAAGGGGACACAGCCCAAGATTTGAATTTGGCTATCCTCATCTCAGTTTTTATTCTTTCCCAAAGAATCCATTTTTTCTAAGCTCCCTAATGTGAACCTCTACTCTCTGCTGTCCTGGAGGAATCCTATTCCCTGACATCCCCATCTTCTGTAGTTGTTTCCTGCAATTGGGTATCAATCTGTCTCAGTCTTACTCTAGATGAGGTATGGGGAGAGGTGGGGGCTCTTCAGAACATATATTGATGACCTTTCACACCCTGGATTCTGCCAAAGAAGCTGGGCTGAGGTAGGTTTGAAGCTCCAAGTTCTATAGAAAATTGCAGAAACCTTTCAGGTATAGTGTCCTTTGAGATCTTCCCATCAGTGAAAATTATAGTCACACCTATTTATTCTCTTTAAAATTTTGCAGGTAAACATTAACGTATTTCATTAAGCACATAAATATATCTCTGAAGGATAAACATTAATCCTCAGTGCCAGTAAACCCCAAACCCATAAGGAGGAATAAGATGTTTACTCAATGGTCTTATAACTTGCAAGGCATCTTGCCGTGGACTCAGAAATTCTTATTGTTATGTAGAGAAGTTGAGTTTTGTTTCACCCCATTATTCCTAAATTATACCCCTCAGACCTTCCAGGAATAAGAAACAAGCACATTGCTGGTCCATTTCACTCCTTTGGTCTCTCACAGGAGCAGGTCCAGGTAATGCAGCAAATGGGATTCAGATGTTAAGACTACAGGGAGAAAATGATACAGTCCCTGTTACCAAAGAGCTCAACTTTTATTGGGGAAAACACAGATGTGCAAATGAGAGACCATGATACAAGGTGATAAATACCATACCAAGGTATGAGCTAAATGGTCACAGAATGGGCTCTTCATTTCATCTTGAAATGAGGAGGAGCTGAGGAAGGCTTCACACTGGCATTGGCAGTGAAAGATCAGAAGAGGTTTACTGGCAAAGAAGAGGGGCGGTAAAGGGCTGGTGAGGTACAGAAAACTGCATGAACAAAGATAGAGAAGCCTCTGAGTGGGGGAACTGCGAGTGGGGAAATGGCATGTAGTCTATTTTATAGTCTGTGTGTGTGCACGTGTGTGTCTGTGTGCATTTGGTGGGGAAGGAGTGATAAAGGATGAGACAAATAAGGGTAGAGTAAGATGCCAAAGATATTTGAATATGCTAATGAGTTTGGGCTTTATTTTGTAGATGTGTTGGCCCTGGGTGACATAGCCAATTAACATTTTCAAGTAGGAGAATGATGTGCTACTTGAATGCCATTGTTGGCATTATTGCCTATGACTTGTTGGGGAGAGACAGAGGCAGGGAGGCAGTTAGGAGACTGTCAGGATAATCTACTTTTCAGAGATCTGAACTAGGGCAGTTGGAGTGATAAGTAAGCACAGAGGACATGACAGAGAAATATTTCATAGAAAAGAAGGAATAAAAGAAGAACCAAAGAATGCTTTAAGTTGTCTGAATGAGCCTCTTCCAGGTAAGTGGTGATGCTGTTAACATATGAGAGTGTACAGGTAGGGGAGCAGGAGTGGGAGAAGACACTCACTTGTTGAATTTAAAGTACCTAGAACACTCCAAGTCATCAGTTACAAATGACTACTGGAGCTCAGGAGAGGGGTCAGAGTGGAAGATTAATGGTTTGGGATTCATTTGAAAACAGGGGTTCTATTAGCTTCCTTCTGCTGCTACAACAAATTACCACAAACTTAGGGGCATAAAACCACACAAATTTATTCTTTTTCAGAAGCCTGAAATGAGTTTTTCAGGACTAAAATCAAGGTGTCAGCAGGGCTGTGTTCCTTCTGGAGGCTCTAGGGGGAGATTTTGTTTCCTTACTCTTTCCGGCTTCTAGAAGCTTCCTTCATTCCTTGGCTCATGGCCTCTTTTTCCATCTTCAAAGTGTATTGCCCAATCCCTGCTTCCATTGGTACATCTCATTCTCTGATTCTGAGCCCCCTACTGATCTAGATAATCCAGGATAATTTTCTCATCTCAAGATACTTAACTTAATCACATCTGCAAAATCCCTTTTGCCATGTAAGCTAACATATTCACAGGTCCCAGGGATTAGGACGTGGACATCTTTGAGGGGGAGCATTGTTCAGCCTACCACAGAGGTAGATGAGAAAAGTGTGGTAGGATAAGGAAAGAGAAGGGCTGAATGCAAAAATACGGGGTACATCAACATGCAGAAAGAGGAAGGAAGATACTCGCACAATAAGTGTTTCTTGGAAGTCAATGAATCAAGAAATTTCTAAAAGAAAGAATTAAAACCCTCTAGGAATCTTCCCTGCCTCAGGTCCTATAAGCCTGCCAGTCGCTAGGTTTACCTTATTGCTGGCCTATGAAGTCAACAAAAATACCAAATGGTGTATGACGCAATCATCCAGGCCCTATTTGACAGTTTCTGATTTATTTGCTCTCCAGGACTTCCATAATCAACTCTGGACTCCTGGCTTGATTCCCAGGTCTAAATCCAGACTTAATATTCAGGAATGTGACCCTTAACATTCCTTTTCAGAATTTAGGTTGACCTGCCCTCTGGTTCTTTCTTTGTCAGTGTGGTAGCAGTGAGTAACAGCAGCCTTCAAGATCCCTAGGGTCCTTCAACTTCTAGAATTGATCTCTTCTTTCCCTTAGGCTCCTTGAGGAGAAGAAGTGGAAGTGTGGGTTCTAGGGGTGTCACTTGGGTCTTTAAAAGGTAGAAGCATCCAGAGAACGGCTCTTCTCTGTCACTTTGGAGCCATGTGCTCCATCTCTGGTGCAATCAATAGGCCAGGGATTGTCTGTGTCTGGTTATCTGTCCCCTATCCAGGTGAAGAGCAGGATAGTCTGAATTGCAATAATCCCAGGACTACATGGGATAGGGAGCTTAGTTCCCCTAAGAAGCAGGGATTACTGTCACCACAAGAAGGAAAGGAAGGATACTGGACAGGCAACAAAACAGATGTCCACTGCTTTGGAGCTAGATTTCTAACATTTCTACTAAGGAGATATTGGAATTTGTCTAGCATTATCAAGAACTCTTTTCGTAGGTAATCCATATCAGAGAGGCTCAATAATGATTATACCTTTAATTATGCAACCTACAAAGAGTAGATTCCATTCCCTAGTACCTAGTACTGATGTATAAATGCTATGAAAAGAACATATCTTTGGACCCCTAGAACAGTGCTTGGCACATAGGAGGGACTCAATGAACACTTGTTGAATTAATGAATGCATAAATGAAAATACTGAATATAGATATGTCCGCCCTTAATCCACAGGTGCTTTCAGAAGGCAGCGGTGATTTTTTTAAATTAAGAATTTATTTTGTGGACCTATATCCAGCAATAAAAGTTTAAAATTTAGACTTCCAAGCTAGCATTTTAGGAACTCTACCTCATCTTCACACACTGGCATTGGAAACCAAGAACATCTGAAAGCTTTTGTATAATCTGATTAAGAGCTGAATAAGAAGAGGTAGGGGTTAACAATTAGTGGTTTAACACCACATTTACCTAAACTGAAAGGGTTTTTCTAAAGATCTTTTAAAAAAACCTTTGTGAAGTATGTAATATGAGGGCTGGGCTGGAAGCCCAAAATTAACACATCCACCATCCTTTCTGCCCATCCTTGTCACTTTCTATGGTTAGAATTCTTCCACACCTAAGCTCTGAGAAAACTCTCCTCCATTTTCATCTGGGACAGAATTAGTTCCCTGATTTTATAGCACCCTCAGAAATCTGTATACTTTTACTCTGAATGACTGTAATAGTTATAACACGCATTCTCAAGGGAGGTGACATCGCTCTCAAGGAGGCAGAAATTGGTTCTTGGGGTGGGGGGAATCTTAGACATTACAATGGTTTGCAGCCCTTCAAAGGACTACAGTATCTAAATAGATATACAGTATATCTTTGATAATGTCGTAGGGTCAATGAGGCAAAAACTGTATAAAAGGCTCCTTGGAGGAGCAATAATAATAAAAATTTTTTAAAAGGGTTGGAAACACTGGGTTGTAAGGAAGGACTTAAAAACACACTACCGCTATTCCTTTTCTCATCCTTACAGTGCCCCCAAGAAAAAGGACATCATATTGGAATTTAGGAGACTTGAGTTCTAATTTTCATATCCACCACCAATGAGCACATTCCTTCATTGATTGATTTATCAAATATTTATTGGTACCTTCTATGTTCCAGGCACCATACTAAACCCTGGAAGTACAATGATAAACCAGGCATAGAGTTCTCATAGAGTTTATGTTCGAGAATGGAGCAGGTCATAAATAGGCTCTAAATGCCTATAAATAATAATGATGATAAATATACTTATAATAGATGTCTATGGTAAATAATAATTGATTATAAAAGCTTACAATAATACATGCTATGAAGAAATTTTAAAAGGACAACAGGCAAAGTTAAGCTGGTAGAGTGCGAACAGAGATGGTCTCCCTGAGACAGTGACATATGAGCTGAGTCTCCAGTGGTAAGAAGCATCCAGCCCCACAAAGATCTGGGGGCAGAGCTTTCCAGGCAGAGAGAAAAGCAAGGGTGGAGGTCCTGAGGCAGGAGCGAGCTTGTCGTGTAGGAGGGAATGAACTGAGTTGGGGGAGAGGGGTAGAAGATGCAAGAGGAGATGGGCTGGGCTAGATCATGTGGGGTCATGCAGGCCGTGGGGAGCTTAATTTTATTCTAAGTGCTCTGTGACTTTGGGCAAGTCATTCAATTCCTGTCGAATGGTCAGTGTGGGGTGGTGGGGGTGAAGCAGCTGAATGACTGTCATGTCCTAGAATGCTAAGTCGAGCCTCATCCAATTCAGGACCTGGGAGAGATGCCTCATAGCTCTACAACTGTAAGCAAGCAAATAAAACTCACATGCATCCAAGAATGCTCATCACTGGACTGGGGCAAATTCATGTTTCTGCTGGAAAGAAAGTAGTGGAAAGAACTCGGGATACCATATTCCTCTGAAATCAGAACCTGCTCTCCCTCCACTTTAGATTTTTGAGGTGCACAGCCTGTTTCTCTCTCTCTGCCAATCTGCTTCTCATGTCACTTTGGAGCTGTGTAGTGGGGAAAGGCATAGGAGTGGGGGCCAGGGGCCTTGGGCTCTGGAGTCCCATCTGTTACTAAATAATTCTGTGACCTGAGCAAGTCCATTCCCGGATCCGGGCCTCCAGACCCTCATCTGGGGATCATCATTAAGATTCCTTCTAGAACACAGACTCTGTGATTCTATTATTTTCCTCCTCACCAGAGATGGGGGGGGGGGCGGAGTATAAAACGCTGCATGCAAGCACACCAAACTCTCCTAAAATAATAAAGCAATTTCCTTTGAAATGGTTTGAAGAAAAGTCAGGAGGCCCTTACAGAATATGATGAAACCCAGTCCCAGCTGAATATTAAGTTAGAGAGAGGTCTGCAATTGGGGTGGGGGAGGGAGTAGAGAGAGAAGGGAGATGCCAGGGTTGGGGAGAGAGAAATTTTAATTGCAATTGTTTGGCATGCTGATCCTAGGCAAATGACAAGAAGCCCCCAAGCAGCCTCAAACACAGATATTTGAAAGGCAGAGACGGCTGGGGGATGGTTTGGCTTCTCCCTCCCCTCTGAGGCTGTTTGAGGAGCGGTCTGCAGCGCTGACAAGCACGGGTTTTGGAGGCCATTGAAAAGTTTTGGGCCTAAATAGGGTAGGCAGCTTGGCTTAAGTGTTGCTAAGGAATACCTGGCAACGGCAACAATAGGCCTTTTAGAGAATCCAGGGCAAACAGTGACCGTGGTAATGGGGTGGGCTTAAGGGTCTCCCTGCCCGGCTGGGCCCCTCCTCTCCTCACACAGAGGCCTGGGCACTGGGCTATGTTCCGGAAATTCCCTGCACAAAGACCCATTCAGTGGGAGGAGGGTCAATGCGTGTGCATTTGGGGGGGGTGGGGATGGAGACGAGGGTAGGGAGAGGGCGGGGGAGGGGGTACGGGAGAAGGAGCTTTACTGCCAAAAAAAAAAAAAAATCCTCTCAAGTCTCTTTCTTCTCGCAAAGACTAAAAGAGGCACAGAAAGTGCTAAGTTTGTAAAAGAGGCTGAAAAGGTTCAGAAAAGTAGCATAAAAGGGGCTGAGGAACGCCCCGTGAATTTTGAACAGAGAGCAGAAAAGGGACCCTAAAAAGCAATTAGTGATGCTGCTTGTAAATGAAGAGGCGCTCGCTTGGGTTGGGGAGCTGAGGGCTGGAGGTGGATGCAGAAGCGGGTGAGAGGTGGGGGGGGGGAATGGGAGCAGGTGAGGGGTAGGGGTGAGGTGCCTAGAGGGCGACGGGAAGGGGAGGTGAGTGAGGAGTGGAGGGGTGGAGAGTGGAGGAACCGCCGCCGGCCCGGATCAATCCCCGCTCTAATGACATGCCTTCAGGCTGCTCTCTGCTTGGGCTGTGCTGCTGCCCTCTCAGCTCAGATTTTGTCGCCTGGTTCAGGCAGCCCCCAAATGACAGTGGAGCCTGAGACAGTGTCCGGCACCCAGGTCTGTCCCTCCAGCCTCTTGGTCCGTGATAACCACAAAGAAAGCCCCAAGCTTCTGAGTGAGTGAGGACTGCACTCTCCTCGCAGCTGAGCAAATAGCACGATGCTCAGGGGAACTGGGTGTCTGCCTGAGTTCCGGGGGGAGGCTCAGATGACAGCCCGCGAAGCAAGGCAACCGAGCCAACAAATTAGCGCGCTACAAATTCCACGTGCCCGCGCTGCCTAACATCCATGCTCCAACACCGTACTCAACTGCTCTAAAGATAATAATTTTATATTTCCAGCAGAATGTGCACAGTGACAATTATCTGTATTCCTACTGTGTCTAGCATCAACCGATAATCAAGAGAATTATGTTCCAGTTGAAAGCAGATTTAAATAAACAGACACTAAATAGGAGCCAATAATAGATGTACCAAAATAGTCCAGGGGAGGAAGCAGCCATTGAAATACAGAGCTGTTTAGTGGAGAAGGTATGAAGCATACAGACTCCAGGGTTTACAACTCTCTGTCTGTAGCTTAGCCAGGCTGATTCTTTCTAGCTGTCCCTGGAGCCCTGACTAGAGTGTTATCCTAAATTTCTTCTTCCTTCTCTTCCTTCCTTCCTTGCTTCCTTCCTTCTTCCCTCCCTCCCTCCTTCCCTCCCTTTCTTTCTCTTCTTTCCTTCAACAAACATTCATCATTCATTATCAACTAGATGCATTTGGGCACCATTATCAAAATTAATAAATGCTGCCCTTCTTAATTTTTGTGACCCCCTGCTCAAGATTCAAATTGGATCTCGTGAGCTCCTGTATGGGGCAGGGGAGGAGGATGTTAGCTCTCCAAAGGAAAATCAAGCTGCTGTCTCTAGAAGAAGAGAGAATGGGCTGCTGAAGAGGCAAAATAATGGAGGTCCAGTATACATTCATTCAATCATTGCATATTTGTTAGAGGTTACTCTGTGTACCAAGCACTGTCCTAGGTCCTGGGAATTCAAAGATCAAAGTGCAGGTCCCTGTTTTGAAAAAGCTTCCAACCTTGCAAGGGAGAGGTAACTAGGCCTAGTGGCAGCAGGATGGGCAAAGACAGTATGCAATGGTAGCACCAGAGAAGGGCTCTGCTGAGCGAGGCGAAGGAGACTGCAAGAGGAGACAGCTGTGACTTGAAGGATGAGTACCAGAGAAAATTTTACTGGGCAGAGACCTAGAGGGGGGAGCATTCCTGGCAGATGGAGGAACATGTACAAAGGTATGGAAGCAAGAAAAGTCCTGGTGTGATCAGGACCCTGCAAGTCCTTCAGCAAGAATGGCTTCTGGGTAAGGAAGTCAGAGAGACAAGGGCTGGGAGGGGAGGTGCTGGAGAAGTAATTAGTGACAACAACTTGAAGGGCTTTGTTGATGTGTCTGCTCTTGAGGATGGGGGTAATGAGCAAGAACCTTATTTCTGCTGGCTTCATATCTCCCTGCATGGGGACCTTTATTAGCATTATTATCTCAGCTTTTCTGCCTCCTAACTTGCTCCTTCCCAGGAGCAGGGAGTTTGGCTCCATTTCTCTTTTATCCTGTGCAGGGCAACCCTTCCGAACTGTTCTTGGCCACACTGTAAAAGGAGTCTGTCCTTACAGGGAAAGACCCATCTGTAGGTGTCCAGCAGCTAGGCAGTCTACTTCTGGGGTGTAGGATTAGGAAGCTATTGTTTCCCTAAACCTAAGCCTGGTTCATTTTCTGTATTTTCATTAATAAAGCTGACATTTTGATCTCTGTCTGTTTTTGGTTCCTCTCAAGTGAGTAGAGAACAGGGGTATTATTTTTAAACTCTTGAAATGTCAAGGCAAACTAAAGAGGTTAGAATCTAGCCTAGAGGAAGGGAGCCATTGGAGGAGAGTGACAGAGGAATGGCAGGAAGAGGTTTTTATGTTAAAAAGGTCACTTTGACAGTTGGATCAAGGATGGATTGGAGAGGACAGAGAGATTTAGAAGGAAAGAGATGATGAAGACCTTCACCAGGAAAGCAGTGGCAGTGGAAGATTTGAGTGGAGAAAGAGGGATGTGGAGGGAGAGATATTCTGAAGGTAGAATTAATAGCAGGTGGGGGCTGATTGGATGTAAGAATAAGCAAGAATCTGGGTTTATGGTAAGTCAATTGGAGTCTCACTTGCTGGAATAATCAATGAGGATGAAATTCAAGGAGGTGGGGGAAAGACAATAATAAGCTCATTTTGTGACATGCTGATCTCAAGGGCACAGAAAAGTCTGTTAGGCAATTAGATATACAGGCACAGAGCTCTAAGGAAAATAACCTGGCTGGATTTATAAATGCACCTAGTAAGAAATGTTGAAGCACAGGAGTAAGATAAATAGCCAAGAGAAAGGGTGTAGAATGAGGCAAAGAAAAGTGTATGGATGCAAGCCAACATTTAAGCCAAGTTCAACAAAAACATGTTGAGTCCTTACTGAGAACTACAGAGACTATTATATTATACTTTCTTTTATTGGCATTTGATATTACTTGAGAATCTAAGCTATCACATAAGGTACCTTCCACAATGCCCCCCAAAAAAACACTTTTTTTTTTTTTTACTAAGAATTCAAGTTAAGTGCTAGGTATCTGTCACTGCATCCACCCATCTATATATCTTACACATATGTAACATATATCAAAGCTGACATTTATTGAACATTATGATGCATCAGATACTTTGCTAAACTTTTTACATACAATTAAGCAAGGCAGGTACTGTTAACTCCATTTCACAAATGAGGAAGATGAGGCTCAAGGCAGTCTAGCTTGTCCAACTGCAAAGGCCATGCTCTGAACCATAGGTCACATGGCTTATCTTTATCAAAGAAGATGCAAGAACAGTTGAAGTCTTTAGAGCTTACCACCTGGCTGTGGAGATAAAACATGCCCTCACAATGCTGGAGAAGAACCACGAAGTGCAAAGTAAGCAAGGCCATGATATACTGGTAAGTTACCAGGAAGACTGCTTGAGGAAGGCTAATGCTAGACATAAAGTTAGACAGTCTTAAGTTTGGATCCTGCAACTAATTTGTTGTGCAATGTTAAGTGCTATGAATCTCAGTTTTCCTCATTGTTAATATGAGTGGGTAATACCTTCATCATAGGCACGCTTCTGCCTTCCACCCTGTGGAAAGCCATATTACAGAAAGTTCAGTGACCAAGGTGGACATCCACACTGCAGAAATGTTTCTTTTCCCTCTAACTTTAGCAGTAAAAAAAAAAACAAAAAACGAAAACACAACAAATCAAACTCTAAAATATGCTACAACTAGAAAAAGCATCAAGAACATAGAACTACATTTATTTGTTGAAGTATTCATATTAAAAAGAAATGACATAATTGTGAAAAGGCTCTTGTTTATAAATATCAGAAAGAAAAATCTAACAAGATTATGTGGCAATATTTAAGCTTTGATAAGAGATCTGGATGTTTTTCTTTAAAAAAAAACTATAATTAAGACAGAAAAGAAGATTGGACATTCTAGTTCCTATTTAGTGATTTTTTCCTGTTCATATTTATTATTACTTTGCAGCTATACATTATTGTAATTTAAAGCTATCTGCCAGAAATTATTAATTAATTTACCTGCTTAGGAGTAAATAAAATCAAAGAAGATGGAATTAAATTCTCTGCCTGTATTCAGAATTCTTTAAGAATCGTTCTGTCTTCATGGAAAGATGTCTCATCATTACTTGTAATAAAAGTAAATAATGAAAATTATCCATGTTTTTAATAATTGGGTTTTCAGGACCACAGACAGCTCAGCACATTTTAGTTCCACCTCCTGCCCAATATATTTCATTTCATGGTCAAAGTGAAATTACATATGCATTCTACTTATACATTTTTTATTTTCAAATTCATATTTTTACTCTAAAAGAAGGCATGTTTGGGAACGCTAGGTCTTTAGTTAATTTTGCCCATTTGCAGTCATTTTTGGTATTCCATTCTCAATTTTAGTTACTCACTTGATGTTACTTAGCAATGAATGATAAAATTATCCAAGATCTATATTTTTCTCACATCCTTCTTTCAAAATTGTTCTTAATACTTTAAAGCAAAACTTTCTCTAACTGAGGTCAAACCTGTGCTTAAAAGGGGGATGGAGGGAAGAGGGGAGTCTGCAAAAGATCAGATTAGGATTACTTTTTCTTTCAAGTTTCATGTGTACTGAGGAAGATAAGAGGTGTATAAATGCTACTTAACTCTCACCTGTGTATTGGAGTTTCTCCACAGGTGCAAGGGGTGGACCTCCTGGAGGGAGAATTCAGGATGGCCTTACCAAGCAAAGAAAAATGTGGCTGGAAAAGTCAAGAGGCAGTTGGATGCAGGTAGGAATAACTAGCTGTATCATTTCATCAAAACTCTTTCAGTTGCTAATGAATGAAACCCAAATCAAATTCAAATAAAAGAGAAGCTTTTGGTTATATGTAGAAAAGTAGAAGAGTATGCAGCTTCAGGGACAGTTGTATGCAGGTACTCGAATTATATATTATCAGAACTCTTTCTTTTCTCCATCTCTCAGATTGGCTTTTCTCTGCATTGACTTCACTCTCAGGAAGGCTATCCTCCCATGCTAGTAAGGTGGCTACCACTGGCTCCAGGACTACGTTCTATCAGCATAGGAACTCCTGAGAACGATTTCAGCAAAAATCCTGGCCTCTTTTCACTGACCAGTCACTGTGGTCAGGGGTTGGGACTGATTGGTTAGGCCTAGGGCATGTGCTAACTCCTGGAGCTACAGATTGGATCAGATCCAGAAGAACAACATGGACTGAGAGGAGAGGAGGAGAGCTTCTCGGAAAGAACCGTAGGAAGAGTGGCTGATAGGTGGGCAAAAACAACGGATGCCTGTATTCATTTGCTAGGGCTGCTGTAACAAAGTACCACAAACTGGGTGGCTTAAATAGCAGAAATTTATTGTCTCAGTTCTGGAGTCTGGCTAGAAGTTTGAAATCAAGGTGTCGGCAGAGTTGGTTCCTTCTGAGGTCTGTGAGAGACGGAGCTGTTCCAGGTTTCTCTCCTCAGCTCATAGATGGCCATCTTCACGTTCACCTGGCATTCGTCCTATATATCTGTCTGTGTCCAAATTTCCTCTTCTTATAAAGACACCATATTGGATTAGGGCACCCTCTAATGACTTCATTTTAACTTGATTACCTCTGTAAAGACCCTACCTTCAAATATGATCATATTCTGAGGTACTGTGAGTTAGGGCTCCAACATATCTTTTTTAGAGGAACACAATGCAACCCATAACATGCCCTTACACTAGACATGCTTTATTTCCTGGTCTAAATAGTTTCTGCTCTTTTGATATAACCCTTTGTTAGAGGAAATGCCTTTCACCTAGAAAGTCTGCTACCCCTTGGGAGCAGACAGGGTGCTTCCCCAGCATTGTACACTCCAAGCCCAAAGAATATAATTAAATCATTTAAGGGAAACACTTGTTTCTCTTAAAATGTAGGTATGTGTTTGGGGAAAGGATATGATATGTAAATAAATGTGTACAAGTTAACTTTGCAATAATTTTGTTTTTCCAAATTGGTGTCCCCAGGAGATTCTCCATTAAAGAGTATTCCCTAGTCAAATAAGTTTGGAAAATGCTTCATATTTTTTCCCTCTCTTGAAGAATCATAATGCATATGAGCATATTATGGTAGAGTGATTGCATTAATGTTCCCAATTATTCAGTTCTCCCTACATCCATGTCCTTTACAATAGAATTTTGCAGGTCCTTCTATCAAAAGGTGGAGTATATTCCCTTGCCCCTTGATCCATCCTTTGCTTGGTTATGTGACTCACTTTGGATAACAAGATGTTAGCAGACTTGCTGTGCTGTGCTTTTCCATTCCCTCTCCTGCTCCTTGCCTTTCTCTTTCAGCTAGCCTGCTGGAAGGTGCAACACATGGAACAGAACCAAGTTGATATTGTCACCATGGGGAGGCCATGCTAAAGCAGTCAACAGCCAGCCAATTCCCAGACTTGTGAGCAAGCCCAGCCAAGATCAGCAGCACTATCTAGCCAAGTGATAGACTTATGAGCAATAATAAATCGTGTTGTTTTAAGCCATCAAGTTATGATATGAGTGAATTAACA
Organism: Tapirus indicus; assembly: GCA_031878705.1. Lineage (NCBI taxonomy): Eukaryota > Metazoa > Chordata > Mammalia > Perissodactyla > Tapiridae > Tapirus > Tapirus indicus. Next base: position 125,135,678 of record CM062920.1, on the reverse strand, counting down.
TTATTGTGGGAATAGATAACCTACATACATATCAAAGTTTCCAAGAAGTCCTACAGTAAAGAAACACGTTTTACTTGGTATAAACTAGGGCTTCCCAAATGTATTTTTATGGCATAACTATTAACATCCTACAGACCAATGTTGTACAACTTCAGATCAGAAAATTCTTCCATAGACTTATCTGTGGACAACATGAAAGTAGTAGAAAGATTTTGTTTTCATCTGAGGTTATTGATAACCATCTCCGGTGTTCATGTGAATTGGTCCTCAGCATCCATTTCAACACTATGCTGTGTACTTCCTGATACCACAGAGGCTGTAAAGCTAAACACTATGTTTCTCAGACTCCCTTGAAGCTCCTTTTTGGATGCAAATTAAATTTCACTGGTTAGATGCACTCATGTAAAATTTGGAATGTGGAAGTGAGACAAGGCTAGTGCTCTGTTTTAGCCTTTGTTGTTAGCAAGCAAAGTGCTGGGGATCTTTTTTTATTTTTCCTGAAGGAACATTCCAATGTCTAGTTTACTTTCTGGATGTTAAGTGGCAGCAACAGTGGTGGCTTCTTGCTTTCTCCATAAAACCACTATAGTATGTTCTTTAATCAACAGTTCCAGGGGATGTGGCAAAAGTGACCAGTTCCTTAGGGCCAGTTTTCTGGGACTAAGTCTTGGAGGCCCAGCATAAAGGTCTCTTGTTCAACTCTCACAATGATTTACTAAGTAACCAGATCCCTACATGAAATCTCTTTCTGCTTAAAATAACTAGCGAGGGTTCTGTTTCCTGTATTGATTATGTGAGCCTAAGTTCCCTCACCTGTAAAAATCAGAGTTAATAATATCCTCCTTATTGAATTATTGGGAGGGTCCATGACCCAATATTTAGCTCTGAATCTTGCATATAGCGGATGCTCAATAAAAGGGATTCTCCTAAAATGATATAATGTCTTGAAGTACTAATGTGGTTTTCCTGTTTGTTGCATATTTTAGCAGGAAAAGCCAGTAACAAGTTTGTTGCATACATTTGTAAGGTGAAAATGACCATTATTTTCATCTTTTTCTCATTTGACAAGGGATGATATTGTGCCCAAAACTGCAAAGAGAAGGAATATAAAAGAAAGCGAGGGTAAGAATGAGAATAAGAGTAAGAGTGAGCGAGTGAGATGACTCGTACTCTGTAAGGTTGTTGCTACCTTCTTTCAGGGTCCTTACACCATGGTTACGCTTTCTTTTTGCTAAATTACACATATCTCCCTCTCTGTTGGTACCTTCCCCATCAATATTTACACATACTTGAGTCCTTTCAATTAAAAAAAATTAAAATCCTTTGTCTACCCCAACTTCCACTTTTTCCAGCTTTTTCCTTCACACCCAAGGGTCTTGACTGCAATTGCTTCCTCCACTGCTTCTCCTCCCATTCATTTCTCACTCTCTGGCAATCCAGCTTGTATTTGATTAATTTCATAGAAACTCTCATTAAAATCACCAACTATCCAAGTCACTTAGTTAAATATCAGCTCTCAGCTTCTTTGGTCCCTAAGCTTCAATTGGCAGAGTTAAATACTCCGTCCCTTTAGACACAGTTTTTCTTTACTTAACATGACTCCTAGCTGTTTACCAGCAATCTGTTTCCTTTTCTTCCTGGTCACATAGCTAGACTACATTTCTCAGTCTCTCTTGCAGTTAAGTGAGTCCTAGTGACTGAATTCTAGTCAATGGAATGTAAATGGAAGTGATGCAAGCCATTTCTAAGCCAAGGTTTTTAAGAAGTGGGTAGATCCTTCTATGCTCTCTTTTTTTCCATTCTATTGATTGAATAAAGATGATAGCAAAGCTTTAAGGGATGGTGGATCCATGAGATGAAAATAATCTAAAGAACCCAAGTCCCTGAATGACCACGTGGAGGAGAGCCATCCAAGAACTAGGAACATTAATTCCAGACTGGTATATAAATGAGAAATAAACCTCTGCAGTGTTTGAACTGTTATATATTTTTAGACGTATTTGCTACAGCAGTGTAACTTACCCTACTAATACTTGGGTGTATTGTCGTAATCAAAGTGGTGTAATGTTGTAATCAATATCTAAAATATATGGCAATGACTTAGCATTTGGTTTTCAGATGGTGAGGAAGCAGAGCCGCCACAGACCAGAGATCCCTGGTGCTAAAGGAAAATGCTTGATAAAACTGTTTCCTGCAGCAATTGGAAGGTGGAAGAAATAACTTTGGAGCCTGTATCTCTAGGCGAAGAATTTGGAAGAGACAGATGTTAGTGTGTGTCAGCTGATTCTGGGTATATTCCAAGGACCCCGAAAAAGAGATGCACTCAGGGAAGAATTGCAGAGAAAAAAAGGGAACAGAGAGAGGGTCCAGAAATAGGGAACCTCATAGAGATGAAGAGTTATCTACTTCTGGACCCCAAATGGCAGGAAATAACAGAAAGATGTTAAATGACAAAAGATCCCAGCGATTTCTCAGTTCACTAGAAGGAGTTGGGTTTGTAGCAGAATTTAGACTGTGTTGCCTTCTTAGCTAAGCTTATTGCTTGAGATGGCTGCAGTTACCAACACCAAGTTGAGAGGCAGAAAGAGGCAGAAGGTGAGAAAATAAATAAATAAAGCAGCCTTTAAGAACATGTCAGGAAAGAATGTTGGGTTTGATGACTGGCTCTTAGAACTCCCTGAAAGCAAATAGATTCTAGAATGTACATCCAGGATCAAATCAAGGAACTTCCTCCACCACCAGGTCAACGGTTTCATCATGACTAAAAACTGGAGGCTGCTAGTTTGCCATTCTTCTTTGTCTTGAATGGAGACTTTTTGCTGCAAGTAGCCTGTGCCTGTTTCACCATGGTATACTGAGAGTTTTATATGTGTGTATGTGGTAGAAGAGGAGATACATGGGGTCAGATAACTTACTTTTAGTTTTAATTTGCTGGATCACAAGTAGCCACATTTGGACTTGATGAAGAGGACTACATATCACCCAGAAGTCTGGGACTTTGAGCTGGATGTGGCAAATAGATGAGGTTTGGGGCTTCCTGCCAAGGGGAGGGGCGTGTGCGTGTTTTATATCTGGAAGATCTTTGGTGGTTGTTGCATAGAGTTGTTACATTTACTTGTGCAGAATCTTTTTCATTTTTATTGAAGAAAGAAATGTCCCCTACCGATGAGATGCTTCATCACTTGGTCCTGCATTTCCTACTGCAGAGACGCACTCGTGACCCAGGCTGGCCCACCAGAATACGTCACCATCCTGGAGCCGATGGCTGGTTCATGGTCAAGCATCTGTCCCAAACTGGCCAATTAAGTCCTTTATTTAGGGGTTTATATGGATACTGAGAGGGAGTTTCTCTTTTTCTGTGATCTCTAGTGTTAGGAAAAATACATCAAGAAGTTGGGGGAAGCCATTCCCCCAAATAAAATGTCAGATAAAATGAGACTGCCAAGAATAAAGCCCAAACAGTGGCAGACAGAACTGATAGATGCTGTGAGAGAGACAGAGCCCTAATGCTGTTATTTGAGCCCCTGGACACAGTCATGTCTGAAGTCAGAGCCACCCTTTGGACTCCCCAGTTTGGATAGCAGATATATTCCCTCTTTGCTTTGGCTAGTTCAGATGTTTTGTTACTTGTAACTGAAAACATCTTGAACTGCCTTAGTGTTGGAGCTGGGACTAGAAATCAGGTTTTCTTATCCCAATTCAAGGCTCTTTCCTTCACGCCATGATAGTTTATGAAATAATGTTACTTGAAATTAATAAGAGATTAATGATGAAATGTGGTAACACAGACACTAGCCAGGCAGTAGACTAATATTTGTAGAGAAATGAGAACAGTTCTCTTCTGGAGAGATGGAATTGTGTGACTCTTGGAAGTTGGTGGGAAGTCTAGCAACAGGGATGGTACCCTAATTTCTTGCTGAGTCCCAAGGACAAGTTTGGTCAAAATCTTAGGTTGACGTTTGGAGACTGCCATCAAACAACCAAGAAGCATGAAGCTAGTGGATCAGGGCAGTGGGAGGACCCTGTCCTAAGATTGATACAGTAATAAGAGTTTAGATTCCAATCCCAGGCTGACCAAGTTCAATGCCAACTCCTTCATCTACCAGCTGTTTGAATTTGGGCAAATATATTAAACTTTCTAAGCCTCAGTTTCATTATCAGTAAAATAGTACACTCCTCATTGGGTTGTAGTAAAGACTAAAAAGATATACCCCATGTAAAACACTTAGCATAGTTTTTGGCATGTAGTAAGAGCTTGATTTATGTTTATTATTATTACTAGTAGTAGTAGTAGTAGTATCATTTTTGCTATTGGCTAGAGCAAACAATTGGATATGCCAACTGGGGTTCCAAGACCCTCAGCAGAGAGAGAGACAGAACGACTGAAACCTAAAGCTGATGAGAAAGGCCAAGTGTGTCAGTCTGGGTCCTCTGAGAAGAAGATGGCAAAATGGAATTGAAGTGCAAGAGATTTGGGGGGAAAATCCTGTGAAGGATAAAGGGGAGAGAGAAGAGGAATAGACGGGAAGACCTTCAGATCACAATGCAGGTGTGACATCTGTAAAGGGAGAGAAAAGATAAAGGAAGACCCTCAGAGTGCAGTGAGGCCCTGAGGAAGTCTCGGCCTGTTAGAGGAACCGAGCAGCAGGCAGGAACCTGGCTCCAGTGCCTCTGCTGGGCTCTGTCATTGGCTGGGAGCAGCCTGGGGAGAGCGTGGCCTCAGTTAGTGCTGCTGCAGTGGACCAAAGGCGCAGCAGCCAGAGGCTGTCAGCTAACTCTACTCCTCACAGCAGGTTCTCTCTTGAAGGAACCTCTGAGCAATGCACTCCATGGCTGCCAGCCACAGCATTTTCCTGTGAGGGCTCTTTCCTGCTCAGTATCTCCAAGATACTTAGCAACCAAGGCAAATAGACAGCAACAGGGGGAGAGCCAGCCCTATTTCTCATCTTTCTGAGCTTTTCTCACCATCTCCCAAGCCTGAGCCAATGTCAGTCACCTTTTGCCTTCTAATTGATTTTCCTGCTTTTATCCTGGACACTTGCTTAGTCAATTCTCAGCACAAATCCAGAACTATCCTTTTGACATAAGCCACATGATACTATCCTGTGCTTAAAACCCTCCAGGAGCTTCCACTTCACCCAGAAAAGTCCTCATGCTGGCCTGAAGCCTGGCTCTATTGGACTTTCCGCTATCCTTGGACCTCCTCCCTTGTTATTTTGTCCCCTGCCACTTTAGCTTCTGTGCTATTCCTTGAACAAGCCAGGCAAGCACTGGGCTCTGGACTCCTTGCTCCTCCTTCTGCCTGAAATGCAGAACCTGCAGGTTCCCTCCCTCACTTCCCTCAGGTCTTTGCCCAGGTGCCACCTTTCAGTAAGTCCTCCGTGGGTCACCCAATCTAACACTGCAACTTCCCTGTCCCCAGCAAATCCTTTCCAGTTTTATTTTTCTCTATAGCATTTACCACCGTCAAACATGCAGTATCTCTTTACTTATTTTGTGTGTTGTCTGTCTCTCCTACTGGGATGTAAGCTCTATAGGGGCAGGGATTTGGGTCTATTTTGTCTGCTGCTGTGATTTTTGTTGAAGGAATGAATTCTGTGAACAGCAGCAGAAGGAATGGAGGTTAAAAACCGGGGTCTCTCCTGGTGAAAAGGAAAAAAGCACAGGATTTGGAGTCAGTGAGTCTGGGTTTGGGGTTAGCTCCATCATTTAACTAGTTGTATGACTTTGGAAAAGTCACTTATCCTGTGCACCCCAGTTTCCACATCTGCAAAATGGGGGTAACAATAAATATCTTGCTCCTTGTGAAAGCTAATGAATGTAAGATGACAGACTGCACAAGTGTTTTTATCATTGTTTCTATGGCCTGATGTTGTGGTCCTCAGGCTAATGTGTTGAAGTCATTTACAATTTCTTCAGGGACATGTTACACATTGGGTTAGTTATGGTTAATCAAAGGCTGGGTTCTAATCCCAGCTCTACACTCATTCCCTCTGTAACCCTAAGGAAGGATCTGGGCCTTGGTTTCTTCATTCATAAAAAGAGATGATGGTATCCACCACACCTAGCTCAGAGGGATAAGAATCAAATGAAATACAGTTTGTGAAGTCCCTTTGAAAACTGGGAACTTCTACACAAATGCAAATGATTCCTGGTAGTTCGTGACATGGCTTCACGTGTCTGAGTCTAGGGTATCCAGTCGGAGTGAGAGAAGAAGCTGAGAAGAGAAATCATGACTAATAATGTTTCTATACCTTTGTTTCTCCTAACCCAACACCACCTCCAAGTCAACCATACAGTATCCTTTAGCTCTTCCTGGTTGTTCGAGAAGCACAGAGTCAGTATATCCTTTGTATTTGTCTTTTTTTTCAATAATTTTTTCTTAATCTGTTAGACCTGCCCTAATTTGGGGCCCCATGTATTTATGGTTGGGCTACCCTCTGATAGTTTTTAAGTGGATATATTATGAAGGAATAGTCAGGATCAAGGAAAATCTTGCTTGAACTAACACTATCTTGAGTTCAGTTTTCATGTTAGTCTACGATTTTGCATGCAACTATAAAAAGAATGTACTCTTCAGTTCCTTTATTTAAGAGCTATACAGTTTTTGGCTCTGATTAACTTCTGGATGCTTTTACCTTTGGTTGAGAAAAGGCTATCACTCTTGCCATTACAGCTTGCTGTCCCAAATGGACATAAGCAGGGCGCTGTCATGTACACATGAAAAAAGATGACCTACATAGATAATGTTACAGTAGGGTATTAAAAGTACAATTTCAGCCATTTCTCCCAATTAAGGCTAACTCTTCTGTGATTTCAGCCTCCTGTTTGAAATAAAAGTCTGACGATAATTGGAGCACAGAGCTATTCACCACTGTACTTCAATCTGGAAATAATTGTCTTTGTTCAATTAAGAATCCGCATTTTCATGCCAGTCTTCACAGATTATTTTGAATGGAGAATGCACTCTGATTAAGAGCTATCCCTCTTGGAAGGGAAAAAAATTAGCAAGCAGTCTCAAGTCCTCATCCTCTTGTTGGATTTAACATTTTGTTTTCCCCTGGCAGACTGAAAAGGATGTCCTACAAACAACTTTCTGGACTTATTTATTTAATATGGCAAAAATCTCCTAAAGCACTCCTACATGACTTTTTAAAAAATTTTATGACCTCCTTGAGATGATTCTCTAGAGTTGGGCTTGGAAATGTGTCAACCTGAGGTCTTCAATTAGTTTGTCACATTGTAATGATCAGGTTTTGTGTAAAGCAAAATCTGACCACTGTTTATTTTTGCCATTTATAGAATTGCTTACTCTCTTAGGTACTTTTTAAATACACAATAATATATAACTCTTACAAAAATTTCTTTTTGAGAATTAGGGATTGTTATCGCCATTCCAAAGATGAGGACATAAAGGTGAGAGAGTTTATGTGATTTTCCCAAGGCCACCCAGTGACTCATTGGTGAAACCAAGAGTCAACTGAAGACTGCTGGCTCTAAAGTCCATGTTCTCTCATGCCTCTGCACTTTTTTCCTATCAATTTAATACAGACAAAAGAAAATAATAAGAAGCACTCATGTTAAAAATGGTAAGATGCTATAGATAGAACTGTGAAAATGCCAACTCAGGATATGTCATTACTATAAGACATTCTGCTCCAATATTTTTGAAAGTGCCTATATTTAGCATTTCTGCATGAAAATAAAAGGCCCACAATTACAAAAACATACTAACACAATGACAACTTTCTTAAGTAATATGAGTTACTATCTGCATCATTACATAATTTAATTTTTTCTCCAAGATGAATTGCTTTAGAAATTAAACCATGTCTTCTCCATGTTTGTATCCCTTCAAACAAATGTAGTCATTAAGTAAGAAAATGAATGAATCACTCTCTTAATAAGTTCAAGAGGCAGGCAAGATATATATAATTCATACATTACCAATATATTTTGTGTGTTTTAACATACATATGCAAGGCAAAAAACCCCATCAGTGCAAGAAGTAGAACTCTAGCCAAACCTTTCATTATCCCTTTTAGAAACATTATACAGGCATTGTAAATCTCCACCTTTGAAGCAAAGTAATTCCTTCTCTTTAATAATGCTCTCGTAAACCTACACATGAGTGTTTTCCCATTCTCCTCTGTCTTTAACCATGCCGTTTCATAACGACAAGAAGAAAAGACTTACTTAAGCACCTGGATGGAAAGCGATAGCTAACCCAATTTTTCTTTTTGAAAATATAGATTTAGTATTTGAGAGGGTTTGGGCCAAATGGGTCTTGTAAGCAAAGGGGGTGATAACCTCTACATTTTATGCTGAATTTGATTCAGGCTGTGGAGTGTTTGTTTGTGGCTGTGGGTTGGTGGGAGGACTGTAGTATGCTCTGTTTTTATCAGTCTGCTCGACAGGCTATGGCAGGTGTGGAGGTTACTTTCCCATAATGCCTGGAAGCAATATTCCCCACCTTCACAGGAACTTGCCATCTGGCTCTGAGGGCCAAAGATAATTCCATCTCTAAATTAGCTGAGCTGCAGCTCCTCCTGAGCAAAAACTGATAAATGAGTCAGATTACACTGCTCCATGGCAGTGTCAATAACATATCAGCATCTGGCCACTCTGAGTGAGCACTTCAGATGCCTTCAGAAAAGAAAGTAGAGCTTTCATTGAATTAACCTATCTCAAACCCAAGCACATTACTTAAGGGGGGTCAAGCTTTATGAAGGCTACATAGAAAAATTGAAAATGTATTTGCATAGTATGTAGATCTTCTCCATGTAACCTTTGGTCTCATACAGTAAAATGCCAGATTCAGTTTTGGTTTTGTATATTCTAGAATGAATAACTTACCCATGAAAATTTTCTTTCCAGTAAAAACGGTGGCTAAAGCTGAAAAGTTACTAAGTGTCCTAGCTAAAAAACTCTATGGCTTAAAAACATAGATGTATCTCTCAAACAAAGGGAAGATATAAGGCTATGCCATGAACTATTTAGACCAAAAGACAAACAACTGAAAAAAAAGAAATGCTTTTCTTCCTGCTCTGATTAACTGAACTGGCTGCCGAAACTGATCAGATAATACCTTAAATCTCCATTTGATTTTGTCGATATGGCCATAACCATCTTGGGATGGTTATTTTGTATAACCAGCATCAGGGCAAAGAGAGTTATGATTTTATGAGGAGAGAATGAGATGCTTGGAATGCAAAGCATTCAGCATGGCCTGAGTTGCCAGGGCCCCCTGAGATTATTTGTAGCAATGACAAGATGACATAATTAAATTAAGTGGCACAGCAATAAGGAAGAAAGTAAGCCCACAAGGCTCTGTCTCTTGGGAGAATGTCAACTCAAACAGTTTTTAAGATGACTTATCAAAAAGAGGGTCAATAAACTGAAGTTATATCAGCTTGGGGAAGTAAAACATATTTCTCTTGGGAAAACAGAATTTTCTTCTCTGGAGGAATCACAAGGAGAGGAAAACTTCTTTGAGAGAGTAAAGAGTACTCATCCTTCTGAAATTTAAAGAAAATAGCCAGTGTTTGTAGGGCAGAAAGTGAGGGAGATGGAGCAATTGTCAACAGGCTTTGGAGTCCTTTCACCCATAGAGGTCTCTTTTCTACCACCTTCTTCCCTGGCAGGCAAAACTAAGTCACTATGTTTGGGCCATGCCATGCCCCTGCTTGGACCCAGATGGACACTTGAATCAATGTTAGAAAATCTATTGACTGGCCTACAACCAATCAAATTCTCACTCTTGAGAGAACTAAGGTCATGCCAAGCTGGGGTAGAGTCAGTTCTGACCAAGACTAGACACAAAGTGAATTGAAGGACAGAAGCAATGAGTGAAGCAGAAATGATAGGCAGCTACTCCATAGAGAAGTTAATGGGGCAGACACCCACAGATGCAGAGGTCAGTTCCAGTTCTTTTCCAATGAGGTTCAGCTGAACCTAATATTTTTTTTAAAGAAATATGTAAGAGTGCCTCTTATAACACTATAACACCCCTCACTTCCCCATTTTTTTCTTAGGTGAGCTAACTTCAATGAGTTTTTGTTAGTTTACAGCTAATTAATCCCTGAATAAGACAAAGAACAAGAATCTGTAGATAATCTACTTGGCATTTGAAAACTATAGAAAATTAGGAATAAGGAAAGGAAAGATCTAATATTTACTCTGTGTATTCCACATACCAGACATTGTGTTAGGTGTGTACCATATTCTAATCTTTTTAGCAACTACATGTTTCAAGGACATTTCTATCTTAACCATACAGAGAAAGCAAATGAGTCTCAGAGAGCTTAATAAACCTGCTTAAGATCCCACAGAGTCAGAATTTAAACTCAGGACTACCTGGGTTTCCCTTCCCTTACTCTGCTACCAGACTTTGGAATCAGGCAAATATTATTTCCAGGTGACACCAAGGCTCTTGAAAGAAAACAGTGTAGATATAGGTTGCCATATTTGGTTGTTAGTATTATGTGTCAACTTGGATGGTATTTTTGAATGAGATTAGCATTTAAATTGGTGATTGCCCTACACAATGTGAATGGGCCTCATCCAATCAGTTGAAGTCCCAAATAGAACAAAAAAGACCGGCCGCCCAGAACCAGAGGGAATTCTTCATCAGACTGTCTTTGGATTTCATCTGCATCATCAGCCATCCCGGGTCTCAAGCTTCCTGGCTCACACTGAAGATTTGGACTTGCCATCCTCCATAAATGCATGAGCCAGTTCCTTATAATAAATCTCTTTCTATACATATACACATTCTATTTGTTCTGTTTCTGTGGAGAAACCTGACTAATAAACCATAGAAAAAGCTGAATCAAAAAACAAATTTTGTGGAAAGTGATGATAGCAAGATGGCTGAATGAGATGTCCCCCTCTCCTATCCCCTCTGAACAACAGTTATTTGGCATCCACCCATGGACAAGTGTGCCTTTGTGGGAGCTTTTGGATCCAGGCAGGAGACTGTGAAACGCTGGTGTAGTCTAAGGGCAAGGAGAGCTGTTTTGAGAACACAGGGCTGTACCCAGGGGGCTGACTCACCAGCCAGCCCCATACTCCGGAGGCCTCAGCTACAGCCCCATTTGGCTTGGTGCTTTCACCAGCACCATATACCAAGGGACTCAGGGGGAGCCACATCCACCCTTGCATTGGGTAATAAGCATACAGAACCCGGTCCTGGCTGTGCACCCTGAAGTGGCCCGTGAACTGGCTCCAGCCCCTCTCAGCTGTGGTCTGGGAGCCCCTGGAGGAAAACCCATCAAACTCAGTCAGACCGTAGGTTCTGAAAGAGTCCTGTAATAGGGCTCAAGATTGTCCAGCCATAGTCCTTACACAGTCCTGCTGGCCCAAGAACCCAGCAGGAGACATTCCTCTCTGCACCCCTGGAGATCCTGAAAAGTCCCTATACATGGCTCCAGCCCCAGCAGCCACAGTCAGAGAGCAATCCAGTCCACCCAGGGAACTGGTGGGAGACATGTCCATCCATGCTTCCAGAGTCCAGTCCGCAGACTTCAATTTCAACCTGAAATAGAACTGTGGCTTGGTTCTAGCCCTTGTCAGCCACAGTTCAGGGCCAATCCTATCCACTCAGATATCCATTCAGTGACCAGGCAGGAGCCCTCCCAGGGACCTGGCAGGAGCCACACCTATCCACACACCTGGTAATAGCCCCAGTAACTGAGGACCCAAATGGGACCCTGAAGCAGACCTTTGTCTCTGCACCACCCTAATCCCATCCACCCAGAGATGCCAACCCCAGCCCTTGGTAACAAGTCCATCAACTGCAGACCCCACTGCACACCCGATGGCAGCCTTGAAACCGGCTCCAGTCCATCATGACTGCAGTTCCGGAAGTAATCCCCTCAATGCAGGGAACCGGCAGGAGAAGGTCTTTACCAGCCAAAACTAGTCTGTAAAGACTGGAAGAGGTGTTTGCTCCTTCAAATGCACAGACACCAACATATAAAAACAGCTGCATTTCAGTACACTAACAGTGAACTATCCCCCCCCCCCCTCAAAAAAAGGAAGAAAACAATCCACTTACAATAGCATCAAAAACAATAAAATACTTAGGAATAAATTTCACCAATGAGGCAAAAGATCTGTATACTGAAAACTATAAGACATTGATGAAAGAAACTGAAGAAGACACAAATGGAAATATATTCACAGATTAGAAGAATTAATATTGTTAAAATGTCCATACTACCCAATATCTATAGATTCAATGCAATGTCTATCAAAATTCCAACGGCATTTTTTACAGAAATAGAAAAAAATCCTAATATTCACATGGAACCATGAAGGGCCCCCAATAGCCAAAGTAATTCTGAGAAAGAGAAACAAAGCTGGAGGCATCACACTTCCTGATTTCAAACTATACTGCAAAACTATAGTAACCAAAACAGTATGGTACTGGCATAAAAATAGACACACAGACCAAGGGAACAGAACTGAGAGCCCAGAAATAAACCCATGCATATACAGCTAACTTAGATTTGACAAGGGAGCCAAGAATACTCAATGGGGTAAGGTAGTCTCTACAGTAAGCGGTGCTGGGGAAACTGAATATCCACACACAAAATAATAAAATTGGATCCTTATCTTACACCACCCACAAAAATTAACTCAAAGAGGACTAAGGGCTTAAATGTAAGACCTGAAACCATAAAACTCCTAGAAGAATACATAGGGAAAAATCTCCTTGACATGGTCTTGGCAATGATTTTTTTGGATATGACACCAAAGGCACAAACAACAAAGAGCAAAAGTAAATAAGTGAGACGACAGCAAACTAAAAGCTTCTTTTCAGTGAAAGAAACAACCGAAAAAATGAGGCAACTTATAGAATAGAAGATATTTGCAAACCATGTATCTTATAAAGGGTTAATGTCCAAAATATATAAGGAACTCATACAACTCAATAAGAAAAAGACTAATAATCTGATTGAAAAATGGACAGAGGACCTGAGTAGTCATCTTTTCAAAGAAAGCATACAAATGGCCAATGGTGCTACAAAAACTGGATCTCTACATGCAAAAGAATGAAATTGGACCCTTACCTTACACCACTCACAAAAATTAACTCAAAGTGGATCAAAGGCTTACATGTAAGACCTGAAACCATAAAACTCCTAGAAGAAAACATAGGGAAAAAAATCTTCTTGACATGGTCTTGACAATGATTTTGTGGATATGACACCAAAAGCACAAACAGCAAAAGCAAAAATAAACAAATAGGACTACATCAAACTAAAATGCTTCTTCTCAGCAAAAGAAACAATCAACAAAGTTAAAAGACAACCAATGGAATGGGAGAAAATACTTGCAATGCTAATAAGGGGCTAATATCCAAAATATATAAGTAATTTATGCAACTCAGCCAAAAAGTAAATAATTCAATTTAAAAATGGGCAGAGAAAAATAGATATTTTTCCAAAGAAGACTTGCAAACATGGCCAATGAGTACATGTAAAGATGCTCAACAACACTAATCATCAGGGAAAATGCAAATCAAAACCATAATGAGGCATCACCTCATACCTCTTAGAATGGCTATTATCAAAAAGACGAGAGACAAGTGTTGGTGAGGATGTGGAGAAAAAAGAACACTTGGGCACTGTTGGTGGGAATGTAAACTAGTATAGCTACTGTGGAAAACAGTAGGGAAGCTCCTCAAAAAATTTAAAAGTAGAACTACCGTATGATCCAGCAATCCCACTTCTGAGTATATGTGCAAGGGAAATGAAATCACTATCTCAAAGAGATATCTGTACTCCCATGTGCATTGAAGCATTATTCACAATAGTCAAGACATGGAAACAACCTAAGAGTCCATCAATGGATGAAGGGAAAAAGAAGATGTGATAAACACAAACACACACACACACACACACGCTGAAATATTATTCAGCCATAAAAAGAAGAAAATCCTGCCCTTTGCAACAACATGGATGGAACTTGAGGGCATTATGCTAAGTTAGACAGAGAAAGGCAAATACTGTATGATATCATTTATATGTGGAATCTAAAAAGGCTGAACTCATCAAAATAGAAAATAGAATGGTAGTTAGGGGCTGGGGGTGGGGGAAATGGAATGATGTTGGTTAAAGGGCACAAACTTCCAGCTATAAGATGAACAAGTTTTGGGAATCTATTATACAGCACAGTGAGTATAGTAGTTAACAATATTGCATTATATTCTTGAAAGTTATTGAGAGTAGATCTTAAATGTTCTCACTACAAAAAAAAAATAGCAATTATGTGAGATGATGGATGTAACTAACCTTATTGTGTTAATCATTTCACAGTATAAACGTGTGTCAAATCATCACATAGTATACCTTACACTTACACAATGTTATATGTCGATTATATCTCAATAAAGCTGGGGTGAAAAAAAGAAAAGAAAAGAAAACCAAACTTGCAATTTCAAGCTGGTTCCAGAGCATGTAAAGCTTTTCTAGTCTGGGTGTTTGATATAACCTTCTCATCTTATGCTTACTGTTGACATGATGTACCTATTTCCATCTATTTTCAACATATATTTATCTTTATATCTAAAATGCATCTTCTGTTGATAGCAATAGTGGAGTCTTGCTTTGTAAATCTATTTTGATTATCTTTGTCTTTTAATTGAAGTGGTTAATTCATTAATGAATTTCATTAATATTAATATTTAAATTAATGAATTAAAATTAAATGAATTTAATTAATATTAAATATTAATATTTAAATTATTGTTGATATAGTTGGATTTATTCCTATCATTTTACATTTTTTCTGTTTTGTTCTTCCATTTTTTACTCTGTTATTCATATCCTGTCTTCTTTTGAATTAGTTGCAAAGTTTTTAGAATCCCATTTTAATTTATCTACTGGCTTTTGACTTATATCTCTTTGCATTATTTTTTAAGTGTTCACTATAAATTACAATAGACATCCTTAACATTCCACAGTCTACTACGAGTTAATGTTGTACCTTGATGCAAAATGTATACAACCATAAAGACACATTTATCCTTCCTACACGCTTTATGCTACAGTTTTGCTACTAACTCTATAATACAGGGCATACGTTGTTAACTGCATACTGTAATGTTATAATTTGGGGGTTAGTCACATAAATTTTTAAAGAATTTAAAAGGAAGAAAGAATGTTTTATAGTTACCTCCATATTCACCATCTTCAGTTGTCTTCATTAATTCCCAAAGGTCAGTGTTTCTATCTGGTATCATTTTCCTTAAGCCTAAAGAATTTTCTTTTACATTTCTTTTTGCATAGGTGTGCTACCAATAAGTTCTGTTAGTATTCTTTTATCTGGAAATATCTTATTTTGCCTTTATTATTGAAGGATATTTTTGGTAGATATAAAATTCTGGATTAACCTTTTTGCCATGCTTTAAAGGTGTTCTACTATCTTCTGGTCTCCTTTATTTCTGACAAGAAGTCAATGGTAATTCTAATCATTGTTCCTCTGTATATAATGTGTCATTTTCATCTGGCTTCCCTCAAGATATTCTCTTTGCTCTTGGTTTTCATCAATTTGCCCATGATATCCTTAGGCTGTGATTTTCTTTTTATTTATCTTGCTTGGTGTTTGTTGAGTTTCTTGAATAGGAAAATTTGTATTTCACCAAATTTGGAAATTTTTTGATCATTATTTCTTTGCAATATTTTATGTCCTATTCTATCTCTCCTTTCCTTCTGAGACTTCAATTACACGTATACTAAACCTTTTGATATTGCCTAATAGTCTCTGAGGCTTTGTTTATATTTAAAACTTTTTATCACTGTTCTTCACGTTAGATTATTTCTATTGATTTATCTTTAAATTAATTGACTTTTCATCTCCAATCTGATGTTAAACCTATCCACTAACTTTTTATTGCATGTATTACATTTTACAGTTATAAAATTTACATTTGAATTTTATGGTTTCTATTTTTTGCTGATACTTTCTGTCTTTTAGTTGATTATGAGAATAAAAGTTGATTTAAAATCGTTGTCCAATAGTTCCAAAATCTGGGTCATCTCTATTGATTGTCTCTTCTTGCTATGAGTCACATGTTCCTGTTTCTTTAAATGTCAAATAATTTGGGGTTGTATCCTGGAAATTGTGAACGATATGTCATCTAGACTCTTGATAGTATATTCCTCTGAGGAGTATTGATTTTTGTTCATTTGTTTTATCGGATAACTTGGAGGAACTCAGCTGTAAACTTTTGTCTCCCTGCAGCGGGTAGTAGCTGAAATTTTGCTTCATTTCTTTTCGCTTTGGATGCGCTATTAGGAATTTGTCTCCATACTAAGCATGTACAGTTTAGAGATCAGCCAGAAATTTGAACAAAGTTTATACGTGGAATTTATGGCTCTGTCTCTCTGTTCTGTTCATCCAGGGAATCTCCCCTCTTCCTGTAATTGCTCTGAAATCTGTCCTCTGGTTCTTCAAGCCAGTAACACTGAGGCTTGCCATAAAAACAGGAAACTCACCCAGTGGCATTTCCTTTTTCCAAGTGTCAAACCCCCTCCAGAGTCTGCCTGTTTTGGGTGACTTTCCAGTGCCTGTGAGTAATTGTTTCTGATATTCTTTCCAGAGTTTATGTTGTTATTTTGAGGAAGGTTAGTCATACAGGAGCTACCCAGCCACGACCAAAAGTGGCAGGCTAGCTGGAATGTTTGAGACCAACATTTGCAAGTAACCCTGCACGCAAACCTCTTGGGAAGTATTCTTTTAGCTTTTCAGGAACAAATATTTAGACGATTTAGTGTTCAAGGACTTATTTCAAATGAAGCCAACCTCAGTCATTACATGCTAATGTCACACTTCAGTAAGGGGTCAAACAGGTAATCACACACAAGCTGTTTTAAAATGGAATTTCCTTAAGTACTGAATATCGAATTTCTAGCTTAGTAAGTAGCACACAATGAATAAGTAAATTATACAGTATGTTAGAAGGTGAAAAGTGCTATAAAAAAGTAAAATCAGAGCAGGGGAATTGGGAGGCCAGGGTACTGGTGGAGGGCTTTGCAATTTAAATAGGATGGTCAGGGTATGGCTCCTTAAAAAGATGACATCCAAGCAGATTCTTGAAAGAGATAAGGGAATTTTCCTTGCAGATATCTGGGGAAATAGTGTTCCAAGAACAGGAAACAGCAACATATGCTACATGTACTTGGCGCTGCATATTTAATCTTCTTAATAACCCCAAGAAAGGGGTTCTATTACCTCTATTTTAGAAATGTGGAAACTGAGGTTCAGGGCAGTTAAATAATTTATCTATGGTCATTATGCTGGTAAGCAACAGAACTAAGTTTCAATCCTAGGCTTTATGTCTTCAGACCCCACCCTCTTGACCACTCTGCTGTTACCTATTTACTGGGTTCATCACCATTTTTCAAACAATAAATATTCCGTATGGCTTTAACTGTTGAAAGGCCTAGTCCCAACCCTTGAGGTGCATAAAGTGTAGCACAGATCATACAAATAGGTAAGTTGCAATATAAGGTAGTAGGGGTTATAACAGAGGTCTACAGGGATGTGGAAGTGAAGGCTTCCTGGAGAATTCACACCGAAAGTTTACTAAACAAAGGAACACCAGAAAATTCACCATATGCTATTTCTGGTGGAGTTCTTTCTGCTTGTTTGTGTAAACTGTGAAGTGAGTCATCTTGCCATTCTTGATAACCCTGTACAAAGCTGCTTTAGATCTGAATTCAGGTCATCTCTCTGCAAGAGGGGAAAGGAGAAAGGGAGGGAGGGAGGGAGGGAGCAAGAAAGGAATGGAGAAATGAAGAAAGGAGTGAAGGAGGGAAGAAGACAGGAATAAATTTCCAGGGAAAGTTCTTGATAGAATTTAAGATTCCTCTAGGCAGGTGTACCTTCCTTATATCAAAACAACACATTGTGCTCCTTAAATATATACAATGTTTACTTGTCAGTCATACCTTAATAACGCTGGAAACAAATAAGTGGATAGACATTCCTTAAAAAAAAAAAAGAAAAAAGAGGTTTGGCCAACAGCTCATGTCTCCAGGTGAGCTGGTCAATGCTAAATGCCATTACTGAGTATCACCAAGACAAAAGCTGGAACAGTACCCCTGAAACAGCCCACCCATGTCACTCTAGTCATTATTCTCTTTTGTAGTCTAAGCGCACGTCTCTAGAGACACTTATTTAACTGCTCCAAGACTCATGCTCTTTATTTGTAAAAGAGGTTATAACATGTCCTCTTTCATAGGACTGTTGTGAGTATTAACTGAGATAACACAATGCTTGCCACATGTTAAGCTCAGTAAGTGGTAGCAGTTACTATTTCATTCCAGTCTGTTTCTTGGACATTAAAGTGCTCAATAAGTGCGTGGTGATGATGAATTTAAAATTTTATCTCCTGGTTGTTTAGGTAAAAATGCTTGGAAGCAAAGTCATATAGGACAAGTCGTGGGAAAAGCACAGATTTTTGGAGACGAAAGGACTTGGGTGTGACTCTGGTTCTGTCAGTTATTAGCTAAGGGAACTTCTGGGAATCTCTAAACCTTAGTTTCCTCATTGGTGAAAGAAAAAGAGTAATCCTTAAATATTAATAATATATCCTTAAATATTAATATTAATCCTTAATAATCATCAATATTATTAATATTAATAATCATTAAATATTAATAATAAACATTATTTATTTAAATTATAAAATTTATTAAATGCTTACCGCAGGCCAGAGATTGTTCTAAATATCTATATAATGCCATGAAATCTTTACAGGGTAGTATTATTAATATTATGGGCATCAAAAGAGGATGATGATGATTGAAAAGATGTTAATTCTTGGTATTCCTGAAAATTATTAGCCTCCTTTGCAAGTATTTTCTTATCTCCCTGTTTACTTCACTTTAGACTGTCCCAAAGCTCAGAGCTACCTGTAGCCTACCTCTTCTTTTTATCAATTCTCCCTCCCTTGGGATCTCATCCACTCTCACGGCTTTCAGTACCATCTATAAACTGAATACTTTCAAATTTATGCTTTTCAGACACAACATCTCCTCTGACTCCTAATGCTTATACCCTTTAGCGTATGCTCTGTATTTCTAAACTTAACGTCTTCAAAACGGAACCACTCATCTTTTCCCTAAAATCCACTCCTTCCACAGTTTCCCCTCTCACACTTAACGGCAATTCTGTTCTTCTGGTTCTTGCAAGCCAAGCTCTTGTAGTCATCTTGACCCTCTCTGACATCCCACAGCCAATCTTTCAGCATGGATTGTTTGTGCTCCTTTCAGAACATATCCAGAATCAGGTCACTTCTCACCACTTCCGCTGCTGCCATCCCAGTCCAGCCCTCCATCATCTCGTGCTTGGATTATGGCCAATGTCTGCTAAGTGGTCTCCCTGCCTTGGCCTTAGTGTTCTCCCTGCCCATTTCCCACCCTGATAACCCTGCTGGAGTCTATTCTCAGCATTGTAACAAAGGAGATTCTGTTAAAAGGTAAGTCAGATCATGTCACTCCTCTGCTCAAAACCTTCCTCTTATAGGTTTCCATCTCACTCAGAGAAAAGCTAAAAATCTTTACAAAGGTATCCAGGGCCCTAAACTAGTCCCAACCTTCCCTTCCCCCACCTTGCACCACTGTGATCTCAGCTGCTTCTTCTCTCCCCCTGACTCATTTTTTCCACCCCCCTTGCTGTGTCTAGAACACACTGGGCATGCTTCCACTCAGGGGCTTTGCTTGCTTTTCCCTCTGCTCAGAACGTTCTCCCCCCGGATAGCCTCACAGTTTCCCTCTTACCT
Organism: Tapirus indicus; assembly: GCA_031878705.1. Classification (NCBI taxonomy): domain Eukaryota; kingdom Metazoa; phylum Chordata; class Mammalia; order Perissodactyla; family Tapiridae; genus Tapirus; species Tapirus indicus. The sequence continues at coordinate 125,115,883 of CM062920.1, read as the reverse complement.
CCTTTGGGTTTTTGTGCAAAAGCTCTCCTCACAGTTAAGCCTTTCCAGCAGGACTGGCCACTTAATCTGTGGGGCTCAGTGCAAAACGAAAATGCAGGGACCCGTAGTTCAGAAAATATTAATAAAGGCTCTGAGAAATTTAGTGGTAGTAACTTTATTTCACTCAAGGTATCCAAACTTATGTGAACACAGAAGCCTTTTTCTCTCTAAATAACCATTCACAATATTTCCATGTAACACATTTTGTAAAATGCCTGGTGGAATCTTGACAATTTCTTTCAATGCCAGAATTCCATAAATCTATGTGTCAATATTAATAATCTATAAAATTATATAATTAATTATATTTTATCATATATTATATATGTATTATAAAATAATATAATATATGTCATGTAACAAAAGTTATAATATATAAAATTTATAATATATATTTATATCATATCTTATAAAGACATGGACCTTTAATCATTTTCCTCTAGCTTTGTAGGAAGTTTGTCAGGCAAATATGAAAATGGGAATTTGCCCTTGAGTGATTTCTCTACCCAAGTAAGTTTGAAAAGTGATATAACAGACTTTGACAATATACCTTTTAAATTTTTCTTCTAGTATTCTTCTAGCTTTCTTTTCCTTAAGGTTTTTGTAAGATACTTGTGTTTGAGCAGGAAATGTGACTTTCAGTATTTAGTACTAAACCCTCAAGACTGAGTGGGGTACTCAATAAATCAAGAGATGACAGCCTCTAAAGAGATAAAGGCAGAAGATTTCTTCTGAGACAGAAGAGGTAGGATTTCAAAGGAGGAGCTTCCTTTTCTGATGATAACCGAGGACAAAACGCGTGCCTATGCTTGCTCTTGCATAGGGTATTTCTCTGTTCTCTGTAAAGAGGATGCTCGGCCACGTGTGTATGTATAAGTACATAGGCTCTGTTTCAGCGTTGCTCAGGATAAAAGACCAAGCTTATTTTCAAAATTACCATTCATATACTTATGTTTTTGCAAAATGTAATAAAAATAAACTACAAGACTAAAGGAGTTAAACAAAAAGCCGAACAAAATACAAATCCAGATATGTAATTATGAGACTCAAAATCACTCTGTCAAATTTCTCTAAAAATTTCTAAATGCTTACTCCCAATTTCTTATTATTTATATCACCTCAGATCAGAACAAACATTTTGGGGACTGGCACCAGACCATGGGCTGCATATTGAGCAACACTGTTTTATATCTCTCGCCTTTGCCACTAATTTAATATGTAGCACATACTACCATTTATTGTGATTTATCTTTTTATTTCCTTGAGAGCAAGAGATATCTATGTGTGTCCTTGGAATACCTAGGAGAAAACACTATAAATATTAGGTGCTCAATGAATATGTACTGATGTGCACACACTTGATAAATAGGTAGATGGTAGATAGATAGATAGATAGATAGAGCTTTATAAAATCTTAGCATTTTTTTCCTTTTACACCCCTACTTGGCTCAAAGTTTGGGGAGTTTTAACAAGGAAACAAAAGAGCCTCTTTAGAAAATTTGTAAAATGGAGAAAAACTATTATAGAGCATAATGTTTATAATGTACACAAAATCACAAAGTAAGTTTTAAAAAGCTTTTTAAATAAGTTCTTTTTTAAAAAGAAAAGTTGTACCTGCACATTAACAAACTTGTATGTAGCTGTCTTGCTTTTAAAGATCTCTTGGCACAGAGATTTCAAAACTCTCCATAATATTACTTTAAAACAACCATATATGTCATTTTAATAAGAAGGAAAATGAATTTCTTGTATTATCTGAGCTTCCCTGATAGAAAATTCAACTCTAAAACTCAAAAAAGAAAAAGGAAGATGCCTAATTAATCTGCTTTTTAGAGTTGGATGTTTTCTCGATTCTAATGGCAAAAAGTTGTCATGAATCAAACGCATTAAAAAGCAGAAGGATCTTTAATAAGTTAATCTGCAGTTTACTACTGGCAAGAAACAATTTTTTAGCGCAATATGGTTAACTTCTTTTGTACAAACTAAGTTATGTTAGCAAAAGATGGCCAGAGAGATGAGCCCTTGCCATCCTTGCCTCGAAAGCAAGATTCCCTGAGAGCTATAAATCAGACTGCCTTGAGATTACCCAGGGGCTACTGATTACTGAGTTCTACATCAGAACAAAGAAGTTGTACAGCAGGTGTGTCATAGAGTCCAAGATGTTGAGCTTGGAGATGTGGCTCTATTTAATTCTTTCCTCATTGCTGTCTCATGCCCTTCACTACTTCCTCCACCTTCTGGATAACTTGATCCACTGTCTTGCGTTTGGACTGCAGCTCAGTGTTCCGTACAAAATATTTGTTGATATCACAAGCAACAGAACAGATTAGTTGGAAAATACAAAGATTCAAATGTGCTTATACAATGATAAAGAACAAATCCACTGTAAAACAGCAAGAGATTGGAACAATATATTTGCATCTGAAGTGCTCATATTATAATTTGCAAAGATTCATAGTTTATAAAAGAAGTCCATTCCAATTGCTAAATGGGCAAAGAACAGGTAGTTCATCCAAGAGAAAATACAAATAGAAAACAAACAAATGAAAAAAATTTTAATTCTTGCTAGTGACCAAAGAAATGGAAATTAAAGAAATTGACAGTAAAAAGATATCAATTTAGAAATACTAAATTATATTACAAAGCTAAAATCTCGGAAACTTAAACATTCATTAGAAATACTAAATTATATTACAAAGCTAAAATCTCGGAAACTTAAACATTCATTAAAAATTAACATTTATACAAACTGCATGTTTGAAGGGAAAACTGGAAAATTCACTCATTTTTTAATTTCATTCTAAATTGGTAATTCAAAAATTGATAAAATATTGAAAAAACTATAAAGATATCCATACCATTTGGGCTTGAAAAAAACCACAGAGGGATTTATTCTAAGGAAACAACTCTACAAAATCAAAAAGCTATAAGCATGAAGATATTTATTGTAACTAAGGGAGAGAAACTTATACAACAAAAGATTAAGTAACCGATAAAAATAATACTTTATAAAGCTACATAAAAATCTAAACGAATGGTGATTATATAGTAATGTAAAATGAACATCAAAAATGCAAAACTGTTCCAGTTACTTAAAAACTGTAGGCATCTGGTGAATTGCAAAACTGAAAATAAGCAAATTGTTTGCGGTGATAGGTTAAGATTTTTTCCCCTCGTTGTTGCAAATTCCCTTACTTGGATTATTTTGCCTCTTTTATGTATTTTTTCTCTTAAAATTTTTTTCTTCGAAGGAGAAAGAAGGAAAGGATGAGTATCTGGGAGAGGATACTTCTCCCCCCTCACCTTACAGTCAGGCTTTTATGGACACTCAATTTTCTGCAGGCCTGTCAGCTCCTTTTCGGAGGAGTTGATGTGTAGCGTTAATCCTGTCTGCTGGCTGCCGCCTATTCAGGAGGGTATGCAAATACTTCCAAACCAGAGCATTTTAGACCTATTCACGGCCCAAGACAACACACTTTTCATTAGCATTTGAAGTGCGAGGGCTGAAAAAGGGGAATGGACAACTTTTTTTCTTTCTCCTTTTTTTTCTTTTTGGCTCGAAGCTTTGGGGAGACTTGAAAATGTACGTTTTTCATCCCTTTGCACACATCAGCATTGGCGCTAAACTTCAGAGAGACGCATTGACTGCCCTCAGGGGAAAGCATTCAGGGGGATTTTTACACATACACAGAGGGCCATCGCCTGAAATAAATCACAGAATGGAGGTGGCAGAGATGAAGCGAGAGGGGTTCAGCGGGCTAAGCTAGGCATCCAGAGGCATGAATTTAAATCACGATTTATTTTCTTCTCACTCTGCTCTCACATGAACCTCAGTTTCTTAATCTTCAGCAACGAGGAGGGGGCCTAGTGAAGAAGCGGCACCAGATTTAAAATGCAAGGCAGGTCTCTCAGAAAACAGCCCTCTGGAGGTGTGGTGTCTGCAGCCCAGCAGTTAGAGCATGGTGCTCTGAAATCTAGGTCACAAGTTCAATCCCCTTCTGGGTCAGTTAGCTTTTCTCTGTTCCTCAGCCACACACTAAAGGCCTGAGCCCCTTATTCAGGCCGAACGTCTAACAAAACGTGTGCTCTTGGTCACCGCACAAAACAGCCCAGCCAGAGCCTAGCAAATCCATCCTCCTCTGCGGGGGACCCGTCAGGAAGCAAGCTGTCATGGGGGACTGCAAAGGTATGTGCATCTCTGCAAGGACAAAGTGGGAAGGGGGCACTGGGGGGAGTGGTGAGGAATGGGTGCTGGAGGAAGCTAGACCTTGGGGGACGGCCCAGCTCTGCAACTCACTGTGTGACTCTGGGTAAGTTCTTCAACCTGTCTGAGCCTCACCTGTAGACAGGTAGCTACTACATAGGCAGCTGTGATGACTGAATGTGTTAATGGACCTTAAGAGATTGACACTATGCCTGGCACACACTGAACTCTCAGCTGAAACTTGCTAGGACTGTCATCACTGATCCCCATCATAAAATGTGCTCTCAGGCTATTTTAGGATGTTGGGGAGGATGATTGCATGAGTGAAGGTAAGACAGAGAGGTCTCCAGCTGATATCAGCAGAGATTATCAAGTGCCTGAGACACACCAGGTACCATGATAGACTTTTTTGAGGAGGGAGGGGGAAGTTATTAAAATCATAAATCCCACATGGATCTTTCCCGAGGAAACTTACAGGGCTAGATGACCCAGCTATAAATCCTGACTCAACCAATTACCAATTTGGTTACATTGGATCAGTTAACTTTTCAGTGCCTCAGTTTCCTCATCTGTAAAATGGAGATAATAGCCGTCTCCATCGTAGGGTTGCTGTGGGATGAAATGAGTAATATATATGAAGCACTTAGTATTTTAATAAGACTTTAAATGAGTGCATATTTGTATTAGAAGAAAATAAAACAGGCTTTTGCCATTCTTCAGCTTTGAAAAAGTTGCAGCATCCTGTTGCAAGCCCGATCACAGCCTTGGTATTTTTAATAATCTGACTACAACCTATCTTTCTAGTTTCGCCTTTGTGCCTCCGCCCCACAGCACAGCTTGCAGTCCACTTACAGTGATGGGTCCACTCTTCCTTTGATGCCTCCTTTCTTTCACTCTTTCCTTGCATGCACCCTTGGATGCATCCCCCCTTCTAGCCTTTTCTTCTCTCATTTGTCCATCTAGTGAACAAATGTTCAAAATATTCTTCCTCTGGGAAGTCTGCCTTCCTTGAGCTGTCCAGAATTTCTTGCCTCCTCTAACTACAGGTTTCTATATGTCCAAGGATACGTGGCCTCTCAAATTGGATCTACTTAAAGCAGGGAGAAAATTTTAAGAAAATATTGAGAAAGAGCTTCCCAACTGGCCTTCCAAGGGGAGGCAATATGTCTGCCCCCTTCCTTTGGAGAGAGTAGAATGTGAAGATACCGAGGAAAAGAGCTGCCACCCAGTTCTGTTTGTAATGTCTTCCATCCTCCTAACAAAATGCAAGTGCCACGTCCTATTGAGGAAGCCAAGCTTTGTGTCCATGACTACTCCATTTGGTACGTGATCCTTACCAGAGCTGCTTCTTTTTCAGGATGGAGTGAGTGGAGAGGAAGCCCCGAGCTCACCCTTGAGCAGGTTTGGCAATTGGTTTCATTTCAAGATCTAGCTGATTGGACTGAGAAGGGTTGAACTGAGAAGAACTGCTAGATTGAGACTGCATCTAGGATCAGCAGGAAAATGTGCAGTGATCGATTAACGATGTCTGCAGTGGGTGCTAGAAAGGAGAGTGGTTGCACTTTTGTGACGTCTTTGCAAACTCTGAGTGGTTATAATATGCCCCTAACACTTGCCAAATATTGTAGCTAGAAATTTGAGGTCACCTGAAATGAGTTTCCCCCAGGCTCCCCCTTCTCTGCCTCATTATTTCCTTGTATTTTCACCCAGTTTCTCCTACTAAGCAACTATCTTAAGGGAAAAAGGAAGTTCTTTCTCCAAAACTTTCTCCCCCTCCCACCCTTGATCCAATCCCCTTCCATCTGTCCCTGATCTGAAAAAATTAAAACTCCAGATGCATACATCCACTGCCTCCTTGAGCCATCTCAAAGTAAACATGCCCAAAACAAAAATGAGCACTTTTGCCCCAAATCTCCTCCTCCCATTATCTTTGCAGTTTCCATGAATAGCAATACCATACTTTTAATTGATCAGGCCTCAAATCTTGGAGTGGTCTTTGACTCTTTTTTTTTCTCTCAAATCCCACATGTGATTTATCAAAAAATCCTCTTGACTTTATGCCTTCAGAATGCATCTGCCCCTTCTCATCTCCATCACATTCCTCCAAGTCCAAGCTACTGTCGTCTCTCACCTGGATTAAGGTAATGACCTCCTAACTCGTTTCTCTGCTTCCATCCTTGCTCCCTACGCCTGTTCTCATCACAGTAGTCAGTGTGAATCTATTTTAAAATAGTCAGGTCTTACCACTCCTCTGCTCAAAACCCTCCCAATGTTTTCCCTTCTTTTTCAGAATAAAAGCCAAAATTCCCTCAATGGCCTTTTATAATCTAGGACCTTATTTCTTACTAGTCTTTTGCTTGCTCACTCTATTTTAGTCACAATGGTTCCTTGTTTTTCTTGCGATGCACAAATCTCACTCCGACCTCAGTGCCTTTGCACTTGCTATTTTCTCTGACCAGAATGCTTTTTCCCTAGATAATCTGCTTGGATGGCTCCTTGATCTCCTTCAGTTCTTTGCTCAGATGTTACCTTCTCAGTGAGTCCTTCTCAACCACCTTGCTTAAGATGGCTCCCACACCTGGCACTTCCTTCCTGGTTTTATTATTCTCCAAACACTCCTTCCATCTGATGCTCCACGCATTTATTTATTTGGTTGGTTGGTTGTTATCTGTCACTTCACTAAACTACTAGCTACACAAGGGAAGAGGCTTTTGTTGTTTTGCTCCCTGCAGTATTCCCTCAGCTTACAACAGTGCCTGGCAATCAGTGAAAGTTTGTTGAGTGAATAAATGAAATGATGAACAGAGCAAGCTTAACACCATGCCAGGTACACAGCAGATATCCAACAAATATTTTTATTTCTCACAGCGCTTTTTCGAGGGTTAAATAGTGTAATGAATGAAGAAACAGAATGGATGTCTGTCAAACGCACCATGGTTCTCAGACCCTACTTACCTTTATTGCTGTGTTTATCACAGTGCCCTGCATTTAGCTCATATGGATTTTGAGCAGAGATTTAGATGGGATTGCTGCCAGGAACAGACCCTGGGACAGCCCTAGCTTCTTATCTGTTGTGAGCTAGAAATCCAGATGACCGAGTAATTTTAATTATGTTTAAAATGAAAGTAAATGTTTTTATTGTGTTCTCATGGCTGTATATAGGAGATAAATCCTGTACAGAACAGCCACAACGGTGCAAAAGGCATGGCCACCTGAGGCCATTTAGTGCCAGGACAAGCAGACCTAGACACCTCGCCAGCTGGGGGGTATTGCTGTAGAGAGCTAATCAGAACTTAGTCACTAAGGAAAGGTTAGAGGCCCAGTTATATTAGGCACTGAGGAAGGCAACTGTAATCTATTTTAGGAAGATTTTCATACCAAATTGTCAAAATTTTATAAAAACTTGTTTTTGAATCTTATAAGAGTGAGCTTCAAGTCTCTAGCAAAATCAATTTATGTGAATTTCCTCAAGCTTCCCAAAATACTAGAAATGGCTTTATTATTTACACACTACAAATAGCCTGAGAAATGCAAGGAAATGAAAGGCTTAAACACTGGTCTGTTCTCATCACCACTGCCTTCTCCCTCACCCAGCTCTGTGTCCCATACTGACAATCAAGTATTTTCTGTACATTTCTGAATGGCCCATTTGTTATTCTATAGTACTTCTAATGGGTTTCCTTCAGAGGTTTGAAAAGGATGATTTTCTGGAAAGAAGATAAAACTGAAGGTGTCCTGTAATGAACAGTGATGGGATGAGGTAAGAAAATCTAGAGGAAAAAAAAAACCCAGCAAGTTTATGCTAAAAAGAGCCAGATAACCAATGAACATAGATAGCTCCAATGAATCTCAACCACGCTTCTTGTTGGTAAAGCCTCTGAGGAGGTGGTGATCGGATGCATTTCCCACAGACACCAGCGTCCCTCCCTTTGATGAGGTTGGAGTTCAAGACTTTCAAGGAGAGTCTGTGAGCCTTACGGGGGTGAGGACCAACATTCTTCTTTTCCCTTGTTCCAGCCAGGACAGGCTGAGGCTCTGGAGAGGTGACCCCAGGAGACGTAATGACAACCATCACAGTCAGCTGTCCCCAGAGATCCGGAAATACGTCACCCGTTTTACTTTTCTCAGCTCTCTTTGCTCCCTTCAAAGGCCTAACGATTGCCACATAAAAAATAAATATTCTTCTGTTAGAGATATTTATGTTCAAGCCCCAAAGGAGAACAGCCAAAACCTGTCATGAAAAGCCATCAGCATTTAGTGTGAGCAGGCTAGCTTCCTGATTATGGGTGTCGGACCAGGACTCCACTTACTGGTGACAGGGGCTTCGGGGCATGTCAGCCCTGGAACCCATTTCTTCCTGTCCCTTCTGAGACCTTGCTCCATCAGTCTCCTTCTCCCTCTCTTGTGTCTTTAGCCTTTGCCAGCCGGCCTTGCTCCTGCCCTCAGCCTGGAGGCGTGCTGGAGTATCCTGAGACAGCCTGTCTCCAGTTTCTCTCTCTTTCTCTTCCAAGCTTTTCATAAATGAAGTCACACTTGCTTTCTCCTCTTCCTCACTCTCCATTCCTGCGTGAGCCCCTCCAGGCTGCCTTCCACCCTGACACGGAGCAAAATTAATTTCACTAAGGTCACCGTTGACCTTCCAATGGACAATCCAATTATATTTTTCCTCTCCCTACATGAAGTGCTCTATTTCCTTGGCTTCTGTGAAAATGTGTGCTTCTGATTCTCCTCTCAACTCTCCTCCCATTCTTCCTCCATATCCGGGGTGATTCTTGTTGCCCAGGGCTCCATCCTCTTTCTACGAATCTTCCTAATACACACTTTCCCGGGGGAATCCTGTACATTCTCAGGGTTTCAGTTAACACCTATATGGTTGTGACCTCTACCACGCAAATAGAGAGAGATATATTTCAGGCTCAACTTGTCCAAAACTGAACTCCTCCAATTCCTTCCCAAACTGGATCCTTCAGTACTTATTTCATTTAACAAATATATATATATAACATTGACTTTCTATAAAGCACTAACTTAAGCACCGTACAAATATTAAATAATTTAATCCTCACACTGGCCCTATGAATGAGATAAGTGCTACGATTAGCATCTCCCTTTTTACACTTGCAGAAATGGAGGCACAAGAGGTGACATAACTTGCACAAATACCTAGAATTAGTAATAGAGATGGGATTCAAACCAAGATGTTCTAGCTCTCAGTACGCTTATCACATTGGACAGCGCCTCCATCATCCATGCTAGAGACCCAGTGTCACTTCTCTTTAGTGCCTGCACCTAACAAATTACCAAATCCTGATACTTTTCAAAAACATTTTATTGAAGCATAAAGTACATACAGCAAAGTACACAATTCTGAGGTGAACAGATCAATGAATTTTAAAAAGTATACACACTCATGTGGCCACAACCCAGAGCAAGATATGGGTTATTACCAGCACCCTAGTGGTCTCCCTCATGCTTCTTCCCAGTCATGACACAAATTATAGACATGGCTCTAGTTTTGGCTGTCTCTAAACTATTAGAATTATATAGTACAAATTCTTTTGAGACTGGCTTCTTGCCCTCAGTATTTGGTACACGACATTTATGATGCTGTGCGTAGCAGTAGTTTATTCCTCTTGTTGCTTTATAATATTCCATTTATGAATATTCACAATTTCTCCATTTTATTATTGATGGACTTGTATTCTCTTTCCAGGTTTAGGTTATTAAAAATAATGCAGCTGTGAATATTTTGTACATATTTTTTGTGTACATATATTCACATTTCTGTTGGGTATATACCCAGGAGTGAATTTACTAAGCACAGGTATGCATATAATTGGTCTTACAGATGCTTCCGAACAACTTTCAAAGTGGCTTTGGCAATTTTCACTCCCACCAGTAGTTTATGAGAGTTCAGGTGACCCAAATCCTCACCAATTCTTGGAATTTTCGAGTTTTATTTTAGACGTTCTGATGGATGTATAGTGGTTTTACTTTGCATTTCTCTGATAACTAGTGATCTTTAGCATCTTTGCATATGTTATTATTCATTTATAATCCTCTTTTGTGAGAAGCCTGTTCAAGGCATTTGTCCATGTTTTATCTAGTTGTCTGGATTTCTTTTTTCTTGATCCAAAGATGTTATTTATGTATTCTGGACAGAAGCCCTGTGTCAAAAAATTTATATAATCTCTTTGTGGCTTTTCTTTTCACTGTCATTATGGTGTTTTATGCTGAATATAAGTTGTTTATTTTCGTTAAGTGCAATTTACCAATTGTTTCTTTTATGGTTAGTGCTTTTTATATGCTGTTTAAAAAAATCTTTCTTTTTGGTCCATTTCATCTAAATTGTGAAATTTGTGTGTGTAGAGTTCTTCACAGTTATCCTTATTATCTTTTTGATGTCTGTAGGGTCTGTAGTAATATCCCCTGTTTCATTCCTAATATTGGCAATTTGCATCTTCTCTCTTTTTGTCAGTCTTACTCCAGATTTGTCAATTTTATTGATCTTTTCAAAGAACCAGCTCTTTGTTTCACTGATTTTCTATATTGTTTTTCTGTTTTCAATTTCATTGATTTCTGCACTTATCTCTATTATTTCTTCCCTTCTGTTAGCATTTGGCTTATTTTACTCTTCTTTAGGTAGATTTCTTTAGGAGGAGCCTAAATTATTGAGATTTTTCCTCTATTCCAATTAATGAATTTAGTGCTATAAATTTCCCTTTCAGTACCAATTTAGCTGTGCTCCACAAATATTATGTTGTATTTTCAATTTCATTTAGTTAAATGTACTTTATAATTCCCCTTGAGACTTCTTCTTTGACCTGTGGAATATTTAGAAGTTTGTGGTTTCATTTCCAAGTGTTTGGAGATTTTCCTGTTCTCTTTCTGTTTTTGAATTCTAGCTTGATTCCATCATGGTTGGAGAATACATTCAGTATGGTTTCAATTTGTTGAGGTTTGTTTTATGACTCAGGATATGGTCTGTCTTGATAAATGTTCTATAGGCACCAAAAAGAATCTGGGTGCAGCTTTGTTGGGTAAAGTGTTCTGTAAATATCCATTAGACCCTTTCGGTGATGATGTTGTTGAATTTTTCTATTTCCTTTCTGATTTTTTGTCTAGTTGTTCTGTGAATTATTGAGAGGAGTATTACCAAGTCTCTAGTTCTAATTGTAGACTTGTCTATTTATCCTTTCTGCTCTATCAGTTTTTGCTTTCCACATTTTGCAGCTCTATTGTTTGGTACATATACATTTAGGGTTGTGATGTCATCTTTTCTTTTATCACTTGAAAAATGTTGTGCCATGTCTGGCCTCAGTGGTTTCTGATGAAAATTACTCTGTCGTTCACATTGTTTTATCCCTATGGGTAAGGTGTCATCTCTCTCAGGGCATTCGAGATATCTTCTGTCTTCAGTTTTCAGAAGACTGACTATGATGTGCCTTGGACTGAATTTCTTTAGGTTTATCCTGTTTAGGTTATGTTCAGCTTCTTAATCTGTAGGTTTATGTCTTTTGCCAAATTTTGGGAGTACTCAGCTGTTATTTCTTCACACACTTTTTTCAGTCCTACCCCATTTTTCTTCTCCTTCCGGCACTCTAAAGGTGTTAGATATTTCGTTATAGTCCCTTAGATCCCTGAGGCTCTGTTTATTTATTTTTTAATGTTTTCTCTCTGTTGTTCAGATTGGATAATTTTTATTGTTCTGTCTTTCAGGTCACTCATTCTTCCCTCTAATCCTTTGTTGTTGTTTAGCACAACCATTGAGTTGTTGTTTTTAAATTTCATTTATTATATTTTTCAGCTCTAAAATTTCCATTTGTTCTTCTTTATATCTTCTATTTTATTGCTGAGATTTTGTTTGTTTTTTGGCTTTAAACATGTTTGTGATGGCTTACTGATGCATTTTTAAGACAGCTGTTTTTAAATCATTCTCAGGTAATTCTAACATCTCTATCATCTTGGTGTTGGATTCTGTTGGTTGTCTTTTGTCATTCAGTTTGGGATCTTCATGGTTGTTGATATAAAGAGTAATTTTTTATTGAAACCTGGATATTTTATGTATTAAGTTATGAGACTCTGTATCATATTTAGACCTTTGTTTTCAGCTGGCTTCTCTGATGCTGGTCTGACAGGGGATGGGGAGAGCAGCATTCTGTTACTTCTTTAATGAGGTTTCCCACTCATCCCCTGTTAACATCCTGGTTCCTGCTGGGTGGGGATGGGAGTGTTGGTATCTCCCTAGGCCTCCATATATAACTCCTTGGCTGGGGGAGGTAGGAGTGTCTCGTTATTGTTCCCCATATTGCTTCCACAGACACCATGGACAGAGATGTCCTCTCTACTGCTGGTGTGTGGTGAAGGTCCTGGCTTTCCATTGGCCTCCTTTGGCACTATCCAGTTGGGAAGGTAGTAGGAATCCTCATTACTGCAAGGCGGGGTGGAGGTCCAAGTTCCTCATGTGATCTCCACTGAAATCATTGGGGAGACTACTTATTCGGCATTCCCTGACCCCTCCCCAGTTGCAGGACAGGGGTAGTCGAGGCATCTCATGAAGAGCCTAGTATGGGTGGAAGTCTAAGCCTCCTACTCAGCCTTTGCTGGCATGGGTGGGATTGGGGTCACAGTTATATCTTTTATATTCGGATGGTGTAGAGCAGTTATTGTCTAGAAGTTTCTGTCTTGCTAGGTTGTCCTTTCTTGGTCTCTTGGCTAAAGACAGCAGGCTTTTGTTGTCTATGCCTGCTGGGTTTCTGGATTGCTGGCTTCTTTAGCACCAAGTCTGTGATATATTAGCCAAAAAGAAAACCCAAGAACTCACCACCACGTTATTTCTCAGGTCTCAAGTTTCCTAGCCTGTCTATCTTCTGTCCTTCTTTCAGTCTTCTTATGTTTATTTAGTTATAGTTTTTTAGTTTAGTAGTTATTTAGTTTTTAGTTGTATTTACTGGGATAAAAAGGATAAAGCACATCTACTCCATCTTCCCAGAAGTGGAACTGCTCTCCTCCATTTTTGAATCAGTTTTTCAATTTCTACAAAAAATCCTGGTGAACTTTGATTGGAATTACATTGGATCAATAGATCCATCTGGGGAGAATTAGCCCAACTCCAATAAAAAGGAAAAAACTATTGGTTTTTTTTCAGCCAAAAAAAGGAAGAAATCTCCACAGAAATAAGAGTCCCCATGCATATCATCTCCTAAAATAGGCAATTTCAGTCACCAGCCCATCAGTTCCACCATAGCAGTACGCTCTGGGCATGTGAGAGTGCCCTGCCAAATATAAACCAGTAGAAAAATGCCTCCTCCTCTGCAATGGTCAGTGATCAATAAATGGCAGCTTTTTTTTTTTTAATTTCTGCCTCCACCCTAGACCGTATATTCTATGTAATAATTTGGTTGATTAGCTTAAAACTAAGCATGAGGACTCAGGTATTGTCATTGTCTGTAAGACTATGGAAGAGAATTCTAAGAATGCAAAAGCCAAACATGTTTTAGTCAAAAGACTGGCAGGGTTGAGGGAATTTTCAGGAATATCCTCTTGGGTATGGCTTATGACCGCTGAAACCTGTAGATAGCTGTTGGGGATGATGGGAGGGACCTCATTTGTATAAACTTCCAAAGACCTCCAAAGAGAAGACACAGGCTAGCCCATAAAACATTAGGCAAAATAAATTTCAAGGGAAATAATAAGTACTGACCAAACTGTCTAAAAGGAAGGGAACTAATATTGATTGACTCTCAAGTATGGGCAGAGAACCTCAAACACAGTAGATCACTAAGTTCCCAATACATTTCCTTCATGGAGGGTTCTTAACCATGGCCATTTTTAGAGACGAGAAAAGTGAGGGTAAAGAGGTAAGGATATTTGCCTAAGGTTACATAGCTAGTTTCACGCAAGCAGGATTTGAACCCAGTGAGAGGCAACATCATAGTCTATGCCCTTCCCCGACAGCACATCACCTTCCAGACTGAAGACCTCTTAAAGCCCCATGAACAAGGAGAATTGAGATGAATAAGCTTCTTTACAGGCAAATAAATGGTAAGGAATACATTTAGGGAGAGATAACTTAAATATAACTGAATGATAAGCAGCTGTGAGCTAAATGTTATAGTCCCAGAGAAATCATAAAACTCTCGGTCAGGAAGAAATGTTACCTACACTTGAAGAACAGCAGCTCCAAGTGTCACAACATCCACTTATTTTACAAACACTTTTCATTTAGGCACCATAGAAGATACTTAGGTTAATACAGAGCTTAATCAGACACAGGCCTTTCCCTGGAAAAGCTTACCATGGAGTCAGGTAGATGGTGCATGCATGCAAATAGCATTGTATAACCATAGGTTATATTTCAATTTAATCAAAATTTGACCCATTTCATATTCTGTACTACTTTATACTCTTTACTCATTTCATAGGTCCTCTAGTATTCCATCAAGTTTATTTGCCTAATTCTTTAAAGCAGCTATTTCTATTATGTATCTTTAACCTCAACCAATCCATTTTTGACATCCAATGAGACAAGTAAGAATGAAATCTCAGTATCACCTCCTTATTTGTGAACAATGATAGGTCAGATTAGAGTAGTGGCTATGGGAGAGGAGGAATATTATAGAACCTTTTAGAAGCATAGTTATTAGGATTCCATGCATGATCGGGGTGGAGGGGTAATGACAAAGTATGAGATGTTGAAGAGGACTCCACATTTTCTAGTTTGGGTGAGGGAGATAGAGAACTCAGGAGCAGCTATTATAGTGTAAAGGGAAGGGAAGTAATTAAATTTGGTTTGGGACAGGTGGAGTTTGAAATGCTTTGAGACATCTATGTGATTTCCAAAGGTTGAGTTGTCTCCAAGAAATCAACATATTTAAAACATGCATCAATATCAGGCAAACTTCTCAAACACAAGTAAGGTCTTGTGCTGGAACTCTATAGGGTGTTTGTTGGGTAATTTGTAGGGAGTTAATGTTCTGTGTGATGGGATGAGGGCCAGAGGCAGAGAAATATGGGCTATTACTGTTACATCAACACTCAAGCCCATCGTATATCTTGAAGCTTAGAAGTCCTAGTAATGTGCTTATTCTAGGGCCAGAGAAGACTTTCTCAGAGTCATAGGAGGACTGGGTACAGGGCCATTCCTACAAAGTCACAAGAAGGACATACTCAATGACTCCCATGACTGGGTAAAGTCTCTTTTGGTCTTGATGGATGATGTAGGAGAAAGTCCAGTGAGAATTATATGGTGAATTCTCTCATTGGAATCATTCCATTCTTTGCTAGTCACTCTCTGTCCCATTCTAATGATACCTAACACTTATTTATGTAATTAAACAAATGTGTATATAGCATTCCACTGTACCAGAGTCTGTGCTAAGTGCTTTATAAATAACCCATTTATCCTTATATCCACCCTACCATTAGGTATAATTGTTATTCTCCTTTTAAAGATAAGGAACCTGAGGTAAGAAGTTAATAAAATTTTCCAAAGTCACACAGATTGTGAGTGATGGAATTGGGATTCAAACCCAGGTGGTCTGAGCCCAGAGCCTATGCTGTACTGCTGTTTATATCAGCTAATTAACTTAAATCAAGTTTTAGGTTGAAAAAATAAAATTGTACCTGTATATAAACTGTGTACAAGAAGATCTTGGCACTTTGTTGTAGACCCATGTGCCCTATGTATGTACAATTTAATATCAGATTATTAGGACTGATATGAAGGAAAGGATTTGCCCGTTTGCTTATGCCCTCCTTTTTTCAAATATAATTGAAGATGTAATTAACATGTCCTACAAATCTGGAGGCATTGAATTTAAATTGCTAGTTGGAGTACCTCATGTAGAAAACATCCATTAAGCATTATAAAATGCCAGTCAACAGAGAAGAAAGGTACAAATATTTTGGGATTGGGGATTATAAAGTCAGAATAGACCCACAATTTAGAGGAAGCCTGATAATATTAATAACAGCAAACACATTGCACTTACTGTGTTCTGGGAACTCTTCTAAAAACTTTACACATAGGGATTAAGTTTATAGGTGGAGAAATCAAAGCACAGAGAAGTTGAGTAACTTGCCCAATGTAACCAACCTAACAAGTAAATAGTGGAACTGGGTTTGATCCCAGGCAGCTACCCCCGATCCTATGCTTTTACCCACTATGCTGCATTGATCCAGGCTAGCCATAAAACAGCTAGTGAGAGAGGGAGAGACTATTTGGCAACCTTGACTGGAAGCTCTCTGGAAAAAGTCCCACAGAAAGTCGAGAGAATTCCTAGAGAGATTTGTAGTGCCAGGTGACCCTGTTATGCTATAAAAGAACAGCCCTCCACACTTGTGACCCACTAAAATTCAGTGAGGGTGAGAACGAGGCTCCCTGGCGTCTCACTGGAAGGGGCCCAACTGGGCCGTTAACACCTTAATCCCCAAAGTCAGTGTGATGAGTCAAAATTCTGAATTTAGTGTCTATAATAGTTGCCTCCATTAGCGACATTCACTCTTATGCTGTCACAACTCGAATTGAATCTGTCCCATTTTTACCCTCACAGTGTAGCAAATGAAATTTAATTATTTTTTTTTTTTTTGCTGGGAGAGACTCACCCTGAGCTAACATCTGTTGCCAATCTTCCTCGCTCTTTTTTTTCCCTCCCAAAGCCCCATTACATAGTTGTACATTATAGTTGTAAGTCCTTCTAGTTCTTCTACGTGAGCCGCTGTCACAGCATGGCTACTGACAGACAAGTGGTATAGTTCCACACCTGGGAACCGAACCCTAGCTACTGAAGCAGAGCACAGCAAACTTTAACTGCTAGGCCATCAGGGCTGTCTCTCAAATGAAATTTAATTTGATGAAAATAAAAGGTCAAGAAAAAGTTGATGGTAATAATTTGCACAATATTAAAGGGGAACTGGATTGAGACTTTGAAAATTTGCCTTAGCTCTACCGCTCTCTGACTGACTTTGGGCAATTCTGTGATACTGCATGGGCCTTTGTTTAACCATTCATAAAATAAGGGGAGAAGAAACTAACAGTTGTTGATTGCCTTTTATGTACAAGGGTTTATTCTAGGTACTTTACATATGTTGATTCATTTAATCTTCATAATATTAGCAATTGATGGATTACTGCCCATTTTTAAGGTTGAGAAAACAAAGGCTTAGAGAAATTAAGAATTTGTCCAAAGTCATTCAGCTAATGAAATTCAAAGCACCAAAGTTTCTGTAGTTTAAAAAAATGTTTTTTTGCATTTCGCCTCTCTTTCATCACTGCAAACCTTTAATTCCAGAATTTTAGAAGTGCATGAAGGGATATGGTGTTGTTACTATTCTGTACACTCAAGTGCTACTACCTAGGTGACCACCAAGTTAACTCACCTTTACCTCCATCTCTTGGGAGTTCTCCTTGGATTCTGATTCACTATTCAAATATGATCGAAAAGTATTTTTATTCTCACTACCAAAATTTAGATTTAGTCAACCATATGATGGCTGCATGTACTATACTTCATACAGTGAGTATACATGTGGTAACCCATTAAAGGGAAAACTTTGAATGCATTCCCTTAGGAGGTTAACTTATGTCTACAGAGTGACAGGTGTTGGGGAAGAGAATTTGATTATAGGTATTGTTTGCATGGTCTATTTTAATCTCAAAATATCTGAAAAGACTTGATGTAAAGACAAGAACGGACTCGTTTTCGACAGTGGGTGTTTTCCATTCTTATGAATGTAATTTTGTCCCTGCTGAAAATTCAGAAGTTGCTTTGTCCAAGAGGACACTGACATCCTACACTATGCTTTATTTGACATCTTATCCTGCACACTAAACCACACGGGGAGAACTTCAAATGACTCAGCTATAGGAATGTGTATCTGATTTGAAAACTGAGGTCAGCTCCAGTGTGCTTGCTCATGTTGCTCCCAGAGGAAGTGAAGACATCTGTGAACACATCTTCTCACTGCCTTTGTCTTTTTTTATTCTTATAAAGTGGTCATCAGATACCCAAACACTCAAACATCTTCCATGACACCCAGAGATGACAGTCTCAGTGGTGGTTGTTTTGGGTATTAGTAACAAAGCCAAATATGGACTTTCGACAACTTCCAAGAAGGAATGTGAGTGGAATGGATCATTAGAATAATTTGTAAGCAACTGAGGAAAAGTTACCCCCCCCACCAATCTCTGGGATAATTATGGTCAAATAATTGACCGATACAAAAGTGAGATAAAGAGAACTAAGAATTTTCTCTCCTACAAGGATACAACCAACCTGTGGATGACATAGGCATAAACAGAAGCCCAAACTGTACAATCATAAATCACACAAAAAAAGATTACATCAAAGAAAGTGGGCACCCATATATACTAGTAGATAGGAGTTCCCATAAAGACCCCTTTGGTGTACTTTGAAAATTTTAAAGTATACTTTTTTTTCAGAGAGTTTGCACTGCCTATTCCTTCTGCTTGGAATACTTTTCTTCCAGATAGCCACATGGATCACTTCCTTAATCTTTCAAGTCTGTGTTCCAATGTCACCATCTTAATGAGGATTACCCTGATCAGCCCTGCTTAAAATTGAAACTACTTCCCACCTACCTACAGAATTCCCTGTTGTCCTTAACTTGCTTACTTTATTTCTATAGTATTTGCCATATACTCCTCTACCATTTTCCCTCCAGTAAGATGTCAGCTCCCAAGGGCTAGAATCTTTGTCTGTTTTGTTTGCTGCTCTGTCCCTGAAAGAACTCAGTCAAGGTTTGGGGAAACCAAAGATCAGGGCTGAGTTCAACAGGGCAGGAGTGGGAAACAGAGATAAGGATAGTAACTGGACAGAAATAGGCTCTGAAAGAGTACAGATCAAGGGCAAATGAAGGGCAGCTGAGAACAGCTTTCTAGAATAACATAAGAGCAGCTGCACTTATAGTTGTTAGCTGATAATTAGGAAGTCTGTGTATGGCTGGACAAGATTCAAGATGTTTGGCATATAAACAAGTACGATGGTGAGCATTTGTCATGTTTTGACTGCCCAGAAGCTGAATCACCACCATCAGACAGGTTAGGCAAGGTTAAGCTGCAGGAACAAACAATTCCCCAAATTGCTGTGACTTTGAACAATGATGCTGATTTCTTGCACATACTGTATGTCCACCACAGGTTGGCAAGGAAGCTTGGCTTGTTGTAGTCACTCAGGGATTTAGGATGACAGAAACATCACCTTAGCATGCTTCCGTATCTGCAGAGGCAGGGAAAGTAAATTGGGAGAACCATATCCTGGCTCTTCGTGCTCCTGTCCTGAAGTAATATATGTTGCTGTTACTCATATTTAATTGGCCAAGGTTAGTCACGCTCCTAAGCCTGAGTCAATGGGGGTAAATAATGCACATCTCCTATGGGAGGGACAATAAATATAAGTGACGATTAACAGTCTACCTCATCCAGTTCTATAAATGGGAAATTATCTGTCTTATGGCTCCTGGAAGGAAGTAGAGCCTGTCTCCTTTTATAGAAATTATAAACACCTGATAATTGGCCTTCCCAGCTTCCCTGACCACAATCATATGCCCTGGGGTGTGATTTCGACTTGAATTGGTGATATAAAGCAACATAAGAGGGGAGAGTTCTTTCTGGCAAGGCTTTGGTGGCAACAGCATCCGATTTCCAGGGACAGCTGTGGCAACCATGCCAGAAATGACTTCCAGTGTCGTAAGTGTGAATTGAAGTATTCAAAGTCCAGTGGTGACCAATATGAAATCCTCACCTCATGGTACGTAGTGTGATTCAGGATGGAATTATGGCTGTGTAGCTTCCTGTCACACTGTACATTTTAAGGCCTAGTTCTCCAGTATTCCAATCAGTTCTGTGAGCTCCCCAACATTTTTTCAGTTAATACATTTGTATTTAAATCAGCTCAATAAATCTCTATTGTTTACATCTAAGAATCATGATTAATACAAGTGGTCTGAAATAGAGCTCACTCTTCTTGTTCTATTTATCATAATATTTGCAAACACCTGAGCAAAAGCTGCTTTATCCAGCACTTGGCTAAATGGAAGGATATAATTCCTATCACTTTAAATTTGGTAGTTTTTTTGGAAAGTTATCCATGAACATATACTAAAAAAAAATCAAATTTCTCCAAGATATGAAAAGCAACAATCTTCCTTCTACTGCATCAATCTCTTCCCCCCACAACCATTTCTACTTTTACAGCTGATTCTTTTGACATTTACCTCATATCTCTGATAATGTTAATAGCCACCACTTCTGTATTTCTTGCTATGTGTCAAGTATTGTTCTAAGCACTTTAAAATGTATTCCACATAACATCTTATGAGGCAAATCATCGTTATTCCTGTTTTCAGATGATAAAACTGAGATGCAAATAAGTAACACAACTTGCCCAAGGTCATATGGTTATTAACTGGTGGTGGTGGGATTTGAACCCAGAGAATCTGACTCAAGAGTCTGCACACATAGCTACTATGCTATACTACATCTCTCTGTAGATGTTCACATTCTGATCATTCAGTTTTAAATATTCATCTATTTATCTATTCCCACTTGGTGAATACTTCTTTTCCCCTCACACACAGGCACATTTCCCATACCCAGTCTTCCATAGGCTCTCGAAATATTTAGTAATCTTTATATCTATGCAAATTATATTTATAGATGAACCATTAATTTAACTTCAAAATCTCCCCAAGTTGTGTAAACCTGCTCTGAATACATTCAAATGTATTAAGTATTCTATAAATTTTATCTTCTTGTGGATTGCTCTCAGGGTCTCTTGAATTAGTCTAATCTGAAAGTTATTCTCTCATCCTGATACAAAGCTGTTGTTTTGAATCTTTCCTCATGGAGAGATTGTCATAGAGTTTCCCTTCACCTCTCTCTTTTGTTGGATCTTCCATCTAGGATCCCATACCTTCTATTTTCTTGGTACATTATTGTTTTGTTAAGGCACATCCTTCAGTAGCTTCCTGAGAAGGAGTACATGAGAGGTAATTTATTAAAACTTTTCATTTCTGAAAGTGTTTTTTATTCTACATGCACACTTAAATGACAGTTTGTCTGGGCATAGAATTCTAGGTTGGAAATAAATTTTCTGTCCTGATTCTGAAGGCATTACTCCATCATCTTTTAGCTTTTAATGTTGCTTTTGAGAGGTTCAGTTCCATTCTGATTCTCGATCCCATTAGTAAGTGAATCTGACATTACAAAAACAATCAAACAGTCCTCATAATTATTAATTTCATTTGATAAGAATATTTTGTTAAATTTATAGTGTATACTGCTGCATATTTGTAAAATTTTTATTTTTGGCTCATAGTTTCATAATAACCTGGATGTGTTTTGCACTATGGTTCAAATATGAATCTTCCTCACTCTTACTGCTAACACAAATATCTATTTCTCCCCTCCTCCCCAAATCTAATATTATTTCTACAGAAGCTCTTTTAGTGTTGTCACTATTTTGTTTTTATGTTCCCAGTGGAAAGTGGGAACAGGTCGGCAGGGAGATGGGGAAAGAAGGAGTGAAGACATTCGAGAAACAAGGAACCGTCAGTGCCAAAACCTAAGGTGAGAATGCGTCTATCTGGCGCCACTATTTTACTTTATACAGAGAAAAACCAGCTGGAAAAGTTTAAATGTTTTTTTTTAAATGTCACATGCTAATATGTCAAGTGATCATAGAATTTATCATTCAAACCAGGGCATTTCTGACAGTCGAAGGAATGATAGTAATAATTATACCAGAATGGCAGATGTAAGCTGGGTAAACCAGGTCTGCTCTGGGCAGAATAGGACGTATAATTTACTCTACAGGAATCACGGCCTAACCAGTCCTAGAATTCTTGTCTCGTGTTTTCCTCCCCTTCCTCCACTTTGTGCTGACCTCACTTACATCCAACTTCTGTTGAGTAGTTTCTTCTCTCACATTAATTTATTTATTCATTTATTCCTTCATTCATTCCACAAAGATTTATTGGAGAGCTCCTTTCACCTCTGATTATTAAAGTCATTCCTCTTCTTTTAAATGATTAGTTATTACCCTCAACTTAAAATATCTCATGTGCATAAAGCCAGTAAAAATATTAGAAAACTACCACCATAGAAGATGACACCACCATAATTATTCAAGAGGTAAATAGCAGGTAAACTGTGACACTATTTGGTAAGATACTGCAAATGAGCAAATTCAGTGACACATAGTATGAATTAGACACACAGCCAGCTAGGAGTGTAGGGGGCTCAGCAGGTTCCTCTGACAGCACTGGCATACTTGTTCAGTGGGCATCTCAGGAACAGACTTACAGCAAGTTCAAAAGGCATGCCAACCAAGAATGGAGACACGAAATGAAGCCTAATGAAGGAAACAGTCGAGTGCAGACACAAAAGTGAAAAACAACTTCAAAGTCCCAGCATCCAGTTTGATGAACAGGGTTATTATTGTAAAGATTTTATTTCTTTAGAGCAATTTTAGATTCACAGCAGAATTGAGAGGAAGGTACAGAGATTTCCCACATACACCTGGCTAGCCTAGCCTCCCCTACTATCAATATCGCTCACCAGTGGGTGCATTTTTCACAACTGATGAACTTACATTGACACATCATAATCACCTAAAGTCCACAGTTTACATTAGGGTTCATTGTTGGTGTTGTCCCAGGGTGATTTTTCATGGTGGTTTCTATTATGATCATTTAATCACGCGAATTAGAACTTCATTTTATGAGAAATGTGTGAGGCAAAGCCAAAGTAGTTCATCTTTTTACTGAAGTTTAATGAACACTCTAGCTAGATTCTCAAGCTATCGCTATCCGTTGTTTAAAGTAAATGTTTTTCATCTCCGGTATGCATTTGAAAGCATATCATTCTTTAGATGGACAAAATTGCAGGTGGTAGTTTCAGATGAAGAATTGAGGTTGAAACTTCTAAATACCAATTTTGGGTCTTCCATAGCTTACAAGAAACATAAACAGAGTCTTTTGATTTTGGTCAATAAACACTTTGTTCTGAAATAGGGTATAAAACAATGAAGTATACTAGATGTTTAGTTACTAGACAATCCTGGGTGACTTTGCCACTTGCTGTATCTTTTGGAAAAGTTGTTAACATTTCTAACTTCCAGGCTCCTCAACTATAGAAAGGGAAAAAATAATACTTCCATTGAAGATTTGTTGGAAGAGTCAATATAATGTTGGCCATAATGTGCTTAGCACAGTGCTTGATGTAGAAGTAGTTATTCAATGATAACTGCAGTTTCTAATTCCCAAATTTTTATAAAAATAAGTAAACTGCGTTTTTAAGATTTAGTTGTAGATGCATGTGTTTTGATACTTTTCTCAAATAGCTATATAAATAATAATCTCAACATGGCTGACAAGTTCATTTGATTAGTGCATGATGAAATTCAGACTGGATATAATATTTCATTCTTGGAAGAGGGTGTCAATGACGCAGTTTCATGGCCACAGGTTGTGCTGACAAACTAGATTCTGTGGTTGTACTGGAAGCACTAGGCTGTTTCTATTGGCAGGCATTTTATATTGGTGGGATGTGTTTGATGATGTGTTGGCATAATGATAATAATAAAAGCAATAACAACAACAACAGTTAAATATGCACTGAGACTTTGTCATTTGTCAAGAGCTAAGTTTCATACTTTATGTACATTATATTGGCTAAAATAAAGACATACTTGTGGTGCCCTGGGAAGGCCTGGAAACTTGGTAGTACTATCAAGTTCTTGGAATCTAAAACCATTCAAGCAAAGTCAAGGCTGCAGGCTTACCCAGATAGCCAAATAATAAACATGTGCTATTCATCTCCAGGGAAAATGAGTAAGAGAGTGTTGAAGAGTTGATGGAAATAGAAATGAATCATCTTTGTATAGCAGCCTCAGAACATTTAAATTTCCAAAGTTAAATCATCTAGAGCCTTTTTTGCAAGTGAATTATAATGAAAAAGTAACTCAGTGTTAAATGAATGGAACTACCATTATATTGGAAAATAGATATATTTCTGGAAAATTAATATAAAGTCCAACTTAAAATCCATGAGTTCCTACACATTTGCTTCTAATTCTAAGCAAGGCACTTAGTTTAAAAAAAATTATTAATCCTTAATTTGCCTATGTGAAGCCCATTTGACTTTCCATTTTCACTGCTGTTTTTAAGGTAGTAGCTATTTTTTTTCTTCTTCTTTTTAAATTCACCAATTTCTCAAATATGAGCTCATTCAAATCTAACTCACTTTCCTCTCCAGCACACAGGTCACATGAGTAGATAGGAGAAAAAAAAAGATTTCAGAAAGCACAATTCTTTTGAAGAGTCACTGTGCCTGCTGCAAAATTATTCCAGTGAAAAGATTTTTTTTTGAGGTAAAACGACAATTAAGGTCGACCTCCTCCGTTCAAATTAAAAAAGAGAAAAAGGAGTGTAATGAAGAATCTGACTCCTTCCTCTAATTTTACAAGTTCAATGGTAATCTAACCGTGCCATTCATTTACAGAAACCATTAATTTTACTATGTGGCTGAAAGTAGTAGGCCTCAGCTTTCATTCTCCTACTTTTCCCCTCCCTTGGTCTTTGTGTGTGCACCTGTTCGGGCCACTTTAGCATCCCATTTATAAAACTTTGGATAATCCTCTGGCACTAACCCTGGTGTGATAATACTTCTGTTATTCAGCAGCCTAATTACAAAGGACAACACAGATAAAACACTTCAGTCTTATTTTTTAATAGCTGATTTGCCAATTTCGCCAAGCTCCAAAGAGAATGGTCTCCAAACCTTGCTGGATTTAAATTTAACCTGAATTTGTTCAACACATGGAACTCCAATACCTCAGAGCAGACCTTTTGTTAGATTTTTGGACACCTCATTCCTTCTCCCACCTTCACTCCTTTTTGATAGTGGTATTAGGAATCTATTTATTTTTTACAGTATAGTTTCATAATATAATTGGAGCATTTTTAAGCATTCCCCAACACACTTTGGAGACAACTGTTGACATTCTCCCCATAACAAAACTATCAGAGAATTGGGGCTTTAGGCAATAAAGAGTTACTTTACTCAATTAAGCTAACTGAAAGATGAGCTAGTTACACTTCTTAATTTAACAAATTTTTTCCTGAGGATAATATCTTCAGAATTGAGCCCAGTAAAGAAAAATGTGTCTAATATTTCTTTTCTGGTTTAAGATGGAAAAAAGAGAGGATTATTTCTAATTCATAACAAACCTAAGGAAAGGATGGTTACTTCAGTACAGATAAGCCTCCCAGCATCTGGGTACTTAACTCTACTTCTTTGATCTAGAAATGGGGCTGGAGATCTGGCAAGAAGAGACAATCTTATGAATTCTGGGTACTTCCTGGTCGAGTAGAGAATATCCTGAAATTTGGAGGGATTGACTAAATCTCTCCCCCAAAACACATTTTGGGGGTTTCAAAGGGCACTATGCAACTGAAGGGCAGCCCCAACCACTTTCTTAATCCCTTGATTTTAAAACCCCAAATAACTCAAGAGAAATTTAATACATGTTTCTGATTCGCTTACACTGCTTCATCAAAATGGTGTTTCATAAGAGCTATTTGATATCTAAGAAGCCTTCTCAGTCCTCATTCTAAGCCTTTTATTTTGCTCCAGGAAATCACGTTTTCTTCGTGTTCAGCAGAATTGGAAGCAGGGGAGGCCTAAGTTTGGTTCTGAAGGTCATACTCACAAAATCAGCAGAAGCTTGGATATTGTCAAAATATGTTGCTCTCCTCTGTTACAGCACTAGACAAGTGAAAAATTTGACAAGTGAAAAACTCAAGGATAATGTCAAAAGTAGGACACCATAAGTTAATTTCATTGACTATTTCATTTAATAGTTACATCAAAATGTACATTTCTGCTTCTAAGATATTAATTGTCACATGTTAAATGACATAAGACTAATAAAAATGTTCATCCCATATTACAGTGGAAAAATCTATCATAGACTAAAGTGGCTCTTGCTTTAGTACAGAATGACACTATAATTTGTTAAAAACACCAGCTATGCTGAGTCATATAACCAGTTCCTGAGTCTGACAACACTGGTGAAAAATACACAGAAGAAGAGGCATCCACTTTAGGTCATAGGAGCGCCCATTAACTCAGGAGGATTTTAATGCTTTAGGGGAAAGTTCAAAGTTTAAAATTTGAATTCTTGACCTGTCACTGAAATTCTCTAAAAAAATGGTCATCATTGAGAAACATCAAAGTAAAGCCAGTTATCTGTGTGTTATTTATAATAATATACTGATATACAATAGTGACATTTACTGAGCATTTATCATGGTTTAGTCACCGTGCTAAGTGCTATATATAAGTTATTTCATTCAATTTTCACATAGTCCTATGAAGTAGGCACTATTATTTTTATGTCCATTTTTTCCAATAAGTAAAATGAAGTTCAACAGTTTAAGGAGAGAACAATTATTTATCGGGCCAAGTATAGCTGTTTCAGTCATCACTTACATTAGTGTAATGTTTTTATCCAAAAGGACATGACTAATATGTTCAATTTTATCAATAGTATAAAATTTGCACATAAATACTTTAGGCAGTGTTATGAATTGGATATTATGAACCCAGGACCAGGTATTATCTCTATTATGACAGTCTTAAATACCACATGGCACCTTTTGCCGGCATATGCTTGTCCAGTTGACCTTTGCCAAAATGTCCTTCCCTGCATTGGTTGGATAATGTACCTTATTAGTCTAACATTTTTCTATGGCTGATAGTTTTTTGATCCTTAGGGAGCATGGTAATTAGGATGGGACTCTTAGCAAGTCAGGTTTCCCCTAAGGATAAAATAAGGAACCTAAACCTAGAATGTTAGAAGAATTTTCCACGAGGAAACAGTACTTCAGTGGTACACTTCTGTGAAGGTGGTTGAATTCTAGAGAGTACATTCTAGATATATTTTTCATTGTTGTTACCCAACACCTAGCACAGTGCCTGGCAGGTAGCAGGTCCTCAGTAAATTTTTGTTGAATGAAAGGATGAATATATGACTAAATAAGAAATAGAAGTCTTTATATTCCCTATCCATGAATTGGACATTAATAGAAAACACTTGTGAGATAGCTTGTGATTTTGTCCCTGAGATCTCTGCTTCTGTGCAGACTTATAGGTGGAGAATTAACCAGTTGGCTTTACTCTGTTAGTTGAGAGGGAATGATCTCTTTCCTTTCTCCACCCAAAGCAGTACTAGAGTCAAGAGCTCTGCCATGGAGTTTGTAGTAGCCAGTTCCCAGACAGCCCCTGGAAAATTCTCTCCTGCCATATTCTTGCCCATGTGTAGTCCTCCTCCACTGAATACGTAACTGACCTATGCAACCAGTAAGACATTGAGGAAATGAGGGAGTGTGAGTTCTGAGACTAGGTCATAAAAGACATTATGGCTTCCACCTTGTTCTCTCTTAGGTCGCTTGCTCTGTGGGAAGCAGTCACCAAGTGTGAGGACACTCCAGCGGCCCAATGGAGAGATCCATGTGTTGAGACACTGAAGAATCAACTGGATAGCCATGTGAGTGAGCAATCTTCTAAACAACCTTCCGCCCCAGTCCAGCCTTCAGATGACTGCAGTCTTGGCTGACATCTTGACAACAACTTCACGAGAGACTCTGAGCCAGAACCACTCACCTCAGCTGCACCTGAGCTCCTTGCCTACAAAAACTGTGTATTGTTGCCTTCTGCTGCTAAATTCTGAGGTAATTTCTTTTGCAGCAATAGCTAATATGGAGTTGTATTGAGTGACACAGAAGCAGACTCAGACACTTGAGAAAATAAATATATAATATCAGTTGGCACCTCTTTCCATTGCTTATCTTCTTCCTACACATATTGGTCCACCAGAAAGCAGCTAACGAGACTCCAGTCTTTCATATAAGAATTAGGCCTAACAATATCTTTTCCTAGTGATGTTTCACACGGGCTCGGGTGCAATTTGTGGAGAGTGTGTGTGTGTGTGTGTGTGTGTGTGTGTATGTGTGTGTGTGTGTTAGAAGTCCCCAGTGATCTTGATTCACAGTGAAAATAATTCTGAAGCACCATGAAAATTGGATTCTGGTGTCAGGTCTACTATGTGACAATGATCAGGACACGTTAGCTCTCTGAATTGTAAAATTGAAAGTCCCTTTTAGTTAAAAATTTTATGAATAAAGTTGTCAACCAAACGAAACAAGGCTTGACAACGGTCATCAGTATCCTTGGACTTTAAAGATGGATACATGAAACTTCAGCGTGTCAGTGATTGACAGAGGAGAGATTTTGTTTTAAGGTGTGCATATACACAATGTTATCCAAAAGGTCTTTAGTACATAGCTGCCCCCACACATTGTGTTAGAAGCTAGCAGAGCATCTGGCATGATTCCCAAAGAACAGCAACGTAGCAAGTCATCAGTGTAGAAAAACTACATTTTGAAGATATTACCTATCAACAACTGAAGATGTCATTTTCCACAGCTTGTTTGGAAAGAGTGTGGTCTGATGTATGAAGGAGGGGAATTCAAATGTTCCTAAAAGTCAGTTCCTGGCATCAGCCAGAGCATAACCTCGGCCAGATTTCTTACCTCCGTGGAGGAGCATTTCTGCCGACGCTGACGAAGTGAAAGGCCGTGGCACCTTGTGACATTGGGTGGGATGTGGGGTGAGGCATAGCCACCACTCAATTAAGTGCACAAGCCTTGGGGAGCTTCAGACAGACGAGTGTCACCTATAAAAAGCACAAACTGAAATTGTGTTATGCAGGGAGTTCAAATCCTTTCTCCACCACTTACTGGATGTATGACTTTGGGTAAATTATTTAATTACTCTAAGTCGCATTCTCTATAAATGGGCCTAAAAAATAATATCTACCTTATAGAGGTGTTGAAGGATTAAATGTGATAATCCACACAAAGCATCAAGCATAGTGTCCAGCACATTGTGCTACCTAAATAATGATGTCCAATATCATAGTAATTACTATTACACTTCCACCTATGATCCAAGTGGTTTGACTATGAATAACCTCTTCGGAGAGAGGCTTTGGAAAGGTTAAAAGTTTGGGGTTTTGTTTTTTTTTTTTCAAGGAGATATCTACATTTCAACTGGGAGTTATAGAATATTTACAAGTCCTGTCTCTAAACCAGATCATAGAGAAATCTTTCACGACAAGAAAAGCAGAGAGCTAAAAAGCAATGTATGATTTTTAGAAGACTTATTTTATTTGGACCAATGGATAACTTTTTGTTCCTGGAAGGGGGAGGGCTCTTCATGGGAGAGACAGTCATGTCATTATTCATGCTGTAAGCCAGCCCACTTCAACTGCTGGTCTTCACAATGCCTACAAGTGTAATAAAAAAAAAGAATACAAAAAAAACCACTTGCTTCCTTTTTTATGAGTATTGACATTCTTGTGCAGTATTAGGAGAGCTAATTTAGCTTCCAGTTCTAAGAATTTTTGAATCTATAGCCAGTAATTATTGGCATTCAGAGGTACAAAAGAGGAAAACAAAGCTTGCAAATTCTACCACATTCATGTGGGATTGGGAGCTGAATTAGGATCCTCACACCCCATTGAATGATCAGCCCCCCTATTAGAGCCTTATTAAAATGGTAATGATTATATGCCAGCTATAGGCAGGCAGCCGCACCTGTCAAAAACTACCCCGATTATCCTGTTCATTGAACTGTCTGGCTCTTGAATCAGTGTCTCAGGTTTACTTCTCTGTGAAGTTTTTTTTTTTTTCTCCCCGTCTTAAATTTAAAAAAAAGATACAAGGACATACATTTCCTTGGGGTCACAGAACACTCTTGTAGTTCATTATATCTTCTCCTCATTTTCTGTTTTTGTATCTGGTATGGCAATATGATATGGGAGCTCTCCTCTCTTTGGTTTGAGATAGAAACAGGAGAAAGATACAGAAGAAATGTAAAGTCTCTCCCAAATAAAAATTCTCGTGTTAATAAAAGAAAATGCAAATCTATAATTAATCTGGAAACTCGGATTTTTCGATTGTCAATGACAAGTACTGTGATCAAGCATACATGCCCGTTACTCATGCATCATTTGCCAAACCTAGAGATCTGTTGTTCTTCATTTAAAAGACATGTTGGGTTTTCATCCACCTTTTGCCTCTAAAACCACATAAACCAATAATGTGTTTCATTTGAAATCGCTTTTTTTCCTAGATGAACCATACCATTGATGCACAATGTTTACTTATAAGACTAAATTCTGCCCTTGCTGGGAGGAAAAGTGTCTTTTAAAGCATTTCGTCTCGTACTCTGTCAAGTTCCATAATATAAGAGCCCATTGGTAGGAGAGGGCACTGGGGGTTAGATGTCGTCAATAGTGCTGGTGACAGATCCTATGATGGTAGCTGATCAGAGCACTTGGGGAAAAGGGTCAATATACAAAGAAAAGCAGATTTTTTTGTTGTTTGGTTAGTTTTTGTTTGTTAGAGAATAGCTTTCTCTGATTCCTAGCATTTCCTAGGGGGCACTAACAAAGCATATTAGTTTCCTACAATAGCTACTGGACCAAAGAGATTTCTATTACCTGTCAGCCCCAAGTCTCAGTCATCGGAGAACAGAGCAGGAAGCACACGAATTGTTGCTATCTTCTGCTTTTTGGTAGAATGTCCCACCGGATGTGCTCTGAAGAGGCAGGAGGCTAATAATAGACAGAAAGAATCCCAAATTCCTTATTTACACTATCTTGTTAATTTGCAGGAAGAAAAGCAGGATTTGAATTTGGGGTTTTGTGACACTATCCTACATGAAAGTGCCTTGGATTGCCAGTCTCTTGGTTATTACAACAGGAAAATATTCACAACTAGGTCTAGGTTAACAGACATCTTAATTACACTGAGCTGCTTCTTCTATTACTGTAAACAAAAGAATACATCTTTTACAGAGATCCACAACTCATCTGAGACATCCTTTCTCCAAATGATATTTATTTTTTGAACAATTTCAATGCAATGAATTCTCCTACCTCCCCTACACCTACTACCCGATCTACCCCATCCCCAATCCAGCCAGTATCAATCAAATATCATGAAGTACCAACTGAATAATTCTCAAGCCTTTGTTGCTGCAACTTTTTTAAAAGATTGTATCAAAGGATAATTACATATTGAAATAATTGATTACTATGCAGCCAAGATTATTACCAGGGCATCTGAGTGACCAAATCCTTTCACAGTCCTCAAGCCCCTTGACTATGCTATAGCATGAGTGACCCTTTGCTCCTCTGTCCAGAACCACTCAGCCTGACATGTTTGTGATGTGTCACCATCTTGGATCTCCTCCTACTTGCCTTCTCTTTTCTTTCTACACTTTAATCCTAGCAATTTATCTTCTCCCATGATTCCTAGTCATCTCTTCTAAAAAGACAACCCCAAATTTCAGCCTCAAGCAGAGACTTCCACAGTCATTGGTTTCCTATTTCCCCAAGGATGTCTCATGAGTCTCCAATTCAGCTTGGAGACTCCAACTCCAACCACATCTGAGTTACTTGTTGCTAAACCTGATCCTATTTTTGTAACATTCTCCCCATCTAATTGGTCACCAAGGCCTATAGATTCAAACTCTACAGTATCTTACAGCAGGGTATTATTTTGATGAACTAGACAGTGGGTCCCCCCACCCCCTCTCACACTCCATGTTTTTACACATACCTTTTGTCTTACAATAACCACCATTCGCTTGGCGGTAAAGAGATGTCAGAGAAGAAAACAATCTTGGGTCTTTGAGTTCAAAAACCAAGACTTCAAGAGAACTCAGTGTATAAAAACTGTAACTGGAGAAATTTGTAGTTATTTCCAGCTCCCCTATCCACATCCACTAGGTAAGAATATCTTAGGTTGAAGGGGAAAATGAGAGGACCAGAAGGAACGTGAATAGGAGAGAAGTTTGTGAGCTCCAAGACAAGGAGACCAGGATTGATCACACTCAGGGCTTGCACAGCCTCCACTCCTGTCAATGTCATCCTTGACCAGGCCCATGAAACACGGAGAGTTGAGCCAGTGCTTACTGCAGAAGCTTCATCTCAGTGAGCAGCGTACATGGCCATGCTGGGAAGCTCTATTAATGGTCCTTTGTGATGCATCTGGTGCTCATGTATGGGAAGTAACCAGCAGAAATGACTTAGCACTTAGGACATCTAAGTCCTTAATGACTTACCAACTTACCATGTGTGGCTGACCTCCTGTCACTGACTTTGTAAACTTCTCCCCTGCCACCCATCCCTAGAGATGGAGAATGGGCTCTGTTCTGCATATTAGAGAGGGCATGGTGGTTTGAGAGGAAAAGCCTTTCAACACAGGTGTTTGGGTAGACATGAGAGAGATCTGCTCAAGGTCTTCCTTCTAGTCAATGCAGTGGTGGAAAAACAGCCTACCGCACAATCTCTTTAATCTGTGATCTTGTCCCTATCTTTCCTGCCACTAACCTATATGAGGTCTTTATTACCTTCTTACTTATGCCATATGTCATTGGTTTCTCATCCTTCCCATTTGTCTTGCACATTGGGTCCCTTCAAGTTAGTTCCCTGTTGAAATACCATGAGTGGTTCTCTATTTCATGTTGAATCAAGTTCAAACTCCTCATGGCTTCTCTACACAGGTATCAGGAACAATCTTCGTCCTATATGCCTTAAAGGGAACCATCCCTTCCTGGCTCTGTTTTAATTCACAGACTGCAGGAACTACTCCTCCTTCTTATCTTGACAGGATTAAGTTCCTTCCAATCTTAGAGGCCCATTTAATTCATGAGTCCTTTCCCTTCATACCCTCCTTCCACATCAAAAGCCAGAAGTCATCTCTTCCTCCTCTGACTTTCCATAGTACCTTATCTGCATTTCTTTTCTGGTGCCTTTATCTTTAAATATTTCATATGTGCATACCTTATTTATCCTCCTAGAGTGTACATCTCTTGAGGACGGGAGCAAAGTATGATTCATTTCTAAGTCGTCCAGAAAGCCTGGACCCCGACTGCTGCAAAAAATTCAAGATGCATACTTGTTAGACAAAAGATTTTTTTTAATTAAATATCTGTGGTTTGTGCTATGCATCAGATTGGACTGAACTGTTGTTAATGTGTTCTGAAGTAGTTTCCTAGTAAAATTTCTTAATATCTGAGCTAAGCAGTATTGAGTGCAAAAGGTAAGAAAAAATAGAAACACTGAAAATCAAACTTCAAAGTTAATTTTATTACTTTATGGACTGAGTCATATCAATATTTAAAATTGTTTAAAGCTATAGTATTTCATTTTTTGCTTCAGGCCCCACGTCTTGGAGTCTTTTTGACTTCACTCTTTCAAATCCCAGAATCCATCAGAACATCCCTTTGTCTCCAGCTTCAGAATATATCCAGAATCCCAGCTAGTCTTACCACTTCTACTGGTGTTTTGGTTTAAGCTGCTGACAACTTATTACTATAAATATATATATATATATATATATATATATATATATATACACACACACACACACACATACACACACATATATATAAATATATAGTATACTTATGATAACATATAGCAATAATTTATATATAATTATATGTTACATATCACATCATATCATAATTACTGCCACCCAGATTACTGTAATAGCTCTCTAATTGGTCCCCTGCTTCTGTACTCGGTTTCAACACAATAGCCAGCCAAAGTGATCCTGTAAAAATGTAAGTCAGATCATGTCACACCCCCACTCAGAACCTCCAGTGGCTCCCCTTCTCATTCAGAAGAAGCAAAGTGTCCTTATAGTGGTCTACCAGGCCTTACCTGTTCTGTATCTAGCCCAGCTTTGTCTGTGACCTCTTTTCCTATCACTCCATTTCTTGATGGCTTTGATCCAGTTACATTGGTGTCCTAGTTGGTCCTCGAGCACAACAGAACTCTTCTGTCTTGGAGCCTCTGCCTGACTATTCCCTGCCTGAAACACTCTTCTCCCAGATTGGTGTAGCACTGACATCTCACCTCCTTCAAGTCTCTGCTTAGATGTCACTTTATTAATAAGACATATTCCCAACATCCCTGTTTAAAATTGTAGTTGCCTGGGGACTCTCCTCACTCCCCCCACTTGCCACTTTTCAACATAGACATAGTTCACTTAGTTATTATGTTTGCTTTATTTTTTATCTTTCTCTGCTAGAATGTAAGCTCCACAATGGCAGAGATTTTTGTCTTTTTTTTTTTTCAATAATGTATCCTAAGACCTTAGATCAATTTCTGACACACAGTAGGTGCTCACTAAATATTGAGTGAATGAACAGTACAATATTAGAGTTAAAAGGGAGGACTTTAGATATCCTCTGGTCTAATGGTTCCTGACTTGGGGTCTCTGAAAGTCATAATGGTGTCTCTTAGCTCTTCATAATTTTCAGAAAGTCTAGTGACAAACATTTAATTGTGATTAATTAAAGGGATGCGGGGGGACCTCAGTGAACTCAGAGGGACATCGCAGGATAGTTTTAAATTTCCGGAAAACAGCAATACTCAACATCTGTCAGACACTAGGAAAATTTCTAGCTCAAGGTAGTGCACAGTTTCAACATTAGATTGTGCTACATTTCTTTTGATAACATCCTACCTTTGTGAAACTGAGTTTTCCGTAATTGCTGTAATAAAAAGCAAGTCAATGCAGAACAGAAAATAATTTGCTTATTATTATCTGTTAATAATCTGTTTACAAATCTAATACCAAGATTTGTAAAGGTGTGCGGTACCCAACAGGAACATACATTCTGTTAGTGAATAATTGTGGTTTTATAAAAATGAAATTAAAATATTTTTAAAAATGTAGGTGTGTTCTTTTTTCAGATGGCTACATAAACATGACATAAACACCTACGAAGTTGTCTGGAACTAAGTACTTAATAAACAGAACTGTTAGATATTTCTTTTGGCCCAGCAGCACTGTGAAAAAAATTTGAGGCCCTAAGGGTGCCATGAATTGAGAAAGTTCAAGCACCTCTGGCCTATGTTTAAAAAAAAATCATTTTATTGATTTCAGCTACAATCCTCAAATTGGTGTGGCAATCTTGTGGTCTCATGTTTATGAAAAGGTCTGATTGGCAATACTATGGATGTTTTTAATAGAAAATAAATCATTAATGAACAACAAATTAATCATTAATAAATACTCTTTCTTAGATTAAGTCTTTCAAAACATAAGGAACTGGAGGAAAAGATTTTTAAAGCCTCCTTGGATGGATAGAAAATCTAGATCTTGTTCAAGGCCCTGTTTTAACACATGAGGAAGCTATGACCTGGAAAGATTGAGTGACATAACCACAGTCACACAAATGGTTAAAGAAGAACCAGGATCATCATCTAGTCTCTTGTCTCTTTTCCAGGGTACTTTCCAGACCTCCTCCCTATGTCTATACAGAGTTTATGAAGGACGTTTTGAATACATTGAGATTTTGATAGAAAAAAAATCACTCTACCTGTACTCTAGTAAAGAGTGCACTTTCCTCCCCACACCATGTCCTTTAGGCCTGGCATAATTCCTGGAACATATTCAAAAAGTGCATGCTAAATTGAAATATATAGTGACCACTAAATCTATAGATCACATTTCTTAATCTCAGATATATATTGATGATAATTAACCCAACAGGGAAGTTAGAAAAATCACTTAGTTTACAGAAGGAAGGAATCAGTCCTGGCTAATGTGTCAATGCATTAAAAAATGAGTGTGTTGAGCAGGCGTGCTTGGAGACGAATTTATTTCACAGCACTTCTTATGAAATGCTAGAGAAAATATAGCTCTAGAGAGCTATAGACAGCACTCTCAGTTAAGAGAAACGTTTGCTTAGGAAGTCAAAGCCTTTACCATTTTTTATGTAGTTCATGCGTTAGGATATGAGGATAAGAATATTTTGAATTTCACCCTAGACAATAGAAATACCAGTCTCATTTACCAAATCCAATTAGTAACCTGAGAAACGTGTTGAGTTAGTAACAATAAGTATCTAGAGTTGTGTATAGAATGATTTCAAAAATGAGAAAATGCAGAAAAATGCATGCTTCTTTAACATTTTGCACTCCACAGATGGTCCCCTGGCCAATATAATTTTCTCTCGTTTAGACGATATGGGCTGGAAAATGTCTCAACCAAATTAAGCTAATGGAGGTCAGTGTGTGGTGTGCGCCATTAATTTGAAGAACAAGGAGATAGATAGAGGAAAGACAAAGTAATGATTTGTGACAAGGGGCCCCAAATTTGATTTAAACAATTCAATTACCCTTTTTAAAGTCCCCCAAAGTAATGTGCTGCAAAGCCCTCCATTCCCCACCCATGCAGATGGGACACAAAAGCTGATCTTAATAACAGTTCTGTATCACTTCGTCCAGGACATGCTTTGATTGCAAGACAAAAACAAAACAAACCCCAACGTGTCCTATTGTAAAATGTTAGAGGTGGTCAGGCAGCAAAGAGCTGTTCTTGTACAGCTTGAAGAACAGGAGATAGCAAGTTGCATGCAGAAAAACTTAGTGACATCCTGCTAATACTGGGCCAATGTTGCCAAAGTAGCTCCGGCATTACAAAAGACTTACTTAAGGAAATTTCCATCTGCAACAGCCGAAAGATGCAAGGCAAATTTGAACTTCAGACACAGCCTCATAATGGGAACCAATTGAGGCATATACTCTTGTCAGGGAGACAGGCCCTAGAAAGAGGCTCAAACCCTGGCCCCATGCTTTTTAGCTCCCTAACCTTGGGCAGATTGGTTAGCTTCTCTAAGTCTCAATTTTTCACGTGTAAAATGAAGATAACAGTAAGACTTATCTCATAGGATCCTTAGAAAGATTAAATGAGATAATTCGTGTAAAGCATTTATAACTAAATTGCACTTATGAAGGTCAGAGCTACGTATCATGGATACCAAAGAAACTTTTTAAAAAAGCAAACTATAAGGAATTCATATTTCTTTTCTTACTTATTTTGAAAGTGCCCCATGAGAGAAGCACCATAAAGAAAACCAGAACAGCCCATTAGGAAACAGAATTCCATTCCCCTATAGCATCTCTTCAGTATCTGAAACAGAGCACCCATAGAGGTATTTCAGAATATTTTATGAATACACAGCCTTTGCAAGGAGCTGCAGCTGTAATAATGCATAGAAGGATTGCACAACCATTATGCTATCCTGCATATTCATGGCATTTATAAATGCAAATGAACAGATTTGAATGAGCAAAGACTGTAGTCATTAACTTGTGTCTGGTACATGATAGGTGCTCAATTATTGGACGCTATGATGACACTAACAATGATAACAGACAACTGTTAAGAGAAACCACACCTTAAGAAGAAAACACAAAAAGAATTCAGTGACACATTGTTTGTCAGAACATGGATATTAAAAAATTTGCTCATCCTGCTGCAATTATTTTGATCAGGAAGTGATTTTTATCCAGCTATTATACCCTAAAGCCCCAAATTTGCAAAGGATGTGAACTGGGTGTAATGCTCCAAAATGTTTGAAACCTGATCAATTTTTGTGGTACCACTAGGTCGAAAATGCAAAGGTATAGGTTCACTTGTTGACCTTGTGACTTTGTGACACTGATTACTTAATTCAACAAATAATTATCAAGCATCTACTCATCTACATGAGCTAAATCAACCAAAATGAGCAAGAAGTAGAAATAGCTTTCTAGCAGCTCTCAGCCTAGCAAGAGATGCAGAAACCACTAACTAAAAAATCTAGCAAAGGCTGGACTAGAAAAGAATTATATGCAGAAGCTGGACACAGAAGACATTCAGAGGCCAGGCTTGGGGTTTGGAGGTGAGCCGAGATGGTCAGGAACTTTATTACCCACTTTGTTGAACACGAAATGAATTACAACAGACACTTTCTTGGGAGAGCTCTGAAAGAATGAAGAAAGTATTATATCCAAGGAGAGGAAATTTTATTCTTTTAGTTAAAATATAAGGCATTTTTCCTATGGTACGAGATTCTGTATTTTGAGAATCATCTTTAGTGTTTCTGTATTTCAGGATATGACGAATCTTCAACCACTTGGTTATCAAAACATTGCACAAATAAGAGTATCACCTTTCATGCTAAAAACCTAATATAGCTTGGAAAGTTTGCATGACCTTTTATAGACAACTTTCAATCCTATTTACTGGGCAAAAGGGCCAAGTTATTCAGGATTAAAGAATATACATCCCTTGAGTAGATAAATCTATGTAATTGATGCAATCTCCTCTTTGATCAGAAAGTTTTGTCTCTTTTCCAAACTATATAATATGTTTTCCTGATGAAATAATTTACCCAATCTTGCCACACCTGCAATTTTTCTATTATGCTCATAGTACATCCTTAGCCCAATTCTGTACATTACATGTAATTTAGGTTGTCTCTTGGATAAGGAAATCAAGCCTTCTATGTCTGTGCTGTACAGATCCCCAAGGCAGGGGGACACAGGCTTGGTGTCCTGCCTCTGGATCCACACATGCCATGCCCACAGGACTGGCCCAGACTTTGGTGGGCAATCTTGCCTGCAGAATTGGTGAGCTGATGATGAATGGCTGTGAAGGCTTTGTGATTGCTCAGGCTCCTTTGTGGGACTGGACAATGGAGGAGGACACAAGTCTGGCTCAGGAGAGCAACGGATAAAACTGCTGGGCAGGATGGCGGGCTCCTACCGACATGACCACTTGTTGACATTGAAAGGATTTCACAAGAAGTGAGCAGAAACAGAAACGATTCTGTTCGGCAGGGCTATTAGTTGCAACGTGTGGCACCGGAGCGGTCACTCCCGATGTGTTTCCTCACTAATGAGCTCTGAATGCCCATTAAACTGGGCTGCCATAGGCCCAGAGCCACCCGGACAATGGCATGCATGAATGCCTTCCCCTGCTACTATTGGTTGGCCCAAGGAGGAAACAACTGGTATCACTCAAATTTAAACAGAGTTGACAGTACAGTTAAATGATCATTAATTAGAGTTTGTGGGCAGATAAGGACTCAGAGCCATTTCTAATGATAATATAGGTTAGCGTGACTCACTCAGGAGCAGTCTGGTCCTGCCCTATTTCTGGGGCCATGTGGAGGGACATCTATGGGATTTTACACAGGGTGAAACAAACTGTATAAAAGTGTGTTGGGGGACAAAAATAAAGCTTTACAAAACATAGGAGGTTTTCAAATGATTAGTAATACATCACCAATAGTGGTGAGAGCTGAATTCAGTTGGATATGTGAAGAGTCCTTCATCTGGGATGTGGTAGTGTGGTGGGAAGTGTAGAAGACTTTGAGTTAGAAAACCAGGTTTGATACTTGGCTCTTGAATTTATTTGTTGAGTGACTTTAAGCAATTTTTTAGACTCGAGAATCTCCATTTCTCCACCTGTAAAATGAGGATATTCATAATCCTCAGTTCACAGGGTTATCACAAGGGTCACATGAGGAAGAAACATGTAACTTATAGTGAATCACACAGCTGTTGGTTATCTTTCACTTTCAAGCTACATACATTATGCATGGGTATGACATATACACCAGGTAGAGTGGTCTACTAGGAAAAGTAAAGGCAAAAGCTGTTCTGGTGAAAAGGCAAATTTAAACTTTGTTTTCCAAACACTTCATTCCGAGAGGAATGATTCAAGCTGCATTACACCTCAAACTACCTCAAGAGAAAAATCAGTTACTCACTCTCTGTTCATCTCATGAGAGTTTCTCCTCAGAAATAATGGCAGCAGAGCTGAAATAACAATATTTCACAGTAGTCATTATCATCAGAAAATTAACATCTTGCTCAGAAAATAAGAAATATTCTCACCTACATCCTTGACATCTGTCACCATCCCCAGGCTGATCACTCCTAAATCTCTACCTAGAACTTCATTTGCTCTGCTGAGATCCAGATCTGGAAAACAAACTTCCTTCATACTTAAGTGGATATTTCACAGGTATCTCATATATAATATTTCTATAAAAGTTACCTTTTGCTGTATAATAAACTACTCCAAAACTTAGTGGTTCAAAACAATAACTATTAATTTAGCTCATAATTCTGTGGGTTGGCAATTGAGGCTGGACTCAGCTGAGTGGTTCTTCTGGTGTTGGCTGGACTTACTCATGTGTCTGTGGTCAGTTGTTTGATAAGGCGATGTCTGGCTCATCCAGGATGGCCTCAGTCAAGATGGCTTGTCTCTGCTACATGTGGTCTTCCATCTTGTAGTAGGTCAGCCTAGGCTTGCTCACATGCGGGCCACCTGATACCAAGAGAAAGAGCAGAAGTTCAGGGCCTCTTGAGGCCTAGACTTAGAACTGGCAAGCCATTATTTCCTCTGCATTGTGTTGGCCAGTGCAAGTCTCAAGTCTAGCCTGGATTCAAGGGGTGGGGGAGGGAGGGGGGAATAGGTAACACTTCTTGTTGGTAGGAGCTGCGAAGTCTCACTGCAAGGAAGAGTGACTACGTGGAGGGAAATAATTATGGCCATTTTTGCTAATAATCCCAAACTGATCTCATTATGTTCCAATGAAATTTTTCTCACCTGTTTTCTCCAATTTGGTTAAAGCCATAAAGGTCTACCCAAAAACATTAAGATCATTCTGGGACACTCCATGCTGACATTTAGTGGGTGACTGAATTTTATGATGTCTACTTTCTTAATAGATCTTTATTCAATGCTTTCATCATCTCCATTCTGATAGACTCAGTGTTAATATAGATCCTTCTCATTTTGGCCTGGACTATTGTGATGACCCAAATGATCTTTCTCCAGTCTTACCTTCTCTATTAGTTTTCTATTGCTACGTAACAAATTGCCACAAATTTAGCAGCTTAAAACAACACCCATTTATTATCTCACGCTTTCTGTAGGTCAGAGGTCCAGGTGCTGGTTAGCTGGATTCTCTACTCAGGGTCCCACAAGGCTGACATCAAGATGTTGGCTGTGTTACATTCCTTCCTGGAGCTCAGAGTCCTTTACCAAGCTCATGGGACTGTTGCAGAATTTAATTCCTTGAAGTCATAGGACTGAGGTCTCCGTTTTCTTGCTGGCCATCAATAGGGGACAATTCTACCGGCTGGAGGCCACCTGTTGTTCCTGCCATAAGGCCTGCTCCATAAACATGAGAGTTGCTTTCTTCCAGGTCAACAGGAGCACATCTCACTGACTTCCATCCTTCCCCCACCCAATATGCTAAGACAGAATCTTATATATAATATTACTTAATCACAGGAGTGACTCATCATCATTTGCCATAAAACATAATCTAATCAAGGGAGAGATGAGGCATCAGAATTACGGGTTCCTCCCACACTTGAGGGTAGAAGATTATACAAGGTGTGCACATCAGGGAGTGGGAATCTTGGGGACCATTTAGAACTCTGTCTACTACATCTTCCTCCAACACATTTTCCAAAAATAGCCATGTCTTTCAAATAAAAATTGGATCATGCCATTCCTTGGCTTTTAATCCTTTCATGGATTCCTATTGCCTGTATGT
The DNA here is from genome assembly GCA_031878705.1 of Tapirus indicus. NCBI lineage: Eukaryota > Metazoa > Chordata > Mammalia > Perissodactyla > Tapiridae > Tapirus > Tapirus indicus. Next base: position 125,074,121 of record CM062920.1, on the reverse strand, counting down.
TAAACATCTTCCTTGACAGACTGACTCTTTCCCTTGAAAATCTTCCTCACATAAGCCAGGACACAGGGAAAGGCTCTCAGTTTTGAGTGTAACCCATCAAGTCAGAGAGATGGCTAGACTAGCAGACAAGTGGCGGATATACAATAGATTTGAGCTCAAACACACCATCTGCGCAGTTTTTGGACTTTATTTAATCCTGGGCCCTATGGAAACTGAAAAATCACCAGAAAGAAGATGTGGGCCAAATGGATTTTCATACCCTTTGAGATTCTGGAGAATAAAATAAGCACACTGCATACAAACATAAGTTTGTGTTTATTAAAAATAAACAAAAACTGATTGCAATAATTTCCAAAATCCATAGAGTTCAAGATATTCAACAACATTATTAAAGTTTGTCAATAGTACTCAATCCTACTTAATCAATAGCTTACATTTATTATGTGCCTACTCTATGCCAGGTGCTGTGCCTAGCTTGTACACATTATTTCATTTAATCTTTATGATAGTCAAATGCAGTAGGCAGCATTAACTCCATTTTTTTTGGATGAGGAAACTGAGGCAGAAGGAAGTTAGGTAGATCATAGCTAATAAGTGACAAAAACTAGACTCAAACATATCTATCTGTCTGAATTTACATGTGAGCACTTTCAGTTCTGGGAACAGATAGACAGAACCAGTGCTGAGTCCCTTCCTGGACAAAACACACACACACATATTAGACAAAACATAACACGTTTTAGTTAAACATATACAAGTTCACAATAAAGAAAAAGAAACCCACAGATACCAGAACGAACAGCCAGAGTGAAGACTGAACAAATGAACACTACGGTAATCCAGGGGGATGTCAGATTCAGATACATATCGCAATAGCTAGGAGTTGGGGTCTTCATGTTCATATAGGGAAAGAAGACAGAGAGGATGTGGCCTTGGGTCTACCGAAAACATGCAGCTGGGGCTGAGGCATAAGCATAAGTTTCTAACCCTGGTGGGGCTGCCTAGCTACACAAGAATAGGGGATAAAACCCCCACCCGCAAGGTCATAAAAGCAGAAAAGATGTTTGTCTCTATTTGGGGCTCTAGGCAGGACAAAAAAGCCCCCATCTTCCCCATGAAATATCAAAACTCAAGCCTGAACTGTTGCACGTGTGGTCTTTGAATGTACCTTCCCACACTGCTCTGGTATTCCAAGCCAAGAAACACATGTAAGGATTTGCCTTAGATAGAAACCCCTGGGACACCCACCAGAAGCAAATGAATCCATTTTACACTCTACAGAGACACTTCTACCCTGACATGTAGGACCCCAAGGAAGAAAATAAAGATAAAGATAAACTCACAGTCAAAAATTACAAATCATATGAGGAAATGATACATCATAAGGGAGAATCAACAGACACAATGAAGAGGAAGATGAACACCTCCATAACTTCAGTTATTATTATATCTGAAGGAGATTATAAACAGGGAATAAAAACCTTAATTTAAAAAATAGACTGAGAACTAAAACATGATCAGATTTGAAGAAAAATTAAATGGAGCTGCCTAAAATGTAATATATCTTATTTAAATAAAAACTCAATAAACAAATTAACAGCAGATTAGGCATAAGAAGAAAAAAGTAGTGATCTGGGCTAAATATGAGGAAATTACACAGAATGCTGCACAGAGGGATGAAATGATAGAAAAGGGTGTTAGTGACAAGAAGGACAGAACATAGTGATGTAATAACATTTCAATAGGCATTCAGGAAGAAGAGATTTGAGAATGGATGAGAGAAGATATTCAGAGATATAATGACTGAGATTTTTTTCAGAATTTATTAGAAACATGAATCCGTAGATTAAAGAAGCACATTAGTACCAAGCAGGGTAAAAAAGAGGAAATCCACATCTGACATATCATGATGAAATTGCAGAGAAAACTTATCTGAACAAAGCCACAGGGCAAAAATATATTTACTCCTGGGGAATGGTAAATATATTTACAAAAGACTTCCCAGCAATGAAGACAGAAGTCAGAAGATGATGGAATAATGCCCAGCTTGACTAAAATTCGAGGGTGAGAGTGAAATAAAGATATTTCAGACATGTAGTGACTGAGACAGTTTATCATTTGTAGGCCCTTACTGAAATGATTACTAAAGGATGTACTTAAGTAAGAAGAAAGCTGAAATTGAAGGAAGTGGGGTGCAAGAAGCAATGGTAGGAAAATAAAATACTAACCATGAGGGAAAATATAACCAAACATGGATGGCTTTCTGAAAAACAGCAATTTGGGGAGATTTTAAAAAAATAATAATATGCAATTATAATTTTAGACAACAATGACATAAAACATGGGATGGGTGATCTAAGTTTTCTGTTTAATTCAGAAGGAATGTGGAAATATTGTTAACTTTAGACTTTGTGAAAAAAGAGTTAAAAATTATGGGCACCCACTAAAAATATGAAAATAATATGTATGACTTAAAGATTGATGGTGGGGAAAGAGGTAATAAAGAAAAGTCAATTAATTCCAAGAAGGCAGGAAATGAGGGGGGAAAAAGAAACACCAAAAAAAGGAAGGCATGGGAAAATACAACTAAAATTTAAACAACAAAAAGAAATCATACATATCAGTAATCACAATAAATATGAATTTTTTAAACTTAATCAAAAGACAGATATCCTCAGATTGAATAAAATTAGAAAATCCTGCTAAGGCTGCTTCTAAGAGACATTTCTGAAATATAATGATAACGAAAGATTGAAAGTAATCGGAAGGGAAAATATATACCAGGAAGATATTAACCAAAAGAAAACAGATGTAGCATTACTGAAGGGAAAAAGCATTACTAGGAATAATGCTAAAAGGAATAACTTATCAGAAAATTATATCAATCCTGGCCTGTAAGAACCACATCACATAAATTCACACTACATAAAGCAGCAATTAGATAATGAGAAATTCAAGCAAGTTAACATACCTCTTTGAGAAACTTGATAGGTCAGTTAGACAGAGAAAATAATTAGCAAAGTCACAAAACGTTTTGAAAAGCAAAATAGAAACTTGAATATATATCTTACATATTGGAACCTTGCACCCTAAAATTAGAGAATAATATTCTTTTTAAGCACATAGTGAACATTTACAAAATTAACCACATACAGGGTCACAAAGCAATTGTCAAAAAGTGCTAAAGTATAGATCTGATTTTTTTTTCCTCCGGGATATAGGTAAATATAAAAAACAATAATAAAATTATAGTGAGAAATCTCTCCTATGTTTGGAAATTAAAAATATATATTTTAAAATAATTTAATGGTTAAGAATGTGCTGTTGAAATGACTAAATATTTACAATTAAATGACAATGAAAGCACTACATTTTAAAGGTTATGAAATGGAGCTAGTCCTTGGAGAAAATTTATAATCTTTAACACATAAATTAGAAAGGAGAAAGATTAAAAATTAAAGAGCTAAACATTTAAATCAAGAAGTTAGGAAATGAGGGGGCCGGCCCGATGGCACAGCGGTTAAGTTCGCACTTGGCAGCCTGGGGTTCACCGGTTCGGATCCCGGGCGCCTGTGGATCCACTGCTTGCCAGCCATGCCATGGCGGCATCCCATATAAAGTAGAGGAAGATGGGCATAGATGTTAGCCCAGGGCCAGTCTTCCTCAGCAAAAAGAGGAGGATTAGCAACGGATGTTAGCTCAGGGCTGGTCTTCCTCACACACACACAAAAAAGTTAGGAAATGGGCAATATTGTGAACCTAAAGTAAATTGAAGGAAGGAAATAATAAAGAGAATATATTAACGAGAAGAAAAAAAAAGAAATAAGAGAAAAACTAAACCAAAAGCCGTCCTACTGAAAAGATTCATAAGATCACTGTCTAGCACGACTGGTTTAAAAGGGCAAATAAATACAGAAATAGAACATATTTAAAATATAAAGTGATAAACAGTTTCATGCCAGTAATTTTTTTAAAAAGTATTAAAATGAACAATAGTCTAGACAAATATAAATTACTATAATTGACTAAAGAAAAACTAGAAGACATGAACAGATGTATTTATAATCATTTATAAGTTTGATCTACATCCAAAATTTCCTTGTTATAAAAAAGAACTGGCCAACATAATTTTACTGGAGAGACCTATCAAACCTTGCAGGAACAGACAATTGTGCTATATAAACTGTTTCAGAAAACAACAAAGGAAGGGAATCTCCTAAATCATCTCACGAAGCTAATAACATCTTGATAGCAAAATCAGACAAAAGTGTATTAGAAAGAAAATTTAAAAGACATCTCATTCACAGTCTATATATATGCAAAAATCATAAATAAAATGCCAGTAAATCAAATTCAACTATATGTGTGTGTGTGTGTGTGTGTGTGTGTGTGTGTGTGTGTAGGATTTATCAGAGCAGGGTAAAGATGACTTAATAATAGAAATATTTATTAATGTAGTTTATCACACGAGCAGATTAAAGAAGAAAACAAAGTATGGTAATTTGAAAAACTATAGAAAATACAACTCAGTCATTATTTTAAAACTTTTAGCCGAATAGGAGTTGAAAGAATCTTTCTTAATCTGATGAAGAGACTCTATCAAAAATTAAACAACATAATTACTGAAAACAGCATTCTCTTCAAAATCAGGAGCGAATCAAGGATGCCAGTTAACTTCTATTTAACGTTGAATAGAAGATCTTAATGAGTTGAGATCCAAAAAAATGTGGATTAGCCATATACTGAGACAAAATGTTTGCCAAACGTATATCTGATAAAGGACTCGTACCCAGAATATTAAAGAAACTTTTTTCAGAATATATGAACGACTATAAATTACCTACGAATAAATCTAAGAAAAGACGTGAAAGACCCTGTGGAGAAAATTATAACAATTTGTTGAAGTACATAGGGGAAGATGTTAATCTTTGGAGAGAGATATATGTCATTAGAGGGAGACAATATCATAAAGACGTCAGTTTTCATCTAGTAAATCTCTAAATTCGACACAACCAATCACAACCCTGACAGAGTTTTTCATGGGCTTCACAGAAAGCTAATCCTAAAATTTGTATGAACGAATAAAGGGCCAAGAATAATCAAGACAATTTTGAAGAAGAATCAGAAGAGGAAATGAGCCTGGTCAGATATTAAGAGCAAGTAAAGAGCTGGATTAACAAAGATGTGATATTGTTACAGGTGTAGGAAAAAAACCCAGTGAAACAGAATAGAGAACTCAGAAACAAGCCCATATACACGTATGCATACGTGCATGCATGTGTGCATGTTGTGTGTGTAAAGCTAATATATAAGAGGGGAACCATTACAAATCAGTGGAGGGAGAAAGAACCCTATCTGGCTCTGGGACAACTGGTTTACCTTATGAAAAAAAAAGACCAAATCAGATCCCCACCTAATGCCTTTCACAAAAAGCAATTCTAGATGGGGTAAAGCTCTTGATGTGAAATGCAAAACTTCTGGAAGAAAAAAAATATCTTTATAATATCTGGATACATAATTATATCATAAACAAGATGCAAAAAGCATAAACTATAAATAAAAAGACTGATTATAAGTGACACTATATTAAAATTTAAATATCTATATAAAAATTGGCACCATGAACAAACAAAAAAGGTAAGCCACAGTTCTTTTAAGTGCAAATTAATGGGTTAAAGACAATTTATTAACACCCAAAATATGTAAGCAATTTCAATTAATGTTAAGTAAATGGCTAACAGTCCCTATCCCTTCCACATCTCCAGCTCCCTGCAATGAGAAAAGGCTATAAATAAGTAATCCACAGAGAGGAAGAAAAAATCCCAGTAATAGCATCAATAGTAATCAGGAAAATTCAATAAAGCAACAGTGAGAGAATGTAAGCACCTTCACTTTGTAAAAATAAAATGTCTGATGATGTCAGATATCTGGTGATGTCAGGTGCTGGAATCAGGATCTTCCACAGTCTGCTACAACCTCCTTGGAGAGTAATAACCCACATCCATCAATAGAGGATACATAAATATATTACACGATGAAATACTATTGGGCAGAGAAATCAATGAAAGAAATTTGTAAGTATCAACATGGTTAAAACTAGAACATTTTGTTGAGTGAACAAAGCAATTATCAAAGGTGGACCTTGATTATGACACCATTTATATAAATTCTCAGAACACACAAAACAGGATTGCCTAGTATTTATGGAAACATATGTGTGTTGTAGAAGTATAGGAAGGATATAGAGCAATCTCAGGATAAGAGTTATCTCCAGGAGTGGAAAAGAAGAGTTGGATAGGAAAGGTTGCCTTCAAATCCACTTTATTTAAAACAAAAGCTGTGAAGTAATTATGGCAAAGTGCTTTGTTAAATCTAAGTAGTGGGTACAAAAGAGCCTGATATATTATTCTATGAGCTTTTTTCATATTTGAAATATACCAAAATTAAAACAAAGTTTTAAAAAGTCATATAAAGTTTCTGGCTAATGCAAACATTGAATAAAATTACCAATAATATTCATGAGTTATAATACAAATGAACACAAATACCTACTGCTGTATTATCTATTTTCAAAATAACTTGCTACATTTTAAACTTGGTTTGTGTATTTAGAAGGAGAGATTTGGCAAGAGTTTTATTTACAAACAATGCTGATACCCCGGAAGAACTAATTTTTAGTCATTTATAGCAAATATGCAAATAGATTTTAAGTGGGTAACACCAGATGAGCTACTTGACCACTGATAAATGTCAGGTTTCCCATGTTCTCAGCATCCGTGGTGGCTGAAAGGGCCAGACAGAACTAAGCAGCTCTTACTTTTAATCAAAACCTGAATTGCTTTGGCCACCAGGAAACTCAGAGCTCATTGAACTATCAGGCAAAGCAGCCAATTTAACCTAGTTCAGGGTCTTATTTATTTATTCCCTCTTTTACTTGGTTTTTCATCTTTGATTTCCCTTTCAATGGTCTTGCTGTCCTTTATTTTATACCAATTCCAAAAGCAATAGAAAATAAAAATAAGACATTGAAAAATAACTGACATGTTAAGAAATCACTTGTTCCCTTTGATTTTATGTGAATATTATTTACTTGTTTTAAATTTGCTTTTTTTACTTCTACTTTCTCCTGTCTGTCACCGTCCCTTTATAAGTGATACCCAGCTTAAATGTTCATTAACGTTTAAGTGGTGGGATCCATGGGGTCATGTGCAGAAACGAGTGGGGCACGTTTTCTAGGCTGCAGAGGTGAGACAGGTGAGAGGGCTGGCAGGAATGAGGCCAGCACAAGATGCTTTAGGTGGATGCAATCTTGGACCATGAAAGAAAGGATTAAGGGACACTCAGAGGAATTCAGCTTAGTGAGAAACAAAATGCATCTCAGTTTCTTTCTATCTCCCCTTTTACCTCATCCGTTTTGGCAGGTGCTCAGGTTATCCTCCTGATTAAAATACTTCATTGGCTCCCTTAAACCTCTGGATGAAATACAAATGAAGGCAAGTTGGCTTGCATGGACTCCATGATCTGGTCTCCACAGCTCTAACTTCACGTCTCCATGATAAACCAAGCTGTCCATTGACCTCTCCATTTGGGATATCCTCATTTGGCTAACTACCACTTATCCTTTAAGACCCAGCTCAGCCAGCACCTCCACCAGGAAGCGTCCCCAGATCTGCTCGGGTGGGGTTGATACTTCGTTTCTGTGATCCTGTAACACCAACAGCCTGCTTCTACCATTGCACTTACCACACAGGGCTATGCCTGCTGACTTACTTCTGATTGCTTTGCCGTTTACTAGTCATGCCATCTTCTTCAAGAGGTGTTCAGTGACTGAACGACTGAATGAGTACGTGACAAGAAAGAGACTTTTGAACCTGTAGAGTCCAGACACTGTGAAATGGCAGGTTTGCAACCATCTGACATATTTAGATAGCCACATTTGGGGAATTCAACCAATAGTGTCGAGGTTGAGAGACCCCAGTTTAAAGTGAGTTGAAGTTTAACATCAGAGATTTGGAATAGACGAATTGCTTTTCAAATGAGAACAATTGGTTTCTCCTAGATAATGTGGAATTCTTCAAATAAGTGTCTCAGATTCCTCATTTTGTGAACAGTTACATAGGGTTTGGGGCATGAAAACATCAATTCCAACCAGATTACACATTTACTTTGTCTATTGTATGTCTCTCTCCAGCAAATGAGGCCATTTACATGAATGCTACAGTACATTCAACAGTTTAAACTTTCTTGTCAAATCGTAGTTTTTCTTTAAAAAGTCTTTAATATCATGATTAGTAATTGTTCTTTCCCCTACCAGTAAAGAAAAAGCGATTGTTTTCCATCTTTGTTAAAATGTTTAAATAAGATGGAAGATATTCAACTGTAAAGGTTTGAATTGTTCAAATAAGACTTTGTGTTTTATGTTTTATTTATTTATTTACTGGTGAGGAAGTTTGGCCCTGAGCTAACATCTGTTGCTAATCTTCCTCTTTTTGCTAGAGGAAGATTGTTGCTGAGCTAACATCTGTGCCAATCTCCCTCTATTTTGTATGTGGGATGCCACCACAGCATGGCTTGATGAGTGGTGTGTAGGTCCACGCTGGGGATCCAGACCCACGAACCCCAGGCTGCCGAAGCGGAGCATGCAAACTTAACCACTGCACCACCAGGCTGGCCCCTGTGTTTTACGTTTTAAAGAAAGATGAATTTAAAATGACTGGGGGGAGAAAGCCAGTTGGAGCTGCTGCCATTTGGAGCACAAGGAAGTGTGGCCTAGAGAGAAGAGAACTGGCTTAGGAATCAGTAGGCTTGTGTTTTAGTCTGGTGGTCTTTAAGGACCACTTTAAGGTGTGGTGCATGGAGCAGTAGTAGCATCAGCATCACCTGGGAATTTGTGAGAAATGCAAGTTCTCAGGCCCCACCTAGACCCACACACTCTGGAGTTGGGGCACAGCAGAAAACCCTCCACGTAACTCTGATGCACACTCAAGTGTGAGGAACCACAGATCTAAGCCCTTTCACTTCCTACTTTATCACTTGGACAAGTCAGTTACCTTCTCTGACCCTCAATTTCTTTGTGTATTTGCCTCTCTGAATGAAAACAAACGAGACTTGGATACAAAGGCGCTTTGTAAACTGCAAAACATGATGCTGATATTGTTCATCTGTGAGTGGAATCAGAATCCACGCTGCTGAGGGCAGGAGGCCTAGACCTTACTAACAAATATGTCCTTGACTTTTTCTGTCAGTTATCCCCCAAATGGAGATGTCCACCCCTGGGACAAGTGGCTCAAGTCATTTATCTATCAGATAGAGGATTCATAGAAATAACTCACTGTTTACCAGGGTAAGCAAGAAAACCTGCAAGCCATGCAAAAAAGGCACCCCAAAAGATTTAATGAGTGTTTGCACTCTGGCATAATTGTATCCCAATGTACTTGGTCCTTGTTGACGACAAATTGTACACTGAACTTCTGAGAACTAAAAACGCACTGTGGAAATAGCATTTTGTCTGGTTGGTCACCCTTTGCCTCACAAAAAAGGAACAAGGTCTTTATATTAATCTCTAAATTAATGATTTCTAAATTAATCTCTCACACTTTTGTTTCCTTCTTCATTGCTAAGCTGCCATAGTGGCTAATGCTCTCAGAATCACACAAGTTGCGAAATCTCAGCTGGATCCCTAAATAGTCATTGGATTATTTCTGATTATGACTATAAAATAATCTGGAGGTTTTTAGTGTTCTAGTTGAGGTTCCAACGTGATATTATGAGAGTATTTGCCCCACCCCCATCGCAAGTACAGCTGAGTAAAGCCTCTATTACTGGAAGTCAAGAGTTCTAAGCTGTTTTATTTCCTGTATCTCATAAAGTCAAAACAGCATCTTAGAAAATTGTGTGGGCACCAAAGGAAAATCATTGTAGACGTTACTTTTTATTTAGAGCACGAAGAGAAGTTAGTCATTTATTCACAGCTGGTTCTAGTCTTGGAAATCTGTAAAAGTAGGATCATACTTCTCACCTCCCAGAATTGTTTGGATAGTTTGATGAGATAATAAGATGTTTAGTGCCTGGAAAGAATTTAACGCAGAGGTCAACACACAGTAAGTGCTCATTTAAGAAGATATACATCTATCTCAAAAAGTGGGTTCAAAGACCCAGGCTTGGTTTTGTGAACATATAAGGACCTCTTCCAATTCTACAAACAGCATTTGGGTTTTCTTGGTAAATATGACTGAATTCACTTGTGGAAATCGTGAAAATAGCGACGGGTTTTACAAAAAACATAGCTTTTTTTGTGCTATCTGCGTAGGTAACAAGATGAACCGGATTTCAGTCATGGGGTGCTCTGTTCATGGAATTTGGGTTATAAAAGAACACTTGTGGAACAATGGATCAATACGTGAACATATCATTGCCCCCGCTGATAAGGAGAGTCAAACAGAGCAGACTTTTACTGCCAAAAGGGGGTGCTGATAAAGGTGTCCTTGGCCTCCTACTGACATTTAAATTTGGGGTGATAAGGTGACTGCCTTGGTCGGTATTTCATGGTGATTCTCAGCCAAGCCCAGTTGTTCCGTTACACCGAGGGCATTGCGCCTTGCTCTCCTCTACCTCGGCCCTGAATCTCTAATACCAGCAAGCGTTATTAATAAAAATAGTGAAGATGCACTGGGCATTCACCCTGTACCAGACAAGTTCTCTCGTTAACTTAACCAGCGAGCATTTGCCTTGTGGAGACGCTGGACGACATGCTGGGGATTCAACAGTTCACATGGCAAAACCTTGCCTTCACGGAGTTCCCCTTAAGTTCCTCATGTACTCATTATAGTCTTTGCTATGGGGGAGACATTTTTACTCCCATCTCACAGATTAGAATAATGAAGCTTCAGAGAGTTTAAGCAACTCAGAGACTGGATTCAAATCCTGTTTTGCTGAACTCTTAACCCCATCTTATTTTCAAAATGCCATACGGTCTCCAACTCTATTTAATGTTTAACTCTTTTGTCATGGGAATTGTAAACTTTAAATATTCTTTCAAAGGAGCAGTTGAAGATCCAGAATAACTCTTTGCACTTAATTTGGTTTAGACCACGCCTTAGGGTTTAAACAATGGCTGCTGTCCATGTACAGGTTACTTAGGACTTATGTTGACTCTTGACTCACATTTCCTTGTTTAACCCTCACAGCAATCCAAGGAGGCGGGTGCTCTTCCCTGTCACTATCTCCTCGTGCAGGGGAGGACACTGAGACCCCAGAGTTAAGTAAGTGGACTAGCGGGCATTCAAATCTTGTTCTCTGACTTTGTGCACTGGATTTGCCTTCTACCCTGAGTGGTTGTGACACAGTGGCACACGGCCCCACAGGAGTGACGCAATTGTGTGGTCGTGTATGGTGCATGAATATCATACAAACAGATCACACTTTGGTCATTGCCCTGATTCCTCTCCTTTTAACAAATGGATATTTCTGGCTAATACTGAGATTAGCCAATTTATGTTGACCTAAAGGTCATTTGGTCTTTAAAATAGGTTTATATGTATGTGATTGATAATGACTGTTTAAATATTTTAAGAATAATCCCCAAATGAATGGAGAACAAGTTGCAATAGTGCAAAGGATCTCATTTAATTCTGTAGGAGTCTATTTATAGAAAGATTCTGGGTTATTCTTTATTTTCTTCTGGTGTGTTTATGAACACAATCTGAGTAGAGCTCTGATTTGTAAATAAAAGCCTTGAACGCTCCAGCTTATTAGCCCTATGGTCTTGGAAAACAAGGTTCAGTGTCCTACCATTTGTAAAAATTGTATTCCCAGCACCTATCCCAACACATGGAATATAGAAGACCTTTAATAAATATTAGTAGAAAAAAATAAATAAATGGAGCTGAAGGGAATAACACTATACACATGTGTGTCTACACACATACATGGAGTCACCATTTCTGACCTTTCACCCCCAAGCCAAGCATTACCCTTTATGATATGAAGAAGGAGGCAATAGATTTTGCCGGCTCGTCCAAACTTGACCTTTGGCCTTGCTGTTAGCTGGAGATCCTTGAAATCGTGGCACAAGCCTGGGTTATTTCTGCTTCTGAGAAAATTGGCCATCTCACTCAATTATCAACTGGGGCGTCCCGACAACACTAGAGGATGGGGGAGAAGGGATGGCAGGGAAGGACAAAAGACACAGGAGAGCCATTTCCTGTGTCTCTGGGAAACACTTTTAATTTATAAAGCCATCCATTGTGTAGCGTCTACTATGCGCTGGGCACTGCACCATGCATTGGAGACACAAGATATGAGTAAGACAAGCCCCTTGCTGGAAAGCTGAGTTCAAGAGGCAGACAGGGAGCATATTTCTGGGACAGTGTGATAAGTACAATAATAGAAACCCAAACAAGACATAATAGGATCACTGAGGAGGGGGTGATTAATTCTGCATGTGAGCATGTGGAAGGCTTCATGGAGGAGGGGACATTTGAGTGGGGTCTTGAAGACTGAGTTTGTGGGATAAATAAGCAGAAAGAACATATGCACAGGTAAAGAGTTCATCATTTCCAGAAGGATGTGATGAACAATGTTAATAGTGTGGAAAATGATCAAGCACATTCTAGAGGTAAGAATATTTCAATCATCAGAGGCAGCAGTGAGAGAGGGAAGGGATCCCAGTGGCTTAATAAACCAGTTGTTTGACTTAAGACTCATAATTTCATTTCTCCATGCCTCAGTTTTCTCATCAATAAAATGAGGACAATAAAAATACCACCATCATGGGTCATTTGTGAGCATTAAATATGGCAGCTATTCCTATATTATTATTACTATAATAATTATAATTAGTATTGTATAATAATTATTATATTATTAATATAAGCATTATTACTATAGTAATTATTATTGCTATAATAATTATTAATAGTATTATAATTATTGTATTACCATTATTACTATAATTATTGTTATTACAATAATAGTGATTATGAAATTGCCTTTTAGAAGAAGCCTGGAAGAAGGTAGTAGAATGTTTATAGACTGACAGAGAAAATGGATGAAGGTTTCTCAGCATAAATATCTTATATCAAAAGCCTCAGTTAACATAAATGCTGCAGAAGTTAGTGTTAATACTTTGAGCTGTGGTCAAAATCATAAACTTCTGGGAACACCTAATCTGGCAAAAAGTTTATGTCAGTTAACATGGGTAGAGACTCAGACTTATTTAAATCTTGCTTTCAGATAATTTCCAAGATGCCCCCCATCTGTGTAGAGTAGAAGTTTACAATCAGAGTAAAAGTCCAACAAAATAATTCAAGTGGAATATGTTGTCTTCTACCATATTGAAGGAGAGATCATAACCAATTAATCTTCAAAGAAGTGAAAATAATCTACTCTTGAACTTAATTATGCAAATAAAACTTAATTCTAATTTCAGAAATGGCTAGAGATGTTTCTTTATCAAAAAGAGGAGGCAAATTAACTAGTGAGAGGAGGTGACCTGTCCCTGGTCAGCAGGCTGAATGAAAACCCTCCTTTGTGGCGTTGGAATGTTACAGCAATGTCTTAGGAAGGACAGCATTCAAAGGAATGTTTTATCTTTGGATTTTCCATGAAATCCAAGAACATTGAGCTGCATCAAACATGGAATGTCCTTAGTCTGCAGGACTTCTGTATCATGTGGCTGGGGAGGAATAGACAGACCAGGTCAGCATGCAGGAAGAAAGAAGGTGGACTTTGGCATCTGGTTCAGTAAGCCAACACTGGCAAGCTGTCCCCAGCAACCATGCTGCCATTGTCCCACAGATCCAACTGGAGTCCGATCCTCAGACATTTCTCAAATATGAAGTCTGATTCAAATGACCCTGGTGTTTGAGAATTGCTACACCCAAGGTTTAGAGACTTGACTCACACTCGATGGAAAGATTAGCCCCTGCTAGTTTTTGTGATTTTAATAACTATATTACTATATTGTGTAGCCCAAGTCTCTTGTATTTCAACTCAGTAGGAAACTAATAACACAAGCACTTTAACATCTGTATAGGGAAATTTAGGTGGAAATTACCTTACCTAACAGAGATGGGATAGATTTCTGTTTTTTTGAGAAAATATGTGAACTGGGGGCTCAAGATGTAGTTTCAAAGTGGTGGAGAAGTAGGGAAATTTTAGACATTGTTCAGGTTGCACAAACCATCCGGTTGATGGATTCTGGTTTTTTGTTATCTGAAAACTTGCCTCAATCTTTTACTCATTTTGTACGTGTACATGCAGCCCTCATGTCTGCTCAAGGTGGCCATGGTATTTTTTTTTTTTTTTTTCCTGTGAAAGGAAGGCTGGAGGAAGAACCATGGCCACAGCTTGACATGCTTTGAACTTTCAAGAGGGTGAGCCAAGGGGGCACAAACAACTTTGTTTTCCATTCTGCCAGCTCTTCCATCTTTCTGTTTTCATTTGACAACTACCCTGGTGTTAAAAAGGAACAGACAGTGATTCGTGGAGGGACTCACAGTAAATGCATTTCAGAGTTCATCAGAGAGTAGAGCCGGCATTCCTGACGTGCAGGGCACTAGGCTTTCTGCATCCATCATGGCATTTGTGTTTTCTTTTGTGACCTGGGAGGGGAATTAAGCACAGGTTTCAGCCATTATTTTTATTCATTCATTCAACAGATATTTATTAAGCACCTGCTATGTGTCAAGCACTCCACAGCTTCTAGGAATTCAGAAGTAATCTGGAACTACAGGGTCACTTGGAATACAGGGGAAAACCTAACAGACAAGAAAAAATATATATAAATATATAAGTAAAATGTCTAGAATATTAGATGGTGATAAGTTCTATGAAAAGAAATAAAACGGGGAAGGGAGTAACGGAGTGTTGGCAGAGGGTTGCAATTTTTAATAGGATGATAAGGAATGCCCTTGGTGATAAGGTAGCATTTGCCTAAAAACCTGCAGGAGATAGGAGAGCAAGCCATTTGGCTATCTTGGGGGTGCGGGTTCCAGGCGGAGGAAACACAAGTGTCAAGTCTCTGAGTTTGGAGCTTGCCTGATATTGCGAAGGAACAGCAAGAGGGTCTAGAGCAGAGTAAGAGAGTAGGGAGATGGGGTACTAAGAGAGAGGAATGACAGGCCAGACAGCAAAGGGTCTTACAGGCAAATATAAGGACATTTGCTTTGTACTGTGGGTGAGATGGGAAGCCACTGGAGGGTGTGGTATGGGAGAGAAGTGGTCTGAGCGGCCTCACATCCTAACAGGATCAGTGTGATTGCAATGTGGAGAATATATTGAAGAGGGACAAGGGTGGAGCAGGAAGCTCAGTTAAGAAGCTACTGCGATAGCCCGGGTAAGAGATGATGGTGGTTTGAATCAAGCTGTTGGCAGCGAACTGATGAGAAGTGGTCAAATTCTGTATATATTTCATTGGAAATGATGTACACAGGGGTTTCTATGGAGATTGATGCGTGTCAGGGGAAACTAGTGGGCTCAAATTTGGGGATTTTCAGGGACTTTGCCACAGTCTGAATGGGCTAGCACCTGCCCAGTGATGCTAGTGAGCCACAACTACCCTAGAGTGAGGAGGTTACCTGAGAAAAAGTTCAGCCAGTTGGCAAACATCTGCAGACAGGTAATTGCAAGCAGGGAGTGCAGAAGGCTTCAGTGTCGCTCAGATCCTCAGATTAACTGGGTCAGAAAGCAGGCTGCCATCTTTAGTGGGTGGCAGGAAGTCAGTTCCCAGGATAATCCTGTGGTGACCCTGGGCACGGTTGTCCCAGCACTGGGTCAGAGAAGGCATCTAATTTGAAGGAATAAGCAAGAGATATAACATGGGGAGTTAGACTAATTAAGCACTAATTAAGGAGCACTACCATACAAATGTGCCCCTCTACTGCTTTTGCCCTCCTCTACCCCCCTTCCCCTCTGGTAACCCCTGAAATCATAAAACTCCTAGAAGACATAGGCAGTACACTCTTTGACTTGATGTAATTCCCTAACTCAGAGTCATTAGCTGGAGATGGAAAGCATACAGTCTGGGCTGTCTCTCTCCACTGCACTGAGCATATGTGGAAGCTGCTAGCATTTCTGGGCTGCCCTCAGAGTTTATGCCGGACGAAGGTGGCAACAGTAGTTGACCAAAGCATGGCAGGAACTGTCTCCTAGCTGGAACAATCTATCCCAGGAAACTGGATGAGAATAAGAGGCAGGTCCTTCTAGGATTAACACCCTAGAGATGGTTGGTATATTGAGAGCAGAAAAAAAACAGTGCCAAGACCACCTGCTGCCGGGAAGTCCCACAGCTCTGGCCTTTTCCATGTTACCTCTGGGAAGAATCTGAGAAAACTGAACGCCAACTCTTGATTCTAAAGCAATTGAGAAAAGCCCACATTGTAATTAGGAATGGGTACCTTCTTACTATGATGAAATCATCTATTGGGAAAAGTCACGATAATCATAGCTAGTGGTGAAATGTTAGTTTCAGATCTATTAACATCAGAACAAGATAAGATGTCTGTTATAAGAGCTATTATCAGCATTTTCTGGAAATCATAATCACTGTAATGGTTCAGGAATGGGAAGAGAGGTTAAATATTAGAAAGGAAGAAGCAATCTCATTGCCATTTGTAGATGTGATAGAAAACTCCATGGCACGTGAAAAAATAAACAGAGAGAGAAAGGACTAACACAGGTGCTCAAAAATGCCACTCCCCATTAGTTTCCCATATAACAGTTAATCTTTTTCTGAAATAAGACTCCAGTCACAAGAACTACAAAATTTGAAATAACAGAAGATAAAATTATAAAAAAAAATTTCTAGGTAAAAATAAACCATCAAACTTACTGCTGGGCGCAAAAGGAGAAATGAACATATGAAAGGGCATACAATAGTCTGTGTCTAAAAGTGATAAAGTATTAATTCTCCCAAAATTAATATTGAATTTAAAGTATTAGATTGAACCATATGAAACTGTCAATATTAGATCATTTTTACCTACAAAGACTGCAATTCCAATAAAATTCTCAATAGGATTACTTATGAATCTTATAAATGATCTTAAAGAATCTTTAAATGACTTTAAAGAATTCTGTACAACAACAAAAACTACAACTAGAGTTAAAACACAACAAACTGGGAAATTATTGGTTGTGTATAAGAATATTAAGGATTATTATATATACCATATAAAGAATTCTTATAAATCAACTTTTAAAAAAGAAAACGCCTAAATAAAAATAAGCAAAGAATATTGAATACAATTCCTAAAATAAGAAATGCAAATAGCTAAAATATGCAAACAGATGTTCAATCTCACTAATAATAAAAAAATTCAAATTAGCAATGTGGTACTATTCGTTTTCCCTGTCACATTGGCAGAGATAAAATATTACTAATACCAACTGTTGATTATGATGTGAAAAATAAGCACTGTCATACAGAGCTGAGAGGAGCATTACTTAATTACTTGATTACTTTCTGGAGAAAAATTAGCCAAATCTTCAAAGGTCATCAGCTCAGAAATTCTACTTCTAGAAGTTCATCAGACAGAAATCTTCCTTCATGAAGATTTATGCATAAGAATATTCATTGCAGGGTTTCTTATACTGGGAAACCATTTGGAAATAACCTAAAAGGGCAAATATAGGGTAATGGTTAGGCAAATATGGTATAGGAATAAAATGCAATACTAGGCATAAAATGCAATATTAACGCAAAATGTCTAAGATATCATTATTTAGACATTATTACCTAAACAAAAAAAATGGATTACAGAACAATGTGCATAGGATATCCAAGTTTTGATATACAAAAGTACATTGTTTGCACAGAAAAATGCCTGGAATGAAAATGTAAGTGTGTGTGTATGAGTGTGTGTGGGTACCCACACATATACATATACACACACACACGTAAGTATAGATGTACACATGTATGAGTGTGTATATAGACTGTCTCTGTCTCTGTCTCTCTAGGGGAAATCTTGCCTTCCTACCAGGGGGCATTTGGCCAAAATACAGAAATTTGGCAATGCCCCCTGGTAGGAAGGCAAGGTATTTTTGTTTATCACAACTGGACAGGGGAGAAATACTAACATCTAGTGGGTGGGACCAAGAATCCTGCTAAATATTCTACAATACACAAGACTGCCCCCATCTCAACAAAGAATTATCTGGACCAAATGTCAATAGTGCCAAAGTTAAGAAATCCTGATACATATACACACATATATTTCTATTTATGGTACTTGAGGGAATATTCTTTGTTTGATTTTTTCTTTCTTTTCTTTTTTTTTTTTTGCTGATGAAGATTCATCCTGAGCTAACATCTGCACCAATCTTCCTCTATTTTATATGTGGGTTGCTACCACAGCATGGCTGATGAGTGGTGGAGGTCTGTGACCAGGATCTGAACTTGCGAACTCAGGCCGCCAAAGTGGAGCATGAGAACTTAACCTCTATGCCACCAGGCCAGCCCCTTTGCTTGATTTTTCTTTGCTTCTTTATACTCTTCTGTGGTCTGAATGTTTTTGGTAGTAAAGCTAGATTATTTTTAGAGTCAGAAAAATTATAAACTAATATCTAATTGGGGGGAGGAGAAAACACCCATAAAGCATCACTTTCTGCTTGCCTATTAATTCTTCACTAACTTTCCTCTCCCTTCTCTGAACTACTCTAATACTTCTAGTTGGTATCACATCACTTAAGACAATGATAGTCCATTTGGCTTTATTCTGGTATAGTTTTCTCTCTATTTGTCTCAGCTCTCCAACTAAATTATAAACCCTTTGAAGTCCGGAACCATGGAGAACTTGAGGGGAGTGATCATGTTTTCTAGGTGCCTATCTCAGAGCCTGACATGTGAGAAGTGTTGGTACCTCCTCACGAAAGGAAGAAATAGAGGCAGGAAGGAGGAATGAGAGAAAAAAGGGAAGAGAGGGAGGAAAAAAGCAGAAAAGTCTGCTGATTATAAATCTTTATACTTTCCCCTGCTCCTCCTGCCCCACAGGGGGGCCCACAGAATGGGCAGCACAGTATAGGATGGGAGCAGTGGTAGAAAGAGCATCGGCTTTGGGGTTAGAGAGGTGGATTCAAATTTTGATCCTGGAACTCACAATTTTGTTTTTTCATTTAGCAAACACACCATACTTCCCATTTGCCAAGCACTGTTCTAAACTTTTTGTAAATATTTACTGCCTGTGTCATCTTGGATGAATGCATAAGCTTTCAGAGCCCTGATTCTTCATCTGTAAAATGGGAACAATAATACCTTGCACGGTTGTTGTGAAGCATAAGTGTGATAATGTATGTAAAGTGCAATAGACAGGGCACAATGTGTGGTAGGCACTCAATAAATAGGGTCATCATCATTATCCTCATCATCCTGGTCATCCAATGAAGTCTTCTCAGATGATTAGTTATTAGTGGGCTGAATAGTCTATAAGATTTAAAATACATCTTGAAACTATTTCTATAAATGAATTACTAGCTTGCTAGAAGGTAGCATAGCCTTTCACACACTCTTAAAGGAAGAAATGTAGTTTTTCTCTTGGGAAGGTCATACTGGCTGTCTGACTGCAGAGTCTGAGGTGTGATATGCAGGCAGTAGTGGAGGAAGAAGGAGGAGTCACATCAGCTGAATGGACCCACAGGATAAGTGGGGTGGCCTTCCCATGCATTAGCAATCAGTATTCTTAGCAATCTTCCTCGACCAGTCTATAACCATTGATAAGCACAATGACTGCATGCTATATTCTTGGAAGCTGCACTTAAAGACCAACAGCAGAGGAAATGCTGCTGCAAGCCCCAGAGAGTGCTTGGTACTACAGAAAGACTACGAACAGATATGGGAAGAACAACTACTGATTTTTCAGACTTTGCACATGATTCCAATGTGTTACTGCGTGGAATGGAATGGAATCAGGGCATGTTGACGCTGGACCTTGACCAGAGCTGAGTCATGTGGGATGAAAGATGGAAAGGTTGATAGGAGAAATCCAAGCGGATGGGGTGCAGTTTCTTTGGACATACTTCATTGCTTTATTCCATTCGCTGCCCCCACTTTTCCCAATCAATGAAGCAGTCAACCAAAATATTTCTTTAGTAATTACTGTGTATCAAACCCATCCTAAGTGATTGTTGTTTTTGCTGCCTTTTGATAACCTCACTCAGAGTTCAAGGTTCCTCCACGTCCTTTTTTTTTTTTTTTTTTTTTGATGGTCTCCTTTCCCACCTATTATGGTGTGTTTTTCTCCACTTGCACCTTCCCAAACAACCGTGGAAAGCGTTCCAGCCCGGTCTTCACTACCCTCCATACTCCAGAATGCTGAATGACCCTTGTCTTTTAATCCAGCAACTCGTACAAGGTTTAATTCAGCTTCTCGTACAAGGTGACATTCCAGCTTTCCCTGGCCCAACTGGCTTCTTGGCCATATCCTGAGGACATCAGGATTCCACCTACTGCTGCCTGACCTAGCCTTTGTCTTCCACACTGTGTGTGGATCTCTCCCTGTGTTGCCCATCTCTCATCCTCAGTGCTCACGCAAGCCCCCAGACAAACACTGAGGATGCCAGATAGCTAGAATCCTGAACATTTTCCCCATCCATTTCCCATGGAAAAAGTGCCTATCTCATGGAGATTTGTATTATTCATTCCCAGAAACATGTGAGTATCTGACATTTTATAATCACTCCCTCCCAGGTACAGACAATGTAGCTGCACTTTCTCCAAGTTGACCTTTGTGCCAAGCGCTTTAAATACACATGTCTCATCTGAGTAGCAAAACAGTTCAGTACTTGTTATTATTGCCTTCAGTTTGCAGATGGAAGAGCTGAGATGAAACAAGGCAAATTCACTTTGCCAAGGTCATATAGCTATAGACGGTGATGCAGGGATTCTAAGCCAAGTTTGTCTGCCTTCAGAATCTGTATTCTCAAATTCCTTTCTAGGTGGTTCAATTGAGGATTTATCTTTAATCCTCATTCTAATAAAAAGAAAACAAAACTTACGGTGTGATTTTCAAAGAGATTTTACTGAACCATCTCCTTTGACCTTCACAAGAGCCCTCTGGGTTGGAAGAGGGAACTGAGGCTGAGAAAGAAGACCAGGGTTACTATGGCAGGTTGGGTCCTCCAGGGAGCAGACTCTGAGGTGGGGCTTAGTGTTTACGTCATTTCTTAGGGAGTGGGTTGCAGATCAACACTCAAGGAAAAGAATTAGGATTGGGCAGAGGCAGAAGTCAAGCTCGGTGCAGACTCAACTACAGCCTTAGCTAGGGCTAGGGAGCTCTGGAGGTAGAATGGCCTTGAGTATGGGTGAGGGGACTGGGCTTGATTAACTCACAGTGATGGGTCACTGGATGTAGACTGCCCCCTGAAGGTTGTGTGACCCTGTGCCAGGCGGCTCTTTATTGCTGCTGAAATCCCTGGCAACTGAGGGTGCGCTGGATTTTCCTCCACAGCTACCAACTAGTCAATGGCACAGCCAGAGTAAGAATTTGGTCCGCAGACACCCACATGGACATCCTTGCCCATGCAGCTCTCTAGATAGACTATAGCATTGCTTCCCAAGAATTGACATTCTTTGCTGATTCTGAAGCTAAATCAGAACCAATAATTTGTATTGACCATCTTGACACTTACAGCTGCCTACATGGGTACCCAAAGTAGATGTTGATGAGTGTGCTGGTGGTAGTTATGGTGGCAACAGTAGCATAACAAAACTGATGAAAGTGGAACCTATGCCACAGGATTCCATCTATTACTAGAGGAGAATAAACTTTCCTGAATTAGAAATAATTGCGAGTCCTTGGTGAATTACTTGGCATCCTTGAAAAATTCACATAGGAAGAGAAGCATTTTGAATTCTTGCAGAATACGTACAAAATCTGATTTATAAATATGATCAGTCTTGGCTTTTAACTTGTTAAGAGTTATGAGTTTAACTCTTGTTAAGAGTTACATATTTACTATATTTCTCTAATCAAAGTTGTCTTTAAAGCAATTGTTTTTTCAACCCAAAACTGCATTCCAATCCAAAAGTCATAATCTGGGAAGTATCCATTTTCACTGACTTCCACACAGTATAGTTTGTCAGATTTTCCCCTTGATGATTTTAATCAAATCATCTGTGGTTTAGTTATAGTCCCATATTACTTTGAATTTCTAAGATTCTTTGAATTATCTGTACTATTTCTGCTCATTCTTATCTTGTTTTCTTAGCAGAAATCTACAAGAAACTCAATCCAGAAAGACTCCCCTCTAAAGATTTTTCTCAGAAAATTGGACAGTTTTAGTCGTTTGAGTGGGAGTTCTGGTGGGGGATATTGGCGGTGGTGATATTGTTTTTGGTGGTGGTGGTGGAGGGTGATGGTGGTGGTGGTGTGTGATGTTCTTATTGCTTGCGGTGGTAGAAGAGTGATGGTGGTGGTGGTGGTGAGAAATTCTCATGTTGAGAAACTCACACTTCCAACCATCTATCAAAAAGGAGCTAAATATGAATTAGACATATTTGTTTCCTGTCCTGCTCTTCCAAAATTTTAGCCAAAGTGAGGATGAATAGTATTGGATAAAATCCTTTTCTGAGATGTTAATTCAAAATTCTTTCACAGGACACTACACATTTCCCAGGAGAAAACAAGTCAGAAAAGAAAATTTCCTGCACTTCCCCAGAAGCCAAGGTCATCATTCTCCCCATCACTTCAATTTCTCTTTTGCCGGATGCCACAGCACAGCTCCTGAACCAATCAGACTGTCTCCTTCCTCTGACCCTGACAAGCCAAACCACTCTCCACTTTGCCTTTGCTCATCTCTTGCCCTTCTCTTGCATCAACCCATCCCTTGCCATTCTTTTTTCAATTCTATCCTTCAAGATTCAGATCAAATTTATACCCCTCTATGGGGTTAATCATCTACTTTTGTAGAATTCTTATTTCCTTTACCAACAATACCACACAGTTTAGCACAATCATGTATTTGTGTTGTTCTTAGATGGTGCCATGTGAGTTCATCTGGTCTCCCCAGATAGATTTTCAGCTCTATAAGAACAATGCCCTTGTCTTGTGCTTTCCTTGTATTTTCCCCTATAGGATCCAGCACTTGTAGTTACTTAATTGAATACCACACTTTACTGCAAAACACAAAGAAAGAACACCAAAGTGGAAAAAAGGACCCTAGTCCTGGCTCTGCCTCTAATCCATTGCATGACCCTGAGTCCTTACTTCACCCGTCTAGCCCTTAGTTTCTTCATCAATAAAGGCTGTTATTGAACCAGATGATGATAATAATAATAAAAATAATGATATTCAGTGCTATTTTCCAGGCATGTGGATGACATGTAAATTTCTTTCACATTTTCAAATAACATTAGTCAGTGAATTGCAAGTATAACTTTTTTTTTTTTTTCCGTGAGGAAGACCAGCCCTGAGCTAACATCCACTGCCGATCCTCCTCTTTTTGCTGAGGAAGACTGGCCCTGGGCTAACATCCGTGCCCATCTTCCTCTACTTTATATGGGACGCCGCCACTGCATGGCTGACAAGCAGTGCGTCGGCAGGCACCCAGGATCCGAACCCGCGAACCCCGGGCTGCAGAGCGCGAACTTTGCTGCGCCACCGGGCGGCTGCTGCAAGTATAACTTTTGAATTCACCATTTATTATCCCAGGTTAAAACATAACTTCAGAGTTCTTGTTTCAGAGGGTGGCTTAGACATGCTTAGAATCATCTCTGTTCTGCTTCCACACTCATAGAAATGATAGAGGACAGTATTTAAAAATATTAATAAGCATATAGCTGAGCTCAAAAACAAAAGCAAAAAAAGGAGATTTCCGGTGACCAAAAACAATTATGATGTGTATGTCTCTCTGAAAGAAAGAGAGAGAGAAAAAGAAAGAAGGAAGGAAAGAGAGAGAGAGAAAGAAAGGAAGGAAGGAAGGGAAGAAAGAAGGAAGGAAGGGAGGGAGGGAGAGAGAGAGAAGGAAAGAAAAGAAAAAGCAACATGGAGAGAACCCAGAAGTGAATTCGGGCTGATTTTGAGGCACAGAGAGGGCTAGAAATGGGCCACCCCGGAGGGGCTTGGGTGTTGAATCTGTGAAGTTTAATCTGTAACAGTCTAATCTTTTAAAGAGACAATGAAGTCATGTATATTACATGTAATTTAACATAAAATGTAAATATAGGGTAGAAAAAGGTCAGGAAGCAGATGCCCAAAGTGTTTTGTAATGGTGGGACTACGAAAAATAGCTATTTTCTTCTTTGTCCATTTATGTACTTTTCAAGTTAAAACAAAGACAAATAACTACCACTCCATCTCCTCATCTGATTACTCTACAGGTCTATCTTTATACCCTGAAATAACTGCCAAAATACAAGCAACCTGAGCTCTAAGCCCACCTTTAATGTGACTGAAATACTAAAACCCAGCGCCAGAGGAGGCGAATCCACACGAGAAAGGGTGGCCTCTCCTGGGAGTCAATGGAGTTGTCCTTGGGAAGATGAGGTGGATCTTGTTTGTGGCTCCTCTCTCCCTTCCCCCACGGTATTCTTATACAACAATACAAACATTTTATCGTTAAAAGCTAAAAACCCACTGGCTTCAGTTTTTGAGTCATTTCATTGTTTTGATGCCTTGTGGCAGGGCAGCGATGAATGGAAGCCAGGCTGACCTAATCTAGTCTAAATATTCAGAAGCCCAGAAGAGAATCCTCTGCAGCAGAATGCCAACCTACATCTTTTAATTGCCTCGGCTCCTGATAGATTGGCTGTTACCCCCTTTGAATTCCTTTGTTGCGGAGGAGTTAAAATTCATGAGCGTCCCATGCCTGGGAAAATGTACTCCAGTGCTGCGATTTCTCTGAGCCAAGCTGGCCAACATCGCAAAGAGTCGGAGGTCTGTCGGGCCATCTGTTACATAATAGTCAACAATCTCGAAAATCTAGGGAAACAGGGATGGGGAGAGCGAAGATGATGAGGCATTTAAACAGAACAGATTGCTGCCTTACTTACGGGGGGAAAAAAGGGAGAGATAATATGCTTTGATTGAAGCAGAGACAAGCTTTATTAGCATAGGGAACAAAACAAACTTTAAAAAATGGCACCAATAAAGCTGACAGTCTAAAGAGGCTTGATGACAAACCCCATGTTGAATTGTAGGTCACAGGGGCCCCAAATGTGACGGGGAGCCACGCACACACAAACAACACACAATGTATGCGCTCGCACACAGACGCGCACGCATCAGCGACATGTGCGACAAACCACTGAAAAATTGTTGCTGGATTCAAACGCTAAATACAAGCCTATACTTGAATTTCAAAAGACTACAGGCCTGGGAAAGGCACTTTGTCTACCCACTTTCCAAGCAAACCACCTTCCTTACGAGTGAGAAGAGTCAGGGTCAACTTTGACAATTTCAACAAAGCCCAAGCCTCACATTTGACTAGCACTAGACTCTGAAGTTCCCTGATTTAGCTGTCTGTAAACTTTGGAAAAGGCATCATGAGAGTGGAGAGTCCCAAAATATAGAGCCAAATAAAGTATGTTAAAAAACCAACTAATTGGCAAGCAAATTTTGAATTCTAGTTAATGGCGTGCAGGCTGAAGTGTTTAAGGGGAAGTCCACTGACGTCCACAACCTAAAAACAAGTATAGATAAATGTTCATTGTAAAGTCTGGGTGGTGGGTATATGAGTATGCACAGTACAATTCTTTCACTTTGTTTGCATTTTGAAAATGACCACAATAAAATGTTGGGAAAAAAGTAAATGAACATCGCGACTCCAAAAGTTAAAATACAGTGAACACTGCAATAAAAATCCTAGATATTTTTAATGTCTAATTAATCATCCCTTTAATTTCTATTTTTCTTTCACATAATGTTGTTTCCAAATATGTAGCTTGAAGCAGAAAGGAAAGAAATGGATTAAAGAATGTGATTACAATGTTTGATAGATAAGTTTTACTGTTGTTATTTTGTTGTTGTTTTCAGTAAACTAAAATTAATGAGATTGGTAAAAGTCATAATTTGGTACAAAATTTGCCCAAAGTAGATTTTACTGTCACTTTCTCACAAATGGACTCTCTTTAAGATGAACAATACAAGTTCTTAATTCCTCCTCACAAGCTCCTTCTCCTGACAGATAATCACTTAAAAACAAACAAAACCAGTTTAAAACCTCAGATATTTCTGGGTGCTAATTTGAAATATTTGTGGCAAATTTCACTCCAGTTAAGATAATTGTGTTTGTTTCTTTTTTTGCGAGCCTTCACTGGATCTAAATAACTAAACTTGTTAGATGTATTTTTCATTGAGGAACTGGCCCCAAATTTAAGACTCATGTATCAAAGAGAGAGAGAAAGGGAACTTTTGTTTCTAAAAGTTACATTTTGCCCATCTCTTTGAACTAAGCTATGACATGACCATTTTGATTCAATAATGGGAGAAATCAGAATGGAAAAGGAAATTCAGAGCATAGCAAAACCTTCATGCACATTTGTCTGTAAGTGTCTCAGAAAGAGCTTCCTCTCTATGCTCAGGGCCTTTTACACCTAACTTAACATGTGCAGCAAACCATCTTTTTCAGTAATAACTAATAGCACAAACATAAATATATATTTTTTTAACCAAGTTCATCTATCATTTTCAAGTCAAACTTTTAAGCACAGGGCGTTGGAATTTCAAATGAAAACATGTGCAATTCCATTTAATATACAAAAGCAGGTTGTGGGGTAGCCTCCCTCCTCAGAACAGGAGTCCGCCAAAGAGGGCAGGGTTAGAGGCTTAGCTTGGTTCAGGAATATCTGTCTCCGAGCAGCACATTTTACACTGGAACGTGACAGGCGACAAGGTTATTGTGTGCAAGTTTTCACCCCAGAGAATAAGAAAGAGAGGAAAAAAATGTGAAAGTATTTGAGCAAATAGTAGACACTGTGGGGTGTCCTCTTTTCCAAGCCAGCAACGATGTTTTTAAGGCTCTGACCCATGAAAGGAGACATTGGGAGTTCGGTGCTCACCGAATGACGGGTTTGGAATTCAGCATTGGAAAATTTCTGGGTAGAAGTATGTGCAATTTATAAGAGCAAAATAAAGTAGAGGGTCTGGAGGGGGCTGGGATCTCTGACTGTTTCAGTGGCATTCCCAGCCTCTGTCACTCCTTCCTCCTTGTTTGGGTCACAGCCCAGGCCTGAGAAGTCAATGGGGTAGCACCTCAGACACCAAGAACCCGGGAAAACTGCTCTTTGAGGAGGGGCAGAAACTTGCCCCCGGTTGCCGATTGCTTCCACACACTCAGCGTAGACTTGCAAAACCCCAGCCGCTTTACATGAGAGGAGTGAAAATTCACCTCATATTTTGTAACAAGGACCTCCAAAGGCTTGCATTTCCAAATGGTGTCTACAAAGTCTTTATATAATAGGAGAAAAGGCCTTTGAGGAATTCATCAGATAATATAGAAATGTTTGGGGGAAATTTTGATATAATGGTAACCTCTGAAACACAGACAAACCAAACACTTTTAAGAGTCAGACTCCTAAGTATGAATCTCAGCTCTGCCATTTACTGCTTGTGTATATTGAGCTAGGTTTTTTATCTCTAACCTCAGCTTTCCCATCTGTAAAATGAAGTAATAATAGTATATTAACAGTAACAATACTAGTACTACTAATCCTTATCATTATTACTATCATCACAGGGTTATTGTGAGACTCAAATGAGCTAATCCAAACATAGCATACACCACAGTGCTTCACCGTTAAGTGCTTAATAACTTAATTACTACTGTGCTCATCACCATTATTATCTTTTGGGTTGAAAGAAAATATAAACTTGGGGAATACATATTTATTGGGGGATTTCTGGCTAAAGAATCTAGGACATGTATTTTCGGAGCTTGGCTTAAAATGCTTTTCAGCACGTTACTTTGGCTTCATCCTATTAACAACAAAAAAAGAAGTCAGAGAAAGGGGAGAAGAAGAAAAAAGCTAAAAAAGTGAGTTTGCAAGCAATGTGGGCTCTGAATACAAAGCCTTTTATCTCTCCAGAGATTTGTGGCTATTTGCAGTCACCTTAGCAGGACCGAGGAAAGTCCCATGGTATTTTTCCATTCTTAAGCCATATTTGACGTAAATAAGGTAAGTCCCTTAATGAAAAATGAGATACCAGAGGGGCAGAGAGTACAATTTTCTGATTTTGCAATGGGCTAGGCAAAGTAGATGTTGGTATCAACTTTCACCACTGCAAGACAATGAGAAAAGTCATCCATGTGGATGTTTATTGCATTTGAGGGTTGACCTTTAACATACATTCCTCGTGATGCTAAAAAGAAGCTTTTACAGGAGTAATATAATTTTGAGGGATGGAGGAAAAATTACTTAGCATTCACAACATTAAAAGAAAATCAGGATATCCATTTGTGTATATTCAGAGTTCTTGGTTGCAGACAACAGAAACTGACCTGGGCAACTTAAGCAGAAGGGAATATTTTGGAAGGATATGGACACTGATTAGGGGGACCAGAGTTAGGATGAGCAAGAACCATGGGGACTCTGGGGGGCTAAACTGTAAGAACTACACCTCTAATGCTTCAGATGTATGATTAACATCTCTATATAGTGTCCTTCCCTCAAGATTTAAAATCCTAGGAAAGCATATCTGATTGGTCAAAGCTGGTTATGTGCCGTACTCCTGGCTGTCTTGCGGCTGTGTTCTCTTTAGCTCCAGTAGTGGGAGTGTGCACCATCTCTTCCCTTGACTACACACAATGGGGAATTATCCAGAAAAGCAATCAGAATGCTTTGAGAGTTTGTATTGAATACTGCACAGCCAGAAAAGGCACTTCTGCACTGCTCTTTTCTAAACATTCCAAAAAAGTTAGGGTTAAACTCTGTTATTTCTAATCATGGTTATCATCTTTCACACATTTAAAAAAATTCCTATTTTTTTTTCCTCTGTAAAGGTAATTCTTAGAGTCCTGAATTTTCTAGTTCCAATTCAGTAAATTATGGATCTTGATCAATCTCAAAAGCCCTTGTGAGAAAAGGTAGAGATGATCATGGCCATTAACAGAGATGTTATAGTCCAGGCTCACCTCTTTTGCTTTGAAAAGGATGGGCTAAACATTTTTCTTGTAGATGAAATCGACCAACATAAAAATGGAATAATAACCAGTGGTGATGAGGGTGTAGTGAACCAGGCACTCTCATTCATTGCTGGTAGGAGATTAAATTCGTGTAGCCCATCTGAACGGCAATTTGGCATTATACATCAAAAGCCTTAAAAATGTCTATATCCTTAGACCTAATAATTCCATCTCTAGAAATTTATCTTAAAGTAAAAATCAATGTAAGCACAAAAATATGTGTTGCAACATTGTATATAGTTGTGAAAAATTAGAAACCACAAAAATATTCAAGAAAAAGTAGATTGGTTGATTCAACTGTGGTACAACCATATGATGAAACTGTTTGCAGTCATTAAAAGATGTTATGGAATTGTTAACATTTTAAGACATTTATGATATGTTGTTGAAGAACAAAAAAAAATAGGTTACAAAAGAGTATGGGAAGTATGGTGACCTGTTGATTTAAAAAATGCAATAGAGTTTGTGTGGATTATTGAAAGAGAAAAAGAAAGTCTAGAAAGGCACCATCAAAGTGCTAATAATGGTAATCTCGGGTCATGGGGTTATGGGCAATTTTTATGTTTTTCTTTGTGTTTTCTGTTTGATTTTTTTGTCTTTATGTACTGCGTAGGTAATTGAAACATAATAAAAGTTATTTATAAGGCTTTTTTATGTTAAGAATATATAGTCTAACATAAATGAGCTTGCAGAGGCAAGACCAATGTCACAGATACTATTTCAGAAATGTACTTTGTGTAAATTGTGCTTTTTAAGGGAAAAAATGCCTCTTTGCACAAGTTGAAAACATCCTTACGTGTTTATGAGACAGATCGTAATGTTCTTCCTTATGTCTCTGTTTACATCATGAGACTAAGGCACTTTTTCCACAAATTATCTGCTAATGTGGTTTGCATAAACCATGGGGTACGTGGAGAAGATATGCTTCATTTGACCATGACTAGGGGAGTATAAAGCTCCTGCATTTTGTCAAGTAAACAGAAAGCCCATTAAGGCACCCAGAACTCTTTAGCCCAAATGCCATTCAGGCATTTAGATGTGAGGTCAACAGATCAATAGACAAAGTAACAAGCAAAATGGCCTAGTCCCTTATTTCTAGAAGAGCAGGTTTAGCTCATGGAACTATACTTCAGAGGGCCCCAGGGATGCAAAAGATGTGCGCATCTAGTGCTGCTCAGGATAAAGCCTTAATAGTGGTTTCTGCAAATAAGGAGGCCCATAAGGATGCAGGAAAGCAAGCATTAATGTGTTTCCCTGAGTTTTGGTCAAAATGAAGTCTCAAAGGAGGAAATAATTTGGCCTACTTCTTTCCCCCTAATCGCAGCTTCTAGTTTTCATTTTTCTAAACAATTATTTTCTAATTCAGATGCTTAATAAGAACCTTCAGGTCAATATGATGAAAGACACTTTGTGAAATGAAGAACTAGCATTACGCCAAATTAAAGTCTGGATCTTTGCAATGAATGAACCATTTTCTATATAGAAATCCATGGCTTGGCCCAGGGGCAATGCAGAGGTTAATTTTTTTTTTTTTTTTTGGTTCTTTCTAATGAAACTTTCTCTCTCTCTCTTTTCTTCCTGCCAGTCGTCTTTGTGGGACTTCGCCGCTGGTTCCCTCCCTTTTCTGCAGTGCACAACAGTAATGACTACACAAAGTGTGCTCTGTAAAGCCACAATTGTGCGAGACTGGTGTTCGCTTGGAGTGTTGGTACAGTACATGTCATCTTGTTTAGGTCCCTGGCCCCCTTTTCTATCTTGGCTTTGAAAAACTTTGTTCAGCCGTTACAAGAGAGAACAAAATGCCCGGCAAAATGGGGGAAAAGATTGCAGAGGCAGCCTGTTTACCCAAGGCGCACGGACCAGCAGCCCAAATAGCCTGACCAACTTGGTGGTTTAACTTTTCATAAAGTAGAAACCACAGGACAAAGCTCGTGGAGAACAATGGGAGAAATAAATATTGGTAGCACCCCCTCTCTTTTTTTATTTGTCGTACAAAAGAGAGCCGTTTGATTTAAAAAGGACTAGCATGGGTGGTAGAATCATATCTTTTTCTATGTATTATTGATGGGTGACAATAACAGAGACAGATGGAAAAATGAATTTGCTTCATTCAATAAAAGCAAACAATGCACGTTTGTGGAATTGGATCACGCCCCTGGGTGTGGGTCTGCTAGAAGTCCAATTATTTCATACTGTTTTAGATTCTTACACTTAAAGGGCCTTGTTAATTAATAAAGGTGGTTACTGTAGTCATCTCTGCGTGCACATATCAAGAGTCAAGCCATTGGACATGACTGCAGTGTTACTAGTATCAGACCAAAGTATGTTTTGCTTTAATGCAAGCCACTCCCATGGTCTAATCATGTTTCGAAAAGACTAGTTCATAACCTTGATTTGTTATGGTCTTTTTTGATCCATACTGTATTAACAGCAAAACCTTGTTGGAAATTCTCTGCAAATCCCACTTTATTTACAGTTCAGTGTTTTTGTTCCCCAAATTACTTCTTAACTTACCATCTTTGCTTGAAATATTCGAGCATTTTTGAAGTGTGAATAAAGAGGGTTCCTTTTCTTTTGACGGTTAGACTTACATCATGAAGGCCTATTCTGATCTCTTCCCTCTTCTCTGAGTCCATGGACCATGAACTGAGCAGATGCTAAATGAGGCTCTGCTGGGATTCGCTGGCAGATATAAATAATAGTGCTCATTTTAATAAAATGAGGTATCTGGGAAAAACCAAGAAGTAAATTGACATTAGTTTCATATTATTTCAGTATTTCTTTAATTATCTTTGTAAAGTATGTGGGAGTAGATAATAGCTTCACTTTCCATGTGTGAAACTAAATACAGATTGGTTAAATGTTAGACAAATATCACGCTCTGTCTTGCACTTGGTTAAAAAATCAGGGCTAGGGAAACTTCAGAACAAGCTCCCCGAGGTGTCTATGTAGACAGAGAATTATTGGTCATTAGTCCATTATCACTCAAGCAGGAATTTGTATATCATAGCATTTCTTAATATCTATTTAGATTAAGACTACAAAGCTGGGCACTGAGAATAGTTGGTGTATAATCCTCTGTTTTCACTTATCCTGAAAGGTAAGTTTCATTTGTAGCTGGTCGGGGAGCCCCAGGACCTAACTACCTGCTACCTAAATATTTACTTGTCTTCAAAAATCCATTTTGAGGTCCAACTGAAGCAAAACCATTTTCAAAGATTGGGCTTAAATTGCATCCTCCTTTCACTGATTTTCAAAAGAAAACCCTTGCTCAGAATTACTTTTCTGTAAGTAGAACAACTGAATTTTTCATTCCGAATTTGGGAGCAAAAAAATATGATGCATAAACTATGCTCCTTCAGAACACTATATGACATAGATCAGCTCAGGAGTTTCCACCACTAAAAATTATCTATTTAGGGCTGTCATGTAGGAGACCCAGTTAGGTCTGAATTTCAGATAAAGAATGAATATTTTTTTAGTATATAGAAATATGTTTGTCCCTCTGCCTTCTGAAAATATCTCAGAACCAATCTAGTCACGAAATTAAGATTTCATTTTTTATTTACTCTTTGGGATCTAAGTTCCTTTAGTGAAGAAGGATTTTTAAGGTTGAAATTAATAAATCTGGGTAGGTCTATTTTGTCCCTCATAAGTATATCAATAAAATATTGCTCACTCTTTTATAAAGTAGATTTCCTTATAGAATGACATATTTTTGCACCTATATTAAAAATGTCAAGTTATCCCAAATCTAAGGATTTATAAAAGTAAATCTTGAGGAGTGAATTGTTAAACCAAACTTTTCAGGAACATATGTGCTCCTAAAATTTAAGATAATAACATAATTTAATAAATCTCTGTCACTGATGTTTTGGGATTTTTTTCATTTGATTATTCAGTAGAAAGTATTGAGTACCTATTCTATATCAGGCAGTGAATATACAAATATGAATGAGGTAACATCTCCTCTTTCAAGAATCTCACAGTCAAATAGGCAAGAGAAGACACAACTAAGTGTAAGAAAGTGTTGTAGTTGCTGTAATACCTCAGAAATGTCACCCACAAATTTGTGTACTTCTGCTAAGAATACATGTTACAGAAAACAGAATTGCTTCTAAAACAAAGTAACTAGATAAATCATTTTTAAAGTTAGCCTTTATTGAGTGCTTTTTGTGGGCTAACCACTGTGCTAATTTAGGTTAATCCATAATCTAAATGAATCCTCATGATTCTATGACTTAGATTATTTTATTATTCCCTTTGCGCAGGTGAGGAAACTGAGGCACAGCAAGACAGAACCACT
This sequence comes from Tapirus indicus, assembly GCA_031878705.1. Taxonomy (NCBI): domain Eukaryota; kingdom Metazoa; phylum Chordata; class Mammalia; order Perissodactyla; family Tapiridae; genus Tapirus; species Tapirus indicus. Next base: position 125,040,697 of record CM062920.1, on the reverse strand, counting down.
GGCCCAAGTACACACATCTTCTGAAAGATGGCCCAACTGATACCTGCTAAGAACCAAAGAAGCCAGGATATAGGACTGAGTCAAAGTGACTCAGTTTTTATTTCTTCACAGCAGATTCCCTGAGGGCAAACCAATAGCAGAGAACCTATTTTAAATGCAAAATACTGAAATAGTCAGAATATTGTTGGAGCAGCACCTGATTATATCTGAGTTTTTCTCTACTGGAATGACCCATCACTTTTTTCCATCATTACCACTTTGCTCCAGAAAATCATCATAGATTACAGCCTAGAAGTCTTAACCTGTATATATAGATTTCCACAGCATCAGTTAGATCATCTACAGGGAGAGTATTTTTCAAAGTGATTAATACTGGCAGACACCCAGATGGCTTCATCAGTGAATTAACCCAAACATTTAAGAATGAAATAATATCAATCCTACACAAACTCTTCCAGAAGATAGAAAAAGACAGAATGCTTCCTAACACTTTAGGAAGACAAAATAAGCTCAGTTCTATAATCCAGCAACAGTATTTCCAGAAAGAAAAATTACAGATCAATGTCTCTCATAAAAATAGATATAAAAATATTAGGTTGAACCATATAAATTGGTATTTGTAGGTTAAATATGGTCAAATGTTAGCCATTTCATATGGTTCAAACCAACATTAGCAAATTGGATCTAGCCATCTTTAAGAAGAGTATCATCATAATCAAGTGAGGTTTGAAAAAAATCTATCAATATAATTCACACGTTAAAAAAAAGAAAAAAATATTAGTCATCTTGATAGATGCAGAAAAAGCATTTGGTAAGATTTAACACCCATGCATGATAACAACTCTTGGCAGACTAGTTATAGATTAATGAATTAATAAAGAATATTCTGGTAGGCAGGAGTCTAAGAAGATCCCCAAGATTTCCACCCAAAGGTGTGTATTCTCTGTACAATTCCCTCTCTTTGAGTGTGGGCAGAATCTATAAATATAATGGGAGATCACTCCCATGATTGAGTTAATAATCAGTTGATGTCGAGTTAATCAAAAGGCAGATTATCCAGGAATGCAAACTGGTGCAGCCACTATGGAAAACACAGCATGGAGATTTCTCAAAAAATTAAAAATAGAAATATCATACTATCCAACTATCTCACTACTGGATATTTATCCAAAGAACTTGAAATCAACAATTCAAAGAGATTTATGCACTCCTATGTTCATTGCAGCATTATTTACCATCGCCAAGATGTGGAAGCAACCCAAGTGCCTTGCAACCGATGAATGGATAAAGAAGATGTGGTATATATATATACAATGGAATACTACTCAGTCATAAAAAAGACAAAATCTTCCCATTTGCAACAACATGGATGGACCTTGAGGGTATGATGTTAAGTGAAATAAGCCAGACAGAGAAAGACAGACACTGCATGATTTCACTCATATGCGGGAGATAAACACATGGCTAAAGAGAACCATTTAGTGGTTACCAGAGTGGAAGGAGATTGGGGGGTGGGTGAAAGGGGTAAAGGGGCATATATGTATGGTGATGGATAAAAATTAGACTATTAATGGTGAACACAAAGCAGTCTATACAGAAACTGATAAAGAATAATGTACACCTGAAATTATACAACGTTACAAACCATTATGACCTCAATAAAATAATGGAAATGAACAAACAAAAAAAGGCAGATTATCCAAGTGGGCCTGACCTAATCAGGTGAGCCATAAAAAGGGACTGGGACCTCCCTGAAGTCAGACAGATTTGATGTAAAGGAGACTCTCCATTGCTAGCTTTGAAGGTGAAGGAGGCCAAATGGCCAGAACTTGAGTGTGGCCTCTAGGAGCTTACGGAAAACCCTAGCTGACAGCCAAGAAAAAACAAACAAACAAAAAAACAAATGGGAGACTTCAATCTTAAAATCACAAGGAACTGAATTCAGCCAATGAATAATCTTAGAAGAGGACCCAGAGCTCTAGAGAAAAATCCAAACCCAGCTGACAGCTGGATTTCAGCTTTGTGAGACTCTGAATAGAGAATCCATTTGAAATCTGCCCAGACTTCGGATCTACAAAAGTGTGAGATGATAAATTTGTGTTGTTTCCAGTTGCTAAATGTGTGGTAATTGTTATGCAGCAATAGAAAACCAACTCAAAGATGTATTTTAAAAATTCACAGGAACTATCATACTCAATGACAAATATTGAAAACTTTCCACTGAGATCAGGAATACCCACTTTCACTATTTCTATTCAATACTGTACAGAATGGGAAAAAATATTTGCAAACATATTTCTGATAAGAGGTTAATTCAAAATGTATAAGGAACTCATACAAGTCAATAGCAAAAAAATAAAATAACAGTTAAAAAATGGGCAAAGTACCTGAAGAGACACATTTACAAAGAAGATACACAAATAGCCAACAGGTATATGAAAAGGTGTTCAACATCACTAATCATCAGGGAAACACAAATCATAACCACAGTGAGATATCACCTCACACCTGTTAGGATGGCTATTATCAAAAAAGACAAGAGATAAGTATTGGCAAGGGTGTAGATAAAAGGGAATCCTTGTTCACTGTGGGTAAGAATTTAAATTGGTATTATGGAAAATATTATAACCATTATGGAAAACAGTCATTTTCCCAGGTTCCTCAAGAAATTAAAAATAGAACTACCATATGATCCAGCAGTCCCACTTCTGGGTATATATCCAAAGGAGGTGAAATCAGTACCTTGAAGAGAGATCTGCACTCCTATGTTCATTACAGCATTATTCACAATAGCCAAGATATGGAAACAACCTAAGTTGAATAAGAAAATGTACAATGTAATATATAAAGGAATATTATTATACATACAAAATGTATATAATATATATAATGGAATATTATTATATATACATAATATATATAATGGAATATTATTCAGCCATAAAAAAGAAGGAAATCTTGCCATTTGTGACAATATGAATGAAACTAGGGGACATTATGCTAAGTGAAATAAACCAGACACAGAAAGACAAACATTCTATAATCTCACTTATATGTGTAATCTAAAAAAGTTAAGCTTATCGAACCAGAGACTACAACAGTGGTTGCCAGGGGCTGGGGGATTGAGGGAAAAATGGGGAGATATTTGTCAAAGGGTACAAAGTTTCAATTATAAGATGAATAAATTCTGGGGACCTAATGTACAGCATGCTGACTATAGTTAATAGTATTGCATTGTACACTTGAAAGTTGCAAAGAAAGTAAATCTTAAGTGTTCTCAACCACACATCAAAAAATGGTAACTATGTGAGGTGATGATGGAAATGTTAATTAACTTGATTGTGATAATCATTTCACAATGCATACATATATTAAATCATCACATTGTATTCTCTAAATATATATAATTTCTCTTTGTCAATTTTATGCCTCAATAAAGCCAGGAAACAAAAACAAAAATAAAACAAGTTGTTTTAAAATTTATATGGAAATGCAAAGGTCCAAGAAGAGTCAAGAAAATGCTATTGTGGCACAGCAGCTGGGTAGAGAGAGAATGATTTTTTTCAATAAATACTGCTGTGTCAATTGAATATCACTACAGAAAAAATGTATCTTAACTCCTACCTTACGTTGTATGGAAAATCAAATTCCAGATGGATTGCAGATTTAATTGTGAAGAATAAAATAGTAAAGCATTTAGAGAGAAATTGCAGGAGAACATCTTCCTGACTTAGATGTAGCAAAGATGATTTTTAACACATGACACATAAAGCAAAACTATAAAAGAAAAACATTTGTTAAATCAAACTTTATTATAATTAAAATTTTGTGTTCCTCAAAAGACACAAATAAGAGAGTTAAAAGGAAACCTACAGAGTTGGAGAAGATATTTTCAATGCACATATCTGACAAAGAACTCATATCCTAAATATATAAAGAACATCCACAGCTAAATAAGAAAAAGGAAGATTTCCTAGTAGAAAAATAATTTTAAAAACTTGGACAAATACTTCACAAAAGAGGATATTTGAGTGGCCAATAAACTTATGAAAAGGTGCTCAAATTCATTTGTCATCAGGGAAATTCAAATGAAATCTATCACATACCCACTAGAATGATCAAAATGAAAAAGATTAAAGACCAAGTATTGACAAGGACGTGGACCAACCTAAACTAACTCTCAGCACTAATGGCAGGAGTGTAAATTGGTACCATTTTGGAAAACTGTTTGAGTATCTGAATATATGCATATTCTATGACCCAGCATTTCCACTCCTAGGTGTATGTCTAATAGAAATTAAAACATATGTCCACCAAAAAACAAATACTAGACTATTTCATTGCATCACTATTCATGACAGTAAAAACTAACTGGAAACTGCCAAAATCTTCAACAGTAGTAAGTAAATTGTGTTATATTCACAGAGAATATTACATAACAGCGAGAATGAATAATTTACAAGGACATACAAGAATGTGGATGAATCTCAAAAAACTAATGTTGATAAGAGAAGCCAAAGACATGGGATCATGCTATATGATTCCATTTATATAAAAAGTACAAAATAAGCAAAACTAATGCTGCTGACAGATATCAAGAAGGTGGCCACCGTTGTGGGAGGAAGTGACTAGAATGGAGTGTGAAGTTAGGGGAAGGTTTTCTGGAATGCTGATAATGTTTTATTTCTTAATCTAGGTGCTGGGTATTCAGCTGGGTTTAGTTTGTGAAAATTCATCAAGCTATGTAATCACATGTGCATTTTTCTGTAGGAATATTTTAACTCAATAAAATGTAAAATTTAAAAACAAGCAAACAAAAAAACCAATGCCTTGCAGGCCATCCAAGTATCCATTAGCATCACGATCAGCCTAGAGGGATGTTTATAGCAGAAGGAGGCAGCTTATTCACACTGGATGACAGGACCCGTCCTAGTTTTAAATTCTTTCCAAAATTATTTGCAGAAATGCAAAACATATGAAAAAATGTTTCAGCCTAATTAGGAGTCAGAGAAATGCAAATTAAATGAAGAAATATCATTTTTACCTATCAAATTGGAAAGGTTTTTTCTTTAAGGTAACAGTGAATGCTGGCGAGGATGCACTGGAAGAGCACCGATACATTTTGAGTGAGGATATAAATTGATTTAATCCCACTTGGAAAGTATTTTGATGATAGATAGCAGGAATCTAAAGGTTATTTTTATTCTTTAACCTAGTAATTCTTCTAGGAATATAAGCCAAGGAAATAATATGAGTTACAGAAAAAAAAAAAACCTATGACCAAAGTTATATATTAAAGCATTATTTGAATGGTGAAATAGCGAAGACATTCAAATATCTGATAAAAAAGTAATGACTAAGTAAACCCTGGCACTTTCATCTATTCAATAAAACATTAGGCAATCATAAATGTTATGTAGGACTTCACAATACCATAGAAAATACTTAAGTTAGAATGTTGAATAGGAAGAAATGGACCAAAATAATAATAGCAACTTATTTGGGTGTAGGATGGTGAATGCTTTCTTTCTTCCTCCTCAATTTATTTCTATTTTCCAGATTTTCTTTACTAAGGATAAATTACTTGTATAAAGGGAAAATCAATTTTTTTTTCCAGGAGACAATAATAATATGCCCAAACAAAATAAACACAAAAAATGACATTGGACATGCTCTTTGCTTAGCTAAAGATAACCTTCCATTTAAAAAATGGGTTGAATTTATGGTTATATATTTGCAACTGTCTACTGGCTTTAGTCTGTACTTTAAATTTCACATGCCTGGGAATAGAACTCACCGTCCCCACCACCACTACAACTCTGAAAAAATGCCTAGTCCTGGACTCTGTCAGTGAATTGCTGCCCAAAGCTGAAAACCTCCATCTCTCTCTCAGTCTCTCTGCCTTTCTCTCTCTCTTCCCTAAATCAGTATCAGCCCTCTGTTCTACTGTAAAAATTCTCCTGGAATTAGAAATCTGAATATACCCGTCTCTCTTCTTTGTTCTCACTGCCCCTGCCTTAGTTCAGGCCCTTTAAAATCATGCCTGGACAATGACGTCCTAAATTATTTGTTTTGCCAGAAGTATCTCCTTCCTCCAGCCCTATGGCCAAAGCACAGTGCTGAGTGGCGAAGCACATTCAAGTGGGTAGGTTTGTAGGTAGCAAGTGTGTCCAATTGGCATGGGACCTCAAGCTGTAGTAAAGCCTGGTCACAAATGTTGATTTTGGCTATACCTTCCAGATAAACCACAAGGGGGCTAATAACAAAGGCTGTTCAAATCACTCACAATTAAACAGAAATGGTGAGCCAATCTTGTGAACAAGGATAGTGGGCTTAGCAGGGAAATGGCTGGGGCACATTGGAGCTGCTCTTTCTCATCTGCTGGCCTCTCTCTCTCCCAGAAAGCCCAGTGGAATGCTCAGATGGCTCATGCATGTTATTTCTGAAGAATTTATTAAGACTATTTGCTAGTGGGTCACACTTATATAGATGCCTCCCTTGAAGAAAGTGGCCCTTTGCGTCTTCCACATTTGATGTTTACTCTTTCACTAGTATAAAATAGATATTTTCTAATTTATTATTAATGTCCATAAATAATGTTATATTAATAATTAATGAGTATTAATAATAGCAATAATTATATTAAGCATTATTATGATCATAATTTATATTACCTATTTGTTCATAGACTAGTTAGTGCTTACTGCCTTTTAGGCAGGTCAAATCTGAAAAGTCATTGTCTCCAGATCATTTTTACTGTTTCAAAGGCCAGTCCACACAGTTTCTATTGACATTAAGAAAAGTAACTTGTGAGCCAGCCCTGATGTCCTAGTGGTTAACGTTTGATGCTCTCACTGCTTAGGCAGCCCAAGTTCATTTCCCGGTCGTGGAGCCACACCACTCATCGGTCAGTTGCCACACTATGGTGGTGGCTCACATAGAAGAACTAGAAGGACTTATGCCTAGAATACACAACCATGCACTGGGGCTTTGGGAAGGAAAAAAAAAAAAAGAGGAAGATTGGCAACAGGTGTTAGCTCAGGGTGAATCTTTCCCTGCAAAAAAAAAAATAGACTTTCCTGCCAAAAAAAAAAAAAAGTAACTTGTTCAACTCAGCCACAAAAACATACCTGACATATGATTCTATGTTTAAGTATAAAAACAGGTCAAACTAATCTATGATGTTATAAGTCAGGATGGTGATCACTTTTGGGGTTGGGAGTGGCTAGAAGGGCCTTAAAGTGGGGCAGGGCTCCTGGAGTGCTCTAATGTTCTTCTTTCTCCATGTGGGTGCTCATTACTTGAGCGGGTTCTTATTGTGAAAGTCCACTGAGCCGTGTGTTTTGAAGTGCACTTCTCTGCATAAACATTACACTCCAATAAAAAGTAAAATAAAATGGTAACTTGTCCAAATCCTTGGCAATAAATGATTTACATAAAAACAATTATACATGCTAAATGGTATGGAATTTAGAAAGTGTAATTTTATAAAACCGTGTTTCACTTATACAATAAAATTGTCCTTATTCATCACCATATCATTTATACTAAGAAATATTTGCTTGATTATGTTTTTTTTAATTTTCACTCTATTATGTTCCAAAAAGGATATTGAGAAACAAGGAAAACATCTCTTCATTCTGGTTGCAAAGATGTCAATCATAAAAACAGCAGGTATCATTTTTTGAATATCTAGTACATGTCACAAATTTTGCATGTATTGTCTCTAATTATCCAACACCTGGTGAGATGAGGTTTGTTATTCCTTTTTGCAGATGGGGTAACTGAGGCTCAGAGACATAATTTGCCCAAGGCCACACAGATTTGTTAACTCAGGTTTGTTTCATTCCCAAATCTGTTCTTTTAGCACCATATCACATCATCCACGTGTCTGCTTTTTAGGACAATGCCAGCTCGCTGAAATGTGCCATCCAGGAGCTTACCTGCTGACCACCAGTGCTGCAGTCTAGTCACTGGGAACTCAGTTGTCTGCATTTCCATTTCCTAGTGAATCCTCAAACAATGGAGTTTTTCCCTTAATCTTTTTAAGTCAATGTTCCTCCAATTTAGATAGAACTCAGAGCACACGATAATGTGCTGGTATTTCAACTTCAGCATTTGGTTTCTAAATATAAAAAAATGAATCAATGGTCTAGATATCCTAAAGCTGATGTTTTTTCCACCAAATACAGCAAATAAAATAATGAGACATGAGTTGGGGGCGGTGGATTATATGATTTTGTCTGCTAAATTATGAGAAGAAATAATCTTGCATTGAGGCATAAAACAGGAAACAGATTCCATTTTAATCATTACGTTGAATTTTGTGTAAGACTTTTCAACTCTCCCGGAAGAAAAAAAGAGGATGTTTCATCTGTCTTCTCGCAAAGAGATGAAGAAGTAAAGCTACCTATATTGGGCTTTTAAGAAAAAATGTACATACAGTAGAAAATTAGGCTGATATGATTGCTTTATGGACAAACCTCTCTCCCCTTACCTCTTATTTCACCTTAACTCTTCTCCATCAGGTACATTACTTTTACCTGAGCTCCAACAGTCACACGGGAGTTCCTGGGCTAATGCTAGAGATGACATGGGGATAAACTTTGTCCTTTATCAAAAATTCACTGAGTGCCCACCTTATATCAGACATGCTATGTACTGGATGCTGAGGATACCATGGGGAGTCAGACTTTTTTCCTGCCTTCAAGAATCTTCTAGTCTTGTCACTAACGGGTTTGGGATCCAACATCCTCACAACCACCTCAGAGTTGGCTTGAATCTCTAGCCTACTTTCAGAACCACTGGTTTTACTTGGATAGAGTCAGCTGAGACTGAGCCTGCCTCAGTCCTCCCCCAACACAACCTTTTCTTTGACAAGTCATCTGCCTTCTGCAACAAACACTATTTGTCCTCCATTTTACTACCCTCTCCATGCTCATATGCACACTTTCCTTTCTACTGTCCCATTTGTTCATATGCTATGTTCATGATGCCCTCCATCTGTATCCTAGGAGCGTGTGTGCATGCACATGCATCCTCTCCCCAACTAGATCTCCCCATCTCTTTGAAAGCAAGGACCTTGCCTTTTAGTTTGTACATGCTTAGAGTGTCTCATTCAGCCAATTTAGCTTAAGAAGTACTGCTGATCAACTGACTAATTGGCTGAATGACTCTGAGACCACTTATCCCAAATAAAAAACCGGGTTAGCTAATCCAGAAGGGTTTCTCTGGAATGAGACCACCTGAGGTGAAACAGCAGGGCACTACTCAATGGGGTTTTCACCTCGTGGTGTTTGACGTGTTATCAGTTGCCAAGAGTTTGCCAAGGGTGACTGATAATGAGCACTGGGGTTCCCTTATTGGGATTACTTCAGTGAGAAAAAGTAGCCAGGTAGCATTAAATAAAAAAAACAATCTTTGGTTTTTCCCAGAATCTGGCCTGACATAAAAAATTTCTGAGGTTCTCCAACAAAAAGTGGAATAATTCCAATTACCATAGGAAAATGTGTAGAATTCTTAAGAGCAAAACTGTCTTATGCTATTCCATTCCCACCTCTCTTTTCCTGTGAAGATGTCCAGGTATTCTAGAGGTCAGTGGGAAAGGCTTATCGGGGATTACCCTGTGGGATAGACTAATTGTTCTCGAATACAGGTTTCCTCAAACAAAGCAAAGAATAATCAGTAGTGGGACTCAAGGTCACCATTTGCAAGGTATGGACTGAACCCCTCAAAGAAGAGCTCTCAAGGCTACTGCAAACACAACTCTACACCTTTGCTCATAAGATCCCTTGCTGGGTAGCCGTAGACAGTCAAGCACCCCCCTTTATTGAATCCAAGCCCATATCCTTGCAAAGGCAGTTAGACTCCCACAAAACTAGTCTTAATGTCCCAGAAGATTTCCATCTCCATGGGAAAATAAAGTTCTGGGACTCAAGTAAACCATGACCTGGATGAGGCAGGATATCCAGATATGTCAACATAGCCTAATGGCTAAAAGTCAGATTGCCTCATTTTGTCCTGGACATACTGTCTGGGTTTGAATCCTGGCTCCACCACTCATTAAACAATGACACGGTGGAGCAGTTTGCTTCACTTTAGTTTCCTCGGCAGTAACGTGGTAACAACACTAACTGAGCTATTTGGAAGACTAAACTAGATAACCTGTGTGAAATATTCAGCATAACGTCTGGCACACCTGAGTGCTCAATTTTTATTTGTCCTACTCCACTGGATCTCAGACTCAAAATGTGTAATGAACACCATCCCCTCCCAATGTGGGGCAGAATTCCCACTTTTGTCATTGCACAGATTCTAACTCACAGGATTCCATTTGAAGTTTCCAAGTCTCGTGGAATGTTTCCACTTTTTGTCCCGAATCCCAAACTAGAAGAGGGATCTTATGACCTCCAAATATTTAAGCATTGTAAAGGCTGACTTGGGGGTGTATCCTTTTAAGGTATTCTGGGAGAAACAGCATTCACACTAGCACGTTCCCAAGCAAATTCGGCCCAACATTGGTTCTATGAGCTCCTCATCAAGAAAACACTCCTCTGGGACTGCCCGGTGGCGCAGCAGTTAAGTTCGCGCCTGGCAGCCCGGGGTTCACGGGTTCGGATCCCAGGCGCCTGCCGACGCACTGCCTGTCAGCCATGCTGCGGCGGTGTCACATATAAAGTGGAGGAAGATGGGCACGGATATTAGCTCAGGGCCAGTCTTCCTCAGCAAAAAGAGGAGGATCGGCAGTGGATGTTAGCTCAGGGCTGGTCTTCCTCGCAAAAAAAAAAAAAAAGAAAACACTCCTCTGGTCAAATACATTTTTAAAACACTGCTACCGTCTCCCTTTCTTGGAGATTCTCATAGGCATCAACGTACGAAAGGCTCAAAAAGATAAGCAGGAAAGAAACCTATTTGACTTCGTCTCACATTGTATTTCTAGTACAGACCCTTTGTCTCTTAATATCCAGGAATCTGTGGTCTTAGGAAAACACATTGGAAATGGAGGAAGATGTCAAAAACAACAATAAATGATGCTACTGGAAACAGCCACCATTCCATTTTCCCAAATTCTCAGAAATTTTAAGAAATGCTCTCTAGTTAGTTTTGGCCACAGTTAAGTTCTCCTTTCACAAAATGATCTTACCTGGTCGCATAAATGAGGTCTTGCAGAACTTGGGACACACAAATGACCTGTTTGTTTGTGAAAAACTTTATTTATTGAGTACAAATAGCTTGAGTTTGATTTTAATTTTCAGAAGAAAGTTGTCTTCCTTAGAAAATACATCATTTAACTCCATTCTACACCAATATGTTTTCTCCTCTCACTCTTTTCTTTGTGTAGTAATCTACTATAGAATCTGTTCCCACAGGTTTAAAGAAGAAAAAAAAAGCCTCCAGCCCCTCAGCCCCCCTTCGCCTTTGCCTTCCAATGCCCCTGAGCAGCTGGTAGGATTTATTGCTCTTCCCCAACATTGGCTCCGTTCTATACATGGAGTAAGATTGATTATCCTCATTCTAAAATGTGAAGATCCAGCGTGCGCCTTTGTGCTGTGTCCCCCGAGAGTGAATGGCATCAGCAGCTCTCGGTAAAGAGGCGGCACCTTTTGGGCCATAAGCAGTGACAGCGACAGTATGGAGCGGGCGTGCGTGTGGGGGCTGTTCCACAACTCATCATCTGGTTCAGCCTCTCCCTTGAGCTCAGTATCCACCAGGGCAGGCTGCTGCCTCACCAGACAATGCCATGGAAAGGGCACATCTAATCCTCCTGCAGGGACAGCTTTGCAAGGCTGGCCAGGGGGAAGCTGTAACCACAGCTGATATGGCCTTTCACGCAAAGGCACCGTTAATTACAACTCTGAGGCTACACTGATGTTGAGCGGGATGCGCCCCTCTGTGTGTGTGCGTGCACGTGTGTGCACGCACATGTGAGCAAAATGCACACAATCTCTGCCTGAGTGACTCCAAAGACAGGTTGCACAAACCTGACACACTATGAGATTCTCCCCAAGCTCTCATTTTTCACTTCACCAGTTTGGCTGAAATAAGAACTCGGAGCCCCCACAGTATTGAACCTCCATTCCAGAGCCAGCCAAGGTTTGGAATATAAAGAGAGCTGAACGAACCAGCGTGAATGCAACCCAGGGAAAGTAATTGTTCTTCTTAGTGGCACGGCTGCCTCTCTGCTTAGCATCTGAACAAGTTAATTTGGAAACATGGCCTTCTGGAAAGAAATGGCGCTCATCTCAGCATCTCATGGATTCATGGGGAGAGATGCCCTTTCACCAGATAGAAACAGCAAATTATATTTGAAATCCATTTCTATTGAAGGGAAAAAAATTTCTTCCCTTCCCTGGGAGCCACTCTTTTTGCCCAATGGCACCATTTAACGTCAGTTGTCCAACTTCAGAGGTCACTTTTTGCTCACACCAGTGTTTGGCAACTAGGGGAGGAATTTTACTAACCGAACAAGGGGCGGTTCAATTAAATACAAATTCACATAAGGAAGTTTGCCCTTTGTCAATGCTGGGCTTCAAGGAACTGATCTCAGCAGCATCTAAATCAGACAAATTGGCTAAATTGATCCTGCTCCGTAGAAAGGGTGCTTCATCTAGATCCAATCAATGGCAGATTGAGGTGTGATGTGAGACGAGAGGAAGGAATCAGGCAGTTCACTGTTTCTGGGATGGGAATCAGACTTCAAGGGGCAAAAACAACTCCATTTCATGTTGGCTTTGTTACTTCCTAAACACTGGGGCTGGTGAACCCGTGCTCCAGGACTGCTCTTTCTTCTGAGCATGGGGATAGATGGCAGTGGGCTCAGAAAGGAAGGGCCAGAGAAATATGGTCTAGACATTGTGTCTTTTGTCTGTCCACAGATTTGCAAGTCTTCATGTGACCTTCCATCACCAGTGAATTAAACACAATAGCAGGGATGACTTGCTACACTTCTGGCACTGAGCTAGATGATTTACAAAATTATTTTTCATACCAGAGACATGAAAAGTCAGCTATAAAGTATAAAGGAGTAAGTTTGCCTGGAGGTGAATCCCAGCTCCCAAGGATTAGCTGTATGATTTGGGGCAAGTCACTTAAGCTCTTTGAACCTCAGTTTTCTCATCTATAAAACTGGGATAGTGATAGTGATACTGAAAGGATTAAATGTGATAATCCTCAGAAAAGCACTTCATACAGCTGTTATTATTCTCATTCCCATTTTACAGATGGGGAAAGAGGCTCGGAGAAGCTGACTTTTCTCAGACATCACTGCTAATAAGTCACAGAGTTGGGGGGTCCAAATCAGATTTACTGGACACCAAAGTCCATGTACCTTCCACCATGTCATGTGGCCATGATGAAAAGTGATCAGTATATGCCCCGTGCTATATTCTCTGTGCTAAGATCTGTAAAGAAAGACAAAAGAAATCTAATACATCATTTCTTTTCTCAGAAGCTGTTTAGACAATGAGTTTGGCACTAGTGTTTGGCACTGATTATAAGCAGAACAAGAGTCCCCAAAAAGGCTCTGTGTTACTACAGACTGTGGCAATACTATTCTTATCTCCATACAATCCCACACAACCAGCCTTGAGTCTTGGGAAATTTTAGTAGTCACTTCTTGCTCTCTGACACCACAGCTGTTTATATATACCTCTAGAATCTCATCTCCCATTTCATGGAAATTATCCATTCATATATGACTCTTCCTTTGGGAAGCAGCTCCTTGAAAGCAAGTCTTGTGACCAGATCATATCTGAATTTCTTGCACCTGGCACAGTGGCTAAAACATGGTAAATTCTGAGCAAACAGATGTTGGATGACTGAATGAGTGAATGAATGAGTACATTCCTTTGCTTTCCATGGAAGGACTGGACATTGCTTGCATGACTCCTGTGTAGGTCCAGAGGGGTGCTAGTATAAGCAGATATTGCCCTGAAGAAATTTACATGTCATATTAATATTTTCCATATACTCACACTAATATTTTCATGCTTGCACTGTTCTTTGTGTCATTTTTGTAAGTCTTTTTTTTCCATCCAGATCCTAAGCTCTTGGAGAGAGGGAATCATTTACTTACTCCATACAACACCTGGCAAAAGAATTTACTTTATTTACTCTGTACTACACCCTGCACAGGAATAGGCTTGCATTGTGTCATATTGAATTGAATTACTGGCTCAATAGGAGAGACAAGATAAATGGCAGGTAACACATGTCTATTAATATACTTCCAAATGTGGAATATTAGGATATTAGAATGAAATGTGCTCAGAGTTAAGGGAATTTAGGGTAACCCGTGAAACTTAGGACAAGTATCTTCAGACAAAGCCAGTAAGGTTTACCACCACATGCATACAATCCAGTGCATTTTCTTCGTGCAAAAATCCCCCAGTGAGGTGAGGGAGAGGGTTGCAATTGTACGTCAATGGTAACAATAGGCCTAAAAGGTCTGAAAGAGGCACATAGAAACAACAGTCGTTAGAGCCTCAAGCTCATATAACACAGCCAATGGGTGGACTATTTTCTTTCTGGTTTTCCTTAATAAGAGCCATTAAAACACCACATAGGTTAGTCTTTCAACCTACTATGGGCCTGGTACCGTACCAAGAGTTGTGGACATAGCAGTGGTAAGGCCAGACCAGATCACTGCCCATAGGAGCCCATAATCTGGAGAAATCCCATGTCATTGTGGTCAGGAGCACGGGCCCTGCAGTCAGTCTTCCTGGGTATGAATCCAACTCCACAGCAAATTGACTCTGAGTCCTTGTGCGAGAAATGTGAACATCTCTGTGCCTCGGTTTCCCCACCTATACAGTGGAGAAAATAGGATGGGTTTCAGAGGATGGTTATTGTGACTATTTAATGAGATATTGTACAGGAAGGACTTAGTGACATTCCTGTCAAAAGATAAATGCTCAGCAAATGTTAGCTATTATTATTATTAAATAAAGGAAAAGTCCTTAGCTTCAAGAATCAGACACTCTAAAAAACATTTTGGGCATTTTATCTCATTACACTTCACTCTCACAACAACTCAGTGAAGTAGGTATCATTACCCCCATTTTATGGATGAGAATACAAAGATTCAGAGAATTTAAAATAACTTAATTATGGTCCTATAATAAATGAAGTCAGGACCTGACTCCAGGTCCATTTGTTCCCCAAGGTCAAGCTTTTTCAACTAGTCAATCTTATTTAATAAATCCTTCAATTCAAAGGCATTAAACCCTTCTATTTTTAAAATTCTCACCTGAGATGAGTAGAGATGTTTCATTTCATATTTATCTTTTCCTTCCTTCTCACACTGTCTTCACTCTCTTCATTTCCATTTACTTTAGTTTCATGTTGATGATGGGCAAATTTTCCCTTCTCAACACGTTAATTAATTTCCTGGGGCAAAGTTTCATACATTGATTCTTTTCTTTCAATGGCTCTGCAGATGAAAAGCTCAGGAAATTGGCTGTTGTTATTATTATTAGCATTATTTGTCTTTCCTGACTCTTTAAAAACATCTACCTGAACAACATTTTGATATTTCTAAAATAAAATAAATTTCTAAATAAAGTTCTAAAATAAATTTCTCCTTGCTGCTCTCCAGATGTCCATGCTTTTGAAATGAATTTCTGTACTCATCAGTATCCCCATTACATCTCCGGTTGGCAGGTCCCTGACTCTGATAGCCTTATTGGTTGTGCAGTCATGGTCTTTTCCACATGCAGATCCTCCCAGGTGTATGTCCTGTCCTGCTTCAACTTGGCCCAGCTCCAGATACCAAGAACCAGACTCAAGTCGGCACCATCAAGACCTCTTTCCAAAGAGAATCACATCTGGGAGGAGATTAGAAGCGCTATCTCTACCAGTAACTCATGCAATATTTAGCCTTACTTCCCTAAGCCTGGACCACAGGGTGTCTGGGGAATCCCTGGAAAATTTTGTGTTCCCCAAAATCAAGGATCCTCCACTAGTCCCCTCTATGTGGTCTCAGACTACAAATCTCTAGTCCCAAATTTGTACACTGGTCATCTCTGAAAGTTCAGTCCTATCTTGAACCCACTGAAGACCTGATAAATTTCTACCTCTTGCACCTCCCTCAACCTGAAACTCTAGCCATTGGCTGGGTTCCTGATTCAGTCCAGTGGATTTCCCTGGAAGAAATATGCTGCCCTTCACCCACTACTGACCAAAATCTCCTCTTGCATTTCTTTCACCCACTGAATGAGACTTTAAAATTTCATTTTATTAACCATTTAGTAAGCATCATCTCCTGGGTCAAGCATGCAAGAACACAGAAAAAAATAAACTAAACTTATTCTTAAGGAACTTTCAGAGTCGTGAGACAAACAGTTAATGAAAAAAAAGCATTATAAATGGAAGTATGACGAAATATAAGATGGAAACAGAAAGAAATATTTAACAAACCAGCCCTGAGGGGTATGTGCATATATGCATGTGTGTGCTCCTGCACGTGAATATGTAAATACTCATAAATAGCTCTCTCTTACAATTGAATTCTAAATAATCTCCATGTTTTAAGTTGTATCTAGGTTCACGTATTTGTACATGTCTTTATTGGGGAGTGAGGGAGACAGAATGGGGAGAACAAGGAAATGATTATACTATTGTAGATACTTTATGCTATTATTCTCCACAATGGAAGTCTTTAAACATAAAAAATTGAAAGTAGTTTAGATGGATGAAACCAATAGCAACACATCAAAAAAGTGGGAAAGTCAAGAAGCTGAAATGCAAGGCACCAGTGCAGTAATCCAGGCTTGGGTAGTGAACATTCTGGTTTTCTACAACCCATGGGCTATGCCTTTGAGTCTCCTTTGCTGGGTACTCTTCATTTTTTTGACGCTTCGATTTTGGAGTGCCCCAGATTTGCAGTCTTAAATCTCTTCTGTTCTCTGTCTACACTTATGCCTTTATGCCATGACTTTAAATGCCCTATATATATTAATGATTCCCAACTACATACTCAACATTTTCACTTGCATGTTTAGACTCACATGTAGCCAGATGAAAAGCTGACATTTTGGTATTACTCCAAAACTTGCATCTTCTCCGTTCATATTCAGTGGCTTAAGGTCAGTCTTGACTCTTCTTTTTCACACTCTTTGTCAACAAATTGGCTCTTTTTCAAGATTTGACCACTTTAGCTACTTCTCCTAATATGCTAGTACAAGCTCCCATCAGCCTTTCACTTTCCTCACCTCTCCAACTCTCCCTTCCCCACACACATATTGTCTGTTTTCTATATAGTAGGCAGAGTAATCCTTTAAAAAAAGGAAATCAAAGGGGCTGGCTGGGTTGCATAGTGGTTGAGTTCACATGCGCTGATTCAGTGGCCCAGGGTTCACAAGTTCGGATCCCAGGTGCGGACCTACACACCACTCATCAAGCCATGCTGTGGCAGCATCCCACATACAAAATAGAGGAAGATTGGCACAGATGTTAGCTCAGGGCCAATCTTCCTCACCCAAACAAAATAAATAAAAATTAAAAAGGAAATCAAATCATGCCTTTGCCTTGCTCAAATTCTTCATGGATTATCTATTCCAATAAAATCCAAGACTTATCATGGTCCTCAACAGGGTCCTGCATAAGCTGTCCCCTGTTATCTCTCCATCCTCATCTCCACCCCCTTTCCGTCACCTAGTTTATACCCAAAGTACTCAATTCAATTCAATGTATGCTACTGCTTGTGAACTATGGAGGATACAAATCTGAATTGAAATATGAATATTTCATATTGAATATTTCAATATGAAAGCTCCCTGCTTTCAAATAACTGACAATCTAGTTGAGGAGATGAAATATTTTAGAGCCTGATCATATTTTCAAGATCATCTAGTTCAATCCTTTCAATCCAGAGAGGTGAAATGACTTTCTTGAGGTTGCACATCAGGACAGGAAGTCACATTCTTATCTTTTTACCCAATTCTCTTTCCACTGTGTTATATTTGTTCTCTGCATTACATATTTCTGCCACACAGATCTCTGTATAGTTCCTAGAACATACAAAACACATTCTTTCCTAGGGCTTCTATGATGGTTCTTCTTCTTTCTAGATGACTCTTACTCCAGATAGCCGTCTGCTCACTCTCACTTCACTGAGGTTTCTTCTCAAATATCACCTACTCCAAGTGGCCAATAAAGTAGCAGCTCTCCCAATACCATGTATCTACTTACCCTGCTCTATTTTTCTTCATATCACTCATCATTCCTTGATATTATATATCCATCTGTTTATTAATTTGCTTATTGTCCATCTTCTCTTCCTGGAGAGTAAGTTCTATAAGGATAGAGAAATTGTCTGATTGTTCGCTATATTTGTTGAATGAAGGCCTGGATGAGTGAGCTCATGTGTTGATCAGTGAATGAATGAACAGATGGATAGACATGAGAAGGAAGTGTAAGAAATATAAGAAAAGGATGAGATAGAAGTGAGGGGGAACATTATAAAGGGATACTTTATAATCCCTTCTGAGAGGATGGAAGAGTCCAAAGGTGAAGGAGAAATTAAAGAGATGTTGAGTCTCAGGCACTAGGAGAATAGTACTTCTAAGAAATTGAGGAGTTAAGAAACAGAAATAAATGCTAGACAGGGAAGTTCAAAAGTTATTAGAGAAGCAGTGGTATTGAAGGCTGGGATTTAAGATTTCAGACTGGGAGAGCAAAAGGAGAGAAGAACAAAAGGTCAAAGATTAAGCCTTGGGGTCCACCCATGCCTGGGGTTGGGAGAAAGAGGCAGGGCTCCCTCTCCTCTTCTCTTAGTTGGTATCTTGGGTCTGGGGAATGTACCTGACTATAGGTGAGTTAGTTGGTGGACCAGGGATGACAAAGGAAGCTCAGTGAGAGGGACACAGAAAGGCTAAGGTGGTGGGGAAAACTCAGGGAGTAAATGTAAAGGGCCATTGTCTCTGTGTTGAGTACCATAGGACCATGAAGTAAGGAAAGGACTTGTTTGGGGCCCCAGAATGAATTATCACATAGGGCACAAGATAGAGCAGAATGGAGAGTCCAGAGGTGAACATCAAGTTCAGTCTATTTCTAAGAAAGGGCATCATTCATTCATTCATTTCCCAAATTTCAGGCAGGAGGGAGTATACTGAAATTTGTGAAGAAGATAGGTCTCCTGCCTTCAAGGATTTCCCAGTCTGTGAATGCAAGAAAAACAGAAGAGAGGAATATGAGTGAAAGGAAGTAGAGAAGTTGAGGAGTTGAGTGGGGAGAAGGAATAGAGCTAAGGAAGTCAAGCTCATGAGTAAGTGGTGAAGTAAGTAAGTGATAAGATGGCATCAGAAAGTGGACGGAAGGAGCCAAAGAAGAGCAGCCTAAAGTTTTAAGGACAATAATGATGATAACAGCAATTATATTTTACAGAACTCTCAGTTCCCTTATGTCTACTTAACTTTTCCACCTGCCATCATGTCTCATTCATTCCTCATGTTGTATGTGGTATATGATATTCCTGCTTTATTTATGCATGAGGAAACAGAGGCTCAGAGAAGCAAAGGACTTGCCTAAAGTTTCATAGTCCCCAAGCCAACCCTAAGTTGAGAGTGAGCTATTTCACTGCAGCGTCGTGCAACAAATCCACAAAGTCCTCTGCCAACATCATTTTATTTCCTAATAAACCATACCCAGATTTTATTGGCCTATTTCAAGGATGTCCTTACAAAATCTTTCCAACAATTTTTGTGTTTTTTTTTTCCTGGAATTTTATCCAGAAAAAAGAACATGGTGCAATAATCCACTTCTAAAGCTAACATCAGCCTCCTTTGTGCCTAGAATCTGAATTTCATCAAATGTATCTCTTGAACTCATGCCTTATTAGTTAATAATTAAAGTTCCCACCACATAACCTCCATGGATGTTTTTGTTTGTATTACCCAATAATTGATGTCCAGGGACAAAAATTCTTCCAAACAAGGCTTAGAAGTGTGTGTGCTCTTCTCTCCAGGAACAAAATGGTCCTTTGGGAAAATTAGCACCACAATGGCTGTTAAAGATAATCCAGTCCATGTTCCTCAATTATAGACTGAATCTAAGATACCAAAGAATTTAGTGCTTTGCTCAAGGTTCTAGAGCTGTCAGAGCATTTTATTAAATCCACGTTAGTCGGTTTGCATTTTTATTGGCATCTATATGCCCTGTGTGTAAAATCATTAATTATAATTGATCAGGTATTACCTAGTTTAGCGCCCTCATTTTATAAATGAGGAAACAGAGGCACAGAGCAGCTACGTGATGAGTCTGATTTCACGTGGAAAATCAGTAAAAGAGCTGAAATCCGGGTCTCCCACTTCCCTATTTGTAGATTTTGCATAGGATAGTGCTTCTCTAAATATAGTCCACGGACACCTTCATGTGTTAAAGAAAATCTGCTTCCGCTCTGCCTTACTAAATCATGATATCTGGTGGTAACTCAGGAATCTGAAAGCTTCTGCCTGAGGACCTTCCGAGTCCTGACATGGTCATTATTTTCATGCAGGTTTGAGTGTCTCATACTAAGACAAGGCAACTTTTACCTTTCCCCCATATCTTAGACCTTTATGGGGAAAGCAACCAAAGACCCGTTGTAACTTTCATCAGATTTCCATCCCTTGTCGTTTTTCTCGCATCAGTACCTTCCATTAAACAAGTCCTTTCTTCTATCTTGAAAGTCCTTTCCTGTGCCAAGAGAAGCAGTTATAGGTGGACAACACTTGCTCCTCACTTCTTCTGCCTCCTGGTTACTGTCGTGGTTCCTTCTCCACTCTGGTTTCACACTCAGTTTTCTCTCATCATGTCATATCTGATCAGCTCACTGTAGGAACTCCGTAGGTATTCCCTCTTTCTACTGTGCCTACTCTGGATATTCACAGAGGCAATTGGAAAGAGATGGTGGATTTGAGTAAAGGGGAGCATTCTCTCAGCATTTCCAAATGTGATAGGCAAGGCATTGAACCCACTTACCCTGTGTCAGTGAGATTATAAATCTAGGCTAGAGGCCAGTTCTCCATATTTTCAGATCACTGTCCATTTCTTGAAACAACGCTGCCTGTATTGGTTAATAAAAACTGTAGTTACCATTTGTTGAGTATTTACTGTGTTTTAGTTATTGTGCCTAGTGCTTTATTCACATTACCCTAATTTCATTACCATGACAGTCTTATAAGATAATTATTATTATTCCCATTTCATAGACCAGGAAACTCAGAAATTAAGTGCCTTGCCAAAGGTCATACCACCGATGGTAGAGCCTGTATTTGGATTCAGAGTCAACTGTGCCTACATTCTTAATTATCGCATTTCAGAAGTACTGACTGAAAGTAAGAATAAAAGAGCTACTCATTGCAGGTCAAACTGTACCAAAAGATCATAGGTCAAGGTTAACTTGAGAGCCACATGCCAGACACTGGTCTAAGTATTTTTACACATACTAAGGAACATAATTCTCCAAGCAAACCATGAGCTAGGTACTAGTATCAACACCCTCACTTTATAGATGAGGAAGTAGAGGCAGAGGGGCTAAGTATTTGCCCCAGATCACACAGCTAGTAGATGATAGAGCCAGGACTCAAACCCTGACAGTCTGTTTAAAGACTGATTCCTAATCACGAATCAATATTCTCTCTCAAACCCATTTGTTCATCTTCAAACATTTTAACAGATTTCAACACCATTTTGTAAAGAAAGTATATAAAAATATGATTCTTTTTTCCATCTCAAAACAAGAAGGTAGACCTAATTTATTTTCAAATTATTATATTCTGTCAGTTTTAAAGGATACTTATAAAATTTAGTAAATAATGATAAGAAAGTGTTGTGAGATATCACCAAGTAACACCAGGAGTTCACAGAACCTTGAATTTTACTCCAAATGAACCAACATAACATACATATTGCTTTTACTGATAGTTGCTTCACATGAAAAGGAAATTCCATTTTGAGTAGCCACACATACACCTATGTATGAAATTTCTCTGGTAACTATTTGACAAATCAGTAGCACAAAGAAAAATGGTAATTACTGATATCCAACCAATTTAGCCACATTGTATTTTGTGTATATTCAAAATGCAAGGATATTATACACTATGGGGAGATTCTTCCCTAATAGGTAATCCAGGATACTTCTTAAATGCACACTTTAATCTCCGTTCCAGAGTACAGAGAAATATCTAACATGGCATGAGAATCTCTATCCTGTCTCATTCAAAAATGAAATGTCAGACCATACCATTTTCTGTATATTGGCAAAATTTTCTCCTTGACCAAACTTTGGTCAGGCTCTTCTGAGCTCTCTCTTTTTTTTTTGAGGAAGATTAGCCTTGAGCTAAGGTCCGTTGCCAATCCTCCTCTTTTTGCTGAGGAAGATTGGCCCTGGGCCAACATCCATGCCCATCTTCCTCTACTTTATATGGGACGCCGCCACGGCATGGCTGACAAGTGGTGCATCAGTCCGCAGCGGGATCCGAGCCTGCGGACCCCGGGCCGCCGAAGCAGAGCACATGAACTTAACGCTATGCCACCGGGCCAGCCCCTCTGAGCTCTCTTTTTGACTAGGCCCTACCTTGGGCTCCCATGTCCTTCCTTGTAGAGTCCAGTTCTAACAAGAATCCTGCTAAGTCATTTTAACCAGAATCCCCACACTTGATATCTGATCACCTTCAATATCTGATCAGTTGCTTGTCCTCCACCATCCCCCAGATGATGTCTGATCACCCCCACCTGCCTTCAGCAAGAATGTCCTTAGATAGATTTAGCCAGAACGCCCCTTACCCCTGATGTTTCCTCTTAGTAATTTTCCATCCACTGACCCCTCCCCCTGTCCTTCTCCTTGGCTATTAATTTTCCTTGTTGTATTTGGAGTTAAGCCTAACCTCTCTCCCCTACTACAAAACCCCACTTTAGTAGTTCCCTTGAATAAAGTCTTCTTTACCATTCTTTTAACAAGTGACATGAATAACTTTTTCTTTAACAATACAATTTCTATAAATGGTCTATCTGTGGTCTCCTTTGTTTTTCTAAAATTGATAGGGTAAAACTCAAAGTCACCCCAATCCCAAATTACAAATACAAAGTAAAGATAAAGTCCATTTATGGGCAAACCCACCATTCAGTGTTACTACTAATAAACCACAGTGAAAGGACAGTTCAAACAAGGAAATTCTGCAAAGTTCATGCTGGTCAAGAATTGATGAGCTAGTGGTTTTAAAATATACATGCGCTAAAAATTGAGTTCCCATCTTCACCACAGTGAGATAAAGCTCCAGAGTTTATGTGGCCTGGACTGCCAGAGAGTGGAGTGAAGCTCAGGAATCCACCACGTTTTAGAATCCAAAGGAAAAAAAGTGGAATCATTCCTTCTTCAGCTCCACTTTCAATCTCCTCAGATGGATCATGAGAATAGTGATAATTCTAATGGATCATTGCATAACTCTTAAGGTTGTATTGGATGTACGATAACGAGAGAGAGGCAGTGTTTATTGGTTGACTGTGCCCTGGAATCTTTCCAATGCTGGTCTCTGGCAAGGTGACCAGACACCATGACCCAAGCCAAGTGGATGATTATGTCAGCCAGTTAATAAATACATACTGAGACTCCAGGCAGGATAAAGCAGCCAGGATAACTACTGTTGGCACATTTTCGCCTCACTAAGCTTTGATCACCTTAGGTCAGCACACCAGACAATGATTCTCTCTTGAGACCACTTAACTGACCACTTAACTGATTACCACCACTCCATGTGCCAGGTACCTGTTGTCCTATAGACTTCATCAACCATTGTGGCACTTCCCTTCCTCCACGCCCTCCCTGCCAGCCTATATTTCCCCAACCTCATTCTTTCAGTACTACCTCTTGGAAACACTAACTGATTGTTTCACTGTTTTTTCCCCTATTGAATAATACACTATTGGTGACCAGGTCAACACTTTCACATCTACATGGCCGAGCACACATGTTTTAGAGTCAGACTACCCACATTCACAGACTTAACTCTGTGATTTACCACTGTCCACCCGCAACCTTGGGCAAGTTGCTTAATCTCTCTAACTTCAGTTTCTCATCTTCAAAATAGAGAAAATAACAACTGCATTTTAGGTTTGTTGTGTAAATGAGATAATAATGCACATAAGGATTTAGCAGAGTGCCTGGCATATGGTGAATGCTCAATAATTAATGAGACCCCAATTCACATATCTGGCTCTGTTCTATGGCTTCAGATGTGTCATTTAACTCTTTTGTGTGTGTGTGTGTATGTGTGGACATATATTTTTAATTCTCTTGAGTAAATACCTGGGAGTGGAATTGTTGAATCTAATGGTAATTATATTCTTACTTTTATAGGAAACTAACAAACTAGTTTCAACATGGTTGTACCATTTTATAATCCTACCACTTGATATTGTCAGTCTTTATAAATTTAGTCATTCTCAGTGTGTGTAACAGCATCTCATTGTGGTCTTAATCTGCATTTCCTCAAAGACTAATAATATTGAGCACCTTTTCTGGTGCCTATTGGCCATTTGTATCTTTTTTTCCCCTTTGCCCATATTTTTCGGTTGCTTCTTATCTTGACAATGAGTTATTAAAAAGTTTCTTATATACCCTGTATACAAGTCCTTTGTACTGCAAATATTTTCTCCCAATCTAGGGGTATCATTTAACTCCTACAACAATTATTTGTGTTATCTTTATCATCCCCATTTTGCAACGAGGACACTGAGGCACTGAACGGTGTATACCATGCCTAAGATCCTGAAGCCAGGAGTGGCAGAATCAGGATTTGAAGCCATGCTGTCTGGCTCCAGAATCTGTGCTCTTAACCCTCATTCTGTACTACCTTGAAACAAAGTCCAATCTGGTAATCATGTGGGAATATTACGTGCAACTTTCTCAGGACTTAGGTGCCAATAACACTACCACGATTTGCATTGGAAAATTATGCCACTGTAATTACTATTTATCACTTACACTTGAGGTGGAAACTGATAGGCCTAATTTCTAATAGCAGCTGAAGTCCAATGGAAGCTATGCTTGAGGTCAGCAGTGCAAAAATTCTCCCCATCCTTGTCCCTTGCTCCATTTTAGTTCATCATTCAACAGTTTATGGGAATGTGCCCTGAGCTATATAGAATAACCATCTATTGGGATAGCACCTGCCTGAACTATAACATTTAAGTAAAGGCAAATGGAAGACACATTTTTATAAAGAATGGTTGGATAGATATTCACACCCTGCTTCATAATAGAATGACGAATCCCAGGAGGGAAACAAACATGACGGCCTGGTCCCTAGAACATCAAGCCAGACCATCTCAGCTTCTGAAACAATGTTCCCCCTGATGTTTGGTGAGATGTCTCAGTTCTTGAGGCAAAATGGACCCCCATAAAGAAATAAGCAGGATGCTCTTCACAACCTAAGGCATGTTAGGGCCTTCGACCAAAAGTTACTCCAAATCATCCACCTACAGCACCCAAGGGGAAAACCAATCCCTTTCCCCTACATTATCCTTTCTGACTCCAGGCTTCCAAAGTGTTGAAAAAAAGATAGGGACCCCCAAGGAGCGAAAACTATCTGAATAATTTTTGGAGACAAAGATTGAAAATAGGAAAGCAGTTTCAAAAAGGGAAAGAAAAACAGCTTTTAAAGCATAGAACTGTCACCATGAGTCTTCCAGGGAAATACTCAGAAACCCTGCCGAAAAACTGACTTTCTCGTACAAGCGATTAGATAATAAGCCTCCTTTAAGAAGCACAGAATAGTTAAATTCATCACCATAATTTAATTGTACAGGTTATTAAAGAGCAGTTCGCCTCCCCTCTTTCTCCGGCGCTGCTTTTGTGTATTAAACTCAGACTAATCAAATTGGGGATTCCAAGAGTACTGTATTAGTCATCCCCATCCCTTTTAATTTGCTTAATGGCCTCCTCTGTGTGTGTGTGTCTGTGTGTGTGTGGGTGTGTGTGGGTGGGAGAGCGTGTTCTGACTGGCTGTACATCGCTTAGCCTAACCACGACACGTAAATAAAGAATGGATAGAGAAACTTTTGCAGAAAAGAATAAAATGTGCTTCCATTCTAAGTCACATTTGATGTTTGAGTAATTCATGGGACATGTACTGCAAGCAACGGTGTTTATTATTTCTGCTTAGCGGTCTGCAGACGCAGGAGAAGAGAGAGGGTGAAGAAAGGAAGGAAGAAAGAAAAGGAGTCTGAATTTACACTCACCCCTTCAAAAGCCCTTTTGTACTCAGCCAACTTCTCTCGCTGAAGACGCAGTATTTGCCAAAAAGTCGCCTGCAAGAAAGCACACAACACAACAAAAGTATAAAACAGCCCATCAAAGGACTCCTTTTCTGTCCACCCGCACCTTCTTTTAATAATTTTTCTTTTATGTGAAAGACATATTTTTAGAAAGTGGCACTTAGTGGCCAACAATGCTGACTGGGGTTAGAAAATATTCACCTCATTAGGGAAGTTTTGAGCTTGATTTGGCTGTTTGGGTCAATTGTCTTTTCACCTGGCTCAGGCCACCAAGTCAACGTGCACTAAGAATAGGGGTTATTTAGCATGTAGAACCCGTCGGAGAGCAAGCCTCTCTGAGCGGTGGTCTGAGGGGATTGAGAATGGCTGTCTTGTTTGGGTCGTTGTTTTTAGCTGCTCTTATACATTCAGACTTTCTGTCCATTCAGCCAGAGAAGCCACGTGTCCAAAACCTGAAAAGGACTAGTGCTTTAAGAGCAACTTCGTTAAACTTGCCTTTTCATATATAGGACTTTTCATGTGGACAGTTTAGGGAATTTTCTAGCCAATTTGGGGGATTTTCTCCAATATGAATGTTTTTAAATGTTTATGTTTTTGCACGGGTGCAAAAACACCAGCGTAGATTGTAGGGTGTGTGGGAGGGTAGGGAAGGAGAAGAAAGTAGAAATAAACAAAGAGTGATCAGTAACTTCTTCCATCACGGGCTGTGTGGACACCTGCTGAAAAGTCACAAGTCCAGTGAAATGACTGGTTGAATGTTTTGGTCTCCGTGATGCCAACTGGCTGACTTTTCCAATGAACTGACCAGTTGTTTTGGCATCTTTCAGGAACAAGTCTGGTTCAATCTGAATTATTTAGAAGTAATTATCCCATTGGTGGATTATCAAGGCCTGTGCTTTCTTTCTATTTCCTTCCTGGGCACCTGCTTTTTTTGTCCATTTTAATACTAATTAATACCCCCAACCTTGGGAAGGCTAGTTCAGTTTACTTCAACAAATATTTTATTGAACATTTGTTCTGTGCCAAGCGCTCCACTAGCTTCTGGAGATAGAAAGATAAAAAGAGGTGTTTGCTGCCATCAACAAGTTTGGGATTTAATGAGACAGACATGGTTTCAAAGCAATGTCACAAAAAGAAATCCAGAGGGCTTGGTTTAGCTCAGACTGGGCTGAGCTTTAAAGGATATGAAGTAAAAAACCAGTAAGCAAAGAATGAGGAAGGAATTCTAGGAAGAAGGAACCACATAGGAAAGGCAAAGAAGCATAAAATAGTGAGATTAGCAGTTCAGCAGAACTGGAGCATAAAATGTGAGGACTGGAAAACAGATGATGGGGTAGAGAAACAGAATAGGGGACCAAACGTTGGAGGGTCTAGCCACCCTTTTAAAGCCTCAGTACTTCATTTCAAGGGCATCAGGGAGCCACTGAAAGGTTAAGCAGGGGTGGGAGGGGATCTGATCTGAATTCAGATCTTCGTGTAAATGGATTTGAAGAGTGGAGATGGGAGACTGGTTAGTAGACTATTACAATTATTCAAGGAAGAAATAATGACATTCAGAATGAGGGATTTGATAGATGGGTTGTGGAAGAAGATTCATGTTTGTAAAGTGTATGGCAGGTAAAATTAGCAGGATTGGGGAGAAGGGAGAAGCTAGGATAAGTCCCAGATTTTTGGCTTAGACAGGTGGCAGTGCTGTTGACTAAGAGAGGACCCTCAGGAAGGATGGTTGGAAGGTGGAGGAGGGGAGATGAAGTGATTAGGGGGCATGTTGAGTTCTGGTGCCCACTAGCGCAGTGGGTGGAGGGCAGTCAGTCACAGACACCGTGAGCTTCCAAAAGTCTTTGATTTAAACCACGTATTCCCAATAAGGCCAACATCTCCCCCATGGGAGTGAAAATTTATTCATGGTTGGGGGTGGAGCAAAAACATTTAAATATTACAGAGGTTTGTATCCCTCCAAAGGGCCACAGTACATAAACATATTTATAGTATGTTTGTAGTATTAAAATTTCATGGCAGAAGGAGGATAAGGTGAGTGATGAGTAGAAAAAACAAAACTAAAAAAGCTCTTTGGGAGAGCAATAATGAGCCAGAGGTTGAGAAACACTGACTTAAACTATGGTTTTATTTTAGGGTGTTAAAAAAGTGAAAGGGAGTTGACTTCATTGGCTAAACGGAGCTTGGAGCAGGATTTGAATCTGGCTTGCTTATTGAAATGCAGATCCCAGGACTCCCACCTCCTATCATCCTGGTTCAGAATTCCATGGGAGTAGAGCCCAAGAAGCTGCTTTTAAAATAAACTGACTCATTGCTTCTTACTACCCTAACCAGTTAAAAAATACAGGGATCTGAGATTGGATTAGAAGGCAACATCCTAATGACATGAAATTGA
Organism: Tapirus indicus; assembly: GCA_031878705.1. Classification (NCBI taxonomy): domain Eukaryota; kingdom Metazoa; phylum Chordata; class Mammalia; order Perissodactyla; family Tapiridae; genus Tapirus; species Tapirus indicus. The sequence goes on along the minus strand of CM062920.1, from coordinate 125,012,049 downwards.
AAAGTAGTGTAAAACAATTAGCATCCTCTAAGTGGAACTTAGGGTTATGCATCTCACTTTCCAAACCTTAGAATGGGCAACGCGTCACTCTAGATAATAAGACAGAGGCGGAGAAAGCTCCGGCAATGTTGCTGTGGTTGTTTCAGCTGGAAACATCAGTGGCCTGTGTAAGTTGCAAAGAAGGAGTTAATCCACTGGTAGACGTTGGTCTTCATGGGGGCTCCAGCAAGATTAGTTCTACAAAAAGCATGAGACTGCCAGCATGATCTCCTTATTCATCCAGCAAACTCTACTCTGTCCCAGGCACTACCTAAACTCTGGAGTTTAGGCACAAGACCCATCAAAAGTTCATCAAGGCAATAGCATTTATGGAGATTACCTGAAAGATATGCAATTGATCAATTTATCTACCCCTCAATGAAACTTAATCATCATCTCTTGTAACCCTGCCCCTACTCTCATCCCACAGGGTAGAAGAGCGAAGACACATTGAGTAAAATGTTAAACTGACTTTGGGAAATGCCATAAGCTTGTACTGAACTTCCCTAGGAAGAAAGATCCTTCCCATCTTGTCACCATATCAGTCATAAGGATACTATTGAGTGTGTGCATTACATGGCCCAGCACACTCTTTTGATGGCTGTTTCTGCTAGGTAGTGAATAATAGAAGGGTTCCTCTCCTGTTATTTGTTTTAATCTCATGGGCCCTGAGAATTACATGACTGCTCTGTTTTCCCTCTTTATTTGGCTGCTAAAAAGCTAAAGCCAGACTTACTCACCACCAACAGCAAGTAGAAGGGGCCCAATACTAAGTATGTTTTTAATAGCTTTGTTCTTGCTTCCATTTTATGTCCTTAAAGAAAAAGTAAGCTGAGGCCCCCACATTTAGGGCTCTTTAAGGGAATTGTAAATGAGGTTAAGGCATTATGTTATCTGGAAGTTACCAGCTGAGCAGGGATTAGTTATCTGATCAACCCATCCTAGCTTAGGGCAAAGCTGCAAAGAAACAGATACTAAATAGGTAAATTTTAAAGAAAATGGCATGGGGAGGGGTAGAGTAGGAATGGTGAGGTCACAAGAACCATATTCTACTCAGTTCTACTTATGTTAGAGCATTATATTTATTGGTTAAGTGTTGCTTAAACTAAGCAATGTTTCTACTCTATTGGTTCAGGATGGGCACTTAACTCAAACAGATCCAGTGAGAAAAAAGGAGACATTTCCTAGAGTTTGAGGAGAGAGAATCTTCCTTTCTTTCACTTGGTTTGTTGTGAGGTTTGGAGCCACAGCAGCCACCCTGTTACCATGAGAGTTGTTAAATTCCTGGCATGCTGCTTGCTGCTTCTCTCCTCTGGTAAGACTATCCTGAATTTCCTTTGGAGATCCATCCCTCTCATCCATGTGTCTTGCGTGGGATCAATCTCATCGTCAGGTCCCAATAAGTTGAGTTGGGTTTTCTGTCACTTGCCAAAAAAGACTCCTAATTAATACACAGATCAAATGTTAGAGTAAGAAACGTAAGATAAAGACAAGTCTGGGGTTAATACACGAAATGCATCCACTTGCTTAACGTAGGTCACCAATTTGAGTCTGAGCTTTTTTAACAGCCGGTACAAAAAGAGAAATGTGAACAGTTGTTGCTCTAGACTGAATGTTTGTGTCCCTAAAAAGTTCATATGTTGACATCCTAATCCCCAGTGTGATAGTATTTGGAGGTTGGGCCTCCAGGAGGTGATTAGGTCATGAGTGGGGAGCCCTCATGAATGAGATTAGTGCTCTTATAAAATTAAAAGATGCCCCAGAGAGTTCCCTTTCCCCTTCCACCTGTGAGGACAAGCAAGAAGACAGATGTCTGTGAACTAGAAAGTGGGCTCTCAACAGATGCCAAATCTGCCAGCGCCTTGATCTTGGACTTCCCAGATTCCAGAACTATGAGAAATAAATTTCTGTTGTTTATAAGCCCCCCAGTCTATGGTATTCTGTTATAGCAGCCTGAACAGACTAAGAAAGTTGTTTTCAGGGTTCATAGTGTCTATAGATTGAAACAAGCCAGATGCTTAGATAAAGAGCAACTATTCCTAAAAATAAGAATCTGAGAGAAATTTCTCCCATGGGCCTTCATAAAGAGGACATTATTTAATGTGGGAAACAATATCCTCAATTTTATTCTTACCATAAATAAAATTAGTTTTGTCTGCCTGTTCATTATTTCATAATCTCTCTTAGTGTATGCTAAAGACATTATCACCAAATATAATTTAGTAAAAGTAACTCTACCAGGGTCTAAAACTACTGAGTCTGGAAATCACACTTTCTGTAGCCCTGGATTAACCCAGGGAAATGTTTCTGATTCTCTAGTGTAATGATTTCCTGTAGAGCCCTGGGAAGACCCCTGGAGCCCTCTCAGGGGCTTGAAACAATCAGGGACAAGTTAAATGACATCTGTGTCCCCCAGGACCACTTCAACTAGAGTCTCTGCTTGGATCTGTTTACATACTCCACTTTCCAAGAAAAAAGAGAAAATTTTACTAAAGAGTTTTTAACAAATGAACAAAATTCTTTCGAGAACCAGTGACCTAGAGAAACATATGATCTATCCATTCTTCAGAAAAGTCCCTACAAATGTTGGTTCTTTCTAAGATTTTTAAGTGTAGAGGGACAAAGGATTTGAGATCATGCACCTTGAAAATATCTAGAGGGTGTTTAGCATATGTCTAGTCAAAGAAGACACACGGGTTTTAACAGTTGAGTTTAACTGGAAAATCTAGGAAGAGTAAACTGCACATGCTTCACTCAGTTCTTCCATTTTTCCTCTTCAGAGAGGGCGCCCACAGGAAGTTCTTTGGTCTTACTGTGTTTGTCCTCCCCCTAACTCTAATGTGGGGAGCACTGCATATATCTGGTGGATAAATCTGTCTACTCTTGGGGTTCAAGCAGAAGAGTTAGTTGTTTCAAACTAAGCTACTTCCTTCACCTTAGCCTTCATCTGTGATAAAGGACAGATGGTGAAAACCCTGCCTTAACATGGTAAGTGGGGACCACATAATTCAGTCATAGGATGTGCAGTCAGCTAATTATGAGATTGATGGAATAACCAGATGAGCCTGAGTAGCTAGCTGGCCAACAGTTCTGGTGTTCCAATTTGTGACCTAAATCTACCCTGGCACCACCCCATTGAGGATGATTGATTCAAGATTTTGTGGCTGGTTGGGACTTCCAGCGTAGTGACTGCAACTCCAGACTCTCCCAGCTATTTAACCTGTTTGGTCATCCTGATCCAGGGATATTGGACCAGGAGAAGCCTGGGGATATGGATACCCACCCTTCACCTTCCCATTTTTCAAGATAGGGTTGCCTAAAGTTACCTCACTTGGCTTTGACCTTCCCTACCCTTTCCCCCTCTCCCTGCAACTTGAGAAAGGGGGCTGGACAGAGAACTGCCCCCAGCCTCTAGTCCTCCATGGACACAGGGCAAGGTGTTACAGAATTTTATTATAGTTCCCTTAGTTCTCCATTTCTTTACTTTCTCAATTTGGTTCAGAACCTAGGCAATGAAAAAGAATGATATTTATTGGGATCCTGCAAAGGCTACTAGGAAAATTTTGATTTTTAGTTGTAATTGAAGCCAAGCACTTTAAACTTATCAAAACTTGTGAAGACTTGAGCAGTTAAAGCTCATGATTACTTTAAAAAGAACTTCCTGTCCAGGTTAATTAGTTGGAAGCCTTGGCTCACTTATGTCCTCTCCTGAAACTGAAAAGGAAGTTTAACTTTTCAGATGGATCCCTTCCTGGGACAATGAAGGACACATAAATAAGAAATCACCGATAGCAATACTGCAGCACGGTGACAGGTTGAGTTTCATAAACATAAGAGCATAGAAATTCCCGTGCTAAGTAGTATGAGATAGTGACAAAAGGAAGGGAATGGTTGCTTAATATTAGTGGCTCTCAACCTTGGGGATTATAGCACAGATAAGTGTAGCCAAAAGTCTACTGAAAATTGAGATGTATTCCTAGGAAAGAGCACCCAACCTTTTAGGCCAGAGAATGGCAAAGGGGTCGAGGGGAAGAGCAGGAACTTATTTTTGGTAGACAGGACATATTGGGGGAAAAAGCCCAGCCTCAGGACCAGCTCGCCTTCATCCTAGAAGCTACAGCATCAGTGATGATGAAATCACTCTTTCAACTGGCAAAACCAGCCAGATGCACAAATCCAACTCCAACTTGAAGGCATGGCTTCAGCCTCCACCAGCTTAAATTCGTGCCCATATTCTTGGACCTTGGGGATACATAGAGGAAAGGGAATTAGCAGTTTGGAATACGTTAGGGTCCAATGGCCTTACTAATGTCCAGTGAGGTGGCTCTAAGGAGCGGCTGGGAGTCACTGCCCTGAGTGGCATACCACTGAAAAGGTTGTGGATAGACCCTAAAACTCTCAACTTCCTTAAATAATCCCATTATAAAACCATCAGTCCATGAACTCATCTAAACCCATTTTGATCTGGTCATTTTTGCAGTTTGTATCTGACAGATTTTCTATGCTGCCTCCTGCTAAGAGTTTTGTTTTTGTTTTTTTCCTTTTAACTATTCCAATGATCATGCCCCCTGAAAAAAGATTTCAACTTTAAAAACTTAGCTGAATTTGAATGGCATTTGTACATCCTTGCAGGTTGATTTCTCTTTTCTGTTTAAATAACCAGCACAATTTCCTTATGGATTCAATGGCCAAAACCAAAAAAACATGAAGTTAAAATGAAGGTAAATTTACCTCTTTACAGAGAAAACCATTTCTCTTTTCAGGTACTCAAAATGCTTTTTCAGGAAAGAATAGCACAAGATACCATCTCATCTCAGAACTGAATGAGACAGTATATTTCGTAAGGTATCTGAATCTAAACTACTTATGCAAACTAAGGTCAACATATTTCACAAGACACTAAAAAAGCACTAACCAAAAGGAAAAAATTTGATACATTTTGGTTACTTTAAAATTAAGAACTTCTGAGACATCATTAAGAGTAGAAGAAACTGTTTGTAATATTTATCTAATTTGTAATATTTTATACATCTAAAACATATAAAGATCTTATTTAATTCAATAAGAAAAAGAGAACTCAAAAGAAAAATGGACAAAAACAAGCTCCTTGGAAAAGAGGAAATCTAAATGGATAAAAATTATATGAAAAAGTGTACAAATTGATTAGACATCAAGGAAATGGAAGAGAAAACCACGATGAGATATGGTTACCCATCAGATGGCTGCATTAGAAACAAACAGCAAAAAAACCCACTAAGTGTTGATGAGAATGTGGAACAGTGGGAATGCAGATGCTGTGGGTGGAAAAGTAAGCTGTTTGGCATTGTCTAGGAAAGTTGAAAGTATGGACAGACCATATCCCACTCCTGGTTGTCTACCCTAAAGACACATAAACATGTGCACCAGAAGCCGTTTACAGTGATATTCAGAGCAGCTTTATGTGTATAGTCAAAGGTGGGAGACAGCCCAAATGTCTCTCTACAGTAGAGTGGATGAATAAATTGGGGTATAATAAAATAAAATACATTACTGTCAAGAAAATGAATGAATTGCAATCACAGGCAACAATGTGGGATCTTAAAAATATAATGTTGAGGGGCCGCCCGGTGGCGCAGCGGTTTAGTCCGCGCTTGGCAGCCCGGGGTTCGCTGGTTCGGATCCCGGGTGCCCGCCGACGCACTGCCTGTCAGCCATGCCGTGGCGGCGTCCCATATAAAGTGGAGGAAGATGGGCACGATGTTAGCCCAGGGCCAGTCTTCCTCAGCAAAAAGGGGAGGATTGGCGACGGATGTTAGCTCAGGGCTGGTCTTCCCCACACACACAAAAAAAATAATAATAATGTTGAGTAAAACCAACTAGATATTTAAAAAATACATGCGATGTACATTAATGTTAAAATTGAAAAGTTTATAAAGGAGGTAGTTACCATAACAGCTAGCATTGTGGATGCTGTGGTGCTTCGCAGGATGCCCTCTTCAGGGGCCCTGCACTGTTCTCAGCTACTGAGGATATTCTTGGTTGATGGCTCACAGCTGGGTCCTCATTGGGCGTTACCCTTGCCACCCGGAACTATGCACCCAAGGTCACACCCCCTCCCCAGGGGTTGGCTTGTGCCTAATGACTGGCTCATGTGGAAGTATGAAAGCCTAGCCCCACTTTCCTCAGTTCAGGACAATTCTGAAGGGCTAGTCCATCTCAGAGACATCTGTAGGATTGGCTATGGCCTTTGGGGCAACTGCATTGTGGACCAGCTTCTCCCACTGCTTATCTTGCCTTCCTGACTCTCTTACTGGGGCATGTCCCAAGAACATCCCCAGTGAAACTTCTGCCTGTAAATTTCCAACTTAGAGTCTGTTTGTAGGAAATTCTAAGAGAGCCTTTACCACTTATCTTTGAGAAAAAATGAGTGGGGAGAGCAGTTATTGGGAAGGGACACTTTAGGGCTTCTGGAATACCGGCAATGTCCTCTTTTTAGAACTGGGTGGTAGTTGTATGTGTATTCTCTCTATAATAATTCACTAAGTTGTACATTCATCTTTTTGGATCTTTTCTGTAAATGTTATATTTCACACACACACAAAAAGAATAAAAATGGCTTATTCCTCATGGATGGAGGAAAAAATTTATTTCTAATTTAAGTGAAGTATAATATTTGAAAGCCAGCCCTGGTGTCTGGTGGTTAAAATTCAGCACTTCCACCACCACACCCAGGTTCATTTCCCCATCAGGGAACCACACCACCTGTCTGTTGATTGGCACATTGTGTGGCTGCCTGTTGCTGTGATGCTGAAAGCTATGCCACCAGTATTTCAAATACCAGCAGAGTCACCTGTGGTGGACAGGTTCCAGCGAAGCTTCCAGACTAAGGTACATTAGGAAGAAGGACCTGACCACCCACTTCCAAAAAAATTGGTCATGAAAATCCAATGAATAACAGTGGAGCATCGTCTGATATAGCGCCAGAAGGTGAGAGGATGGCACAAAAAGACCACTCAGGGTTCTGCTCCGCTGTACACAGGGTCGCTAGGAGTCGGAATCCACTCAAGGGCACTAACAAAAACAAAATAATATTTGAAAAGAGTTTCTCCTGGATTCTTTGGTTTTTTCCCTTTTCCACAACTGTTATGCGGCTGTGACATGTATAACCCTCAGCCAGCCAAGTCGGAACTTCACATTCATCAGCGGTGTTTTGATGGTCCTGGAGCTTCCTCTGCACTGGAGCGTCTCTATCAGGCCTCTGTAGCCAAAATCGCTGCCTCACCGTGCCACTGAATGGAATTTGAGGCATCTGATTCCCTCACATTACATATGGGGCAGCCGAGGACTGCTAGACGGTGTATCGCTGTGCCTCCAAGCTGCGTCCTTCACGTGACACGCTTATCTTTCCCCACCCCACTAATGAGAAACTTAGCTCTGTGACATGCTTTGGTTAAGGAAATGTGAGCAAAGCAACACATGTCTCTCGGAAGTAGAGATTTTAAGAGTCGTTGCACAATTTGTCATTCTCCCTCTTCGCTCTGTATATCATAGGCAATGTCCCAGATAGAGGATGATCCATCCAGCTGGGTCCCAGCACGGAGCACAGCTGACCCATGATGGATGCTGTCATAGTCAGCTTGGGCTGCTACAATGAATAGACTGTGTGGCTTAAACAACAAACATTCACTTCTCACAGTTCTGGAGGCTGGGAAGTCCAAAATCAAGGTGCTGGAAGATTCAGTGTCTAATGAGAGATCTAGTCCTGGTTTGCAGATGGATGACTTCTGATTGTATCCTCACATGGCAGAGAGAGAGAGAGAGAGAAAGCTCTGGTCTCTTCATCCCCTTAAAAGGTCACCAATTCCATCACTGGGGGTTTCACCCTCAAGACCTCATCTAAACTTAATTACCTTCCATTGGGGATTAGGGCTTCAACATATGGATTTGGGGGGACACAAACATTCAGTCCATAGCAGACAGCAAATCATCCTTTGTTATCGTGAACTGCTGAAATTTTAGAGGTACTTGTTATCCAGACATAACCCAGACTATTCTGATTGACACAGAGTCCTAGCAAGGAATCCTGAAGTCCCAAGCACCCCATGAAAAAAATCTCATCAAATGTGCAGATTCTGGTGCCATATGCTTTCCAGAAGCCACAGTGCCTCCCTTCATTTATATGTTGAAATGCACACACACACACACACACACATATGCGGACATAATGAGCCATCGCTGATAAACAGACATCACATCTACGTTAACCTTTTCTAGATAAAAGAAAAAATAAAACCTAAGAGGAGACAAAAATGACAGCCATGGACTTGATCTTGCTTAAAAACGTCTCTGCTTTGAAGGGCTCATCATAGCCCCTTTGCAACCAAGCTGAGAAATTTTCGATTAAACCACATTTCTTGCTCCCACACCTGAAAATGGTTTGTGACTGTTGTATAAAGCCAGAGCCCGCCTTTTCATCTGAGTCTATCACTTAAAACAGTTCCTTGGCACAGCCAACACATCTTCTTGAATATCCTGTGTTCACCACCACCACCGCAACATAAAAAGGCTAAGGAAAGAGAAAGCGTTTAATCACTGGTACTCATAGGCAAGCTTAATAGAGAATGAAAGAGATGTTCATGGGCTTCTTTTCTAAGTTGCTTGGACTCCACGAGACAGCTGGCAAAAACTTGATCAAATCAAATCTTCAGAGACTGTGATTCTGCCACATCAGGTCCGAATGGAAAAGCTTTTGTTTCAGCCGAATCTAGGCCTTATCACCTCATTTTGTCACTCATATTTCCTCAGTCCACCCACAAATCCTCCAGGACTTATTGCAGATGTACCAAGCTTGCTGGAAATAATGGTACAAGCAAAGAGGCTAGTTGACTATCGACTGCAAGCTCTGGGTAATACCAATGGGAAATTATTTGCACAAAAGGTGCGCTGGGGTGACAAATGAAGAGAGGGCTGGCCCATTGAAGATGCTATGCCTTAGACAAAGCCAACACACTAATACCAAGCCACTAGCTTTATCTGATTACATTCTGGGGCCCGGGGCTCCCCACACCCTCGCTTCAGGCCACTCCACCCACCCACACTTTTGCGTGAAAGACACAGGTTGCTTTCTTTGGTGTGCAGTGTACCATGAAACGGTAATCTAGAGAATTACTACATTTGTATAAACCACAAAGTGTTTTTACGCCCCACAAAAAACAATTTTCAGATCTGCAATAAATTTGTTTTTATATTGTTGACTAAAGCAAAACATAACAGAGGAAAGCATTAAATTACGTCGAAGGGAATTAAGACTGATTTTTACCGAGAAAGAGTAATTTTTTGGCTTTATCTTAGACACGTTTTTCTTGGATTCTGGTCAGACTCAACTTAGGAAAACATTTGGAACAATAGCAATCCCATTCTTCACCCACGTTTTTGCAAAAGAAAATGTGTTTTTATTTTCCCACTTTAATCTTCGAGCAGGCCTATTTTGGGGTAACGTCTTGCATTCATTTTTGTTATTTTTACTCAGTGTGCGCTCACTCTAAGCAGGTGGCAATGCTGGATTCTGTGTGATGTAAAATGGGCTTAGTGTTCCTCATTAGAAAAGCCCTCAGCTCTTAAAGTGAGGAAGAATTAGCCTCATGGGCAAAGTTTCTCCCTTTTTCTAATCTCCTCATTTTCATAGAAACAAAGTGAAATTCTTTTTATCTGAGTCCCAACTGACTGTTAATGCTTCCCACTGATTTAGTCAATATGGACTATTCCTTTCATTTTCCTTTCCACAGTGTTTTTCCTCAAGTCTGGTAAAAAGCAGAGTAAAATGGATAAACGATGAAATTTGAGGTTTATTAATGCAAGTCCCTAATGTGGTTTGGGGGTGAGAAGTTATCGACAGAATGTGAAATGTCGATTTCAAAAGTGAACTTTCTTCAGAATGTACTCAACACATCTGTATTTTGTATAATGATGCAGCTTCAATAATCTGTAATAAGATATAGTCAAATAGGCAGGATGTTTACCTCACTCAGAAAAACATAAATTCCTTAAAATTTCAATAGTTTCCAATTCATTCATTCCACTGGGTGGAATGATACCCATTATATATGCATATATCCATTATATGTCTTAATTGTAACATGGTTTAGGAGACATTGCAGAGAATAAAACGGACTTTCACTTTGATGCTTAAAATATATATAATTCATTAGAAAACTGTGTATGTAAGCACCTTTCCAGCAAAGTTTCTTTCTCTGGTCTCCATCTGTTAGCTGATGTCACACAATCCTTAGGACATAAGATTAATAAAAGATGATTTGCAAGCCAATAAAATTCTACCGGTGCCATCCATTCTTAAAATGCCTCGAATCTGACTCATACTCACACAGCAGCCAGTACTGAGTCACAGATCGGGGACCATTTTTCAAAGGGGAGTTCTCAGAGGGCAATCTTTGGAGAAACTCTCATTCCGAAAATTACCTCCCCGCAGATTCGAGGGGCTCAACCTTTCTTTCGTCCCTGATGATCCCTTTGCGTCATTCTTCTTTGTCATTCATGGCCAGTCAACCCTGCGGGTCTGGCTCAGATCTTCAATTCAGTAACCACACTTCTCAGTGTGGGGTGGAAAGAAATGTTTTCTCTGTTTTTGATTTTTAGTTTTATCTTCCAAACAAATTCTTTCCCAATGAAATTAAATTTTGCATTTATCAAAGAATATCATGCACATAATTTAATGAGATAAATAGAACAAGTGTGTTTAAACAGAACCCAGCAGTCTCCTGACCCACTCTTAGCTGTTTCTTCCATATTTCTAAGCAACACGCTTCTGCTGCTATGTCAATCTTAGACATTTTCTATTGTCTTCCCAATTCAAAAGATGACAGTCTATCACTTTTATGTTCCTCCCGCCTAGCTTTCCTCTCCCATGATTCCAAATTATAGTTATTTCACAATTTTTGGTTAAATCAATATCAAATATTCACATTATTATCTCTAGGTAAATATTGTTCTTTGCCGAGTCAAATCGTGAACTATAATTATATTTTTCCCCTTGCCCAACTTCTACCGTGAGTCAACCATCTCATTTTCCATTTGCATAATTTTCTATATTTCTATATTTGTGATTCTTCCCAAACTCATCAGCTAAATTATAAATCCTTCCTCAATATTCTTTTCTACACAGTTAGAGACTTAGGTATTTTGCCACTTCCACTTCTCCTCACCTGGCAACTATTTCCTCTTTTAACCTGCAGAACATCATCCTGGGATTTCTAATTGCTGTTGCCTAAGAAATCCCTTTGCCTCTTTTATGTGCTCTATCCCATTTTGTGAGTTCCATGCTTCCTCTCTCATTGTTTATGTTCTCATCTTAGTGTAACTCACCCTCTAATCTTGAAGAAAGGTACACAAAAAGCTGTGTGTGTGTGTAGAGAGAGATTTTATTTATCTGAAAATGTCTAGCAAACTCATATGACATCCACTTAGAGGCTATGCCTCCCAGCCTTTCTTGCAAGTGGGGACATGCGATTAAGTTCTTGCCAATGGAATGCGAGTAGTGGCAATGGGTGAAAAGAATATTTCTTGCCTTTCACTCTCTTCTCTCCCATTGGCTGAAATGGTGCCGGTGGGTCAGCTTCAACCATTAAAAAGAACATCCTGGGGGAGGCAAAGGAACAAGGTAGAAGGAACCTGGGTCCCTTAGCAACCTTATGGGGCAAATTTTCCTCCCCGTCCTAGACTGCCCACTTAGCTCTGGAAGAGTTAATGAGACAGAAATTGAATTCTATCCTATTTGATAAAGAAATCAACTTCTATCTTGTTTGAGCTACATATTTCAGGGTCTCTTTGTTACAGCCCTAACTAATACAGATACTCTTCACCTTTCTGCTCGTTCAGGATGGATGATTCAATGATTGCCTGAAGAGTAGCAAAGGCTGAGTAAGCACAATACATGGCACCTGACTTGTTTTGTTTTGTTTTTGTTTTTAAATTTTTTATTGTGGAAACTTTTTTAAAAATGTAAAAATAAAGAAAATAACATAGTGAACCTCCATGTATTCATCATCTGGCTTGAACATACATCAACTCATGACCAATCTTGCTTCCATATATCCCTTACTTATCTTTCTTGACTCAGAATTATTTTGAAGCAAATCTGAAACATACCTTTTCATCTGTAAATATTTCAGTACGTCTCTAAAAATAACTCTTTGTTAATAGCTCTATTGAGGTATAATTTACATAGAATAAAATTCATCCATTTTTGGTATTCAGTTTCTTGACTTTTGACAGTTATATACAGTTGTGTAACCTCTACTACAATCAAGATACAGAACATTTCCATCACCCCCAAATGACCCTTTACACCCTGTGTAGACAATCTTTTCCTTCACCTTTTGGCCTCAACCAATTTGTTTTTCTGGTATTGTGTATCAATGGTATCATACAGTGTATAGTCTTTTGTGTTTGATTATTTTTCATTTCACACACTACTTTTGAGATTCACCCATGTGGTTGTGTGCATTGACAATTTAGTCTTTTTTTATTGCTGAAAAGTATTTTATAGTATAGATATACCAGAATTTATTTATTTATTCACCAGTTAATGGGCATTTGGAAAACTTGTTTCCAGGTTTTGGCTTTTATAAACAATGCTGCTATGAATATTTGCATACAGCCTTTGTATGGACATATACCTTCATTTCTCTTAGATAATGTTAAGAATGAGATTGCCAGGTTATAGAGAAAGAACATGTTTAATTTTATAAGAAAATTGTCAAACTCTTTACCAAAGTGACTGTAGCATTATGTATTCCTACCAGCAATGTACAACAGTTTAATTGTTCACTAACACTTGGTATTGTCAGTCTTTTTACTCTAAACATTCTAGTGAGTTTATAACGGTACCTTATTGTAGTTTTAATTTACTATTTTCCTGATGACTGAGCATCTTTTTATGTGCTTATTGACCATACATATTGACATACATATATGTGGATACATATCTTCTTTTGTGAAGTGTCTGTTCAAATCTTCTGCCTATTTTTTATTGGGGTATTTGTCTTTTTATTATTTGTTTTAACCAGTAATTTATATATTTTGGATATAAGCTATAGCAGCCAGCCTCTAAGATGGCCTCCCTGCTTCCTGGAATTCATAACCTCAAGTAATCCCCTCCCACATCGCATCAGGGTTGGTCTGTGAGAACAATAGCATATAGCAGAAGTGATGGTATATGCATTAGTCAGCTCTGGCTGCCATAACAAAATCCATAGACTAGGTGGCTTATCAACAACAGAAATTTATTTTCTCACAGTTCTAGAGGCTAGAAGTCCAAGATCAGGATGCCAGCATGGTCAGGTTCTGATGAGTGTTTTTTTCCTGGCTTGTAGGTGGTTACCTTCTCACCTTGTGTAAACATGGCCTTTCCTTGGTGCATAAGTGGAGAGAGAGAGAGTTCTCTCTTTCTTCCTGTTCTCATAAGGCCACCAGTTCTATTACATTAGGACCCCTCCCTTATGACATCATTTAACTTTAATTATCTCCTAAAATCCTTATCTCTAAATGCAGTCACATTGGGAGTTAGAGTTTCAACATATGAGTTTGAGGTGGTGACACAATTCAGTCCATGGCAGCATGTCACTACTAAGATTAAGTTATGAAAACTGGCTTCCCTCTTAGGTTTTCTCTCTCTCAGATTACTTTCTCTAAGAGAAGCCAGCTACCAGGCAGCCTGTGAAGATGCCCATGTGCTGAGGAATGGAGATCTCCAGCCAACAGCCAGTGACAAACTGAGACCTGCCGTTAGGTGTGTGAATGAGCTGTGAAGTCAATTCTCTAGTCTGGAGATGACCACAGTCCTGATGACAGCTTAACTGCAGTCTTGTGAAAAGTCCCTGAGCCAGCACAACTCAACTAAGGCATTCCTAGATTCCCAAACCTCAGAAACAGTGTGAGATAATAAACGGTTGTTGTTTTAAGCTGCTAAGTTCTGGGGACAATTTGCTACACAATCATAGATAGATAACTAATGCACCAGCCCTTTGTCAAATATACAGTCTGCAAATATTTTTCTCAGCCTGTGGCTTGCCTCTCCACATTGTTGAATGTGTCCCTCAGTAGTTCTTTTAAGTTGGCCAAGTAGATTCAGGTTCAATTTGGGGAGAGGACAAGACTATTTCATGGGTGTGTTGCCTTTTTGCTTTCTTAACTGTGTCTTTTGAAGAGTATTTTTTTTTAATTTATAAAGTACATGTTTTTTTGTTTGTTTTCCTTCATCAGGTGTACTTTTTATGTCCTGGTTAAGAAATTTTGCCTATTGGCCAGTGTCACAAACATTTTTCTCCCATGTTTTCTTCTAGAAGTTTAATAGTTTTAGCTCTTACAATTAAGCACTTGATTCATTTTGAAATAAATTTTGTGCATGGTATGAGGTAAGGATTAACATTTATCTTTTTTTTTTTTTCTGTACAGGTAACCATTTGTTACTTTTTCTTCATGAATTCCTTGGAAACTTTGACCATATGGTGCGCATCTAGTTCTGGACTCTCTATCGTGTTCCCCTTTTCTATGTGTCTCACCTTATGCCAATACCACGCTGTCTTGATTACTCTAGCTTTATCGTAAGCCTTAAAATCAGGTAGTATAAGCCCTCCAAACTTGTTGTGCTCTTTCAAAATTGTTTTGGCTGTTTTAAATACTTTGCTTTTCTTTTACATTTTAGAATTGGCCTGTCAATTTATTTTTTTTAAAAAAACCATGCTAGGATTATAATTTGGATTGCATTTCATCTACAGATCAAGTTGAGGTGAATTGCCATCTTAATGATATTGAGTTTTCCAATCTATGAACACGGTGTAGCTCTCCATTTTTTAGGTCTTTAATTTCCCTTCGCAATGATTTATAGTTTTAAGAGCTTAGGTAAAAGAAAAGAGTATTTGACCTGATCCTTTTTGTAAACATAATTTTATTATCATTATTATCCAAATTTAATAATTACTCCTTAATATCATCAAATATCTGCCCACTGTTCATATTTTTTTGATTGCTTTATAAATATGCTTTTCTTTTTTTACAGTTTCTTTGTTCGACTTGGGACCTAAAGGTAGTCCATACAATGCAGTAGGTTGACAGATTTCTTTTTTAATTTTATGACTTTCCTTTATCTTTTTTTTGGTAATGTTTTTAAGGTTGTTGAGGAAACAAATTATCTGTTCTGCAATGTCTCAAATAGTCTGAGTTTTGCTGACTGCATCTCTCCTCATTGTTGAATGAGTCCCTCAGTCCTCTATAGTTCTTTTAAGGTGGTTGAGTAGATTCAAGTTCACTTTGGGGAGAGGACAAGGCTATCTCATCGATGTGCTGTGTACGTCCATCAGAAGGTACACGATGCCTGATTGTCTCTCTTTCTGTGATGTTAGCAGCCACCAACAATCATCACCTATACCATTAAATTATTAGGGGATAAGAAATGGTAAGGTGTTAATTCTATTATCCTGTCTTCATTTATTAGCTGGAATACTTCTATGTAGAAAAACACTTGCCCTTATCATCTATTTGGCTATCCAGAAGTACAGTTTGTATAGTTTGTGTAGACATCCTCCTAACTTTAATTGGCCCCAGATATGTTTGTAGGTTCTTTGGTAACCTACTGCTCTCTCTCTCTCTCTCTCTCTCTCTCTCTCTATATATATATATATATACTATATATATATATATATATATATATATATCCACACACACTCACATACATATATGTATAAGTATATATATATAATTAAGATAATCCATAATATTTTTAATGATGATATGATTAAGGTTATATAATAGTGAAAAGACTATGCACACTTTGTATGTTTTCACCAAATCTCAGGATAGGGTCACAATTTAAAATATTTAAAAATGAAAAAGATTTTTGGCCACCTCAAGGAGGTTTTGCTCAGATAACTGAAGTACACTTAGGCTTGCCATGTGCCAGATACTATGGTAAGTGCTTTACATAACAGATCTCGTTTATCCTCTGAACAATAGTACAGTGCTACTCTCATTCTCATTTTACGGAAGAGGAAACTGATGCACAGAGAATTACCTGCCAAAGCTCCAGTAAGTCGTGGAGCCGGGATTGGAACCCAGGAAGTCTAACTACAGAGCCCATTCAGGACTATTTTTGCTCACAATCACACAGAATTTTTTTAAAAAATCTATTTACGAAAGAGAAATTCAGTAATTTGCCCAAAATTGGCTAGTTAGATTCCGGAAGGGGTTGAATTCATTTGGGAACATGCATTTGTATGTCCAAAGGGAAGTTTGGATGTCAAAAGTGTATATGCTCTCACATGGCCTCAGTGTCAGTTAAAATGGAAGCCCTCATAGGAAGACTGGTCAGCACTTCTTCATCTCCCCTCGGTCTTCATGTGGTTGCACCATCTTTGTAGATTTCTCCAGGAGCTTTAACACACTAGAGTGAAAACTGAAAGTGAAGACTCAAATAGGAAAAATGTCAAGAGGAATCTAGGGAGCTGAGAAAAAACTTGCCAGAAAGTGTCAGATTGCTGCAGTTTGGCTGGTTCATTTTTGCCAATGGAATCCGAGTCCCACAGCTTTCCTTTGCCCCTAATGTGCATTAAACAGCTGAGTTTTCTCCCTTGAGATTGTGTCTGGAATTGTCAACAGGATTCTGGTCTAGTACCAGACCACAAAATTTCACGAGTCTCATTTTCCATGGGTTGATTTGCAACACATGAGGCAACAGAAAGTAGACCAGCTTATTTTTCAGTCCTGTCCATTTGCCATGATCAGATGAAAGGATGGTCATGACAACAATGACACACGGTAACTAACACTCATTAAGCACTTCCTTAACAGGGCTCGACACTGTTCTAAGCACCTTCTATATATCTCATTTAATACTCAGATAACTTAAGTTGCATAACTGGTAAATCATAATACTTGAACTTGGATCCACGCTGCTTGACCGAGGAGCCTGTACTCTGAAGAATTGCACCTGAGCTGCCATGACTGGATGCTTAGACTTTAAAATAGTAGTGCTCCCTGATATCACAGAACATGAAAAGAAAAATCACCTTGTATAATCTATTGATAGAAATCTGTGGTTTCTCCGTCTCTCTTTTCATCTTGTAGTGATGACTTTGGGACTATTGAAGATGCTTCATGAAGGCTTGTTGAATGATATCTAGCTTTGTGAGGGAAAAATCATGACATAAAACAGTGATCTAAACATCTCTCTTTCCGAAATACTGACACAGTTTCTACTGACTGGGTCCCGCTTCATTTCAGCACCAACAGCTCAGTTCCTCCCACACAAAGGTCTAGTTTACCTAGCAAGTAGAGTTCTATATTTAACAAATTAGCCATCAAGCTGTTACTCAAAAAATGTGCCCTGAGTATTAAGATTGCGGATGTAAAAATATACCAAAGTCAAGCCCACAGAAGAGCAGGCCCTCCTCAGGCAAGACATCTTAAGATGGAACGTCCCCACTGCCATTGTTTGTTGTATGGAACCAGCTGTTATCATAAAGGGAGATCACTGAAAATCCTGACAGACTTGCTCCCGCTGACTCTCATGAAGGGCTAATCCACTCTTTCCTTAAATCTCTTAAAGTCTGGCCAATGGGGAGAAGGAGTTCTTGTTCAAGCCACACACCCCCCCACTACCCTGAGCTTTCTGCTCATCTCTTCCAGATCAAATCTCACCAAAACTGTCAAAAAACTTTCCCTTCTCCATCAGGGGCTCCCCTATGTTCCCCTAGTATAGTAGTATAGTAGTATGCATCTACTATTCAAAGTAGTATAGTAGTATGCATCTGCTATTCAAAGTTCTTCTCAACCAAGAGTCTTCTGTACACACCAAAGTCAATACTCTGCAGCAGCAGTTCATTTGATTCAGTAAAATGATTCTCAGTAAAGATTTATTGCATCAAAGAGAAAGCATCAATCTTTCCCCAAAACAAAAGGAGAAATTTCAGTGAAGGGAACGGTGAAGGGGAAGGAAACTGGCCTTTGTTGAGCCCCTATTAGTGCCAAAACATTGTTCTAGAAGTTTTATTCTATTAATACTAAAACTTTTTTATCTTAATACTAACACCAATACTGATTTTAATGCTAAGAAATATTGACACTGGTCCTGATAATAATGTTGACACCAATATAGTGCAAATACTGATACAAACTGATATTAACACTCTCTACCAACACCAATACTAATGCAAATACAGATACTGATCCTGGTATTAATAAAATATTTCTCAGATTTATTCCTACATGGAGGGATCCCCACTAGAGCAACATTCCTGGTCTCTTACTCCATCCCTTACCTATTCCTCTCCATGGAGAAGATATGAGGAGCCTAATAGACGAGTAAGATCTACTGATCAATTAAAAGGCTGTAATCCCTGAAGATTTATTCTCTTTTCATGTCTCTCTGTCCAAGCACACCCACAAAAGGCAGTAACTCCTGATAAGAGTGGCTGCCCTGTAGAACCCAATATCCTTCAAGTCCTGCCTAAAGACCTGGATTTGAGGGCTGGTGGTGCAGAGAGCAAGCCGGCCCATTTGATGGCCTAGCTAAGTACCCCCACCAACCAAACTCTATCTACCACAAAGCCAATGTCTGGAGCAGGATAAAAATGCCCAGGCCCTGGAACACAGAGCTCGAAGGAGAAATGGAAATTAGGGTTTTCGAACATGTTGGATGGGAAAGAAAGAACTGGGACTGGAACTGTCTCCACTGAAAATTCCTGAATTTTGTAAAAAGACAAATATCTCAAAAGCCTCCCTCTGAGAGAGGAGGTAATAAAGAGAGTTTGTCCTTCCATGCCACCTGTTTTGGACTGAACTCTGTCCCACCAAATTCATATGTTGGAATCCTAATCCCCAGTACCTCAGAGTGTAACTGTATTTGGAGATAAGGTCTTTAAAGAGAGAATCAAGTTAAATGAGGTCATCAGTGAGGCCCCTAATCCAATGTGATTGGTGTCCTTAGAAGAAGAGGAAATTTGGACACAGACATGAATAAAAACAGAGGGAAGACCATGTGAAAGCGCAGGGAGAAGACAGTCACCTACATGCCAAGGACAGAAGTCTCAGAAGAACCCAACCCTGCCGACACCTTTGTCTCAGACTTCTAGCCTCCAGGACTGTGAGAAAATATATTTCTGTTGTTTAATTAAGGCACCTAGTTTGTGGTGCTTTGTTCTGGCAGCCCTAGCAAACTAATATACCACCAACCATACGAAAGTGGTACAAATGGTGTTGAATTAATCTCTTGATGGGAGAGTTCTCCCAATTGTGTTTAAATTCACAGATCTTGGGCTCTGGGTGTCAAGCACGGACTCACTGGCATCCTGGCAAAGAAATCAAGATAATTTTCTCCGTCTGCCTTTGATCTGAGCCTTTGCTATGGTCTTTTGCAACCCTAATATTGGATTCTAAAAATGTGATTTTTTTCCTGAGGTAACAGCTGCTCTTGCATTTGCACTAAAAAAAGAAAATCTACCCTCTGTTATTTCTAATTTCCCTCAGACGTGAACTTCTATTCCCCCAGGGGTGCAACAAAACCTCCTTAGTGGCTCTTCTGTCCAGATCACTATTGTCCAGAACCCAGTTGTCTCAGGTTAAATGTCATTTCCTCAAAGATGCCTACTCCAACCCCTAAAACGAGATTAGGCATATCTGTTAAACATTCTCATTGCACCCTTTATTTTCCTTCATGCACCTTATGATAATTGGAATTAAGTATTTATAATATGTGATTACTTTTTAAATATCTGTTACCTTCTAGGTAGACCGTACACTTCATGAAAGCATGTGCTGTGTCTATCTTCTTCCACTTGTATTCCCAGGACCTAGCCTAGTTCCCAGCACATAGTAGGCCCTCAAGGCATATTTGTTAAATGCATAAATAAACCAATCCTACCAGATAAAAACCATATATCTCTAATTTTCCTTTGGACCTGGTTGAACTCAAGGCTAACAAATTCTGGTAAGAGCAGAATGTTTGTGATATCTGACAAAAGAGCTGAGGGGTGATTTCATTTAGGGTAGGCAGATAACACACAGATGCCCAATTAAATTGCAATCTCAGATAAACAATGAATAATTTTTTAGTGTAAGTATGTCCCAAATGTTGCATAATCATTATCCTTTGTTCAACTAAATTTCACATTTAACTGGGCATCCTGTGTTTTTATTTGCTAAATTCAGTGACCCTACATTCAGAGCATCTTATTAACAGGATGTAAGAAAATAAGCCAACAAGAGAAGTGAAAACCATAAAGTCCTTGAAAATAAGAGCCAGAAGACTCACCTACATATCTGCCCCACCCATTCACATACACACACACACACACATACACCATGGTGCCCAGCACAGTGCCTGCCACAGAGGCACCAATAAATGGTTTTGAACCGAACTAAAGTTTTAAAATTCCACTCAGTGTCTCCATTCACAAAGGATCATGGAGGGCAAAATGCTACTAAAAAGCATAAATAAAAGAATAAGTCAATAAATACATGATCCTAAAGCTGGAAGGATGAGGGGACCACCTGTCTACTGCCTCATTGCCCAGAGAAGGAAAACGTGGCTCAAAGTGTTTCTATGACTTGTCTAAGACCCTACAATTGGCGATGGCATATCTGGAGCTACCATTAGGTCACCCTAACTCCAGTCCAATGCTCCTTCCACATCCCCTCACTAAAGATATTTCTGACAAAGGCAAACCTTTTCACGCCTAGAAAATTCCACACCTACCTCCTCAACCACTTGCCTTGGCTGTGTAACCAAACAGCATCCACCAAGTTATTATGCGTACTCTTTAAAGAAACCCGAGTAAAAGCTTTTCCCTTTTTTAATCTAATAAAGATTGCTCTTGTAAATGGATGGAACAAAATAATAAATCAGAAATAAATATAATTGTTCCAAAATATTCAAGGCCTCTTGCATGAAACTGCCTTTCATTTGTAGACATATCAGATTATACCAAGGATCTCTTTATACATTTCTCAAAAGGGTGGCAGCTTCAGTTCAATAGTGTTAGTGAGACAATCCCTTAAGCTGTGTCAAAATGCCAGTTATACTCGATGCCACCCAGATTTGAATAATTTAGAGAAAGACAAAACACACGCAAAAAGAAGGAATCATCTTTTGGCTACCGCTGCTTTTGAAGAGGCTGCTTCCCCCGCCCCCCTCCCTTTTTCCTGAAGCATTTTTCTCTCTCTATCAGCGGTGACAAGTGTCAATCAAGCCTTCTGTGGCTGAGGAAGAGGGAGGAACAGGCAGTGAAGCCGAGGGGGAAGAAAAAGAAACATTCTCAAACAATTGCTCAAGGAAGATTCCCTATCAGTGTGTGGTCTGGGGAAAAGAAGGCTTTTCCTTTTTTTGCTTCTAATCTCTAACCGACTATTTACCTCTTTTTATAAACTTGAATCTCTCTGTTGCTCCAAAGGCTCCAAAACAAATTGCCGGTCAGCCAGGATTAAGCAGCTTTGTTGCCAACGATTAGCAGGTTTGCTTGTAGTTTTAACATCTTCAGCAATAGCTGAATGTCAAATGATTCAGGAAATAGTGGTCTTGTTTTGACCAAAGCCATATGAATGTTTGAAATAAAGTGGGGAAGGTACCAAAGAGAGAGTATTCTAGAACATTCCAGAAAGGTAGAGTTTAACATGGACAAATTGAGAACTCTATCAACATTTGTATTTCTGTTTTTTATGCAGCCATTTTTTAAAAAATGTTATATCCCAGCCAACTCCTGTTTCAAAGAAAAATCTGTAAAATATCTAGTTTAAGTCTCAGACTCTAGGAAATGTTTACTCCAAACATATTCAATATTTTGTGGTTCAAAATCCACATAGCATTTATTTATTGAATACCTACTATTTGCTGGAATAGAAATGAATAAAATCCAGTCCCAGTTCTCAAGAGTCTTCGATTATGTTCACTTATGTGCCTTGTGGGGAATCAGAATTGGCCACATCAAAATATGTCTCTTTACCTTGACGATTTTTTCTGAAAGAAATTGTGATCTTCCCTCCCCACCCTCATCCCACAACTGCCTAAAAGGATTTAAGATAGAGTGCCTGTCCCCAGGACAAGCCATCACCATAGATAACTCTGGATATCCATAGACTGGGAGGGTCCTTGCTAAGCCCATTCTTATCGAAGTTCTGTTTACCAAACATTTACATTTGTAAGGGGAATCTCCATTTGTAAAGGTATCTCCCTCTCTGTACTGAGATAAAGGGGGGGATGACCTCATCTCTATAAACTTATCAATGTGGAAGGCGAGGCTGCATAATAACCTTACTGTGCTTTTCTGGTAATCTCCCATAACTGACCCACCCCCAACATCCTCCATTGTCTTTCTATTTAAGAGGAGAATCTCCACCATTTTGTAGAGAAACTCAGTTTCCCTGGTCTCTCCTACATATATATGTTATAAAGCTTCATTTGATTTTCTCCTGCTATTCAGTCTTGTGTCAATTTAATTTGTAGCCCAGCCAGAAAGGACCCGGAGTGGGTAGACGATGGTC
The DNA here is from genome assembly GCA_031878705.1 of Tapirus indicus. Classification (NCBI taxonomy): domain Eukaryota; kingdom Metazoa; phylum Chordata; class Mammalia; order Perissodactyla; family Tapiridae; genus Tapirus; species Tapirus indicus. The sequence continues at coordinate 124,989,486 of CM062920.1, read as the reverse complement.
TTCCTCCCCTTCAACCTATTTTAGCATTTCATCATTTTTGAAAAACCAACAATATAATTACCTGGGACTCTACCTATGTTACTTGCAAGACCTTGAGGGTCAAGGACTATGTCTTCATCCTCTTCCATCCCCTACTGCACTTCACATTGACCTTCCAAATGGTAGCTGCTCAAAAAAGCATCATGGTACAGGGAAAGGCATGAATTGGGAGTTGGGAGCTCTGACTCAAGCTCTAATTGATTTTGTGGTCATGGAAAAACCCTTCATCAGTGGGTCTTTGTCTTTCTGAATTTATAATGTGAGAGAAACTCCTTTCCATCATCCCTTCCAATGCTAATGTCTGTGATTCCTGACTTCAGGGCAAGGATACTAAATAGCAGGGCTTAGGGATCCTTACCATATTTTAAACACCTTAAGGACAGGGCTTGTCTCCCTTATTGAATCTCCAGGTAAACACAGTGCCCTGCAGTAAAGATCTACACACTTGAAATTTAAACCAAGAGTCTGTAAAGCAGAAAGGAAAGTAACCTCAGTAGGCCTAAACAAGTCCTAGGGCTCAAGCCATAGGAAAGTCTTGGAACAGACACCAGCAGCCATCAGTGTCCATAAGACTTGCAGAGAGGAGCAGATCATCTCATCAGGAGCTTCCAAGTAAGAATGCACAGGAAGTAGGACTGGGGATGAAGGAAGGCTTGGCAGACCTTGAAATACTAGCTATGCAAATGAAAATTTACACATTCCCCTGTACTGAGTATATTTTGCCTACAAAGACAATTTCTCTCATCTCTGTGTGGATCCACTTCCCATCCCCACCTGGAGGTCCCACTTCAAATCACCAATACAACAGTGAACTTATCCTGAGTGGGGTACAAGGAGAAGGCTAGATCAAGCCCAGGAGAATCACCTCTCCTGCTTTCTCTCTCAGGAATCTTGCCCCATCATTTCTCTCATTTCCTCCTGTACCTCCAGTCTCTCCTTCTCCCTTGGCTTTTTCCATTCAGTTTACAAATATTGCCCCATCCTCTTACATTCATCCTTTCATTCATTCATTCATATTAATTGAACACCTACTATACACATAAAAATGCATAAAATTGACTAACCCTCATTCTCAATACCACGTCTTTATCACTTTCAGCAGATACCCTCTAATTCCTTCCCAATAGGATCAAAGTCAGTTGACAAGAACATGCTGAATGTCCCTTTCCTCATCATAATTTCTCCACATCTGCCTTCCCTCCCGCCTCTTCACCTTGGAATCAGAGGAGGACATTTCTGGCCTTCCTCCATTGGTTAGGATGGTTTCAGCATGCCTCTCAATGAGGAAAGGTATTACTTTATGTAACAGAAAGTCAAGTGATAGCCCAAGCTCCATGCAGAGTATGATTAGGGCTGTGGTTGCTTTTCTCTGAGATTCTCTCTGATTTAAAAGCACCAATGGTAAAGTAGTGGTTGTATTTGAGAGGGAAGAGGGAAGAGAAGGAACAGAATAGTATTGAGGAAAGGTAAACAGGAGTCTTCCATTATATTTGTAATATTTTTTTTCTTTAAGATGGATTGTGGGTACTTGGGCATATGTTATTTTAGACACTGTTTTCTTGTGAAAAGAAATATAATGTTTAAATGTATTAATAAAATGAACATTCATATCCACATACAACTTAAGAGTACCTCTGAAGTCCCCTATGTTTCCCTCCCCATTCACATTTTCCTTCCAGACTCCCAGAGAGAATTACTATACTGAAGTATGTGTGTTTGAATTTTACGTAAATGGAATAATTCTATATTTCATTTACGACCCTTATTCTTCCATGACTTGACTCATTTCTCTCAACATATTTTTTGAGATTTGTACATGCTAATGCATATGGCTACAGTTCATTCATTTTCAGTACTACGTAGTATTTTATCATATAAATTAGCTACAACTGAACCTTATGGGGAATGCTAAGAAGCCAACATGTCTGTCAAGTGGGAAGTTTTGGGAGATACCTGTGAAGCTTGTCAGATTTCATGCAGAGGTTTCCAAATCTGAGATGCTGATGAAGTATGAGTTCATGGAACATATATTAATATTCTATGCTGAGTAACAAATTAACACAAGCCTAGTGGCTAAAAAAAAATGACTATTATCTCACAATTTCTGAGGATTGGGAGTCTGGGCACTGCTTAGCTGGGTTCTCTGCTTAGGTTCTCACAGGCTGCAATCAGTGTGTTAGCCAAGGCTGGGTTCTCATCCGGAGGCTTGACAAAGGAAGAAGCTGCTTCCAAGTTCCCTTGGGTTTTGGAAGAATTAATTTCTTTACGGCTGAAGGATTCATGGCAGGTTGGTTGTCCAAAGCCAGCAACAGATAGAGCAAGTCTGCTACCAAGAAGGGGTCTTATATGAACATCATCATGGGAATGTTAAACCTTTTCTTTATTCTATTGCTTCACTCAAGAGCAGGGATTATACAGGGCATGAATCCCAGGAGGCAAAGATCATAGGGTCTGTCCACCACAGAGCAGTCTTCAAAGATGACACATCTGACAAAGCCATCATGTCTGACTGCCATTACTACCTGAAAATAGTGGTCTTTCCTTCACTTCTTCCTTCCTCTCATGGCCAAACTATAAGTCAAAACAAGAAAGAGTGCTCAGAAACATAATTTCCTGCCTTGGCCTGGAGTAGTGGTGCTGATGCTGCCAAAGTGACCTCACAGTAATTTTTGACATAAGGTCTTGCACATCATTTGTCAGAATTATACATAGGAATTTTAAGTTGAATTTTCTGTAAGATTCTGTATATAGAAATACAACCAATTTTTGAATATGGTTCTTCAGTTCAGTTATCTATATAAACTCTTTCAATATATTATCTGTAGATTCATTTGGATTTTACTTAAATAACATCATCTAGGAATGACATCTGTCTCTTCCTTTCCCGTTTTTATAGTTTTCAATTCTTTTTCTTGTCTTATTGCTCTGTCTAGAGTCTCTGATATAGAATTGATTAGAAGTGATAAAAGTGGGTATCTTTGTCTTATTTCAGAGTTTAAAGGAAATGCTTTTAATGTGCGCAGTAAATGTTTATTAGATATCTTTTGCCAGATGAAGCACATTCCTTCTATTTCTAGCTTGGTAAGAGTTCTTTTTTGTAAACGTGCATTAGTTGTATTGATTTTTCTACATCTGTTTACATAATGAAATTCAATAATAGATTTTTCTAGTGTTGATCTAAACATCCATTCCTGGAATGAGCTCAAATTATGTAGTTCATTTCTGAATTTGCTTTGCCAATAATTTTTGAAGATTTTTCATCTACATTTTTGAATCAGTTATACTTAATTTCCCTCTGTTATAATTTTCAGATCCGTTGGTATCAAGTTTACTCTAGCTCACAAAATGAGCTGGAGTAAAACCAATTTTTTTTTTTTCTTTTCAGAAAAGTTTAAGATTGGAATTAGTTATTTCTTGAATGTTTTCTAGAGCCTATAAAAATCATCTGGGCCTAGTGCTTTCATTGTAGGAAGATTTTAAGCTACAGATTCAATTTCTCTAATGGTTATGGGACCACTCAGATTTTCTATTTAATTTTGAGTCTGTTTTGGTTATTTGTAATAATTTTCTAAGGATTTGTTTTCCAACTTTTTGGTACAAAGATATTTGTAATTTTCTATTATCTTTTAAATTTCTGCTGCATTTATAGTTATATCCCTTTTTTCATCCCTAGTAGTACTGAAGTTTTCCTTCTCCAACTTTCTTCACTGATCCTGCCAGAGGCAACAATATTGATCTTCTAAAATAATTAACTTTTATTTTTGTTGATTCTCTCAGTTCTATGTTTATTTGCATTTGAATTAACTTTGCCCTTAGATTAAATATGTTTTCTTTTTAATTTCTTTGGGCTTATGCTGTTCTTTTTATAACTTAAGCTAGATATTTAGTCCATTAATTTTTGGCCTTTCTTTTTCTGGATATAAGCATTCAAAGCTATAAATGTGCCTGCTTTAGCTGCATCCCACAAGTTTTATAAGTATCTTTTTTATTATTCACATGGTATTTATCATATAATTTCTTCTATAACCCATGAATTACTTAGAAGTATCCTTTAAATTTCAAAATGCATGGAGTTTTAAAAATTATCCCTTTTTGATATCAATCCTTCATTTAATTGTGGTCTTATATACACTAACTTTTTAAAATTTGTTGATGCATCCTTTATGATATATAATGTGGCCCATCTTTATAACTTTTTCATGTGCTTAGGCAGTTCCATGTTTGCCTATTAGAATAATCTTGCTAATTGTATTCTTCAAGTCTTCTACATCTTATAATTTTTTGTCTGATTGCTGTTCTAGAGAGATTTGTCATCGTAATGTTTTGTGGCCTGTGTGTGCTGAGGAAGTGGTAGGACTGAGAAAGAGTACTTGGTGTTATGGTTATATTATCTAAAAAGAAAATCTGCATGGGGAAGAGCAACACCCAATGCACTCTTGCCCTGCCCGTGCCCACTCCGTTGGTGCACAGCACATCACACTTACTGCTTGGTCTGCTGGAAGATCACAGGTCTCTCTACAACTTTACATTTAATTTATTTTCTTGAACCTTTTCCCCAAATCCCTCACACATTTAACATTGCTGACACCTTGGACCACTTAACTTGATTTATTTCCCTGACTTGCCTTGCCTTTGCTCCTGCTGTTGCCTCCTCTTAGAATGACCTTCCCCAACCCACATACCCATATCAAAACCTCTGAGGTCCTTTATGAACCCCCTCAGATTCCTCCTTCCTCTGAATATCTATAGCAAGTACTCTATTTCTCAGTTACGAATTGTCTTATTTTGCATTGCATGATATTTTTCATGAACATATATTCTTTCTCCTTCTGGATTATTAAGGACCTTAAAGTCTGGAACTTAATCTTGGTCATTTTGTAGCTCAACATTACCTAGGAAGGATTCAACATATAAATGCTAAAAGAATATGCAAATTTCCATGTTCAAATGCAGAAACTTTCATGGCTATAACTTCACTAATTAAAAATCACTTTGAAAGAGTCTGCCTGCCTGAACATCATAAATGTTCTGGGTTAGAGCAAACTAATTATAGGATATGAATAGAATTCCACAAATACTACTAACATTTTTACACTAATCGTTGTATAATTCAAGACCCAGATGTTCCAGACTTGTACTAAAACAACTTGAATCAATTTGGTAGCTCAGTTCACACCCATGGCAGGCTTCGTGGCAAGTCAAATCACACTTCCTATTTAGCTGGATTTGTCCCCATTTTCTCCAGTATGGTAACTGGAACTAGTTACAAGTAGAGGCCTCAAGGTTTCAATGTGAGGATCAAGAAAACAATAAGCTACTGATCATTTTGGAAATTTCATTCAAATTTGAACTTTTCAGGGACATAATAATTAAGATGATCTTTTTAGACAAAGTTATGTTTATAATAATTTTCAAAAGGATTTTTTTTTTTTTGCAGAAGTCCAGATGGACAGGTGTACCTTGTAATGGTAGAAGACAGTAGAAGTCTGAGTACAGAGTGAGCCACATTGCCCGGGGTTTGAATTCTAACTCTACCACTTACTAGCATGGGATCTTAAGCAAGTTATGTGACTTCTCTGTACTTCAATTTCCTCATCTGTAAGTGGCTTTAATAATAGTACTTGTCTAACAGTGTTGATACAAACATTAAGAGAGTTCATATATGCAAAGCTTCTAGATCAATGCCTTTCACACACGGTAAATGTTGAACTCCTATCGTGTTAACCTTGTACTTGGAGATCTGACTACAGCTGCCTCTCAATTACATGATAAATCTACGTATTTTTCAAATAAAGCAATGAAGACATTTGAACTTAACATATATACATGCACTAACTTTGAAATAACTTGTTTAAGATCCTTGCCAATTCTTGTAGTGCCTTATGTTGGCAAAATAGTTCAGAAATGTTCCTGGTGGCCCTGGAAACAGAGTAAGAAACTATTCTCAGTCAAATGCAAGACAATGTCTCTGGGCATATCCACCTCCCAGTTGCCATTGGAGAAATTCTCTGAGATTATATTTTAGGAACTCCTGTATTTTCCAAGCGTTTTCTTGTTTTTCCTTATTTTATGAACAAATGCATTTGATTTAACATTTTAATTAACCACCACTTTTCAACATCTTGGTCAACCATTCTGTGCATTGTAAGTCAGGTATGTATTCTAACTCCACATCTGGTTTTGATCTTTCATGTCAAATGCTCTTTTAATACTGGGATTCTAAGTGTACATTGAGATAAATTACTGGGTCAGATTTTGCCAGATGAGTAAACTCTTTCAAGTATAACTGGAAACCTTGTTCCCCTAATGGCTTGAAAAATTAAACACATCTCTAAAAACACTTACCCTGAACTCAGTGAATTGTTGATTTGCCCCATGGGATCTGCTGGTTTTTATCACCTGAAAGTGTCGTCTTTAATAATGGTTGAAATGTAGGTTTGCACACGGATGGTATTTGTGATTATCTCAGTTCACTAAACTGCAAACCTGATTATTCTCCCAATTAAAACAGCAGTGGTTGCCTATTTCTCAGCAAGAAACACGGAGCTGCTACAAGGTCTTGAATGACCAAGATTTCATTTCTTTCTCAGAATATTTTATACGATTCAGTAATCAGTAAAACTGGCTCTTCTACAACGAGCTTCCTCTGTCATTAGTGAGAATTAGCAAAATTCTATTGCCTTAAAAATAAAGTGGTCTATTACTGTGAATGAACCTGCTTTCTGTGTGTGTGTGAAGACTTCTTTTAATTTTAAGGAGGGCTTTCACGCTTTTGTGTTGTGAATTAAATCACCATTTCCTGAGGGTTATCTTTGTCCAGGAAGGAAAAAAATCAATCTTTCATTAAATCTGTGAGACCAAAAATCGTGCTTACCAAAAGGACTATAGACCTGGCAGATCCAGCTGTGTTGAATGTAGGCTGTCCAGAGAAGCATTACTCCTTATCCAGTGTCTACACTTTGCAAAATGTACATTAACGTTTCTTTTAAGGAACATTTCTTTTAAGGAACGTTTCTTTTAAGTATCACACAATTTTTTTGTTGTTTTCAACAGGTGCAGTGATGTCAATATTCCATAAGTATCTTGTTGTTTTGTGGGTCTGGATATATTTGAAGTTAAATCTTGCATGCTCTGAAACGTAACACATGTAACCTGGCCTGAGAGCTGTCAAGTTGTCATGACAGAACCCCCTCAGCGTTCGTGTTAGCTGTTGTTTCCTGGTGGGCTTGAACTTCTAATGTCAAGTCCTCTATAATGCTGTGTGTGTGTGTGTGTGTGTGTGTGTGTGTGTGTGTGTCTAGGGAGATGATGGGGTTGTGGTTGGAGATGAAGAGGGGACAGCAAACCAAATTGAGATCACAGGTAACATTGGTACAAAAGCCCAGGCCATGGAGCCTGTTTGATCCCAGATTTGTCACTCACCCACTGTGCTACCTTGGGCAAGTTCACTAGCTGAACCTCGGCTTCTTATTTGTAAAATAGACATAATACTTAATTCATGTAGAATTTGGGAGAATTCTCAAGGAAGTATGTGTTTATCCCATAGTAGGTGTATCAGTTAGTTTTTACCATATAACAAACCAACCCAAACTCTGTGACATTAAATAAAAATTATTTAGTTTGCTCATGATCTGAAACTTGGCAATGTAGACTGGGCTCACCTGGGCCATTCTGGTCTTGGCTGGTCCCCTGCATGCATCTGCTGACAGCTCTGCTTCCATCGTTTTTGGGGTGCTTTGACTCTCCTCCTTGAGCTTTCTCATCCTCGGTTGGTTAGTGCAGACTTGCTCCTTTGGCGGAAACAGGGCTCCAAGAGAGCAGCAGTGCAGAGGCCTTTTGAGAACTGAGCTTGTAACTGGCACAATGTTACTTCTGCATGTTCTATTGGTCAAAACAAGTCACAAGGAAAGAATAAATTCAAGGAAAGGGGAAATAATTCCATCTCTTAAAGAATGGATCTGCAAAATCACACTATAAAGGGCATAGATATAGGGAGATCATTAATTGAGGCCATCAATGCAATCAATATACTACAGTATGCATGTGATGGGTTTTACTATAGTTATAGAGAGACACATCTGCTCCCTCGAGTACAGTAAGGAGGGACATGAGCCAAATCTGGGTACTGCTTGTTTTTGTAAATAAAAATCTATTGGAACACAGTGACACCCATTTGTTGACATATGGTCTATGACTACTTTCATACTACAACAGCACGATTGAGTAGTTGCAACACAGATGATATGGCCTGCAAAATCCAAAATGCTTTCTGGTTCTTTACAGAAAAGATCTGCTCTAGAGCTTTGCTACTCCAAGTGTTGTCTGTGAATTAGCAATTTTGGCATCACCTGAGAGCTTGTCACAAATGCAGAATCTCAGGTCTACTGTGTCAAAATCTGCATTTTGACAAGATTCCCCAGGTAACGCACACTAAAGTTTGAGTGGTGCTGGACTAGACAGCAGCTAGACTGTTTGGACACAATCTGAGGAGTGTAAGGGTCCCAGTGATAGTTCTTGGAGTAGATAGACCCCAGTTGTAAGGCCCAGCAACTGTTGTTTATTTGGGAGTGAAGCTGGCTGCTGCGCTGGTTCCAGGAACTCTGCCCATCTTTGGCAGAGATCCTGCCCTTGATCCAGGGATACAGAAGGGGATGGAGATCCCGTTAGTGCAGACTGGTGAGAATGAGGCTATGGGGTCCAGGCAAATCAGCTTTCAGGACTAGGCTCTGATTTCTGGGGAACTAGAGAAGGAGGGACCAGAGAATAGCCAGCAGCGTGATCTGAATCAAGGTAGTAGAAGCCAGTTCTATAAGCTGGCTGGTGTCAAAAAGGAAATGGAGGCAGGCAATTCAGGGATCACTCAGTACTGTTGGGTAAGCTGAGACTTGTAGGGCAATCGACCCTGGACCACTGTTTGCACTGGAGAGTATGGTTAAATCTCTCCTCTAGTTGTCTCCTTGGGCTTTTAGTTTTTTTCTCAAAAATATATGGATGAGAATAAGTGCACATGAGGGATTTCTATGAGGCTACAAATGGGAACTCTCTAAAACTGGAATAAAATAAAACCTTCCTTGTGGATTTCTTGTGAGCATTGAGCTAATTCATAGGAAGGCTTAAAATAATGCCTAAAACGTACAAAATGATCAAGAAATGCTATCTCGTGTTATAATCATTGTCAGCATCATCATTATCATCAGAACAAGAACAAAAAAGTCATCAGGGACCCACATAGCTCTTGGGATCAGCTTCAGTCCTTGATTCTTTCTTACCTTTCTCTCATCTCTCACCTGTCTCTTCACTCTGCACCGCTCTCAGGAAGTCTTTCTCTTTCAACAAGTCAGCTTCCCCCTCCTCTACTGCATGTGTTTCCTGGTCTCTCACCACTTTGAATTGCAAATATCTTTGCTGGCCAAGCTAAGAGTCATCCCTCACCTTTAGCTACACTACCAGCTGGAAAATTCTCTTCAAGTTTCCTATCATGACAGAGTCTGATTGGTCCAGCTTATCCTTCTGCATTGGCCATAGGTGGGTTAGATAGCCAGCCTGTGACTGACTCCCTTTGGGTCAGATATTCATCTCTGGTCCAGTCAGCTATGTCCAGGTGAGGGTGCACAACTTTCCTTGGAAAAGGTTTGTGGGGCACAGACATCGAGGCTTGGTCTTCTCAGTACTCTTCTAAACCACATTGGCTTGGGGGATGGGGAAGGAGACCCTGAGGATGCAGATGGCAAAAGCTGTTGCTTTATTGTCAGGATAAATGTAGGACCTGGAGATAAAGCTTGCCTGAACTTCCAGCTGGAGACTGGTTGAGATTCTACCTTAGAAGAACTGTGGAAAGAAATCAGGAGAAGTAAGGAAGAGGCTATATAACCCATTAATACAGCTCTGAAAACTAGACATTCAGCCCACAAACAGTTATGGATCTTCCATCGTATGCAAAGACCTTATTGAGATACTTCATATTCAGAGTAATCCAGCACCCTTGAGCATTTACTATATAACATGTTACTTATAATAATAAATATTACTATTATACAAATCAACATTTACTGGGTGTTACCATGTGCAGGCACTAAGATATAAGTTCTTAACACACATTTCTTATTTAGACTTCACTACAATGCTGGGTCAGGCAGGGAGACCCCCAAAATGCCTCACAGCCTGTATGGCCCAGATACCAATCAATCTGAACAGACACCAGCCAGAAACAACTGGTAAGACCATATGGGGGCACACAGGTTTAACATCAGCTCTAAACACATCTTCTATTATTATCACGATTTGTAAATGAGGAAACTAAGACGCAGAAGGGAAGACAAATGCTGACAAGCCATAGTGCTGGGTATTTGAAGTCAGGGCTTCTCATTCCAGAATTCTCACATACTTACCTATAAAATCTGGAGCTCCAAAGAGTCACACTTGCTCCTGGATTAACCAGAGTTGAAGAAACGGTATACCCACCAGGCACAATAGTATTTGGAGTATGTATAGGCCTATAGCTGGAGTTTTTATTTAATGCCGGGAGCATTGTTTTCATGTCTAGGGATAACAGGAATGCTAATCAATTCCTTCTTCAAGATTCACTCCAAACATTACACTTTCCTTGCAACCTTTCTTGCGTGTCCCCACTCTGCTCCACACACAGAAGTAGAGTCAAGTCTTCCTTGGTATCAGGAGCACTTTGTAGTTACCTCTATCAAAGCATTTCTTACATTGCATTGAAATTATGTATATGCACATTTCCCCAAGAAGACTATATAGAAGTCAAGGACTGTAGCTTTTTTGACTCTGTGTCCTGAGTATCTAGTATAACATTTAGGACATAGTAGATGCCCTACACATATTGCTGAAAGGATGAAAGGATGAATGGCTGACATAACAAATTGTTCATGTTAGAATTCTGTGTTCTTATATCATTCCACCATTGTGAAGAGGCATATCAAGTCACTAAAAGAAATGCAAATATCTAATAAAATTTCTATTATATTTATTTATTATGTGTTTATTCATTTATTTATTATTATATTCTATTACCTTTTGGAAAAAGTGTTCAAATTTATTGACAAGGAAGATTATAAAAATTATTTGGCCTCAAAAGGCATTGTTTCAAAATCTCTGTGAAAAACATAGCTGTTTTGCTTTTAAAAAAAAGTTTTTATTAGATGTTTCTTCCTGAGTCCTCTTTCCCCTGTCCCTGACTTTCCCTTTCCCCACACCATAACATCACGCAGCACTAAGATGTCACTTCATTTATTTAATTCCATTTTAGTGGATTAGCCATTCACCTAATGGAGCTGGACTCTCTTGTTCGGAAAGCAAACATATTGAAAAGTAAATACAACTGAACAGATCGAGTAACCGTGTCCGGTGGCTGCACCTGCCATTCAGACCACTTTCCATGGGCAATTTGAAAAATATCTGGCAAATTTCTCTATTTACCTTCTGAAGGTGGAGCACTGGAAATGAGTTAGGAAATCTGAGTCACAGCCAGAGCTTCGATCTTAAGAGCAATGTGACCCTTGGCTGGTCACTTTCCTCTCCGAGTCTCATTTTCCTGGTCTCCAAAGAGAGGACTGGACCACATTATCTCTAAAAGTCTTTCCAATCTTAAAATTCTGCATTCACTCATGTAATAAATATCCACTCAAGACCCGCGCTGAGTAAGGCACTCTGCAGGGCATTGCCGGGGATATGGAGGTGCAGACAATATGGCTTCTGCTCTCTAGGGGTTTGAAACTAACAGGAGAGCTGATACAGGATCAAAAATAAGCCTGAAACATGTGTTAAACTAATTTGTTTTAAGCCTTTCTATTTAGCCTATGTTATAAATCCTTTTCATAGAATGGTCTGCGTTATTCAAGTCCTGCAGATTTATGCCTGCACACTTATTTAATTAAACACCTGTTGAATCCTAAGGAATCTGGAAAGATCTTCCAAGGACAATTAAACATGAAAGTCATAGGTGAGGGAAACACTTTCCCACAATGGATGTGTCTTTTTCTCTTCCTTCTCCTTCATGTGGCTCATGGAGTTTAGCTACTATTCCAAATCTTAGAACATGAACCATACAGATTCTCTAACCTCTTGCCTTCCATAGGCCAATGAAGAAACGTATTGTTAACCTTTTGTCATGAGCTTTCTCAAACAGCACTGAAACCCAGTTCTGAGACCTACCTCTTCTGAGATGGCAAAATGTAAGGATTGCATTTGTGCTTAACCTAAATTTATTTTCTTTCAGTTGTGGTGTGAAACATTTCTCCAGACTTCATTTAGGTCTTAACTTTTAAATCAGAAACTCTTGGATAATAGCTAAGTTGTGGTTTCCACGCTGCTATAACCATGGCAATATCTCTTTTTTTATAATAGTAGTTTGCAGAAAAGTTCATCAAATAGCCTGTGAAATATTATTTTTAATATATTGCCATACTATAGTTTGTCTTAAAAAATGTTGTTTATGACAGTTTCCAAGTTACTTCTTTTTTCTTCTAAAAAAATTTTTTTAAAAGGTCACTAAACACCAAAATTCTAATTTCTGAGAAGTCATTTTATCCCACTAACCATCTGTAATAAAACAAGCATCAGATGTGTACTCACAAAATATTGTCACCTTGACGTTTGGAATAGAAATATATGGCAATCAATTTGGGTCAGGTCATTAGATATCGTTTTTAAGAAATGAAAAATAATATTTTAGTAGCTACTTTGGAAAAAACCAATATATAGAAATCCAAATTTATACAAAGAATATATTTGTAATAATTCACATTAAAAAAAGATTCAGGGGCCAGCCCAGTGGCATAGTGCTTAAGTTTGCATGCTCTTCTGGAGGCCTGGGGTCCACAGGTTCAGATCCCAGGCACGGACCGACACATTGCTTGTCAAGCCATGCTGTGGCAGCATCCCATATAAAGTAGAGGAGGATGGGCATGGATGTTAGCCCAGGGCCAGTCTTCCTCAGCAAAAAGAGGATTGGCAACAGATGTTAGCTTGGGGCTAATCTTCCTCACACACACAAAAAAGATTCACAATAAAGTTATATTTAATGTTAAATTTTCCTAATATATTGAAAGGAAGTTTATTAATATAAATTCTACTTAAATCAAATTTTAGTGGTACTTATCTGTTATGGAAATCATGATCTCCAGCATTATTATATTATAATACTCTTAGTTTACTTGTCATTTACTGTCATATAATCATAATTCAACTCTCTGAATTTCTAGGGAAATCAGTGAGTATCTAAATGTTATGGAAAATCTTACTATATAATGTATTTGGAATTGAGTAAAGACAAGAAAATAAAATTTTGAGAAAGACAAGTAGTTGACAAATGTCCCCTTGCTGTACGTGCCCCAATCTCTGCAAAAATGTTCCCAATATCATTATTGTAATCATTAAAATAATTCCAATTAGATATTCAGGAAATAATGTCCCGTTTTATTCAGTGTCCTACCATTTGCATTTAAAAAATCTGCCTGAGGGACTGGCCCCGTGGCTTAGAGTTTAAGTTCATGTGCTTGCTTTGGTGGCCTGGGATTCGCCAGTTAGGATCCTGGGCATGGACCTACTCACTGCTCATCAAGCCATGCTGAGGCAGAGTCCCACATAGAGCAACTAGAAGGATGATAAACTATGACATACAACTATCTACTAGGCTTTGGGGGAGAAAAAGAGAAAAAAGGAGGAAGATTGGCAACAGATGTTAGCTCAGGGCCAGTCTTCCTCAAAAAAATAAAAATCTGCCTAAACAGCATATTAATATTATAATTACACATTTAATGATTTATCATGCCCTTCTCATAAGCAGAAAATGTTTCTTTTGGTTAGCAAAACTATCCACAATAAGCTTAACAATATACTGGCAATTATCCTTAGTCACTAGATTTAATCCTATAAAAATGCTGAGGTTTGCCCTCTTTTCCCAGCTATAGAGGACAAGGTAAAGTTATTTGTGTTTTGTTAGAAAAATGGGTATTATTTATGGCAGTTCCAGAAGGGGAAGAAAGCAAAATAAATGTGTGTTATATTGGCAAGAAAGAGGTGCTTTAAGACAGTGGCTTTCAACGTTGGTTGTACGTTAGAATTACCCAAGGAGTTTTTAAAAATCCCATTCCAGAGGCTACTCTCATTCCAATTTAATCAGAATCCCTGGGGGTGCAGCCCAGGCATCAGTGTTTGTTAAAGTTCCCAAGATTGATTCCAATGTGCAGCCAAGGTGAGAACTGGGGCTCTAGGGCAGACAAGAGGAAGAAAGAATCTGATCTCTGACTGCCTTCATACCCCTCATTTCCAGTAAATCACTTTCCAGATGTTATCAAATAAAACGTTCAGCCACCTGGGTCCTTTGGTGTTGAAAGTCCTAGTCCCATAATAGGCAAGGGATCCAATCCCTGGCCTGCTGGGGGCTTGGGCTGATGTCAACCTAAGAAAGGCTCTTCCAGTGAAGAGCTGATGCCCTCTGAGAAGATGAGGGTCATCTGCTCCAAGCATCCACACCACCAGCATGGCAACCTGTCTGAGGCCATCTGCTTAATGTGGCTTTGTCCAGAAGTAGTTTGGCTCACGTAGAGGTGCTTGGACAAATGTGGTGATGGTATTCACTCCACATACTACCAGAGTCTTCCCATGTGTTCATTCTCAGCCCCGAACACCTGTTCTGACAATTATTTGTTAATTCTAAGTACATCCCTTCACCTAAGCAATGCCCAGAATTCTATGAAAGATGAAAATAGAGGTGAAAAATCCCTAAGTTAGTGTCAAGGCAGAATTCTGATCAACAATGTTGCTATAGACATATAAAACTATACTATAACTAACTACATATAAAATGCCCCTTCTTTGTTATCTTGACTTGAAAGCCACAAATCTAACTTATTTTTCACTTGGACTTTTCATTTTCTCTTCCCACTTTACTCCCCACCCCCTTTCATGCCATTAATATTCTCTCCACTTGCTTCTAGAAATTTATCTAGAATATGCCATCTCGGTGTGTCAGTGCGTCAGGATACACCATCATTAAACTAATATTCCTGCTAAATAACCAATGATCATTCCAAAATACATGAACATCTCTGTAGGTCTTTATTGGAGGTGATTTCAGAAGCAAAATATGTTATTTCATCTCTTAAAAAAACATATTTAAAGGTAGGCAGTCAACAGAAGCAAAGGAAAAAAAGGAAACAGGATGTTATTGTATTATCCTTTTTTCACCAAGTATCAGAGACAAATGTAATCAATAAATGCCTAAAATGAGTGGAATTGTTTAAGTAATCCCAGAGGACTGATAAAAAGAGTGTCATTTTCAATACATGAACCCCACTCCAACAGTATAAAAAGTGTCTAATACTATTATCTTGAGATAAGAAAAGTTAATTGGAAACAGACATTGGAAAACTCACCTAGTAAAGAAATTTCAACGGTGGTTATTTGCTATATAACCTCAGGCAAGGTTATTAAGCTTTCTTAGCTCTAGTTTTCTTACCTGTACAATTTTAATAATTGTTAGGGGACATAATTGCTTCACAGAGGAGCACAAGCTATCGAGTCAGAAAGATGTGTCATTGAATTCCACTTCTGTTAAATACTAGCTGAGCAATCGTAGGCAAGTTAATTAACCTTTCTGAGCTTCACATTTTGCATATGAAAAAAAGAGTGAAAATAATCCCTCATGTAGAGACTTATTAAAAGGATAAATGAGATAACATGGATAAAATGTCTACTTAAATGCTGGTAGTACTCTAAGCACTTTGAAGTTGATATTGATGATTACTTCTCATAAAGTTGAATGTTACTGTAAAGATTAGTAATGGTAAGAGCCAAATACTGAACCAAAAATTCTTAATTTGTTCCATAAATATTTATTGAGCCTTGATGTATAGAAGCCACTGAGGAGAAATAAAAAAATAAATGTATACAGTGTTATTTTGCCCCCAGTCAGTAATAATTTAGATGAGACATTGGGCACATATACAAATAACCATTGGATTAGGCAGTGTGTTGGCAACTAAGTGTCTAACACCTGCCCAGACCAAGTGCTTGAAGACAGTAGCTAATTCCAGCTAGAGCAATGCAGGAATTAAGAGAAGAGGTGGCCTTTGAGCTGGACCTTGAAGGAGCTGGATGGGCCAAAATGTGAGTGAAGGACATCCAAGTGGAACAGATGTGAATTAATCAATAAAGCAGCCAAAATAATGGATAGAGTTTACTTAATTTGGCCACATATATTTTTCAAAGGAAACATTTTATTTTTATTTTTTGCTGAGAAAGATCCGCCCTGAGCTAACATCTGTTGCCAATCTTCCTCTCTTTTTTTTCCTCCCCAAAGCCCCAGTGCATGGTTGTACATTCTAGTTGTAAGTCCTTCTAGTTCTTCTATGTGAGCCACTGCCACAGTATGGCTACTGATAGAAGAGGGGTGTGGCTGCACACCCGGGGAACCGAACCCAGGCCGCCGGAGCAGAGCGTGCTGAACTGTAACCACTAGGCTATCAGGGGTGGATCAATTTGGTCATATTTTTGACAGAAGCAATCAGCAGTAATTCAATTGCTTACCAATTACTGTGAGTCATCTTAAAATTGTCAATTTGATTCCAGCTTACAGAGTCAGTCAAAGTAAATCCAAAATAAACTTATATTTTAAAAGCCAAAACATGGCAGCACTCTGTGTAGCTCTAAGAAATGGTCTCTCAAAGACCTTGAGGCAGAAAGAAGCCACGTGATTGATATCAACTCTCCAGGTATCAAATGTGATTAGTCTGTCAATTTCTTTTAAAAGAATGAAGCTCGAAATCAAAGTGACTTTTACTGAGGGAAGTTTTGTAGGATAAACACTTGCCATACATTAATTTACCTCTTTAGCAATTAATTCTATTTTAAGAGGGCAGGATTTAAAGGATTTGGAAGAATACCAGAATATATTCAAATGATCTTATGCCATACGACTCTGCACCATATGTGATCAACCTTAATTAAACTGATGTTTTTTTTCTTTTTAAAAAAGATGTCACTGTTTGCCTACAGTGTGGATATAACCCTTGGAACCTAAACATTCCAAATATTGGAGATGAAGTCATAAAAGTAGTTCAACCGTGCAAAGATTTAATATCTTTTTAAAGACATAGACCTGGGAGAAAGGGATTATCTGTTCATATGGTCAGAGTAAACAATCCACTTTTGGGCCCAACAGATGGACGCTTTGAGTCTGGGGAAGAGAAAGCAGAGAAGAATAAAAATACAGAGCTTAAAATGACCATTTGGACTATGTTTTTAAAAACCTTCTTCCCTAGTCAGTGTGAGCCCAGAAGCTTATTATTATAGGTATAAGAAAACATAAAAATCCTCTGGGTCTGAAATTTCTCAGTCTACATTATTTATTCACCAATAGGTATGCTTGATTTTTAATATGCATGGTTAACATTGTAAGAACTGAATTAAGTAAGATTATCATATTTTGTTTTCTCTATTTTCAATAATTTATTTCAGTTGCTTTAATATTTCATCTTTATAAAACTATCCTTTGCAAGAAACTAAATTTTTTTATAATACTTAAAAAAGAGCCACCCATGAAATCAGTATTTGATAAGAAATTTCAAGCCCATAATTCTTAACTTTGTCAAATGAAGCCCTCTTTCTCACTGTAACAAATGCCATTTTCTCAAAAAGAAATTATCAATTTTCTCATCATGTTAATATTTTGAGTTAATAATGAATCGAACGATACTGAGAAAATGTACTAGAACCGTATGTGTTGTAACACAACATAAGACAACTGAGTTCCAGTTTCTCAGACTCATTCTTCCTTGAAGAATAGAGCAAAACCAAACATTTCATTATTTCATTTGTTCCAGACACCACAAAAAAACTTGGGCCCTTGTGAAGAAATCTGTCTAACATTCTATTCACTTTATGTCAAAAAAAAATTTTATGTTATGAGCATATCACTTATGAAATCAATATTTCTTGTACAGTTCCAAAAAGTAAGTATTCATTATCCCATTCAGGAATAGAATGTTTAAATGTTATGAGGTTGAAATGAGAAAGCAGAAGGGAAGCTCTGACTCCCTATTTCCCATAAATATTCCTAGGCCAGATTGTCCTCCCCACACTCACCTAATCCTTTCCTCCTTTTTAATGAGTTCTCTTCACTTAAAGATTCACCTAACCCATATCTTTCTCTCTGGGGCCCTCCCTGATTGCCCCTAGTCCACCTGGACCAAGCTTCTTGACCACTGTGTATATATCCATACTGGTTGGGAATGTAAATGCTTCCTCAAGCAAAAAGAGGAGGATTGGCAATAGATGTTAGCTCAGGGCTGATCTTCCTCACCAAAAGAAAAGAAAAAAAAACCAGATAATGTAGCCATACTGAACTAATCAAGACTTAGTCATGCAGCGAAAAAATAGCTAATAGCACTTAAGTGCTCATTGGGGGCCAGGCTCTGTGCTCAGCCCTTTTACATAGATTATCATTCCGACCTCCCAACAATCATATCTGGTATGCAGTATTACTATTCCCGTTTTACAGATGAGGAAACTGAGGCTTGAAAAAAGGTAAGTAATCTCTTCAAGGTCATGCTGCAAGTAATTTGTGGTGAGAGAGCACATCAACCCAGTATTTCTGACTTCAAAATCTGTTTTCTTAATCACTGTGGTGTGCTCTCTTTCCTTAGATTCTTATTCTATGTTTAAGACCTAAAACTCTTTTGAGATGTAAATTCAGAATTTATAAGAAGCATGTATGAGAAGAAAACAACTTGGTTGTCTTTTAAAAACGATAAATTGGTTTTTCTTATCAAATGTTTAGCCATTATATAATGAATTTTCAGCATGCACTACCATTATCCTATGGAAATCAACACGATGGTGTTTAACACTCACTGTGTACACATCATGACCTGATATTACAGTAAGTCAACAATAAAGTACTCAAAGTAATTTGATTTAAAGTCTCTCTGGCTGAGTCTTCATAGCTAAATGATAATTCAAGTCAAGGCAAGTCAATTATTCATTTAAGGGTTCCATATGAACAAAGCATTTTTAATTTGGAAATCGAGTTGTCTTTCTTTCAAATGTTTATATACATAAATAAAATATATATGAAAGATTTTCTCACCCCTTTGAGACACATAAAGACATGAGTAATCTAGAATATTCCAAAAATTAAGGAAATCATGATGGAGGTGAATATTCAGTTGCTTTGAGGCAACCTCTTTGGAGCCAAATAGAAATGGAATGGGATTCTGGCCTGACATCATCTAGCTGTGGAACCTTACACAAACCACTTACCTTCTTTGTCTCTTAACTTCTTCATTTGTAAAAATAGTTTACTGAAAGAATTAAATGTAATTATGTATGTGAAAGTGCCCTTCACAGTGCTAATACATAACTGACAAAAAAAAAGTTAGTTCCTTTTCTCTTTCTTTTGACATTTTACAGACGTTTATTGAACATCGACTAATGTACCAGACATGGTTCATTCCCTAGGAGTATAGAGATGGAAGGCAGAATCGAGTCTCCAAACTAGGGTGCAGTTTAGTAAGAACGATCAGAAAACCAACAAATAAAACACAACATAACCTGTGCTGCACAGAAATGAGCACAGACTGGAGGGGGGACCCAGGTCGGAGTGGGGGCTCTCAGGGAGGGGATGGGCTTAAGGTGAGTCTTAACAGGTCAGAGGAGGATTGGGGTGGGTTTAGGGAGGGCGATCCAGGCTTGTGAATACCCACGGAGATCGAGAGTGAGGTTCTGTACTTACGTTTCCTCATTTAAACCTCACAACAAACCTGCAAGTTACATATAACTTTTGATACAGTGAAATAACAGGGTCTGGAGAGTGCTTATCAGTGATTACAAGTCTGAATACCACAGAATAAATAAGGAGGACAATAATATGATACCATAATTCAAACACATGGTGAAAGAGGATAGTTGACCAAGACCAGCTGGGCCAGAATCTCAACATAAGGGAAGCAAGAGACTAAAATCAACTTTATTTCAGGTTGGAGTGACTAGATTTCTAAAGATACCAAAGGTCCTACTGGAAGTCCCCGGAGTGGTGAAAAGTTTGGGAATGTCCATTTTTGCTAAGAAAACCTCCTCATATCTTCCCACATCTCTCTTTTCCCTGGTCCAGTTCAACCCAGGAGAGGGCAAGCACTCGTAAGAGGCTGCTGAACAAATAGAGACTACCCAGTTTCAGTTCGCCTCATATTAAATAAGAGAACAAACTCAAACACGCAGGGCGGACAATACCAAGTGATGCAAATCAGTCGGCTTTATGTTATCATACTGAAAGACTAATATTACCCATTTGTTAGGAAACAAAAGCCAGGGTGAGTGAGCAAACCAGCCAACCCTTAGATTTTCTTGCCTTCCAGGAAAGAGTTACATATGTCAACATTGACTCAGTTGGGCTGGTTGCTATTCAGAAGAAAGTCATGTTACACCCACTAAGGTTTTTGTTCAAGCTACGACAATATTCCCTATAGAACATCAGTTTCTGCATAGTTAGAATCATGATTTGAGTTAAGGTAAATTATATTATTTTCCACTTTCAAGAAATCAAAAATATCTATATGTATGTGAGTTTAATTTTAGAAAGGACTCTAGTATTTTTTATTTCTTAGAATGTCAGTTAAGACTCTGAGATAAAAATGCAAAGAGGTTTATCAGTTCACAGAACAGAGGTTGGGCTTGCTTCGGGCATGGCTCAGCAGGGGACACAAATGATGTCACCAGGCCCTCGTTTCCATGTCTCTCAGGTCTTCTCTCTTCCATGTTGGCTCCCTTCTCCTCTTGTGTTTCAAAATGGCTTTAGCAGCCCAAACCTCACATCTCTCACCTTCACATCCAATAGGAAAGTCAAGACTTTTCCTCAGCAGCACCTACATGGGGTTCTGAAATACAATCTGATTGGAATAGCTTTGGACTGTGCCCACCCTGAAGAAACCAATCATTATGGCCAGAGGAATACAATATGTCGATAACCCAGGGAAGGAAGAGGAAAACTCTGAAGGAGTCTGCGGGACTGACAACACCAATGTCTGACCTTGCTCCCTGGCTAAAGGGCAGTGCTGAGCTGCCCAGATGTCGAGGGACAGAGGGGTTTCTTAGAAATATTTTGGGAATATAAGAGATGCTGGAAAAGTCCTGGAGATCCTTGGAAAGAAACAGGTCCTGAGCCCACTAGCTTTTTCAGCCACAGGAATGCCTGGAGGGGAGACACAGAGAAACCTCAGCCTATAGGAATAAATGAATACTGCCATGTCCCCAGGGGGAGCAGCCCCCTGGGGCTTTTATTCACTGCTGAGAACCCACAGGAACACCATCTCTTTGGCTGGATCGATGACTGAACTCAGCAGGTAGAGCCTTGCACTCGAGTTTCTGGCATGTCCAGCATCCCCTGTTGTGTGAACCTATATGCTTGGGGAAATAAAACACCCATAATTAACAACAGAAGTTTTCTGTGCTGTGTGTTTGCTATCTGCCAGGCACTGTGCTGAAGTCTTTCAAGCATTGTCTCATTTAATCCTCACGACACATCTGTGAGGTAGGTAACATTATCATACCAATTCTACAGATGAATAAATGGAGAATGAAAGGAGTGAAATAATTTGGGGGAGGCCACACAGCAGGGAAGGTGAATCAGATCCTCCTGATTTCAAAATCTATGATCTGAGCTCCTCATTAGAATATGAGCTCTTGAGGGGGATGGGTGGGTCTTATTAATCTTTATGATCTTTACAGTGACCACAGCACAATGCCTAGCACGTGGCTTCTCTATCAATCCATTCACTCATTCATCGACAGAACTTTACCGAGTCCTGCTGAGTGTCAGCAGGGTATTGGCCCCTGATGATACAGAGCATGGTGCTCTGGAACGAGTTGACTTTCACCATTACTGAGAAGAAAGAATAATCATGTCCCCAGGCTCACTTAATAGGGCAGGGCAGACAGGGATAAATACAGAAACATACAAATAAGAGGACACACAACTTCCCACTGGGAAGTGTGATGGGAAGGGACACTGAGAAACACTGGAAAGAAGTTCCTCGGCTCTAGACACTGGAGCTATAAGCCAGACCTAATGAAGGGCTGTGGTGTAGCCAGATTCTCGCTCCAGGTAGCCAGCTTTGATGTGGACCTGCATCTTCGGCTACTAGGGCATTGAAAAGACTCGGCCTTTTGGCCGGTCAGGTTGAGAACAAAGAATGCCTGCATACCAATCCTGGCTCTGCTGCTCAGTACCTTTGTGACCTTGACCAAGTTGTAAAATGGGATAAATCATAGCACCAGTCTTATAATATTATGAGGATTAAAAGAGTCGATATGTTTAAACACTTAGAGCTGTATATGCGTTCACAAGTATCAGTTTAAGCCTCCCAGCCCGACTCCGTGACCCCCTGCATGCTGCAGACTGACCCTACTTTCACACCGCACCCTCCACGTCTCCACACCACACACCTAACATTCATCAGACTCGTATATTGCTGTGAAAAATGGTTGAAAGGTCCCAGAGACCCTGTGCTCAGAAGACACAAATACTCCCTCTGTTCCCTGGCTGACTATACCACAGGTTAAAGGTGGTTTTAGAAAAGAAGAAGATATATCCAGAACCAGGACTAGGGTGAACAGAGTAAGGGGCAGAGAACTCAAAACTGAGGGAGGCACTTACTCTCAGGATCATGTAGGTGCACATGTGTGTCCATGGCTTTAAGAAGAAAAGCTGTAGTGATTTCAGTATTTGAATTATTGCTGGGTGCACAGCTTATATAAGAATATTTCATTTTCTAGACAAGTTGTATTCCTCAAAAGTTGTAAAAATTGAATCATAGCTTAAATACACTAGGGGAACTTGCTAGATAAAGGAATTAGCTTGTGAATGCATTTGTAGAACCAAGAATCCTTTAGAGAATAACTTATTATTGACCAGAAACTGGGTTTTCCAATGTTGTATTTGGTTGTACTTTCTTCTTAAAAATTGCCATGCCTTACACATGTAATATTTATTTTCCAGATAGGAGAAGAAGTAAATTCATGTAAGAAAATCTTTGTGCAAAAGAAATGCAGCCTTGAGGAAAGTTAAGCATCAAAGGGTCTCAAAGAAGTATATGGATTTTTCTACATTGTTGCATACCAGGTGCAAAAAACAATCTTCAAAAGGTGCACCAGGGTTGTGTGAATTCTATGAGAATGATAGTCTGGCTAGAGTTTTGGCCACTTGATAATTCTCCTCAAAGAACCATCTTTTATCTTTTTAAAATCCACTCTTTTTTTTTCTATTTTATTAGTTTGTGTTATTTTCAAAATGTTATTCTCTTTTTCATCCTTGAGTTCATTCTTGTGGTTCTTTTTTTGACTTCTTGAGTTGAACACTTAGCTCATTAATTTTAGATCTTTCTTTTGGATATAAGCATTTAAGACTACAGCTTTAGCTGTATCCCATAAGTTTTGCAATAAGTGTGTTCCTTCTCAAGTTCTAAATATTTTAAACTTTCATTATATTTCTTCTTTGTTTCATCACATATTATGGGTATTTTTAAAATTTCTGAGCATGTGCATGTGGGGAGAGGGATAATCTTTATGTCCAATTGTTTTGTTTTGTTGTTGAAGAGTGTGGTCTGTATAACATCAATTCTGGTGTTTCATTTGTGACCTTCTGCAGACTCATAATTTGTAAATTTCCATATATCTTTGAAAAAAATACATATTTTTAAATTGTTTTATGCAGGATTCTACATATATATTCAATAGATCAACCTTGATCATTGTATTGTATATGGGAATGATATGTTAAAATTCCTCATTTAAATTACAGATTTGTCAATTTCTCCTTGCAACTCATTCAGTTTTTGCTCTATATATTTTTGAGGGTTATTTTCTTAGGGGAATAGAGGTTCATGATTATATATTCCTGGCGAATCATTTTCTATGTAATGATACTTTCTATGTAATGATGCTTTTTGTCTTAAGGGCTATTTAATTTAAATTAGTATTGTTATACCAGTTATATTTTGACCTATAACTGCATAGTGTATCTTTTTCTATCCCTTTATGTCAAAAATTCCTGCATAAATATGTCTCAGGTATATTTATTATAAAAAACATTTAACTGAATTTGTTGTTGTAGTTTTTGCTTTTATTGTCCAATCCAGAGATTCTGAGAGGATGGTAGCGACAGTGACAGTGTAGCTTTCAATCTTTCTGAATTCCCACATTAAAGCAGACATAGCAATTAAGTAGCAAAACCAAAGATCCACGGACAACATTTACAACAAAACTAGGCAACAAGGTATCCCTTAATACAAACAAATGAGGACAAACCACCAACAGCCAAGAGACTCACGTAGAGTTGGTGTCTGTGCAGAACAAAGTAGAGGGAAGCAAATGGCGTTGTGTCTAATGGTGAAGAGAACCCCAAGAGAGCCAATAGTTACTGGGACAACAGTGGGCCAACTTGAGAGCACCAGATGAAACTGAAAATGGATTTTCTCTCTCTTAACACCAAGCGAGTTCAAAGAGCATGAAGTAAGGACTGAAAGGGTTGGGACAGCTTAACTCTTATGAACTCTCAAAACTGAAATGGGCTTCCTTCCAATAAAGAAACCACACTGTGGAGAGACTACTAGAATTAGAATAAAATTGAGCAATTTAGGGAAAATTAAGATTAAAGAAGAGAAGATTCTGACTCAAGTGAGGTAAGGAAGACAGGAAATTTCAGGCAGCAAGTAGCCATATTTTTTAAATGTTACAAAAAATAACAGAAGAGGGAGCTTTGTGACATCAGAAAAGCTTTCCTGAATCATGCCTTATTCTAAAAGGTCAGGAAAACTAATTTCATGTAAAAATGAGCAACAAAGAAGTATCAAGGTCAAATCCCATACAAAGTTATAATAAGACATGAGACCATAAGGAGCATAATAACATTTCTAGAGAAGATGAAAGCATGCCATAAAATTATGGCCACAAACAGACCAAAATACAACTTACTATTTCAAAATTAGTTAAAAGACATTAACAAAATTATACAGAATATCAAAAAAGTAACATAAATCATAATATTTAAAGCTGAGAACTGAAATGATAGGAGTTAGGAAAGAATTAGAAATAAATGAAAATATCCTTTAAGAAATGAAGGCTAAAATAAAGAATACAGTGTGGAAAAAATACACAGCTAATGAATTAAAGGAAATAGAAGGTGAAAAAGGAATTTTTAAATAAAAGGAAATAAAGATATTAAAGATGGTTTAAGAGAAAGTAACAAATACAAAGATGGACAAAGAAGATCTAACATACAGATACTAGGAGTCCCTGAAGAATAAAGACAAAGCAAAAGAACAGAACAAGTACAAAATTTTTTAATTAAAGAAAACTTTCCTGAAATTAAAAAAAATTGAAACTGCATATTGAGACCTCATACTGAGTATCTGAAACAATTATTGACTCAAAATGACCAACATCAAGAGAAATTGTAGTAAAATCAACAGACTTCAAAGAAAAAGGGGGAAAAAATCCTTTGAGCATCTAGAAAAAAGATCATGTGACTAATAAAGAAAATAAAATTAGATGTATACCAGCCTTTTAACAGCAACATTTTATTCCTAAATAAAATAGAGTAGCATCATTAAGATATTTAAGGGATGAAAGTATGAGCCAAGGTTTTCATATCCTTTAAAACTGACTTTAGAGAATACAAGACGCAGATGAACTGCTATCAACATGCAAGAACTAACGGAATACAATTCCAATGGGCCCTTCCTGAGAAATTTACTAAAGAATAAGTTTCAAACAACCAAAATGAATAGAGGACTAAGACTAAGTAAAAGCTGGAGGGAAAGTGTATAATATCTAATAGATGAATGCTCTGATAATGTAGATATCATAAACTACTTTTAAAACATGACCAGAATGGCGAGAGATAGTCATGCACCAAAAACCTAGAGAGAATGCATATTTCATGATGAAGCATTCAATTTAGACATGAATAAGTCAAAGCTGCCCCATCACCACTTCTATTCAACATTGTACCAGTGCTCCAAGCCAGTACAAAAATGCAAGGGAAAAAAATATTAATTGAAAAGTAAGAAAAAAATGTTATAATTCAGACACGATAGTCTAAGAGATGATACAAACTATTAGAACTAATGAGGATTCAAAAAGTTCTTGACATAAGGTCAATGGACAAAAAATATGTTTCCATATGTCAACAAAAACAATCAGAATATGTATTTTTTTCAAGGTATCTTTGAAAATAGCCTCAAAACCTACAGGATACTTAGGAACAAACATAAGTGAAGATGTGCAAGACTTTAATGGAGAAAAATATCATAAAACCTTATTCAAAGACACAAAAAGTGATTGAAATAAAAGGAAAGTTATACTACATTCATGGATGGAAAGAGTCAACATCATAAAGATATTGTCTCCTCAAATTAATTTATAAATTTGACATAATTTCAATTCAAACCCTACAACCAAGCTGATCCTAAAATTCACGTGAGATCAAATGGCCAAGCAATTTTGAAAAACAAGATGGTGTCTTCACCCTACAAAACACCAACATTCATTAGAAAGTTGTAGTAATTAAGATAGTGTGGTTTTGGTACTAGGATAGATCAATAGACCAATTGAATAGATCAAAGAATCCAGAAACAGAAACACATGAATGAAAATTTGAACCCTGAATCTTAATTGTTTTAGTTGATTCTGTTTTAGAGTCTGGAATCTAGTATTTTGTCAGGGCTCAGATTTCACTAAGATCCCGAACTGGAATTGGATTATAACAAGATCTATCCTCCTGGAGTCAATTTGTTGTCTTACTTTGTTATACATAAAATAACTTTAAATTTCCAGATGTTCAGTTTTCATACAGGCTTTTTTAATACTATTCTTTAAGGTAAAATGGAAACATTTGGGCATGGAAGGCAGGAGATATTAATTGCAGTGTTGTCTTTTGTCAATGGCTCATTGTGAGTGACTCCACACTTCTTTTCTCATTTGAGGATAAAATGCAATAATATTCACAAGTGTTTCAAAAATTCTCAGATATGCCTCTGTATCATGGCCAAAAGTACTAATAACAGCTGTTGAAGTCTTTATCATGATTCAGACACTATACTGAACATTTATATAAATTACAGGAGTTAATGCTGCAAACAACCTTATGAGGAAGGTGCAATTATCACCCTCATTTTATGGTTGGCATATTGAGGTTAGGAAGAATTAAATAACTTTCCCAAGGTCAAGGTCAATTGGATAATAAATAATGGAGCCAGGACTTACATCTCTGTCTGTGGAATAGCAGTGCATGGTCTCTTAGTTACTTCTCCATAGTCTCTCTATAAAATATTGTCATCACCCTATTTGAAATTGAACTGGTACATTTTCAGCCTTCAAATCAGAGTAAAAAAATAATTTAATCTGAATTAATTAAAACCAATCAGTTATCTCTCCCAAAAACATCTTCATAGAACTAAATTAACTTTTTTTGTTAATAAAATTTTTGGTTAGCTGACAAGACCAGTAAGCACCTCTAAAAAACAAACACATTTAAAAAGTGTGAGAAACTTGGAGAGGATGCTGTTTCCTGAAACAAGAGTAAACTCCTAATGCCTTGTTTATGGACTAGCTCTTGCGTTGACACATGAAGAAGCTCTTTTAATTAACTGGGTAGGAATTTAATATCTTCACATATGCAAGGCAAGTCGACTTGCCCAAGCAACCAGATACACCAAGCTTTGTATATTAGTTCTGCTCTTCTGGCTTCTGAGAGCACCTCCTAAGTCATGAGCATTAAGGCAGTCTTAAGTAAATGGTTTTGTACTCAAGTGTTCCTTGGGAAAATTAGGATATGCTAACCGGTGGCAGAGAGCACAAGGTGACCTAGCGAATTAAAAATTAATAATAATAATAAACCACAAGAGCCCAAATAAAAATACCCAGGAGATTAATTTGCTAAATATTACATGGTCCTCACTAAGTGTAGACAGAAATCTTCAGAGCCTTGCCAAAATATGAAACTAGCAATTAAGCAGACCACGCAAATGCATATCTATTTTTCATGGCTTTTTCAGAAACTGTTTACAAGAAGTTCAGGTGAGTTTTGCCACCTTAATACAGTGGTGAATGTAAAGGCGTATCTTCAGTCACAGGAATATTGCCAAACTCAGGTCGTTTTGGGGTCCTTCTTAGTGGTCCCCTGAACTATCACCTTAACAAGACTGAAGATCATTTTCCTAAAAATAGAATACTATTTCTTCCGATATTTTCCTTCAAGAAATTTAAGAGTGTTGCACTTAATTTGAACATAATTCTTTCCTACGATATTTGTCAGTTGTATCATTTACACCTTTAAAATTTTCTTACCATTTTATTTGAACTATTTCACCAGAGTCCACAAACTGTCTCTATTTATGACGTTCACCTTAAGAGTATGACAATCACCTTGAGCGTAATTGTTACAGTTCCTATTTATTTGTAAATTTCCCCCATCAAAATTCATACATGATTCTCTGCAGAGCTTCTCTGTTCATATTTCTGTCTTCCATAAAACTTAACATAGATTATTACCCAGAGGAGGCATACAGTAAATTATTCTTTGAGTGGAATTAAACTGGTTTAATTAACTTTTTTAAAGATTTAACTCTACTTTAGATACCAAACTTTGTAACTTTCATTTTTCCCCTCATTCAGCAAATATTTATTGAGCCGAACTATTTGCCAGGAACACATTAGTACTATATTTCTCTTGAAACAATTTTTTCACAGAATTACAAAGAGTAACATCATAGAATTTGACAGCTCAAAGGAGCCTTGGGAGTTACTAGTTCAACACACTTATTTTAGAGAAGGAAAGGAAATTTTGCAAGCATTTGCATGACTTTATGACTCCAAACCCTTTCACTACAGCTTGGCGTGGGCTGCTTGGTCAGCAGCAAGATATCTTACATGGGCAACCTCTTCTTTGAACATCCCCTTCACTTTTGTTCTTTAACTGAAACCTGACTGTCTCCTGGGGCCATTCCTTAATAGAGAGGGGACTCTTTTCTCTCCCATCCCCTACCTCTGGGCCTGAGGATGGGTTACATGTCCTCTGTGTTTTTCACTCTGACTTGGAAAACATTGCTCTCCCCCTCCCTAAAGAAAACAGTCCTTGTGAAATTCATGCCATCAAAACATACCCTGTCTTGGAATTCTGTTTAATGCTCTGCATTGTTAATTTCCAATCTAAGACAGTGATGATGGTTCAGAAACATATACCCAGAGTAAACCCACACCTGAAAGGGTCATCTGGCTTTAGGTCATAGATGTGCTGCAGCACGGCAGCTGTAAAATGAATTCTATCACCGGTATCCATTGTACAATGAAACAAATGTTTTACATAGATACTGCTGAAATGGTTAGAAGAGGAAGGGGTGTAACTCAGAGCGGACTGCCCATTTGACTACTGTGTCCCAGAGGATTAAGAAAGGAAATGAGTCACCTCATTTGGTGAACAACTCCTGATGAGCCAAAGGAAGAGCCTATGGACCTTGGCACCCGCAGTTCCCAGCACAGTCCAGGCACACTGTTGGACCTCTCTACATATTTATTAGCTGACTGACTAACAGGTTTTAATACCACAATATACATTCAAACTAGTTGAGCCTCTAAATTGCTGCAGCCTGACATTTCCCATTCAACAATCCACAACTTAGCATGGCATTTGATCTGTTGGTTTAACTGGTTTACTTCAAGACTGGAATGTGTAGGATCTGTTCCATAGAAGAATAAAAAACAGGTGGACTTAAGAGCTAAAAAATAATTATGTTTATTTATAACTCCAAAATTAAAGTCTAACGCTAAAGCACACTCTTGATCATATGGTGCTTTCATTTGGTGGATGATTATTTTCATCTCTTATGGTTTCTCCTCCCGTCTTTATCTAGTTGCCTATGGAACTAGTCCCAAGCAATACTGTCACTCATTCTTTGCAGACCTTGGTTTCTTTCAGAGAGTATTTATCCAGTGAATTCTATGCATGAGGCATTATGCGAGGTGCAGGGATGCAACAATAGACAAGACTGATTATGTCCCTGCCCTGTTTACCTTCTACCAAAGGGGCAGATAAGTGCCTTACATATTTTGAGTCGATTTCATTCTGTTCTATTCTAATAGACTTAGAATTGTATAATAAAATAATAACAAATATTACTTCAATAGTAATTTTAAATTAACAAAGTAGTTTCACATTCAGTATCTTGTTTGATGCTCAAAAAAGCCCCAAGGAGTAGGAAAGGGGGCTAGTTTTACCGATGTCATTTTACAGATGACAAGATCAAGACACTGAACATAATGACATTAGCAGGAGTCATTCTAAGGGTGTGTAAAAACTGAGACTCGCATGGGGTGGGGGACCTGAATAATGGCAGGGGGAGAAGACAGGAGCTGGCACCTGGCAGAAGAAATACAGTCCATACACACTGCCCACCATCACCCTTTGAAATATCTTAGACTGATTTGTTTCTTTCTTTCGACTGTTTTAGACACATGCTGTTGCAACAGCTCTATTTACCACCATGCCTGAACAACTTGCCTTGGGAGATCTGTTGACCAAGGCTACCCTTGATCATCTTGAACAGATATCCTCTCACTGATATTGGTGGGAAGACCCCTCTCACGGTGTAATGTACCCATGTTGCAGGCAAAGAACGTGATCTTTGCCCAGACAAGTTTATCAACATCATCTGTGATGACTGTTTGAGGAGAGACAGAGCATTAAACAAGAGTATTATTGAAGAGTTCTCTTTAACATCAAATAATGACAATTAAATCAAAAAATATATGTTTATTTGGAAAGGGTACCAAAGTTCTGAAAACTAGATGTCCAAGTGGAAGGAGGAAATTCCATAAAACAAAATCTGCAGGATTGGTTGTATTTATGTCTGCATCTTTATGTTATGAGGCAGGTGGTCCAGCCCTGCACTGTCCAGCTGACGGACATCATTTAGGAGAGTGTGTGTGCACTGTGTTACCAGAGAAATCAAGCATGGACAATTCCTATTAGATTATCTAGTCTGATCAGCCCCTATGGCAAGATTTTTTTGCTACAGTCCAAGTAGCTATATTTGTATCCCTTTGTGGTTTTAAATTCTGAAGAAACTAAAAGAAATGACAAAAAGCCAAGCATAGCAGTGTCAACTCAGTCAAGATAAGCATATGCAAAAGTGGGGGCTATCTCCTATTTCCTCTCTAGATCTAGGGGTGTGCAAAAATTGTAGTCAGATGGAGCCGAGTTAATCTTGACTGTTTCTTGCTGAATTTGACTATTTAAACTTTTTAATTTGGTTCTTTTCTATTCTACATCTTTAAAAGAAAAGGAGAGTATTTTTAGATTAAAGAAATAACATATTCTGTGAGCAGGTGGAGAGCTAGAAAATTCCAGTCACCAGGTGTCACACTATCAAACAGCACACCAGGTGTAAAAAGTGGAAAAATAACCTTCTAGGGTATCTGGGGAAAATTCCAAGAAAGGTCAGACAGTGATTATTCTAACCCCTGGCAGCCATTTTGCTTTTCAACTTGACGCCCAAGAAAATACGACTATTAAAAAGATATATGCTAATTAGGAACACCTTCAATTCCAAATCCAGGAAGAAGCATACAGAGAGCAGAGTAGAAGCAAAGGGTGCCTGTTTTCAGCATTACCAGCTTTTTCTCACTTTTACTCCTCCACCTGTAGTGCTTGCCCATCCTTCACTCGCCTGTGGAAATCCTGCATGTCCTTCCAGTCTCAGATAAAACACCATGAATTCTAGGAATTGACTTTCTCTGCTTCCAGTCAATTTGCCAACAATATGCCAGGGAGTGAGGGGTCAGCAGCAATGAAAACAGACATTGGCCTCAAATCGCTGAGCATCTAATGGAAAGAGAGACACCATGTATTCAACAAACATTGACTGAGTGCCCACTGTGGGCCTGGCACTTTTCTAGTAATACACATTAACATGGGTAGATATCAAAGCCCACTGCTGAGAAAAAAAAGGCAGTTATAATGTGTGTGTATGTGAATTTATGCAAGTTATAAGCACATAAGCAGTATCACAATTGTTCATAAATAGAATAAGAATTATTAAAAAATAATAAATAACATTTCAATAGTAATTTACAGTTTACAAAGCTCTTTCACATCAGGATCTTGTTTGATGCTCAAAAAATCCCCATGGGATATGAAGAACAGCTAATTTTAATGACTTAACTTTACAGATGACAAAGGTGAGGAGTAAGCAAGTGGGGCAGACTTATAAACACACCAACTGGAAGGATACACATCAAATTCAGGAAGGGATTACCCCTATAGAGGGAGGAGGGTGAGGAGTGGGGTGGGAAAAGAGAACAAAGGTGGCTTCAAGTTTGTCTGACACATTCCATTTCTTTTATTTAAATAAAATCCAA
Source organism: Tapirus indicus (assembly GCA_031878705.1). Classification (NCBI taxonomy): domain Eukaryota; kingdom Metazoa; phylum Chordata; class Mammalia; order Perissodactyla; family Tapiridae; genus Tapirus; species Tapirus indicus. Next base: position 124,957,014 of record CM062920.1, on the reverse strand, counting down.
AGCAGAAGGGGTAAAAGGTGAACTTTAGTTAATTCTTTGTGATGAGTAAACAGTTCTTCCTCTATGAGACTCTGCTTTGCTGCATTTCAAAAAATCTTTTCAAAATAACAAAGATGGTGGAGCCAGCCCCATGGCTAGTGGTTGACTCCAGTGTGCTCCATATGGGCAGCCCAGCTTCTGGGGTTCGGATCCCAGGCATGGACCTACACCACTCATCAAGCCATGCTATGGAGGTGACCCACACACAAACTAGTAGAAGGCTGGAACAGATGTTAGCTCAGGGACAATCTTCCTCAAGCAAAACAAAAAGAGGAAGATTGGCAACAGATGTTAGCTCAGAGTGAATCTTCCTCACCAAAAAAATAAATAATCAAATAACAAAGATGGAAAATATACAACAAAAAAGGAATTAATAGCACTTTAAGAATACTTACACCTCCCTCTGTTTTTTCACCATATATTCCAAAAATTCAATGTGGTCCTAGAAGTGGAGACTCTAGCCTGCACTAGTGTTAGAAATAAGCATCTAACTATCTTTTCTTTTTCTTTTATTTTTCATTCCTTTCCTTCCCTTTGCTTTCTTTCCTTACTTTCTTTTTCCCTATACTCAGCAACGAAATTATCCTGATTTATGTTAACGAGAGAAAGTTGGTTATATGTCTTCATCCACTAGTAGATTGGAGCATCCTGAGGGCAGAGCCCCTGTCTCAGTCACCCGTATATAATCAGGGACTGGCATCACGTCTAGTTAATAGGTACATAATAAATGTTTGTTGCAAAACACAAACTCGCACACACTCATTCCACAAACTGGGAGCTTAATTTTAAATAGTATTAGCAGAGCCTGTTTCATTAATTTTTTTTCCTTTGTGGTCTGCTCTTTCATTAGGACTCAGGAATAAAAAAAGGAAGAGTGATTTAAAAAAAAAAAACAGCAACAAACCACCACTCAGGATCAAACTCACGATGTCTTTTAAGTGTGGCTGTCTGAATTACAAGTCCTCCTGAACTTGTAAGCAAGATTTGGTTGTATTGTCCTTCAAGAAAAATGAGGACGTGGTATTGATTTTTTCTCCTGATTCAAAGAGAGTGCAGGTGTTTAAGCATTTATGAAGTTGATTGACTCCCCTCTAGCAGCCAATTGATAATAAGTTTAAGCCTCAGAGTGATGCTGTAAAAGGTTTGATTATATTAACAATACTAATAGTCATGGGTTCATAAATCTTAAGAAAAAGGATGCATATGTCACATCTAATGCATGAAAAAGTTGTTCTTTTATCATGGATAACTCACTATTGTGCAGAGACCTAGTTGATCAGCTATTCCATTATTTGAATAAGTATCTGATGTCTTGTTTTCTTTCAAGAAGGCAGGTGCAGGATGAAGCAGGAAGCCTGCCAAGAAAGATGATAAATTACCATTTGGTGCAGGAGACCAGGGCTCTACGACTGTGGGGCTGCCAGGAATTAAGAGAGAGTAACCAGAAACGAGGAGGGAAATGACTTCTGAAGACAACTTTGGAGGTGTTTACTTCTTGTCTTCATTATCTTTGTGGTATTTTAAGGGTCTCTGTTAGTTCTGTAACCCGCAAAATGAAGTGCTGTTTTAAAACAAACATACTCAAGACATTATATTACACCTGCCGAAGTCAAATAAAAAGTCAGAGTTGAGAGAGAACTGGTCAGTGGAAGCAAATAAATGGTCTAAGTAGACAAATGACAAGGCAAAGCAGAGGTGAAGTGTGGCTGCAGCTTCATTTGAAAGGAGAACCTGGGCTGTACTCAGAGGAAGCACTCTGCTCCAAGCCAACCGTACTGAACAGAAACACTCATGTTGTGTTTCATCCTACAAAACTCAGAAGAATGAAAATAATAACAGTAACAATCATAATCATGGTTTTTGGAATCAGTCTGTTCCACTAACATCTCCTCCATCATTTTTCTGTTATCCCATTACAAGTTTATAAATCAATTTTTAATATTCATGCAAAGATTCTATCAGAATCACCATTAGCAATGATTGTTTTTAATTTATTAAATTCAACTAGGATTTACTGAGCAACTAAAAAGTGCCTGTTACTCCTCTGTGTTAGAGATATACAGACAGAAGACCTATACCTTCCCGGAAGTCATGGTCTAGTGGGAGAGAGAGAAATCCAGTGCAGTGTGCTCAGCACTGTGGTAATGGCATGGAAGGCATACCTGGGGAGCCAGGTGGGCTCAGGAAAGGGCTCCTAGGAGTGGTGACATCTGAACTGGCAAAGGGTAGAGGAGGGGAGGTACTCGAGGCATTGAGGAAGGAATGAGCTAGAGATGTAGCTGTGAGTAACAAAGCCCTTTTCAAAATCCCAGCTTTACGTCTGGAGCTCAGGGTGAAAGTGTCTGTCTATGGTAAGATACGAAACAAGAGGTTCTCAGGGTTTGTACCACAAACGATTCTGGATTTCAGACTAAGGAGTTTGGAATTTATTCTGAAATTAAGGACAAGTCCCTAAAGGACTTTGCACATGGGAGAAATGTAGTCCATTAGCAATTGGCAGGAAGCATTTATAATACAGCGTGGTGGGCACTCTGCTAGAAATGTGATCTAAGTACTCTGTGAACATAGAAAAGCAGCTATTCTCTCTGGGAATGGAGGGGAAGGCCAAGACGTCACACTTAAGGTGGGTTTTAGAGGATCAGTAGGAAGTCACCAGACACAAAGGGAATGGAGAGCATTTCTACCGGATGGGGGAGGGAGGGAAGAGATGAAGACAGAGGAAGGAAGGAAGGGAGGGAGGAAGGAAGGGAGGAAGGAAGGATGGAAGGAAGGAAGGAAAAAAGAGAAAAAGAAGGAAAACATTTCAACAGAGCTGTGAAAATTTTTTGGAAAACCTCAGATTAGATCTTGATAATTGATTTTCTGTTTTTAGTAATTTCACAGATCTTAAAAATGAAAAAAGCCCTCCAAAACACATGAGATTGATAAATAAAAGGATTTGCAACCACTACTTACTTTATCAAAATTGAATTTATTACATTTTTCAGTTATGACAGTATCAGAGAAAGATAATTTGACAGTTTCCCAGAACAAGATAGGAAAGAACTATGAAATAGATGACAAAAACAAGAACCTAGAAACGCGAGTTGTATTATCTACTTTGCCAGGGACAAAACAGTAATCCTAGAAATGTTTATTTGGTTTTTTTCTCAGCTCTAAAATAGCCACACTGTACCTTGTTATGCGTCATGAAAGTGCTGTGTAACTTTTTTGCAAACCACAGAGGCCTCCCCTGGGAAGCGGAGTGTGGGGAGGGCTCCTCTGTTTGAGGGTTCAGCACCTACACGTGTTGCTTGCACTCTCAGTTGGCAACCAGTTGTTGCTAGGCCTGAAGTACAGTAGCTTAACCACAAAAACCAGATAGATAAGCCGCTCTGAAATCGTTGTCCTTAAGAAGACACAATGTTCAGATGCAATTTCCACTAGTGATGAGACTAAATCCACTCTGCATGTTCATCTGGGACGGTGTCAACCAGGCAGCCATAGACAGTGGCTTTGAATCAGAAAGAGAGCAGGACAGTGCAATGGAGAGAGGAGAGACCCACCCGCTGTGATCCTGGGTCTGTCGCTTACCACTTGTGTGACTCCAGCAAGATACTCTCTTTGAGCCTTAGTTTGCTCATCCATAAAATGGAGATAATAATGCCTATTTCACCGGATTTTTATGAAGAGAAAATAAGATAGAGTAAGTAAAGCACTTAGAACTGTGACTAGCGCTTAGAAAATGTTAAGAAAATGGAAGTTCTAGGAAGACAGCAGCGAGGCTGGATTGCTATGACCCTGATGAATGAGAGCAAGGGCAAACCATTGGAGGATTCAGTCATCCTGGGCCCATCGATCCCCACTCAAGTGCTGCAACCGACACATATCTCCAGGATGTGCGTTTAAATGGTCTGATTTGTTTCCACCATGCCAATAGCCTTTGATAATTATTTCAAAATCATCATTTCAAAAATAAACACAGAACTGAATATTGGCCACACTGTGCTATAACTAACTGCCACTCTAACTGCTGGAGGACACACCCTGACAATGTAATTTTAGCTCCATCACCAGCTCTGTAATGTTGGGCACATCATTGAACTCTCCCGGCACTTTTTCTCATCTATGAAATGAAAGAGTGAACTCTTTAATTTCATGATTGTACATCTGTCAAGTTTATTAATATACAGAATACAGTGTCTAAAGATCTAAGAGGTGAGAATAAGGAGCTGGAATGGAAACAGGATGACTGAATTAAGCATGACTTTGACAGTGCCAGGGAATAAACACAGGTAGAAAGAGGAACACAGTCTCCTGAGACAAACCATTGACCATGACTGTGTTATTTCTAGTTCTCTAGCATCATAACTGTGTTGACCTTAAAGGAGACACTTAGGCAATCTGCTCACTTGAACATGCATAGATCAAACAAGGGAACAGGAACACTGGGTGCTTACTACGAGCAAAACACTGGGCTAAACCATTTCTTCACCACGACAGCCCCACTGTGAAAACTGAGGCCCACATGCAATTTCACACCTTGATAAAGATGATGCAGCTCATCAGTGATGATCCTCCGAGGCCTGTGCACCCAACTATTAGGTTGAACAGCCTCTCATGAGAAACTGTTTTGAAAACTTGATTTCATTAAATACATTTCCAATACAAAGCATCCTTATTTTCTAACCCGCTGCCTCTGACACCTGGCACAGAGACTGTAAGTGGAGTTCTTTTTTCTACAGAAAATAGACTCATAGGAAATAGTGCAAGATCAAGACTAGATAGAATTGTAGACTTTGAATATTTGAAAGTCTCTTTCTGTAAAGAGAATTTAGAGACCAGTGAGTCTGAATTCTTCCTTATAAGCAGGAGAAAACTGAGGAAGGTAAGTAACTTAGTTCCATAGGACACACGCTAGTTAGAGCCATGGTGAGAAGGACAGCTCAGGCCACCTGACAATTGTGTGACCTGCCTTTCTCTGTCTCCTGACTGTCACCCAAGCGTGCCTTCTTCTCAGTACTTTGCCAGGCCCTCTGCTGCCAGTAAATCACCAGTTCATTATACTCACACATAAAGTCTAGTTTGCTCATTTGTTCCAGTTTATTTTTGTGATACCTGTGTGTTCCCTGCAGAGACTAAGTAGAAGAATATTTTTAACACAGGTTGTTTTTCTCCCCACACTTTCAACACCTGATGATGTTTAGTTGTTAGGATATTAGTCATTCTTTCTATGCTGGTGTGACTCAGTATTGGACCATCTGGGAGCTAGACGTCATGTTTCCAGCCTCAGTACACCAGTGACCCACTGGGCGACACCGGGAAGCCTTTGCCCAAGTTCCGTTTGATGGGGGAAAGAACATGGCCCTCTTTTTCACTTCGGGTCACTAAAGTTCAAAATAGAGGTAATAAGAGAAGAATAGGAATACGTTGTGTGTGCGTAATATACTCTATAATTAACACTATAAATAAAATTTTAATGGACAGGATTACTTTTAAGAATAATTTGAAAAATAAACCCAGCACTGAACATCGGCCGCACTCTACTGTAACGGAGAGCGTGCCACTTGCTGGAGGACACGTCCTAACGTGTAATTGTGGCTCCATCACCACCTCTGTAATCTTGAGCGTGTTCTTTACCTCTCCCGGAGTATTTTCTCATCTATGGAATGAAATGTCTGGATTCTTTAATTCCTAATTTCACTACTGAAAATCTGTCAGGTTTATTAATATACAGGATGATGTGTCTAAAGGTCTATGAGGTAAGAACAAGGAGGTGGTATGAGAATAGGATAATTAAACTACTTTAAGAAACCAGAAATTGGGGGAAAGAAGAAGAGAAAACAAGGGGAAAGGGGAGGAGGGAGAGGTGGAAGGGAAAGAGGAGATGCCCTTGTCTCTTGCTTGATTATTTCACGGGTGTGAGGCAGGATTAATATATCTGCGGTTTCAGACGAGCACACTTGTGGAAGGTTTCTAGGTACTGGCTATTTGAACTAGAAAGTTAAAGTCCAAGAAGGGAAAGCAGTAAGAAATGATACTTTTTACATCCCCATGGTGAGTATTCAGTGAGCTGTCCAGGGTCTAGAAAAATCCTCCCCAGAGCATCCCTATGCCCTCCTCTGCTTCCCCAGTTTGTCTCTCCTTTCCAGACTCATGATAAGATATTACTGAGGGCTTACTCAGGGCCAGAAACCATTCTAAGTGCTTTATTATGTCTTCATTCACTTAATCCTCACAAGAGCCCTAAGAAGTAGGTACCATTATTAATCTTATTTTACAGGTACAGAATTTGAGACACAGAGAGGTGAAATAATATACCCAAGGCCACACAGCTATCAAATGGCAGAGTTGGATTCAAACTTAGATGGTGTAGCTGCAATGTCTGTGCTCTGAAACATGCACTCTACTGTCTGGAATCAGATGTTCCTGTGTCCTTCACATGGGAGATGGTTAACCTTGGATTGGTCTTTAGACTGAGGCCCATCTTTAAACTGAGAACAAAAAACCAACCTCCCTGAGTTGTAGTGAGTAGTAAGTATGTACAACACCTGGTATATATGAAGGGCTTAATAAATTTTTTCTCTTTGCCTTAGAAGTCTCAAGTCAGGTCTCTCCATGTGTCAGCCAACAGAGCTATATCTCTTCTTACAGGTCATTCCCCTTTTCTACCCTTTCTCATCGTGGCTGTTTTGGAAACTGATTTATCATATATTGGTTCATCCAGGCATAGAAAAAGATGTTTGTTTTTCTGGTATATATGTGTGTGTGTCTGTGTGTGCTTGTTTTAAACCATCTTTTAATATGTACTGAATAAATGAGTTCTTCTCAAGATTTAGAATTTGCTGCCAGAGAAAGACAGACATACAGCTTGTTCAAATTTAAGAAACAGAAGTTTCCTGCTGCTATGCCTTCAATCTAGCCAAACACTTTATGCTCAATTTGAAATTGGTTTCCATTAGCTTCCAAAGTCCTAACTGATATGCCAGAATTGAACTCTCTTTCCCCCTGATATCTTAACTGCGTGGTTCCAGCTTAATTGCTTCATTCTATTTAGCACATTTTAGAGTTTTCTTTCATGAGAAAAGAGATGATCTTTAGAGGAAAAAAATCACTCTTTTTTTCCCATGTATAGTTTATTTAAAAAATTTATAGTAGGGGGGCCAGCCTGGTGGCATAGTGGTTAAGTTCGTGTGCTCCACTTCCATGGCCCAGGGTTCACAGGTTCGGATCCCGGGCATGGACCTACACACCGCTCATCAAGCCATGCTATGGCGGCATTCCACATACAAAATAGAGGAAGATGGGCACAGATGTTAGCTCAGGGCCAATTTTCCTCACCAAAAAAAAAAAATTATAGTACCGGCTGGCCCAGTGGCATAGAGGTTAAGTTTGCATGCTCCACTGTAGCAGCCTGGGGTTCGTGGGCCTGGATCCTGGGCACAGACCTACACACCACTCATCAAGCCATGCTGTGGCAGCCTCTCACATACAAAATAGAGGAGGATTGGCACAGACGTTAGCTCAGGGACAATCTTCCTCATCAAGAAAAAAAAAAAAAAGAAAAAAATTTATAGTAAATGCCTTATCTAAGTTCAGTTGAATTTCAATCCTTAAATCCCAACTCTATATTTTTCCTGGCATCTCCTACATCTCCATTTTCCTGTGGCTGATAATCCAAAAATAAGAACCTTATTTCTGTGGGTAATTCATCTAGAACCTCCAGGAATAAGTATTTTATTAAAAAATCTGACAAAAATGAAAAAAACCAAGTTGATAGAAAAAAAGATATAACAGATATCTTTTAAACTGTAAAAGAATATCATGAATACCATGTACCAATAATTTTGAAACCTATATTAAACACATTAATTTTTGGAAAACAATGTAAAAAACCAATATTGACACAGGAAGAAACAGAAAACTTGAACGCATCAACCTATTAAAGATAATGAAATTGTATGCATAAGATCTTTTCCCTCCCCTCCAAAATGAAGTCCTGGTCTCAGATAGTTCTATGCCAAACTTCAAAGGAACCAATAATCCTGATCTTAAACAAATTATTCCAAAACTCAGAAAAACAAGAAAAGCAGCCCAATTTATTTATGAGGTTATAAATTTATACCAAAAATTAGGTAAGGACAAGAACAGTAAAATCATGGGCTAATTTCATTAAATAAAATAATGCAAAAGTCCAAAATAATATATTAGTTAAATCTAACAGAATATTTTAAAATGTATCATGATCAAGTAGGGTTTTTTTCCAAAAATGCAAGATAGACAGACACTTGTAAAATCCATTTAGTTCATGTCAATGGACTAACAAAGAAAAATTAGGTGTTCACCTCAGTAGTTACTGGAAAAAAACTTTTAATGAATTTCAAGACCAAGCCAATATTTTTCAAAAAGTTAAAACTACAAATAGGAGAGAGCTTCTGTAACATGATAACAAGCTACCTACTAAAAAACCTATAGCAAGCATTATACATGATGAAAAAACTTTTTACTCACATCTGTTAATGTTGGAAAAGACAAGGATGATTACTCTCATCATTATTCTTCTTCTTAGTGTTTATGGAATATTATAATATAATACCCTTCTTAATTATTCCCTGTCCTCTCTACCAGACCTGTCTCTAGAGAGCTCTTCCCTGGGATCCTCCCCTTAGCAGAGAGAACTTCCCACCCCATTGTTATCATGCTTGGCCATGCCACATTCAACAAGAAGTTTTGAGGGTCACCACATGGGTCTGCCATTGCTCCTTTCCCTCTGCCATAAGAAGGCCACTTCCCAGATAGGAGCTGCTTCTTCCACCTGGATCCCAGAAGAAAGGAGACAGAACTGGAGCCAACCACAACCAACCTACTACTGATGGGTAAATGTGATCAAGAAATAGGTCTTGGATTTAGTAAATCTCTGAGATTTGGGAGTATCTCTTATCATATCCTAACCTAAGAGAAGCTGACCAATACAGTCCTGAAGGTTCTTTCCAACATGCAAATTTTTTAAATTAGGTATAAAGACTGAAAGAGAAAAGACAAAATTTTCATAATTAGATGATATAATGATTTACAGTAAAAACCCAAGGAAGGCAAAAAGCTATTAGAACTAATAAAGTTCAAGGAGGTTGCTGGATACAGAAATCAACCAAAACATCAGTAACTGACACCAGCAAAAACATACGAGCAATACTTATCCCTCAAAGAGGTGGGCCATGATCCCCATCTCTTATATGTGGGCTGCTTATAGTGACTTCTTTCCAAAGAATACAGTATGGAAAGGGGAATAAAAAGAATAACTTTACAGGGGAGAAACCTGACAAAACTGCTTCAGCTGAGTGATCAAGGTTAACATCAACACTGATAAGTCATGTTGATAGCGTCTACTCTTGACATGCTGCGACAAGAATGGGACTTTACCTTTGTTACCCAACATTGTCACAGAAAACCTAAAACACATGGCTAAAGTGGGGCTTTAAAAATATACATCTTGATATCTGGTAGGGATAGCCACTTTTCCTCCTCCCCAAAACCTACAACTCCAGTCTAATCAGGAGAAAAACATCATACACACTCTAATTGAGGGACAGATTACAAAATCCCTGACCAATACTCCTCAACAATTGGTCAAAGTCATCAAAAATAAGGAGTCTGAGAAATTATCAAAGCCAAGAGGAGCCTAAGAAGGCATGACTGCTAAACGCATTATGATGTCCTGGAAGGGATTCTGGAACAGAAAACCGCATTGGGTAAAATCAAAGGAGATCTGAAGTATGGACTTTAGTTAATAATATAGTTGGCTCGCCATATCCACAGATGTGGAACCAACAGATGTGGAGAGCCAACTAAGAGTCTTAAGCATCTGTGGATTTTGGTATCTGCAGGATGTCCTGAAACCAATTCCCCCTCAGATACCAAGAGACAACTGTAATGTATTAATATCAGTGTATTAGTTGTATGAAATGTCATACTAATGTAAACGCTAATGATAGGGGGAACTGGGTGTACTATGTCTGTACTATCTTCTCAACTTTTCTGAAAATCTAAAACTATTCTAAAACAAAAAGTTTATTTGAAAAATACCAACGGCAATAACCAACTAGCAATGTAATAGAAAATAAACTACTACTTACAGTAGCAACAAAACTATAATCTAGGACAGAGGTTTTCCAATTTTTTTATTTTAGGACACATTTGCACACTTGACAATTATTGAGGACCCCAATATTAAGACTGATAAATTTAAATTATATTAATTTAAAAATCATCATAAATCCATTACCTATAACATAATATTACTTGATGAAAAACAACTATACTTTCCAAAAAAAATAATGAAAAGAATGGCATTGTTTTGTTTTTACAAATCTCTAATGTTTGGCTAATTGTCATATCTGCTTCTGCATTCAATCTGTTATATCACGAGTCATATAGCTTCTGGAAACTGAGACTGAAAAAATAAATAATTTCTTAATATAATTATAGAAATCATTTTGATCTTGCAGTCTCCCTGAAAGAGTATCAGGCACCCCTAAGAGTTCTGGACCACACTTGAGAACCACTGATACAGAAATGCATCTAACCCTGATCAGGACAATTTTTAACTCTATTAATGGATACAAAAAGAACTTAATAAATTGGAGAATAAATCATTTTCATATATAGAATGACTTAACATTTTTTAAAGTAAATTTCTTTCTCAAATTGTTCAATGTATACAAAAAATTTGCAATCAAAATTCCAGCAAGATTTTTTATGAGGGACTAGGTGTGTGGGAACTTGACAAACTGGTTCAAAAATAAAAATATTAAAATTAAAGTAAACAAATAACAAATTTTGGGGGGAGCAAAGAAAAGAGGCTATCCCTACTAGATATTAAGATATATTTTTTTTAAAACCCCACTTTAGCCATGTGTATTAGTCAGGTTTTCTATGGCAATGTTGAGTAACAAGCAACCCCCACTCACAGTGTTTTACAACAATAAACTTTCATCTTTTACTCTCTGGCTTGTAGATTGGGTTGTGAGTCTGCTGGGCTTGGCTGAGATCAGCTGGACTTAACCCCAGTAGGTATCCAGGATACAACTTAGGTTTAAGTCTGCTCCCCAGGTTGAGAAAAAAGCGCATTGGGTAAAATGCTGTCCTTAGCTAGATGATACATTTGTTTATAGAAGAACAAGTTAAAAGGCTTCAAGTGCACCATACTCTTTCCAGAAGAGCTACGATTTCTCTCTTATGAGAAAATCTTTTCAGGAATTTCATGGGTCACCTGAGAGGTTTGAGCCAATGGAAAGCAAGATTGTGCCTCAGAGGTGCCCAACTTGCCCAAGAATAGGAACTTGAATTCAGAGTTAGCTTTGACCAGGCATCTTAAAATGTTTTCCAACACTGTATCAACTAATTCATGTAACATACTCAAGGTAGTCTTTGTTGATTAAAAAAACCAAATATATTTCTATGTGAGATATCACTTTACAAGAGCAAACCACTACTTTTAATTACACTAGTAAAGTTCATAACTATAATTGTTGTCTTGCATATTTGCCAAAAGAGAAAAGAAAGTTAAGCCAAACAATTTTCATTTTACTTTTTGTTTTTACACAGATTCGAGTTGATCATAGCTCTCCTTTAATGTGAAAGCCATCGGGTCAGATGTTCATTAGCCCAGACATCCACATGGGTCATCTGTCTTAATCCCATCCCTAGCAAAATGTAGAACTCAGCACCTCTTTGTGTTCCCCAGACAGAATTCACTTCGTCAAAAGTACAAGTGATTGATATAGATTTTACTCAAGATTATTATGGAAAACAGTAAAGTGTTTTACATCATATATTCTACAATAGAGCATAACTTCATAAACATCTGACTTGTCTTTTCTCCTAGAATCTCTACCTGCTCTGTCAACTAGACATTCTGCATTCTCTTGCCCAGCACCTTGTCCAACCTCCCTGCCTTGCCTCCGTTCTTCTCCCTTCCTGGACCTTCCCCTCAGGATATGCCTGTCTTAAACGGGGCAAATGAGCAGGGTCCCACATCTTCCAAACTTTTATATTCATGTCTGAGTGCTTGGCAAGCGAGGAGCTCTCCAGCGATCAGAACCCACCTCCTGAGAAAGCAAAGAGGATTATAAATAACAGTTCAGTGCAATTATGACATCAGAGCAACAATAATCTTACTCAGTAAAGATTCGGTAGAAAGTAAATAATGGCTGGCCCCAGGATTTTCATTGATTGACTCAAACTGCAGCCAGTAGCTTCTCTGCCCAAGATCTTGATGCACTGGGGGCAGTAACAAGATACTGAAGCTTGCAAAGCAGTTAGGGAAACAGGAAAAGGGTTTTAACTTGCTCAGTACTTTCCAGAAGCTTTTATTATTGATAAAAGTTTATACTTTTGACAAATTGTACATAATGTTCATTAATTCAATAATTGTATATTGTGCAACTATTCTGGGCCAGATTCTGAAATCTTGGGATTTTACCTCTCATCTCTTAATAAAAATCAACCTGCTATTCCTATTACCATCACCTAGAGCACTCTGCTATCTTTGAAATATCTGCTTCATTAATTTTCTACTTTCAAAGGGATCAACCAACTCTGGATCATGAGAGATTACAGAAAATCCCTTAAAGAATCAGAATGCTATCAACATAGCACCATTAATTGTCATTTGAGATGCTTGTTTTTACTGTATTAGTCAGGGTTCTCCAGAGAAACAGACCAATAAGGTAGGGGTGTGTTTGTGTGTGTGTGTACGTGTGTGTGTGTGTGAGAGAGACAGATTTTAAGGAATTGGCTCATGCAATTATAGAGCCAAGTCCCACACCTGCAGGAGATGCCAGCAGGCTGGTCATCCTTTTTTCTTAAGGCTTTCAACTGACTGGGTGAAGCCCATCCGCATTAGGGAGGGTGTTATGGGCTGAATGTTTGTGTCCCTCCAAAATTCGTATGTTGAAATCCTGACCCCCAATGTGACAGTGTCAGGAGGTGAAACCTTTGGGAGGTGATTAGGTCATGAAGGTGGAGCCCTCATGAATGAGATTAGTGCCCTTATAAAAGGGACCCCAGAGAGCTCTCTTGCCCTCTTTCTGCCATGTGAAGACACAAGAAGAAGGCAGTCTGCACTCAGAAAAGGGCCCTCACTAGAATTTGACTGTGCCAGCACTCTGATCTCTGACTTCTGCCTCCAGAACTGTGAGAAATAAATTTCTATTATTTATAAGCCACCCAATGTGTGATAAGGTGTTACAGTAGCCCGAACTGACTAAGACAGAGGGTAATCTGCTTTGTTCAGAATCTACTGATGTAAATGTTAAGCCCATGGAAAAAAATACCTTTATAGCAACATCCAGAAGTGTTTGACCAAATATCTGGGTACCATGCCCTAGCCAAGTTGACACACAAAATTAATCATCATATTACAAAATGCAAAAATGAGAAATATTTTCTATGGGAAGCCTCAGAGGCATTTTTGGTTAATGATTGGGTCTTTTCCTATTGAAAAGGAAAATGAAGCTAGCTCATTTCCAAATATGCTTCTAGAAATTCTTTTTTTCCTCCACTGGACAAAAATATGCTTTTTAAAAATCATCTCTTTTTTTCTCCACTAAGAAAAAAGAGAACCAAAAAAGCCCAAGAAATTGCACACCAAGCAAGACGTGATTTGCAAAGATGACGTCTGTCTAGTCATGCGGAAGGAAGGCGGAGGGAGCGTAGGAGGGACTGTTCTGAGGAGTGACGCTGGGATAAGATTCGGATAGCTAATCTCTGCTCACACAGTGGGCTCTGACTGGGCACATTGCATCTGTCAGTCAGCATATGGGTGAGCTGTCCCATCGCCTCTGAGTAAATGTGCTGACGTGAAACAGCAAGCAAAGACAGATGAACAGGACATGCCCGTCTTCGGCTGCTCACTGTGGCAACGTGGACATTTCACAGAGGCTCTATGTAGGGAAACCACCCAGGGCAGGAGGGTAGAGTAACACCTCAGGACAATATTTTTCAAGTCATTCCATAGAAGCACCTCTATTCTCAGAGGCAAATGACACGTGCACAGACACACACATACATAAACACACACACACAGGGAAACCAGGAGTAGAGCCCAAAGGATCCTGGGCCAAGCAGAAAATGTCTTTAAAGTCTTCTGTTTGGGCTTTAAAATGTCAAATGAATGCCTCTTTTTATTTGATATTCCTTTTATTTAATATAAAATAATATTTTAAATTGGCAACTGGAATTGAAATAGTCCCCCAGCATTTTCTTCTTTGCCTTTGTATGCGATCAGCACACGACGGCACGGAGTGAGGTGCTGACAGAGAAGACGAGAATCGGTGTCTGGTCCCAGTGGGATCTGTCCACGTGTCCACTTCCACAACCGCTATCTTAGTCCAAGTTACCACCACCTTCTCCCTGGACCACAGTGGCACCATCTCTAAGCCGACTGCCTGCTTCCACTCTGATCTACTCTCCACTCTGTATTTAGAGTGTATCCCACCACTGAAAACCCTTCCATGGCTTTCTGTTGCTATCAGTAGAAAATCAAAATCCTTAGCAAGGCCTCCAAGCCCTCATGGTCTGGCCTCTACCAATTCACACAACCTCATCTCTGCCCACAATCTCCTCACTCTCTGTGCTCCAGACACACCAGCCCCAAGCATGTTAGTTTGTTCCCTCTCCACAGCCTTAGAACAACGAATGCTCCCACCTGAAACACTCTTCCCCTTACCTCTCTTTTCGTTTTGACCCCCTGAATGAGTCAGTTTTCTCCTATTATGCATTCTGACATCATCATGTATCTCCCACCCACTGGTATAAGCTCCTCAAGGAGAAAGGTAATGTCTTCTCTCTGCATCAGCCTGTTTCTGGTGCCTAACACATTCCTTGACACGTAGTTGCTGCTCAATAAATATTTTACAAATGATTGAATGAATGAATGAGCTAGTGATGAATTCCTCTTCTTTCAGGTCTAGAAAACCGAGGCTGAGAGAGAAGAAAGAACTTGAAAGAATTTTCAGAGCAAATGAAATACATATTTTGTTAAAAGACCATTCTAATTATTAAGTGGGAAAAACAAAAAAGGGTAACATGAAAGCTTTGTGCCAACTTCACCTAAGACACCATTTAGGTAATTTTTGAGATGAGAGAAAACTTTTTTTTTTTTTTGGTGAGGAAGATTAGCCCTGAACTAATCTCTGTTGCCAATCTTCCTGTTTTTGCTGAGGAAGATTGGCCCTGGGCTGACATCTGTGCCCATCTTCCTCTACTTCATATGTGGGATGCCTGCCACAGCATGGCTTGTTAAGCAGGGCATAGGTCCCCACCCAGGATCCAAACCCGTGAACCCCAGGCCGCCAAAGCAGAGCACGCAAACTTAACCACTACGCCACCGGCCTGGCACCCTGAGATGAGAAAGAACTTCTGAGTGGCAGAATCTCAACAAAGACTTGTGACAGAATGTATGAATCTCTCCTGAGTCCTGACACCTTAGCACTCCTAATAAAATTGGTCCCCCAAGAACATTAAATGAAATGGCAAGGGCTTCTTATGTTTCTGAAATTTCAAAACTACTTAGACATAAATAACTATTTGGAGTTTTAATGTCTTATTTCATTGCTCCTATTTGGAAACATGGGAAAACAGAATGTTTTGTTAACGAGCATCATCCCTTGATAATAATCCTCGTATTGACTTGAGGCAAACTAATGAAAATGGGGTAGAATGAACTGGAAATGAAAGCCAGAGCATTCATTCAATAACCATTCCACATACATTATGGAGATCCACCAGCTGCTTCAAGGTACAAGGATGAGCCACTGACACTCTGCCTGCCTGAGCTCAGGGCCTCATAGGGAAGAGAGGTCCTCACCCGAGAGTCACTAATTGTGATTTGGGTAGGGTATACAAGCTCTGTAAACGTGTTTACTTATCTGAAAAAATTAGAAAAATGACAGTCTCTACCTCTCAGGATTGCTGTGAGATTAAATGAGATAATGACTGTAAAGAGCTTAGCACAGTGCCTGGTACATAGTCATTTATAGCAGTTGGGATGCTTTTGCTTACAAGGGGCAGAAAACCTGACTAGCGGCTTAAATCTTGCAAACATCTATTGTCCTGTTAACAAGAAGTCTGGAGGTGGGCTGTCCATTTAGCTGTTCAGCAGTAACAGGGATTCAACCAGCAATCAATCAATAACACTGATCTGCCCTTCACAGTGGAAAAATGGCTGCCACTGCTCTGATCAGGGACTTCTCAAGCAACTCTCTTTTGACAGTGATGAGTAGATCTTTCCTAAGAAGCCCAATAGACTTTCTTGTATGCTCCATTGGCCAGAAACAGGTCATAAAACCATCCTTAGCCCAATCAGTGGCCAAAAGAATAGAATTATTGTGACTAGCTTAGACCCATCACTTTGCATTCTCTAAGGCTGGATCCACCACCCTCTGTCAGCAAGGCTAAAGCAGGGCGAGTAGCTATCGGTTGGGTAACTAACAGTACCTCAGGATACAGTTAGTTATTCCTGTGATTGTTAACAGTGGTAGTAAGACAACATCCTAAGTTTTACAGGTTACAGTGGAAAAACAAAGCAGACAAATCAACTTCACAGTACCACTTCTTTTTGCAACTTGCCCATTTAAGCACAAACTATAGGCAAAATAGTTGAAGACTAATATCATTAGCCTGTCCAAATCCAGAACACAGGATGATTATTCGATGACCAGGAACTTGGGGTGTTGGGGACATCCTATCTGAGGTTAACTAGCAAGACAAGGTCAGAGATACTGCTCATTACAGTATCCCTAATACCAAGAGCAATGGCTGGCACATAGCAGGTTCCCAGTACACATTTGTTGAATGAATGAACAAATGTAGATTCAGGATACACCTCAGAGACATCTGGAAGGCAACTCCCTAGAAACTCCTGGGTTTTCCTGTGGAGCCACAGTGATTTTTTGGGCCCAAGATACTTTGTTTCCATGGGCCCTTACTCCACTGGATAAAGATGACTATAAGCCACGCTGGATTCGATTCAATTTTTTCTTCTGATTTTAGAAGAAATTAAAACATTTTCATGGGCCCCTAAAAAGTACAGTTGCTCCTAGGCTCTGTGCCTATGGGCCTAATGGATAAGTTGGCCCTGGCTTTTCCACTGGACCCTAGGCAAATGATTTCCCTATCTAAGATCACTGATGAAATTAAGTGGCCCCCATAACAAAGCCTTGACTTCTGAGTGGGGCAGAAGATTTACCAACTAGATGAACATCAGTCCATGTGAAAGAGCCTCTTGGAGACTCCTGTTTACCCATCCATTGTCTCGTTTGGAAAACGCCTAGTTGTATATGAGATTGCTATCTATATTCCAGGCAATTAGAGAAGGATTGTAGGTCCTAAAAACCTGCGTTATCAACAACAATAATCATTATAAATTACATTCATGAGGCTCTACTCTGTGCTAGGCAGTGAACTACATGCAATTCATACATCACCATTAACTTTCCCAAGGACCCAGCAAGGTAAGAGTTATTACCTCCGTTTTACAGACATGGAACTAGGGCTCAGAGAGGTGAAATATCTGGCCCAAGGTCACACACTTAGCAAAAGGCACAACTGAGATTGGAATCCATCTCTTTGTAACTCCAAAGCTCACATTCTTTTCACTATGTCACTTTTCCATTCAAAGATAAATGCATACAATGTATAATATAATACACTAACTAGACCAAGAAGATTATCCCTTATGTTTTTTTCTAGGAGTTTTACAGTTTCAGGTCTTAAGTTTAATTCTTTAATCCATTCGGAGTTGAATTTTGTATATGGTAGGTCCAATTTCTTTCTTTCTTTCTTTCTTTGGCACATAGATATACAGTTTTCCCAACACCATTTGCTAAACAGCCTACCTTTTCTCCCACCTTGTGTTCTTGGAACATTTGTCAAAAATCAATTAACCATATGTGAGGGCTTATTTCTAAGCTCTCTATTTTGATCCATTGTTTTTGTGCCAGTACCATACTGTTTTACTTGCTCTAGCTTTGTGATATAATTTGAAATCAGGAAGTGTGATATCTCCAGCTTTGTTGTTCTCAAGATTGTTTTGGCTATTTTGTGGTTCCATATGAATTTTAGGATTGTTTTTTCTATTTCTGTAGAAAATGCCATTGGGATTTTGATAGGGATTGTATTGAAGCTGTAGATCACTGTGGGTGGTATGGACATTTTAATAATCTTAAACCTTCCAATCCATGACCACAGGATGTCTGTTCATTTATTTGTGTCTCCTTTAATTTCTTTCACCAATGTTCTGTAGTTTTTAGTGTATGTTTTTCACTTCCTTCACCAAGTATTTCCTAAGTATTTATTTTTTTGATGCTATTGTAAATGTGATTGGTTTTTAAATTTCATTTTTGGATGGTTCATTGTCACTGTGTAGAAATGCAATTGATTTATGTATGTTGATTTTGTATCCTGCAACTACAATTTTTTGGATATGACACCAAAAGCACAGATAATAGAAGCAAAAATAAAGTGGGACTACATCAAACTAAAAGCTTCTGCAGAAGAAAGGAAACAATCAACAGAAAGAAAAGGTAACCTATGGAATAGGAGAAAATATTTGCAAATCAACTATCTGATAAGGGATTAATTTCCAAAATATATAAGGAACGAAGACAACTCAATAGCAAAAAAAGCAAACTACCCAATTTAAAGATGGGCAAAGAACTTGAACAGACATTTCTCCAAAGAAGACATACAAATGGCCAAAAGGTATATGAAAAGATGTGCAACATCACTAGTTATCAGGGAAATGCAAATTAAAACTACAATATCACCTCACACCTGTTAGGATCGCTACTATTTTTTAAAAAAGAAAGATAAGTGTTGGCAAGGTTGTGGAGAAATTAGAACCATTGTACACCTTTGGTGGGAATGTAAAATGGTGCAGCATCTATGGAAAACAGTATGGCGATTCCTCAAAAAATTAAAAATAGAACTAGCATATGAGCCAGGAATCCCACTTCTGGATATATATCGAAAAGAATTGAAATCAGGATGTCAAAGAGATATCTGCACTCCCATGTTCATTGAAGCACTATTCACAATAGCCAAAATGTGGAAACAACCCAAGTGTCCACTGACAAATGAATGGATAAAGAAAATGTGCTGTATATAAATATATATGCAATGGAATATTATGCAGCCTTAGAAAAGAAGGAAATCCTGCCATTTGTGACAACATGGTGAACTGGGAGGACATTATACTAAGTGAAATAAGCCAATCAAAGAAGGATAAACGCTGTAAGCTTGCACTTACAATTATATGAGATCTCTAAAATAGTCAAACTCATAAAAACAGAGAATATAGTAGTGGTTGCCAGGGCCTGAGGGATAAAGGAAATAGGGAGTTGTTCCATGGGCATAAAGTTTCAGTTATGCTAGGTGAATACATTCTAGAGATCTGCTGTACAACGTAATGCCTTTAGTTAACAATACAGTAACTTCGAATTTTGCACTGCCAATTTTGTTAAGAGGGTAAATCTCATGTTAAGTGTTCTTACCACAAAAAAAAAGGAAAGAAAGAAAAAGGAAGGGACACAAGTTAACTCTAGGAGGTGATGGATATGTGGTAATTGTATCACTGGTGTTTGCATATGTCCAAACTCATCCAATTATACACATTAAATATGTGTAGTTCTTTGTGCATCAGTTATACCATGTGATATTGTGATTTATAATAAGAAATATATATTTGGTCTTCTTCCTTGTTTCTGGCACAAAGCTCCTAAAGCTCTTAGAATTTCCTAAGAGATGAGAGTCTTAAAAAAGGTGTCTCTTGTTATGTTAATGAGGTGACTTTTGGACCCCAGCTAAGGATGGGAACTGGTTGCCCGGAGAACCAACCGTGTGGTTAGAGGATTGGAATGGAAGGGGAGAGGGGCTGGAGGTTGAATCAATCACCAACGGTCAATAATTTAATCAATCATGCCTATGTAATGAAGCCTCCATAAAAACCCAAAAGGACAGGGTTCAGAGAGCTTCTGGGTTGGTGAATCCATGGAGGTGCTGGGAGAGTGATGCTCCTGGAGAGGGCATGGAAGCTCCACACCCTTTCCCCATGCCTTACTCTATGCATCTCTTCCATCTGGCTGTTCCTGAGTTACATCTTTTTATAATAAACTGGGTAATGTAGTATGTAAAATGTTTCTCTGTGTTCTATGAGCCGCTCTAGCAAATTAATCGAAACCAAGGAAGGGATCTTGGGAACCTCTGATTTATAGCCAGTTAGTTAAAAGTACAAGTAGCAACATGGACTTGCCATTTGTGTCTTAAGTGTTGGGGGTGAGATTAGATTTGTAGGACTGAACCCTTAACCTATGGAATCTGATGCTATCTCCAGGTAGATAGTGTCGGAATTTAGTTAAACTGTAGGACATTCAGCTGGTGTCTGAGAATTGCTGTTGGTGTGGGCAATCCCCCCCACACACATTGAAACTGGTATCAGAACTTATTTATACCTCAATAAAGCTGCCTTGAAAAAGAAAAACAACACAAACAAATGCTTAATTATGAATAAGCCTCTGATGGCATAGTTACAAAAAGTAGGGTCATCTGAAAAGAAGAGTTATCAAAGAAAATTTGCTCAGGTTGGACTTCAAATCATTGGGAAGGTTATACAATCAAATTAATTGAGAATAAAGAATCCATAAAATCTGATGCCAAGATGACAGCAATTCAAATAGTTGGACATCAGCATTGTTGTGTATGGTAGTATTTTGATTGGAAAAAAAATTGTTTTAGTCCACAATATCATTGACACAAACAGGGAAGTAAAGATCAATTTATTCACGTATAACTGAAAATGTAACTCTGTGAAAGTTGAGATTGTGCCTATTTTATTTAATACTGAATCCCCAGTGCTTAGAATAGTGCTAAACACATAGTAGGTACCCAATAAAAATTTGTTGAATAAATAAATGAATGAATGAACAGAATATTCTCAAGGGAAGAGGTAATATAGCATGGAAATATGAGCACTATTTTTGGAGACAGATGCTTATGCAGTCAAGTCCCAACTTAGCTGTTTTATATTTGTAAGATATTTCATAAATTATACTTAGGCTTTCTAAATCTTGGTTTCCTCATATATAAAATAGTGAATATCATAGAATCTAACTCAGAGACTTATTATGAGGTATATATAAAGATCTCAGCACTAATCAGTACACTTTAGCCATTATTAGTAGTAATTATTACTACTATTTTTATTATTATTACCTTGCAATAGAAAGGCAAAACTTATATGGTTTTTCCTTATAATCAAGACATCTCTCAGATTCTGAATCTATTCATCTCTCTTTTCTAAGGTCTGACATAAAGATGAAAAAGAAATGGATCATAGAATATGGAAGTGAATCAGATATAAGTTGAGGTATCCTACAGGATAGCAAAAAGGAAGGATGGTCATGAATAAATGGAAGCAGACAAAATAGGAATGAGGTGGGGATAGTAGAGAGAGGTTGGTAAAGTTGAAGAAAGCATAGAATCATAGAACATCAGCTTTGGAAGTCTTTCTCATTATCCAAATGAGGAAACCAGGGCCCAGAGAAGTTAAATAACTTACTCAAGGAAATGCAAAATTTCAATAGAACTCAGGTATCCTAAAGCTTATGCTTTTAAAAAAAATTTCATTACAGAAATGCACTCTAAGGGTGACAGAGAAAGAAATGCCCAAAATAGATTCCAATTATTTGTGGAATCAATTGCTGTCCATCTGCCATATTTTTACTCTTCCACCCTGGCATAAAAAGAGTCAATAAATGGAAGTTTTCTGGTTATTAACAACAGAGAATTCCAAAGTTTCCTTGGTTATTCGAATGGCACAAAAGCCTGATGGACATACCTTGCTTTCAAAAGACTTCATAACCTATACCACGTGCTTAGCCACAAGCTGAACTCTCCATTTTTTGCCCCTGGTGAAAAGGAGGAATCTCTAATTCAGTACTCAGACAGGTGATCTAGGTCCAATTCATGGCTTGGTTCCCCTTGAAAAAGTTCAATTTCTTTGTCCTCTGGAAACAGAAAGAGCAACTCAGATCATAACCCAATGATATTTAATAATTTATACTTGACTTTGTTTCTTGATTTAGCAATTTGTCCATGGACTGGGTACATACACAATAGGTAGGAAATAAGTGATGTGTCAAATGCTGTCTCAGCATAAATGCATAAATATCTGATCACCTTTTGGATCCTAAAATAATGAAATTAACTTAAATATCAAAGAGAGATAAAACAAAGTGGCACATCAGAGGCAACGGCAGCCAGAGCTAAATCCTTAATAATAATAATACCTAACATATCTCAACATGTCCATGTTTTAGATATTATGCTAAGACTTTGACACACATTGGTTATTGCATTTGATTCTCACAACAGCCCTCTGAGGAAAGGACAGCTATTATCAACTCCACTTGGTAGATGAGGAAACTGAGGTTCAGAGAGCATCACCCAAGTGGAAAATGATGGAGCCAGAATTTGAACAGCGTCGAGCAGGGCTGCATTCAACTGTATGTAATAGAAACCAGACTTCAGTGGTTTAACCAAATAGGGTTTAATTTTTCTTACATAACAAGAAATCCAAGGGTAGGGAAATCAGGGCTCACACATCAGCTCAGGAAGTCATCAAAAATCCAGTTTCCTTCTAGCTTCTAGCTGCACCATCCTTAGCATGTGGCTGTTGTCCTCACGGGTAGGAGATGGCTGTTCTACCTCCAGCGATTGCATCTGTCATGAAGCAGGAAGAAGGAGAAAAGCAAGGGACAAAGGACATGCCAGCTGAATCTGTTCCTTTTAATCAGGAAAATGGTAGCTTTTCCAATAGAATTCTGTTTACAACTAGTTGACCAGAACAGGTTAACACAGCTACTCTAGATACAAGGAAGTATGGAGATGAGAATATTTTTAACCTAACATATTGTTGTCCTAAATAAAACTGGGGTTCTGTTACTAAGAAGCAGAGACTGGATAGTGGGTAGACAACCAGCAGTGCCTGTCACAAATCCAGATGGCTATTGGATGCTAAAGCTCAATAAATAAATGTGTTTGTAACCTCTATCCCAGCACAAAAACCAGAAATCCTACCCCCTCCTCCAAAAAAAAGTTTGAGGCCAACTTGTCACTCAAGTGATAGTTTTTGTCACATTGCTTCTTCTGAAAACCTAGCCCTGGAGCAAAGAGGAAGGAAGCTTGAATGGTGTCAGGGCTCGCTAATCGCCACTTGCCTCTCATACCCTTTTTCAATGCAGTAAATGACCATCAAGCCTTCTGCTCCCCGATGACCAAACACCGAAAATAATTTTCTTTGAGAAGACTTTGTTCGACCTAATTTGTGAGTAAAATTTCCTAAGGGCAGCAGTGAAAGGCCTAAGATAATGAGGAAGTCTTCCAACTCAGGGCAACTGATGAGATCTGCTCTCCAAGTTACCGTACACCATGAATCAATTGTAACTAGGCAGAGTCACGGAACCCAGACAGAGGTCAACGGATCACATGACCCACAGCATGCCAAACTGCCAGTGTCCTGCTGCTTAAACTAAAGCAGAAGTGACTTTGTAACTACTCCCACTTAGCAGAATTCACAGCCTAAGCTGATTTTTCATATCGAGAGCTCAGTTCAGACTCCGAGAGTCCCTGAGTCAAACAAAGTAGAGAAGCTACAGGTGGGGGGAGGGTGTCACCAAGTAAATAGGATAAGTTGGCCATACAGGTTACAAGAAAAACAAATTGAAAATAAAAATTACATTTAGCACATTACCTACTTTAATTTAATGTGTCCTTATTTGAAAATTGCAAGTACTTTTACTCCTTATTGTCAATAAACATTTAAATTGAATCTTGTGCTTTTTTCCATCCAAACCACAGATGCTGTATTTCATCATTTCCCACAAAGCACAGTATCTTGATTTTTCAGATGCTCTGTAAACCAGATGCCATCATGTCAAACTTGTGACAGATCTTGCTCTCCTTTGACTTCTGTTTGATATTGCTTATACAGTAAGGCACTTTATTTGCAAGCAAGAGTATCTTCAGACGGTTCTGAAAGGTAGGCACATTAACATCTCAACACCTCCTTTAACTATTTCTTAGGTTAGCAAAACCCCAAATCCCAAACTCCCTCCTTGTTAGCTCATTCTTCTTCCAATTCCAGAATTTTCTTAGCAATAAGAAAAAAATATAAATTAAGACAAAAAGTAAAATCATTTATTACAGAAAACAGGGCAATTTTTATTTTATTTTAGAAACAATTCCCTCCTATCTTGGTTGAGCCTGTTCTTTTCAGTCATACTTGGCACAAGGCACTGGGCAATAATCATATTTAATAGAAATACATAAAAGGACATCCAGAGAAGCAAATTGGGCAATGTTATGGTTCTGTTTCTGTATCAGTTTAGATAAGGAAAAGTGCTGTTCCATTATATACTTAAAAGCCTCCAGTTTTCATTCCTGAAGAGAAGCATTCTATTTTGTCAGTTAAAAACTTTCCCATGTTTATATCAAAGCAGAAAAATCTATGTAGATCTGATTCACCATGACAAAAGGTGAAAAGGCAAAATGATTAAATTTAAGATCTCTGGTGTCTATCTTCTGTTTGGGCTAAATCTTTTCTAACTAATATTATCACTTTTTTAAGTTCTGGAAGTCAGAGAGCACGTCAGATGAAATGCTTAGGAATCTTTCTGGACAGGAGCAAAAGATAATCAACAGTTAAATCTTGCATACATTTGGACCAGCAATTCCACTCTTAGGAATTTACATTACAAAAATAAACTGAAGAGTACATATAGGGATATGTAAAACATATTCATCATATTTATTACAAAAATATTTGCTATAGTGAAATTTGGAAGCCCTTAAAATGCACCAAAATAATGAGTTGGTTAATTAAATTATGATGATACAATGAAATTCTCTGTAGGTTTTTAAAATGGCCATCAGGATCACTATTTGTTGTTGCTGAAAAGATATCCACAGTTCATTGTGATGAGGAAAAAAATCAGCTTAGAGAACAATGTATGCAGTATGAGCTCATTTTTCCAAAAATAGTGCAAAAATGTAATATGCTAAGAAAAATGTATGAAAGGATATGCTCCAAAACGTAAACAATGATTGTCATTGGATTACTAGGCCATAGATATTTCCACTTTTTCCACAATAGACAATGCATCCCAAGGTCACAGCATAATATCTGACACAGGAGGGTCTCAATATATATTAGGTATTATTATTATTAGGATTTTGTCTCTGTTGGCCATTGCCTCTGATGTGCCACTGTGTTTTGTCCCTCTCAAAGTAATTTCTTTTTCTTTTCTCTCTCTCTCTTTTTTTTAAACAATAGTGAGAAAACTATGCAAGAAGTTATTTCCATTTTGAGAAAAATAAGGGTGGGAGGAGGTTAGGGGAGAGGGCCATGCACCAATTGCTGCCTTCCCATCTGGGTTGGTGATATGCGTGCAAAGGGGCCTCAAGAGAGAGGTGGAGGGAAAGCAAGAAGGAAAGCTTCACCACACTAAATGAAAAGCAAACAATATGCATATCAGCATCCTAAGATGTACCACTCTGCTGGGAAAACCCAAGACAAAAGAATTATCAGACACAACAGTTCAAAGCATATTGCACCTGTCAAAACGTCTGTCATCTTCTATAGAAATGCACCATTCTAAGAGAGAAAAGGGAAACTTTAGCAAAGTCACTCAGGAACAACAGCTTACTTTGTCTCCTTCCTCTGGCCAACTCCTCCATCTGAAAGCCATTTAGCTCCATGCTAAAGATTGCCTGGAAGGACCAGACAATAGGAAGGTCTCTTTCATTGTCAAGGACAGTTACACTTTGAAGATGACGCTCAAAAGAGGTTAAAATGGGTCAACAAGCAATTGTTGGGCTTATGCAAGGACATGTGAAGAGAACATTGTTAAAGTCACACACAAAAAAATCTTGATCTCAAAGAATTCAACTTTAACCTAGAGGAGGTGTGGGAAGGAAGGAACTAACACGCAATACTGATTTCATCCCAAAGAAGAATTAAGGGGGGAGGGGATCTACCCCAAGAGGATTAATTAATAGACAGTTTGGGACGGTCTTTGCCATTCCAAACAACTACCCACACTGCATTAGAATAAGTGTTATTTAGGGCAAAGTGAGAAAAATATGTGATTTTTAAAATGATGTAAAATATATAAGTGGTGCTAACTCCATGCTGGCATTTGTAAGAATTATATTTTCTGGATGCACTTTAGGAAATGTGGAGCATTTAGTCAGATGATAGGTAAATGGCTGGGGGGGTACAGCAGTTATTATTTTTGTACAATTTCTCACAATTGGATTCATTCTTAAAAAAAAACTTTGGACTATTTTCCAAAGGCCATATAGATGAAGCCTAGATTTAAAAAGACACTTTTTTCTTTGATACCCTTAAATGAAAGCCTAGAAATGGGTCTGAGACTGTTTCAGCTTTCAATTTTCAAATCTCAAACAATTCAAAAGGATAAAAATGAAGATTCACGCCCCTTCCCCACAAGAACCCAACTCTTCTCTTTCTCTCCCCTATGTATCAACATATGTATTTATTTATAGATCTATAGGTATATTTCACTTTATAAAATAAATTATCTATGACTTCAGCCTTGCTTAAAGATGAATTTACTAAGAAACAAATGAAACTTAAGCTTCAGGGCCCTTCATTTGCAAAAGTCCTTTCCAGACCCTCTAACTATATCCATAACTTTGTATTCTTTTCCTTAAAGAGGCCCCCTCAAAATCTATAAGCTTCAGGCACCCCAAAAGTAGATCTGTCTCTGGTTGCTACTTCCTACTGTATCCACTACTTTATCCCTTCGAATCCTCCACTCTTCAAAATCAAGTTTAAATCCTGCCACAGGAAGCCTTCTATGATTGCTCCAATTCAGACTGACTTCTCCCTTCTCTAAGTTTCCCCTGCGTTTATTCACTAAATGACCTCAAAATCCTTTTCCCAAAACCCTCCAAGTTGGTTGATTATGGAACTTAAAATTTTTTGTATATTATAGTGCATAAACTATATATTATGTAATGGTGCATAAATCACATATTATGTAACACTATCCATCAGGGTCCAAGGTATCACCCCATAATCAAATACATTAATACACTTTCATCAAAATACATGACTATTCACACTAAGTGAAACAAAGCTATAAGCTGCCTCTCTCCAGTTTGGGTCAGACCTGGTACTAAATGAGTTACAAAATAATTTTCAGAGATTTTGGATTTCTGAATTATGGCTAAAGAATCAGAGACCTGAACATTATTGTGTCATTATTTCATGTCTCACCACTTTTAGGTTTTATTTGACCAAATTTGCTCTTCACCACGATGTCCCCAGTGATGTGTCTAGCCGATAGTGGGTGTTCAATAAATTATATAGAATGAATGGGTGGAAGAACTGTTTTGTATTAGGTTGAGCTTGTCAAGGAAAAGGATTGCATCCTTTTCAGTCGACATCCCCCAGCACCAAGGCCAGTGCCTGGCACATGGTGAATGCTCAGTAAATGCTGGTTAAATTGACTCACACTTCTGAAATCTCTCACAATGACTACCTAAGATAGTAAGGACCCAGTAAATAATTTACAACTGATCCCAATATCACTGACTTACAAAATGAGATTCATTGTCGTAGGAGAAGGGAAACATCCAGTGGGGAGTGTGGAGGAAGCAGGAGGAGAAAGAGCCTAGACATGGCAACAAACTTGTAGAAAAGTATTGATGCAGGGATTCATATTTTACACAGACCTTGGACTGTGCAAGATGGATGCCATATACCTTAAGAATTCTGGAGCATTTTTCTTAATGTCAAATCTTTCCCTGACAACCTCCTCTTTCCTGGGTCCCTGCCTGACTTAGAAGCCTTAACATCATATATGTTTTGTAACTA
Organism: Tapirus indicus; assembly: GCA_031878705.1. Lineage (NCBI taxonomy): Eukaryota > Metazoa > Chordata > Mammalia > Perissodactyla > Tapiridae > Tapirus > Tapirus indicus. Next base: position 124,929,035 of record CM062920.1, on the reverse strand, counting down.
CATATATGTAGTTACAAAAACATTACCTTATTCTGCCCCCTGTCTGGGTAGTTTCAGAGTTGTATAGAGAGTTGGGCTAGAAGACCACATGTGATAGTAGATATCACTAACTGACATTCTGGACTCTAAACTGAACTTTTCTAAATTGGAGGTTCTAAATGGAATGGTTTGTTAATTTATCAACTACATACATTGTTTTTTAATACAGAAAGCCTGTGAGTGTGGATGTTTGGGCAAATTGCTTTGTCTCTCTCTCTGATTCACTTTCCTCATCAATAAATGGATTACTATGACTTACCTCATAGTGCTGTGATGAAGGTAAAGAATATAATCTATAAAAGCTTCTTAGAGAGGGACATGATCACATAGTCATCAGAAATAGTACTCACTGCCAGTGTAAGGCAATTGGATCTAGAAGCCTTAAATTAGCCCTACATAACCAATGATAATATTTACACCAATTACTGCTGATATTAGTCACAAAACAACTTGCATTTTCATACTGATCTTGCTTTTCAAAATTCTGTGACTTGATAGCAAACTTAATCTTCAAATTATCCTTTGCAGTAAACAAAACATGTTATCCCAATTTAACAGTGAAGAAACTACAACCAAATGATGGAGTGACACTAAGTTCAGGTCACATTTACAGAAATGCATTCTTGGTTCTTCCGATCCAGGTTGGCCCCACACCTTAGCTCTTCCTTGATGCTCCCTCTACAACATCCCATCCCTCCCACAAGTTTGATAAGCTTGAAAAGTGCTGCCATCTTTAGAAAAGCTCAAAACCACCTTTCCTTCCCTTATTTTCTGAGCCTTCATTCAAGGGATGATGTTGTTTCAAACAGAAAGAACTATGTCATAATAACTGCTGACCCCACTTTGCTCTCCAAAGAGTTTAAACATATTATATGTCATCAACCGAGGTACCACCTCCCACTCTGCAGGAGGAGAGGGGATGTAAGTAGAGTTTCTATACCTACCTCACTTAGGCACCAATAGCAAGGTATAAAAACTGATTTATAGATCTGTATGGGTGGAATACACACACATAGTCATACGTACATATATACTAGCTTTAATAATATAGTATACAATAATATAGATTTATATGAAAAATAAAATTTTATAATATATAATAATACAGTTTTTAAAGCTTATATATGTGTGTGTACATATATATATACATATATAGGTATTTATACATATCTTATTGTCACTAAAAATAAAGCTCATCTATGAAATGGTGATAATAATAATAGTAAATACTTTATGAAGCCATTGTGAGGACTAAATGAATTAATACTTGCTAAAAACTTAGAACAGTCCCTAATACATAAAACACACTCAATAAATGTTATCTGTAATTATAATTATTATTTATTTTACATGTTATAAAAGGATGCCTCATTTGTAAACATTCACTAGAGAGTATCTTAAATATTTGGCTTCTTCAGTACATCAATTTTTAAAATTTATCATATCTATTTTCCAATGCAACTTTCAGAAAAACATTTTTTCAGTAAAGTGCCATATTATCTTCCTTAGAAGACACTTACAGTATGTGGTAATAAACATACCATAAGTCAGATCATACACCCTTGAAGAAATAAAAACAAGCTGTACTTTAGAACCTTAGCAACAACTATTTTATACCATAGGATCTCTTTCTATTCCTCAGTGACAGCACTATAAATAAACATATATTTACTTTCTAAAGTTGATTCATCTTCAGTTATGGCTGTCTAATTCAGCACTGTTTTCAGAAACAATGACGTTGGGGAAGATTTAACTACTTTTATCTTGGTGAAATTGTATCTAAGTTCTAATACAAAAGTAGCCATCATTCGGAAGGATTTAAACACACATAGCCTGTGACTATGAAAGTCAAAGTTGGAAATCTTCCTCATACATCACTATCTAAGCATGGTCAGGGCTGGGTCCACTAACCCTCTCCCAACCATGTGTACCCAAAACAAGGAAGAATAACCACAGACAGCTCATTACATTCCTCCAAGGAAGAATGGGTTCCTAGAGGTGTTTATTAAGGGTTAGTTTCTTTACCTCTGATTCTTTCTTCTTTTCTTTTAAATCCTTACTTTGAACCCTACCAGTTTACATGAATTCTGGTATATTTAGATTAGACTTTTGAGCAATGTTTTCTCAAGAATGTTCCACAGGACACTAGTGCTGCAAGATGTTGATAACCGTTATTTTAAAAATACATATATGTGTGTACACACACAAATACACACTTATATCAGGGTTCCCAAATCAAATAAAATTGGGAAACACTAGGCTAAACAGAGTTTATCAGCTTTTTTTATTGTGGAATTTCCTGGGATCTTTAATGTGTTTCTATGACTCTCTAAAAGGGAGCATGCTTGGCCACATCTCTCAGACATATTTATCTACAGACTCTCCACCTCATCTTTCTCATTCCAGTGTTTCATGGAACACACTTTGGAAAACTGTTTTAGAATATGGTGTACCACATATTTTACATCTTTTGCTTGTGTCCCTTTTCTCGATTCTGAACAGAATTGCTTCTTCAGTATTGTTTTTTTAGTGGATTCACTACTTTGCACTGCCACAGGTGAGGGAATCCTTTTACTGGAACAGAAACATTTTCTACTCTTGAAATTGACCATTATAAATTTTTGGTTAATTGTCTTAGAATAACTTAAAGCAATGATTTCTTGATCTGCAAAAAAAAATCAGTTGCACTAACTCATAATTAAATAGCAAATTAAATCCCAGAATCGGGGCCGGCCGGTGGCGTAGCGGTTTAGTCCGCGCTTGGCAGCCCGGGGTTCGCCGGTACGGATCCCAGGCGCCCGCAGACGCGCTGCTTGTCAGCCATGCTGTGGCGGCGTCCCATATAAAGTGGAGGAAGATGGGCACGATGTTAGCCCAGGGTCAGTCTTCCTCAGCAAAAAGAGGAGGATTAGCAACGGATGTTAGCTCAGGGCTGGTCTTCCTCACCAAAAAAAAAAAAAAAAATCCCAGAATCAAAATTTTACATAAAACCCATGAGTTTGTCCACACACTTCTCTTCATCCAAATGACATGAAATTGAACTTAGGGTTGCCACATGAACTCTGGTGAGCAGATACCATTATACCCTTAGGAAACCATAGCAACTGCCACTGATAACCTCTACACTCTTATAATAAAATCATGTTAGTAAACAATAAAAATAAAAGCATATTTATTATAAAATCATATTAATCTGGAACAAGGAAAGCTCTAAAATTTGGGGATATCTTTTTTCTTTAGAGTGCACTACTCCTAGGGGATGCTAATATTCAAAGAAATCAAATCGTTCTCAAAGGACCAAACAGACTCCTACATGTTAAGCAGTTACTGGTTATAACATTTCATTGTTATTGAAACTTTAAGACTTAAATTTGGACTCAAGACTTGATGAAAAGTCTTAAATGTAGGCGCACACACACACACACACACTATATAAATATATTATATATATATATATATATAAATTTGAATTGAGGGGGGAAAATACAGTAGGATTTTACCTCCATCAAACTCTATGAATCCAAGCCTGTGGGAAAATTGCAAAGAACTTGAGTGCAAAACTATATTTGGATGTTTTGATGACATTGATTTATGTTTTTCTCTCAACGTTGAAAAAAATACTATATTAAAAAAAAACGAGACCCATAAAATCATTTGATAAAGTTAGTCTCTGCATTGCATAAGAGTGAAAAGCTGTTTTATTTTACTTAACCAAAATAAAAAATAGGGCCTAAAATGATCAGTTTGATAAAATGTTCCCTAAGCTCCTCCACTGTTTTCTATTACAAACCAGAAAATTCAGTATCTCTTTTGCATTAAACTTAGTTCCATGTGTTTCAGGACCTCAAAGAAGGATCTGGCTTCAGGTTTCTGACCTTAAAAACCTTAATATAGCCTGAAGAATTCCCCTAGGCACACCAGGATTAATCAAATTTCATGTTAACTATTAAATTACATTCAGTTATGTTTTCCAAGCCTCTGTTTAGAAATTCAAAAGGCCCTTAGAAAACATCCTTAAACCAAAGCGCAAGTTGGCAAGTGAAACCGTTTACCTGCAAGAGCAAAACAAAGAGGGGTCCTCGCCATCCCTGCAGGCACGTTGCGAAGTGGCACGCGATGTACCCCATCCCCATTGTGAGGCACAAATTCTTTGTGACACTGGGAGACACCGCAGAACAAAAATACTATTAGAAATGCTTCAAAAGGAACATTTTTGGCTGCGATAGAGACTTTTGACATTATTTATTAGGTTCAAAACTGCTTCACAAAAGCCTAACAATGGTTCTGTGGAAACCAGTACATCTGAGGCCCTTTCTGTTGTTCTGGGCAGGCATTGATTTGAAGATGGGCAGCGCTCTCGGAACAATTCCCTCGCAGCGGTCAATGTAAGTGAGCATTCACCCCCGGCCTAGGAGGGGCCTGTGAACAAACCGTATGGAAACGCCGGGGTGGGCGGGAGGGGGGAGAAGAGCAAACCTTGATTAACCTCTTTGAGGGGCGATGGGTGGGAGCACCGGCAAACTGAGGGAGAGGCGCTCCTGCCAGATTGCCGTGGAGGGAGGCGTCTGCCCTGGGCCCCCTTTTCCCCGGGGGATGAGGATGCTTGGGGAGCATCTCCGATGCCATGGCAACTGTGCCTGTTCCGACTGGATTTCCGGCCGCACCCCGGAGCTGGCTTTGGAAATCTGGGTTTGCCAGAGCACCAACTGTGGCTGCCGTCCTCTCCTCCAGCTCCGGCTCTGAGGAACTCCGGGAGACCCTCGACGAAGCCAATGGAGTCTGGCTTCTTCTGCAGAGGCCTATGGCAGTGTAAGGCCTCCGAGCAGGACCTGGAAGGCAAGGAAGGGCGGGAGTGGCACTGAAGCGTGCAGAATTGACCCGCCCCGCTGGGACTTGAAAGAGTTCCCTCCTGATAAGTGGATGTTTGAGACATCAACGATTGTAATGTACTGAGAGAAAATTTTAAAAATCCCCTGACATTATCCTCACGTGCTTCCCCACATTTCTTTAAGAAAATAAACCATCTATTCCTTTCCTGTTGTTTGAAAGCTCCTTCCTCCCCAAATAATTTTTATAGAATCCTCATAAAACTTTTAGTTTCAAGGGAAACTGTTTAAAACTTCTAAAGAGAAGGAGACAGAAGAATTGGTGACTAAAATAGGGCCTCAAATGGTAAATTTGGAAAAGTTTGTGAATGAAAAATTAAATAGATATCATGCAAAAAAAAAGAGGATCCACAGCCCATTTAGATTTACAACTGATAATTTAAAAATCCAAGAGGCAATTATTTCATGAGTTTTCTTAGAAATTTCAAACCAGCTGAAAATTAAAACAATCAGTGAATTAATCTGATCCTGGGTCTACACAACACATAAATACAAACTAATAATAGATTTGATTTTTTTTCTATTTTTGCCCAACCAAATCATTCTTCCATGTAAAAGATGAGGTATTTTTTACAATACCACCAATACTATAAAAGAAAAAATATACATATGTAATCCACCTGCATTTCCAAATATATATATACATATATAATGTGTGTATATATATGTCATATATATACATCTTGAAGTTTTTACCTGAGAAATTCTGCCCAGTGACTATAAAAATAAAAGTTTAATTCTTCAGTAGTGAGTTAGGACAATTAACATGCTTTAAATCACTTTCTACAACTTTTTAAAGGGCTTTGAATACAAAGTAGACTTCTAGAATATTTGGAACAACATACAGGATCATTCTCAAATTCAAAAAATATGTAAAAGATTTAAAATGCACATTACCTTCCTAAGAGTGGGTGTGAAACAGCCAGTCTATCACTAGGTACTTCAATTTAGTACATCACATATTGTTCTATGCTCAGTACATATTGGGCACCTCCCACTACACACTCAATACACCCAAGTCAAACAGCAATAAGCTTCTACTGAATCTGACTTTTCCAATGCTAGAATTATTTCCTAGAAATCAAGGTGGAATGGCATTTCGATATCTCCAGGTATATAAAAAGCTTTCAGAAAGCCAAACATGTTTCTTTGTGAAAACTAGATGCTTAATAGCTGTTTGTTGATTTGGATTTCCAGCCTTGGCAGATGACCCATTCATTGTCATCAATAATCAGTGCAAGAAGATTCCACCAGTGAACTTGATATGGCTCTGGAGTTTGGAGCAATAGAATATGACCTAGACAGAATATGCTGTCCTTTGTCTTGAGCCAAAGAATAGGAATTTCTTCCCTGAATGCAATTCAATAATGATGTATTTTGTAACAAACTGTCTTAGAGGGGCAATGTGATGGAATGGGATAAGTAAGGCTTTGGGGTCAGACCATCATAGATTTAAATCCTGGCCTAAACCTCTTTGTCCTTACTTGAAACATGAGGACTGTATTTCCTTCACAGGGTTGCTAGTGTGATTAAGTCTGCTCGTTCATTTACTCATTCATTAATATTTGAGTGTCTGTTATGTGCCTAGCAGTGTTCTAGACATTGAAGATTAGAAAGGAATAAAGCAGGCAATAGCCCTGCCCATATAGAGCTTACGGTCTCGTTGTGGGGAGATGGAGTGGGGAGGGGGAACAGACTAATAGATAAGCAAGTGAAGAAATGTATAAGTGTCAGCTGTTAATAAATCCTAAGGATAAAAATAAAGCAGGAAAGAGGTTAGGAAAGACCCACCCACGTAGGTGACATTTCAGTAAAGACCTGAAAGAAGTGAAAAAGCAAACTAGTCAAGTGTCTGTGGGCAGAACATGATAAAATGTAAAGCATCTAGTGCATAGTAAGTGCTAAAACACCCAGGAGCTCTATTGTCATATTTCAAATCTTAATATAGAAATGCTCTGACCTGGAGTCAGAATGGAGCCTGGAATCCTGGCTCCAGCCCTAAAGTTACAGGATCTCTGTGGGCCTCTGATTCTGCATCTAAACTATGGGAAAAGAACAGTTCCTATCTCAGAGAGTGGCCATATGGACCAAAATTGAAGATGCAGGTTCAGATTTTAGCACATTGTCTTTTACATAAGACTCAAAAAATGTTACCAACCAGCAGCCTCAGCATCCCATCGTCAAGTCCCACCTCCCAGAAATGAAGGCATCTCTGAATCAGCATCTTTGGCAGATGGTCTCCCAGCCCCTGCTTTAGGCACTTCGAGCCCAAGCAGTACATTCTCCTCTGGTTTAAAGAAAGTTCTCCTTTGTATTGAGTCAAAACCTGTCCCTTCTATTGGTCAATTCCAACAACTGTACAAACATTTAGAGTGAAATCTACCACAAAAGTTCCCTTAAAAAAAAGACTATATAAAATCAATCTAATCCTTCTACATGACAATTCCTAGAATGTTTGGAATATACATTGTTTCCTTACATTTTCTCACCTTCCAGTCTGAACAACAGTACCATAAACACCACCACCATCATCACCATGGCCATTCAGTCCCTGCTATGTTCAGGGAACTTTATATCAATCCTTGAATTACAGCATCTCTTCAAGGTAGTAATTGTCATTAGTTTACAGATTTAAAAACTGGGCTCAAAGAACCTTTATAACAAAGGACTTTATCATGGCTACGGAGCTGAAACGGGAGAGAGGAGAGATTTGAGCCCAGGTCATTCAAAGCTCATTCCTTCTGGTCCATCTCCTTACTTTTAATCAGTCCTCCTATTATGCAATTTTGAGACTTCATTATCATATATGTTATCTTGTGCTATGAATTCACAGCTTCCTTATCTGTAAAACAGGGATAATAACATGATCTGCCTAAGAGTGTTATATGAGGATTTGTCATTATCATTATTATCCGGTGCAATACTTGAATCATCAAATTACTTGTCATCAGCTCAACACTTGTTCTCTTCTCCAATACAATACTTGGCCACAAGTTGACTTCCACTAAGGACTGACTGAAACAGTTCTCATAGAACCTTCTAGATTAAGACCTTTGAGTCAATAACTTTGCTGTTTACATTGAAGTTAAAAATAAAATGGGACCAACTGAAAAGAGAAGAAAAGAGTTAGGAACCACAAAGAGATACTTACCAGGTGAGGCAGAATCTCCCTTGGAATTGCAAGAGGGCTTGTTCTGAAGTCTCGCATGTCTGTTGATGTGTGTGCCTCTAGCCTCCAGGTGCACATGATTTACTGAGTGGGGTCGAATAGACTTTTTTGTCATTTGTTCTTCCAAAAACGGACTGCTCCAGGCCTGCTTGAGTGCTTCTCTGGCTCTCTTATTAATTTCTTGTCTGACAGTGACAATCAATGGGGTCTCGTCCCTTTCACTGGATGGTGTTGGGGAGGGCCTGGCTCCTCCATAGCTTTCTTCTTTGGAAGAAGCCATACTTACAGCAGGAGATCTGGGGATAATGTACTGACGGGTACAAAGCTGTCTTTTACATGCCATTGGAGTCTGAATCCTTTCTGGAAATATTGTAAAAGGTAAACTCATTAGTTGGAAAGAATGCACTTCAATATCATCTACTCAATTAATGGCAAGAAGGATGAAATCAGGCAATAAATGAATTTTTTTGTTTGTTTCATATTTCCATCCTGAGCAAAGAAGCCAAGGACCTGGGTTCCTGAATGGGAGATGTAGGGGAGAGAAAAGTTGTGGAAAGAGAGATAAAAGGCTGAAATGCTTTTGTTGAGTTTAAGCTATGTTGCAGGCATTGTGTGAGGACCTGGACACGTTGATCATTTAGTTCTCACAAGAACTGTATCTAACAGATACCATTATTATCTCCATTTTACAGGTCAGAAAGCTTATTTGAGGCTTATGGGTTGAATTGTGCCCCCCAAGAAGATATGTTGAAGTCTTAACCCTCTGCACCTATGAATGTGACCTTATTTGGAAATCGGGTCTTTGCAGATGCCATCAAGTTAAGACGAGGTCATTAGCGTGAACCCTCAATCCAATATGACTAGTGTTCTTATAAGAAGAAAACACAGACACAGATACACAGGAAGAATGCCATGTAATGATGAAGGCAGAGATTGGAGTAATGTATCTTCAAACCAAGGTATGCCAAGGATTACAGCAACCACTGGAAGCAAAGAGAAAGTCCTGGAATGGATTCTCCCTCAGAACCTCCAGAAGGTGCCAGTCTTGCTGACATCTGAATTATTTCTGACTTCTGGCCTCCAGAACTGTGAAGAAATAATTTTATCTTAAGCTCTCCAGTCTGTGGTTCTTTGTTACAGCAGTCCTAGGAAACTAATATACCCACAATAGTTTCAATGTACACCTGTTGTTTTAGAATAATTATTAACAGCAGCACGGTACACTCAAAAAAAATTGTTCAGATTTGGGGCATAGAAAAGAAGAAAAACCAGGAGGTAGGAAGGTGTACAATAGGAGGAAGAAGGCAATTGATTTCCTGAGTTCTATGCAGCAGAAACTGTGCAAGGATGAAACAACTCACCAAGACTCACATCCCCTGTGCTCAAGGTGCAGTCGAGTGGCAAAGAGAATGCTGATCATGTTAGGTACCAACTAACCACAACCTCCTCCCAAACCACAACCCTGTCTGCAGAAGAAGGAATCAAAGTAAATGTCTCCAGGGGCTGTGCAGATGATAGAAATGAGACAAGGTGCAAAGTAGGGGTACCCTAGGAGTATATGTCCCATCAACAGGGGCCAGCCACTTCTCAGATCTTGTCTTTTATTGCCATGAGGGAATGTGGGCCCAGTGAGGACAGATTGTTCTGGATTTTCAGGTGAAGCAGAAATATATATTTTTATATACGTAAAATCTTCTGATTTTTAAATGTTAGTAACTCACTCTATTTAAAAATAAAAAAAACAGTGTGGGCTACACAAAACACATCTGCTCTCTGAATCACTGCAGGCCACCAGTTTGCATCTTTGGCCTATGGCCAGCCTTATGAAAGTCACACCATCATATACCTCCTTCTACACCATCTTCATCTTAGAACATGATTTTATAAATATTCATCTTGGAATGGTGGAAATGTATTTGCAAGCTCTGTGTATAAGCAGATTTTAAGAGTTCTAGAAGTCTCATCTACCTCCAACACTTTAGAAAGATTGAGCTTTTATTTTTATTTTAATTGACTGCACCATTTCATCTTAAAGCCCAGAATTTAAAATGGCAGACAAATTTTTCAGCCTTTCCCAAACGCAGGGAAACATCTAGAATCTTTCAAAACAGGAGCTCTGGGACTCTTGATCCTAAAGGAAAAGCTATAACACTAGAACCAACGGCATTTGATAGCCCTCATTCTGCTGTTCAAGTTATCAAGAACAGAATGGAAAGCCTGAGGGCACTTTACACACCTTCACATCCTAGAGGAGACCTTACAGATTATCTGAAGCTCACCTCACCATCCTCATCATCCGTCTCTGTTTAAATACCTCCAGGAGCCTGAATCTCACTACCCCTGCATCCGAGATTTCATTGCTTATCAGAAGAGAAAATAAATAAATAACTTTGTATTTGTAATATAATGGGTATGTTCTATATATGGATATATAGATAATATTATATATGGCAGATAATTATCAAAGCTTGTCTAATTCACTCATCAGAGATTTCACGTACTGTTATAAATTTTATTTAGTCCCAACAGTCATGACCATGCTAAAGCCGTGAAGTCAGGGTTGTCTTTCTCCTCAGGGTATTATCTCTCTGTGGACAGTCTACATTTCAGAAACCAGCATTCCACACCACTTTACAACTTGTGTATTCCTTTACAGTTTATTTGTTTTCACACCAGTAACCCCACTTGAGCCTGACAACAACCCTTTGGCTTCCTCATTTTGTTGAAGAGGAAACTGAGTTCAAAGCATCTTGTCCACACCACTTGCCAAGAATCAGAGAAGCTGGGATTGGGACTCTGGTCTTAGAATTTTGAGAGAGTTTTGTTTTTCTACTATGCAATCAATGCCAGTGGGGCCAGAGGAAGCATGTGACTACCATGAACTGAGCTTGATGAAGGGAGAGATACGAATGTCCACAATAACAGCTACAAATAGTAGGCACTGACCACCAGCCAGGCACTACCCTAATGTCCATGCCTTAGTCCATAGGAAATGCTACCAGCATCACTTCTAATGTACAGAGGAAGAAGGAGCATCTTAGGTTGAGTACTCTGCCCATGGCCCAATGACTGAAATTAGCTCCCACAAAAGCCCGCATTCTAACTGCTCTCCCAAGCTACCTCACCACATGCTCACTCATTCACGTAAGGGCCCTACTTTTCCCAACTACTGAGGCATCTGTTTTTTGGTATTTTGTTTGTTAAAAAATTCTTCCCAATATTCAGGTTTTGCAAGTTCTTTTAATGTGTAGGCAGCTCTCTTATTTTTCAGCACAGGTCTTCCATCTGTTACTAATTTCATTTGAGATTGAACTGAATTGAAATTTGAATTTCACTTGAAATAATATTGTAGCAGACAAGAGATTTCAAGATACAATACACCTAAGGAGGAGGAAAAAAGCTAAGAAACACTTGTGAATGTCACAGCCAGAGACAGAGACTCACTAAAAGAGTGAGATTTTAATCGTAAGATCATAGAATGCTTCCCCTCACCCACACCTTATCATCACACCAGCAGGTCTTTAGTATAATAAGGGTGGGTTACAGCTGAAAGAGCTGCAAGATGTCAACTCTCTCTCAGGAAGAGTAGTAAGGGAAGCCCAAAGTCCAGGGGGAGACAAAAGCAAGAACCCTGAGGAAATATGAAGGCTCTGGCACCTACAGCTACAACAAACATTGACACAGCCCAACTCCTAGCCAGATTAACATAAAACCCCACACTGAAGATCTGTTTACCTCAGTTCCTACTACCTGATATGTCATGCTTGGCTTTCATCAAAATTTATGAGGCATGCCAAAAGGCAAGAGAAAACATAGTCTGAAGAGACAAAGGAAGCATAAGAACAAGACTCAGACATGACACAGATGTTGGAATTACTGGAGAAGGAATTTATAATAACTATGATTAATATGTTAAAGGTTCTAGTAGAAAAAGTAGACAACATGAAAGAGCACATATGTAAAGTAAGCAAAGAGGTGGAAATGCTAAGAATCAAAAAGAAGTGCTACATGATCTCACTCATATGTGGAATCCAAAAAAGTCAAATGCATAGAAAGCAGAGAGTAGAACAGTAGTTACCAGGGGCAGGGAGGTGAGAGAAATGGGGGCACGCTGGTCAAAGGCTACATAGTTGCTCTTATGTAGGATGAATGTCTAGAGATCAAATGTACAGCGTGAGGACTATAGTTACTAATACTGTATTGAATACTGGAAATTTGCTAAGAGAGGAGATTTCAGGTGCTCTCATCACACACAAAAAAATGATAACTATGTGAGGAGATATGTTAATTAGTTTGACTGCAGTAATCATTACACTATGTATATGTGTATCGAATCCTCATGTTGTATATTTTATATACAATTTTTATTAAAAAATGAAATGCAACAAAAAAGAAATGCTACAAATATAAAATACTGGAACAAAAATGAAGAATGCCTTTGATGGGCTCATCAGTGACTGAACGTGTCCAAGGAAGAATCAGTGAGCATGAGGATAGGTCAATAAGAACTCCTAAATGAAAATGCAAAGAGAGAAAGGAATGGGGGGGGGAGAACAATACAAGAACTGTGGGACAATTTTATAAAATATAACATGCTCATCCTTATTGGAGTATCAGAAGAAGGAAAAAGAAAGAATAGGGCAGAATATTTGAAGTAACAATGGCTGAGAACTTTCCAAACCTAAAGACAGACACCAGGCCATAGATCCAGGCTGCTCAGAGAATGTTAAGAAAGATAAATGCCAAAAAGAAAAAAAAAGTTGCATCTAGGCATACTATTTTCAAATTACAGGAAAACAAACACAAAGAGAAAATCTTGAAAGAAGGGTGGGGGGGACACCTTTTAGAGGAATAAGGATAAGAATTGAAGATTGTTCATCAGAAACAATGCAAGCAAGAAGCGAGTGCTATGAAATGTTTTCAAAGTGCTTAAAGACAAAAAACATCAACCTAGAATTCTATATCCAGCAAAATTACCCTTCAACACTAAAGGAGAAATACAGACTTTCTCAGATTTAAAAAAAAAAGCTGAGAAAATTCATCACCCACAGACCTGCACTGCAAGAAATGTTAAAAGAAATTCTTCAGGGAGAAGGAAAACAACATAGGTCATAAACTCAGATCTACGTAAAGAAAGGAAGAGCTCAGAGAAGGAATAAATAAAATGAAATCTTTTATTTTTAATTGATCTAAAAGATAACTGCTTCCAAAAGAATCTTACTCCCCCCACTTCATTCCAACATGGCCCCCTCTGCCCTCCATCATGTCCCCTTTCCCTGTTTTATTTTTATTCAATATAACATAACAATATGTATCCCAAGCACTTGGCAGGTAGAAGACACTCAGAAAATTATCTTGGAAAGAACAAGCTAATGAATGAATGGCTCACCCCTCCAATGGATGCTCTTCAGCATTACAGCTCTACCCTTCTCCATGTCCGCCTCATCACCTTCCACCTCCCCTTCTACAGACTTGTCTGGGGGTAACCACTTCACTTCTCTTTCATCAGGGGTTAGTCCCCATTGCTCAGTTCACCATAATCACCCATTCCAGCTCTAGTTCCTTGTATCCTATCAAGGATGGCAAAAAAGTTTCATCTCAAACGCCAGCACCCCAAATTGGTTGTGGCATCAATTTTTTAAGAAGAGTTCTAGGGCTGTGTCTTGGTTCATGGGGAAATGACTGCTGTCTACCACGGATGTGGGAGAATGATGTGGCCACAAGAGGACCGGGCACTCGTCATAGCTCAGATACTTGCTGAGCTTAGATACTTGCCTGTCCCTGCCTTCTGGGGGAGGAATGTTCCTTCTCCCAATATCATTCAACCGCCTCCCTTCCTCTAGTTAAGGAACTCATGGAGTCAGTCTCCCACCATGCATCAGAAGGTAACTGAAGAGCATTCAGATATACTTCACCCTCCTCCCATGACACCACCTCTTCCCCATGACACCATCAGCCTTACTCACTTGCACTTGATTCATAGAACATCTCCAGCCCAGAGACATAGATGTGTATTGGAATATTTTATTTTTAAACCTCTGGGCTAGACTACAAATTGTTTCAGATGTGAGGTATAATTGAAGGGCCACTGCTTTGGTTTCTAGTGAATTCATTGAATGAATGTCTCCAGACCTTGGTTTCTTCATCTACAGAAGAACTAAAATGATCTCTAAATTATTTTCCAGCCCTAATAATCCTGTGAGTCTCTGAGGTTTTGTGAAACCACACTGAATATTTTTTTCTAAATTATTTTTTGAAACACTACATTACCATGTGCAATTGCCATTTTGTAGGACAAAAATGGTCAAATGTAGGCAATTTCATATATTACAACTTAATATCATGCTTACAAGTGTCTACATGATATTTACACATAGTTTAAAGAAAATAGATAGCCACAGATCAATTCAATTTCATTATATGAATATCCACAATTTATTCTTCCATTCTGTTATTGATGAGGGTATGAGTGAAGCCCAGTTTTGTTTTGTTCTGTTTTTTAATTTTACTAGCCAGGCTGCTATGAACATTCTTGCACATGTCCTCTGTGCACACAGACTCTAGTTTCTCTAGGAGTGGAATAGCCAAGTCTTCGGGTATGCATATCTTCAACCTTGTTATACAATAGCCATTGTTTTCCAGAGTGCTTTTACCAATTTGCACTCCCACCAGCAGTGTATAAGTTGTCCTGTTATTCCACATCCTTGCCAACACTTGCTATTACTTGATTGTGTTTTTCAATTTTGCCATTCTGGTGGGTATAAAACAATACTGCATTATAGCTTTAATTTGTATTTTTCTGATAAATAATGAGTTTGAGCATCTCTCCTCCCACCAAATCTTTAATCCGAATTGCTTACAAGCTATGTAATTGTGGGATGAATCTCAGACCCTTCCCTTTATCCTGATCTGTGTATTCTAACCAGATGGCAAATAGTGACACAGCCCTGGAGGACACAGTGGGGAGCATGTGGATAATCCACAAAGTCGATAATCGGCCTCTAAATGAATAACCAGGAGTTGACCCTCAGGGATTGTACTCGCACAATTCAACTACCATGACCCAGTGTAATATTTCATGTCTTGCTAACACTCTGGCCAAGCACTATTTTGCATGCAACTGAGTACATGGGCAATTCTTTCATCTGAATGATGAGCTTATTTCAGCCACAGCTTGCTTAAGACACAAAAGACTGGTGCTACCTGCCAGTGGCATCGCTCCAGATGGCACCTTAGCCCTCTTACATGAATGGCTTTCACATTTCTCACCCTTCCCCTTGAGGAGGTGCAGTTTCTCAATGACCCTCCTTAAAATGTGATGATAAGATTGGAAAACATTTTAAATCACATCATTCAATGGCACATTCAGGCGAGCAACCCTTCATTATATTTCTTCAGTAAAAAAAAAAAAAAAGCAAAAGCATTTTCCCCTCAAGCTAGAGAATGCAACAGGAATGATGATGTTTCTTAAATGATTCTAATGAATAAAATTAAGGAGAAAGATGGGGGGGGGAGTCACATATAGAATCAGGAACAATTGAAAAAGAAATCCAGGCTACCCCCATCCCCAGCCTTTGTTGAGGGGATCACTGGAGATCTATGTAGATATTATTTTGAAATTTAGAGCTTCAACTTATGAACATGAATGCCCATGCTGAGTTTTTGCGTGCCTCTGTGACACACCGAAAAGAACCCAACAGACCCTATTGCATTAAAGCAGCACACCGTGGAAAGCCTGAAAATAAACCATCTATGCTTGATTAATTAGGTTTGTAAGTATTGTTTCAGAACCAAACAATATTTCTAAAGATTTCAATAGTTCAAAGATTGCCCTATGGCCGTCTGGCCAATACATCTTCTAGCACACGCAGTTTACAAGCATTTTTCTTCCCAATATGTTGTCTTTGGTTGGTGCGACATTGTTTGAGTGCAGGGCTATTTGGGTCATAGTGGTTTTCTCCCCTGCACAGCAGTGGTGCTGAGCACAGCACTTTGACCATACATCTTCCATGTCATTTCCATCAAAGGCACATGATACTTCCTGGTGACCAATCAGGAGTGGTCCCTCATCCTAACAGAGGGCATATTGGCAAACCAAGCTTTCTTAATGACAGCCATTGTTCAAGGCCAACAAAAGGGAGGTCCTGAATATTAACATGTGGCCTTGTGTAAAGGTCACCGGTATGGCACATCCATCATATTTCACAACCAAGAAAGAGAACTTTATAAGTTCTGTCAGAACCTATAGTTGTTCAAATAAATGTGTTAGGCTGACAGCTGACACCAACGAGGCAAATGATCGTGAGTGATGATCTCCTCTTTTAACAAACATCCTTTCACTTCTTTGAAGCAGCAGCAGACATTAGGTGAGAGATCATGTTTAAGGAATATACCTCAAGGCCACAGTGGGGTAGAAAAGCCAGGCAACTCAATTAAAATATTAATTTAATAACATGTAATCATTAGACCAAATGGCATCTCTTTCTAACAGGCATAACTTTCCACACTGAAAAGAGAGATCATATATTTTAACATCTCAGAGTCTTAAATGGTCTTCTTAATGGTAAAGACCCACAAGTCTTTGAAAATTCTATCAATAGAATTTAATACAACTGGTATAAAAGAACTCAAAGGCCTGGGTCTATTGACAACACTGCGTCTTGCTAAAGGCTATACAAAATAAAGCATGATGCAAGAAGTGAATGAAGCTAAATGGTGCCACATGCATTTAGTATTAAACCTAAGAGCAGAGAGCAAGTTTTCTTACTTGACAATCTTGATCAGAACCAGTTCTATGTTCAATATTAGAAATACTGGGTTCTGGTTGTTAAACATCATCTTTTAAAAATGTTGGAATTTATTTCTGTTTAAGAAATCCGAAAAGAATATAATTAAAAGGAAGATTAGTGAATAAGCATATATCTCAGCTCCCTTGTTCTGACCTTCCTGTCATAGCCATGGGGGAGGGTGCCACAGAAGGGAAAGAATAAGAGGGGGAAAGAGAAAGAAGAGAGGGAGATCTTTTTAGTTCCTTGAATACATCATGCTCTCATACTCTCTCCTGCCATTCAGACATATTCTTTCTATCTGGCATATTTTCCAAAGCCCCTGTTCCTCTGACAAATTTCTACTTCTCCTTCCATTCTTTCTCCTAAACCCTGAAATGCTTAGATCCTTCTGCTGTATAGTCTCATAGTTCCTTGGTCCTGCTTTATCATGACACTCAACACTTGAAATTGCTTATTGAATTATCTTGTCTTCAAAATTATTCCAAACTCCATGAGGAGAGAGGCAGGATATGTCAATTTCTTTGTTGTAGATGCTGTATAAACTTTTGTACATAAATAGTAACTTTCAATAATAATAAAACAGGATCAAAGTCTGAATTCACCACCTCTTGACTTATAATAAGTTTCTGTTAAATAAAAGAAATTCTCATGCACGTGAGGGAAAGAGTCAGCATTGGAGCAATTTACCTTTATTGTTCTGCAGAGAAGGCACCAAGTAACTACAATATAGACTCACCAATTCATACCCTATTATTTCAGAGCAAGGCATAACCAGATAACAGAGGGGAGGAAGTCAACTTTTGAACCATCTTTGAAAGGGCATTTGCTAGGCAAAATAATTATGTACATGATATATATGGAAAAAATTACCCAAAATAACAGTGTTTCAAAACACTCAGCCACTTGTCTTGGCACTGAGTCCTCCTTTCCACCCCTGTACATTGACTCCACTTAGAATGCCCTCTACTTGTAATGTTGTCTGCCTGTCTACAGCCTATTAGCCGTCAAAGCCTAGGGGTAAGTACCACTCCTTTTTGATACCTTCCCCTAATGCTTATGCTCACAACACTCTCCCTGATCTCTGAATGACTCTAGTTCTTCTGTATTCTCACTGGACACTAACCACATTGTAATCGAAAGTCTTAGGTGAGTATGACTTTAAAAAAAAGTTGTAATTTATTTGAGGGAATATCTGCATATTTATACTTTTCTGAATCCAGCCCAGTGTCTAGCATGTTGCACTCTGTGAGTGTTCAATAAATATTTTCTAAATAAATGTATGAACATATAAAAGTAATCATTCTAGGTACTTAAGCAAAGTCTAAAAAAAAATCTCTGTTGGCAATGCTTTATTAAACTTCTATAGTAATCATGTTTTATTCTGTCTGCTCAGACATACACACGCATATACTTTCTTCAGGCCAATGATTCTATGACCCTAAGTGGTTTAAGTGAGAGCTTCCTTATTATTAGTTTCTTCCCTTCTTCAGCTACGATGGGAAAATCATCCAAGATGGCACCCTACTCCCTGTCCATGGTTGATGAGTTCAGGTTTGTGCAACTGATTCAAGCTTGGACAATCATTTTTTTAATGGATTTTTGTTCTTGGGACCTAAGAAACCACATCTCAATCCCTTTCTGGAGGGAGAAGCTGTGAAATATGGGCTGCAAGTTATTGGAGGAGATGTTTCAGTCTTCACTGAAGAAGCTACTCTGAGGAAATAAAGACGACATCGCAGGAAGAATGAGAAGCATAGATGGAAAGTCCTAGGGGTTCTCATCTTCCCTGGTTCAGAGCTTCCCTGAGGACCAACTCACCCCAAATTCCATTTACTTTAGATACATAAGACATCTCTCTTTTTGACCAATGTAATTCAGATTGATCTCCATGATGTCTACTCACTGTTCACCATTATTGTATTACATGAACTGAAACTGCCCTTCTTTGCAAGTTTAAATTGGTCTCTCCATCACAAATGTCTAAATTCATAAGAATGCTATTAGGTTCATCAGCTATTTCTCTTAAATAAATGGAGTGCTTATAAAAAAGATGCTTAGATAAGTTATGAAGACTTTTCATCCGCATAAATATGGTAAATTTATTATCTCTTACTGAATTCAAAAAAAAGAAAGAGTGATAATGACAAGGCCCCAGGTAACAATAATGCATAACTGCACATTTCCTACCAGAAATACGGAAATTATGCATCATAAAAAAATAAAATACTGCTCAGTTCCACTCTATCTGCTTCTCTCTACAGATGATGAAGAAATAGGCTGAGAGAAGTTAAGAGACTTTTCCAAGATTGCCCAACTCTTCATTGGTAGAAGCAATCTTCTAGGCTTGACTTAAAGTGCCTAGCACACTGTCTAGCACCCCATAGATGCATATATCCATTAGCTCTTCTCCATCTCTTTTTTTCCTCCAAATTCTGGCCTTTTTCCACCACATCACTCCTGAATACTATAGGGATTCCTGAAGCTGAATTCTACAACCTCCCTTTTTGACTTAGGGCAGCCTCTAATCCTCTGTGCCTCTGTTTCCCATCAGAAAGAAAGACAGAAATTGTTATTATGTTCATCCAACAAAAAGGAAATTAATGGTTGATTAGATGCCTGTTCAACACACAGAGGATGAAAACCAGTCTTCATGGTGAATTATTGAATTAGGGGGCCAACTTACAGTGAGGCTGTGTCTACACAAAGCCAAACATCCAGTCAATTCAACCAAAAAAAAAAAAGAATACAGTTTAGTGACAGGAAAAATGAAATTAGTTGATCAGGACTGTGCAGACAAAATAAAATGAAGAAACAAATGTCAATACAATAGCACAGTAAAAGTCCCAGCAGAGTTTACAAACTTAAAGGAGAGAGTAAGTAAGAGTGATACTTTTGATGTTCACTGTCTGAAAAATAGAGGTCCTATTGAACATAGAGAAATAGACTCATTAATTTTGTGTGGGGTTATACATTCCTCTCTTTCCTCTGTTATTTCTGTTTCATTTTCAGAATTCAAATTTAAGGTGAACGTCAAGAAAAAACAAAGCTGGTATCCAAAGATCTGAGTTATGTCCCAGACCAGGATATTAAAAAGAAGTGCTCTCCTTTGGTGAGTCTAGCATATGACAGATTATGATGCAGTCATTCAACATGACTTAGTTTCATATTTGGTGAATCAAATATTATCTTCATCTTCTACAGGGCAAAAAGTATATTGAGATGCATATTATCTATGGAGAATTCTAAATAGCAAAACTCATTTGATGTTCACGTTGATTTTCCCAAATCCTCTTTAATACTATAGCAAAAATCAGAAAATCCTCTGTAAATTGTGTGATTTTTTGGTTGACTCTTTAGATGGTAGTTGTTGACTAATATTAATGGTGTATGTCAACTGTGCTTTTAGGAGATGTCATTTTAATGTCCTGTATCATTTTTAGACTGACATTTCAATTATGAGCACTGTGATATTACTATGCTGTAATATTTAGAGCCCACAAATTCAAAATAGGCTCTAAAACTGCATCAAGTTTTCATAACTATTGACTCATAGCTATTTTATAACTATTGACTATTAAGTAGGGTAGGAGGAGAAATGATGAAAACTTATGAGTAATTTATCACTTCACTAAGAAAAAAATGTAATTAATTAAAATTGCAAATCTTAATTAATAACTTATTAATTCAACTCTCCCCCTACCCCCAAAAGAATTAGCCCCAAGAGTCAGACAAAGGAGGCATTCTCCAAGACAAATTGGAAAGTATAGTTTTGTGAACTGAGTCCTGAACCCCAGGAATGAACACTTGCAGCTGCAACATGAACTGTTTTCTGTTACCTTAAATGCTGCTGGGCCATATGGAGCATTTCTGAGGACCTTCTATTTTAAAATGTTCTGTTCACATTTTATGCTTTTCCATATGTCTCATCCTTACTTCAGAGTTTCTATTCATTTCCATAAAAATAAGATCTTTGTTTTATGAGAGTTCATTTTTCTCTCTCCCCTCATCCTTATTATGGTCACAAACCTCTACTTGGGTTATTACAGCCACTCTAGGACCAGCTGATTGTGGCAAGATGAATAGAGAATTATTTGGAAGAAAAACAGCAGCAGCAGATGATCCGCGGGGCTGAGGGCCTCCTGTTTCCTTTGCTCATTCCAACCGACCCAGTGTGGAGGATAATAATCCTGACATTGGTGTTGAACTGCTTCAAAATGAATAAAATGTTTACAGAAACCATCACTGAAACCCTGAAGGAAGACATAATTTGGTTAACCGAACATTAACCAAAATGTGTTTTCTGAAAAAAGGAGCTCCCTGTAGTTTGGGGTTAACTTTGAGCAATTATCCAAACAAAACAGTTAGCGCCTGTGTTGGCGACAAAATAGTGTTTGCATAAAGTAGAGGAAGAAGACAAATATGCATGAAAATTAAATTTAGGCCTCTGGGACTCCCCGTTTGGGGCCATAGAAGAGCTGATTACATGTTCACAGCTGGAATTGGTGTTGGCAGGCAGGCCTTATTCATGGGCGGAGGGAGGGACTCCCTTTTTGAGCAACACTCTTGTGACAAAGCAAGAATGGCAGCATTAAAAGCATCTGATGCTTACAGACCTCAAGCCCTGTGGCCTCAAGCTGCTCAGATCCGGCAACCAACTGGAGTTGTCTCCACTGAGAAAGCTTCATGTGGCTCGAAGTGTATGTGTCTGCTCAAGCATAGGCTCTCTCTCGCATCTCTCATCACGCTCTCGTCAGCCCAGACTGCTTCCTGCAATTTTTCCATGTAGAAGGTAGTGAATACAACCAAGAAAACAGTATTCTGGAGGATCGGAAAGCTGGGTCTTCCAATACCAAGGTTGAAGGTCACAACATGATGCTGAAGCTGTCTTGGAACAGGATCCCTTGGGGACTTGAATGACCAAAAGTGTGTGTTTTAGCAGCATTTGGCAATAGTTCTCTTGGCATCTATGCCAGTAGATTGCAAAAATGGCCCCAATTCTCCACACTTCCTTTGCAATGTGACTTTGTCCCATTTCAAGATAGAGTGTTTCCCTACCCCTTAATCTGGGCTGGCCTTATGACTTCTTTTGCCCAAGAGAATGTGGTGAAAATGAGAAGGGTAGCTTCCCATGACAACTTAAAGCATGAAGGATGAGTGGAAATTAGCCTGATGAATAGGGAAAAATGGCAAATAGTGAAATAAGGTGAGAAAGAGCATGTTATGCTCAATAATAATAGTATCTAAGGTTTATTGGGCATTCAGGATGTGCCAGGAACTGTTCAAAGCATTTTACTTGCATTAACTAATTTAATTCCCCACAACAACCTTATGAACTAGGTATACTTATTACCCTCATTTTTTTTCAAATTAAGAAAAGAAGGACCAGGGTAGTTAAGAATCTTGGCCAACATCCCACAGATAGTTATTGGCAGAGTTGGGATTCAAAACCAAAGCCTTCAGGGCTTCAGAGCTCACATTCTTCCACTATTGTGCTATGATGTTCTCAGAAGAACTGGAAGAAGATCAGCAAGACAAGAACAGGTTGTCAAAGGCAGGAACCAGGATTCTACAATAACCTCACAACCAGGGTCCAATGTCCATTCTTTGCTCCTCAGTCTATTCTTGATAGAGCCACCAGAGGGATCCTTTTAGAAGATAGAAGGATTTTAACTTCCTCACTCAAACCTTTCCAATGCCTTCCCATTGCACTTACAGAAAAATAGGAATGTCTATCATGATCACAAGGCCTTACATGTAGCCCCTGCCTACCTCTCTACCCAGCTACCTTACCACTCTTCATCTTTTTCACTCCACTCCAGATTCTTGACCACTCCAAGCTTGTTCCCACCCACATTCCACACCTTTTCTGTTGCCTGCACTTAGAATATTATTTCCCTAGACATTGGCATTGGCTCAACCTCTCGCCTCCTTCAAAATCTGCACAAATCTCACTTCCTCAGAGAGATCTTCCTTGATCAATTTATCTAAAATAGCACCTGTCAATCTCATTGCTCTCTCCTTACTCTGATTTGAAGAAATATGATATGAAGAAAACTTCATAGGACTTACCACTGCCTGAAGTTATGTTATATTTGTTTGTTTACTTGTTTACTGTCGGGCTGTCCCACTAGAATGTATGTTCCGTAAGGCAGGGCCCTTGGTATTCTTGTTAATTGCTTAGACCAGTGTCTGGCATATAAAAAACATCCAATTCATTTTACAAAATATCCCAGAGGCTTGATATTGCCTAAGATTGCTTTATTTTAAAAAGTTTCAAAAATTCGGAACATTAACCAACAAAATCATGCCCAAAGTAGGATAAGTAAGACTGTGAAAATCGTTAAAGAAGTGGTTCTCAAACTTCAGTGAGCAAGTACACAACATTTTGTGTTAGGACCTCTGGGCTGGAGAGTGCCTAGGGGATTCTGATCCAGGTACTCTGTGAATAGAGTTGTCAGATTTAGCAAATAAAACTCTAGCGTGCCTAGCTAAGCCTGAATTTCAGATAAATAACAAATATATTGCATGGGACATGCTTATACTAAAAAATGATCTAAAGGAAAAACTGAGCATCCTATATTCTATCTGAAAACACTGTGGACCACACTTAGAGAAAAACCCTGTATTAGAGGGACAGATGATATTCAGTCTGGAAAAAGTAAGTTTGATTGAGAAAGGGACATGATTCACAGCGATGTTCAAATATCTAAAGAGAAAGGACCTCTAGTCTCTGTTACTTTAGAGGACAAAAGTAAGACCAGATGTTGAAGTCACCCTTCCAATAAATACAGATGGGCAATGGTGGGATGGATTACCTCTCACCACAGTGGTTTTCCATCTCCAGGAATATACAAGCCATACTGTTGAAAGAATTGAATGAATGTTGATGAAGGGAATGTGTTCTGGGTGAGGGTGGATCAATTCCAAAGACTCTTCCACCACTAGGGATTCAGTATCAGTGGAGTGAGAAAGACCTCCTCTGTCTTAGACGGGACTCCATTCATTGCAAGTAACCAGAATCCAACTCAAATGGGCTTAAGCAAAAAATTGAGTTTATTATTTTGCACTGAGAAAAAAAAAAACCAGGAGGATCTCGATTCAGGAATGACTGAATTCAGGTGTGTAGAAACGATGTCATCAGGATTCAGATCCATCTCTTGGCACTATTTTTTCCTGCATTGGCTTCATTCTCAGGCAGTCTCCTCTTTCATGGTGATAAAATGGTCACCTGTGTTCCAGGCCGGCATCCTAACAGGTTAGCAGTCTCATTAGGGAAAAGCATTCCTCTTTCTCAATAGCTGCTGCAAAATCTCAAAGACAACACCTCACGGCCTGCCTTGGGTCAGATGCCAACCCCCAAACCAATATCACAGTGCCCAGGAGAATGACATGCTCTGATGAGACTCATTTAGGTTATGTGCTCATTCCTGGAAATTGGGAGTTGAGTCAGCCCCACCCAAATTATAAGAACTGAGAATGGGGAAGGAAGGTGATGCTACCAAAAAAAAAAAAAGGGATATTGGATGCTGGGCAGATAAAAATACCAAATAGACCTATACTCCAA
Organism: Tapirus indicus; assembly: GCA_031878705.1. Lineage (NCBI taxonomy): Eukaryota > Metazoa > Chordata > Mammalia > Perissodactyla > Tapiridae > Tapirus > Tapirus indicus. Next base: position 124,904,588 of record CM062920.1, on the reverse strand, counting down.
ATTCAATATATGTCAGCTATATTAATAGTATCAAACAAGCTAACACACTTTTATTAAAGTCATCCTCCTCAACTATGCCTTCATTTCTTCAGCAAGTTTCTCTTTCACAGTAGGAAGATGCATCTCTCTCCCTCCTCTAAACCCAATCCTTTTCCCACTGTTCAGTTCCCTTGAGTGAAAGCATTTCTTGAACAGAAAACATTTCAATTCTTTAGAAAGACAACCTTTCCAATAAATACAGGTGGGCAATGGTGGGACGCGTTACCTCTCACAGCAGTGGTTTTCCATCTCCAGGAGGAAGCAAGCCACATTGTTGAAAGAATTGAATGAATACTGAGGAAGGCAGTCAGTTCTGGATGAGAGTGAATCAATTCCAAAGACTCTTCCAACACTAGGAATTCAGTACTTCGGAAAGAGACAGAGATGGATCTCCTCTGTATTTCTTGAATATTTCTGAGTTGAAAAATATGACTGAGCACGTAGTATTTCCAGGTACTTTACCAAAAACTAGGAATACAAAGATAACTAAAGCATGGTTTGTGCCCTTCAGAATATCCTGACCTAGAAGGAAAAAAAAAATGCAGAGGAGATTCTAGAACGAAGTGAGAAGTATAGTGAGGCAGATATGCATTTGGGGCTATGGCAGCACAAGAGGGGACACTTAACCCAATAGAGACACATGGAGGCCTCTTATTTCAGTAATGTGTGTAAGAATTTTTTACATCTTTTAGTTTGTCACCTTGCTATTTCAATGCTTACTAAGATAGTCCAAAAGAGATGAAACTAAATGATGCCATTTCTCTTCTAGGAAACACAAAGGCTTTTCATTTGCTAACAATAAAATTGTACATACTCATTGTACAAAATTTGGCTAATGAAGAAAAGACGTGGGTAAAGGAAAAAAATACATAACCACTATTAGCTTTTTCATGCTATTTTTATTCCTTTCTCTTTCTTTCTCTACAAGTCTTTCTCCTTTCTCTCTCTACAAACAAATAGAATTATAATATACATATGCATTAATATAATACAGTCATGTGCCACGTAATGACATTTTGGTTGATGACAGACCACGTATACGATGGTAGTCCATAAGATGAGCACCATATAGCCTAGGTGTGTAGTAGGCTATACCATCTAGGTTTGTATAAGGACACTCTATGATGTTCGCACAATGACAAAACTCCCAATGATGCGTTTTTCAGAACATATCCCTGTCATTAGTGACAGATAACTGTGCATGTAAAATGTACAATGTATATGTGTATCCATGGAGATATAGATATATATATTACACCGCTGGTAATACAGATGATTTTATATTCTATTTTTAATTTAATTCTCCATTATTAAACATTTCCCATGCCAATAATATTTTTTGAAGACTTCTTTATGACTCTACAATATTGCTGTATGATAATACCACTGTTCCTTTTGGACAATCTTTTTGACAGAGGCAATAAAAAGAAATTGTCAGGTGAAATGACTCATTTTGGCAGGCAAAGATGTCAGACTGAGATTTACAACTCCAAAATTTAAGAAAATTGAAGTGGCATAAACTTTAAGGGAGATAAAAATGTTGTTGGATTTCCTTTGCTCATTTACCTTTCCATTTATAGAAGCAGTTATAACATAATTTACAAATAACTCTGCTATGAATTTTATAATATCTTCTTCCACATTCAGATGAACATCAAAGCATTCTTTATCATATTTATAGTGTTGCGTTGGGATGAATATCGTTACTTTTAATACTCTGTTTAGAAGAACTTAACGAGTCAATCCTATTCCAGATGGACCTATATACAGAGGATGTGGCTCTTGATTTTACAGAACTGCATCTGTGTCAAATACCACTAATGATTTTCAGATTGTCTTGTCTTATTTTGTAAATTCAAGAATGAGGAGGTAGTTCCATTGGAGGTATAGGAATTGCTCCCAGGAGTGCACAGGGAGTTCTGATAGAATTAGACCTATTAATCTCAATAAATCCCTTGGTATCAAAGTCTGGATAATCTGTAACCATTAACTTTAAACTGAAGTGGTTGGCTGCTCAGGCCCACAACATAGAGGCACTATATGAGTCTGAATTTATTTCAGTAGTTGGCCAAGACAAGCATGTCTGTGTGGGGAGGGATGAAGGCCATTTTTCCACTCTCACTACTGTTCTTAAATCCTCATCTTTTGCTATCCTATGTATTATTTTTCGTCATCTTTCTCTGTTCTGACTCCCATAGGGCTTTATTTCTCACCACCTGTATCACCTTGAATAATAGTCATCTCTGTCCCTACCTGACTCCCTAGTTTGCAAGGATTATCTGTGTCTTTCTTATCTATTTTGTTTCCATGTGTCTAAACTTAAGTGTAGGAAGAATTCAATGTAAAGGTCTCATCAGTCCTCTCAACTACCCACAAGCTTGCTCCTCTCCCCATGACGAGACTGGCCAGATTATCAGCTACAGGGATGACTTTCCCCCAAAGCAGGAAAATAGGATTCATGCATTCTGTTGCACTCCTGTTTCCTTATATGCGTGCTCTTGTGCACGGCAGGCTCACCTGGTGCTTCCAATGCACATACACTAAGCACGCCAGGCAAAACTGCCACGTTCTCCCACCCAGCTTCACCATTAGTTGGTGAAACCGAGGCTCTGATGCTAGTCAGACTCCTTGTGTCTGCTCTCAATTGGATGGGGAGGGATTAATGACTGCCTCCCTGCAAACCTCCAGGGCTCCCATTCCCATGGTGTGCACAAAGGCATCCATGGCCGGGCGTGCTTCAGTGAGAGTGCAATCAGCTTCCTGGACCAGACATACACCACCTCCTGGACAGGCCTTTGTTCCATGCATCATTCACTCTCAAAGAGGACTTGAGCTTACAAAGTTCATCTAATAATGATTTGTTACCGTCAATGTGTGCAAGGCATTGCGTTAAACAGTGATCTTAGAGTAGTGAATAAATGAAACCCAATCTCTACCTTCTAGAGGCTCCAGTCTAGAAGGAGCAAGACAAGTAACAGACAATCACCATGGAAGTCTGTACCGATGAGAGAGGAGCATCTCATCATAGTTCTGGGATGTAGAGTCAGTAGATATTAATATTTCCATTTTACAGATGAGATAACAGAGATTCAGGAATACTAAGTTCCCCAAGGATAAATGGCACAAGATAGTTAGAGCCAGAGAAGGCTCTGGTCCAGCAGGAGAAGGCTGGAGTCATCACACTTCCTGATTTCAAATTATATTACAATGCTAGTCATCAAAACAGTATGGTATTGGCACAAAAACAGACACATAGACTAACGGAACAGAATAGAAAGCCCAGAAATAAACCCATGCACATCAGGGCAACTGATCTTTGACAAAGGTGCCAAGAACACACAATGGGGAAAAGAAAGTCTCTTCAGTAAATAGTGTTGGGTAACTATGTGAAATGATGGGTATGTTACTTAGATTGATTTTGGTCATCATTTCACAGTGGTTACATATATCAGAACATCATCTCTCGAGCCAGCTCTGACGGCCTAGCGGTTAAAGTTCTGAGCTCTCACCATTTCGGCAGCCTGCGTTCACTTCCTGACCGTGGAACCACATGACCTATCTGTTGGTTGCCATACTGTGGTGGCAGCTCACATAGAAGAACTAGAAGGACTTACAACTAGGATATAGAACCATGCACTGGGGCTTTGGGGAAAAGAGAAAAAAAGAGGAAAATTGGCAACAGGTGTTACATCAGGGTGACTCTTTCCCTGCAAATAAATAAATAAATAAATAAAATTAAGCTCTTAAAAAAAACTCATCTTGTACACCTTAAATATAAACAATTTTTATTTGTCAATCATACCTCAATAAATCTGGGGGGGAAAAGGGGTCCTTAACTGACCACCCCAGGTAAAAAAGCCACCTGACTTTTTATACTATTACCCTGTTTGATTTTCTAAATATCTCTCGTCCCTATCTGAAAACATTTTATGTGCTTGTTTTCCTGGCTGTTCCATGGAGGCTCCTTAAAGGCAGGACTGTGTCTGTCTGGTTTGTCACTGTATCCTCAGTAATGCCAGCCCCATGCTAGGTACTTGTCGTGGGTTGAATTGTGTCCCCCAAAAAGATATGTTAAGTCATAACTGCTAGTACCCTTGAATGTGACCTTATTTGAAAAGAGTCTTTAGATGTGTAATTAAGACGGAAGTTAAGATGAGGTCATACTGGAGTAAGGTGGGCCCTTAATTCACTGTGACCAGTGTCCTTATAAGAAAGGGAGAAGAGACCCAGAGACACACAGCAAGAAGGTCATTTGACAACAGAAGCAAAGATTACAATGACACGGTTGCAAACTAAGAAACACCCAGGATTGCTGGCAAACACCAGAAGCTAGGAAGGGACAAGGGAGAACCCTCCTCTAGAGCCTGCTAAGAGAGCACGGCCCTGCCGACACCTTGCTGTCAGACTTCTAGCCTCCAGAACTGTGAAAGAATGAATTTCTGTTGTTTAAACCACCTGGTTTGTGGGACTTTTTTATAGCAGCCCTAGGAAACTAATACAGCACTCAATAAATATCCTTTAAATGAGTGAACTGTGAGTTGATACAAGTTTAAACCAGTGAGAGTTGAAAGTGGGAAAGGATGGAAAGATTAGGAATGAGATACATTGGAAGCATCAACAGGACTTGTTGTTAGGAATGACCCAGTCCGAATTTCCATTTGGTCAGTTGAAAAAGTCATTCTGGAAAGGATTCTCTCTGACTTGAGAAGATTCTTGTTGTGAATCCTCAAATCCTAGAGTTCTAGATCTGTAGGCAGTATACCAGAATGGTTAAGAGTAAGGCATTTAATGAGACAGGCCTGGGGGGAAGTCCAGGCTTGGTTTCTTGTTGGCTGTGTGACCTTGGGTAGTTACTTGACATCTTTGAGCAGTCTCTGCAGCCTAGCCCAGTGCTTCCTCTTTAAAATGCAGATTCTGTTTCAGGAGGTTTGGAGTAGTGCCTGTGATTCTCCATTTCTAACAAGCTCGTGAGTGACGCCCATGCTGCTGGTCCTCAGACCACACTTTGAGTAGTGAGGGCCTAGAGGACATTAGCTTTTAAGAGAAGTTGAAGGATGGATTCAGCATAACCAGAGGAGGCTGAAATGAAAAATGACCTGGCTAGAAATATATTAATACTAGTTTTGAGAGAAATAGAACACTTTCTCAGCAACCCTGTATAAGTCAGCAATCTACAGCCCACTGACCAAATCTGGCCCATTGATGTCCTGCAAAGTCTAAAATATTTACTATCTTGACCCTTACAGAAAAGGTTTGCTGACCCTGGATTAACAAGTCTGCCTCTCTGTTTTGAGAATCACACAAACATTTAGGAAGCCACTCCAAACTGCATGACACGTAAGCTGAAGATTTGGTACACACAGAGAAGAATGTCAGATGGTAAGGAATGAAAATATAAAATGCTGGTTATGCATGTCTCATAGGGCCATAAAGGAAAACTATACAAGTTTGAGAACAGAAAAGTGGACTTTTGCCTAATAACTTACCGAAAGTTAAAAATAAATTTCAGAAACAGGGAAGAAACATAAAGAAGAAGAAAAAACATTTTTCCTTTTCCAGCTCTTGCAGATAAACTGTGCTCTAGCTCTAAAAACTCAGAGCATCACATCCAAGATAAGTTGAAAAGCTCCCAGGATCCTCTTTCAATATTATCTTGTTGTACTAGGACCAAATTTTCAATGATAGAATTTCAAAATGTAAAAAGACAGAAAAAAAAGAGCATATAATTCTTCAATTTCAAATCACCAAGCAACTTTGCTTTTAAAAGCTTGCAAAACATCGACCACTGTAGTCAGCATTCAGGATGTCTCCCTCTGAGTGGAGTCAGCTTTGAAAGTCAATCTCCAGAATTAAGACCAAGAACGATGCCTCATATTTAGCACAAGTACCAGGGCTATAATTGAAAAATAAGAACGGCAGCATAAATACCTTCCCAGGGCTGTAAGTTGGGTGCTCTAACTACAAGTGCTTCTTAATTAAAATTTAAGTTGCTGAGTGAACAATTTTAGCTTATTCTGTTATGATGCATATAAATGCCCAGTTAGTCTCTAATTGGTAACTTTCTCCTCCTCCTTCTATTTTGATTCGTTTGCCCCATGTAAAAAGCCTGTTCGATGTCCATATGACTCTCAGCTTTGCTGCCTCAGATCCCCCGGAGAGGAAAAAAATAACCCATGCTAACTCATTTCAGGAGGTCTGAGTATGCTGAATCTAAACCAGCTCTTATCTTAACTTGCCTATGTGAGATTTACAAACGGGAAGAGAACAAATAAGGAGTAATTTAAATTTTAATTTAAAAAACCCTCTATTTTCTTATCCCTTATCAAACTGCCAGCATTTTTCCTGCTGACAATGAGCAAGTGTCATTGGCATAGGCCAGACTCTACCCACAACCAAGGAATCTCTTTCATCTAAAACCCTGATCCCTTTAATAAACAAAATACGAAAAGGCAGTCAAAATTACGCTGTGGCTTTATAAAAGAAGGCAGCGAAATCCTCCGAGTACAATCCCCTACTTGTTATTTTCACATACCATGTGACTCCAGGTCATTCTGCAGGATAAAGAGACAGGGGCTGCCACCAGATCCCAGCCATGATTTCCCCTCCGTTCCCAGCCCTGGCCCATCTGTTCTCCAGAGGCCGCATGAATGGCATATGTCAAGAGAGTCAGAGCTGTGCAAACTGCCCAAAGAAATCACTCGGCCAACTTCCCTTTGCATCCACGGCTTCAGCAATTGTTGCTGAGCCAACCACCATATGGCGAATAATTAGTTTTTCGACCCCACTCAAGAAAAATGTCCGCTCCATTGCCAAGCATTAGCAATATGTGTGTTAATGAACAGTGGGAGTTGAATGCCTATACATTAACAAAAGTTGGGATTTTTTTTTTTCTTTTCCAGCTTCAAGCTCTGTGCCTTTCGCTTTGCCTCCTTTCAAGGAGGTGACGGTCTGGAGTCCATAGCACTTAGGAGCAAACTATAATTTTATATATATATATTTTTTTTTTTAATGAGAGGCTTCAACCCAATGGGAGATGCCCAGTTTTCACAATAAAATGTCTTTCTTTCACTAAAATGACTTTAATCTTCTTTAATCTTTCTTTTTCTCAAAATGATGAATTCAGTCCATATGAAGACTGGGACGTCAAGGCCAAGTACCAGGACGCTTTCTGCCCTCAATGCATGAGAGGTGAGCATAAATTTACAGTGAATGCCATTAGCGCTGTCTCAAGCAGGATGAGCTTTTTGGCCTCTTTAAATAAACACTTACCTCCTCACTCCAACAGAAAATGCACTTGACGCTCTTAGCATGAAGATTTAAAGAACCCAGTTAAGATTTCAAGTTCACTATCCCAAGAGTAGAAGCCTTAATAGGCAGATAATTTCTCCCAAGAGGGAAAGATCTTTCTGCAGTCAAAAAATAAATATTTATGTAACATCTACAGTGCAAGATAAAAATAGCCAAGTTTGCATCCGTTTCTGCATTTTCTAGGGTAAAGCAACACTGATTTGTTCCTGCTAAGTTTTGAATCTGACTGCTCTCTAACCTTGGCCTTCACATTCTCTGCATGCAAACATACGAACCCTGAGAAAAAGAGATGGGGAATTGAAATGTTCTCTAATGCGATTCTCAGAGTCTTGCTATAGGTCAGTGGTTCCCAAATATCTTTAGTTTGCAGACCATTGTACCATGGCAGAAGTCCCCAAAGATCCTCCCTCCTATTTGTGGCTGAAAAAGAAATGCCCCACCAGACTCACTTAGTAGAGGGGTGCTGATTTAATGAGACAGTCGAGAGGACTCTCACAAGCAAAATATGAATTAGTGCCAGACACAATGTTGACTGTCATTTTCTTCTTATATTTGTAATCAACTAGAACAATACCTGCACCATTCTCTATACTGTAAACTCATTGAGGACATGGATTGCTTCTGTTGGCTCACCACTCTATCCTCAGTACCTAGACCTCAGTACCAGCCAGATAGTTGGAGCCACAATGTGTACATTTTCAACAAGCAATTATTGAGTAAATACCTTAAACATTTTAAGTAATCTTGAATATTACACAAGACCAGTCTAGGAACCACGAGCATTTTGCAGACCACAGTTTGAGGATTTCTGCCATTGGGCACTGAAAGTTGATCTTGAACATAGCATCTACCAGCATCATCAATTTCATCTAATTATCATTGTCCTGCTGATAACCACTGGCTTATAATTATAGTCTTTATGTCTTTCTACTCTAAAATTCTAATTGAAGGAAAATTTCTATTTCTTGTCAAATAGCAACTGATATTGTGCTTTCCATACACTTTTGGTCAGAAAATTTAGGGGCAACAGCATAATTTGTAAGTCACACATCCCGGGCTTCACCATACTTCACCATTGACAAGCTCCCTCTTAATTCCTCTAAGCCTCAGTTTCCTCATCTGTTTATAAAAGATGAAGAGAAAGGGTGAAAATAGTACCTCTTTTGCAGCATTTTGTGGATTAAAAAGTAAGTTATGCAAACTGCCTAATACGGTGCTGAACACATAGTTTACCGTCTATAAAATATGGCTATTCTTGAGTTACAATCAATGAATATATGCTCAAAGCATCGAATCTCCTTAATCCTGGGGCTTCCGATTTGAAGGAACCATTAATAAACACTAACTTGAAACATGAGAGGAGTTGATTATGGGTCTACACTCTAATTTTCAGCACAGCCTTTTTTTTCCCATACATATCAACTCATGAAACACTAAAAATGCATCACTGGAAAAATACACTGCTTGAAGTGGCCCTCTCCACGGCTCAAACAATACATCAGAAAAACAAGTTTCCTTTTGCTTCTCATTCTGAGGGGACTAACAATAACTTGGTCACACAAAGGATTCTCAAGCTTCTGTCATCCTACCTTTATCCTGCTAGTGGGCATCAAACCTGGTTCAAGGTGCAGCCCTTGAGGGAAGGATGGGGGGTACTTCACCAATGAAATCGTTCTTAAAGGAAATACGTCTGCTGCATAACCAAAAATGTTGTCTTGCAAAGATACGGTTAAATGAGCTGGAAACTTATTGAAGCAGAGTTGCTGTTCTGATTGGTCTACAGTCAAGACACGTATTTAAGGAGAAGCCAAAGCAAAAAGTGCAAAGTCAGCTGTAAATAAGGAATTGACCGCTTCCAGGCCTGTCCCATGGCTATCTGCCCCTTTGTGCAGGTAAACAGTTCGCTCCTATCCAGCGGCTTATAAATCCCAGGTGTATGGCTGGGGACGAGAGTCTGAGACTGTGAGGAGGAGACAGAAAACTTGGAAGGGCAGGGGGTTTTAATATAAGACATGGCTTATCACTTGGCCCATATCCCTCTAACTGTATATCCTCTAATAAGCCACACACACACTGGCACCCTTGCACCAATCTAAGCTAATACTCTCCTCTTCCCTCTCCATGCTCACTGTACCCCTAGCCTCCCTAATCAATGGTTAAATGGGTTTTGTTAAAATGATTCTCTGAATATTCCCCTGCAAAAAGCTGCCCTGCTTCAAATGAGCTGGTTGGATAACAGGAGGTGACAATCAGGGTTAACTCTATGGAGGGTGAAGTGGGCCCCTACCCACATGAAGTGAGCTGAGGTGGGCTGTGAAGTCTCCCTTCCTTTCCCAATTTATGTCTTTACTTGGGCTTACTAGGTCACCCTGAAATTCTTATCCTTATGTGTAGTCATGATTTGTGGTTAAGATATTGCATCCAGAAGGTCTCCGTCAAAAAGCCTACATTTTATTTGGAAGGAAATACCCCGTTAATTCCTTAGCACTCATTACTTCACCTCTGTGGACTTGTCATGGTAGCCATACAAACCTTCTCCAGTCTCCTTAAGCCCAGAACCCCATTCCCAGCCTGACCCTTACACCACTGAGAAGACTAAGCCACCGGTATCATAAACCCCTTCACACCCTTCCTCTCTCTGTCTCCACCCACCCACTCTTTATCTGTCCTATTTTCTTTGCTGAGACTCAATCAAACCTCTACCTGTCCTTTTCATTTTACCCCCTGCCACTTCTCCCAGGACCACATGGTGTTGATTGTCCATGTTTTTACTGGAAATTTTGATCTCTTCTTCTATACCTATGAATGGCTCAGGTCTTTTAGCTCTAATAGGATTGTCTTATCTTTTCCTTCCCTTTACAACCAAACTTTTGGAAAGAGGGAGCAGTATCTACTCCAATTGCTTCCATTTTCTCACCCGCAACTTATTCCTTAGTCCTCCTATTTGAATTCTGCCTCCACTACTGAAACTGCTGTCCAGATGGTCATCACTGAACCTTCATCACCGAATCCAGTGACCATGTCTATGTCCTCTTCCTTCTTGTCCACTGGGCAGCATTTCCCTATTTTATATGCTCCTTACTTTCATAACTCTCCTTGCCTCCCTAGACATTGCCCTCTCTGATTTACCACACATATTTCTGCTTTCCTCATTTTCTACCTACTGGTTCTCCTTTCATTTCTGTCAAACCATCCACCTCTCTGAAATGTAAGCATCCTCTAAAGCAGAAGAACTTTCTGCACAGATGGAAATATTCTACATCTGTGCTGTCCAATACAGTAGCAACCAGCCAAATGTGGCTAATAAATATTTGAAATATGGATAGTGCAACTGAGGAACTAAATTTTAAATTGTATTTAATTTTAATTAATATGCATTTAAATTGGTACATGTGACTGGTGGTTACTAGATTAAGCAGTCCAACCATAAAGTTCTGTCTCTTCTTTTGTGCATCCTTTCTCTGGGACTTCACTCTTTCCCCGCTTGCCCCATCTCCTCTATGCAGAGAATGACCAAAGCGCTCTAATAGGGCAAAGAAACAGACCCATGTTTCCAGGTTCCTTTTGAAAATCTACCTCAGCTTTCTAGCTAACATCTGGAACACAACATTTCAGATTCTGTGTTTTATTGCTACACTTATGCACTTGAAACTGATGTCATCCTGGAAACGCTCAGAATAGCATCTGGCTTCTGTACAGCAAGCTCTTCTAAGGCCTGAAGAAGTGCTTCCTGGTCATTTGCAATTGCTCTGCTGCTTTTAATCTTTATAATTCTCTCCTCCCAGTTTATATATTTTTTATAAAGCCCTTCCTCAAGGTAAGAGCTTCCTAAAGTGTTTCTATTTTTCCCCAACACTTTCACCTCTTTCAGTTTTCAGCCCACAGCTTCATCCTGTTGACTACAGTTCCTGGGTCCCCAGCACTTGTCAAATAAGAGAGATGCTCTGTGGATTCTCTGGCTGATTCTCAAGTTCACAAAGGCTGGCGATATGGGCATTTGCTGGAAGGGATTGGAGTGGCAAGCAGTTCAGCAAGAGTGGGAGCAGGAGAGGAGGAGCAAGACAGGAGCTATTTTGGCTGATTTCAGCATTTTATCAAATCACTACTTGAATCCGGTTTTTTAAAGACACAGCCACCTAGCCTCAAGACACAAGCCTATCTCTCTCTTTTACAAAGATACATAGAAAAGCACATTTTGATAAAAACAATCTGGGATATTCATTCACATTAAACATAAATATTTGCCTGTGTTTCATCATTTCCTGATTTTTAAGCTCCAAAGAGTTAAGATTCAGAAGACTTCTCTTTTCTTAACCTTCACAATATTAACAATTCAAGACCTAAATATTATTTTCATTTTGGGTCTCTAAGGAATGAAGACATATTAAGATACATATATTATTGGGTAATTTCAAATATGCGTTTGAGTTTATACTTTATTTTATGTGCTACTGGTACTCTAGCAAGGTCACGGTATTTCAGAACTTCAAGTGATATTCAGAAGACTATCTGCACTCAAATAATTCACTCAGAATCTAAATAAAATAAAGTATTCCTGTACTATAGAATACATTTAACAGTGTTCCTTGAAAAATGGGAAAGACTTCTTAAAAGCTGCTAGAAAAAAATCACATGTAAATCAGAAAGGACTCTGAACCTAGAGAGATGGGAGAAAATGAGGTGATACCTAAGATTGTCTAGCTTACCACCTTCAGAGAGTTTCCCAGCTGTGGCACAAGGAAGAGGAACCCTGGTGGAATCTCATGGACTCTCTCAGGTGAGGACAAAGAGTGAGAATTTGAGGAGAAGAAAATGGTAAGAATTCCCAGGGCAGAGTAATAGAGAGGAGGGAGCTGAAGAAAGTGAGTTTTCTGAAGCTCTACAAAGGGTCTCCCTCAAATATTTGGCAGAGTACTGAGCAGTGCGTGCCAGCGAGGAAACAACTCTAGATGGAGAAGGAACCATCCAAGAGCATTAGCAGAAACAGAATCCAGCACACTGGGCCAGGAATACCAACTGTTTTCACCAGCCAAACTGGAAAACATCCTAATCCATGGAGCATTGGGTGGAGTGCTCAGAAGGGTCTTTTTCAGTAGTGGTGAATTAGCCCAAGACTAACTGCTGATCTTATTCTGCCTTAAAAAACTCTTAAAAGCAAGACTCAAAAGAATCTTAATGTTACCAGGTAAATTAACTATATCACAGAACAAAGCACAAGATGTTTATAAGAAGACAAAAATATCCAGCGCTCAAAAAGGTAAAATTTGCAATATTTGGTATCCAATCAAATAGTACAAGGGCGGCAAAGAAGCAGGAAAATCCAACCCAGGCTAAAAAGAAAAATCAGTCAAACAAAATCAATCCAGAAATGAAACAGATGTTAGAATTAGCAGACAACGACACTAAAACAGTTATAACTCCAGCTCATAAGTTCAAAATGTTAAGTAGAGACAGGAGAATATCTAAAAAGACCCGAATTGGGGATCTAGGGGTAGACACTAAAATGTCTGATATTAAAAATTACACTGGATGTGTTTACGGCAGATTAGACATTGCAGAAAAAAAGATTAGTTAATCTGAAGACATAGCAATCAAAACTATCCAAAATAAAACTCAGGCAGAAAAAAAATTTTAAATAAATTTTAGATACTAGTAAGAATATCAAGAAGTCTAATACATGTGCAATAGGAGTACTCAAAGGAAAGAGTTAAGTATGTATACTATAAACCCTAAAGCAACCACTAAAATAACACAACAAAGAGAAACAGGTAATGATCCAGAAGAGAAGATAAAATGGAATCATAAAAATTATCAATTAATTCAAAAGAAGGCAGAAAAAGAGCAATAAAGGAATAAAGAAGAGATAGGAGGAATGAAAGCAAACAAGATGATAGCCTTAAACCTAACTATAATAATAATCACAAGAAAGGAAGGGAGGGAGGGAGGGAGGAAGGGAGAGAGAGAGAGAGAGAAAGAAAGAAAGAAAAGAAAAGAAAGAAATCGCTTACACTACTTTGGTGTTATAGACCCATCATTCTCAGTTTCTTCCTGTCCTATAATATTCTCTACCTGCCGTGCATCCATTGGGTATGTAGTATCATCAACATTTCAAATAAGTAAGTAGATAGATGATGGATAGACAGATAGGTAGATAGATAGATAGACAGATTAAAAAAAAAAAAAAGGTGCTCAAGTAAAGAGAGGGGATGGAGAAAAATGAATATGCATTGAAAACCTACCAAGTGAGTGCCAGGCACTGTGCTCTGTGTTCTGTATACACAATCTCTGGTCCTCAAATCTGCCCAAAATGTAGTCTTATTCCCTCATAATATAGGCTCCTTAAGAAGCTTAAGCAAAGTTAATCAGAAATCTTGTAAAAATTAGAAAACATCCTAACTCTTAAATTAAAAAAGAAAAATGGAAATCCAGATTCAAATATTATATAAGCAATTTTTCTCCTATCTTTTGATAAAAACAAGCCTACTCTTAAACAAAACTCCATGATGGAAGCTACAAAATGCAGAGATGGCTGGACTGCATTAAATTAGGGAGATTACGTCAGTTTCTGAGGGTCAGCATTGATAGGAAAACCTCATTGTCCTGTCACCAGGTCTCTGCCGCCCTTTCAGATGTCAGGAAGAAAATAACCAGACAAGGGCGGGGGGGCTGACTCAAGGGTGCTGTTTGAGAACCCTTTGCCTCCTCACCGTGTTTACAATTTACACTCTGCATCCAGGACACAGAGAGTTGTCAGGACCTCTCAGAGATATTTTAACACTGAAAAAAAAGAAAACATGCAAGTATTAGAATTTTAGGACAAATCCAGACTAACTCATTTTCAAAATATCAATGTTTGCTGCCAATGTGATTTAACAAAATAAAAAATTCTAATGCTCACAAATCAGAACAAAACTGTTCTATGCCCAAGCACAGGCAAAATGATTCCCCCAAATATCTTCCCATAAAAAGTGGAGATATTTAATATCTTCTTTTCATTTGTTTCTATATAGGCTTTTGAATCACACAATCAATTCAATTTGACTTTTCTTTACTCTGATAAAAAATAATCCAGTGCAATGAAATTAAACCATTGCTTTAAAAAGGGAAGCATGCTAAAATCAAAAAATTTTTAAGTAAGACTGTGGATGAAGTTCTCCATTTCAAAAAGAATATTTATAAAAGTCATTATGTAGTTGAATGATCTCAAAAGAAGCAATATACTCAGCCAAGGAATACTTCCTGACACATATTGTAATGGCATTTCAGAAACCAGAATTTTTAGTAATGCTCGAATTGAAACATGGGGAGAAAGTCCAACGTTTTTCTCCAGGGCTGCTCATCTTAATGGCACAAACTCATTGAATCAGTACCATAATAAGCGCTGCAAATTAGTGTATCCATGTGCCCTGAATGTACATATCCAGAAGGAAAGATTTTTATCTTTTTCGTCTTTGAATCTAGCCAAGGAGCAGTAGCCAAGCTCAAGCGTGTTACCAGATGTCAGCTGACGTGACCAAAATAAGGAAAGGCCAAGCCTCTGAAGGCCCTCCTATTTGTATAAAATTAAGTTGTTTTCATTTTCATCTTCATTATACAAATAACGAGGGAAGGCAAGGCAGCTGGTTCTTGGGTCAAGACAAAGAGGTCCCCCCGACTTCATCCACAAAGATGAAAATTAATCTAATTCAAACTTTCTGAAGTTGTGTACTCGTGGCACAAAGGAAGCAGCTGCTGAAATGGCCATGGTGATGCCAGAGGGGTAGCCAGTGGACACTGAACCCCTCCACGCAGAACCATATGTGAAAACCCTGTGCATGCGCCCATCAGCGAAGGCATCGGTAGGTGGCACGGACCACACAGCCCCTTTCCTCTCCTTGGAATGCTCAGAGTTTTGCCTATCTGATTCTAATCAATAATAAACATGTCAATTCCTTCTTTGCTGCCCATGTCTCCTTCTTACAGAAACAGACCCACTCACAGCCTTGTACCATATGACACACACACACCCAACACTGGTGATTGAATAAACCCTGAGCCAAATGGGACCAATCAGATTCTCTATTCTCAGAAATTTGAAATCCAGACACAAGGACTAAATCAAATGGCTGGAAAGTCTGGTAGACCTAGAGGACCTAGAGCATATTTGTGGGCTGTCCATGATAGTCTAAGTGCAGGTGGAGCAGAGGAAGCTGGCCGATAAAAAGAGAAGAGTGAGGCAGATGTACACAGAGTAAGGAGACCAGGGACCCCAGAGACGAGACAGAGATAGCAGCCTTGGGAAAGGGGGATGAAAAAAGGTAATCAAAGTCACAACAGTGTGTTGGAAAGGGCACCAGAGTAGAAGAAAGGAGATGGGCTCCAGTCTAGGATTTGCTACTGCTCTTGAAGTAGCTCTGGGTAAATCATTTAACTTCACTCGATTTGGATTCCATGACAGCTTATAGGTAAGACATTATCTAGCTTATAGGTAAGACATTAGCAACTTTGGGATCCAGCTGACTTGGGTTTGAGTCTGTGTTCTGATCTTTACAAGCACTGTGACTTCGGTCACCTAACTTGTCCTCTTTAGCTTCAAATACTTCATGTGTAAAATTGGAGTAATAATTATACCTCTCGCAAGGATTTTGGGAGAATGTAACAAAAGCAGTAAAGCAGTTAGTACAATCATTGACATAAGGCATCCAAGAAACATTAGTTTGACAAGAATAAGGATTAACCTCTCTATCTATGTTTCCTTTCCAATAAAATGGAGATAATAATAGCATCTTACTCATACGGTTGCTGTGAGGATCAAATGAGTTAATACATACAAAGCACTTAGAACAACACCGGGCACATAGTAAGGACTAATAAATTTTAGTTGCCATTATTATCACTATTATTATTTTTGATGATATTATTATCCCAGTGTCTCGCAAGAACTGACAGAACTTTTAACATCACCACCTTTGGAGATTAAGCTAGTTAACCAAAAAATTATGGCATTATGTTTGCCTCTGTACAGAACTTTTTAAATCTTGGATGCTTCATCAGGGCTATTTTTGTTGACATGCCTATCAAATACACAGCAAGAGCAATAGTTTATTTTAATGCGGTTCTTGAATTCTATACAGGCAAGCATTTCAAAGTTATTCATGAAAGGAAAAAAAATAAGTAAAAGCAACCTAACTGTCCCCCAAAGGAGAAATACTTAATTCAATGACAGCAAGTCAGTTGGGTATAATATTGTTGAGTCCTTAAAGGAATACGTAAAAAGGTTTGTTGAACTGAACTATGAAGGACCATCGAAAAATGATGTAGTAGTAAGTTAAAGCAGAATGTAAAATTATACATACCCTATGATGGAAACTCTGTGATAATACCCATGCACGTGGGGAAAGTCTAGATAAGTCTTGGAAGCATTGAGTTTTGTCAAGTTATGAGGATCTGAGGGCTCTCACTCAATTGGCCAGAGTCTGTAATGAATTTTTCGTAGTAATAGAAACAATTGCATCAGAACCTATTAATTAGATTCCTCTAATGTTAAGTGACAAGAAAAGTCATAGAAAACTTGTCCTGTTGTTTTCAAACATAGAGGAAGCAGATGACAGTCCTCCACAGTTTTGACCATGATCACCTTCCTTAATTACATGCCATTAAATATTAAATTAGAATTAGTCAAAGGTTAAATCTTTAAATAAATAATATGTTATTGCTGCTATAACTATGGGCTAAACTACCCTAATTCACTGCAGCAAATGCAGCTGTGGTGTACGAATGAATAAACACTAGAAATACTAGCAGGTAACCATATATAACAGGCCATTCTTTTTCTAGATTATCTCTGTGCCATGTTAGAGAGTGTCAAAATAACGTGAGCCTCTAGTAGACGTAGTGAGCAAAAAAGAGTTTTCTTCCTCTCTGGAAGCTCCTGTGTGACTTCAGGAGGCACTCCTACACAAATGCATCCGTCCCCAATGGTTTGGCCATCCTGGGCAGAATCCCTCAGCAACTGATTGACATTCACCACAGCAGACATCCTATGTCCAGATCGTAGTGTGACAAAGGTCCTGTGAATTCTGTTATAAAGTCAGACACCATCTTGACAGAACTGCAGGTTGAAGCAAAGACTAGTTCATGAGGTATTTATAAATGAAGACATGTTTCAAATTACTTAACATCATAAGTGCCTTCTTGCTCATCTATGTAGTCTTATTCTAAGTATTAATGGTGAAGGAAAGGGGCAATCGGCTCATTGTGAAAAAAAGAAGTGATTTAGGACCAGCCCAGTGGTGTATTGGTTGCATTTGTGTGCTCTGCTTTGGCGGCCCAGGGTTAGCAGATTTGGATCCCAGGCAGGGATCTACACACTGCTCATCAAGCCATGCTGTGGCAGCGTCCCACAAACAAAATAGAGGAAGATGGGCACAGATGTTAGCCCAGTGACAATCTTCCTCAAGCAAAAAGAGGAATATTGGCAACAGATGTAGGCTCAGGGCCAAGCTTCCTCACCAAAAAAAAAAAAAAAAAAAAAAAAGAAGCAGTGATTTACCAAGTGATGAGAAATATGGAACAGCTTGTTGGTCAGTCCCTCCCAGTGTTGATATCACAGTGTCACTGATGGTCTGCACCATCTTTTGTAGTTACCACTTTTATGGATGCTGTGAAATGTAAATAAGGTTACGTGGCAAAAATTCTATAATCTCAGTGATGCCAAGTGAAAATCCATTATTAAAAGTCATCATTCCCAGGTGCAGCCTTTCCTCACTTTTTACTAAAATCTAAGCCTGATAGACACCCGCTGCTGGATTCTAAAAGGCATTTATATGAAGAATGAGATGGAATGAGAACTGTCAGTGCCATCTTCAGACTCTGGATGATTAACAAAGGGGCTCCATGTGTTAGAGAAAAAGGAAGGAGACATTTTTGCCCCACCCAGTTGTCCACCTCCACCCAAGCCCAGAGAACAAGGTCTGTGACCAAAAATAAAAATTGAAAAAAAAAGCATAACTACCTCTATGTACTGTGCACACTGATTTTTGAGGCAGGCCACGTACTTCCCCACCACCTGCTCTAGAACCCTGCCTAGATGCAAGAGAGAGAGGAGAGTGGCAGCTGTCCAGAATATCTCAGAATATGTAGACCCTACATATAAAGTGTTAGGTCAGAGAAAAGCTTCATGGTAATCACGCTTGCTGGAGTTGTAACTCCTCCTGTAATCCATGAGGACCAGAGAATCATGCAGTGGGAGGGAAGTGCTACCTTATCATGGGGGAGCAGCACGAGAAGAGGTAGGGTTAGGGTTAGGATAAAGGCTAAACCCTGGGAAGAGGCCTGGCCCTGTACTCATCAACCTACTTTCCAGCAGTTGGCCTGAAAAGGATCCTAATAACTTCCAAGTAGATAATGAACAGATGCAAATGATCCCTGAATAACATGTCTTCTAGAAAGTACCAAGGACCAGAGAGACTGTTGCTCACTCAAAGATGAAAAAGTATGAATTTACATAATGCTACACATAAACTCAAATGTAGTTACACGTAGCAAAATGAGAGAAGGAATGCATCCTCCTGAAGTCTCACGAAAACCTCCTGCAACCAATCCTTTGGGGGATTTTAGAAAACAGAGTGTGACATCCTTAATGGGACACAAGACATAGCCTTACGGAACAGGAACAGAAACCTGCAAAAGAATAGGATAAGACAAAAGGACAAGAGCATTAGATGATTAAAAAACACCAGGATGGTCAGCAAAGACCAATAGGCAGAGACAAAACAGCAGGGTAAGATAAGGAACAATTCCAAGGAAATTAAATGTCCAGTAGCAAAATCAAGATTTTTCTTTGGATGAGTAAATGGAATAAGCAACACTACAGAAAAATCAAATCAATAGTGAGGAAGATGCAGCAGACACTGTTGGTGCATGTAGAAACCATGTTCTCTGCAAACAGAAACCACCTTTGGTTCAAGTATCCACAGGGCAGAGAAGTAGTCCTACTCCCAGGTCAGGGAAAAACCCCTGTGAATGGTAATCTGGTTCCTTTTACCGTGATTGGTCTAGGGGAGGGCACGTGACTTGGTTAAAGTCAATGAGACCTGAGGGGAGTCTGCTGGGAGCTTCTGAGAAGAGTTTGCTCATGAAGTTGACAACACACAGGAAGACTGCTCTTCTTCTAGAATGTGAGGCTATTTTACTAACCCGAGAGAAACTAAACTGAGGGCCAGGCCCTCATGCTGGGCATGGCGAGCTTCCGCTAGTTGTCTTTGAAAGAATCCTGACATGCAGGACAAACTTGAGTAGCTCACTCTTTCTGAAGGAAAAAAGAACAAAGAAATGAAAATGGTGAGAGAATAGTAAATAGGGAGGATGATAAAAATAGAGAGAGAACCATTGAAAACTAAGCAATGAGCGAAGATATAATTTAAGAACAATGATCCAGGGATGAAAATATCCTGATAACTCAAACCAAAATGCTCTCTGCATTTCAAGTAAAATTAATTGAAAAGGTCATATATAGGTTATCGTAGCACATTCTGGTTTTCATTTCAAGGATAAAGGAAAATACGCAAGTATTTAGGTAGAAAAAGAAAAGACATCTACCTCTTTCCAAAAATTAAGTTGGCATCATGCTTTTTTTATGCAATTTTAAATGCCAAAGACAGTGAACTAACATCTACAAACATCATAGAATTTCATGTCTAGTTAAGTTTTCATTCATGTGGGAAGACAATAAAAAAATGTTTTCTTAAGATATGCAAGGGATCAGAAAATATACCAAGTAAATGTGCTTGTTTAGAATTTATCTTGAAAATGTCCCTAATAAACTGAAAAATTAATCAAGATTAAAAATTAAGAATGAAAAAATTGTACGGAAAGCTGATGGGGAACACAGAAAAAAATTTAAACATAGATTTGTTTTAAATGATTATTGTAAATAACGTGATTCAATACATGAAAGAAACATAATTAATTAAACTAAAATCAATTTATGTATGATTAATTAAATTAATGATTTACTAAAAATAGTATTCCAAATTCTAAATTACATAAACAAAGACTGGGAAGTGAAGGGACATTGGGAATAAGCATAGTTTGCTAAATTCCTTGCTTACATAGGAAAGAGTCAAAATATATTTTTTCACAAATTTTCCAATTGTAGAAATACAGATTAAAGAATATTTTGGAAAATACTAAAGGTAGCCACTAAGATAATGACCCTATTATTATCCCCATATTCCAGTGGGAGGAAAAATTACAGAGAGATTATTATCTACCCTTAGAAGAAAAAATAAATATATCACTGATCTCAAAATGGACAACTTGCCATGCATGAAAATAAAATCAATATGAATTTTGAATAAAGTCTTCTTGGTCACATCTCTCTCAAAAGTATCTCTGGGGACTATACAGAGAGGTCTATCACATTCTATGCCACATTTACTGAAGGCAGCAGATTAATGGTTGATTAAGACAAGGTTCTGAAGTCAAATTCAGCATTTGAAACATTAGTTCTGCAGTGGACTAATTAAATGAGCTAACACATGAAAGAACTGAGCAGAGCTAATGACACCATTAAATGTTCAGTAAATGTTACCTACAATTATTATTGCTTCTATCTAATCTTTCCGATATTGTAATAAATTGCAGCTCATCAGACGGAGCTTATAGCCACTGTTTTTATGTGAACAGTTCTCAAATATGTAGGTTGACTAAATAATGTAATAACAGTATTCTGCTATTAATACCTTGTGGAATAACAAATTAATTTCTCCCTGAAAAGCATAATCTATAAAACAGATGGATGACGGTAAACATTTAAATATCACTCCAATTCTTCAAATGCAGCCTGTTACAATGTGTGTTTCTGTAAAGCAAATTAGCTCATATGTTATTGGAGAATAAGGGATGAAGTCAATACAAAGCAGTAGTTTGAAAATCACATTTTTTCATATCTAATTTTTCCCAGTGTGTTAATGTGTGACCCACCAGTAAGAGCAGCTGAATACAACTTGCCCTAATATAGCTGAACACAGCAAGTTGCAGAGAAATAAAATTGTACAACACGCCCATTCACCACCATATTCTTCTTGACTCAGTTTGACCAAGGGCTCTGTCTTGCAAAAAGCTAATTGTGCAAGTCTGCCAAACCTTTATCCATTTGCCCTCGTCTACAAAACTTAGCAGTCTCAATACTTCCTTATATTTCCTTACATTAAATTACCTTAAGATTTAAAAAAAAAACTATATTTATTGTACTAGTTCTTTATTAGGAATTCAACACACATTTTTAACAATGTCAGTATTTTTGTTAGGATTGTTATTATTTTTGTAACATTTCAAAATTGTATATATTACGAGTGACCAACCCCAACCTTAGTTTTCCCGTTTTAGTACATGATTTTGTAGAACATGGAGTTTCTCAGAAAACCACAAATAATACAATAGCAGATATTACTGTAATTTCTGATCTAGTCTCAGCCCTTCTCCTTTCTTCTCCTCTCCCTTCCAATCCCCCATCAAACCTAGTTTTACATCAACCTGTCTCAAATTGTATACCATGGTAAAGAGACAGGTCTTAACTGTCTCTTAACATCTATTAACTTCCAAGGGAGATAGCAGAGTATATTTGACACCTGAAGTGACAAATGGCATGACAAAGCAATGATGTCTCTCTAAATGAACAGCCAGATACCAAACAAAGGATTTCAGTTCTCATGCATGATGAAAAAAAATAAGGACTATTCCTCAAAAAGAGTTTATTTTAAAAGCATATGTCTATAGAGCAAGCTATGGAATTTCAACGCTCGAAGGATAACAGCAAGTCACTCAATATCTAATGTCATTCCATTTCGTAGATGTTTTTGAGTAACAAGTAACTGGTACCTCAAGGCCACCTAGCATTTCTTGAGTAAGCAAGATTCACAATCTTAAGATGTAATATATCAGTGTCAAAGAAAATGGTTTAGGTTTAATGTAATGTACTAGTCCAGACTCAGAAGTAATAACTACTTATCCTATAGATGTTATCTTATTTAATATATAGAATATTTATAAAATATTTTTATAAATATTTATCTTAAATATTTTATTTTAATTTAAAACATTTATATGCACACTTTTGACCAAACTTTTGATGTAGAGTCGAGGCCTTTTCTTTGAGCATGGCTTTCCTTTCTTGAATGTATTGCATTCATAATACATATCTACAATTGTCGATTGACAATTTCCGATTTTCTCTTCCAAAAGTAAAATAGGATGCTTCCAGAATGATCTAAATGCAAATTCTTTCTAGATGTTAGTAGTTTACTTCTAAATACTTAAATCTATCTTAATAATTTTAAGTCTAATTAAAAAATATTTCTGAAGTATTTGACAATTTTCAAAGAAACAATTCTCTTACATTCATATAATATTTAACTGTTACATAATTATAATAATATACAAACTGGCATAAACAGGTTGGGGAATAGATAACTGATTCTTGGCAAATATACTCTTCAATTAGTGGTAGAATTGGATGGGCAAAATACAGAGCAGTTTACTTGCAATATGCTATGGGTGTCAGAATGTTGTTTACATATTTTAGTGGTTTATTTTCTGCGCCCTCCCGTAGAAAGTCAGCTCTAAATGGCAAGGACCAGGCCTTGTTCACTACTGGCTTGCACAGAGTAGGCACTCAGCAAATATTATTTTGAACAAAAAGTGAATGAATAGATCAGCTACCCCATATATGTCCAAGGAGAAACAACTGGCACTTCTCACACATTTTAGTGATGAAGCCGAAGTCGGACCAAGACAAAGGGTAGTATATATGCATACAACCTGGGGATTTTTAAGTTTTAATTTTATGATTTAAGTAAATTCTCAGGAAGGGAGCCCACTTGTGGCCCCTTCTTGCCTAGATGCGCCTAGAAGTCTCAATAAAATGAACCTTAACTGGCATCTAAAAACTATTGAAGATCAATTTAAATCTTAATTTCAGTCTATTGAGGAAATGCTGAAGAAGGTTTAGATTCATGAGGCACAACAAATTCCTCGAAAGCCTCTTTCCCTCTCTTCATATTATTCCTCTCCCTCTCTCCCTCTCTCCTTCTTCCTCTTCCTCTGTTTCTACCCTCACTCTCTCTCCCATACAATAGCAGCTGTCCCCATTTCTCCCTCATGCTCCCTCACACCACGCCCAAAGCCCTCCTGTACCAGCGGGCACCATTGACTCCCTCGCCCTTTCTACCTTGCCCCACTCGACACTGTAATTTTTCTTCTTCTCTTGCTCTTGGTCCTTTTCTGGTTCTTCAGTTTTTCTGGTTCTTTGCTCACCCATTACCATGATCTGATACTAAAGGCCAAGGAGATAACTGGTGAGGGAAGAATTCTTCTTTGCTGGTAAATTTGAAGAAGAGACCAAAAGAGGGCTGAGGCAAAAGAAAGAATTCTCACTCTGGAGGAAAGGGGTGGGGAAAGGGGCTGTGCAGGAGAGAGACTAGGAAAAAATAAAAATAAGTCCCTTCACCCCATCATAATGGCACTCAGACTAATAAGGACAAGATGCCAGAGTATCTGTATATGTTGGTGTATTTCAAGATTGCTTTTTCTCCCCTGTTACTAGCTGCTCCCTTTTTCCCCATCCATTTCTCCCTCTATGTTGTGTTTTACTACTATTTTCAATCAGGGTTTTCCAGCTTATGAATGATAACAACTGTGACCTGTGGGCCAAAGTAGGAAATTGTCGGTCATTTTATTTTATCACTTTGAAGAAGGCATAATTCATTACGAAACTTAAAACAGCCTGGAAGTATACATATACCTAATTGTTGAAGGCAAGATTAAACAAGGCCTAAATGAACCTGCCTTAGGCCAGGGAGGACGGCAGCAAAGGTTCAGATCACAGACTCTGGAGAGTGCTGGATCTGAGTCGCCTCCATGCCACCACCTAGCAGTGGCATCAACTCCAGTCAGATACTGAATACACCTGATTCCAGTTACTTCATCGGAAAATGGAAATAGTAAAATGACTGCCCCGTGGGTCTCTATAAGGATTAAATGGATACTTCAGGTAAAGTGTTAATCAATGCCTGGCACACAGTCAAGTTCAACGAACTTGAGCTGCTGCTGTTGTTTAATTAGACATAGGCCAATTGGTCTCATCCCAGAAAACAGAGAGGCAGGAGTTTATGAAAGTGAAACAAGCTAAATAAAGTTAGGACCAACATAATCTAACCAAGCCCTTTATCTAATATCCCTCACCATGTACTAAATGCCTTTAATTTAGTCTTTGCTTTTGTTTACATGTAAAGAACTACAGTGTGCTACTTTTCACACTAGCTATGTGAAATGTGGGGTCCAAAAGACTCCCTGAGTTTTCCCCAAGGCACAGAGGTTACCATACAGGCACAAACAAGAGGTTTTGCAGACTGAGAAATTCAGGGAGCCTACCTTCCAGACGGGTTGGACCAATGGACCAATGGCCACGGTACTCATAGAAAATGCCACTCCCTTTGTTCCCTCAGAGTTCCATAGAATTTTTTAAAAGGCGAGGAGCAGGGAGGCAAGTACAAAGACTAGGAGGTACCAGTGAGTGAAGGCGACCGTGTTTTATTAATCCATGTGATTAATCCGGCATGCTAAGGAAGATTCTTACAGAATTGAAACTTGCGTGGTTTTGATCCACACGGATTAGAAAACACTGCTGCATTCACTTGCCAGGGCCCCCTCTGCTTTGTGCTTGAGTTGTATTCTTCGGAGTCCAGTAGCAACAAAGGAGAAAGAGCATTTATATGAGGACTAGCAGCACAGGCACTTTGACAAACGTCCTTCTCCCCCTCCCCTTCTGTGAGACGCTTCCTGAATTTCCCTAGAACTAAGCCCTGGGCTTGTATTTGCATCATTTCCCCCAAAAAACCAAACAACTGGAAATTGCCCCCCCGCCAAGTGCAGATTTCTGTCAACCCATAAAAAGTGGTTTTCACCAAGGGATGGGTGCATGGTAAATCCCACCTCAAGTTCTTTACAAGAAAGTGGTGACAATGGTAGAGAAGTATTCAAGGTTCCAGTGGGAACCACCATTTCTTCAGAGAGTAAATAACCTGAAAGAGTCCTGTCAGAATCCAAGAGTTTTCTCACAAGTTTTAGTGTGAGAGGAATGAGAGCCTTTGGATATGGCAAAGAAAGAGCAAGAAAGCTTCAGGGAAATGAAGAGGGAGTTATCGGGGCAAGGCCCAGTTGGCTGTAATGTGATTCTTAAAACTGCCATGAGTATGTCTGAGCAAAGTAAGATATTGTGAAGCCATTTCATCTCTTCCTATTCTACCTGGGAGGATCAGAAATGAGTCTTCTCCAGGAAGCCTCTGTGGTCAATAATACAGGGGTCTCCAACCATGGTGAGACTCTTCCAGACAATGGGTTGTGCTGAGGCTGCTCTCAGTGCCAACGGAATGGTGGTTTGGGGTATAAACCACAGAAACCTTCCCAAAGCACATTTAGGGACATGGGAAGTGCTTGACCTTCAGTTCTGGAAAGAGAGAATTGTGGCCTCCAACTGAAACTGGGCGAGTGCAGGGGAACAAGATCCCAGCTCTCCCTCTCACCTTCCTGCCCCCCATCTCTCCACAGTTCTCCAAGCCATGATCCCTAACCCTACTGCAAAGACTGAGGTCAGTAGTGGAAGACCTCTCAGGTGACGTGCTGAGATCAGCTGGTTGCTATCAATCAATGTCATTCATAAAAAACTGAAAGTTTACGAAAGCTGAAGCTTCCCTGTTAGAAATAATTTTACACTCCCTTTGTTTTTCTTATGGCTGTCCCCAGTACCCTGCACAGTGCTTGGTGCAGAGTCAGTATTTAATACATATTTGTTGAACTGTATCGTAGAACTCATTACCAGCCAGCTACTTTGTCCTTTAGATAAATTCCAAATCTCCGTATTAAATTATAAAATCTTCAAGGACAATCTCCCCGATGGATTTACCTATGGGCCCCCCAGCACCTAGTAGAGCACCCAGAACATTGTAGGTTATTAGTAAGTGGTGGTTGAATCTGTGGTCTATGGCATAATCTGCTTATGCACAGTCTTGTCTGTGGGTCTCTGGACAGCATGATATGTGTTTGTGTGTGCATGTGTCTGCACACGCACATGCATGCACTCTTGTCGGCAACAATAATGAAGCAACATGGAGTCAACCTTGACCAAAACCTCCAACAAGTTTCTTTTGTGGCTCAGTTTTAACCCCTTTCATTGGCCAGTTTGACTAGGTGCTATATTTACTCTACAATTTATTTGCAAATAAGACCAGGTGATAAAGTTATTCATGGACTAAACTGAGGCAGAAGTAAGCCTGAGATTGATTACCACCACTGAAACTTTGGGTGGTGTATCATTAGCTTTTGCTGCATAATAACAATTCCAAAACTTACTGGCTTACAAAAAGTATTATTTCCCATGGTTCTGTGAGTCACCTGGGCAGTTCTTCCGGTCTGAGCCAGCTCAGCTTGGATGGTACCTTAGGATGACCACACTCACATGTCTAGCAATTGGCAGACTGGTTGGTCTAGAGGGGGCCTCACTCACATGTCTGCTGTCAGCTGGGGTGGCAACCTCATGTTTCTCATCATCCAGCAGGATAGTCTGGACTCATTCACAGAATGATGGAAGAGCTTCCTGTAGTGAGAGAGGGTAAGCCCCAATGCACAAGCACTTTTCACTTCTCCATTTGTGTCATATTTGCTAATGTCCCATTGGCCAAAACAAGTCATGTGGCCAAGCACAGAATCAACGAGTGGAGAAAAAAAACTCTACTTCTTGATGAGAGGATTGAAAAAACACATTTCAAAGGGGATACATTCAAGGGTGCAATGAATTATTGTGGCCATTTTTGCTATTTTGTGGTGTTTTTCTCAGTCAAGTCATAAGAATAAAAACTAGAAGGAGCCCAGGGATGTGAGATTACTGTACTTATTCAAGAAACAGTGGGTCAAAAGGCAGAATCTGGGAGAGGCCATTTCAAGAGTAACAGTAATTGATCTAGAATGATCAAGATGGCACTCTCCAAAAGCTCCCAAACTCTGTGACTGAGTCTATGGGTGAAATAGGGTCTTATTCTACTTTTTACTTTCCTGAAACTGGTCCTGACTCAATAATTATCCAACCCAGTAAATGGCAGTACCATCATCCAGTTGGTTCAAGCCAAAAACCGAGAATCATCCGGGATACCTCTCTTTCCCTTATCCCCACATCATAACCATCAGCAAGGATTATTGGTTTTATCAGTCTAAAACTTATTTCTAACTTCCACCCACTCATTTCCATCTTCACTATCATTACCGTCATCTGGTTCCCCTTCATCTTTCACTCGGACTTGTACTGTAGTCTCCTAATTGGTCTCCCTGCTTCCTCACATGTTTCTTCTACAATTAAGTATCCGAACGCTAACATTGTGATCTTTTAAAAAAGTAAATCAGAAGATGGTACAGCTCTACCTAAAACCTTCAATGGCCTCCCATTGCATTTGGAATAAAATCTAAAACTCTTCATTGTGACCTGGAAGGCTGTTCATAATCTAGACCCTGCTTTTCTCAACCTCAATTCATACCACTGTCTTCTTTATTAACTGTATTTTGGTCACAATGGTCTCATTTTTCTTTTCTAAACACACAAAATACACATATCTCAGGCTGAATATATACTCCTCAAAGACATCTTCCCTGACTTCCTTATCTTAAATAGCCCCCAACCCTCTGCCATCCCCTGCATTACTCTCATTCATTAATCCATTTTTTTCTTGTCTCTTTTCCTTTTTCTTTTTAATTTTGGTATGCAAGCTTTTTAATGTCATATTTATTGGGGTATAATTTATATAGAGTAAAATTCACTCTTTTCAGTGTCCAGTTATATGTTTCATCAAACACATATAGATTTGTAAGCACTATCACAATTAAGATTATGACATTCTAGAAAAGGCAAAATTATAGGGGCATAAAACAGATCAACGGTTTTCAGGAGCCAGAGTAGGGTAGGAGCCAACTATAAAGGGTCCCAAGGCACCCACCTCTTTTCTTCACAGCGTTTATTATAATCTGTAATAATCTTATTTATTTGTTTACTTATTAATTATTGCCTTCCTCAGAAGGTACATTCCATGAGGGCAGGAACCTTGTATGTCTTGTTCACGTCTGTGTCTCCAAAAACTAGCATGGTGCCACTCACTAAACAGATGCCCAATCATCCTTTGTTGAATGACTTAATGGACACATAAACCTTCCCCAACTTGGCCCTCTCCCTCAATCCTCATCTTTAATCCATGACCACATCCTATGGATTTTACCTCTTAAATATCTCTAGTTATCACCTTTCCTCTAACTTCACTGCTATGTTCCTGCTCTTACTGCTTTTCACTTAGATGATTCTAATGACCTTAAAAGTGGTTTTCCTGTTTGCAATCTTGCCCCCTCAATCACTGTCTCTAACTGCTGCTAGGTACAAATGAATTACCTCAGTCCCTTGTTTTTTTTTTTTTTTTTTTTAAAGTAATGGTTCCCCATCTCCCAGCAACCAAACCAAACTAGCTTGGCCCTTCTCTGCTTCCAGGTGCCTAACATTAACCGCCATCCATCTTGCTACTGACAGGGCTCTGCTCCTAACAAGATAAGACTCCCAGAAACAAAATGCTGCTGCTCATCTGTCCTAGCAGGAGCCAAGTGAGCCCCTCATCTCTGGAGAGTCCCCACGGTCTTCATATCCCCACTCATCAGTGCCCCCTCAATCCCAGCATGCCTAAAGGCTTCATGTCCCCAAATTTAAGACAAATATCAACATGGCAAGGAACTTAGGCCTATCAGAACAATCCATGTAATTATAAACCATGGCATTTCTCCAAGTTACACCTATACTTTCAACTCTCAAGGTCCTGGTATACTGAATCTTGAAAACACACATTTTTCAGATACTGATAGTGGCAATTCTTTTCTCTGTTCTTCCATTGTATTTTGAAAAGAATGAAGAGGTTGTCCTTTACTTTTACTGAATTATATCAGTTGGCTGGAACTAAGCCTAAATGACCCTCTCTAGAAAACTAACAAAAGTATATTTACTCCAAATTTTTAATAATAATTCTTAATACATGCTAGCAAAGCTCCAAAATATGAAATCCTAATTATTTCATTGGTCCCTTTTGGAGAATCACTAGTCTGCATCAAAGGAAATTGGCTAAATAAGTTAAGGTACAGCCACAAAATATATTACTCTGAAGTTGTAAGAAAAATGAATGAGGAAGCTCTCAATATACTGCTGTGGACAGAGCTCCAAGTTACAGTGTTACGTGAAGACAACAAAGTGCAGAAAGCTGCTGTTCACCTGCACACTTATATTTGCTCATATACACACTTTTATTTGCTTAGAGAAAATGTGGGAGGATTCCCAAGAAACCAGAAAAAGTGTCTTCCTGAGGGGGGAAGGGAATGAGGCAGATTGAAGCAGAGGTGGGAACAAGACTTTCCATTGTATACCTCTTTATACTTTTGGGTTTTGAACCACGTGAAGTATTATCCCCTCTCAGTTTCCTAATTTTCATAAAGAAAGAAGATTGTGAGTGGGTACCTCAAAAGACCCCTTAAAATTGCATTACTCCAGGACTTTGAAACTATCATAAAATCAACAAAACCTTTCGACGGCCCTGATATCTACACATACGCAACAAACTTGATTAATATAAGTACAAGTAAATAAATGAATACATCCTGAAGTCATACATCATCCAAACAGAAGTGTAGCAGTTATCTGCTTTATCAACTGTCCTAAAAACTTATATTCTTTTAGATAGGTAATTGGACATGTAAACTCATTTACCCTTTCAGGTCAGTGAAATGGTCCAAGGTTGTCATAGTAGTTTGTGGTGCCAGCATTGCATAGAATATAACTAATGCAACCACATATCATTTTGGCTTGACGCAAAATGATGTAATGTAAATGCAGCTGTCAGGGTTAAACTCAGGGGTAGCAAAATTTGACTGGTGCTCTCTGTTCCCACAGACACTCTAATTGTTCCAGGAATGAACATGAAACTCAGGTTTGGCCAGAGTCATTGGATAGGAGGTGGGGACTGTTACAAAGGCAGAGTAAACGAGGGTTTCTTTACTTTTGAAATTACAAGCTTTAAGAATCATATAAGCCTGTAGCTGCCAGGACCCATTGTTGCTATCCATTCTGAAAATAAACCCAAAATGAGAATTAAGTCAACATGGAGCTTTGAAAAAAGAAAGAAAATCGTGATAATATCAGTGAACCCTGGATCCAGCCATGCTTTGAGCCAGTCCATCCCTTAAATTTACCAGCTTCATAAGCCAATGAATGCTCTCTTTTGTTGTTATTTTGAAACACAACTCAAATGTTCTTTAGAAACTCTGGTCTTTCTTGGGATTATTTCTTAATTTACCTGGAAAATGCAAAAAACGTAGCCGGCTAAGTGTAAGAGATTCAGAGAAATTCTTCATGTGAGCAGTGAATCTGGAGCAGGGCAAGGTAGCTCTTTCATGATGAGGGCTGGGCTATAAGAGAGAGGAGAAAATATACAAAATAAAATTAGGTCTATGGCTTCAAAAATAATCCCTGCCACCTGCCATTCTTCCCAAAAAGAGTGATATTTTAAGTGTTTTTGCTTCCTTATTCTTTAAATAAAATAATCCTGAAAACAACTACAGTTGACCCCAGTTACCTATATATGCACATCCTTCCCATATATTTCATTAAAGTGGCTGATTAACATATCTGTTCACTTGACAAATTTTTATTGAGTTACATTGCTCCGGAAACTGGGGATATAATAGATGAAGTCTCTGTCCTCATGAAATTGACATTCTAGTGGAGGTGACATAAAAATAAATAGATACATCTATAATATATCAGATGGTGATTTTTCTATTGCTAAGAAGTAAAACAAGACAAGGTGAAGGGAATGGGAAAATGTCAAGGCTAGTGTACTAATTTAGATACAGAAATAAGAGGTGCCTTCTTGGACAGGGTGACATTAAAGCGAAGACTCAAAGCAGAGAGGACATAGTCATGTGATTTCTTGGGTCATCTCAAGCACAGCCAGTGTGTCAGAGGGTGGAGACACAGGGAATAGGGAAGGAGGTCAGAAGATTGAGGAGAGGGGACTCTCAAGTAGGGCTTAATGACCTTGAAATAAACAAACAAAAATAAAGAAGAGAAAGAAATTCAAAGATATTGGATTATTAATATTGTCATAAATAAGGACAATCTGATTAGATTTTAATTAAAAACAATTCAGCAAACAAGTAGTCAGTATCAACTGCCCATCAGTGTTTGCGTGTAACTTTTATTGCTTGGATATGATGGATATTATTGTTTAGATATTGGATATTATCATATATATAGTACTGCTTGGATACCATGTGTTTAGGGTGGTGTTAAGCTGCTGGGTCTATATGAGACCAAACCATTCCAAATAGGATCCCACCTGAAGGGTCAGGTATTCAGCCCCTCATTCCCCACAGCTCTATCGTTCACCCAGCCCCACCCATTCCGAGGAAAAAGCTTATATCTCAAACCAGAAACTTTAAACTGAGTAGGAGGGTCTTAAGGGGGAACAGAGTAAGAACTCTCCCTTTGCCATGACTACAGACCAAAGAGGAAGGACAGAACTTCAGGGATGAGGCATAAGAGAACATATATCTGTTAAAAGGCAGGAAGAGATCTAGGAACTGAGTGACCCAGGCCAACTGCCCCAGTGACAGGTGTGGGAGATTAACTGAGGAAGGGTCAGAAACCTGTACGTTGTAAGTCTTTTCTGCTGCCAACATTTTCTTTATTTCTATATTTGCTTCATCTTAAGTGAAGTCTTTTTGGAATTCATCTTAGATGAGCTAAGAGAAATGAAACAAAGTGGCTTTCTACATTTTTAAAGGAAGAGGGGTTACCTTGGAAGCAGTAGTGATAGTAAGAGTGAGAGGCCTTGAGAGAAAATGAAATGAAGGGAAAACTATTTTCATAGCTGGGTCAGTGCCATTGCCCACCTGGAGAGGATCTTTCCATGGACAAACCTTGGGAGTAATGGTTCAGAGCAGAGGCTGTCAAATCACAAAGGCCCATGTCGAAACCTCATCTCCATTCCTCTATCTGTAGGAGCTAGAATGACTTACCCTCTATTCCTCAATTCCCACCTTTGCAAAATGGGGCTAATGCTACCTCACAACAACAATTATCCCCATTTTACTGATGAAAAATTAACTTACCTAGGCTGTATAAGTAGTCAGTGTCAAAAGCAGATCTCAAATCCAGTCTTCCCTGTTCCAAAACCCATGTTCTTAATTCCACACCATATTGCTTTCCCATCTTAGTGTTGGCACAACCAGCAATCTAGACATCTAAACCAGAACCTGGAGGGTCACTCTAGTCTCCTTCTACCGTCTGCACCCCAGATCCACTCGTCACCAAATCCTGTCAACCCCACCCTCTCAGTGTCCTCCAGACCCACTCCCTCCTCTACAGTCCTCCTGCCTTAGCTTCTTCATCCATTTCCTGCTTGCAGTTCACCTCAATGGAATTCTCTTTCCAAAACCCAATATAATAAATATAGCAATAAATGCGGCCCTCGCCTTCTTAATAGTGTTCAATGGCTTCCTATCATTTAGCTGATAGTTCTCAAAATTTAACGTCCATAAAAATCAGCTGGAGGACATGTTATAATGCAGACTTCGATTCAAAAAGTTGAGATGGGGCCCAGGAATGTGCATGGTTAACAAACAGCACGGGTGATTGATACAAGTAATATGTAGATTCTTGTCACTCAAAGTGTGTTAATGATGGACCAGCATCATTAACATCACCTGGGAGCTTGTTAGATATGGAGATTCTCTGGCCCAGCCCCAGACCTCCTGAATCAGGATCTGAACTTTAACAAGGTTCCCAGCTAATTTGTATGCACATTAAAGACACAGACCACACTTTGACCTAAGAATAAAATATAAAATCTTTTCCATAGTATAGGAGGCTGGTCATGACCCATCATCTATTTATCTCTTCCTCCCTATCTCATAGGACTCTCTCTGTGATCTAAGTTTGACAAATTAGGGAAACTGAGGCACCAAAAAGCTAAACCAGCGACCCCCATCTTCTCCATCTTGGTCCCCCTGGTGCCTCCCACAGTCCCAACTACATAAAACATGCTGCTTTATTGGTACATGCTGAGTCAAACTGAACTGGATTAACATATATTTTAAAATACATTTTGAAATACAGTATTACTTTCATATTGTGTCTTTCATCAAGGTATAATTTAACTGGAATGAAAAAGAATGAATGAAGAAAAGACTGTCAAAATCATAAGCCAGATGCATTTCACTCCTTAAAACACTGAACATGTCGTCACCGGGCAGGGGAGGGGGGTACTTAGTCCTGTCTGTGAAGCCCTTGCTATTCTCAGTTGATTTACTGCCTGAAGGTAAACCCATGCTCTATATATTAAAGCATAACCCCCACCTTTTTTTTGTTGTTTAAGAAGAGCAAACTTTCACCACAAAGATACAAGAACAGTAAATATTGATCTTCTTGACGGATGGTGCACCTCATGCCACAGGCCACTCAAGCATCTGCTCATTACCGCCCAGTCCTCCCCTTTGTGGGGAAATAATGCCAAGTGGCCTCCTGTGCTATCGGCTGCAGATCGCAAATATTTAAAAGAAATAAATTTCTCTGAATGAAAAGCACCTTTCTTTGTTCTCCAACCCCCTCTCCTCCCAAGTCATGTTGATTTTGGGGCTGTGCATACTGCCAGCACCTGTACTTTTCAATTGTTTGCTTGCCAAGATCTCTGTGGTTTTCTTGCTTGGTTTTAGGAACAATTATAAGTACAGTAGCCAATGAAGGTGTATTTTCTTTCTCTCTTGGCAATCTGTAGGGGAAGCATCAGCTTCAGGACACCAGCAGCAACTGTAATTAGAGGACATAGGAAGAGAGGAACAGAAATTGGAGCTCCTCCATTTGGGGACTCGTGTCCATACGATAATGAAAAATGGACCGCCTCTGAAGACCAACAAGAAAGGTTTGGATTTCTTCAACAGCCTTATTTGGCAGAAAGTTTTTAAGCCTGGTTTTGCTGAAATCTAGAACCATTCTTTAACTGAACATGAAGACCTGCAATAAGAAATAAGAACAGGATTTCAGCAAGCAGAAATTTGAATTGTGATTGAGAATGGCCACTGAGAATGTTAACCCAAGGTTCTAAATATAAATATTGAATAAAACTATTATTTCTTCTACATGAAGCCTTACCCACCATTTGATGGAGTAGGATTGTGCCCTGTGTAATCTTGGTCACTGCTTTTAATCTCTTCCCTCTGAGCTATGTGCCAATAGAGCATTGGAGTAGAATAAACTGCAGCCAGTTATTGTGATCTGGTCAATGTAGATGACAAACTGGGTGTAGGGACAAATGGTCTATGTGTAAAGCTTTAGCCCTTTCTCTTACCAAAGCTGACTTTTCACTCAAAAAGAGTGCTACAGCCTCTATTACCACCACCACTGGGGATGGTGTTTGTTATTTTCATTTGCTACATTTATTCTACTTTCTGGAGAAGTATTTGGGGATCCAAATGACTCCAAATCTTGATCCATATGGTTTCAGTGAGCACCTCCCCCCTAACTTCAGGGATAAAGCAAATGCCAAGATCTGAGCACATCAGCACATTACATTCTGTTGGCTACAAGGACTGAAATTCAGTATCAATGGGATGGAATGAGATTTTGTTGACACTTCCGGAATCAAGATTTGACTGCAAGAGATTGCAGAGTCTGGGGCTACTGCAGCCATCTTAGCAACATGAGGCAAGTGCCTGTGGGCTTTGAATTACTTTTCTGATAGACAGCTTGTGTTGGGTGAGCTGTACCATTTATTTCACTCTGCATAAAACTGATCACTTCTGATAAGGACAATACTGATAAGGATGATGCTCATTTTGCCTTAGTTGGCATTATTCTCCAATCAGTGGAGCCAAAAAATCCTAGCTAATTTACTTATTTCAACCATAAGAGAGATGATACTTGCTACAAACTCTTACAACTAAAATAAAGAGGTATTTTGGTTTTGTCAATGTAGGCAGTGAGCCATGGAGTAAGAAGCTGAAACTAGCCTCCCTATTTATTCTGGATTAGGAAGATCTTCACGGATTGTATAACAAGTGTTTTGAATTATCTGAAAATTATTAAGCCACCTTCAGTTTCTTGTAAGATCTCCACAAATTACAGGAAACATCAGAGGAAACATGAAAATACTGTTATATAAATTTAAATTTAAAATTAAATTCAGATTTATACATAACGGATTTGTATGAAGAGTTAAATATTTTTAGAAAAATTGTTCTGTGAAAATCATCAACTCCAGATGTACTAAATTTACATTTCAAAATAATGTATCATAAATGTATCCCAATGTCATCATCATCCAGAAAATGCTCGTGTGTGTGTGTGTGTGTGTGAGGTAGGTTAGCCCTGAGCTAACATCCATTGCCAATCCTCCTCTTTTTGCTGAGGAAGATTGGCCCTGGGCTAACATCCATGCTCATCTTCCTCTATTTACATAGGACACCACCACAGCATGGCTTGACAAGCAGTGCATCGGTCTGCACCCAGGATCCAAACCCATGAACCCCAGGTTGCCGAAACAGAGCACATGAACTTAACCGTGACGCCACCAGGCTGGCCCCCAGAAAATACTCTTTTAACAGCTTTAGTAAGAGTTGCATCAGCAGAAAAGATTCTTCTGAAAATTAAAAATTATTGCAATCTTGGCTATCCATTCATATTTAATAGTAAGGCACTAAAAGGCTGACTGCAAGCTCTGGGTTCACTTGAGCAGGGCTTGTTGACTACCTGGCTTCCCTGTACCATGAGGCAGTGAGCCCGTCTTTCCCATGACTGATCCCTCAGTGTCAGAATGTGAAAGGCTTATTCTCTGTTTCTCCAGAGAAGAATCCTCCAAATACCAGCCTGAGAAATACTTGCCTGGCTGATCGCATTCTGGGAACAGAACAGGAGGAAGGACCTGAAGGTCCCACAGGCCACTATCTCAAACTTCAAGAAACTCCTGCTTGAAGATCCCACCTCATCTCTGAGCCCAATGTTTCCGGGCTGGGAGCCTCTCTAACTTAATTTTGCTAGAGAATAAATCCCTGTCCTGACTCTACAGGGTGAGCCAAGGAAAACTGGAGCTCTGTATCCAGACTGCCACCAGCTCCCTGTTGTAAGCCCTGTGCCTGTTCCCTGATTTAGAAGACATGTGAAACCTTCAAGTTGCAGATTTCTTGAGGGTTGAGCGAATTGACTCACTTCTACTTGTAGGACTCCTGTGTAGACTAGCTTTAGGAGTCACTCTATTCCATTAAGTCAGTGACTATTTTTAGCCAATTTTATAGCTTTCAAAAAGATTGTTGAAATTGCTCACTCGATGTTGTCTCCTCTCTTTGTCTTTACTTTTTATCCTTGTGAGTGAATGCATTTTGTTTTAAAGTAGTGCTTCCCAATTGTTTTCAAAATCACATGAGGGAAAAAATATATAGCATTTATAGGGAACACTGGGATAAATGGATGAGACTACTCAAGGCCAAGGACAACTGGTCTGACCTTACCTACTATCCCAGCCCCCACAAGGCCACCAAGAAGACTAAACAGATTAATATCTCTGCCTACTGTGACCCATTTGCAGCATACCATTTGGGAGGCTCTGTTCTATTGTTAATTTCGAGGGATTTGGGGAAAGGGAGAGATAAATAGGAATGTCAATCTCCATGTTTAATCAGCCACCCCGCACTGCTCACTCTTCTATATTGTCCAGGTTAGATGATTTTTTTTCCCCTGTGGGCATCCATCTCACATTCCTGGAGTATCCATCCAACTGTTCCATCTTCCTGATATGTTTTGTCCAGGAACACTAGAGGCACCAACTGCTTCTCTATGATTGCTCTCTCTTGGAAGTAGTAATGCTTCTTACCCTAATACCCCACTGAAAGCAAATACCTGGCTCCAGGATGAGTCCCTTAAGTTACAGGAGCCTGAAGCCCAGGCACATCCAGCCTTGTCCCTGGTGACTGGAGAAAGAGGAGCACCTACCTCAGCCAATGAAATAGAACTGCAATGAAGACAAAGGGAAAAATCTAAAAGAAGCTAACATACAGTTTGGTGGGACAGTATAACATGGTACTCAAGACCGTGGGATTTGGAATTAATAACACCTGAGCTGGAATCCTGCCTCCACCCTTTACTGGACATGTGATTCTCGGAAAATTATTCTACGTCTCTAAGCTTCAAAATCCTCATCTGGAAAATAGGATTTAAGAGTAATTCCTGTTGCTTTGAATATTTAAATGAGAAAGTAACTGCAAAGTGCCTAGTACAGAGGTGGTGGGGGAAGGAGTGGGAATAAAATATTGATGAAGGGTTGAAAGGAAAAAGATAATATTTACAAATAAAAAAAGATATGGTCTTAAAAAAAAACATTAAATGGAGAATAAAAGAGATCAGGGCCACAGTTTACAAACACATAGATACTTAGGCCCCACCATCCACAGATAAACAGGAGGTATAGCTATAGATACAAAATACATAAAATAGGATATATTTATAAATATATAAAATATATCTAAAACAGGATATATATATATATATATATATATATATATATATATATATATATATATATATATAGTCCTCTTATGTGATAGTAGTTCTAGGAATTAGCTTCCTGATGTTGTTTTCCAGGAAAAGAACAAAGTTACTATCTCCATTTAGTTATTAATTAGCCCTTCAAATGGAGTCAGGCATCCTGGCCTATTGTTAGCCCTCTTTTTACAAGACCATAAATAAAAATACAACTGATCTCCCATCTTATCATCTCTCTCACTCAGATGCCAGCCCGCACATTATTCTATGTGGAAAAAGAGCCCAATGTGAATATTTAAGACTAATCCATCAAGGGATGTATATATGGGCAGGGCCAGACCATCACACACTTAAAACTATGTGCCCCAATGTGTCAAAGGAAAAAAAATTACTAAAATGGGAGAAAATAAATAAAAGGTCAATGCCTCCTTGACAGCGATGAGTACATATATTATTGAACCTAAAGATGCTGTTTCTCAAGAAAACATAAACTTAAGTTCCTTTCAGTTTCTCCTTCGTGTTGGGGCTTGGATCATACTTGGACAAAGGAATCATAATTCAATTATCCAATGATTTATTACAAAACACTTTGCCCACACTGGATATTTTGATGTGTAAACATCAGAGTATTACACTTCTTCTATCCCAGGCTTCGCATTTCAGATTTCATTAGCCAGTAAAGCCAGGTTTATTTATAATAAAGTTAAGCCCTTCAAACCACTGACCATAGAAACCAGATTTTGAAATAATTCAGATTTGTGTTTCTGTTCTTTCTAATTAAGGGTAATATCGGGAAGCACAGACAGTGGGTAGCATTGTTCGAGCACCATGGATTTAAGCAAGAAAATCTGATTATCAGCTCATGTCAGAAGCCAAGCGATAATGCAGCTTAGCATTCGTTGGGGCTTTTTCTTTAGCCAAAAGATAATTACCGTTCGTGAGGCCTTACGTAAGTGTATCTAATATCTAAGGCCCTAAAATTTATGAATAGCGAAGGCACATAATAGGCAAAGAAGAATTACTGTATTTATTATTTCTATGGCTTGTTCCACCATGATAATTTCATTATCTAGCAAAGTCAAACCTCTAAAATCAAAGTATAATTTCTTAAAGGACAAGAAGTTAAATATGCTGGCAAGGTTTTCTGCCCAGTTTCCTCTGGTGAAAGTTATTTCTAACAAATAAGAAGTAGACTAGCCAGAATTTTAATAGGAAATTTACCAAAGGGAAATCTGAGTTACCTATTGAGGTCATTACACAAACAGATGTTAAGCTTCTGTAGTGAGATATTTTTTCTCTCACAAAGTGTTATTTCTTCATCCTGTGCTGTCGATAATAAACGCAATGCTTCCTTCCAAACAACACCAGAAATCTGAAAATTGAAAAGCACCGCTTGGCAAAGATGATGGTGTCAGAGTGAGTATTGCTATAATACAACAACCTGAGGATATATCACAAGAATATATAAATTCTGGGAACCCAGAGGGGGAAAAGTATTTGAACTAGGGGTTAGAAG
This sequence comes from Tapirus indicus, assembly GCA_031878705.1. Lineage (NCBI taxonomy): Eukaryota > Metazoa > Chordata > Mammalia > Perissodactyla > Tapiridae > Tapirus > Tapirus indicus. The sequence continues at coordinate 124,865,085 of CM062920.1, read as the reverse complement.
TTTGAAATATAAAACCAGATCTCACAATGAGGATGAAAAAAGTCAAGTTGTAAAATGTCCAAAATAAAAATACTGAGATCTTCCAAAACATGAAGAAACAACTGCTTTTGGAAGAGAAAGATGGCATGATTGTCCTTAACTATACATTTTTTTAGGAATAAATTTTATTGTTTATCTACTACTCATTATGTACCAGCAGCAACTAACACTTAATTGAGTACTTACTACAGTCCAGGCATTGTTCTAAACACTTTAGACATGTTAGCTCATCAAATCCTCATAGTAACCCCACGAACTCATTACTTCATTGTCTCCTTTTTGCAGAGGAGGGAAATGAATCACAGAGAGGTTAAATAACTTGCTAAACTGGCTCCCACTACTCCAAACTTTATATACAGGGTACTTAATTTTATTCATCCTCATAATTTGATTTGGTTTTATATATAAAACTTCTAAACTCTAGTTCAAATAACTTTTCCCCTCTGGGTTTTCAGAATTTATTCTGTGTGATATATACTTAGACTGCTTGTATTACAGCAAAGCTCACTCTGACACCATTCTGAAGCAAAAGGAAATGGCATATTAGAACTCATCAGAGTAGTTCCACTGCTGGCTCAGTCACCAACAATCAGCCCTCCGACTGTGGACAAATCACTAAACTCTCTGTTGGACGAAGTCAAACGAGAATAATGTTCCCTACACTGTCCATTTCCCATGGTCCTTGAGACATGATGGGGAGTCTGAGAGAACTTGAGAAGTGTGAAATGCTGTATAGAGGTGAGCATATTGACAGGACAACGCCATTGGCGAAGGTTGGAAGCAGAGAGTGAGAGGGTCAAAGGCAAAGCTCTCAGAGTCTGTATCTAGCACACTCCCCTCATTCCCCCACTCTTCTCCTGAGCTCTTACTTGCAACACAGGTTTATTTGAGGGAGGGGGAAAAAGAGTCAGAACAATAGCAATGATGACAATGACAACAAGAACAACAAGAATAAATAGATGTGTTCATCGGCACAGAAAGCAATATGTGCAGTGAATCACAACACAGACCCTGGGGCCAGGCTGCCCAAATTGGATCCTGGATCTACCACTTAGGTAAATTGCTTTACTTTGCTTTGCCTTGTTTTCCTCATCTGCAAAATGAGAATAATAATAATTCCTATCTGATAAGATATTTATGACAATTCAGTGATGGTATTCATAGAGAATTTAGGACAACTTGGTAGAGAGTCACCATTATATAAATATATACAAATATGTATATATATATTTTATATACATATATATTTGTATATATTTACATATTTATATTTAATTTATATATTCATGTATATTTATATTTATATATACATTTGAGAGTTGTGAGTAGTAATATAACTAATTGTTCACTGACAGGTGCCACTGACTCATTGGCTATTGTACTAGCAAGTTAAAAGATGGAATCTTGGCTTTTCTTTGTTTCTATTATCCCAGTGAAAAATTAGTGATTTTTTTTCCATTTTGGCCAAACAACTAGAACAGGAACTTGTGTTTCACAATTTACATGTCTGATTTCATCTAGTTCTGACTGTTTTTACATTTTAGTAACAAAATGTCCTCTTGAGCATTGTGGAGCCATCTTAGACTACTGAGACTTTGGGGTTTCATGGAGACTGTGTTCACGGGGACTGTGTTTATGGAGATCCTAAGGCAGCAATAGCAGAGGACAAAATAGTCAGGTTAGTAGCAGGCACAAAACAGCAGGAAAAACAGAGCAGACAAGCAGTGGGTCTCCTGCGCCCAAATCCCTGGCCATACCCTTCTGCTCTTGCTTCAACCCTAATGAGATATACTAAGAAGAAAGAACAAACATGCTCCCTACAGTACTATGAAATGAAGTACATTGTGCCCATTTTACAGGGGCAGAAATCATGGCTGAGAGTTGTTCACTAAACTTGCCAAAGGTCAGACAACAAGGAAGGAATAGGAGCCAGAGGGAGAAACCACCTCCAGTTGAAGAAGGAGCCCAGAGTTCTATGCTGCTGGCGGTTCAGTCTTGCACATAATGATTGAGTAGCCAGCGGATCAGAAATCTTTAACACTTTTTGTAGTGTTTTCCCATATTTTAAAGACGATATTGAGCAGCTGAACACAGGAACTAAATATTTTCTGCTAATAGAATATCAACTTCAATTAAAACACAGTGAGCTATCAGCACTAGCTTAATACCAAAGCCAAAGACACTAAAAGAAACTACAGACCAATATCCCTGATGAATATTCATGCAAAAAATACCAGCTAACTAAATTCAAGAGCACATTAAAAGGATTATACAAAACGACCAAGTGAGATTTATTCCTGGAATGCAAGCATGATTCAACATATGACAATCAATAAATGTAATACACAGCATTAACACAATGAAAGACAAAATCCATGTGATCATCTCAACAGATGCAGAAAAAGCATTTGACAAGATTCAACAACCTTTCATGATAAAAACACTCAACAAAGTATAAGTAGAAAGAAACTACCTCAACATAGTAAAGGTCATATATGAAAAGCCCACAGTTAACATCATACTCAATGATGAAAGACTGAAAGATTTTTCTTCAAGATCAGGATCAAAGTAAGGATGTTTGCTTTCACTACATCCATTCAACACAGTATTGGAAGTCCTAGCCAGATCAATTAGGCAAGAAAAAATAAATAAAAGGCATCCAAATTGGAAATGAAGAAGTAAAAATATCTCTGTTCATAGATAACATGATCTTATATGTAGAAAATCCTGAAGATTCCACAAAAATACTGTTAGAACTAATAAGTGAATTCAGCAAAGTTGCAGAAGACAAGATCAACAGACAAAAATCAGTTGCATTTCTATACACTAACAATGAAAAATCTGAAAAAAGGATACTAAGAAAACAATTTCATTTACAATGGCATCTAAAAGAATAAAATACTTAGGAATAAACCTAACCAAGGAGGTGAAAGACTTGTACGCTGAAAACCACAAAATATTGCTGAAAGAAATTAAGACACAACTAAATGGAAAGGCATCTCATGTTCACGGATTGGAAGACTTAATATTGTTAAAATGCCAATACTACCCAAAGCAATCTACAGATTTAACACAATCCCTATCAAAATCTCAATGGCATTTTCTTGCAGAAATAGAAAAATCCATCCTAAAATTCATATGGATTCTCAAGGGACCCTGAATGGCCAAAGCAATCTTGAAAAAGAACAAAGCTGAGTCTCACACTTCCTGATTTTAAAACATATTACAAAGCTGCAGTAATCAAAACAGTGTGGTACTGGCATAAGACAAATAGACCAACGGGATAGAATGTACAGGCCAGTAATAAACACTTGCATATATGGTCAAATGAACTTCAACAAGGGTCCCAAGACCACTCAATGGAGAAAGGAGAGTCTCATAAGCAAAAGATATTGGGAAACTGGATGTTCACATGCAAAAGAATGAAGTTGGATTCTTATCTTAAACCATATACAAAAATTAACTCAAAAGGGATTTAAAAACTAAATATAATACCCAAAACTATAAAACACTTACAAGAAAACATAGGCAGAAAACTTCATGACATTGGATTTGAAAATTATTTCTTGGGAATGACACCAAAAGCACAGGCAACAAAAGCAGAAATATACAAATGGGACTATATTAAACTTTAAAATCTTTAAAAAAACTTAAAAACTGGGGCCGCCCAGTGGCGCAGCAGTTTAGTTCGCGCTTGGCAGCCCAGGGTTCGCAGGTTCGGATCCCGGGCTCCTGCTGACGCACTGCTTGTCAGCCATGCTGTGGCGGCGTCCCATATAAAGTAGAGGAAGATGGGCATGGATGTTAGCCCAGGGCCAGTCTTCCTCAGCAAAAAGTGGAGGATTGGCAACAGATGTTAGCTCAGGGCTGGTCTTCCTCACAAAAAAAAAAAAACTTCAAAACTTAAAAATAAACTTGTTGCATGCTACAAGATGGATAAACCTTGAAAACATTATGCTAAGTGAAATAAATAAGTCACAAAAAGACAAATACTGTATGATTCCACTTACATGAGGTCTATAAAGTAGTCAAATTCATAGAAAGAGAAAGTGGAATGGTGGTTCCCAGGAGCTAGAGAGAGGGAGAAGTGGGGAGTTGTTTAATGAATAGAGTTTCACTTTTGCAAGATGAGTAAGTTCTGCAAATCTGGTACACAACCATATCAATATTCTTAACACTATCAAACTGTACACTCAAAAATAGTTAAGATGGTAAATTGTATTATGCATTTTTTACCGCAACTAATAATTTTAAAATAAAAACTACTACAGGGGGGATAAAAGTGAGCTGTCCAAAACGGATCCCATGGCTATGCCTGGGGTAGGTAAGTAGAAGAAAGGGTGACAAAGAATTTGATGATGGAAGAAGCAGACGACAAAGATCAGTGCCTGGGCATGGCAGCCCCTACATACTCCTGCTTGAGGCTTCCTGATGCACCAGTAAGGAGGCATTGTTGCTTCGGGCCAAAGTCACCCTGTAGTTCTCTTCCTATCTTCTATGTTTGCTTTGATGACTTTTTGATTGATTCTCCATGCCTTAACCTTCCTTTTGCATTTTTCTTATTTTTATCTTTTTTGCTTTACACTCTGGGAGAGTCTCCACAACTTTTTCTTGCAATCTTCTATTAAATTATTTACTTTTAGCAAGCATATATTTGATTCCAGAAACTCTTTCTGTCTGCTATTTTTTCTTTTTGAGAACACAGCTGTTCTTATTTTATGGATTTTTCTCAGAATTCCCCACAGGACACTAATTAGACGTCTTTGTAGAGTGAATATTTTCTTCTGGTTTCTGAATTATGTCTGTTTCTTCTAATGCCAGTTTTTCTGTCGGATCTTCTTGGTTCTTTTTTGTGCGATTGGTTTTACTTAAATTCTGGCAGTCCTTGGTATTATGAATAAAAATCTAGTTGGTGAGTTTCCTCCCTCTTTGTGCAGATGTGATTCTCTTACTAGAGAATTCAGGGCTTCTTCCCATGACTGTGAGCTTCGTAGAGGTGGTCAAGGCATGTGAACTGACTGCATTCGCTTCACATGTGAGTGGGCTGGCTGGGGCTCTTCCAAATGCCAGAATGAGAAGGCTTCATTCTAAGACACAATTCCCATGCTAAGAGTCCTGGTCCTCCTCCTAGAAACTCTCACTTTCTTTAGTAAAAACATTCTCTAGTTTTGTCCTGGAGACAAAACCCTGCCTGCAAATCACTCTTGCCTTCTCATCAACATCTGAAGGTGGAGTGACGTATGTGATTAGGGAGTTTGGAGGAAAGAACTGAGCATGCTTGGCTCAGGGTGCTCTCCTTTGTCTTTGGGATCTTCAGAAAGCAAGTGGCTCCAGTCTGCCTTTAGTCATGAGGTAAGCTTACCAGGTAGAGTCTGTCGTCCCCCACCCCACAGGGGAGATCTGCCATTTCCAAGAGCTGCCATCGTGGTTCAGGTTAAGTCTGCCATTCTGGAGGTCAAAATAGAAAACTCCTTTTGACCACACACCTAAATTATATTCCTAACCTATCTGATATATTGACCTCTATGGGCCAACTTCTCTGTCTCTCTCACTGGTTCAAAATTCATGCAAAGAAAAGAGGAGTGTTATGTATTGATCCCTTAGACCCCAATATGAATATTTGTCTGGGTTTTTTTGTTTGTTCATTTTGGTTTCTGGTCTATTGAACATCAAGCCAATTCTTTGCAATGTGAGCAGGAAATTCCCCATAGGGAAGCAGCCCTTTGAGGCAAGAAACATAACTACTGTCTGGGACAGCTCTTCCACTTGAGAGAAATATTGCTATTCTGTTTATGAGAAATACAAACTATATCACTAAAATATGTCTATTTTTTAAATTATAAAAGTAATAAATGCTCACTCTAAAAATCTTAAACAGTGTAGAAGAGTATGCCAATTTCACCATTCTCAAGAGGTAATTAACATTACAAAAATGTTCTTGGGTTACTTTCAGAAGGTTTTGATGCATATATAGTGCCATTATACACACACACATTTTCTTGCTCAAATGAGATCACAGTGTAACCCAGATGGAGCTGTTTCCTCAAGGTCAACTACAGTATCGGTGCCACACACAAAAGAAAGCAAGCCCAAGCCCTACATCCAAAAACTAGCTGGAAAATAACTAAGATCTTTATGTTAGTCATTCAGGAAAATAGAGGAAGTATTGCCTTGTGTGGCAAACACCAATGTGTTGTGAAGTTCCTTCTCACCTCTTCACCTTTCTCCCTAAAGTCCTGCTCTTCATAGCATGAGAGCTTTCTCTCTCTCTCTCCCTCTCTCTCTCTCCCCTTTCTTTTTCTCTCACCCCCTTTCTCCTCCCTACCAAAGAAACAACTCCTCCAAACTCAATCCATGCTAGCTCTAGTCTTTCCCCTTCCTCCTGCCTCTCCTGTATATTCTTTTATCCCTTAGTCACTTCTGTCCATTCCAAAATCACTAATCTTCCTAGGATTCTTTCAGTTCTTCTCTATACTCATTACTGGATTAACCCAACAAAAGGTCAGACATGGCTGGTGGGACCAAGCAACAAAGGCACTTTTCTCTGCCAAGGCCAGTGGAGAGGTCAGTTATGAATGCACACATGTACCTTGTCCTTGTCACAATATGATACTTACTGTCTACAATTTGCTTCTTCTACTTGTAGATTCATCACAGGCATATTTGCTCATCACCACATAGCGTTCCGACCCATTCTTTTTAAAAGGATAGTATTCCATAGTATTAAGAATGCATTTAACCAGTCTCTGCTGATAAATATATAGGTTGTCTCTGGTTTTTTGCTCTTGCAAGGAATGCTACAGTGAATAAACCGTGTATACATATCTCGTTACAGATGAGGAAGGATAGATGTGCTCTTGGCAACCATTGATTTGTGTCTCTGGCTTGGCTTCATATAATATAATAACAACTAATGCACATTCTTTAAATCAACAAATGAATGAATGAATAAGTTAGCAAATAACTGAGAGTGTGATGATAAACCACAACGAAGGTAAATGATGTAGCAGTTGGGCCTGCATTACAGGATTTAACCTCCACTTAGTTCCTCTTGAATTCAGCTTTCCTGGGGAAATATTTCAAAAACCTGTTGAAGGATTAGATGAGATAATATCAAAAAGATGCCTAACCCAGGGCAATGTAAGCTATTATTGAACTAAAATCCCTCATCCACGTAAATCATTTAAATAAGTGGAGTCTGGGTGCTGTGAACATTCCGTGGACAGGAGTGTCTGAGAGCCACAATGCAGAAAGAGCTGTCTCAAACCCTGGAGGGCGTCATCATGACTCCAGTGTTCTGGACAGTGTTCACAGCACTAGCGTGGGCATTGTTATTTACCTTTATCTTCCAATAACAACCTCAAAAATTAATTTGGCAGGTATATGTTTTCTTGTTTTAAAAATCTACAACAATGGCTATGTAAGCATACTAAACATTGGGGAATTTATACACCATCATAAACGTAAGATATTTATTAAACAATTGCTTACACACTAGGTGATAGTCAAAGAAAGCTAGTGTGTTCCTGACCCTAGGAGACACAAAAATGGCCACTAAATATCATGGAAAGATCGTCGGAGCCCCATAGACTTGAGTTTAAAGCCCAGCATTCATTCATTTATTCAGCACAATTTAAGTGGTCTGAATGCCAGGCACTGCGTTAAGCTGTGGGTGAACAAATCACCCGCATTGTCACTGAAAAGATATTTAAACCTTATCAAATGGTTTGGCTTCTCTTTGTCCAGGGTGCAATGCCAACTTCATAAACTTTTCATAAAGGTAACACATGTAAAGTGCATGGCAGTATTTAGTAAACGTTGGTTCCTTCCCACTCCTTCCTAAGGGCTAAAGATTCAAGACAAGCTAAAAACATATTAACACACTCCTAGAACTTAATGAAAAAAGCATTAACCCAGAGGAGAATAAAGAGCAGAGTAGTTACATCAAAATTAAGTCAGGGAATTTCAGATACCTTAGGGCCAGAATAGGCACCTAGTAGGTATAAAAAAATGTCTATTAACTGAATATATTAATCAAGCACTTAAATAATTAGTCTCACATTTGACAGGATGCATTCGAGCACACCGGGAAGAGTCCAGTCACAAAAAGTAGGAGACCCAGGTTCGAGTCTAGAAATTCTGGTCCACCAGTCATGCCTTCTTGGGCAAATTACGATTTTCTCCAGCCTCCGTCTCCTCATCTGGGAAGCTAGAAGATTGAGCTACAGCCTTCCTTAGGTACCAATAATTCCAGATAAAAATATTTGTCAAAGCTCAGGCCACCACTTTGTAGTTCATTTGTGCATTCTGAAATTGACCTGTGTATAGTTTCCTTCAATCTTCACCATCTTCCAGAGATGGTTTGAAAGGCCCAGATAGGTGGACTCTATCAACACAGCTCTGTTTTACTTTCTATGCTAAAGTATAGTGCTGAGACTAGCAAGTTAAGAAATATATCACTGCAAAAAATAATCCATTTTAAAATCTGAAGACTAAAAATTACACAGTCACTTCATGTTTTTAGCAAACACACTTACCATTGTGTGAGGTTTTATTGTCCCTCCTGGTGAATAGAAGCCTTTAAAAATGTATACACCTAGGACTGAATACCGTGTCAAATCTATTGGCACTGGATATTTAAACACCTGCATGTCATCATCAGCCCTTCATAATATTGTTAAACAATAATTATACCTCTGATGAGTAATGAATCCAAATATATTCTTCCTTGAGATGTACTCACTCTTGTGTTATAAGTAACCCATTAATAGAACCTGAAAGCTACTCAGGTAAAACAGGACTCATAAATACATCCATGTAATACTCAACAAAGTTTTTAAATGAGTATAATAAACTGTTATGATGTCATCTTCTTTATTAAAAGTTCTCACCTTTTTTTCCCAAGGATGCTTGATTTCATCATTTTTGTTTACCAGAGTTCTAAATTTCACTTGCCTAATCAGATTTAAACCAAAAAAAACCTTCACTTTGAAATTTGACCAAGTTTAGTTTGATTCATATTTGAGATGAAAATGAAGACTTGAGATAAAAGCTAAGCTTGATTTTGTTTAAAACCAACACATTTGCTGATGGATTTAGAGGGAACCTCAGATGAAATAACTCACCTACTTCCCAAAACACAAAGTCAACAGCATGCCAATCATTCTGATCAAAAAGGAACAGCCTCAGAAAAGCAGCCTTCAATGTATTAGTCTATAAGATTCAAACATTAGTCCACGTATATGAGTCAGATGGACGACAGTTTGGAAAAAAAAAAGGACCAACCTCGTGAAAACAACAGACACAAATACAAAGTGCATTAGTCAGAAGAAATAGTAAAAGCTAACACACATAGCAAGCTTTCCATGTGTGCCAGGCATGGTTCTAGCATTTTACATTGGACACACTTAATTCCCATAACAGCCTTATGAGGTTGGTGCTATTATTATCCCATCTGGGAGGAAGATGAGGAAGCTGAGGCATAGAAAGATGAGACGGGGCAGTAAGCAGCAGAGCCAGGATTTGAACTCAGGCTGCCTGAGCCCAAGGTTTGGTTGTATAATCACTATCCCTAACCATTTATCCAGTTTGCCGCCCATTCAAGCAATAGCCGTCTGAAAGCAGGTACCGGCAACCCCAGATCACATTTCTAAGTAAGCTGGAGTACAGTCAAGGACTCAGTGGTAATTCCAAATTCTACTCTGAACTGGCCTTTTGGAAATCCATCTTGTCCAGACCCCAGCTTATCTCTGGCCTATTGTATGGACCTGTCCCTCTTTCTCAACACTCTAGGCCCTAAAACTCATCTGATCAATGTCACATCCACCATGCATAAAGGAGGCTACTGGTTAAGCGCTCAAAGTCCTCTGCCATTCACAGTCTTCCTGAAATCGTTGTTAATGTAAGCTTTTGATCCTCAGGCATAAAGTTTATTACAGAAGAGTGTTAACATGATCCAAAATCTAGCAAGGCTCCTGTAGCATGGAGTTGTTTAAAAGACGTAGAACAGACTGAAGTCACACTCCCCCTCCCCAGCTGTTTTTGCTGCAGGCATCATGGAGTGGGCCAGCTTTGAAGCGAGCTGAACACCCACACGCATGCTGGAGTGTTGACGGAGGCTCCAGGTGTCACACCTGGGAGGGCATCTTGAGAATCAGGCCAGCAGCCTGGGCACCATTCCCGCAGAACCCTGGTCTCCTGGGGGAAATCCATACCTGCCACCTCCAAGGGGTCAGCCCAAACTGTCCTGTTAAACCTAAGTCACATCGTGCATTCACAGCCATCCATTGCCCCCTCATCTCATCTAGAGTACAATCCCCCGTGGCTTCCTACTAGACTGAACCTGATCTGGAACCCCCATCACTGCTTTGACAATCTGGGATATTTTTGAGTGTGAAAAGGGAGCCTCCTAATTAATTATTCTGAAACAACAACATGTAAAAACTAGGACTGTATTAGGCAAATAGGGGTGTCCCGATTACCTCTCTTACTTCATTTACTACAGTCCCCCTCCCTAACTCTACCCCAGCCACTTTGCTATTCCTTCAATATCCCAGGCCTGTTATTGTCTCAGGACCTTTGCACTTGCTGTTCTCTCTGTGTGAAACACACTTCCTTTATATCTCATGACTTTCTTAACTTGACTGTCCAAGGACCTATTTACCAGTTCCATCCTTTCTCTTTCAATGAATGAAAAACACAGAACTTCCCTGGAGTACCCCTCTTCTCTCTACCCAGTGTTCATGTATTCATTCAACAAGCCATCCAATTGGTTTCTGACCTTGAGGCCTTAGAAGAACTTCTATTCATGGTAGGAATGCATAGAGGCAGGGAATTTGCCAAGGAATCCACTGTCAATGAAGATATGGGGCCCAGAGATGTCATGAGGCTCAATGTGAAGTTGGACAGCACGTGTTGATCTCAGCTACACTCCCAGTTGCTCTATTTTCCTATCTCCTTGCATCTCAGATCTCTCTGGGACCATATTGCTCCTTCTTGAAACGCAATCTTTAGAAACTCTTTCATTTGGTGAAATCTCTCAGTTCTTACTTATCTTAAAATATCTTTATTTCATTCCCATCCTTGAAAGACCATTTTGCTAGATACACAAATCTAGATTGTTGTTTACTCTCAACACATTAAAGACGTTATTCCACTGTCTTCTGGCCTCCATCCTTGCTGCCGAAAATTCCACTGTCAGTCTGATTTTCATTCCTCTGTACACAATATATGAGATGGGTCTTTTCTCTCTGCTTTCTTAGTCACTATTGTATCCCCAGTATCTGGCACAAAATCATAGTAGATACCCCTTACAAAGCACTTACTATGTCCAGGCAGTGTTCCGAGTGCTTTACACTATTCAATCTTTATTTCTTATTGTGGTAAAATATATAAAACAGAAAATTTATCATTTTTGAATACATAATTCAGTGGCAGTAAGTACATCCACAATGTTGTGTAATTATCACCTATTTCCAGAATTTTTTCATCATCTCAAACAGAAACTCTCTACCCATCAAGCGATAACTCCCCGTTACCCCCTTCCTCCAGCCCCTGCCAAAATCTATTCAACTTTGTCTCTATGAATTTGCCTAGTCTAGATACTGCATATAAGTGTAATTATACAATATTTTTCACTTATAATGTTTTCAAGGTTCATCTATCTCGTAAGCATGTATCAAAACTTCATTCCTTTTTATGGCTAATATTCCATTGTATGTATATATGAACCACACTATGTTTATCCATTCATTTACTGATGATGAAATGGGTTGTTTGTACATTTTGGCTATTGTGGATAGTGCTGCTATGAATATTGGCATACTCGTATCTGTTTCAGTCTCTGTTTTCAGTTCTTTTGAGTACATACCAAAATAGTGGCTACACAATTTTATATTTCTACCAGTAAAGCACAAGGGTTCCAATTTCTCCACATCTTTGCCAACACTTATTGTTTTCTGTTTTTTTAATGATAGCCATTCTAATGGGTGTGAAGTAGTATCTCATTGTGGTTTTGATTTGCATTTCCCTAATGACTAATGGTGTTGAGTATCTTTTCACATGCTTATTGGCCATTTGTATATGTTCTTAGGAGAAATGTCTATTCAAGTCCTTTGCCTGTTTTTTAACCAGAGTATTTGTTTTTTGTTGTTGAGTTGTAGGAGTTCTTTATATACTCTGGATATTAACTTCTTATGAGAAATGATTTACAAATATGTTCTCATATTCTGTGAGTTGCCTTTTCACTCTCTTTATAAAAGTCTTAAGAGTTTTATAGTTTTAGCTCTTACATTAGGTCTTTGATCCACTCTGAGTTAATTTTTGTATATTGTGTAAGGTCCAATTTCATTGTTTTGCAAGTGAATATCCAGTTCTCCCAGCACAATTTATTGAAAAGACTGTCCTTTCCCCATTGAATGGTCTCAGCACCCTTGTCAAAAATCAGTTGACTATATGAGTGAGGGTTTATTTCTGCGCTCTTAGCTCTATTCCATTGATCTATATGCCTAGCCTTATAACAGTATCACACTGTTTAGATTACCGTAGCTTTATAGTAAGTTTTTAAATCAGGAAGCGTGAGCCCTCCAAACCCGTAATTCTTTTTCAAGATTTTCTCAGCTATTTGGGGTCCCTTGAGATCCCATATGAATTTAGGATGGATTTTCCTTTTTCTTAACAAAAAAAGTTAGGATTTTGATAAGGATTGCATTGAATTTGTAGATCGCTTTGGGTAGTATTATATTAGTAATGCCAAGTCTTCCAGTCTATGAACACAGGATGTCTTTCCATTTATTTAGGTCTTTAACTTCTTTCAGCATTGTTTTATAGTTTTCAATGTACAAATCCTTTGCTTCCTTGGTTAAATTTATTCCTAAGTATTTTATTCTTTTTTATGCTATCATAAATAGAATTGTTTTCTTAATTTCCTTTTCAGATTGTTCATTACTAGTGTATAGAAATATAGCTGATTTTTGTGTGTTGATTTTATATGCTACAACTTTGCTGAATTTGTTTATTCACTCTCGCTCATTTAATCTTGAAATAAATCTGTCAAGTGGAGACTGTCAATGCCCAGGCACTGGCATCAGCAGCCAGACCCATGGACTAGTAACACGTAAGGAAAGGGCAGGAAGATCTTTCTCTTTCTGCCAGTAGAAGAAACTGCAAGTTTGAGTCTCTGGCGCAGAAGTGACAGCAGTGTAAGATGTGGCATCTCATTCTCAGTGGTGGAGGTGGTGGCAGGTAGTGGCAGGGATCAGAGCAATTCTGTAGTATCCTTTGAGTCATTGTTCCAGGAAGCCTACCCTTGGATCTGGTCCTCTAGCCCTTCTGATGGTCCTGTGAACCACCCAATTTTATTTTGCTCAGTCCCTTTTCTAATCCATCAACCAGAGTCAGCTTCTGTTGTTTGCAAATACGAATCCTATTTGATACACCGTCAACAATGGCACATGCCCCCATTCTCTTATCCTACTTTTTCTCTACAGGAATTTCCCACTATCTGATCTATCTGCATATTGTCTGGCTCTCACACTGGAATGGAATCTCCATGGGATCAAGATCTTTTATTTTGTTCACTGCTCTATGCCTGAAACAATGCGTGGTATATATTGCTCTTAATACAATTCGTTGAATGAATGAAACATCTTACACTTGTTAATTCATTTAACCCTGACAACAACCCAGGTCTGTTAAAAAGCAAAACCTATGATGTTTATTCACAGCTTTATGTCTGTGATTCCACCTCTGATATGCAACCCTTTCCAGCTCTATGCTTTATGATTCCAGGCAGAGCAAATTCCTGGAGATCAGCAGAGTCCTAGTGGGACCTCCTCCAGGTATGCACATATGCCCCTTGCATCATTTCTGTAGGACACTGACTTTCTGGTTATCATCTAGGCCAATTACCATTAGTTTGAGGCCAAGGTGAATGGACATTCCCCTCTTTTTCTTTCAGACTTTCATAGTAGATATTAGAAAAGCCAAACATTTCTAAAATCTTTCAGAGGCCATACTTAAATGTCTGCAGAAGCACTTAGTTGAATATAAAAGGTGTCCCCCCACTGTCTCAGCCACAGCAGGGATTAATCCCCTGAGGACTCACAGGGGAGATAGTGAATGAACTCACTACCATGGCATGCTGAGATGAAGAAACTCCACTTCTCAAATGACACACTCATAAAAGATCTAAAAATGCCTTCCTGCCCAAATCTAACTCACTTACACCTGCTGAGAAAATGATGCTCTTTTCTAGGCCACAAGTTTCATGACCCAGCCCACATTTATTACTTCTTACAGTGCTCAGATCATCCACGGCACAGCTGCCTCTTGGGCCACTCTTTCAAATGCCCATTTTAATACATGCTGTGGAAAGTGTGCATCCCAAGGTTATCAACCAGTTTATGACCAACTGTCCTGTATTTCCCCACGCTAAACTACCACAGCTTGCATATAAGCCTTGAATGACACATAACTTTAAAATACATGTTTAATGTACAATCACTGATTTGTCTATGTATTTGAAATGTGGAACCACTTGAAAGCATACTTTCCAGAAAGCAATGTACTTTTTTCCACAGAAACTAACAGTTGTTTCCCAACAATGCTATCAGGAAAGGCTCTAGCAGAGCAAAGGGAGAGCAGGCACTGGAGGGATGGAGTTAGTGCAGAACTCATTGCAAGGAACTGATGGAATCCCTTTTCCATCCCCATGCCTCAAGGAGGGGCCCAGCTACTGAGGCAGGCTCCAAATCGTGGCAGAGCAAATCCCATCCAGTGTAGGGCCATGTGCCAGGAAAACAAGACCTGTGGGGGCAGTGGTACAGATGTGGGAGTTCCTGCAAGGTCACTGCAGGAACAATAGCTAAACACAGCAATAGAAAAGCAGGGACAGAGGCTCACCAGCATACCTCCAGCACCAGTGGAGTGTCCAGCTCATTCATCCATTAATTCAACAAATACCCAGTGAGCATCTACCACGTACTGGGCATCCTGAGGGTAGCTGGGACTACAACCAAAAGTAAGACAGGCAGCCTAGGCCCTGCCCTTATGGGGCCTACATTCTAGCATATAGCAATCACTGAATAAATATTTGTTGAATTGATCCTTTGAAGCAAATGGTTGAGTTGGTTCTTCTGTTTTTTCTAGTATAATGTCTTCATCTGCCGCATCACACGGTAAAAAAGAATGATCTCAAATGATTTGTCAGGAAGTTGGCCAAAATATTTGACATTTAGTAAAAAGACTTACTGATGACTTTACAAAGACTACATATATAAAGACTTTATGTCCACTATAAATAACAATAACTCTTGTGTATAATGTTTCTTGACATATTAATTAAAATAGTATGAAATCATCATGATTAAACATGAAAAAACATTCATTCCTACTTTGTCTCATTTATTTTTAAATTTGATGAGATATGTATTTTATAATATACTTATAATTTATAAATGCATTATAATATAGTTTATAGCATTCTAATGAATGGAGTAGTATATATACATAAATAAATATAAGTAAGATTGAAGATGGCACTCATTTTTTTTTCATTGCTAGGAGTTTGCAATCAAAATTTGGGTACAATTGTTTTAGATCTTTGGGCACAGACTAGCTGATGAGTAATTTCAAATTGATTTACTTAGGAGAGCTCCAATCCTGGGTGTCCCACCAGACCAGGTTCTACTAGTTCTGAGGCAAGTGAGGCTGAGACTTGAAAGAAGGGAGGCAGCAAGGTGCCCTCCAGGTAGACAGAGGAGAAAGTGCAAAGGGCCTAAAGGGAAGTGTGCTTGGAGGACTGGAGCAGTGAGAGGCTGGAGAGAAAGGCATGAATGATGAGCCAGGAAGGTGGTGGAGTCCAGATTGTATAGGTTCTTGGAGCCATAATAATGACTTTGGATTTTACTGGGAGTGAAATCGAAGCTCATTGGAGGTTTATAAGCAGAAGAATGATCTGATCTATTTATATTTTTGGAAACATTACTAAGTCCTTCAATCCAGCTTTGACCTGGAGTATATTTTTACCACCATCTGTCTGATTTGTATGTCTGTGTTTCAAATGACTCTAAACTGGGAAGGGAAAGCAAGACATATAAATTTATCCCTAAATGACCATATCTATCCCACTAAACATGTAACTAATTCTGTAACTTTATTTTTCCACTCAGCATCAGGTTATTGAGATTTATCCGTGATGGTATATGTAGCTTTAATTCATTCCTTTAAACTACTTGCAATAGTCCATTGTCTAAATATATCACAATGTATTTATCCATTCTCCTGCTAATGGACATGTATGTCATTTGACTTTCCATTATCAAAAATCAGTGCAATGCAACAGGGGGCTGGCTTCATGGTGCAGTGGTTAATTTCAGCATGCTACACTTTGGTGCCCCAGGTTCACAGGTTCAGATCCCAGTCGCGGACATACACAACTCATCAGCCATGTTGTGGCAGCAACCCAACACCACTCATCAGCCATGCTGCGGCAGCGATCCACATATAAAGTGGAGAAAGATTGGCACAGATATTAGCTCAGGGCTAATCTTCCTCAGGCAAAAAATAAAAGAGGGGGCCAGCCCAGTGGCGTAGTGGTTAAGTTTGGGCATTCTGCTTCAGCAGCCCGGGGTTCACTGGTTCGGATCCTGGGCGCAGACCTACTCACTGCACATCAAGCCACACTGAGGTGGAGCCCCATATAGAAGAGCTACAACTCTACAACTATGATACACAACTATGTACTGGGGCTTTGGGGAGAAAAAAGAAAAAACAAGAGGAAGATTGGCAACAGATGTTAGCTCAGGGCAAATCTTCCTTAGCAAAAAAAAAAAAAAGTTAAAAAAAATAATCAGTGCAACAGAAACATTCTTCTGTGTGTCTCCTTGAGTAAATATACATATATATATATTCATACTTGGGGGAAATTGTTAAGTCAAAGGTGTTTGCATTCTACAGCTATGTTAAATCATGAAAATGCTCTCCAAAGTGATCCTGCAGTTTCTCATTTCTCTATACATTTGCCAACACCTATCATCAGACTTTTTAATTTATGTCAACTGATGAATATGAAATGGTCCTTCATTGTGGTTTTTATCTACACTTCCCTCAACACTAGTAAGCCTAAGCATCTATTTACACATTTATTGGATGTTCAGGTTTCCTCTTTGTGAACTGTCAATTCATATCCTTAATGTATTTTTCTACCCAGTTACCTATCTTTCTCTTACTGAGGTAGGAATTCTCTGTAAATTCTAGGTACCAATCCCTTGTTAGTATTTGCTTTCCAAATATTTATTGTTAACTTGCAACCTATCTTTTCGCTTTTGTTATAAATATTGGTGAGCAAAACTTTTTAATTTTAATGTAGTAAAATTTATCAATATACTTTTAAAGTTTGTGATCTGTATGCCTTGTGTAAGGAACACTTCCTAAGGGTTTAAGATCATAAAAATATTTTTTTTTCTTCTGAAAGTTATTCCTTTCACATTTAGATCTTAAACTCACCTGAAATTTACTTTTCTATAGAGTATGAAGGAGGCATTTAATTTCACCTTTTTTCTGTGGGGATAGCCAATTGTCCAAGCACCATTTATTAGATGGTCCTTCCTTTCCCCATCAGTAGCTAACGTCTCTTCTTTCATGTATCAGATTTATATATTCTATTCTGTTCCATTGGGCTATTCTTGAGCCAATGGCTCATTGCCTTATTACCATAGTTTTATAGAAAGTTTCGATATCTGGTAGGACAAGTTCTCACATTTTATTCTTCATAACTCTTCTATCTACTCTTAGTCCTTTATCTTCCATATAACTTGTACGATCAGCTCTTTAACTTCACCAAAATACTACAATTGTCTTCTCATTCTTTAGCATAGTATCTTTTCCTTTATTCAGATCCCCCCCTTTATATCCTTAAGTAATGTTCTGTACTTTTCTCCATATAAGTGTCTTACAAATAATTTGTTAGATTTATTCCAAACTAATTTATAGTTTTGGGGTTTTTTTTTTTTTCTTGTGAGGAAGACCAGCCCTGAGCTAACATCCGTTGCCAATCCTCCTCTTTTTGCTGAGGAAGACTGGCCCTGGGCTAACATCTGTGCCCATCTTCCTCTACTTTATATGGGACGCCGCCTCGGCATGGCTGACAGGCAGTGCGTCGGCGGGCGCCCGGGATCCGAACCCGCGAACCCCGGGCTGCCAAGCGCGGACTAAACCGCTGCGCCACTGGGCGGCCCCTAGTTTCGGTTTTAATAAAGTATAAATTTTAATAATTTGGACATCATTTTTAAGGTATGTAACCAATATTGTTCTTCTTTCCCAAATTTTTATACCTCTTTTTTTTTTCTTATATTTCATTGCTTTGGGCCTCCAGGACATTGTTGAATAGAAGCATTAATAGTAAACATTCTTGTTTTCCTTACTTTAATGGAAATGCTTCCAAAGGCTCACTATTAAATCTAATTATTTTTTCTGTAGACTTTTTATAACTTTTTTTTCAGGTTAAGGAAGTTTCTTTCAATTCCCAGTTTTCTAAAAGTTTTTTTTCCTACCATGAATTAATGTTGAGGTATCCATTGGGCAGATTATATGATTTTACTCCCTTAATCTATTAATCTATATTTCATGAATTGATTTTTTGATGTTAAACTATTCTTGCATGCCTAGAATAAATACTACTTGGTTATGAGGCATTTTATTGTATGCATTGCTGAATCTGATTTTGCTAGTACTGAATATTTACATAAATGAGATTGATCCATAGTTTATCCCATTTTATTTTCAATGTTTGACTAACTTCAAAAAGTAACTAAGATGGCTTTTTCTCTTTCTCTGTATAAGGATTATCTGACATTTGAAATTTTAATGAAACTCTCTTGGCATGCTATTTTTGACAGAATGGAAATTTCTGAATACTGATTCAAAAGTGTTTTTAATTTGTTGACACAAGTTATTCATAGTATTGACTCAATCTTCTAAGGCTTCATTGTATTTGTACTTACATTTCCCTTTTCACTCATTATACTGTCTCTCCTTTTTTTTTTTCTTGATCAGCCTTGAGAGGCTTCTCTATTTTATTCAGTCCTTCCAACAACAAACTTTGGGCTTTGTTGATTATCTCTAATTATATTTTTGTTTTCTATTTTGGTGATTTCTTGTATTATTTTAATTAGTTCCTTCTTTTTGCTTCCTTTGAATTTATTCTGCTGTTTGATTAATTCACCCATAAGTTGAATGCCTAGCTCTCTAATTTTCAACCTTTATTTTTCTCTAATATGAGATTTAAGGCATAAATCCACCTCAAAGAACCACTTTAGCTGCATCCCACATTTTTTTATTATTATTATCATTCAGTCTGAGTATTTTTCTCCTTTTCATCACTATGTCTTCTTTGACACATGAGTCATTTTGAAGTAAGTTTTTTGGCAACTATATTTTGGGTAATGTTTTTATTATTGATTTCTATGGAAGATACTGTTAGTCACCTACCCCAACATCCATTCTTTTCTCATCTTTTGTAATGGAACCCTAGTTGAGGTCACAATGTGCCCAGTTAATGGACATTTCCCAGCCTCTCTTGCACATGGGTCTGATCATGAGACTAAGTTCTGATGAATGAGATATTAAGTACTAAGCATCTCAAACTTAACATTCTCCAAACACAACTACTGAATATCTCCACCAAAAATCTATTCTCAAGATCCCCACACCTCCACAACCATGCTCCAGTATTTTAGGCCAAAAACCCAAAAGTCCTTCTTGATTGCTCTTTTCTTCACACCCCACATCTAATCCATTATGATGGATCTCTGCCTCCAAAATATTTCTAAAATATGACCACCTCCCACTCACTCAACTGCTATGAACCTAGTCCTAGCCACCATATCCCATTACTGGAACATTCTAATAACTTCCTAGTGGGACTCAAGGTCCCTTATTTCCCAAAAATTCATCATGCATGCAGCATCCAGTGAACTCCATAAAAAGTAAATCAGATCCCCTGTTATAAAATAAACTCTCATTATGGTTTCTGCCTTGCAGCTATAAGACAAACTCTTTTAACTGGCCATGAGGCCCTGTGTGATTTGGACTCTGCCCACTGCTCTATTCACTCCTTTGCTCTCCACTTCCAGCTGCACTGACATTCTGTCTGCTCTTAAACATGCTAAGCCCAATCTGTCTCAGGCCATTCTTTCTACTTGGAACAGTCTGCCTGCAAGAACTTTCTGTCAACCAGAACTTTATCTGGTTGTCTCCTTCACATAGTTCTGAACTAGGCTCAAATATCACCTCTTCAGAAAGGCCTTCCTAGACCACTCTACTCTAGCTAAAGCAGCAAACTCCCTGCCACCCCACATCACCCTCAACCTCATCATCCCAATTTAACTTTTCCATACTCTGCAGTTTTCATTACTTGCAATTACCTTATTTATTTTTTGCTTATTTTCCATTATTTATGTTCCTCACTATATGATAGGCTCCTAGAAGGCAAAGATTTTTTTCTTTACTATTGCTTTTAGAACAGCCCCCTGACCACTACAGAGGCCAGTAAATACAATATATAATGCATAATATTGGAATACACACACACACGATGTGGGTCATTTAATATACAATTTAAGGTAATATATATGATGTCTAACATTATATAAAATATGTTCTATATAATATATGATGGACAGGGCATAATATACAATATATAAAATGTAATATGTAATAAAGTATATAATAGTCAATATACTATAAACAATGACAACATGAAAATCTTTTAAAAATATACATCTTAAAATGTTTAGTTCTAGTCTATGATTCCTCCAAAGTCACACAAACACTGAAAGAGAAAGAGAAGGAGAATATAGGGGAGTAGAGAAAAAGGAGAGGATGAAACAGTTTGAAAGAGGACCCAGCTGATGACAAGCCCCTGATCTCACATAGGACTGCACTTGCTTCCCAGTCCTCACTTCAGCTGCCAGAGGAAAGGAGTGGCAGGCACCCCAGTGGCTCTTGTCTGTAAGCTTGAGAGACTTTATATCGCTGAAGTCTAAGCTAATTAGCAACGTGCAGTTCTCACTGTCACCTGCGTCACTCCTTGCCAAGTGAATGGGCCTGCAGTCCCCTCTTACGAAGCTTTGCCTTCTCGGGCCCTTAACGTACTAATGGTGGAACGGCAGCAATAAGGGGACTTCACTGGAGTCTGTTTCCTCCTCAACACATTCCATGCTGGGAGTCATAGAATCCCAAGTTGGAAGGATTCTTAAGAGGTCAATTACTTGAAGTCCAAATGGAAAAATAACTAATGAAGCAGCATATCACAGATGCCTTATTTAGATATATTCCTGGGCTTAAGTGATATGAGAACAGTTAGAAAACCCGGTCATGTTTTTCAACTAGGTCATGTTTTTCTTCTTCCCACAGTTGGCCTTTTTCTTTAATCTTAAAATGTGATTTTCCACATCTCTTGATTTCTACTCTTGAAATCTATTTCCAGTCACAATATGCTACTTTTCAGCAAGCAGTAATTTGGAGCAATCCTGCTCGCAAACTTTGGAAGTAGAGACTGTAGAATACAAAACTAGAATCACCTCCACCTCATGTGCTTGGGACTGACTTTCTGATTTCATCAGTGTCTCTGAGCTCTGTGATCCTCTCTAAAGGACATTGCTGTTCCTTTCATGGTAAATAGGAAGGAAATGAAGGCAATTAGAGCCCTTAGGATATAAATTTCAGTGCTGGCCAAAAGGCTTTTTTCCCCCATCCTGCTTTTGTAAACAAAGCTTTGGTGGGACTAAACTTGGGAAGCTACCACAACTCCATGACAACTGGACAGGCCAGCCATGGCGACCATCTCCATGCACACATCTCAGTCATTTATAGACATGCATATGTACATTGTAGCAACAAACATTCACTTTGGCTGACATCATTAGCAAGAGGAGATCATTAGCAACCAGTGAGTAGAATGTGGGATGTGGGGAGAACATTACTAACAACAGGTCAGCCTTTCACTGGGTGAACTCAGTTGTTTACTTTTACTGACGATACTAACATGAAATTATTGTCCTAGTTTCTATATGTTGTGCCACGTACAAGCAGAGCAAAGACACCTAATGTACTGTGATTTCTACTGTTGTTCTTCAAATGAATGATACCTTTTTTCTCAGTATACATATCTGTGTATAAAGAATAAAATGGTAGTGTGAATCTCAAAGAGAGATCCAAAGTTCTATGGGAAATGCCTTTTAACATTCTTCTGAATTTGAAATTTAAAAAATAAATCTTTCCCCAGTTATAAAGTAAAAAAATACAAAAGAACAAATCTTATGTTTCAAGCAACTGAACCCAAAAGGATGACACTATGGACACAGTCCTCCACAATAACACTCTGCTTACTCACATTTGCAGGTGATACGCCTCTCTCCCACAGGGTTGCACTTCTCACAATGGGAATATAGCAAGGGGATTTCTGAAAGGTTTGAAACAAGGCATTTAGTATCACACCAATAATTCTCACAAAGATATATTTCCATTCCTGGGATGATTTTTAGCCAGCTCAAAAGCTAATTCATTCGAACAATGTCTGTTAATTCACTGAGTACCTGATACTGTTTTAAGCACTAGGGGAACAATGATAAGGCTAGACAGATACAATTCCTACCCTAAAGAGTCCAGAAGAAGACACAGGTAGTAACTAAAGAATCATATAAAAAATGTAAAATTTCAACTGTGACAAATGTTATGAATGAGAGAGACAAAGTCTTTTTAGAATATTGTGATGTATTAGGATGAAATAGAATTAAACATTTAGACCCTTTGCTGTGTGGCTGTGAAGTACCGCCTACCTGAGTATATGAAATATGTTTCTTTGTCCCATTGATGCTGAGCTAGGCCCCAAGACTTGCTTTGGTCAACGACGTGTTTGCACACACGACATGAGCAGAGGCTTAAATGTACATGCAGGGTATGGCTTGGCCTCGTGTATTTCTGTCTCAGCAAGGGAAAAAACATGCTCCAGAATGGTCCCAGAACAAGGAGACAAATGTAATAGACTTGAATCTAACCCACAGCCTTGAGCCAATCCCAGCTGAGCCCAGCTGAGCCACAGCCAACACACAGACCAGGGAACATGAACAAGAAACAAATGCTGCTTGTTGAAAGCCACTGATTTTGGAGTTGCTTATTACGCAGAATTATCACAGCAGGAACATGACTGATACAAATCTACAATACATATGATAGGTCTGTTCAGGGAGGTCAGAAAAGACACCCCTGAGGATGTGACAGTGGTAGGGAATCCTGTAATTTTACTTAAAATATCAAACCGCAATAAGATAATATCAGGATTTATTTTCACACTTCTGTTTTTCAATTTGATGCTTTTCATTTGTTTGGTTAGTCACAATCCTCAGAGTCCTTGACTTTTTGTTGGTTGATATTTTGCTAAAATTGTACCTCAGCCTTTTATTGGTCTGGGGAGCCTGGCATCATGAAGGAGAGACCCCAATAGGCCTATGACTAGGATATGAGCATATGTCTAGATACAGAAAAACAATGACGAGTCTACGACTTCCTCTCCTCATGGTGCTTAGAGTCTAAAGCAGGAGACAGCAACCAAAGAATCTCACAAATAAAGGCAAAATTTCAATGATGCTAAATGTGATGAAGGCCAGACACGTGGGGTACAGACATAGTGGAGCCAAGGAATAGAAATTACGCAGACTTGGCTGATGGACAAGAGAACCCCAAAAAGAGACAAAACTGGAAGACAATAACATCTCTTGAGATCAAAGTATCAAGACTGAAGGAATGTGACAAGAAAAGTAGAAGGAGATTCCAGATGGAAGGAGAAAGGTAAAATTGCTGGGATCTGGAGGAAACTACCGAGGAGCATAAAAAGATTTCAGAGCACTGAAACTGAGCGGTCCTGTAAATGTGCCACACTTGTACTGCCTGGCAGGTACAGCTGGGGCATGTGGGCCACACTTACGTGTCTTCCCATGAAGTCAGGAAATGTTTCTTTTACACAGTACCCCTGACGTCAACTCTGTGCGGGGCACATGGGAAGCATCCAACCAACGGGTTTAAAGAATGCTGGCGGATTCCCCCATGATCCCAAAAGGAGTCACAGAGTATAAGAACTGGAAGGAATACTAAATCACCAACATTCTCATTTGATAGATGAGGAAACTGTTCAAGACCACACAAGCACGTGGACAAGCCAGTGATCAAATTTCAGAGTCTGGACTCCGTGTTCCACTCCTCTGTTCAGTTATTGGCACACACATGGTCTTCAAAATCCAGCTGTCGGGTTGGATTGGGAAAGCAACCCCATGTCTGTGGGGGAGGGAAGGGATCTCATTTACAAGCAAGAATCACCAGGTGGAAAGTCAGGCCCATCTCCATCATGTGCATCTCAGTCCTCCTCCTCAGTGGACTTCCTGCCTCTCACTCCAACCATGTACCTTCACACATTTGGATGTCTTCTGAGTAGATAACCCTTTCCCAGGGTGGTCAGCACCAAGCACGGAATGCTGTCTCAAACCACACTGTTGCTCAAAGTGCCCAAACACATTTCTCGTTTCGGTGGAGATTTCTCAAAGCTATACAGTTGTGGATTGCACAACTGGATAGTATCTTTCAGAGTGTAGTGCAAACAGTGGCTCCTAAGGTTGTTCAGTGCATCTGAACATCTGTACACAGCAGTCCTGAAATTTCTGCTCTCCAGACAATAAGGCTTCATGGTAGCCAATAGTCCAGGGAAATCATTTGCATTCTGCCTCTTTCATTTTAATAGGCAACTCTTTCTAAAGAATAAAGTCACCTGCGAGAGGAAAGAAGAATCAGGGATTGGAGTTATCTGATTCCTTAGAAAAGCTTTATCTTGAACTTTTAAGCAAGCCTAGAATGCAGGTAGAATTTCTTTGTAAACAAAAAGCTATTGTAATCAACAAGCAAAAAATTTTAAAAAAGGCTTGAAAGAATAAAGTAGCTGGGATATTCATTGCCAGTCATTAACCTGATTTTCTAATGAAGGCATTCATTAACAATCATTTGTGTTTATGTTGAACAGTGGATGTATAATGAAGGTTGGTAAATGAAAGCAAAATTAAACCAGGGAATTTTGGACACTTATAAAGCAATTAACTTGTTTGGCAGTAATTACACATTGAAAGCTAAATCAAGTGCATTTAGAAAGCCACAAGAGTCGCCACATAAACCAGAGGTGCTTTGCTCTAAAATAATAGAGAAACCTCTTTTTCTTTCAAAATGAAAGAGAAAGGGAAAGTATGGTATAAATGACAATAAGGCCCAGGTCTAATGAAAAGAAATACGGTTACAGCCCATATGTTAGAGAAGAGGCAAGTTACCGAAAAATAGGACAGCTCAGCTAATTAAAAAGAAAGAAAGAAAAAAACCCTTTTCTAACAATGTTGTGAAAACAGGTGGTATGTCTGGAGAGTTCAAGTTTTTGTTCTGTTTGCACACACAAGGGCGTGCACGCACATGCACACGCACACGGGCACACACAGAGTCTACATACTTGAACTACCTATTAGACATGTGAAGAGTAAAAACTGAATCCACAGTCAGTCCTTGGACAGCCACTCCATCTCAGTAGTTACCAAGACTGTCGCTGACAATTTTGTGACTTGACTCTCCAACGAGTGCTTGACTATGTAGCCTTTTATTTGATTTAGCACATGGTGTTAAAAGTCAGTCGTTAAGCGCATTTAGGGACTCCTTTTTTAAAAAGGAAGCGAGAGTAAGGTGTGGTGGTAGATAAAAAGAAGGAGACCCCCAGGAAAAAATCATTATTGAACTGGTGAAGAAGTGAAGGAAGTAAACACAAAATTTCATGTGGCCACAACCTTCATAACAGAAACTTGCTCCAAAAATACGTTCAAAATCCAATGAAGCTTTCAAGATGGCGGATACATTTTCTCAGAATTTTCAATCCTACAATAGTTAGCCAAGCAATACTACAAAGGTGCTGTTTGGCTTTTTTGCTTACTCTTTTCTTTTCTAGGGCAATAAGAGGATGGCTGGGTTGGAGGAGCTAGTCTTCAGATGAGCCCAAAGGTCTGAGCCAAGGGACAAAGTTTTCCAAACTGGAGTCTTGAGCAGCCTCCTCAAAAAGATCTGAAGATTCATGAGCCTTTCCTATATGACAAATACCTTTGCAAATAGGGGTTGTAGGCACTTGCAAGTTAGTTACCAAAAGAAAGGTTCCCAGGGGGCTCTATAAAGGGCAGCCGGCTCTGTGGAAACACTGGCAAAGTGCTTGGGTATCAACTATGCTAAAAAGCAAATACTTGCTTTGCCTGAGGATTGGAACGGAAAACGGAAACCAGGAGCTAGGTTTTGAAATCCTCGCTTAGGTCATTTAACTTCTACCAGATAAAAAATGTGTTTGCAGTGATGGGGTGTGTGCCTTTCTTCCAAGAGATGTAGTCTCCCTTTAAAAAGATAAGCATTTTATTTCCAAGCAGAGGATCAAGACAAAAAGCTGAAAAACTCATTTCTCACTTATTTGAAACAATTTTAAAGGTTTAGATTGTCTAACTCGTTCTAATTTAATACGGAGTGCTTCATCGGGGGTTTTCTTGGTCAGAATATTACTTCCTGATTTTGATCAAGACCTCATCAATATACCAGTGTATGACTTCATTCTCTTTGCAACAGTCTCAATATCTTTTCCTGCATCTTCATAGACCGATACATCTATATAACAAGAAATTCAGGGAATACACTATTCTTGAAGGCACCTGCTACTAATCCCGTGCTTCTTCCATTTTATAGTGCATTCAAATCACTTGGGAAACTAGTTAAAATGCAGATCCTGATTTGGGAGGTCTAGAGTGGGCCTTGAGATTCTGCTTTTATAACAAGCTCCCAGGCAATGTTGATTTCCATTCAGCAAGGTACTGATCTACAGATCCTTGTAGTAAGTAGTTGGTTTTAAAAGGTTGTAAGATCAGGATCAGAGGTAACTGAAGCCTTGGAAATAGACCAGTTCCTCTCCAGGAAGAAACCTGGAAAGTTTAATGGACCAGAAATTAAGCAACAGAGGAATGAATAACCATTAGAAATGAAATATACAAGGAAATAGTTTAGTCACCACTACTGTTTAATATGCACTCCCAGCTGCCATAGCTTTTTATCCACTTCTCCAGTTGTTGAAATCCAGACAATTCAGTTTATCAAATAATTACTGATGTGCCATGCACTATGCTAAGCACAGAGGATGTAAAAATAAATGAGGCGTAATCCCCCTAATTCTCCCCCAGTACAATGACAACACAGCAGGATAAAAGCTGTGATGAAAGGATGCGAAGGGTACCAGGGGAGCTCCTAGCCCAGAGCTAAGGAGAAGAATCTTTAGACAAGTTAGAAATGTCTTGAAACTTCTTGAAAGACATGTTGAATCTTGAAGATTGAGCAAAAAATATCTAGTTGAAGAAAAGGAAATAAGAGTCGTTAGCAGAGGATCAGCTTGGGAAAATGTCTAGACTGGGAGAACATTCTGGCTCCAGGCAAAATAGTAGACGTGTCCTTGCAATCTTTAATCAATCCTCCACCAAAGGATTATTGAGAGGGGACTATTTTTATCATTATTTTGTGGATAAGAAATCTGAAGCCCAGAGAATTTAATGACAGTCCAAAGCAATATCACTAAGTAAGTGGTGGTGTTGAGATTCCAACATGAGTCTGCCTACTTGTAAAGCCTGTGTGCTTCCCCCAGGTTTGGGGTCTCCCATGAGTATTTCAATATGACTGGGCTGTGGGATGTGAGGCAGTGAGTGATCGGATAAGGGATTGACATTGCATTTCCCACAAGGATTCCAGCCTTGATTTTTCCTTCCCTCGGCTAGTATTTTGCTAAACAGGCAGAAAAATAGTTCCTCTCAATCTCATGGTGATTTAAGATTTTAACAACCTTCGGCAGACTCCGATTTACAAAGAATTTTGGACCCTTAAAAAGCTAACAATTTCACTCTTGATCACATGCTTACTTATAATCGTTTCAAAGATCTATATTTTGAAGAGTAAGATCAGACAACAAAGGCTGAGAGTGGAGATTGGATTAAGGGAACTGTTGACAAAGTCATGGCTAGCCCTAGGGAGTCTTTGAGCAAAGTACAAAAAAAAAAAAAATATTACCTGCCCCCTCTGGACAGATACAACCCCAAGACAGGACTTGGTTTGGCCAACAAATACGCCTAGATTTCAGCCTCCACTTGTCCCCTCGGCCTGGAGCTGCTGTTGAACTCTCTTGAAGGTACACCCTTCCAACCTTACATGGTGGCCCTGATGTTGGTGACTTCAGCTGGGGTACATAGTACATGGCACAGGGGTGAACACAGAAACTAGATTCTGGAAAGACAGTGAAGGGAAATAAAAGCTGTGGGTGTAGGACACACTACTTTTAGGAGTTTAACCACAAATAGAAAACAAGAGATGGGACAGAAGCTAGATAAGGCAGTGGGGCCAAGTGTTGACTTCTTTCCCCCTAAATAACCAGAGAGATGTGGAAAAGCTTAGAAACAGAGGATGGGGGTGTGGAGGTGAGGAAGCAGGCTTAACACACACACTAGTCAACTTTAAATTCAAAAGCATCTATTCCTTAATTCTAATCCTGTCTTCAAGGAAAACAAAATCATCTAGGATTAAAAGATTCTTTGAATCTAAGAAGATGTAAACCTGATTACTCCTAAAATTAGCATGAAGACTCAAACTTGAATGAAGTAACTTATTCTTTCTGTATGTCATGATAATAAAATTGATTCCTCAATTTCTAATGGTCAGCCACTGATTTCAGAAGTCCAAGAACAACAATGGGAAAATGGATTTCTCACCCACATATTTATGTAATTATTGTTTTTTATAGACAAGCTTCTTAGTCAATAAATAATATGCATAATAAACTGTTCATAAGCAAAAACTGTATATTCTTTGTCAACACTTGTTGCAATAGTTTCCTGACATATAGCACTGAAAATACATCTGCTGGCAGTTCTTCTCTTCCTCTGGAAACTAGAGAATCCAAGAGATGGACAAGTTATGTTTTGTGTGGCCAAATACTAGCAACTTCATTATAAATCTATGATCATAATTTTTATTTGAGTATACATAAACATAGTAAACTCTTAAAAATATTAGTCTTAACAATAATCATCAGGAATAAGATTTAGTGTTTTAATCAGCCACAGGTTTCATCTTTTATTGTGGTTACCATTTCAGAGGACTCCTTGAATTTTGGGGAACCCGCCAGTCTAGTCAAAAGAAATCACAAATCCTTAACTAACATATGCTAACTTTTCTTTAAAGAACAAAGGAAGCATCTTTGTTTGTTCCTCACCAGCAAACACCAAGCCATCTAAAAGGAGTCTTTTCAACTGCAATGTTAGCAGGGAAATTCAATTGTATTTAATTAAGTTCTTCCCCAAAAAACTGCACACAGAAGCACCAAAGGGGTTATCAGAGGTCAGAAGCCTGTCATGACTTTCTGACCCTCCCAAAATTCAAAATAAAAGATGGTGGTATCCCTGCTGGTAAGACAGGCTTCCACATTTGTGTCTTTCCCTTTCTGCTTTAATTTAATAGCAATCAGCACAATATGGCTGCTTTTTTCTGAACAATAGGACAGGCAGAAGTTAGATTTACAATGCTGCAAGGGGAAAGTAGGAAACAAGAGAGGCTCACTATGGCTTTTAAGATTCAATAAGAACATCACTTTGATACCCATAAAAAAAACCTTGAAAATCTACTTAATATTCATTGTTGTCAGAAATGGACAGATGTGCACTTCTGAAATTTTGTATTCTAGAATTATCTTAAATTGTTGACTTTCTTATAGATCCTTTTTTAAAAAGATATTCAGATGAATAAGATTTCTTCCCTACCAAAGAAAAGATTTACCTGGTCATGAATTTAGGAACTCCTTGGTTTTAAAATATTAAGTATTTTTGTAGCAATCCTCATTTTCCAAATTTCGTAATTTTCACAAGTCTAATAACAATCTTATAACGAGCAAATGTATTGACATGGTCAGAAGCACTAAATGTGTTTCATGAAACCAGGCAGAAGTTAATTAACCCAAATGTTATTTAGAGTCTTGAATATCTAATTGCAAATGAGCCCCAGACATGGAACTTACTTCCTGAGACGTTTCATGTTAAGGAAATTGCATTCTTAAGTGACACTGTAAGGAGAATCTTAGAATCTGGGGCCCAAAAGACATTTTAAAGATTATTTAATCCAACATCCCAGCTGATGTGTGAATCCTGATCATAACACTCCCACCCCACTGTCATCCAGTCTGTAGTCGGATAATTCCGACTACAAAGACTTCAAACTCACTGTTTCTTGCAGCCACCCATTTCCAGGGAGACAATCCTTTCATAAGCAAAAATTGAAAACTAGACTAAAAAGAGCCTTTATTTTGAGGTCAAGAGCCCACAGTTTTAGTTCTAGTTCTGTAATTCATTTAGGATCTCAAGTGACATTTAACATCTCTGTGCTTATGTAAAAAAGAAGGTAAAAATATTCATGTGGTCATCTCTGAGTCAACATTCTTGTGTTCAAATTTGTATGCTGTAAATGTTTCCTGTAGGGCTGTTAGGTCAGGACAACCAATCAGCTTCAACTTGAACATCACCTCAGATCAATTGATAGCAGCTATCTTGAGAGATACATTAAGAAGGATGTTGAGACCTTCCAGGTTTCATGGGAAAGTAGGCCATGACTGATGGACATGATCGTCATGGACACAAGCATGCATCCCAGGAGGATGCAAACATATGCCCATACTTACCCTCTTTGCTCTCAGTAATGCATAGAAAAGAGCTATAAGAGGGACATTTGGGAGAGTAACTGTAAGCAAGACTAGCTGGGAGATCAGAGCAGGTGAAAACATAGGGGTTATTTCCAGAGTGCTTCTAGTCTTGGGGATCAAACAGCCTGACCTCCGTACTCTCAGATCCACAAATGGAGTTAATAGTAGAAGATTCTGTAAGTTCAGGTCTATTCACTCTCTTGAAAGTCAAGCACAAGGTTAAGGAGGAAGAGGGCTCAGTAGTACTGAGCACATCTCAACCACCCCATAGAGTAGGTATTACAGTCTCTATTCAGATGAGAAAACTGATTGGATGACAGTCCCAAGAATACTTAGTTACTAAACAAGGGGGATTTGAATTAAGACCTGTTCCCAAAATCCAAATATACTCTAATAACTTTTACTATTGCTTTAATTCCCTTCAAGACAGAAGTCCAGAAAAAGACTATGCTGCAATTGTCCCCATCCTCTCCTGTCTGTTCGGGTGCATTGCACACCGCAGACTCATTTGCCAGCTTTATCCACTATATCAAGCTCCTGTGCAACTAATTAACTTGCTACATATCTAAAAAAACCATCAATCTTTTATAGTAATAATGCTATTCTAATAGGGTTATATATTTAACCCTATTAATCTTTCTCAATATGCAAATGTTTTAAAAGAAGTAATGATCAAAGGAGGACTTACTGCCAAATTTATTATGCAAAACTATAGCAATATATTCTTCCCAGAATTCTCTATTTTTCTTCCATTTGATATACTATGATTGGGTACCATAAAAATACAGTTACTACCCAAAAGTAAAATCACAGAAAGTAAATGTGTGATATGGACAATTAGAGAGGGAGAGAGAGACTTAAAACTGACTATTTGAATTTTGTACCCACTCCCACTCTAAATATAAGTCATAAAGGAACCCAATATTGCTTCCCCTGTAACGGGCTGAGTGACCAATGCAATGAGCCCTTGCAACTAACCACAGTTCTCTGAGTTTGTAGAGCCTCGTTAAGGAGAATACACATAAACACAGGTGCCACATCTGGACCTGTTACCATGGCAGCAGAACACCATCTGATACCCCAGCACAAAGCACATGTTCTGGAACCCCTTCTGCTAACTAACATTTTAACCTTTGAATCAACACAAGGGAAATGTCATATTTCAGAATCAAAATTAGAAATACATTGAACACCAAGCCTTTTTTGTTGACAGCCTTTTGGCTAAACACTAAGAAGATTTTACCTCAACTAAACAGTAATTACCAGATAAATAGTATGGTAATGCAAACACATGCTATGGTGTTCATCAGATAAACTGGAATAAAATTTGGGAGAGACAAATCTCCCACATCCAAGAGTGAATTTGGCTTTCTTTGTCACATGGGAGGATGTGCCGTGTGCAAGGAGGGAAAAGCATGGGCTCTGGAGCCTGACATGCTGCCTGTGTCTCTTCCTCCTGCTAGTTCTGTGACCTCCAGTAAATAATAACAAAGGCAACCATCTTCAAACACCTACACTGTGCCAGGCATCTTACATGGGTTAGCTCTTTTAATTACAGTCTGATGAAGTAGATATTAGAGAATTCAAGTGGTAAGTAAAACTTACAGTGATATATACAAATATGATAAGTTAAAGTTGTATTTTAGAAATAAACTAGGGCCCGGCCCAGTGGTGTAGTGGTTAAGTTCACGTGCTCTGCTTCTGGCAGCCCGGGGTTCACAGGTTCGGATCCCGGGCGTGGACCAACGCACTGCTTATCAAGCCATGCTGTGGTGGCGTCCCATATAAAGTAGAGGAGGATGGGTACAAAGATTGGCCCAGGGCCAATCTTCCTCAGCAAAAAGAGGAGGATTGGCAACGGATGTTAGCTCAGGACTAATCTTCGTCACGCACAAAAAAATAAAAATAAAAAATAGAAATAAACCTTTCTAACAATCTCAGGAAAAGCCAGCCTTCACCAAACACCAGAACTAGATATATGAGCACAGTGGAAACCTACAAATGTTAGTTTAACAGCAAATGTGTCTATGAGATGGAATGGAATTAAGCGAACGATTGTTGAATGATTTTGACCACAGAAGCCTAATAGAGTTGTATGTACTTGGTTACAGCCAAGAGAGGACTGCATGGCCAGCACTGATGATGGCCTAGGGCATCACGATGACATGGTTATAAAGGTGGTGATGAATGTGCCTACTTTGGTCAAAGAGGTAGGCAGCCCTGTGAGACCCCCTAGAATGTGGTGCAGGCCTCCCCAGTGTGGAACTACCTTGTGGGAATCAAAAGAAGCAATAAAATAAATAAATATTGGGGGCGGCCCAGTGGTGCAATGGGTAAGTTTGCACACTCTGCTTTGGTGCCTGAGGTTCCTGGGTTTGGATCCTGGGTGTGAACGTACACACAGCTCATCAAGCCATGCTGTGGCAGCGTCCCACATACAAAACAGAGGAAGATGGGCAGAGATGTTAGCTCAGCAACAATCTTCCTCAAGCAAAAAGAGGAAGACTGGCAACAGCTGTTAGCTCAGAGCCAATCTTCCTCACCAAAAAAAAAAAAAAGAAAAGAAATATTTAGAGGGGAATAACTTGTTTAAATTGTAAATTCAAGCGTGCATGTCTGAAAATTCCTAAGTATCAGAGACCCCATTCTTTTCTTGCGGATTCTGGTCAAGTCAATGAAATTAATACATTATATAACTACACATTCACATGGTCTCACCTGAGTGGTCCCTCAAACCACTCAACCCTGCCACTGGGAGAAAGCCAGCCTGAGACACCACATCCATTAGGCAGCCTGTTCTTGATGGCCTCTCCCTCTCCCAGCACCACCCAGGCACGTAGGGCCTGCCCAGAGGAGGCTCAGCCAAAGGGGCTATTGCCTGCATCTTCCAACTATGAAGCAGGTCCTCCCTCCGGTCAGCTCTCATATCTGGTAAGAGATGATGCCATGGATTCTAATCCCAGATCTTTGAATGCAAAGTTCATGCCTCTACCACCTCACTCCCCTGATGCTGGCCCATAAATCAGTTATTATAGCCTCTGGCACATAACAAGCATTTAATAGATGTAGCTCTTTGCTTTTTTATTTTTAAGACAGCTGCTGAATAATCTTCTGCAAAATATCACGACAATCTGTGACTCATGCTTTACAGTAACATATGCTTTCAGAGTTTAATCTGGTTTTGAACAGGATTAAATATGCTGAAAATCAGCCTGCAAGATACTCGTCATGAGGGACAGAACACAATAGTCACCTTACATGAAGAGCAATTATTTAACGTGAATTCTCAAATAACTTGATGGTATTTTCTTGTGGAGACAGGAACAGCTGCTACACTGAGAAAGTGCCAGATTTTATTCATTTTTTCCCCCTGTTCCCAGGAAGAGTGAACACCTCTCCCTTCTTCCGTAGGGCTCCACATTCTTCTCAGATGGGTCCACGTGATTTAGCAGTGATTACTGGGGTAACTTTGTCTTCCTTTCAAAGAGTTTCTTCTTGGTCTTTTTGCAACTGAGTGTGTGTCCATGTGTGTGGTGGGGTGGCATTTTGGTTGCTGGTTTTGTTATAATTAAAGTGTATGTTATTCAATAAGGGCATGCAAGTTTAGATAAAATAATACTGAAGTTGATATAAAAGCAATGTAGGAAAAAAAGAGTTTTGACTCCCAGAGTTTTTCAGTTGATCTGAAGAGCTGGCAAAGCCCTCAAAATCTGAGAGAACATTCTATGAACCAAAAGGTTTAGTGCATTATAGGGGATGGAGAGGAGTGGGTGGCAGGCAGTACTGGGCAGAGGTCACCTGACTGGGAAAATAGGCACATTTTCTTGGGAGGTTGGAAATCCAGTGGTAGCCAGAGAACATTTCTGCAATGAGGTTTTAGGTTAGTTATTTTCAACAAGGATATGGAAGAATGAAAAATTCGTGGGGACAAGACATTCTCTTGAGATGGAGGACAGCATTAAGGCAGCCCACGTCCAAAAAAGGAGTGAGTTTATTCATAGAAATGCTATGTTTGCTACTATATGTAGACAGTTAAAAAAGTTTGCTTCAGAGAGCAAAGGTATTTTTGCCCTGAGGTAACAGCTTCACACTCTATCCACTCTGTAAAAAGAATCTGCTGTTGCCTACTTGGCATGATTCTGATTTTGTTTTCCTTCAAATCGGTGACCTTGAGAAATGAATTAGAATTCTTAGCCTCTTGTTTTAGCCTTCCATACCCCGAGCATGTGTTTCAAAGCAAGCTACATCACTAATGAGTCAAATATTTGTTTTCACAGTAGTTACACAAAAGATAATACAACTAGTATGTGCAAGGACAAAGGATTGGTTTCTAATGTTATTTTACTAAGAGAAAGGGCCTCTCCTTCCCCCACTCTCAAACTTGGACTTTGATAATTGTGTCTTCTCCCTAAGCCTTCATATGTCACTACAACAAAAGCTACCTGAATATTCCAGCTCAAGAACAGTACCTTTGAATATACAAATCACCCTTCTCAATATTTAGGAGAAAGTCAACATTGGATATAAACCAAAAAGAGTGACATAAACACAACTGCTCTCTCTATCCCTGAAATATGACCAGTACCTGAGTAGTTTTAATGGGAAAGTCCCCTAACTTAACTGAGGCACAGTCCATGTGTAGTAAGTGACCCAAATCAGGGTAAACCTAATTATCTTGAAACACTAACCAGTCTCTCTGACTCTTATCTCTCTCTTATCCTTCTCCTCCAATCCATCTCCCAAATTGACCTG
The DNA here is from genome assembly GCA_031878705.1 of Tapirus indicus. NCBI lineage: Eukaryota > Metazoa > Chordata > Mammalia > Perissodactyla > Tapiridae > Tapirus > Tapirus indicus. Next base: position 124,829,462 of record CM062920.1, on the reverse strand, counting down.
GATTGATCTCCCTCAAGAATAGTTAACTTTCCTGTTTTTTTCTCTGCTCAGAAATTACCAAAGGTTCTCCACACTCCTTTGTTTGGCATTTACGTCCTTCTGCCCCTTTATCCAAACCATCTTTCCAGCAATGGCCACCATTGTCCCCTGGACATACTCTCAGCTCCACCTTTCCCACACCTCACTGTTCCCACCATGCTTCACACTTTCCCAACTGCATGGCAGCATTCATACCCTGTCTTCCACCTTGACTCTTCTCTCCTTATCTGTATCTAGGTCCCAATTTTAATAATCTAAGAGACCATTGGTAACCTTAAAGCACTTTGAGAAGAGAGGCTGTCTTGCTTATTCTTGAATCCCCTCAGTAACTAAGAATGCCTTATACTGGATAGATGCTTCCACAAGATTTACTGGGTAGACAAATGGATGAATGCAGAGATGGAATGGAGAAGAAATGGTTGGATTGATGGGTGGGTGGGAGGATGATGAATGAATAGATAAGTGGATGAATGGATGGATGAGTCGGTGGTTGGATAAATGAACTACTGAAGTGTATCTTATCACATGAGATTAAAGTAAGAGAAATAACATCTAATAAAGTCAGTTGACACCAAAAAATTTCTGGAAAAGAACATCAGTTGAACTCTGATTCTGGTCTAATCCAACTTTGTTCACAAAGACATTTTTAAAAGATGACTTTGCTACTCTGTCCTACAGCCAAGAGCTATTTAGAATAGCTGTTTATTTCTATAGCTAGCATGAGAATGGTATTTAAATTAATCTCAACCCAGATCTATTTCTAAAGTACTACCTAACCAAATCCTCCTTTCACGGACAGGAAAAATATTTTGTTTTCTCAATACAATAATCTTCACACCTGAAACATTCAGATTTCTGGAATCATCAACATCTAGGCATAGGTCTCTGAGATTCAAAAAAAAGTGGTAAAAACCTGATATCAGCAGACATGTGCCCTTCTTAGATAGGAGCATGCAGCTTTCACTTAAAGCCTATAAACTCTTATATAACAAACAATGCTACCAAGAGAATCTGATCAACAAGCAGCAGATTGCAAGCTGCTACTTGGATACAGCAAAAGGGTCTGGCACAGACCAGTGTATTTACTGCAGTAAAAACCAACAATTTACAGCCAACTGCTAAGCAGGGTGCAGAAAAATTGTTTTAAGAAGCTCCTTTTCTGTATGCAATACTCCATTAAGTTTGGGGGCTTTTTTGGTAGCCATTTTACACAGCTTACTAATATTGTCTCTATTGCTGACAAAAGTCTGGAGTTCTTTCCACATGTGCTTCTGCTTCTCTGAGCCCATCAGTGAAACAGAGAATTAAACAGGTGAGTCCCAAACAGCTACCCTGGAGGAGAACCACCTGACCCAGTCCTGAGACGTCTTGGAAGGATTCCTAAAGAAAGTGCCATCCAAACTTACCCCCAAACGAAGGCTGAACAGGAAGGCAACACATACAACAGATAGAGAACCACAAGTAGTTCAGAGAGATGGCAGCAGAAAGAAGAGAATTTAATGGCAGATAAAAGCTGAAGAGGAAGCAGGGTTTAGATGGCAAAGGACCTTATAAATTTGTATAGGAGTTTGGAATTTATTCCAGAGGCAATGGGAAGGCGTTAGAAGGTTTTAAGCCAAGGTGTGACTTTTTAAGTAAAGATACATTTTAGAAAGGTCACCTTGGCCCCAATGTGGAGGTTGTATGGGACAAAATAGACTAGAGGCAGAGTGAGGACATAGGGGACCATGCCACTGACAACTGCAAGGATCTCAGTGACCCCAACTCTCCAAATGGCCCCTGCCCAGAGTCCTCCAGACTGGACTCCCAAATTCTCCAGTTCTGCTCAGTGCACATGCCAGTCCTTCAGACCCATTTGTGTCCACTCCTTTAACTGAACTTGACTTCTCCAGCTTGACATTTGCATTTTCAGAGAAACTTAGCTAAGAATCACCCTTTGGTTATATCCTTTCCCAGCCCCCTCTGGGGATACATGACCATAGTCTGCCTCCTAGAGCCCAGACCTGGTGTCAATTCCCTCCAGTGTCCCCTGAGCAGGAGTTTTATACAGAGAGTTTTCTTCCACAAAACTGTACTTGTGCAGAGAGCTTTCTGCAACAAAAATTTCCATAATTATTATGAATTGTACAAAATTATATACATATATATTTCATATAAAGTTGCATTTTTCAAAACCAAAGGAAATGTTAGAAAGGGAAAAAGTTGCACTGTCCTTCATATGCACACATTTTACATGGTGGTTATCACCATAAACACAGAGGCACCTGGGGAAGAATCCACAGGGACTAATGAGAAATGAGAAAAAGGGAGAAGGGAGGAGGAGAATGTAGAAGAGAGGTAAAGAGGCAACAAGAAGAGTAAGACCAAATAAATGTAAACTTAAAAATACTTTAGCAGGGGGCTGCCCGGTGGCGCAGCGGTTTAGTCCGCGCTTGGCAGCCCGGGGTTCGCGAGTTCGGATCCCAGGCGCCCGCGGACGCGCACTGCCTGTCAGCCATGCCGTGGCGGCGTCCCATATAAAGTGGAGGAAGATGGGCACGGATGTTAGCTCAGGGCCAGTCTTCCTCAGCAAAAAGGGGAAGATTGGCAACAGATGTTAGCTCAGGGCTGGTCTTCCCCACAAAAAAAAAAAAAAAAATACTTTAGCAGACAAAATGTACTGATGTCAACATGATATATCACCAGAAGTAGCAAAAGAACTAAATAAAGAAAACTTGATAAAATCAATACTCCAATATAGTAGCATTGTCTCAACGTTGCTCCAAACCACTGTTCCAATACACACCAGTGGGCTATAATTCCCTCTAATAACTGGAGGATGCAGTACTGCCTGAGGTCTACACAAGCATTTCTGTGAAAGGCACAAGTGAATTGCCAAAACTGCCAAGTTAGGGCCAGCCCTGGTGGCCTAGTGGTAAACTTCAGTGTGCTCAGGTTCAGTTGCCCAGTTTTGGTTCCCGGGGACAGACCTACACCACTCATCTATCAGCAGCCATGCTGTGGCAGTGGCTCATATACGAAAAGAGGAAGATTGGCAATAGATGTTAACTCAGCGTGAATCTTCCTTACTAAAAAAAAAAAAAATTGCCAAGTTAACAGCTTTCCAGAAGGAATGACTAATCACAAAATGCTTCACTCCTATTCTCCCATACACCTGGTACTTTTACCTCTCAAAAGGGAAATAAGATAGAAATGACACCATTTGTATCTGAAATATATTCATTGGAGCCAGAGGAATAAATTTATGTAGAATGAAGTGTTGAACTTGATTAGATTTGGTACTGAATTATTAAATCATTTCTTAAAGAAAAAAGAGGTGTTGTTCTGAAGGGCCAGAATGGAATAAATCTAAGTGAAAGCTCTATTTTTTGAACAGTCTCTTGTTCTATTCAAATCTCTTTAAATTCACTGAAATGAATTTGAGTCCTGTAAAGGTCATGACTCAAAAGAGAAAAACCCAAAATTGATTTAAAGGGGCTAATCAAGGAGGAGATTTGCAGTACTTTCAAGAACAACCTTCTGAAATGGAAGAGAATTGGCCAACAATTCCATTTTACTGGGCCACATGTTAATATAAGAGCCAATTATTGTTCAACAAAAGCAATATCCCAATTCATTCTTTTTCACTAGGTAACGACTCTGGTCTGTGAGTTAAGAAAATAAAATGATGAACGAGACACACGCCACAGAGGAAAAGTGAGGGGTAGGATTTGGGGCTTTTTACTGGATGCAGTACATTTCATTAGAGGTTTGGAGTCTCCCGCTGGGCTCTTATTTCTAAGCCTTTTGTCTGGGCTTTTCCTTTTAAAATGATACCTCAATGCAAACGTCCACATTAGTGTAAGAAAACACTTAGCACACATCTAAGAAACCTGTAGAATGGTCATGGAAAGCACAGAAATTTTTTAAAGCAAAAATAAAGGGAATAAAATGAATTATTTTAGGCTGCCCTAGCAGGTGGGTATGTGGTGGTTGAAAAACCTGCTCTAAAACAAGCAGAACTGTAACTGTAGCAAAAGAAAGACATTTGTGTTCCAATAATCCCGACAAAATGAAATTGCAGACCTGGGAACATTAAAAAAAACACACACAACACCCTTCAAAAGAAAAATAAAACAATGCTCCCAAAATAGGCCCGATTATGTGGGTCACTGCATACTGTGTATTTCCCCTGTAGCATTTTATCGTGGTTACTGTTGCCAGGGGACACTTGATGCTCTCATTATATATGTTTGCCTTTCACATCAGAGCCAGTCCTTTCCCTTGGATGCTCCCAGAACTGTAACAGAAATAAAAATCAGGAATGGACCCCATTATTACACAAATACCTACAAAGCAGAGGGAGTGACCCCTGGGGGTCACCATGTTGTCCCTGGAAGCATTGATGCCCTTGCCCCGGGGGCCCCCAGCCTTTTGTCACAGGGTCAAAGCCAGGACCTCGGCTGAGTATCCTCTGTGAAGAATTAACAAGTGTGACAATTTGCGGGCCCTCCCCCCTCGGCCCCTGGTCCGGCCCGCCTGAATGCTGTAAATAGAGACATCTGGATGGAGCTCTTTCACTGCAGTAATTGAAAATGAACACGGATCAAGTTCTGGCCTGTTGTATTCATAAATCTCGAGGCTTAATTACATTAAAGGGGAATCTAGGGCCCAGCGCTATGGAAACTGCAGATTCTATCAGGCGCCTGAATCATGAATCTTTAAGATAAGTGGGTTTTTTTCTCCCTCCTCCACCCCAACTCTTTAGTAGGGTTGAATGCGAAATTTCCAAATCAAGCCTTCCAGTATTAATGCACCAGGAAACTTCTGGGAAGATTTTGTCCTCCACTATTTGTACATGTGCTTCCATTGCGTGTTCACAGGGTGACATTGGTGGCATTCCTCCGAGCAGATCAGCATCTTGAGGCTTACAATTAGGCATCTTCCTAGGAGCTGTGCTGACGGACTTGACAGATATTTAAAATATGTTTTTCCCCCAAGTTGAGCAGAGTATGCATCTAGTTAAAATTTAATGAGTTTCAAAAAAAGAATTATGGCAAATGAACATTCCAAATAAAGTCAAAGCTCTCAGCATCCCCTTTACAGATAACAAGTTGAAACTTATTTTCCTGGATAATTCTACTGAAACATATATGTGTGTATATATAGAGAGAGAGAGACATCCACCATGAAATTTCTTTATTTGCTTAATATAAAAATTCACTCAATTCTATCAACTGAAGATGGATTTAAAAGGAAGTTCATGCATTGGTGGTTTGTTTGGTTCATGTTTTTGTGAAAATTTCATGTATTGTATGACATTTGGGCCACTTTGGCAAATGGGTAGATGGAAAGCGTTGTGACTTAACTTACTAGAAACACATCAAAACCAGTCACCACGCAGAAGTGAAACTTTGAGGAGAGGTTCCACGTGTGACTCCCGATTACCATGCAGACTGCACCTCTCCCAGTTTTTCACACACTGTGGACACCCAAGAAATGTTGGGGGGATGAGCTAATAAATGAATCTACAAACTCAATCTGTATCTCTGAGGTCGGCTGTAATAACGTAATCTGTTGCTACTACCCCTTGGTCTTCATTCCTTTGGGGTAACCACCTAGCATCGAATGAGAAAAATCATTTGGTATAAAAACATGTAAAGTAACTGTGAAGAGATTGCAATTGTAATCATTTATCTAGAATCTAATCCTTCAGACATTGTGCTACGGCCTCCATATACAGTCTCTCAAATGCTCACAATAATCCATCAGGTCAGATATCATTATTTCCATTTTCTAGATTGAGAAACTGTGGCCCAGAGGAATTAGGAGCCCAAGACCACACAGCCAGGAGCGATGGAGTTGAAAATTAAATAAAGGCCATTTTGACTATAGAGTCCATGCTATTTCCACCAAACTGCATTAACGTCTAACCTTTTATAGAGATCTACCATTTATAAAACACTTTCCTAAACATCAAGGGCAGCATAATTAAGACGATGAGCTCTGATTCAAACCCTGTTTCCTGCACTTACTTGTTATGACAGACAAGTTAACCTCTATTACCCCTCAAGTTCCTCACCCTTAAAAAGGAATATGGTAATGACAGTAATAACAGCAGCCAAATTTAAGGGTCATTTTGAAGATGAAATAAAATAACATATATAAACTACTCAGCCTGGTCCATAGTAAATGCTCACGAAACAGCATCTGTATTATTCTCTCCTTCACACAAGCTTTCAAAGAATGTTTTCTATTATGATTTGACTTTCTAGAAACCTCTTACTAGAATATTACTAGAACTGTGTTAGGAAATCATGAGGTATAATAAAAGGTCCCTGCTCCCTAAAGAGGCTTGCAACTAATGAGGGAGAAAATATGTAAATACTTAGACTTACTATATGTTATGGGCTGAACTGTGTCCCTCAAAATTCATGGTGAGGTCCTAATCCCCAGTACCTCAAAATGTGACTCTATTTGGAGAGGGGCCTTTAAAGCGATAATTAAGGTTAAGTGAGGTCATATGGGTGGGTCCTAATCCAATCTGAACAGCATCCTTGTAAGAAGAGGAGATTAGCACACAGACACACACAGAGGGGAGACCAAATAAGGACACAGTGACGAGGTGACCGTCTTGCAAGCCAAGGACAGAAGTCTCAGAAGAAACCAACCCTGCTGACACCCTGATCTTGGACTTTTATCATCCAGAACCATGGGAAAATAAATGTCTGTTGTTTAAGCCACCCAGTCTGTGGCGTTTTGTTATGGCATCCCTAGCAAATTAAATAGACTGAAAACAGTAATAAAGGACTCCCATAGAATTATGTACTTTCTTTATGTTACCTAGACCGTAAGCTTCCTAGATATGTTTGCTCTTGTGTCCCCAACACCTAGCACAGTTCCTGGCACCCAATAGATATTCATTAAATAAACAAAACCTTGAGAAATGCTTTATCCTTCCTTTCATGTATAGCTAATAAATGCAGTAGGAATGATAGAATTAGGCAATTGCCATCTTGTAACTCGAAATGCAAAAATGGATCTAGCCAATGACTAAAAACAGATGCCAAAATTATTAGTGAATGGTTGATGGGGAATTTACAATGAAAGGATCATGTTGACACCACCTGTGTTCATTGATTAATCTTAAGATATCTAATGAGGGGATGACTAGATATCACGTGCCTCGTGCTGTGATGCAACAAGAAGGACATAGCACCATCTCTGAACTATCTTCTCTTAAAAAAATTGTAGCAGTGTCTAACTGAACCTCTAAATCTACTTACCTGTTTACAAAAATATCGGGGATAGAAGAACAAGTTAAAAGGCACATCAATGAAGCAATCAGCAAAATCTATACCGTAGGACATTTTACTAACAAATGATCCATTTTCTCTAACAAAACAGTGGTATGGGTTGGAGGGAAGAGGAAAAGGAGAGTGTCACAAAATTAAGGTGAACTTAAGAGCTATAACAACATATACAGAACATGCAATTTGTTTGAATCTTGATTCAATCCTACCAAATGTAAAAATCACATTTTTGAGACAATCAGAAAAAGAAATGTGGACTAACATTAAATTGTGCAGATGAATTACTGTTAATTTTATTAGGTAGAATAATTGTGTAGTCAGTATATTAAAATATAGAGATATAAATTTAGGTATGGATATAGCTATCCTTATCAATGAATGATGCACACTGAAGAATTTGTGGATAAAATGGCATGATGTTTGAGAATTTCCATAACAATTTTCAAACTAACTTGATTCTCATAAATGCCCTATAAAAGAGAGTAGATGTTGTTGTTTTAAGGTGAGGACGTTGGGAACCCAATTCTCTTGGTTAAGAGGTTTGCCAAGGGGCCAGTCCAGTAGCATAGTGGTTAAGCTTCAGCGGCCCAGGGTTCACAAGTTCAGATCCTAGGTTCCAGACCTACACATGGCTCATCAAGCCATGCTGTGGAGGCATCCCACATACAAAAAATAGAGGAAGATTGGCACAGATGTTAGCTCAGGGACAATCTTCCTCAAGCTAAAAGAGGACAATTGGCAACGGACGTTAGCCCAGGGCCAATCTTCCTCACCAAAAAGAAAAGAGAGAGAGAGAGAGGTTTGCCAAAGTTACTCAGTCAGGAAGTGGCAGGAGCTGCTGCTTAACTTCAAGTCTGGTGCACATGGGTATTTCACGTTAGACCCCTAACTCCAAAGTTAGAGATGAAGGCATAAATTTTAAATCATTTCTTCTTATGTAATAACCTTGCTTGTTTTATATGCATTATCTCATTTGATCCTTACCACAAGACCTTGAAATCTGTGCTATTAGACCCATTTTGCAGATGAAATGGAGCTCAAAGAGGCTATGTGATTTGCCCAGAGTGGGGCAGGATTCAAATTCAGATCTGTCTGATTCTACACCAAATGAGGAATGTGGGTCCTTGGCCCTGGAACCAAATCAGTATAGCACTCACTGGAGACCACAGCTTCATTCTTGGTGATTCGCAAAGTACATTGGCTTAGCCAAAGTTCCCAAACTTTGACCACAAAACCTTTTTTTACATTTAACATATTACATTTTGACATTTAACATTTACTAACTCACATGTGCCCATGGAGCACACCTTGAGAATGCTCCACAGTAGCAATGAGTGAAATCTTTCTACCATCTTTAAATTTGGGAATAATAATGCATACTGGCAAATGGGAAAAGAATAAATCCATTTATTTAGCAAGCAAACAGTTGACTATATGTGACCAGCATCATTTGTAATTGATAAGCAATTATCTTTATTCTGTCAAAAATAATATTATTTCCTTCCAAGTATTCAGACTCCTAAGTGTTGTACGTTACAAAGAGCCCAGGAGGTTTTAGGCACCCCTTCCCCAACCCAAGCTCATTGGAGAGTTTATTTGCTTGAAGAGTGAACAGAAAAGGGGGAGGAAATTTACATTTTGCAAAATGGTCTCACACTTTAGTGCCATTGTTAATACTAATACAAGCCCAAGACGTTGGGCCAAATTTTACGGAAATGAGTAAAAAAAATTTTCTCCAGATGTGAAGCCTTCGAACTGAAATTTGATCATTACAAGAAAAAGAAGGGGCCCGCCAGGTGGTACAGTAATTAAATTCCCACGCTCCGCTTACGCGGCCAGGGGTTCTCGGGTTCGGATCCCAGGAACGGACATACACACAGCTCATCAAGCCATGCTGTGGAGGCATCCCACACACAAAAAATAGAGGAAGATTGGCACAGATGTTAGCTTAGGAGCAATCTTCCTCACCAATAAGTAAATAAACAAACAAAATAAAAAGGAAAGTGGAGCAACAATTTCGAACCGGGCTATTTTAAGAAATGCTTTCCACGCATAACCAAAAACGCGTCACCTCTTCCTCCCCCCCATACGTCCCTATTTTTTATACATTTCTGGACTCAGACATCTGTGTGGATCTTCCACACAGGAGCAACAGCCTCTGAGACTGTGAGCAGCACCTGGTGGAGCTTCTGCCAGGTACGAATGGTTGAAGCTTATCAGGGAGGGGCCCTCAGAAGCAGTAATGGTGGACTGACGGCTGGGGAGCTAGATAAAGCAAACCCCATCTTCAGGATGTACACCACAGCATCCTTTATCTTTTAGGTCTGGTACGATATTCAGATGGGCAATTGTGAAACCAGAAAATGTGTTCTCAAACGACAAAAAGAAAAACAACCTTCTGTTGAGAAAGGGAGAAATGTCATTCCACTGTAAAGGAAATCCAATCATTAAAGACAAATTCTCGTCTCTTAAAAATCAAGAATCTGTATCATAACCTTTAAACTTCCACTTAAATGTTCACAACATGCTCCTTTTCCTCCACTTTTACAACTTTCCCCTAACCCCTATTCCGTATTATAAAATCTGAGGTACATACATTTCCCTAGATTTTTACAAGAAGACAATGCCAGCCACTAACTGGAACAAGTATGCACACACTCTACCAGGACAGAAGTGACTGATGATCTCATATCTGCTGTTGGGGTCTCATTCACACGGGGTGACAGCTCTGTGAGAAACGACATCTGCAAACAGTGGACAGCACGGACATGCAAGTCGACAGATTGCTGGTTCGAGCGCCCAAGACCTTCAGCAGGCTGAAGACAAGGCAGTTTTCCCTGGAAAACCCTGTCATTGACATTCCAGCCTGGCAAATGGAACCCTAGAATGTTCCATCGTGGCTCCTTCCCACTGAAATCTAAATCAGTCCTCCATTCTGCCAGTTCCCTGTATTTCCCGGTGCAACCTTTTTTGTTCCCACCCCGAGGTACTCTGAATTTTCATTTTTTAACAAATCACAGTGCTTTGTGATTAGAACAATATAGATAAATTTCTTGAATGAACAAACAAATTAAGCACCTTCTATGTGCCAGACACTGTACTATATGCTTTCCAAGTTACAAATGATTGTTTTAAAGGAAATGAAAGACAAAATGAATCGAAGAATAACAGATATATTAAAGAGTAAAAAAAAATTTTCATATTATTTGAAAGGGAAATAAATCGCCTTGGAAATTATACTATATACTATTTCTCATATATATATGTTTTCACATTCAATATCCACTAACCTTAACAATCACTTTATAAGCTTAATAATTCCTCCACTCTGCAGATGCGGAAAATGATGCCCAAAACAATCCTGCAGGTGGGTGGCAGAGCTAGGATGAAAACCCAGGTCTCTTTCACTTCACAGTCCCCAGCAGAGACTGCAGTAAATGGAAGAGCACAGTCCCCATATGACCCTCGGCATCTCTAATTTTGCCAGGACAGAAATCTGGATTTTTACTGAAATCTCCGGATTTCCTTTTTTTTTTTTTTTTTTTTTATGCGAGGAAGACCAGACCTGAGCTAACATCCGTTGCCAATCCTCCTCTTTTTGCTGAGGAAGACTGGCCCTGGGCTAACATCCGTGCCCATCTTCCTCTACTTTATATGGGACGCCACCACAGCATGGCTGACGAGCAGTGCATCGGCGGGCTCCCGGGATCCAAACCCGCAAACCCCGGGCTGCCAAGCACGACCTAAACCACTGCGCCACTGGGCCGGCCACAGATTTCCTTTTTTTTAAAACTGGCAATAACTGAAAAAATTTAAAAATCCTATGCAGGCCAAAGAAAACACATCCGTAATCAAATGCTGACGTTCCATTTGAAACCTCTGTTCTCCAACATTTTGTTCAGTTTAAATGACCCAACTGAACTGAGGTGACACGTACCATAAAGACCTCTGAAGGCAGCATAAGAAGTCGTGCTGAGTTGGCATCAGTCCTAAGCTTATTTTCTTCAGGGGTTAGAATATGAAAGAGAGAGACAGACAATATCAGATTGAGTGGGTGTGGCCAAGGCCTCGATTTAATTACCTGTTTCCAAATTTAATGTCTCACAATTTCTTTTTAACATTTTAGTGTCTCTAAAATCTATGCATATCTTATCATCAAAGTCAAATAAAGATTCTTTACCTGTGCCATTTCTCTTTTCTGTTTATCATATATGCCAAAGGTTTATTTTACCATACTTCGCAAAGATGCAACTTTTGGTTTTACGCATCAATTTTACCAGTTTTATTTTCCCATTTCAATCATTTCTGCTTTTATCTTCACTAACTGTAATTATTAGGATTGACATTGTTATTCATTTGCTAGCTTAAGGTAAAAGCTTGATTCTTTTTTTTTCAGTGTTTGTTGTTTGTAATAAAATGCCATTTAAAGAATCACATTTTCCCCTGGGCCCCACAGGGGTGATCTCCCATAGGTATTGATATGAAGGGCTCTCATTCATTATTCTTCAGTTCTTAGTTTATAACTTCCAAATTAAAAATTTAGAGTAAAATTAGAAGGATTTTCTAAATTTTTATTACATAATTCTTTGTCATCCCTCAATGTGGCTTCTATGATATAAAATTTTTGAAATTTGTTGAGTGTTCTCGTGTACTTAATACATAACTACATGATCGATCTTTGTAAATTTTCCAAATGTATTTTAAATCATGTTTAATTTCTGTTGGTATTTATATGTGCACACAAACACACATATGTATGTGTGTACTTACCAGTTGTGTTACTCGTATCCTCCATGGCCCTTCTCAGTTCCGTCTACTTGATTCATTTATTTCTGTCCTGAAGACTCATTTATATTGGGTTGTTCCTGATGGGTGTTTCAGTCACACAAATAAGCAAGTTCTTTTCTCCTCTATCAATTTTTGATGTATATATACACACATATGTGCTGTATTGACTATCGTAACTACTTAAGTGATTGATTCTGATATCAGAATTTTCCTCTTGTTCCCTTTAAATGTCTTTTCATTGAAACTACTTCATCTGAAATTAATACCATCACACATGCTTTCTCTGTTACATTACCTGATAAAGTCTTCAGTACTACTTAAATACATTGTTTTTGAAATTTTAAATATATATTTTATATATAAAAGAATATGTATAGTCATGCGTAAGTTAGCAGGTATAATAATAAACATACATGAACCCACAATCCTCATTATCAAGAAGAATTTACCAATAATGTTGAAGCTTCCTGTGTGCTCCTTGCCAACTCCTACTCATCTCCTGTACCATCCACCCAGGGGTAAATATTTTGTGAATTTGGTTTTTATCATCCTCTTGATTGAAAAAAATGTTTTACCGAGGCTGGCCCGGTAGCATAGTGGTTAAGACTGCGTTCTCCACTTTGGCGGCCCGAGGTTCACGGGTTCAGATCCCAGGTGTGGACCTATGCCCCACTCATCAAGCCGTGCTGTGGTGGTGCCCCACATATGAAATAGAGAAAGACGGGCATGGAGGTTAGCTCAGGACCAATCTTCCTCACAAAAAAAAAAAAAAGTTTTGCCAAATAAATCTGTATCCCTTATAATACATCATTGGGTTCCACTTTTTTTATTTTATGTAAGCATACTAACACTTTATGTTCTTCCATGACTTGTTTGTTTTTAATCTTATGAAATATTATAAAGAATCAATGTTGTCACATGTTGCTGTAATTAATTCATTTATTGTGATGTAATATTATATTGTGTTAATACTTTACAATTTGGTTCTATATTCTCTTGAAGGACATATCTGGTCTCATTCCAATTTTTTGGTTATTTTGTTCATTTTTCCTATGATAAGTATTGAACATAAACTCCTCATACATATGTGCAAGAATTTCTCATCTACGTTATATTTTGAGGAGTGAAATTGATGAGTCATAAAGTTTGCATATATTCAAATATACCAGATAATACAAAATAGTTTTTTTCAAACTAGTTGCATAAATTTGTGTTGTTTCTGATTCCTCCACGTTCTCATCAATGTTCTACTTAATCTTTTCTTTTTTAGGGGGGGAAGGGGGTTCACTGTATCAGATTGCCAGGGCTGCCATAAAAAATACAACAGACTGAGTGGCTTAACCTAGAGAAATGGATTTTCTCACAGTTCTGGAGGCTGGAAGTCCAAAATCAAGGTGTCAGCAGGTTTGAGTTTCTTCTGAGGCCTCTCTTGGCTTGCAGATGGCCGTTTTCTGTGTCCTCACAGGGTCTTTCCTCTGTGTACACATATCCCTGGTGTCTCTTTTTGTGTCCAAATTTCCTCTTCTTATAAAAACATCAGTCAGACGGGATTAGGGCCCAACCATATGACCACATTTAACCTTAATTACCTATTTGAAAGTCCTATCGCCAAACAGTCACATTCTGAGTTTGTGTGGGTTGGGGTTTCAACATATGAATTTGGGGGAACACAATTCAGCCCATAAAATCCACCTGCTGCTCTCTCATTTTGAATTGAACTTGCTTTTCCTTGATTTACTAATGAGAATGAGCATCTTCATATTCTCATTGGCCACTGACAGGCTAGTCTGTAAAACGTCTGTGCAAGTTTTTGCCCACTTTTCTATTGTGGTGTTTGCTTTTTAAAACAAAATGATTATAAAGTGTTATTTACATATCCTGGATATTAATACTTTCTAGATTATGTGTGTTGCAAATATCCTCTCCCATTTTGCAGGTGATCATTTTATTTTCATTATCATGTCTAAATGAACAGAACTACTTTTTAAAGTATTATACTTATCAAGACTTTCCTTTTATGGTTAGTACTCTTTGTGTCTTGTTTATGAAAATTTTCCCTAGGTCAAGGTCATGAAGATGTTCTTCGACATTGTCTTTTTAAAGGTTTATAGATTTGTCTTTTATATTTATCTCTAATCTAGCTTGAACTGATTTTTGTATATAGTGTGAGATAAGAGTCAAATTTCTTTTTTTTATTTTTTCTATAAGGATAATCAATTACTCCAGCACCATTTGTTGAAAAGTGCACAGGTTCATCACCAATCTACAGCAAGAGTAATAGTAATAACAATCCCATGTGCTTCCCTTCTTTCTGGAATTCCTCCCTGCAGTTAGAACAGTACTTGAATATGACTGTTATTAGTAATAGTAGGAGTATTATACCCAGTATCATGTAAGGCTTTCTTCTCCTATATTATTAGCTCTCAGAGGGAAGAACTCTGTCTTTCTCATCTTTGTGTCCTTCCAATTAATATAGCAAAGAGGCTAGGTGACACACAGTGTAAAAGGAAACCATGGAGACTTCTAGTTCTAGATGGCAGACTGAGCACATGTTGCAGTCTCCCACACCTACAAATGTTTCTTGAATTGAATTCATCTGAATTACTTGTGTAAAGCTTATAAATCAATGGCTCTTATATTCTAGTTCTGGAGTGACATAATATTTTAACTGAGACATAATTGACGTATAACTTTATATTACTTTCAGGTGTACAACATAATGATTTGCTATTTGTATATATTGTGACGTGATCACCACAAATAAGTCTAGTTAACATCTGCTACCATAGTTATAAACAGTTTTTTTCTTGTGATGAGAACTGGAGTGATATAATTTTTTTTTGGTCTATCATTTCAGTCTTTTTAATATGGATTTTTAAAAATTATTTTATTGGGGGCCGGCCCAGTGGCGCAGCGGTTTAGTTCGCGCTTGGCAGCCCGGGGTTCACGGGTTTGGATCCCAGACGCACTGCTTGTCAGCCATGCTGTGGCGGTGTCCCATATAAAGTAGAGGAAGATGGGCACAGATGTTAGCCCAGGGCCAGTCTTCCTCAGCAAAAAGAGGATTAGCAACGGATGTTAGCTCAGGGCTGGTCTTCCTCACAAAAAAAAAAAAAAAAAAAATTATTTTATTGAAGTCATATTGGTTTATAACATTGTGTAAGTTTCAAGTGTACATCATTACATTTCTTCTTCTGTATAGACTGCATCGTATTCACCACCAGTCTAGTTTCCATCAATCACTGTACACATGTGCTCCTTTACCCGTTTCGCCCTCCTCCCATCCTCTTCCCTTCTGGTAACCACAAATCTGTTCTCTATATCTATGTGTTTGTTTATCTTCCACATCTGAGTGAAATAATATAGTATTTGTCTTTGTCTGATTTATTTTGCTTAGCATAATGCCCTCAAGGTCCATCCATGTTGTTGCAAATGGCACAATTTCGTCTTTTTTACGGCTGAGTTGTAGTCTACCATGTATATATACCACATCTTCTCTATCCATTCATCTGTTGATGGGCACTTAGGTTGCTTCCAAGACTTGGCTATTGTGAATAATGCTGCAATGAACACAGGGATGCATATATCTTGTTGAATTAGTGTTTTATGTTCTTTGGATAAATATCCAAAAGTAGAATAGCTGGATCATATGGTATTTCTATTTTAATTTTTTGAGAAATCTCCATACTGTTTTCCATAGTGGCTGCACTAGTTTGCATTCCCACTAGCAGTGTATGAGGGTTTCCTTTTTGGAGTGATATAATTTTTAAAGAAGCGTGGCATAGGCAGAAATGTCTATCTTTATAATCATCTCCAAGTTTTAAGGGGGGGTCAAAACCACGATCCAAAGCAATGTTTATTAAAATTTTCCTATCTTTTCTGACCTCCTGGAAGTCTTTTGTTCTTCTCCCTCAAATAAACTCTCATCCGCACCATCTTGGTTTCATGCCACCATCCTGGTCTGCCATTTCCTCTCTGCCCCTCTCAGCGTTGCCTGAGACATCTCAACTCTCTACCACAAGCCCCCTTCAGGTGTGGAATTCCTCTTTTGCTTTCATTGATTTTCTCTTAAAAATAAACCTGTGCATCTTTTTGTCTTTTTCTCTCCTTGGAGAGGAGAAGGCAGATGTGAACCTACACGTTAATTTTTATCCTATCAAACAGCATAAGTATTTATAAGATAAATTGGAGACATTTAAAATATCTATTTGTTTTCTACTGAAAATGTCTACTTGTACAATATTCCTTTTTACTTTAACCAGAATAAACTTCACTTACTAAAACTCCCAGACCTACAGATTCTTCTTTGTGTACTTGACGTTGGTGTCACTGATGTCTCTAGAACAGAGACCCTTTGAATATGATGGCTTTTGACATTTGTAGGACATTTTCTGGAAACAAAAGGGATTTATCAAACCTTGTCAAAGGCCAGTACAAAGAGCTTTCATCCCTTAGTTCACTAATATTTGGGGTCAAAACTCCACAGTTTAGAACTGCCATGTTCACTGTACCAGGAAAAGGAGACTTTTAACTCAGTATCCACCATTCTTGTTATGCAAACAACAGAAAGATGGCACACATGAGGAAAGAACCAATAGCAAAACATCAAGTAGGTGTTTGGAAGTTGAACATTGGCTGTTTCCTCTGATGTCTGCTTGGGCACATGGTACTGCATATATTTCCATAAAAATCAATTCTTGCTTAAAGGTTGAGGTTTATCAGTAGACCTTTGAAATCGGGTTGTAGTTTCCTTCCTCAGTCTGAACCCACCCGCTTTCTCTCTTTGAGAAATTCCTCACAGATTCAACGATGTTTCTTGTGTATTACTTTACCAAATAAATTAACAATCTGGGAAAATCCTCTATGCAGTCATTGGGTATTTATGTTTTCTTTGTCTGATTTTTAAAGTAATAGCATCTGCTTTGAAAAATTCGTCAGGATCCTGAAAAGACTTCTCAAAGAAAGAGATTATCTGCTCCAACTACTGCCTGAAAATGCAATTTCTTAAAAGCTTAAGGGGTCCACATCTAACACAGAGGGAAACACCTGAGCCTGATGGTTCCTCTCCTGTTAGTGATCTTTCCTCAATTACTCATTCACCATTATGGACTGAAGAACTGCTATGTTCATTGAACCTCTACCTTGCTTTAAGTCACTGGAAACTTCTATTTATTTATTTTTTACTTCAAACCTAACACATATTATGATAAGGGGATAATTCTGGGAGTTTGCAATTCCAAAGGAACATATAGATAAGACTGAATTTCTACATCATTTCCCCCCAAAAAAGTCACTTCTAATACTGTTAGTAAAAGATACCACTGGCAGAGGGCATACTGTGTTTCTCTGAGGAAATTCACTTTTCTCTTTTCCGTGTTTGTGCCCTGGAAGCTGTTAGTCTGCTCCTTCACCTGTGGCTTAAAGGTGCAGAAAAGATGAAGCTAACTGTGCCCATGTCCTTGTGTAGCAGGGGTGCTGTAAGCTCCATCCGGCTTGCCATCTCTCTGAAAACAGGGAGAAAATGATAGCCTCGGTGCCTAGGCCTGCTCTTCTGGCAGAAGCTGTCATTTCTTGACTACATTCCTTTGTGCAATCCCTCCAGTTGTCACAGCAATGTCTTACTGTTGTGTCAGCCAGGTCAGCTGAATGGGGATCTACATGTGTCTGTTTTTAAAATATTTTTAGTTCCCATACTTTCAAAAACATCTAGTTAAGTTGCCTAAATAGCTTGGTCTTTCAAGGTTTTAAATCAGTTGCCATGGTAACAGATGTTCAAAGACAGGAGGCTACAATTTTATATTAAACTATGTTTTCCTCGACTTTCCACAAGCTTCACATTTACATGCTCTGTCTTGGGGTGGGGGGATGGTAAAGGCTCAAGTAAAATTTAATTTTTGTTTGCCTTTGTATTACACTTATTTTAAAATAAAAATCTCCACATTGCACTCAAAAATTTGGCCAAAACATATGCTATTTTATGTCACTCTTGGTGTTTAATAAGACCTGAAAATATTGAAATAATCATCATAGAAACTAGGAAGGAGAAAGGAAAAAAAGCATTAGGCTCTGTAGCCTGTTCTCCAACTACACTTCAGATAAAATTAAAACGACACAAGTCCATTGACTGGTCATCTTGAAACAAAGAACAAAAGCTTAATCACATATCTAGACAGGGCAATTAAAGTCACAACCACAGAAATCTAATTCTCCAAGCACATCCATGCATAATAACCACATTTGGAAATGTGGTCTATACTGAAAAGCCTCTGTGTCTATATAGAATCTGTACTTTTTAATTATGAGATATTTCACATAAAGAAGACATGGGGGGCAGGGACGAATCCAACAAACCATGGGAGGAGGCCCTTCCTTCTCCACAGACTCTCAAACTGGTATGTTTCTAGCACCAGCTTGTAAGAAAGAAAACAGACAGTACTTTTCTAAGAATTCATTGCAAAACTGCTCTCTGAGAAGGCATGTGGCGAAGTAAAAAGAATATGATGGGTTGTGGAACAGAGAAGATCTGGGTTCAAATACCAGCTCTGCCTCTTGTCACATGTGTGACATTGGGCACATTACTTACCCTTTCTGAATCTTGTCCCCTCTTTGGGATAAAAATATCTACCTGAAATGGATTTTCATTTAATAATCCAAAGAGCTCCCATGTGGAAAACATCCAACTTAGCAAGGTCTCAGTAAATGTTCATTCTTTTTTGTTTTCCCATCTCCATCAGGAATCTCTGAGTTTAAAAGCAAGAAATTCTCTTTCCTAGTGCCTCTTGCAACTTGATCATCCCATTTCTTGGGTGAACCACAGGGGTCTCTGCAACCATACCTTACCCCGGATGCCATATACAGCTCAAGGGCAAACACACGTGGTTTATAACAGAGTCTCACCTAGTCAGAAACTAGATGTGATAACCATGGGTACCTCATATTTTAAGAGAATCAGACCCTTTTTACAGTTCCAAACAGAAAGATTAGAATAATTTCTGGGTTAGTTTAGATCCTCTGAGGAGCAGACGCCAAGACAGATTAGACATGTAAGAAACTTATCAGGGGAAATATTTGTGGGAGAAAATAGGGAAGGACAAGTCAGACCCTGAGAGAAGAAGAGAGGAAAGGAAAGAAGGAGGGTCAGATGGAAGCTTCCTAGACTGTCAAGCAATCTGAGGAAAGTGCATCTAGAACTTCAGGGAGTCCTCAAGCCAAAGCCGGCCATCAGAGGATTCCCTTGTCTCCCAGGATGACCCTCAGTAGCCCCACCATGCTTGGCCTCATGACAGATCTGAGGAGTGAATTCTCATGGCTGCCACAGCTTCCTAATTAGGTTTCACATTTTCTCCAGCTGTCTCTAGTAGACACAACCTTAAATTAAAACTTAGATGTTTCTAAAAGGAGCACTTAGATATATAAAGCCAATCCCCAGTTAATAAGGTCTTTATATGAAGCAAGCCGTGCACAAACAGAGCTGCTGATGACATTGTCTTTGCTCTGCCTGGAGCACCCCCCCCCCGCCCCCACAGATAGAGGACACTCGTTCATGGCTGGGCCAACATCCACCATTGAGTACGCTTATCCACCTGCCCTTCTCCGTATCTCTGCTGCAAGAAACCTTCCTCTTCAGCTGTCTTGAGAGCTCTCTATACCCTAAGCATCCTCCCAGCTTTCATTCCCTTGCTGCCATCCCATCTCCCTGAAAAGCTCAAACCAAAATGGCTTAACTTTAAGGGCACAGGACTCATAAGGAGTATTAGTTAACACTTGCTATTGTGATTGATAAATCCCAAAAGCTCAGTGGCTTCACACAATTGAAGTTTATCTTTTGTATATCCAACAATCCATGCAGGTATGTAGCAGGCAGCCTTTAACACAATGAGTCAGGGACCTCCGCTTGGTCAACCCCTAAGAAATGGGGATCTTCTCTTCCAGCCAGTGGACAGAAAAAAATATAGTGTAGAAATTCCTGGTGTTAGTTTTCAGGGGCCAAGCCTGGACACAGAATCCATCACTTCCACACCTGTTTGTTGACAAGAACAAATTCCATGGCCACATCCAACTGCAAGGAAGGCTAGGAAATGTAGTCCAGCTGTGTGCTCCAGAACAAGAGTAAAAAGATTTTGTTAGCACATAGCCATCTCTGCTAAGAAGGGTCTAGTGCTGGGGCCTGAGGGCTGGGGTCTCAAGGTAACTGAGTTACTATCTACCTGTGTAATAGAAGCCACAGTTTTGCCTTAAAAGATTTCCACATCAAATTAATAAAGCTTCTGCCCGGCAAAGGAAACCATCAACAAAATGAAAAGACAACTCACCAACTGGGAGAAAATATTTGCAAATCATATATCCAATAAGGGGTTAATTTCCAAAATATATAAAGAACTCACACAACAACAAAAAAATGAAAAATCTGATCTAAAAATGGGCAGAAGATATAAACACACATTATTCCAAAGAAGATACACAGATGGCCAACAGGCACATGAAAAGATGCTCAACATCACTAATTATTAGGGAAATGCAAACCAAAACTACAGTGAGATATCGCCTCACGCTCATCAGAATAGCCATTATTAAAAAGAGAGGAAAGGGGCCACCCAGTGGCGCAGCGGTTTAGTCCGCGCTTGGCAGCCCGGGGTTCGCGAGTTCGGATCCCGGGCGCCCGCCAACGCACTGCCTGTCAGCCATGCCGTGGTGGCGTCCCATATAAAGTGGAGGAAGATGGGCACGGATGTTAGCCCAGGGCCTGTCTTCCTCAGCAAAAAGGGGAGGATTGGCAACGGATGTTAGCTCAGGGCTGGTCTTCGCCACAAAAAAAAAAAGACAGGAGATAACAAGTGTGGGAGAGGATGTGGAAAAAAGGGAACCCTCATACACTGCTGGTGGGAATGCAAGCTGGTGCAGCCACTATGGAAAACATTATGGAGACATGAAAAAAATTAAAATTGGAAATACCACATGATCCAGCTATTCCATTTCTGGGTATTTATCCAAAGAACATGAAAACACTAGTTCAAAAAGACATACGCAGCCCTATGTTCACTGCAGCTTTGTTCACAAAAGCCAAGACTTGGAAGCAACCTAAGTGCCCATAAACAGATGAATGGATAAAGAAGATGTGGTATATATATATACAACAGAATACTACTCAGCCATAAAAAAAAGACAAAATCATGCCATTTGCAACATGGATACACCTTGAGGGTATTATGCTAAGTGAAATGAGTCAGAGAAAGACAAATATCCTGTGATTTCACTCATATGTGGAAGATAAACAAACAAATACATAGATATAGAGAACGGCTTGATGGTTCCCAGAGGGGAAGGAGGTGGGAAGAGGGCAAAAGGGGTAAATGGGTCCATGTATGGTGACAACTAGACTTTTGGTGGTGAACACCATGCAGTCTATACAGAAGAAGTATAATGATGTACACCTGAAATTTACATGATGTTATAAACCAATGTGACCTCAATAAAATAATTATTTTTAAAGAGAGGTTTTTGATGTTAGCTTCGGAACCTAACCACAAGACTGTGAGTTGCTTGAGGGCTCAGCTTCAGGCACTTAGTAAACGTTTTCAGGTGGAAAATTTCCATGAAAATATATATCTTAAGTTATAAACAACCTATTTATAAACAGACTTCAGTAAGAAATATCTGTGAGCATAAGTGCCTAGGTTAAATGTGAATTTAGGTGTAAGGTAAATGGTGATTGGCTCCCATCCTCCAACAAGCTTAAATTCTTATCACTGAGATGAGTGGATCAGAAACATGTTAGGATGTGACTATCTGTGATTGTTCTGAGATTTTCTCAGTGCAGTATGCAGTCTGTTGTCAACACCATTAAGGTGATCTTTACTTGTTTGGTTTTTGTGACAGTACAGACTGACTAAAAATACTGTGTTCCATTAACCTCCAATAAAGCAACATATTTTATGAGAATAAAATTTTTGGACCCTATTTATTGCATCATGGTGAAATATTATTTTGTATTCTTGCACATATGCAGATAGGCCATTTCAAACATATGCTTGCAGAGAATGCAAAAGACTGCTGGCAATCTAGCCACTTCGCTCAGACAACAAACAATAGTATCTTTTTTTTAAGCTACATCAGAGCTTCCTCTTACTTTGAAGATGAAAAATAGCTCTTCAAAATCCCCTAACAGCATAATCCTGCATTGTATTGTCCATTTTAGAGGAAAGACAATATCATGGGCTTACAAATTAAAGTCAGGAAATTTTAGGTCTGCTGAGAAGTTGAACAATACATTCCTGATTAGAGAAATATGCATAGACTGCCTTCCAGACATACTTTGCATTTATAAAATATTTCCATAACACTTACAGACATGTGGACATAAATGATATCATATTTGCGATGTCTGCATTTATGCTCATGAAATTGGATCAGAGATACCAGAGTGGGTTAGAAAGAGCTCTGAAATGGGAGTCCAGAGACTTGAATTCTTGACTCAGGTCTGCATTTATCAGCTCTGTGACCTTGAACAAGTCACCTAACTCCTCTGGGATTTGGTTCTCTCCTTCGTACAACTGAGATTTGGATTAAATGACTTCATCCACATCTAGTATTCTATATGATATCTTTAATCTTTCTGAGTCTCCATTTCCACAAATAGAAAAATGTTTATAAAACTATCTACCCTTTTTTCATCCTAGGATTGTTTTAAGGATCAAAAGAAAAAATATATGGAAAAGAGCTTTGGAAATTGCAACGTGCTATGCAAATAAAATAAAGAAAAATAATCACATTCATAATGTCCAAATCGTTAACATTTTTACCTAGTCTGGAGCCAAGAATAGATACAGTGGAGTTTAAGACTCAGGTATGCTGGTCCATCTAAATATCATTTGGAAAATGGAGAGTTATTTCCATTTTTGATAAGCTGTGGAAGATAGCCTAAAGTCCAGACAAAGAAACATTGTTTACAGCCAGAAAGTGAAGAATCCTCATAATATCACAATACATAATGGGCTGCTGCTGCTGTAGGCTGCCTTCTTTAGCAACTCAAACCAGAATGTCCCCTAAAAGCCATACACAAAACGTGTATACAAAGACTAAAACTATAGGAAGGTAAACTCTTTAGGTAAAAGTAAAGCAGTAGTACCATTAAGAAATGCATTATTTACTACGACACAGCCAGGCCTACAAAATCCAAGGAGTAAAAACAGAAAAAGCATAGAAAGTCTGGGAGATCATTTGAAGAACACTAGGGGTGTTTGCACATCAGAGAAAGCACTCTGGGTGTGATGGCTACATATTATGGAAGAAATTGTAGGGTCACTGCTCTGGTGACTCCATAAGTGGAGAATGTCCTAAAAAAAATGCATTCATATCTCTTGTTTCTTGCTTCACTGTGGTCCAGGCAGTGTCCCGGGCAAGAACGTGGTAATGGCTAAGAAATGGGCCTATGAAGCCGCTCCTGGCAGGTCTGGATCCTGGTGGTATCACTTGCCAGCACTGTGAAATTAGGCAAAGTGCGTAAGTTCTTTGAGCCTCAGTTTCCCCCAGTATTAAGGAAACTGTTCTTCTATTTCCAAGTGTGAAAGGAGAATGATATAAAATAAGGTGCATACAAATTGTATACAGATGTACACATAAAAGGCTTAGCACTGTGCCCGGAATGTTGTAAGTGCTTAGTAACTGGTAGCTATTGTATTAGTACTTTTGGCCAGGATTACCAGGACTCATTGAGAGATTAAGGTTTCCTATCTCAGATTCTGACCCCATCTTCTAATTCTCCTAAACTCCCCTAAATAAGCTTGTTATATCTGCAAGTTGTGACCTATTAGTATATCATGACATCAATTTGGTGGGACACAACCACCAATTATTTAAATAGAGAAAAATGGAATGGAATGGAATGCAAAGGAACAGAACATAAAAGGATAGAATAGAGTAAAATACAATAGAAAATATGATATCCAAGTACATCACCTGTAATGAGATTAATATTGTTATGCGCAATTTGGAGGAACAGGGGTGCATGCGTGTGTTACTGAGACAGGATGAAAAATGTATTTCCTGCGGTGGGAGGCTGTCAAAAAAGTCTTAAAGCCACGCCCTTCCGTTGTGCCCTCTGGACTCCATAGTCAGTGATGAACAAAATTCTCTGTATCCTCAAACTCTTTTCTGAATGGTCCTCTTGTCCTTTTACTGTAACTTAGTGGTTCTCAAGCTTTAAGTGCATCAGAGTGTCCTGGAGGACACTGGTAGGCAGCCTCTAACATATCCCCAGTGATCCCTCACTCCTAGTATCTACACCCTGTGTAATGCCTTCCCATGCGAGCTGGAAGTAGCAACTTGCTTCTAATGAATAGAACGCACAAGTGAGTGTTAATCACTTCCAAGATTAAGTTATAAAAAGAAAGACTGAGGGCTCTGTCTTGGTGCTTCTCTTTCTCTCTCCCTCTCATCAGTTGCACTGGAAGAAGCAAGCTGACATGTTATGTGCAGCCTTATGCAGGGGTCACACGATGTGCTGAGGAACTGAGACTCTCAGTCCACCAAGCCATGAGCTTGGAAGTGGATCCTCCGCCCCTAGACCAGCCTTCAGATGATTGCACCACCAGCCAACAGCTTGCCCCTAGTCCCATGAGAGACCTTGAGCCAGAGGCACCCACCTGATGTTCCTGAATTCCTGACCCTCAAAAACTGTATGTTTGTTGTTTTCACCTGCTGAGTTTTGGCGTAATTTGTTATACAGCAATAGACAACTAATACACACTTGTTAAAACATAAGTTGCTGAGCCCATCCCTGAAGTTCCTGATTCACTATGTCTGGGGTGGGGCCCAAGATCTTGAATTCTCTCCAGTTCCCAGTTGATGATGCTGGTCTGGAACCACACTTGGAGAAGACTGTTCTAACTGAAACCAGGTTCTCACTAAAGACCCTGTGTCCCCTGCAGCCTCTCAGGTGATAGCTGTTTCATTTTGTTCTCACTCTCTCACAGCCTACCACCTGCTGGACTTGCCCTTCCATATCTCATCAGGCTCTCCCACTCTCCCTAGCCCAGAAAGCAGTGCCTTCTCCTCTCTATCTGGAAGGAAGTTGCCAGATACTCTTTTCCAGGATCCAATCTACTCTCTAATGATATTGCTCTGATCAATTTGCCAAGCTTATTTCTAGGAAAGCTTTGGAATTCAAAAAACTCTTTTCTCTCTCAGATATCTGACTCTTCCCATTGAAAGCTGGCTTCCAAGGTCAGTGTTTCTGATATACTATTTTACAATTCTAACTCAGTCTCAAAGGGTAGAAGATGCAGAAAAGCAAGAATTCTCAGAAATGCAAAATAACTCATGAAACATTTCAAAATGTTATCCCATGTGGTAGATTGCATTAACAGTCCCAGTTGTTCACCTCTCCCAGTATCCATGCCCCTACACTATGCAACTTTGTAGCACCTCCCTCTATGAATCTGGGCTCAGCCATGTGACTTGCTTTGGTCAATTGGATGCTAGCAAATGCAAACACAAGCAGAGGCTTTAAGGGATTGTACTACTGGACTTGCTCACTCTTGCCCTCTGTCATTACCATGCGGATATGTCCAGGCTAGCCTGCTGGAGGCTAAAGGACACAATGGGTAGAGCCAAGTCACCTCAGTCTTCCCAGTCAAGGCCATTCTAGATCAGCCAATAGCCAATGAATTCTCTAGCCAAAATCAGCAGAGCTACCTAACAGACTCACAGCTGACCACAGATGTGTGAGAGAGCCATGCTGAGATCAGCCAGGCCCAGACTAGATGAGCTGAACCCCTCAAACACCCAAGCAAAACAATATTTAATACTGTCGATTGTCCATCACATATTGGATGAAATGATGTTAGAAACTATTCTCCCTCTTGATGTATATCACTGATGAGATCCTATATATTTACTAGAATTATATTTATAGAATTTGTAGAATTTATTATTTACTAGAATTACAAAATGTGCACTATAGACTTAATTGTTATGTAACCATTATATACTACAACTTAGACTATCCATCATTGTATTAATGGAGAGGGTGAGAGGTAGACAGGGAAGTATTTACTCCAAAGTCCTTGTGAAAGGGAGTTTCTGCTACTGATCTGGTGGATATGAATCTATGCACATAGTGCATTCTGAGATTGCCTCTCATTTCTGAATACAATTAGAGGAAGGCATTGACCCCATCCCAAGTCAAGCAGCTGGGATCATCATGGAGGGTTTCTCTCTATCTCTCCAAAGACAATGGCTTGTCCTGGCTGAGAAGTAAGCCTGCTCTAACTTGCTTCCCTCAGAAGGAGCAACTGTGGGCATCACGTGGCCAGGGAGCTAAGACTGTACTGAGAAAGCAACTTGCAGCACAGCTGCTCTTTTCTGCAACCAAGGGACCATGAGCCTGCAGAATTTAGATGGCAGGAGATCTACTGGATTTCCTCTTGGGCCACTGCACCTCAATAAATAGCCTCTGTTTTAAGAGCTCAGAGGTCAAGAGGGCTTAAACTCATCTGCTTTATGTGGGCAGGACTGGACTAAGACATTTTGAATCTTTAAGCATTAATGAGGTCATGGTGCCCACAGCCATAAGTAATTCAAAATAATTTTGCCTTTTAATAACACAAAACTTCATGTATGCTGGGATCTAGCTATTCTGATTGCAGATTTCCTGACACATTACAAAAAAGCCAAACTTTTCTTTATTTTAGTGGATTTTTGTTTATTTGCTCATTTATTTGGGGGGAGGGTGTTTTTCTGTCTGCTTGGCTGGTTTCCAAAGCACATATTTAGCCCTCCTGTTAGGTAAATTATCTGTATGCAGATTGGAAAAGACCCCAGGAAAGCTAGATTTTTTTCTACCTGGGCCCCTCGGACTGATCCAACCAAGTGCATCCATTTTTAAATGGAAACAATCTATTACCAACAGCAAACTTTAATTAATAAATACAAAATAGGTAAAGTTTCATACAGTGTGCCTTGGAAAATAACTTATTTCTGAATGTGATTGCATTATAAGAACAAAACTCTAATTGGTAAAGTAAGTATTACCATACAAAATTGGGGTTCTCTGCCCAAAGTGCATAAACAAGCATCAGCCTTTGGGAAAAGAGATCAGCTTTATTCCACAAGCTCAATCTGCAGGGAGAACAGGGGGCATGTACCCTCAGATCTGTCTCGCAGATTCAGGACTTGGGGCGAAATTGAAGAGGTTAAGAGAATAGGCTGGCATGTGGAAATGCCAGTGGGATGGGTTTTGATTGGTGGGTTTCAAGCATTTATGGTAAGGTTTTAAACATTTATGACAGGGTTCTAAACATTTATGATAAGATTCTAAACCTTCTTGATAGCGTTCTAAACATTTCTGATCAGGTGGGGAAGGAATTTTGACACCGGATCTTCCTGAATGAGGGACCCCTCACTTCTGATAAGAGTCCGACTTTCAATTTCCGGTCATGTCCCGGTCCTCGTGTTCCATGGGAAGGAGGATCTTTGGTTCCTCGGTCATTTCAGGTCACAGTTTCTTCTTTTGCACATGATCTGGCTACATGACTTTGCTGATTTTCTGAAAGGCAATTCTTAATCACTCTGTTGATAAGAGATGGGGTCAGTTGAACTGGTCCTGGAGGGCCCGCAGTTACATAAGTTCAGCCTATAAATATTTATGCTGAATACTGTTATTATTCAATAGACTTGCTAACCACCCTCCTGATTTTACTTAGCCTGTTTTTAAATTTTAATTAGATGTAGCATTCAGACAAACATAAAATACTAGCATTCAAAGAGGAGTTGATCTAGAAAGTATAGTTTTCATCCTCAGAAATGAGGCCTGCCTTTCTGAATCACAAACTTAGCCTGTACACAGTTTCTTAGGACTCACTGGGTTAGGAAAGGTATTTGTTGTCCAAGGAACTGTAAATATAATGCATGTGATAGTTACATTCATAGGATGGTTATGTAATTTTATTAACCAGAAGCATAAATTTCAGAATGCAAACTGCATATGAATTGTAACGGGTAGTTGTTTCCTGGATCAGATTTTTAAAGGTAAAATTCTCTTCATTCAAACCCCTTTTACTCTTGAGTAAGAGGCAATCTCCTCTATTCTTGATGTTTAACAGGAGGCAGCAACTTTGGAATTCTCTCTCATTTCAAGTTCCCACAAAACTGCTACTGCCCTTTACAAGAGTTGTACATAAGCCTGGCTACAAAACAAACCCTATGGGAAAAACAGGTCCGATGAATTCAGCCAAAGTGCAAATTACCTCGAGATTCAGTCTCCCTTTTTCTGTAGAACTAATAAGTGAATCTTATAGTCAGGACAAAAAAAAAAAAACAGTGAAGGGAGACTTTGAGAGACATTTGTGATGGTGATGACAGCATTTTCATGGTAATTTGTTAATGTTCTTGCAAAGCAGGGGTAATTTACTCCAGTAAAATCCAGTTAATAGCCTTGTAGACGTGAGGCCTTCTGCAAGGAGGCCACATGCACGCCTTCAGGGATGCGTAGCCACTCAGAGATCCCATGCCAAAGTTTGTTCTGGCTGGACCTGCTGGAACCTCCTGGCCTGCTTTCCCTGCCTTCACAATCTCAAAGCCAGTGCCCAGTATGGGAAGCCCAACTGGGGTTAGAGGGAGCTGGGAGATTAGGGAGGGGTGGGGCAGATGGCATGGTGTTCATGAGAGTCAGACTCTTGGAGGCAGTAACCTGACTGCTCTCTCTTCTGGGGGGCAGTCTATCAGGAACAAGACAAAAAGTGATGTGTGAAAGACACCTATTGAGCCAGCCCTGATGGCCTAGTGGTTAAAGTTTAGGACACTCTACTTCGGTGGCCTGAGTTTGGTTCCCTGGGCATGGAACCACACCACTCATCTGTCAGTAGCCATGCTGTGGTGGTAGCTCACATAGAAGAACTAGAAGGACTTACAACTAGAATATACAACCATGTACTGGGCCTTTGGGGAGGAAAAAAAAGAGAGAGAGAGAGGAAAATTTGTTACCGGCTCAAGATAAGGTTGACATGAGGGAAGCCATATTGTAGAAAAGAAAAACCCTATTGTAACTTTGAATGACCTCTGATTAACTAGCCCACACATGCTCTGTAGATTTTAGGGCCCCTCCCAGCTGCTGTAAGTTGATAACTTTGTTCTTTTGCATTCCTTACGAATGTGATGACCCCCCAGCAGAGAGTCTATGCTGATAGCCATCACCAAGGACAACTGACAGATCAGGATAGGGCATTGCTCCAGTCCCTGATGAATATCCAGTAAAACCAGACTATCAGGAACTAAGACCAGATGGATGCCCCCACCCAGAGACCAGCTGCCTCCAACACTAGGAGACCAGCCCCCTATATAACTGGCCTGTAGTCTTTGTTCTGTAAGGTGGTTCTTTCAGACATGAGTTGGCCATCTTCCCTCTTGCTAGCAAGCTGTAATAAAAGTCCTTTCATTCCTACCTCTTTGCCTCTTGACTATTCGTGTGTCTTGAGGTGGGCAGACAAACCCCCTTTTTGGGCAGTAACAATAAGTTTTTGAAAAATAGAAAGACCCAAAAGGGGACAAAACCATTAAAAATTTTATCTAGATTTCTTGATTCAGTTCCTTCCAGTTTTTCTCTATGCAATACTTTATGCAATTTTATTGTGTATGAATACATTTTTTTGAAAATATGATTCATGTAGCATCATAATATCATTGTCACGGTGCACTGCAAGTTATAGAATGTTCCTATTATTGGACAACACAAGTGGCTCCCATTAGTGCATAACTAAGCATGACATTGCAGCGACCATCTTTGTACAGAAATCTTGGTCCCACACTCTAATCATTTTCTTAAGATAGATTCTCAGAAGGGATGAGTGGTATCAATGGATATGAATGTTTCAACAGACTTGATACATAAAAAAGCTGCAGTGATTAGACAGTATGTTCAGCAGCAGAATAGGAGAATTTCATATTAATGTACCTTCACCATCTTTGAGTTTTTAATCCGTGCTAATTTGACAGGCAAAATTACAGCTCAGAAGTCACTTTTTTGGTTCATGGATATAAAATGCATATGTACAGTGTGAGGAATCAGAATTGGCCACCCCAAAGTGTGTCTCTTTGACATGAGGAATATTTTGGGTTGGTTACTTTTAAAAACGGCAGACATGGGAGAAGCTCTGAAAAGTAGAATTTACTCTTTGTAAGGGATATTTACATTTGTAAGGGAAATCTCCATTTGTAAAGGTCTCTCCCTCTCTGTACCAGAAAGAGGGGGATGACCTTATCTCTAGAAACTCTTATCAGTGCTGAAGGCAAGGACTTAAATCTGCATAATAACCTTACTCTTGTTTACTGTGCTTTTTCTGGTAATCTCCCATAACCGACTCCCCCCACCCCCAACATCCTCCTTTGTCTTTGGCTGAAGATAGTATTTAAGATGAGAACCCCTGCCATTTTGGTGAGTTACCCAGTTTTCCCTGGGTCTCTCCCATGTATACATGTTATAAAGCTTTGTTTGATTTTCTCCTATTATTCTGTCTCATGTCATTTTAATTCATAGCCCAGCCAGAAGGACCCAGAGAGAGTAGAGGATATGTCTTCCTCCCCTAAAATAGCTTAGTTTACTCATAAAATTAACATATTTGGTCCATTTGGAAAGGCATAAAATCAGTCATAAGAAACTGAAAGTGAACTCAAAGAGCCAAAGAGCATATGATACACCAAAGGTGATGTGGTTTGCCTAGGACCTTGATTCAGGACTAAAACCCAAGAATTCTTTTAATTTCCACCCAAGTTCCTAGGTAGAGATTTTTAGTAAAAATAAAACTTACTTTAAAATGTGGAGAGAATGGAGAGACAGAGGTGACTTTTAACTGTTGTTGGTAAGTAAACCTTTGCCCCACTAATTTTTCACAGTTTTACAGTACTGTCCCAGGCTGGCACTCCTGCCACCCACCAGTTCATCAACCATCACCTTCCACCTTTCAGAGAGGGTCCTTTGGGAGGAGAGGAGTCACGAAATGTGAATATGTTTCAGAACCAACCAAAGCAAAGTGTCATTAGGAAGCTCAGTCCATTCTGAAGATATCTCAAGTGACAATCTAAAATCTAATATAAGTCACTCCCCCTGCCTCTCTGTATTTACTCCTGAGTTGTCTGTGGCTCATTTATGGTGAGAACATGGAAGTGAAGGCCGTGACTGAAGACTTTCCTTGACACCACCCTTCACATCTAAAACATCCTTTTAATTTTTGCTTTCAAGTCTCTTCTCCATCTGACCCTGTTGTGACTTTAGAATATAGCCACAAATTCTTCCTGAACCTGGGTGGGCTTCTGACTGCTTCAACCAATAGAGTACAGGAGAAGTGAGGCTATGTGACTCAGGAGGCTAAGTGATAAAAGGCCATGCAGCTTCCTCCTTGTCTGCTGGTGAGACTTGTTCTTGGAGTCGTGAGCCACCACGTAAGAAGTCTGACTACACTGAGACCACCATAGGATGAGGAAGTCCACGCCATGTGGAGAGGTCACGAGTAAGGTGCACTGATTGACATTTCCAGATGAACCCAGCCTTCAAGTCTCCTCAGCCCAAGTGCCAGACATGTGAGTGAGGAAACCTCCAGACCATTCCAATCCCCAGACATTCAAGTCAACCTCAGCCTTCGTGCCTTCCCAGCTAATGCCCCAGACATTGTGGAGCAGAAACAAGTCATCCCTGCTGTGCTCTGGTTGAATTCCTGACAATTAATGGGCGTAATAAAATGATCGTTGTTTCATGCCACTATGTTCAGGGTATTTGTCATGCAGCAATAAGTAGCTGGAATACCCCCTGTCTCATTGCATTACTGCTATGGTCTGAATGTTTGTGTCTCCCCGCCAAATTCCCATGTTGAAATCCTAATGCCCAATTTGATGGTTTTAGGAGGTGGAGCCTTTGGGAGGTGATTATGAGAGTGGCACCCTCCTGAATGGGATTGGTACCCTTATAAAAAATGCTCCAGAGAGATCCCTTGCCCCTTCCGCCATGTGAGGACACAATGAGAGGTCTGTAACCTGGAATAGGTCCCTCACCCTACCATGCTGGCACCCTGATCTAGGACTTCCAGCCTCCAGAATTATGAGAAATCAATTTCTGTTTTTTATAAGCTGCCCAGTCTATGATATTTTGTCATAGCAGCCCAAACAGAGTAAGACAACTTATTCGCCACATTTTCCTTTTCTTTACACAGCTCTTGAACTACCACGTCCCCCACCTTTCTTTCAAAAATCTCTGAGGATTGAATCAGGGGCATTCATAACAGGATTTAATATTAATGTTGTTGATGTTTTCATTGAAAAAGAGACTTGGAAGTCACCCAGAGCACATGAGAGAACCTAGAAGTGGACTTTCCAGTTGACATTAAAATGTCAATGTCTGAGATGTTTTCTCTGCTCTTTTCTATTTGTCATCCATTTCCTTTCCTAGTTCCTGATGCCTATCCACATCTTGAATGTAAAGAATTTCCAGAAACTTCCCATACTCAATCAAGTAAACAGTTAACAGAGGTTCATTTCATTTAAAATAATAAAATAAGCTATCATTTGTTGAGTGCTATGCTAAGCATTTTACCCTCATTATCTTAGCATCTTGAATGTATGAGGTAAATCTTATTAACCCATTTTACTGAAGGGGACACTGTGGCTTAGAGAGGAAAAGTCTCCTAATGTCTACCACAGCTCCTAAATGGTAGAGCCAAGATTTGAACCCAGGGACATGGAATCCCAAACCCAGTTCTTAACCTCTACACCAGTAGCTTTCAAGCCTTCTGGCCACATCCCATGGTAAGAAGTGCATCTGACATCATGGCCAATGAACACCCACACACATATATAACTGAAATAAGAGTGTCAGGAAACAATGGCTATCTTACCATGTACACAGCACATTGACTTCTATTCTTTTCAGTCTATTTCCCATTTTTAAAATGTAGATAGTAACCCATCAAGTAGATTTCATAACCTGCTGCTAATTTTTCACAACACAGACACTAGAAAATCACTGCACTACCTTCTCCAATTAGACTTCAAATCTGGGAGCTCATTACTCCAAGACCCTTTTCTTCTTTTAAACTGAAGGTCACTGCCCATAGGGTTAAAAACAAAAGTTTTAATACAACTTTTTGTGTTTAATTAGAAACAAGCCTTAAAAGTTCTATTCATCTCTTCTCTTTTTAATGTGACACTATTTAATAAAAAGCCCTGTTGGGTGAATTTAACAAACAATAAAATCAATGTCTCAGGTACTAGATCTAGTCGCTGGACAGGAATAGAAGATAGAGGAGAGATGTCCTTCCCAGGTTTGCTTTTTTGCTCAAACCTCATCCCAGGAGAGCCACTGGCCACAGCCCCAGTCAGATTCCACAGCACAGAGCATCACTGGCCCCTCCTCACTCCAGCTGTTTGGACCATCAGCTGACTAAAGAATCGTGATATGTCATGACATGAGAAAATGAAGTGAGCCAATGTCAGAAATTAGAATGAGAATGATGGGGAAATAACCCAAAGAATTGGGAGAGTAGAAACTGAAAGGTCATGAGGCAGTGTTGGGACTGGAGAGGCCACGGTGACCACAGACAAACTACAGTCATGAAGAGGCCATCTGAAGGGAAGGCAGTAGAGTGCACATTAAGAGAAGCAGAGAGAGGCCCTGCACACAGCAGAGTCAAAGAGAAGCTGATCCCTCACATGGCAACTGGTTCTGCTGGCTTTCTGGGAATTGGCTTTCTAATTCCAGTGATATGTACACTCAAACTAAAGATATGTCTTTCTTTCTGGAGACGTGAAGGGCTCTTAATTCTTTGCAATCCAAAAGTCCTTAATTAAAATGGATTCTCAAGGTATTCTCACAGTGAGAATTTGAGAGAAAGGCAGTGTGGGATAGCCACAGAGTCACAGACAAGAGACAAAACTTCATAAAGGACTATTCCCATGCTTTTCCTTTTGGAATATTAAATATATTAATTACAATGCCTTTTATTTGAATAATACAGTACTTTATAGTCTACAAAAAAAACTGATTACACACAATCATGTGTAAAGTGGGGATAATAACTGTGTCTGCTTCATATTTTTGCTGTGGAGGTGAAATGAGTAAACACATGCAAATTCCTTAAACTAGTATCTCCCACATAGTAGATGCTCAATAAATAGGACTTGATCCTGTGATATTACTGTGACATGGGCAGGTATTATAGAGCCATTCAATAGGTGAAGAAACGGACATTCAGAGAGACCCCAGGCAATGCTAAAGGTTACACAGCTAACAAATGGAAACAAAGGTCTTTGGTCTTTGTGTTATCCATCTATTCATTCCACAGATATTTACAGAATCCCGGGATCAGTGCCAGGCTCACACCATACACAGTCAATGTGACAGAT
Organism: Tapirus indicus; assembly: GCA_031878705.1. Lineage (NCBI taxonomy): Eukaryota > Metazoa > Chordata > Mammalia > Perissodactyla > Tapiridae > Tapirus > Tapirus indicus. The sequence goes on along the minus strand of CM062920.1, from coordinate 124,794,960 downwards.
GCAATTCCTGCATCCACAAAACTTACAGCTGAATGCTCCTTCCCCAAGTCTTATGTTTCTATAACATAGGCATCAACTAGATAGTTGCTTTTTTATACCCTGCAAATGAGATTAAATGAAGCTATAACAAAGAGCCACAAGACCAGAAAGGCACGCATCTTCCAGTATGTTGAGAAATTTGAGCTGATGCCTCCTCTGTGTCTGTCCACAGCCTCCTGGGGTCACCACCACCCCCTGGGGCACTGGGCACACTTTTATTATAATTCTTTAGATAATTATCTGTCCCTATGCCTCAACTCAAGATTGTCAGCACCCTAAGGACAGAAACTGTCCTCAGAATAGCACAGAGTATGTGCTGAATAAATATTGGTTGATCTTGATTGAATAAAAGGGCTCTTATCATATCAGTGCAGATGCCTTGATTTTTCTTAACACTCAGATCGGTCTTAGTTTTCAGTGTCACCAAGAAGTTTTTATTTCTTGGGTTTTTTAAAGTTTGTTTGTGTTTTTCCCCCCTATGGTGGTTTTCCAGTTTAAGAGGTGCATGATGACCAGGAACAAAAATGATTTCCACTGAGGGGGAGAAAGAGTATTCTCTACCCGCTCTGGGTCCTTTCTGTCTGGGCTACAAATTAAATTGACATGAGGTCGAATAGCAGGAGAAAATCAAACAAAGCTTTATAACATGTATACATGGGAAAGATAAGGGGAAACAGTATCTCTTGACAAAATGGTGGAGGTTCTCCTCTTAAATAGACAAAAAAAAAAAAAAATACTTCATTGCTAAAAAATGCTAACCATCATCTGAGCCTTCAGCAAGTTATTACCTTTTTGCTGGTGGAGAGTCTTGCAACCATGTTGATGGCTGCTGACTGATCAGGATGGTGATTCCTGAAGATCGAAGTGGCTGTGGCAAATTTCTTAAAACAAGATAACAGTGAGGTTTGCCTCATCGATTGACTCTTTTTTTTCATGAACAATTTCCCTGTAGCATGTGACGCTGTTTGATAGCATTTTACCCATGGTAGAATTTCTTTCAAAATTGGAGTCAGTCCTCTCAAACCCTGCCACTGCTTTATCAACTAAGTTTATGTAACATCCCAAATCCTTTGTTGTCATTTCAACAATCTTCACAGCATCTTCACCAGAGTAGATTCCATCTCAAGAAACCACTTTCTTTGCTCATCGTAAGAAGCAAATCCTCATCCATTAAAGTTTTATCATGAGATTGCAGCAATTCAGTCACATCTTCAGGCTCCACTTCTAATCTAGTTCTCTTGCTGTTTCCACCGCATCTGCAGTTACTTCCTCCACTGAAGTCTTGAACCCCTCAAAGTCATCCATGAGCGTTGAAATCAACTTCTTCCAAATTCCTGTTAATGTTGATATTTTTACTTCTTTCCATGAATCATGAATGTTCTTGTGTGTGTGTGTGTGTGTGTGTGTGTGTGTGTGTGTGTGTGAGGAAGACCAGCCCTGAGCTAACATCCATTGCCAATCTTCCTCTTTTTTGTTGAGGAAGACTGGCCCTGGGCTAACATCTGTGCCCATCTTCCTCTCCTTTATAGGGGACAATGCCACAGCATGGCTGACAAGCAGTGCATCAGCCAGTGACCAAGATCCGAACCTGCAAACTCTGGTCTGCCAAAGTGCGAATTAAACCGCTGCACCACAAGGCCAGCCCCTGAATGTTCTTAATTGTATCTAGCATGGTGAATCCTTTCCAGGAGGTTTTCAATTTACTTTGCCCAGATCCATCAGAAGAATCACTATCTATGGCAGCTATAGCCCTACAAAACGTATTTCTTAAATAATAAGACTTGAATGTTGAAATGACTCCTTGATCCATAGGCTCCAGAATATATGTTGTATTGGCAGGCATGAAAACAACATTTATCTCATTGTACATCTCATCAGAGCTCTTGGGTGACCAGGTGCATTGTCAATGAGCAGTAAATTTTGAAAGGAATCTTTTTTTTTTCTGTGCAGTAGGTCTCAACAGTGGGCTTAAAATATTCAGTAACCCATGTTGTAAACAGATGTGCTGTCATCCAGGCTTTGTTGTCCCACTTATAGAGCATAGGCAGAGTAGATTTAGCATAATTCTTAAGGACCCTAGGATTTTCAGAATGGTGAATGAGTGTTGGCTTTAACTTAAAGTCACCAGCTGCATTAGCCCCTAATGAGAGAGTCAGCCTGTCCTTTGAAGCTTTGAAGCCAGGCACTGACTTCTCCTCTCTAGCTGTGAAAGTCCTAGATGGCATCTTCTTCCAATATAAGGCTGTTTCATCTACATTGAAAAATCTGTTGTTCAGTGTAGCCACCTTCATTAATTATCTTAGTTGGATCTTCTGGATAACTTGCTGCAGCTTCTACATCAGCACTTGCTGCTTCACCCTGCATTTTATGTTATGGAGATGGCGTTCTTCCTTAAACCTCATGAACCAACCTCTGCTGGCTTCAAACTGCTTCTGCAGCTTCCTCACCTCTCTCAGCCTTCACAGAATTGAAGAGAGGTAGGGCCTTGCTCTGGATTAGGCTTTGGCTTAAGGGAATGTTGTGGCTGGTTTGATCTTCTATCCAGATCACTAAAACTGTCTCCATATCAGCGATAAGGCTGTTTTGCTTTCTTATCATTCATGTGTTCATGGAGTAGGACTTTTAATTTCCTTCAAGAACTTTTCCTGTGCATTCACAACTTGGCTAATTGGTACAAGAGGCCTAGTGTTCAGCCTATCTCAGCTTTTGACATGCCTTCCTCACTAAGCTTAATCATTTCTAGCTTTTGATTTAAAATGAGAGACGTGAGACTCTTCCTTTCACTTGAACACTTAGAAGCCATTGTAGGGTTATTAATTGGCCTAATTTCAATATTGTTGTGTCTCAGGAAATAGGGAGGCCTGGGGAGAGGGAAAGAGATGGGGGAACAGCTGGCTGGTGGAGCAGTCAGAACACACACAACATTTATTAAATTCACCATCTTAACATGAGCACGGTTCACAGCGCCCCAAAACAATTACAATAGTAACATCAAAGATCACTGATCACAGGTCACCATACAAATACAATAATAATGAAAAAGTTTGAAATATTGCAAGAATTACCAAAATGTGACATAGAAACAGGAAGAGAGCAAATGCTGTTGGGAAAATGGCTCCAATAGACTTGTTCAATGCAGGGTTGCCACAAAGCTTCAATATGTAAAAAATGCAATATCTGCACAGCACAGAAAGGAAAGTACAATAAAACGACCTGTGCCTGTGGATATATATATTTATATGTATAATTATATATAATAGTTTTATAAATATATATTTATATATAATTATATTGTATATAATATAATATATACTAATTACATATTATAATAAACAATAATATATTAATAAATAACATTCATTAAAATAAATTAAATATTACTTATACACAATATAATCATATTATATATAGTTTGTATATAACTATATAATAACATATTAATAGATAAATATATAATTTATTTAATTATTTAATATATTTATTAACATAAAATATTATTGTTTATTATACATATGAGGGAGAGAGAGAGAAACAGAGACAAAAGAAGACCAAGAAAGATTAATCAACAACCAGTGTGGAACTCTTTGGAGTCCTTTATTGGAAGTAAACCTTATTGTAAAGAACTACAATTCTGCAAATGTAAAATCAGCCATGTTCAAAGAAATCTATCAACCAGAAACATAGTTCTCACTTTTAAAAGGAGCCACAACTTTTGGTTGATTAAACTTTGCCCAAAGTAGATTTTCCTCATTATTAATATATATCACTCCTATCAGTTTGGAGTAGAGCAACTTTGAGATCAAAACAGCTTTCTACCAAAGCCAGAGTTTACAAAGTCAATAGTGCTAAATGTTAATGGATTCTGCCCTCATGAATCAGGGTTATGGGAAGGTGGCTGGATCATTTTGAAACTTCATAAAAACTTCATAAACATCAAATATTGGGAGTTAGCCATGAATAGGAGAAAGTTTAGAGACCCTCAAGATAAACTTTCCAAATTCTCCTGGTTAGCCTAAGTCAAAGGGTTCTCTGGGGAATACAGTAAATTTGAACTTTTGTGTGGCCTTTTTATTTGTATGTGTGTGTTTTAGCAAGTACCTTGGAATGGCAAATGCTTCCTCGTTGGTGGAACGATGTAGATTCAGAAAAGGCCATCTTCCATTAAGAAGACAATTGTTTTCTATAGAGACAAGAAACAAATGCCCATGACCCGGGTCACCTCGGCCCAGCAGGCTTTTGCTGCGGCTTCCTCTGAGCAAACACAACAAAGTCCAGAGCAGTCAATCCTGCCACCCCTCACTGGGCCCCTTCAGTTGTGCTCTGCTATTTACCCTTCCTATTAATCTGTCAATGTTCTAGTCAAACACGCAAAACAATATGGTGGGCGCATAGTTGGATTGGCCATTGCTAAGTAACTTGGGCCAAAGTTGGAATGGAACTTCCAACCAACAAAATGTGAGGCCCAATGTGATTGTTAGAAAATGTTGAACAATACCAGTGCATGACAATTTTTTCAGGGTGGCTGTGATTTAGCATCCCTCTCACCAGAAAAGAGTGGTCCCAATAAACAACATTCAATTCTAAAATCTAAATTCTGGTCATGTCCCTCTTCCTATCATCATGGGCTAGGACTGTCTGGGCATTTTGTAGAGGAAGGTATTTGATATGAGATGCCATCACCCTGTTAATGAAAAGACCATTGGATTTCGTTTGGCACACAGGTGAGCCCCTGGCTAACAACCGAAAAATTCTTTGAACTAAAAAAACCAGTGCTTAATTCAACACTCCCTGAATGCTGAAATATATAGCTCCATAGTTCCAAAATGTAATCTGAATTATCAAACATTTTTTAAAAAATTAAGTAGCTCGTTTTCTCACTCCACTTTCCTTCTTTTCCGCTAGCCCAAATGAAGCTAGCAGAATCCTCAACACAAAGCTCTAGGTAGCCATTTCTAATCCACTGGAATTAGCACAAAAGATGGAACCTGTTTGTCATTGCAGCCCTGGAGCCTCACATGAACAAATTCATCAGAATATAAGATGAATAGATGACCAACAACTGTCCAAGACACTCCCTGTTAGTAATAGAGAGCATGCATTTGCCTGCTCTGTGTTTTCAGAAACCAGGCAGAATGGGAAGAATGGGTGGCTGTTTATGAATCTGGGAGGCCAGGACATAGCACAACAAAATAAAAGAAAAAATGGGTACTGAAGTTAGGCTGACTCGGGATCGAATTCCTCCATTTACTAGCCATTTACTAGCTACTCGACCTCTGGCAAGTATTTAACTGCTCTGAGAAATGTTTGTTCATCTGCATAATGGAGAAAATAAGACTGTATAATGTGTAAGTCAGGACTTTTCACCTTCTGTCCCTGCTCCATTTTCTCCAACTATTTACTTCTCCACAGGGAACTCTAGGCTCATATCCTTATAGTTTTTGACCCAAGAGGAAAAGGAACCCTCTCCTCCCAGCTTGAGTCCAAAACTTGAGAGGAAGAATTCTGACTGGCTTGACTGAGGTTATGTGTCAACCACTGGACTCCCACTATGGGGACTCTGATTGGTCCAGACTGGGTCACATGCCCATGCATAGCCAAGGTACTGTGGTTGGGCTATCCCCAGAACCACTTGGTGGGAGTAGGCAGGAGTAGTTTCCCAAAAGAAGTGTTGAGTGGGGAGAATATATTCCAGAGTAGACAAAACAGTAAACGTATGCTCTGTGACCTCATGGAGTGAGGGGATGAAATAAAATAATACATGTCAAGGACTTAGTAACTGGCACATAGTTAGTATTCCATAGATGGTAAGCAAAGATGGTGGTAATTATTATTAACATTATTATTATCAATCTCTAGTCTCAAAAGGTACAACCAATAGTAGAAGTATTCACAAAAAGATACTTAATGTTTCCCATCAAGTTTATCACTTATTGATGTCAGTTTTAGATCTGGCTACTCAGATTATATACTCAAATAGCACTCTCAGTGAAATGACTAAGTGCAATGGTCATACTTCTTGTACTTCAATTTGAATTCAGCTCATAATTCAAATTCTAGAGAGTTCAGTTTGGTCCAGCTCATTGAAGAAAATGTTATGCTAAAGGATGAAATTATGAAAATGATTCATTCATTTCCTTGAGCTCCAATGTGTCAGGCACTGGGCCAGACACTGGGTGACAGAGTGGAGCAAGTCCCTGCCCTGAGGGAGCTTACTTTCCAGAAGGGGAGCCACAGAGTAGTGAGAAGAGCTATGGAGAAAAACGAAGCATGGTAAGAAGTTAGAAAGCACAGAATGGATTTTAGATAGAGGCAGGTCCTCTGAGAAAGGTACATCTGGGCAGAGATATGCACAAAGGGAAAGTGAGCCATGAGAATCTCTGGGGGACAGCATTCTGCACCAAGGGAATGGAAAGCGATACTGAGTCTGAAGTGGGGCAATGTGGCCAGAGCAAAGTGAGCAGGATGAAGGGGACGGAAAGTGATGTTAAACAGCTTGCCCAACCCCACAAGATGTCATGTCCCAAAGCCTGGAACCTGTCAATATGTTACTTATGGCAAAACGGACTTTGCAGATGTGATTAAGTTAAGGACCTTGAGATGGGGACACTATCCTAGATTTTCCAAGTGGACCCAGTGTCATCACAAGGGTTCTTAAAAGTTGAAGAGGGAGGCAGAAGAGGAGGTCAGAGTGATGTGATATGAGACTCAACTCACTGTTGCTGGCTTTGAAAATGGAGTAGATGTATCATGGGCCAAGGAACACGGGCAGCCTCCAGAAGCTGGAAAAGGCAAGGAAATAGAATCTCCCCTAAAGTCTCCAGAAGGAATTCAACTCTGCCAACACCTTGATTTGAACCCACTTAGACCTATGTCAGACTTATGACCTATGAACTGTGCAATAATAAATTTGTGATGTTTTAAGCCACTAAGTTTGTGTGAGCTATTACACCAGTAATAGGAAACTAATACAGTATCATTCTTAACATTAACAGGTGATTCTTACTTTCTTTACAGGTCAGTGAAAAGTTTCTGTCTTCTTTTGAAAACCTTGACTTTTGCAACTTTTCAGGAACAATACTAATTGCTTTAAAGTGAGTACACATGCCCCACCCTAATGGTCTGGGGTCACCTTATAAATACATGAAAGAAAGAATGGCAAGGGAAATGGGCTGTGTCTCCAGGTTTCCCTAGCAGAGATGTAATGTGTCCCCAGGGTGGCAAAAAATTTATTTTATGAAGCCACGTAAAATTATCCTGTAATTTACAATGACATGGATAAATATGAAAACTAAGAGGAAGTTCCAAACTATAAGATCAACAGCACTGAATTGAGAATCAAAATCATTGGCTGAAACGGAGCAAACCTACTGGCCTAAAAATGTAAGAAAATATATTATCTCTCATACACTACCTTCATCCTGATTGCAAAGGGTCTGATGTGTAGTCAGCGAGAATGCTTCTTTTCCCATTGCTCCATATTTTGTCAGTTTAGACATCTATTTCATGAATTCAACTCCCTATATACAATCAATAGAGAGAGAAAAGGAGGTCACAATGATGCAACAATGGGAAAAATTGACATCTTTAAGATAATGAATTATCCCAACCATGAACATGGTATTTCTTTCTAGGGATTTTCAATAAAATTTTAGACTTTTCTACATAAAGTTCTTGACCATCTTCTGTAAGATGTAATCCTAGGTACTATTGAGTTTTTTTGCTTCTTGGTTTTGGTTCCTTTGCATTATAAATGGTATCTTTTAAATTATATTTTTTCTAATCATTTCCAGTTATTGTACTGCTTGGTATTTACTCAAAGGAGTTGAAAACTTATGTCCACACAAAAACCTGCACAGGGATGAATGTTTAGAGCAGCTTTATTTATAATTGCCAAAACTTGGAAGCAACCAAGATGTCCTTCAGTAGGTGAACGGATAAGTAAACTATGGTACATCCAGACAATAGAATATTATTCAGCAATAAAAAGGAAAGAGCTATCAAGCCACAAAAATATGGAGGAAACTTAATTGTATATTACATAAGTGAAAGAAGCCAACCTGAAAAGGCTACATAAAATGTATAATTCCAACTATATGCACTATATATGTACGTTGTGGAAAAAGCAAAACTATGGAGACAGTAAAAGGATCAGTGGTTGCCAGGGGTTGGTGGGGGGAGGGTAAAAGGTGGAGCACAGAGGATTTTTAGGGCAGTAAAAATACTCTATATAATACCATAATGATGGATATATGTCATTATACATTTGTCCAAACCCACAGAATGTATAATACCAAGAGTGAACCCTAACGTGAACTATGGACTTTGAGTGATAGTGAACTGTCAACGTAGGTTCATCAGTTAAAACAAAGGTACCACTCTGGTGGGGGATATTGACAGTGGGGGAAGCTAGGCATGTGTGGGGGCAGGGGCTATATGGGAAATCTCTGTACCTACTCTCAGTTTTGCTGTGGACTTAAAACTGCTCTGAAAAAATAGTCTTTTTAAAAAAAAAGTCTCAGAATAAAATGACCTAAATCTCTAAGTCTCCAACTTTCTGTGTGGGTTTTCTTTTCATTTTGATACATAATTTTTAGTTGTAGTATTGAGGATTGAGTTACGATATGTCAACAAAAGGAAGTTAAGACAGGAAATTGCTTACAGAGGTATTGGAAAAGAAAAGAGGAGGGATGGAGTTGCAAAAATTAAGAGGAGGTGATACTGACCAATCACGAGGTCCTAACCCCCATGGAATGGAGCCCCCAAAATAGTGTAAGCTTCAGCCTTCACAAAAGTTTTGTCTGCTTGGCTGTTCCTGATGTTAACAGGAATGTATACAACATTTCTCCCATCAAGTATGTTGTTTGCTGCATTTTTATTTCTCTCTTCAGTCTTTGTAGATTGCTCTATCAGGTGAAACAAGTTCCCTTCTATTCCTAGTTTGCAAAGGTTTTTAGGTCTGGGGAAGGGGTTGTTTGTTTTTAATTAGGAAAAGATGGTGAATTCTACTGAATGTCTCCCCTGCATCTATTAAGATGATCATATTTTTCCTTTTAATCTGCTAAAGTGGGGTTACATTAGTCAAATTTCCGATATTAAACCAACCGAGCATTCATGGAATGAAAATAACTTGGTCATAATGTATTTTCTTTTTAGTATGTTGCTGGATTTTTTTTGTTCATATTTTGTTTAGTTTTTTTTCTTCAATGATCATGAGTGAAACTGACTCCCCCCCGCCCCCCATAATGTCCTTGCCTTGCTTTGGTATCAAGTTATGCAAGCGTCATAAAATGACTCACTGAATATTCTCTTTTTCTAATTGCTGATAGAATTTGTATGGGATTGAAATTACTTGTCCCTTGACTGCATGGGTAAAACCATCTTATTCTGATGTTTTCCTTTGTAGGAAAAATTTTAACTACTGATTCAATTTATTTAATGGTTATGTGGCTACTTATGTTTTCTGTTTCTATTTTTCTAAGAAATTATTCTTTTATTTTCTAGCTGTCCAAATTTGACATTAAACTGTACGTCATATCCACTTATGCTTTTAATCTATTCAGTATGAGCATATGTTCCTGTTTTAATTCTTAATATTATTTATATTGCATTTCTCTCTTTTTTCTTGACAAATCTTTCCAGAGGCTTATCAATTTTATTAGTCTTTTCAAAGAATCAACTTTTACCTTTGTTGATCCTTTTTGTATGTTTATTTTCTGATTCATTAGTTTTTATTGTGTGTTTTTTAAGTTACTGTTTTTCTTATACATTTGGAGAGTTTATTCCACTGTTCTCAACTCATTGATATTCAGCTTTTAAAATGTTTTTTGTTTTGTCAATTTAGGAAGTCATATAGGATAATTTGTCTGCAACTCCCTTAGAAATAGAAAACCCACATTGTATTTTCTAACCTACCTTTATTAATATTTGTAAATTATTAAATTTTGCACTTTTATTTGGCATCCAACTAGCTTATTCAACTTGGTCATTTTTCCATTGATTTTTCTCAGATTTTATTGGTGAGCAATATGTTATTTGCAGTCAGTGATCTTCTCCTTCTTTTCAACTGGCTATACTACTCATTTTTGCTTCATGTCTTATTTAATTCCCTAGAATTTTCAGGATAATCTAAAATAATAGTGAGTTTGTAGGTATTCTTGTCTTATTTGTAATTTCAAAGTCCTCCAGTGTATTTCATTAAATACAATAATGGCTCTTACATTAAGATAGATTCTTTATTCTATTAAATAAGTATCTACCTGTTTCTAATTTATAAAAAATTTTATTAGTTGTTGTATGTTATAAAATGTTTGGTATTTAATAACATTCTCACATGATTTTTCTTGTTCATTCAACTATTGTGATATATTTGGTTCCTATAATTCCTAATGTTAAACTATCCTGAAATAATATCTACTGGGTACATAAAATAGAAGATATTTATATTATTTATATATTTATACTATTTATATATTTATCTAGGATGATGTATTTTATGTACACTGATGAATTCAATGTGTTCGTGGAGTCTTTAGGACACTGGCATTCAGACTCACAAGTATGTTTGTTGCCTCTGTTTTATTACACTACCTGTGTCCAGTCTGGCTATCAAATGAATTAGAAAATTTTCACCAGTTTTTTTATGTCCGATAACAACTCCTATAATGTTGAAACTTCTGCTCCTTTAAAACATTGAAAGAACTCACTTGTAAAACTGTCTGGGCTCAGGGCCTTTGTTGGAGTTAATTATTTGAAGGCATTTTTTCATCTTTGTCACGACTACTGTTCTAGTCAGGTCTTCCATCTCTCCTTGAGTTAGTTTTAATTATTTCTGCCCATTAATATGATAATTTTTTGAGGCTTTCAAATGTATTACCACAAAATTCTACATAGTGGTTTCTCATATTTTAAATCTCCATATATTCTATAGCAAGAGGAAACGCTGGTTCATCCATTCCATTTCCTTGAAATTGTAGGTATAGTAGCTTCTGTTCTACTCCTTAAGAGAAAATATAGAAACAAACAGTCCTCCCCTCAAGAGATAATTGGTGAGATTGGAGAAAGGCTTATATCTATTGGGCCTAATTTACCAGGAGTTAGACACTATTTTAAAAAGTGATAAGGGTACATCTCTCACTCTCTGTTTTCATCTTGTTTTCTCTTCCACCTTCCTATGCCCAGACACAGCAAGCCTTGTTTCTATATCACGAGCAGACCTTATTGACATTGGCAAATAGGCCAGTTACTACTTTATCTGCTCAGCTTCTCCACTGTGATTTGTGAGTTATCTTCAGTCAATTCAGATTAGAGAGAGGGAAACTCTGGCTTAAAAGTCAAGCCCCAGTGCCCAATTCATCTTTACCAGGCAGCCCTTAACTTGGAGATTCATTTGTCCTACATTAATACAGCTAACAAGCTGATGTAAAACAAGCCTTTACTCTATCAAGCAGGATGCTGAAGGGGAAGAGGGAACTACTGACTTCTCAAACATAACTCCTAACTTATTAGAGCTCTCTTCTCATTCTCGATTTTACGTGTTTGTGGTTCATCTTTTTTCTTAAATCAGCTTTCAGCAATTTGCATGTCATTGTTGTTTCACAGTCTAAAATAAGAGATTCGGTCTGGGTCAAAAGCAACCGTCAAGACCTCAACCTCATGGCTTCCCAGATCTTCACTCTAATATTACTCTAGTCACATGGGCCGTTTCTTTACACAAACTCACTTCTCTCTGCCATCTTCTCTCCTCTCTGACAAATAATTCCTTCCCCCTCGACTACGTCTCATGGCTTTTGCTTATTCACATCATCCATTTGGTCATGATCCTCATTGGTTCTTTCTCCAGTTCATGCCTTTTCAGCTCCTCCTCTGATGCTAACTGCTGGATCTCAGTATTACCAGTTCAGACTCAGGAGGTAGGGAATCTCACTAGCCCAGCTCATGCCTTCATGCTAAGCCACATCACAGATCCTGAGAAGCCTAGGGAATGACGAGGGCCTAGGGCTGGTCAAGTGTCTACCCCTAAGCCTACCATCTCCATTTGGCTTTGGCAGTAACAGCTCAAATTAACGTGTTGAAACAGAATTCTTGATTTGCACCCCATTTTAAGCCTGTCTCCCATCTCTCTTCTCTTCCCCATCTCCATAATGTGACCACCATCTGCAGTTGTTCATACCTACGTGCCTTCCTTGGTTCCTCCCTTTCTCTCATTACCTCACTCACACGCTCCCATTCATCAAGTCTCGCCCGTTCTTTCTCTAAAGTACAGTAGTCCCCTCTTTTCTGCAGTTTCTCTTTCCAAGTTTTCAGTTACCTGAGGCCAACAACCGTCCAAAAATATTAAATGGAAAATTCCAGAAATAACTTGTAAATTTTAAAATTGTGTGCCGTTCTGAGTAGCATGATGAAATCTCATGCTGTCCCGTTCCCTCCCACCTGGGATGTGAATCTTCCCTTTGTCCAGCATATCCATGCTGTATACACCACCCGTCCGTTAGTCACTCAGTAGTTGTCTTGGTTATCAGATTGAAAGTTGCAGTATTGCGGTGTTTGTGTTTAAGTAATCCTGATTTAACTTAATGATGGTCCCAAAGAGCAAGGATAATGATGCTGGCAATTTGGATATGCCAACGAGAAGGTATAAAGTGCTCCCTTTAAATGAAATGGTGAAAGTTCTCATCTTAATAAAGAAAAAAATGGTATGCTGAGGTTGCTAAGAGTGACGGTAAGAACGAATATTCTATCCATGAAACTGTGAAGAAGGAAAAAGAAACTCATGCTAGTTTTGCTGTTGCACCTCAAATATGTACGTTTATGAAAAAACATAACATATATATAGGGTTCAGTACTATCTATGGTTTCCAGCATCCACTGGGGGTCTTGAAATGTATCCCCCACAGACAAGAGAGACTTCCAAATTCATCCATTCTTTTCATTTCCATTAACATCACCTTAACCCGGACACCATCATTTCTTATCTGGATTATTACAGCGGCCTCTTAACAGCTCACTAACCATTCATTGCACTTCCAATTATTTCCATCATTCAATCCATACTCCACACAGTAGCAGTAACTATCTTCTTAAAATATAAATTTGATCACGTAGCTCCCTCACTTAAAAATCCTTCAGTAGCTCCCTATTTCTGTTAGAACAAAATCCAGTCTTCACTCAGGCCCGACACAGCTTTCCATGATCTGGTCTGGCTAGTCTCTCCGCCTCATCTCACAGTGTGCTCCCCAGTCTCTCCGTGTTCCAGCCACACCAGCCTTCCTCCCGTGACTCAGGACCCTTGGCACTCTTCTCTGCCTTAGAGCCTCTGCACAAACATCTGCTTGCTGACTCTTCCCTCTGCTCTTTCACTTGCTTTAGATATTCAATCTTCAAGAGTCTTTCCTTGGCCACCATATCCAAAGAGAATTTCTCCCAACTTGTAATTCTTTATTTTATTGCCTTATGTTTTCATATTTTTGCCTGTCTCCCTAAATTATTGGGAAAGAAACTACAAAGAACAGCAAAAAAGCAAAAGCCAAAAAGAGTCAAAAGCCCTCAAAAGATGAGAAAAAGGAAAGAAATTGAAAGAAAATAGGCTCAAAATTATTAACCTTCCTGGAGAAAAAAGTTCATAAAATTTTTAAATAAATACAAATGCTGTACACCCCTCCAGTGAACATTCTAACCACTTAATTCTAGGTCCTAGATAATGATTTCTAACTGCTACCTTCAAGATTTATGTAAGTCGATTTTCTTTGAATTCCAGCAACTACAATATTCTCTAGTTTGAGAACTTATCAAAATGAATGCTCAAAATGAGGTAGAAGCATTTGAAAAAGTCATTATGAGCCACTAGAAGAGTCTAATGCTTCTTTTCTCATTGTAAGTTTCCATAGCAAGCATCCAAGACAAGTTTTAAAATAAAACAACACTCTCTTAAGGCCATGGGTACATGAGGCATCATTTCCCCACAATAGGCTGGCCCTCTCCCCTCCTTTTGTCCTCCCCAACGCCTCTTTGTAAATCACAGGTGTTTGCAGGCATAAAGCCCATCAGAAGAGAGCTTATTGTGAAGAGTTCTTTCTTTGCCACTTGTTCTAAACCTGTTCAGAGAGTGCTCCATGCCTTCGACCAAATCTCCATAAAAATCAAGAAACAAGAAGTTTTCTGTACTCCTGCCCAACAGCCGCACTATGACATTAGTTTCGACAGCTCTGTGACCCCGTATTGTCCCAACTTTATTCACTAGTCTCTTTTTCTCTTTCTCTCTCCATTCCTTTTTTAAGTCTTTATTGGCATTTTTTATCTACTGTAAAATAAAAAGCAAGAGGATGGGTGTTTTTTTAAAAGCATTCTATGTGGCAGCTAGAAAAAGCTATCTGCAATGACTGTAGAAGTGGTTTCAAAAAACACCTGCAAATCAAAGAAAGACACCATAGCAGTGTCTTCAGATTTTTTTTTCCCTTCCCTAAAAGTTCCTTCTTGGCCACTATAGAGTAGGATCGAGAATGAATTTATGTGACAGCTATGAAGTTAGTATTAAAATTGTGAATAGCGCCTAGCAGTTTTCATGCCCTTACTATAAGATGGCCTCAATTTGCCACACAGCGGTGAATAGGGTAAGGGTGGGGGGTCAATGAATGGGAGGAGGAGGGTATGTGAATGGGAGGTATGGGTTTCCCGGGAGGGAGCAGCACGGCAGTCACGGGAGAAGAGTGATTTATTTTTTGAAATTCCACAAAGAAAGGCCAAGAGAAGCTTGCTGCCTAAAAGATGGGGAAGCATGGGGTGCGGGGTGTGAGATAAATATGTCTCTACACATTTAGCAAGCGTCAACGCCAACTCTAGAAGCAGGGACCGGGCGGGGGGTGGCGGTGCGGTGAGAAATCCATTCCTCTGGTCTTCCAAGATTGAATATTAAATGCCAGCAGGGAGCAGATGTGGGCAGGGGCTGCAGAATGGGGTAAGGGGCACGGACGGAGGGGGTTAAGCGTTTATCTCAATGGAAATTAACCAGTTGGGGAGAATTAGGAGAGAGCTGGAGCGGGCTGGGAGGAGAGGGTGTCTCTCCGTGTATTTAAAGAGAGGAACTCCTAAGGTGCGGGGATTTGGGGAGGGCATTCAGAAAAATGAGGTGAACCGGCCTGCAAAGAGCAAGGCGGGGCGTGCCCTCTACCGCCCCGTGGCCCCGCCCCCGCGGCACCCCCACCTCCCACCCCCGAATTAGCATGCGGGCCGCAGAGGGCCGGGCGGGCGGGGGAGGGCGGCAGTGGGACGGCAGCGCGGGGCGCATTGTGGGCCGCGCTCGCCTCCGCGGGGGACCATCTGCTCGCTGTCAATGCATCACCTGCTCGTCTGGGCCGTCGCCGGGGCAACGGGGGGCGGGGGATTAAGGAGCGTGTGCGTCTCTGTCCCTGCCGCGGCGGCGGGGGCGGGGCGGGGCACTCCAGCCGCCCGCAGCCCCGAGACGGGTCGGCTGAGCGGAGGGGGCCGGCGACCACCGTGGCGGACTGTGCAGCCCGCAGCTGCCCCTCGTGCTTTGCAAAGGCACCCAAGCCGCTTCCACTTGTGGAGGTGGCTGGAGTCCCGAGGTGGAGCAGGGAGCCAAAGGTCCGGCCCTTGCAACCCACCCAGAGAGCTAAAAGCACGACCCCCGCGTCTACCTGGAGCTGCAAGAGCCGCGTCTCCGGAGCGCCACCGGCAGCCTCTTCTAGGGGAAGTGGCCGGTCCAGCCCGCTCCCTGGGGGCGCGGCGCAGCTCGGCTCTGAGCGCCCTGCAGTCGCTGGGCAACCATAATGGGGTCCGCATCACGGATAGAACCTCCCCGGCTCCTGCCACCCAAGTCACAAATAACTTCCACACCTCATCTGACATTCTTGTCTGTCGCCCAACGCCAAGACTGGGGAAGCCTTCCACTCAGAATATGAGTGACACCTGCTTTTTGGGTGACGGGGTCCGAGGTTTATCAAAACGGGTTGATTTTCCACGGAGGGAGTAGTTCTGGAGATAAAATTCCCCGATAATCCTGAAGTCCCACTTCCACCTACTCCTCTTCCTAGCACTCAAAGTAAGTTTGAACAAAGTGCAATCAGTAATGCAGCCAACAGCAGGGGGCAGAGCTAGGCTGTAGATGGGAACAGTGTCCGCTTTGGGATACATTTGATCCAAAGCCGTGCTCTCTGATTTAGAAACTTCTAGGAAAATCTGTCCTCTGCCCTTCCCCATCAACACGTCCACCCCCAACTGGTCAAGGACGTTAGCTGAATCAACAAAGGTCAGTCATATCTGCCAGGGCATTCCATGCCCCTAAACAGAGAGGAAACAGTTAATCCCCCCTGTGAGCTTTCCATAGACTACGCAGAACCAAGGAGTTGTTAAACTTTAATCACAACTCCTATCACATAATTTTTTTTCTTTCTGGAATAATTATTGTTTTTCCTCCGCAGAATAACAGAAGCAGCAGAAAGTTGAGATTCACCGATTCCCAGGCTAGACCCCCCCAGACCCACATCCAAACAATTCCAGCCAGGGAAAATCCCAGCTTGTTTCTGAAGATCTCTGAGTCAAGAAAGTCCCAAATCTTTTCATTAGATCTCATTCCAGGGTCTGGCAACTCTTAAGGAACCAACTTAGTAATTCAAACCCGTTTCCTGCAGTTCTGCTTTCTGAAGAAGCAGAGAAATTGGCCTCTCTTCAAATCAATCCTTTGTGTTGAAGAAATTATTAAATTGTCCATCAACCTTCTCAAATTGTCTCCTCGCTTTTACTCCGGTCATTTTTCTTTAATAAAACCCGTATTTAAAGTTGCACCAAACACAAGTTCGCCATATTGACCCTGTGTGTCTTCTCCAACTAAAATCTCATGATCATCAAATAAAATTTCTCCCATACTTTTATAATTTCTAGATATGAACACCATGAGTTAGACTAATGATTAAAATGATTTTTTTTAATTTGCTGTTACCATGCAGCAAATGACAGTCCCACTAAGTAATCACTTTCCTCCTATCGTTTGTATGCAAGAGGAAAAAGTCAACTACCAAAATATCCACGTGCTTTGACATGACAGATGAAGGGAAAAGAATGAGTGTTCTTTCGTATAAACTTGCTCAAAAGATAAAGAAAATTCTACCCATCCAAAACTGCTTTTAACTGTGACTTTCATTAAGTAAAGTTGAGAGTTCTGAGAAGGCGTGTTCTTTGATTCACAAAGTACTTCCAAATACATAGAATCATGGCGTCATTCCCACTTCAAGAATGGATGAGTTTGAGTCCAACCTTCCTATCTATGGACAAGGTCACTGAAACCCAAAGTTAGGTGACCAGCCCAAGACTGCATAGACAAAGGCTGGAGATGCCCTGGGCAGTCTCAACCCCCTTAATGTCCCAGAGGAGCAGCTTTCCACATCAAGAATACCTCAAAATGCCCCTTATCCACTCTATTACCACTCCTACAGCTCCTGGCTTCACAGCAGAGAGAAGAACTCTTCATCAATTCAACAAATAATCATTGAACACCTACCCCATGTCAGGAAAACTAGACAAAGATCCCCACCCTCACGGAGCTCACTAATTAGTAAGGGTAAATTGATTTAAAAAAAAACTCTTTATTTACCCAATAAACATTTATTGAGCACCTAAACAACTACTATGATAAAAGGGAAAAAATATATCCATAAATAAGATGTGGATATCTCCCTCAAAAAGAAAAACACATGCAAAAAATCAAAGCATAATGTAATTAGAAAATAATATCAGTATGATAAAGTATCATGGAAGTATAGAGGAGGCATCAGGTAATTTTGCCTGGATAGCATCACAGAGATGTCATAAACCGGGCCAGGAAGAATTAGCAGGAGTCCCCAGCACTGAAAACAGGGCATGGCACATAGCAGATACTCATTAAATAGTTGTTGAATGAATGAATGATGTGTTTTCCAAGTAGACAAAGGGAGGAAGATATCCCAGACAAAGACACCACAATGTGAACAAAGGCTCCGGGACATATGCGTTTAAGGAATGTTGAGTGAGCAATTAATTCTGAACAAAGTAACACAAGGGAGGAGAGGAAGATGGAATGCTGGTTTGGAGGCATGTGGAGAAGGGATTTGAGTATCATGCTAAGCATGTGGATTTTGTCTTAATGACCAATAGTTTTTCAACAGTAGAACACTTGTTTTTAAACAGAATCTTGCAAGAAACCCAATATAATAAAATTGATCAAAAGTAGAGCTGCCTAGTTGAAGCAAGGATAGGATCTGTCACCTTGTCCTCTGGCCACAACCTCACCATCTAGGCACTGCTGGGGCACCCTAGTATGCCCCTTGGAACACTCTTTGAAAACCAGAGCCAGGGGCAATGGGTCATCACTGAATGTTATTAGACATGAGAGTGTGAGTTTGGATGAAAAGAAGTCAAGGAGAGTGGTTAGGATGCTATCAAAATTGTCCAAGCACAGAATAATGCGGACTTAAATTAGATCAGTGACAGCGGTAGTGAAATGGAAAATAAAGAGATTTTGAAGATACAATCCTTAATATGTATGGTCTTTCGGGAAAGTAATTTCACCTCTGGTACATCTGAATTTGGATATTTTAAAATGATAATATATAACAAATTGTGCATCGTAACTGTTACTATGGCCAACACATCCCACACTTGCAAAAGTTTGTGAAAAAATACCTTTGCAGTAACTGCTTAAAATATGGCTCATATGTCGGAATATAGATTTTTGGATCCTAAGATGAGCAAATAGAAGATTTAGAAAGATAGAAAAAAGGAGGGCACAGATGAGAGATATCTAATACTTCTTTAATTTACTAACCAGGGGAACCACTTTTGAGCAATGATCAAAATTATGGTGAATGGTGACCTTTCCCCACAACCCCTGAAATGTAAGCATTCAAGTGTTTTTCTTAAAAGTCACGCAAAATTCATCATTGCTCACTTACATTTAGATACAATTGCCAATGAAAAGCCCCTCGTGGGTAGAAAGCTTGTGATTTAGGGAATCCATGACACTCCTGGACTGGGTAAAACAAAGATACATGCTCACGCAAATAAGCTAATGGAAGGGAAGCAGCAAAGGATCTGGGGAGCCAAGAAAATTCACATGATGAAGATAGCTGGCATTTAGCCAAAAGTGAAAACTATAAATATTAATCAGATGAGAATCAGTGTCACTTTCCTGCAAGAATGTTCTGTAATTAAAAGGGTGGGTATTGTGTTGTGCATGTTAGCACAATTGCTGCCAATAATATTGGATGCCAGCAGCTCCCGAGAGCTGGGGAGAACACAGATTCCTAAGGATGTCACCTAGCAGAAAGTTTACCACGTAAGCATCAGCCACTTACGTCAAATTCAAATGATACTTCAAAATAAAGGGGGAAGAAATACCAGGGTGTCAAAATTGCGTTTCCATCTTGAAAAGGAAAGAAATATTTGTTGGATACCTATTATATTCCATGCGTTTATACTTTCCATACATCATGTTACTTAATCCTTACCTGGAATCTGCAGAAAAAGTGTTATAACCACATTTAAAAGATGCAGCAGTTCCAAAGGTGACTTTGCAGTCAAGGGTGTGGCTGTGGGTGAGTGTGTCTGAAGTGGAGCAGAGGTGAAATGTCCCTGACATTGGCGAAGTTACAAGATCATGAGATTAGGGTGCTTAATGGATCATCCACATGAGCACTGAGTCTCCCAGGAAGCTGTTGACCCTTGGAGTGGATGAGAAGGCTGGGAGGGAGGTGCCAAAGCTCTCATTTGGGGAAATTAGCAGTAATTCCATGCAATGGTCAGGCAAAGCAACATACCAAGAGTGTCAAAGGAGAGGGGATTATTGAAGATCAGAGGAGCAATGGTTAACGGAGCCAAAGGGGGACAAAAGTACAATCTTCCCTCTTTCCTCTGTGCCTGGTCATGGATGAGCGAGGATGAACAGCTTCCACTCCAGGAGGGTGCGAAAGAAGTCATTTCTTCAAAGGAAAACAAAGTTTTAGTGAGGTCAGAAGTGGACCAAGTTTTGAATGAAGGGGACAGGAATGTAAAGGAGTTCTGATTAGGTCAGTCTCTCGTCTCCTCCCTGCCTACAGTCTAAAATTCAAATCCTTAAAGGTTATTCGAGGCCTCCATGGTATGATATCGTCCAGTGGTACCCGGTAAATGTTTAACAACCAGCTCTCTGGGAGGATAAAGCCTTTATTTGTAGCATTTGTCAGTTTCCCTGGTGTAAATACTCCCACCGTGGTTGATTTCAAGCTTCCAGTGTAACATTAGTGAATGCAGAATTGGGAAAAGATGTGCACAATCATCTCTGATGAGCCAGTACAAGTTGCCTCCAGCACACCACTGCCCTTGTCTATTTCATATTTTCCTGTCACTTCTGCCCACTCTATTCTTGTTCAAAGATAGGGCTGCTAACTCGTGCAAGCGATACATTGCACAACTCTACTAGTGCCATGGTCATCAAAGTCATCACTGATATGTACATATAATATGACAGTTTTCCATCAGATGCTTGTGAAGTATAGAGAGAAGGAGACCTTCCCTAATTTGCACAAAGGCATCATTTGGTTTCGTTGTCATGCTTCTCAATGACCACAAACTGGAAGCCGCAAGCCAAATCCAGCCCCCAGACATCTTTTCTTTAGTTCACACTGGGTTAAAAAACTGTTTGTTTGTTTTTTAACCTAGCTTGGCAACATTTAAAAGTAGGAAACAAAAGTCCAAATTTCTAGATTCTTTTGGAAAAATCAGAGCAGGCTGCATTACTAACACATGGAATATACCTATGCCTACAACAAGGTAGTCATTCAAAAGATATCAGTGTCCTTCAGCCCACCCTGGCTGGTGTTTTATACTCAACAATATTTACCATGATAATCCCTGGAATCCATGTCATCTAGACTCCATCTTCCTCTGCAGCTCTTCCCTCACCTTCTGTCAGTTTCTAGAAATGTCTTTCCACCTCAGGGCCTTGCACCTGCCTTGCTTCTTCCTGAAACACACCACTCTCACCCCCTTCACTCAGCCAACTCCTACTCATCCTCCCATTCCACCTGAGACATAATCTCTGCCATCAGCTCTCAACAGAACTCCCAAATGGCCTCTAATCTGCGTATACCCAAGCCATACACCACAGAGCACTCAGAGTGATCTTTTAAAAATGTAAATCAGATCATGACACAGTGCAATGACAATAAAACACAAACTCCCTAAATGGCCCCTAAAGGACTAGGAGATTTGGACACTCCCCATTCTTCAGTCTCACTGTCTCCCTTTCTTCCACACTTGTGCTCTTGCTATTCCCTCTGCCTGGAACATTCTTTCCCAGGTCTTCATAGAGTCTACACCTTGGGATCATTCTGGTCTCAGTGCAAATCAACTGTACATCCTCAGAGAGGCCTTCCTTGGCCATGCACATAAAATAGCAGCCTTCCTTTCTACCAGCGTCCCTTCAACTATGTCTATCACATCCCTTTGTCACCTATCCCAGATCATCCCCAGATCTCCAAATCAGAATTCCTGGTGGTAGATAGGGCCTGTCAATCTGGACTTTTATTAAGCTGCCCTTGGAATTCTGATGTGCACCAGTTTGGGAACCCCAGTCTATGGTATAATGGGTTACAATTCTTGGTATAAAGCCATAAATTCCTCCAATCTGTTTGAAGAAGTTATGATCATTCTAGTGAAAAGATGAAGTGAAGGATGGACACCTAGAGGTGAATTCAATAAACTAAGAGGATGAAAAAAAGTACAGACACACATTAAAAAGAAAGCTGGAGAATCCGTGGGTGCTTAAGAATTAATGGGAAAATATCTAATGTCATGAAGAATTGTAAGATTAAAATCTTAATGGTTACGAAAACACAAAGACTAAAGGAAATGAAATGGAAAGTGGCCATAATATTAGCAAAAGTTAATCAATCTTGTGAGTGGAGGGGCTCCACTGCCAGGTTGAACATGGGAATCATGGAGAAATAATTTCCCGGCAGCTTTACAAGCTTTTGAGTTTGTCTTAGCAAACTTATAATACTTGGGAATGTCATTTCCATGATGTGCTTCCAAATTTAACACTTAAATAGGAAAAAATGTCCCAAGCCAAATTTGAAAGCCCACAATCAATAACTGGAAATGCAATCCAGTCGATGTAAGACTGACAGAATTGCAGCTGTCCAGAACACTGCTAAAAAGGAATGTCACTCTTCTCTGAAATGTCCTTCATCTCTCTATCTAGACAGAATCTCTCCTAGGACCTTTCTTTTTTATCTCTTTCTGGAAATTACACTTACTTATAACTATATGTACCTTCCCTTCTGCGCTATTATTTCCTTTAGGGCAACAAAATAGAGAAGAGTCGATAACCTAAGCACTGGAGGCAGAGACACCTGGTTTCAAGTCCTGACCACTTGCCAACTGCAGATCTTGTGCAAATTATTTGACCTAAGTGTCAATTCCCTCATCTATAAGAAGGCAGTAATCATTTAAGAAATAATGACAATAGCTAATATTCATAAATGCTTTTGTACTAGGTAGGTGCTAAGTGTTCTAAGTGTTTTACCTGAATAGTTTAGTCAGCCCTCACAAGAACCTTTGAGGTAGCTACTATCATTTTCCCCATTTTATAGATGGGACAGACTGAGGCATAAGGATGTTAAGTAACTTGCTCAAGGTTACATGGCCAATAGGTGATTGAGACCGTATTTAAACCTAGCCCATCTGAGGCCAGAAGGAGATAATGCTTATAAAGCACTCAGCACAGCAGCTGTATGCCTACAGTGATCTTGTCACACCAGGGATTCCTCATGCCCCTTCTCATCTGAACCATTTGGCAGTTTTCAACCCTAAACTATCTTATGCTCCAATCATGCAACGTTTGTTGCTGAAGAGTTGGGGGCGGGGAAAGATACAAGAATAACCTGTAAAGTATCTCACTTCTGAAGTTAATCACCACCCAACCGGGAGCCTCGGGGAAGAACTATTTTCCTGGAACATTTCCAAATCTGCCATCTTCAAAGGAAAAAATAAATCTCAGCCCCTGAGCCGAGCTCGAACACCTATAGACAGCCTTAAAAATTCAATTTAAACAACCACCGAAAAAGCATCCTTGTGTAAAATACAGATGACGCTGGCAAAAAAAAGAAAATGGGGGGCCGCCCCGTGGCGCAGCGGTCTAGTTCGCGCTTGGCAGCCCGGGGTTTGTGGGTTCGGATCCCGGGCGCCCGCCGAGGCACTGCTTGTCAGCCATGCCATGGTGGCGTTCCATATAAAGTAGAGGAAGATGGGCACGGATGTTAGCCCAGGGCCAGTCTTCCTCAGCAAAAAGAGGAGGATTGGCAACGGATGTTAGCTCAGGGCTGGTCTTCCTCACAAAAAAAAAGAAAAAGAAAGAAAATGGTAAATCAAAGTCAGTTTCCAAGTCTGAACCAATTTAGCATCAATTCTGAAGAGAGCAGATACTAGATACTATGCATGGCTGTACTGATCCTAACCAACTCCCGTTTTTGTTCCGAATTCCTGTTCTGAGCAGTGCAACCCAGCTAGCATTCAGAGGTCACACCCACAAAAGGGATGTAGTAAATTCTAACAGAGAGGCTGACTCTTTTCTTCCCTGAACACATAACAACAGTGTGCACATCTCATTTCATCTCAGACCTTTAGACGTTCTGAACCCAGGGAGTTCTGACAGGGAGATATAACTTTTTTTAAATCCCCCTGAAGCAATCATTTCATTTGTGATAAAATTTCAGTATCACACTCCTGCCCTGGATTCCTTTCCTTTGTGCTGTAGGCTCGAGAGAGAGGCCAGATCATAGACATTCAAGAACAGAAAACTTCGACGTGAAATCAATAATCGTGTATTTGCCCCCTCTTTAATGGCTGCGGTTTGGTTCTTGGCCCATCCTTAATCCCAGTTGCACACACTGCAATTCTCTTTTTTATCATCCATGCACATCAGGTCCAGCCCCTCTTCTATGGAGAGACTGCATATTGTTGGGTGTTCCTAAGCTAGTAAGTGAAAGACATTACCTGGCCACTTTGGGGAGTTGTCCATGTTCCCTGCCATGAGCCAGGGGACAGGATTGAGCATCCTGACTCTCAAGAGACTTGCGGGTGAAGCTCTAATTTTTAAAATCCCCAGAGAAGAAATAGGGGGAGGATTGGAACACCTTTGAGAAGAGAAGAGAATTTCATTCACCCTAGATTCTAGTCTCATTGTGACCTTCAGTTGGATCCCAGTGATGTTTGGAAAGTCGAGGAAGTCAAAGAGAATCAAAACAAATGTCATATATATTTAATAAAATTATATTTATAGTTTACATAATTTATAATACAATAATACACATTCGTATAAATATATTATAAAATATACGAAATAAAATTATATGTGTGTATATATAACATATGTGTGTATATATTTATGTATAAAACTGAGATGTAACAGAGATTGTCACACTATAAAAACACCCTTTAACCCTCAGTTAGGGGTATAAGGTATTCCAAGCTGGCTCACTCCATTGCTCAACTCCCCTTTTTCTTCTTTCTCCTCACTCTACTCCCGTACTCTCTAGAGGCATAGATAAACACACTCAATTACTCGAAAGAGCCACTGGCATGTTAGCGCATCTTCAAAAACTTCGTACAAGTAAAAGCAGGGCCAGGTAGACAAATGTTCCCTGCCCTCCAAGTAGGCCAATAGTATAACGTTCCTGGTACAGCAATGCTTTGATACCTTTTCAAACTGCTATTCTTTAAATATTTAAAATTTTCACATTCATTTACATTTATATTAAGTCTTTAAACATATAAATATAGTTTTTTAACTTGTGTGTTTCTGGGGAGAGGAGACAACGACAGCCCCGGCTTCAGTTGTATGTACTGGAAAGGGAAGCTCTTGTCTCAAGTGTAAGCAATCTACTCTGCAAAACAGAAGCCCTGAAGGTGCCCTGACCCCGTCTCCTTAGAAAGCAGTTTGGGAAAAGAGTGTTCACATCAGAGGCTGCTCCTTGGGAGTCTTGGCCCGTTCCCAAGTGGACCGGCCTGTCTTCATTCCTATCACTCTCACACCCTCCTGAGAAGTACTCGTATATTCAATTTTCTCCCTCTCATTACATCTTCAGTGATATTTTGGTTCCTTTTATGGAAATTATAGCAAATGGCCGAGGTGGCCTGCCCTTCAATGAGACTTTGAGAATCTGTAAGGATTGCTCTTGTTGGGGCAGAGGTGAAGCTGGTCTGAACAGTGTAATAGACACCCACTGCTCTGTCTGCCCAGCGTTCACTCCTGCTTCTTCAGATAAGAGTTTGCTGATATTCCTTTGGGGAAATGCTCATCCTTCACTCTCAGTTCATGTGTCCAATGGGGCATGTGTCCTAGAATTGGCACAGTGACTGGTTTAAAGAAGGACATGTGACCCCAGCCAGGCCAAGGAGAGACAGGATGTTTGCTTGAACCCTAAGGAAAAGGGAACTCTCTTTCCACAGGGTTTGCTCGGGTGGTAGAAGGGAAACCTGCAGCTCCATCTGGCCATTTCTTGCCATCAGATGAAAAAAGAGTGAAGTCACAGGGAGAGAGACAGAGCCAAGAAAGAAAAAGATTCCTGAGGACATGACTTCATAACTGATCTAGCCATTCAAGCCAGATGTGCCCCTGGATTTCAGTTACATGAGCAAATATCTTCACCTCTTTGTGTAAGCCCATCCAAGTCGGGTTTTCTGTTTCTTGCAACTGAAAAAGTCCTAATGAATAAAAGCAGGCTCTATTATCAGCCTTCTCCTCAATAACAATAACCAAAATAAAAGATTTTACCCTGAGATTAGGAAATGAGGTCTTTCTGTGAGGATGGATTATAGTCTATCTCTGGATCTGGAGGACTCTAATTTGGGTAGAAAATTAAGACAGAACCAAAACCCATTTGAGCTAAATTTATTACCAGAAAGATAATTCAATTCTTAAACAAGTATTGATTGAGCACCAACTGCACACTGGACAGGTCGATGTGCCAGGCACTGAGATGCAACTCTGGACAAGAGGCAGTGTCTACCTCCTGATGCTCACATCCCAGTGGAGGAAAACAGAAAATAAGTAAGTACTATGCCACGTGGTGAAATGTGTTTTAGAGAAAAATAAACCAAGATGAGGGGGAGAAGGCGTAGGGGTGGGTTAATAGGAGAGGCCGCTCATCTGAGCAGAAACCAGAAGAGAGTGGGAGAGCAGGTCCTGAGGGAAAGATGTTCCTGGCAGAGGGCATGGCAAACACAAAAGCTCCAGGATGGGAATGTGCAGGGCAGGGCCAAGTAAGGGCCAGAAGACTAGTGTGGCCGGGACAAGTGGGAAAGGATCCGTAGGAGATAAAGTCAGACTGAGGAGGGAGGCCAGATCCTTCAGGGCCCCCAAGGCATTATGAAGACTTTATGTTGACTCTGAGTGAGATGGGAGCAATTGGAGGTTTTTGAAAAAAGGAGAGACATGGTCTGATATCATTGAAAAGATCACTCCAGTTGCAGTATAGAAAATAGGTGGGAGTTGGGGGGAGCAAGGACAGACCTGAAAGAGGTTGTCCCTAAGCAATTCTACACAAGCTTGCAGATGGAAATAGTATAAAATCCTCTAAATCCAAACAGCTGTCAGAAGTCTACTATATGCTCTAAAATGAAAAGCTGAGCATTGAAAGACAATTCCCAAATATACCTGTAGAGAAAGAGTTCAAAACCATAGTGCATAAATAATTATTTTAGTCCCTCATAGTTCTAGACCAGAGGTTCTCAATCAGGGGCCATTTTGCCCCCCAGGAGACATCTGGCAATGTCTGGAGATCTTTTTGGTTGTCCCAACAGGCACGGGGGAAGGAAGGGAGAGAGTGCTACCAGCATCTTGTGGATACAGCCAGGGAGGCTGCTGACATCCGTAAAGCACAAGATAGCCCCCCACAACAAAGAACTATCCAGCCCCAAGTACCAACAGCGCCAAGGGTGAAAAATCCTAGTCGAGAGAATGTAAAGACTCATTGTTCTTAGTTTTTGTGTTAGTGACTCTTAAACTTGCAGTAAATATGAAATCAGAGAAGCACAAACTGAGTTTGATTATTTTCCTCCTTGGCTAATCATTTGAAAGGTAAAGACTACAGTTCCTGTTTTACTTTTAAGAACAACTTATTGGAAAAAAATGAATAGTGGCCTATGCTCTCAAATAGATCATTAGGGGAAAAAAGTGGCATAGGAATATTCCTAAGTTTGCAACAGAAGGGAAGACTTACAATTTTTTTAATATGAAAATGTCATTCCAGGGAAACAAAAGTACCTGGCACCGATTTTGCTTTTGGGAGGAAAATGCCTTTGAAAACCCAACTAGTTGTATAATTAAGTGATAATGAATGCAGAGCTGTACTTTGTATTCCATTCCAGCACATTGGAGTTGAATCTGAGC
This sequence comes from Tapirus indicus, assembly GCA_031878705.1. Lineage (NCBI taxonomy): Eukaryota > Metazoa > Chordata > Mammalia > Perissodactyla > Tapiridae > Tapirus > Tapirus indicus. The sequence continues at coordinate 124,767,506 of CM062920.1, read as the reverse complement.
TTGAAAAGCTAAATCCCTCAGTGGTCTGGCCCCTCATCAGTGAAGTGCAAATCAAGGCCTTTAACTGCTACAGAAGGGGTGGTTCCAAAAAAAGTGTGAACTACAAATATTATGTTTTCAAACTGCCTGCTTTCTAACGATATGCTAAGTTGTATATGCAAACTGTATTTAATAAAAAGAAATGTTTCATTGGAACAAGAAAGCAAACTATCACATGTGATGTTTTATGTGCAGTGGAATCATAATCTATTTTTTAAAAAGAAAGGCAGGCTATTAATTTCCACGTTATATGGAGAATAGGAATGCTTTCTGGATGTTTAACTCAACGACGATTTCACTTAGAGAAAGACTAAATAATATTTTATATTTGTGCATGTAAAAGAAAGATAAGTGAGAGGATATATGTGTGTCGGATTGAGCTTTTTGCTTGATTATAGAGACTCAATATAGTATACTAAGTCCTTAGAATTTTGTTTTAACAAAATTTGGAGAAACTTTAAAAAAAATACTGCGACAAAACCTTAATAGAGCACCCGCAAACATAAGAAATAAATAACTTGATGAGCTATTTAATATTTTATCATGATAATTAAAGGACATAATATAACCAACCTGTGGTTAGGTGATTATTGAAAGAAGCCACTATCATTTGATGTTTTTATGTTGATGCTTAGAAACAGAAATTTAGGCGAGATGGAAATTTGTTTTTGTTTCTGTAGAAATTGGTATTTTCTCAAAGAGGGACTAAAACAAAAATTCCATGCACAAAGAATTTAGGAGGTAAGCCTAATGGGGAGCAAAATAGATAATCTAATACAAGTTCAAGTTCAAGTAGCATTTTTGTAAATAGAAGGGCTCAGAAGTCTGAAGAAAAACAGGGCTGTACAATAGGAGGGTAAACAAATGACAGAAGCAGTGAGAAAACATACTTTTCAGTTTAATACCAACTGGTATCTACCAGATTTAATAGAGGGCACAGGTTCCCACTTAGCCTTGACCACAGGCACATGCCATGGTGCAACTAACCCTTGGAAGAGAACCAACCAGCCACTGATCTATTAAGGAGCCCACCAGGGAAGCCCAGGGCAGCAGTCAGACAAGGCTGCTCAGACCAGGCTGTCCAACCAGTCCATTCCCTGCATAGTGATGACACCACAACAGAAGAAAGAAGTTTGAGCAAACCAGGTTGGTGACACGGCAGGACAGACCCAATATATGTCTTTTGTAAGTATGCATACATCCACGTCTGTCTGCTTGAAAACTTTCCGGGAGAGACAGACAAGTAGCTTCTTCTGCTGGCTCTGGTTAAACCGGTATAATTCATTAATCATGGAGTTGCATATCCACATTGTCCCACCTTCACTGCAAGTCAACATCCCCGCACCAACAAAATTATGGTCTGGGAAGCTTGCAGCCTGCAGCCTGGATGGCTCGCTCAAGAGATTTTGTTAGAAGTAGTCAAGGCCATAGCACCAAGGGCATTGTGGGAAGGAGGCTTCTGGATGCCAAACACGAAACGTAGTCAGCCTGCTTGAAGTTCAGGAGTGGCGTGATCTACCTGATAGATGACCCACAAATGAAATAGACCATTTCGGGTGAGTGGTTGGAGGTTAGATGAACTAACACTTCTTCTCTGATCTTTTCTGATTAAAACATACCCACAAGCCAGCCCAGTGGCACAAAAGAGGCTGCCCTTTGGGAAATGCATTATCTTGAACTATGATTTGAATTATGAATTTTTTCATGGGAATGTCTTTTCTCTCAAACTGGATTACGTGTTTCTTAGGTTTCTCTATCAACCTTCCATCCTCAGGATTCAGCTTTTAAAGACAGCCTTTAGCAAGACTTTGCTCAGAGAAAAGAATAAAGAGTCATGGAGGACATTTTTAAGACTTGAAAGAAAATTCATTGAAAATAATTTTAAATAGTTTCTCCTGAAAAAGGACGTAAGTTAATGGCATGTTTGTGGATTACACCTCTATATTTTTTCCTTTTTTTTATCATAATGAATCAGAAAGCAAAAAAGAAATTTTGGAACAATACTCAAAAGGCAGTGGAAATAGTTTAATGCCATTGAAGGCTCAGCAGAAATTAAAACACTTCTGTCAGGATATAAGGGTTAAAGAAATTGTGAATTATGAGAAAGGTGCACAGGTGTTACTTTGAACTCCAGGTCATAAATTGGCTCACAGGCCTGTCATAGTCTAATGCTGCATCAGTCAGAGTTCTTGGTGGCAAACAACAGAATCTACTATGACTGGTTTAAGCAGAATAGGGATTTATTAAAAGTTACATACGGTAGCTCATAGAATCTTTGAGAGGGACAATGAGTCAGAACCTGAAGCCATCTGGCCAGAAATTCCAGGCTTCCCATGGAATTCTCTAGTGAAACATCACTGCCACCTCTGCTCAGCATCCCCTGCTTGGGACCAGACACCAGAAATTTCCACTGCTGCTCCAGATGAAGTGGATACCATTGCACCACCATGCCCAGAAGACTGACTCTCCCCATGTGGGGCCAGCTCCTCCCACTGCTGTCTTCAGAATCTAGTCTCACATGGGCAGGCCCAATTGGTAGAACCTGTCACTCATAGGCCTCCCAGATGCAAGAGAGTTCAGGGACGTGGGGTTTTAGCCTTCCACCTTGAAAAGAACTAACAAGGTGAGAAACTATCAAAATTTATAGAGGATGTTCAAAGATGGTGGGCAGCTGCAAATGACAAAAGTCCAATATGAGTCTCAGTCTACCTTTTTCATCCACATTTCTCTTCCGCAAACCTTCCATTCTAGGCAGCCTCATCTCTTTATTATTCCCTGTACATCCTACTTCCCAGCTTTACAATATGAGGCTTACTTAAGTAGCTTACTCAAGATCACACAACTACTAAGTTAAAATCTGGATTTGAACTCAGGTCTATTCTGAGATCCAGAGTCTGCTTCTCAGTCATGTGCTTCTGAGAGTAGATTTAAAATCTATCCTTCACATTGTCCCTAACCACCAAGTCGTCTGCACTAGGTACTAGTACAATATACAAAGCAGAGAGTAATTTAATTCATTTCAAGTTATGTTTTTAATGCTTGGAATGGAGTCTTAGTTCAGTCACTTAGAAATTATGTAATGTTGGGCAAATTACTTAACCTTCTGAGTCTGTTTCCTCATCTACAAAGTGGGAATGATGAGTTTCTCATAGAGTTGATGTGATGATATTTTTGGAAATGGGGCACAAGCCTGGACTGGCATAGACACACAATAAATATCAGGTTCAGACGTAAAGGAGCATAAGAACAGGCCTCATGCTTTAATGGAGTAAGTGGCTGCCTAACTGTGTGATTTCCAAGGTCCCAGGAAGCCCTCCAACCCCTCAACCAGCACCCCCACCACACAAACACACATCTTCTGGCTGATGACTGAAGTCGGGGAGATGCTGGGATCCAGCCATGAGAAATGAGGTTGATGAGACCATGGATTTGAATAACGCATGCTGAGATAGAAGGGATGGTTGTGAGGTCCCATTCTGAGAGCAGTTGTACAGGAAGAGGAAGGATGAAGACCAAGGATGCTGGACTGCCTGGTGGTGGCAAGAGATGGGTACCACAGAGGGCTGATTGAAGCAAAAGGGATGAGGCGGCTGCTGAAGTGGCCCAGACATTCCTCATAGTGACAAATGACAGGCTCTGTTGACCGATGTGGAGAATAAGCAGTGAATATAAATAAGCCGCAAGACGCAAGATAGGGATCAGAGAAGACTCGAAAACTGTCTGACGTACCTGTATCACCTTAGAAGGGGAGCAAACTACCCACAACTCCTGGGCACAGGCAGTCCCAGGGAGGGGTTGGGGGGAGCAGAGGAGATTTCACTCTATTTGGACCTCAGGGGCAGAGGGTTGAGTTCATCACCTCTGGCCTATGAAAGACCCCTCCTATGTGTACCCTACATATTTCCTACATACCACTTTACAATAAAGACCCCTCCAGAATAACTCCCTATTTCTTATGATCAAAAGCAAAACAGGGGCTGACCTGGTGGTGTAGTGGTTAAGTTCAGCACACTCCACTTCAGCGGCCCAGGGTTCACGGGTTCAGATCCCAGGTGCAGACCTACACCACTCGTCAAGCCATGCTGTGGTAGCGTCCCACATACAAAATAGAGGAAGATTGGCACAGAAGTTAGCTCAGGGACGATCTTCCTCACACACACACAAAAGCAAAACAAATGAAAAAACCTAACTGAAATAGTGGGCTGAGCCAGGAACCCTTGAGAGAAAAGAATGGAAATGTGAAGGCTTCGTGGGCATGCCCAAACCACACATGCTCTTTCATCTCTCTCTGTCTTTTGTGAAAGCCCTTCACCCCTGTCACTACCTGGCAGACTCCTATTCATCCTTCAAGACCCAGCTTAATTATTTATTGCCTTCTCTGAGAAGCTTTCCTTAGGACTCCGGAAAGAATTAGTTAGTCACTCCCTTCCCAGTTGTGAGAGGTCTTTATGCTTCCATCTGCTAGAGTGTCACCTGTCCCTGCTACTAAGCAGTAAACTCTACCTTTATTTTGTCATGTCATACTTCTCTATGTACTGTGGGTTATAGGCTATGGCACACACTGTGCTCCATTAAACCTTCTAGCGCCAGCAGTAAACACAATGTGTGGTACAGAGATGATGCTCAACAGATGTTGACGGAGTGACCAGCCCTGACCTTGGTTCTATTTCCCCCTCGGTTATGCTTTGTTTCACTGGTAGGGCACCTCTAATGTTCCACCTCACATTTTCTTGGCCACCTTTTTGACCCAGCCCTTGCTGTGGCACCAGCTGTGCTCAGGAATTACCTGGCAATCTTGTACCTCAGCCGCACCCACGTCTCTCACGTTTCTCCATCACAGCCTCATCCAGCCATCTTGACGCACGTGCAAACCCAGAAGAAAAAGAAGAGGTAGTTAACACCCTATGGGGCAACCCTTGACCATCAGAAGATGGGAGCTGGTGAAAAAATGTCCCACTCTTTCATGTCTCAGGGGACAATTTTGAGGTGCATTCTACACAGCTCTTAAAAGGTCCCCAACAGAACTGTTCTCCTGTTACTGTCAGCAGTAACCCTTCAACTGGCTCTCACTCCTTCCCAGTTCTGCTCTGTCTAGCCACCACCTGCCCAACACTTTGAAATTACTTCCCCAAATAAACTGCCTGCATACAAGCCCTCATCTCAAGGTTCTGTTAAAATACAAGTTCACAATAATAATTTTTTTTTTTTGCTGAGAAATATTGGCCCTAAGCTAACATCTGTTGCCAATCTTCCCTTTTTGCTTGAGGAAGATTGTTGCTGAGCTAACATCTGCAGCAATCTTCCTCTATTTTGTATACGGGATGCCACCACAGCATGGCTTGATGAGCGGTGTGTAGGTCCATACCTGGGATCTGAACCCATGAATCCCGGGCCACTGAAGCTGAGTGCACAAATTTAACCACTATGCCACCAGGCCAGCCCCAATGGTTTTGACTGTAAAGTGCACAGGGGGACAAAAAGTCCACAAAGACTGCTCTTCTGGCCTTCACAAGTCAGCTTGGAAATAAGTCCCATTGTTACAAGGATTATGAAAGGAGATGGTATCTAGCAGCCTTCTGTGGCTAGATCAGCATAAACCAACACTTCCAGAGAGAAAAGTAACCCCCAACCTTGTAAGAGGTTAGTCTGAAGGGCCATCTTTGTGTAGCGAGGCCATCGCCTACATCTAACTTAGCTTAGTATCGATAGCTAAGATAAATTAATCCTCTCCCCCACCTATAGTAAGAGTTCACTCCTTTCAGATGGTAGTTCCCAATCACCTGGAGGTCTGTGGGGCTTTTGCAGAGCCCATGATCATTTATTTGAGCACTGTGCCTTGTCTGCAGAGAGAATAAACGTCTCATCGTTTTCATCTGATTTCCTATGTATGTAGATGCTGTTGTGATTAATCAAATGAAATTCATTCAAAAATGTTACTGATTTTGGTCAGTGTGCATTTTCTCTGTCAATAACACGTCATAACATGGGGGGTATCTGTACATTACTTTAACATTATCAAGGAATGCCTGTATTCCAAAAGCTTGACAACTCCTGTTTTATATGATATTAACATAAAACAATAATTGCTTAATAATAGTTTCTATGCATTGAGGGCCTACATATATCTTAACCCTCTCAACAACCCTGCAAGAAAGTATTATTAGTCTCATTTTAAAGGTAAGAAAACATTCAGAATGTGTAAGGGACTTGCTTAAGTCCACAGAGATGATAACTGATGGAGCTAAGATCAGAACCCAGCCATGAGACCTTACTGTCACCATCATTCATTCATTCATTCATTCGTTTATTCATTCACTTATGGAACAGGCACACTTGGGGGCATCACATGTTCTATCTACTTTGGGTAAACCTAGTCGTTTACCCAACCCCTGCTCCTCCAAAACTTTTCCTTCTGCCAATTTAATTCAATTATTCTGTCTTTCTGCTCAGATTAAGCAGGTTTAAAGTGTAACAGAATCTGACCTTCTCTTTTAGCTTATTTTTGCAGCCCCTAAGACCCATTCTGCCTATCCTTTTTCAAGGATTTCTTGTTCTTCTATCATCTGTTTGTTCTCTGGCCTTTAGCTCACCTACAAAGTAAGATGAAAGAGGAGACAAGCCCAGTGATTGGAGTCTCTCCAGCCATCCCAATCCCTTCCTTTTACCAGGGAGGAGAGCTTGGGTCTATAGAGAGGGATCAAAAAGTTGGCAATAACAGGGTCCTATCATGTCCAGCCACACTTCCTTGAGGCATGGCGGAGGGTGGGGGGGTGCCAAAGAGAAATGCATGGTCACGTTCTCCAAGTTGCCCTTTTTGTTCCAAAGGCAAGGAGACATGCTTCCCTTGCCCCCCATGCACGCTCCACCATTCACACTGAGTGACTGCTAACCCTGGGCAAGTGCTCCCTTTAAAATGCCACCATTGAGCAAACCCAAGCAGCCATCAATCCTGCCACTTATCAGAATGACTGTCAGCCCAGTGACAACATAAGGCTGGACCAAATCAACTTTGATGTATTTGAAATGTGTGATTGGTAAGTACATATATCTGTCACAATGGCCCAGGACATTCCCTGACAGGGTGTCTCATGATGAATGGCTGCTCAGGGGCAAAACGAACAAAAATACTGTTCCCAGATCCATCAACAGATAGGACATGGGTGGACATAAGTGCCAAGCCAGTCACAGCACATCTCCAGGAAATATTTTCAGGGACACCAATGACGCCACAGTGCCAAGGGAAGCTCAGCGTTGCAGTACTTGCATCTGGTTTTCATCAAAGTTGCCTGCTTCTGAATCCAAGGGATACTAGTCACAAAGCACACCTGGCCCAGCTGCTGAATTAACTACTAGATCTATTAGATGAAGTTCTGGAGTCTTAAAGAAGCAGTGTGGCAAATGCTCTTTGACCTAGCAATTCAGCTCCTCTAGGAACTCATCTTAATGCATGAGAAGATTTGGCTACAAACCTGTTCATCACACTGTGGCGATGATGATGATGATGATGATGATGATGGTGATGATGCATCAAGCTTGGCCCTTGTCTATGCACTTTGTGCATATTGACTCAGTTTATCTTCATAGCAGATGCATCAGGTAAGTGCTATTATTGCTACACTCTACAAATGAGGAAGCAAACATCAAGTAATTAATTTCTCAATATTACACAGCCAGTGAGAGGCAGAACTGGGGTTGTGGCCCTGGCAGTCTGGCTCCGGAAATTCTCTCTTAACAACCTATGCTAGTTTCAAGAAACCAGTCACCCTAGTGTGTTTCATCTTTCAACTATACAAAACTTTCCATTTTATATCTTTTAGTCCTCAACGAAGAATAATAGAGAACCCATAAGAATATTCTTATAATACAATGACTAAGCTAACTTCGAGAAGAAATAATATAATCCTCAGGCAGAATAAAACACAGTTTACCTTTTTTTTTTAGCATAATGAAGCTACTCTGGCTCCCTGGCTTGCACCAGCCACCTTCTGGCTATATCTTCACATGGTGGAGGGAGAGATCATCTCTCTCTTGTCCCTTTTTATAAGGGCACGCATCCCATTCATGAAAGCTTCACCTTCATGACTTAATTACCTCCCAAATGCCCTGCCTCCAAATACTATCACACTGGGGGTAAGGTCTTCATTATGTGAATTTTAGGGAGATACAACATTCAGTCTATAGCACCAAGACTCAGAGAAGTTAAGTAACGTGTTCAAAGTCACACAACCAGTAAATGAAATTCAAATTTTCTGGACCCAAAACTCAACATTATTTCTACTATTTAACATTTCCAAAGGATTATGAGAATTTATACCTTGAAAAAAAAGCATCAGTGCAAACTGAATTTAATACTCCATCCCATGGTCTTATAAAAACCAATAAATGCCTATCCTCCAAGTACCTGAGAGTTTCCATGAAGGACACAACCTGAAAATCGAGATGATTCCTAGCCCTTACATGTATCTAGTTTCAAATAATCCCAATGAAAAGTTGCACAAGATCACAAATTTGTGTCCAGTTATTACACTCTTCTCTTTACCACTGTTAGTTACCACAAGTATTAAGTTCTAGTGGATCCCCTGTGATTTCATAAACAAGGATATAACTCAAAGGTGGATTTCCTCAGAATGTAGTACCTGAAATGTTAGGTTTTGTTGATCTGTTCATGTAAATGCTGTGGTGGCTCGGTTTTGGAGCCTCCCCACTAACTGCTTTTGTGGCTAACGAACTACTTCAACTATACCTCAGCTCATCCTCCATTCTCAGGATATCCATTGCCAGGTAAACACCCATTCTGAACAAGCCCACCTTATAGACAGACTGTGTTGAGTTAGCACAGTAACCCACAAGTCTGGGCTAGAGCAGGAGATAGTCAGGGATGAGGAATTTGAGCTCTACAGACTGTTGGATTTCTCTGGAGTGTACTAGAGGGTATGAGTTCTGCTCTTCAGAACCTTGGCAGCTGTAATAAATGCGTTTCCACTGATCATTTCAACCTGCAATTTGCAGAAATCTGATTCCTTTTGTGATGTGTGGCTATTTCAGTGGTGAGGCAAAACCAGTGCTTCACTTGGGAATGGAGCTCCCATCAGTTTTGAACTTCTGCTTTTTCCTCCCTTGAAAAGCCATTTCCAAAATTTCCCTTTTTGGTCACCTTTCTTCTTCATACTACACTAGATAGCATTACCCCCAACTGTCAAAGTTCTTCCCATAGAACGGGTCTTAGGAATGTATTTCTTACAATTGCCGTCTTCATTTTGCTTCAATCAATATGTTGAGGACACGAGTTATAAAATGTGTACTACTAACTTGACTTTAGTCTTTGAAAGTATAAAGTCTTCTCTTTATACAGCGAGTAGAGAAGCTGAAAATAATAAAGCCTGGGAAGGGACCCTTTCAATGTCATCCTTTTCAGAGACTCCTCTGAAAAGAGAAGGTAAACTGTGCCAGGAAATAAAAGTTATCAGGAGTTTGCAGAGTGTTCCTGGAGGCCATTCTCTTCTGGAATCCAAACTGTCACCAGCACATGGAGCCCGGCTGACTTATGAAGAGTGCAATGTGGGATCGTTTGGTATTCTGTGAAGGCAGTGGCGTGTGTTGGGGGGCCATGGCGTGCTGGCGACTCCGGGGTCTGCCAGGCTTTCACTCTCTCCAGATTGCCCCTGCCTCCCAGCAGGAGCTGACCCAGGCTTGAAAAAGGTTAACTAGCACAAACAGCCATCATTTGTGACGAGTGGGAAAGCCCCATGTGTTGCCCCAGCTTCTCTTTATGAGGCATGAGGGGTGGTTTTTCTCTGTTGTTCAGACGGTTGGCACAAGGTGAGTACCCAGCATGCTTCTGCTTTAGGAACTGGAAGGGCCTGTCTCCAGGCAAGCATTCAGGAGGCCAAAAAAGGAAGCCATCAGAAACCCTCCTATTTCTCAACTGGGGGAGGCGAGGGGTGAGGGGGTAGGGAGAGAAGTTGGGGTGGGGTGGGGGTGGGAGCAGAATGGCTGCTCAGTGTGCACTGAATAAATGCGTTCACCTCGACCTAATTGGTTCAAATGCTCTATTTTCAGACCCCATCTGCTTATCTCAAGGAAAGTTTGGGGAACAGCTCCCGTCCTATTGTGAGCCCATCATTTTGCAAATCTATTCCCGTCAGAGCTCTCATTATAACAGATGTCAGCAGAGGAATCTGAGCTGTCGGGGAACCACCAGCCATGAAAAGGAGGGGCAGAGACAGCAAGCCATGCAAACAGAACAGTCGCCCCACCATGAACATAAACAGGCCTGTTTGTCACAATATTTTCCCACATTGCCTAACAGTTCCTGGGGACTTATTTCGAAAAGAAAAGGGGAAAAATCACTGTAACAATAAAGAGGCAGAATCTGTCAGGTTCATCTCCTCCAGTCGAAGGATGTGTAACCTACTCCTAAAATCGTCTTTCTCTGAAACAAAAATTAATATATGTTTATTCTCTACAAGAGAGTTTCTTGTAAACATTAAAAATGGTGCGCTGCTTAACTTTGGGCAGCAATGTAAAGAGTTTAAGTTCTCTTCTTCCTTTTTTTTAAATAAACCCTGCTGCCGCCCCCCCCCCCCAAGGTTGTGATCAACATGAGACCTAAAACACTGCATATTGTAGGAAGGAGAGCACAATTTCTTGCCAACCCTACCCTCTTGTCAGAACATTAGGATAATCCATGTAGGATAATCCTGGATGGAGATCTGTGGCAATAAGACATGGTCAAGTGATGCTTACTTTGGAAGCAGTTTGTTTAAACTGGCTTTTCTGTTGTCAAAAGAAAGCAAAGAGTTGGGTTTTGCAGCTGGAAATTTGGAGGGCCCTGGATTTTATCTGAGCTCATGATTTCAGTGGTCTGAATGGCAAGTCCTGCTCACTATATTTTAGGTAAAAGAATATAAACCTGGAACTATTAAAAATTAGCATTCATCAAAACAAATTAATTCCTGGAACCTGGGAGACTTCCCTGAATTCCCGCCCGATATCAAAGCCCATCAGTGATTTTGTTTGAAGGCTAAAGCCCTCGACGTATTTGCAAACAGGAGTTTCAGTTAGCCACATTGTTCTTTGCTGAGAAAAAGACAAATCCCCAAAAGAGCATGCTGGTTCTTTAAAAGTTTTATTTTAATGGAAACTTTAAAAGCTGCATGATGAGGCATAGTGGGATTAAAGTTTTCACATAACTTTAGTTGTGTGTTCGGTTGGTTTATTTTTCAGTTTTTAAGACCAAATATTAAAGCAGACTCCAGTGTTATGACCTATCTGTGAGGCGTTATCCGCATGTCCCATAAACACACCTATAAACAAGAATCTTTTACTAGCATATCCTGCCCTATGTTTCACAGAAACTCACTTAACTTTCATGACAAAAAAGGCAGCCAGGCAAATGTGAGTATTCCCATTTTACAGTTGAGGAAACTGAGGCCTTCAAAGAGCTAAGGCTTAGAGCTATAGCTCCCAACCCTAATGCCCAGTGCTTCTCCTCCACACCCCATGTATGAAAAGTCCCAACAATTTTCACACCCGTCTGCATCACGGAATACCATGCAGCCACAAAAACCAGGTTAGAGAGGAATACTCATCAAGATGAAAAAATGTTTACAACATATGAAGTAGAAAAAAGCCTGATTCCAAAAGTGTGTATAGTATGATGCCAATTTATTTTATAAATGGATTTATTTATATGCCTAGATTAAAAATATGTACAGAAATGTTAATTGTGGTAATCACCGAATGGCGAGAATTTTACTTTCTTTTCTCTACTTACTCCATATCTAAAACATTTTATACAATAAACTTGTAAAAGAGTATTTTGTCTTCCAGGAAAAAATAATATATTTGATTGGCAGTACATACCACAAATAATGTTCTAAATGGAAGAAAACTTAATAAGAAAGGAAAATAGCTCTCTTTTATTTTTATTTAATTCTCTACAAACTCCTGACACAATGACACAGAAACTTCTTGACTTTCAGATCTACAACCTCCACGGCAAAATCAAACATTGTCATCTGCCATTTGAATGATATGCTTATTAAATTATCATTAGTATGTGTGACCTACTAGCTATGTGACAGAATGCCGAAAAATGAGGGCCGACCGCCGTCACCATTACAGTGGTGTCTAGGCTCGCCAGCCTCTGCTAACAACGAAGCGAGACACAGAACCGAGTCTTCAAAGAGGTCACATCAAACATTCTTGCCCCACAGGCAAGGTGAAGTGTGGATCACAAGGACAACAGGGAATTGTGTGGCTGCTGGCATGACTGGAACCAATGCCAATCAAACCAAAGTTCAGCCTTCAGTTCAGTCCTTGACGGGACGCGATTCCTTTCAGACTGACTCCGCCAACAGAGAGAGCTCCTGAATACTTTCTGGCTGCATTTCATAATCCTAATGATGTAAATGAATATTTAGCCTCAGATATTCACTTTGAGCAACAATGCTGGTTATGTCCTCTAACTCAGTAATTGCTATCCTTACTGACTACTGTGGTGATTTGTCATTGCGGAAAACAGCAAATTCGTTTTGGGGAACTTGACTTTTCTTCAATTGTCCCTTCAGATTTCCACTCAGGAATTCATTCTGACAGTATGAAGTTTAATTTTTATAATATCCCAAAAGACTGTTCAGCTAATCTGGTGTTCACTAGTTCGGTGTCTTCGGCAGCTGCTCTAGTCTGTATTGTTGCTCTTTTCCACTGTGCTTTTGGTCCTCGTGGGTTCTAGTTAGGAAGCACTCTCTCCTTTGTCTCCATTTTCCATGAAAAAGTTCCCTGGATGACCTCAGGGTCTAGGTAAACAGTAAAACTCATGCTGGGCATGGTTTGGGAGACCAAAGCACACCCTGTACTCTGGATATTTAATGTTTCTGAAGCCACATTTTTGAAAACAACATTTCTTAGATGATGTTTATGGTACATATTTGAGGTTGAAATATTGACTTTTTTTAGGGCAAAAAGGTTCAAAGATCAGCAACTTGATTTTGTTCAATCACACAATACTTGTCAAGTTACAGATGTTCAAATCATGGAATCAGATAAAAATCCACTGAAAATGCATAACATAGGTTAATATTCTACCACCTTCCTTCTCAGTTAATGATAACCCTCCAACACGGGCACTTTGTGGGCAGAGATGCTGTGGGTGGAGTCATGGCCTAGGTCTGAACACTAGCCCAGCACTTGCTAACGGTGTGGTCATAGACAAGTCTTAGTTTCTCTAAGCCTCAGTTTCCTTGTAAACAAAATAGGGCTAATACCGTATCTCCTTCATAGGGTTGTTGCGCCAATTAAATGATGTATTAAGTGCCTAGCCCCATGCCTGAGCATATAGTGAGTGTTTAATAAATTTAATTCAGTCAAAAAAATGCATTAAGGATCTATTACCTCCAAAAATGCTTACCCTCTTGTAGCTTACATTCTAGTGGATGTTATTGTTTTATCAAAATTCTTTGAGGGCTATTTAAAGTTTCTTCTTGTACCAGAAATATCTGCCAGTCATCCGTCTAGAGACAGAGTTAGGATTCAAATACATATCACAGCAATTATTCCGAGGCTCCGTACATCCAGCTTACATGCTCTGGAAGAGGGGAAAAGGAGAAGGAGAACGTTGGGGTATCTCATTATTGCCATCCTCTTCCTGTTCCTGCAACTGTGCTTCCAAATACTTGCCCAAGCATGACCCAGAGAACCAGTGACCCGTCAGGAGAACCTCGAGCCTTGGATAAGAAGACCTGGACACGGAGCACTGATCCCAACCTTAAGTCACAAGTAGAACAGATGGTGTTCATTCATTCATTCATTCCACAAACATTTCCTTCACATTTACTATGCACTAGTCACTGTCCCAGGGATAAAGCAATAGGAAGAGACTGTATCCTGTCCTCAAGAAACTTACAGCACAGTTAGAGAAAATGTCAAATGAACAAGCAATTACAGTAACCTGTAACAAGTGGTATAAGCCAATTCTCCTGGGGTCTCTCAAACTTCTACATGTCTTGTGAGCAGCAGCACTAAGCACCCTTTTGCTCAGACTGTCTTTCCTAGAGTGTTTGTATCGCCCACAGCCTTGGAAAATAGAAATGGTATTTCCCTCCAGAGTTTGTTTACTGTCTAGTACAATAAAGATAATGTGTCTCTCTGGGGTCAATTTCAGGCAGGTTTGCTTGTAACCCGTTATAAAAGATTCAGGTTCTCCAAGCCCAGGGTTCCTCTACTGTAATACAATCCATACATGTACAAGTGTCACCTGGCTCTCATTACCTCACCCTGTGGAAATTGATCCCAGGGAACTGGTGCAAGAAAATGATGATACTCTGGCAACTGCTATTTCTGTCAGTAATAAGCCTTTCTTTGTCTCTGACTCAGGGGTCTTGTGTCCTTTGCCAGAGTTTAGGAGACAGGGGCAGGCTAACATTTTAGAATAATTGTCCCAAAAGTAGGATTTGAGAAGCCAAATCCTGAAGGCTTGATAGAGTTCACTTATCAACGAGAAAGGAAAATTGCCTCAGATGGAAAGAATGACTTGGATATTCTGTTTTCCTGAAAGCTAGAAATGGCTTTCCCAACCTTCACCCTCCCCTGCACCCAGCCCTTCCAATTGGTGAGCCTCCCATTTCCTGTAATATATCCCGACTGCTTGAAATTCTTAGTGTGGTGTCTGTTTTCCTGGCCCAAATTATACTCATCCAAAGAGATGGGAGAAGCAAGAGAGGGCAGGAAATTTTATAGAATGAGGACATTGAGGTAATAGAGATAAGGATAAGATTCAGAGTTTGAGGGAAGTAATGGGTCTTAAAGAGGTGGAGAATCCTTCTTTAATTACTTTAGAAGAGAAGGAAGCAAGGAAGTGTATGAATAAATCAAAGTGAAACAGAAAGTCAGGACATCCAAAAGTTCTTTTCTCTCTCAGAAGCAATAATAATAATTGCTAACTTTTGTTGACCCCCCAAAACATGTCAAACAATGATCTAAGGACTTTAAATATATTAGCTCATTTAATCTTCACCATGATGTAATAAGGTAAGTACAATTACTATCACCTCCGTATTACCAAGGAGGGAACTAAGGTTCAGAGAGATTGAGCATAGAGCCAGAATTTTAACTTGGGAGTCCTTCTCCAGATAAATATAGATAGAGAGAGAGAGAGAGAGAGAGATACTCAGCTGCCAAAATTGGATTAATATTATCCTTGGTTCTTGTTTATTATTTTAGTAAGGAAAAATCACCTATCTACCTACCATCCAATACATGAACTAGAATATTCACAAGTTACATTTACCTATGAGCTTCCCCAATTCTGTTCCCATGTCTCTCCCCATCTGAAATGATCATTGTACTAAATCTTGTCTTCATCCTACCTTTACTTTTTTAAATATAGTCTTATGATGTATTTGTGTGTGTATATATGTATATGTTAATTTTTCTTAACTTTAATAAAAAGGTGACATACTAAATGTACTCTTCTGAGACAACTTTTCACTTCATACTTTATTATACACGAGATCATATATATTATTTGCACTTTTCAATTCTTCCATATTATTATTGGTACTTTTGTCTACTTGATCTACCAATTACTGAGAAAGGAGTATTAAAATCTCCTTCATATGATATTAGATTTGCCAAATTTTCCTTGTAGTTACTTTCGGTTTTATGCATTTTGAGGGTATGTTACCAGGCAAATACACCATTAGAATTTTTATGTTTTTCTCATGAATTGAAGGTTTTCTCATTATGTAGTAACTTTCATTATTTCCCATAGTGTTCTTTGCCTTAAATTCTAAAATTATTAATATTGCTACACCAGCTTTCTTATGACTAGCATTTGCCTGCTATATCATTTTCTATACTTTTAATTTTTCTGTATCCTGATGCTTTAAATTTGTCTCTTTGAAATAGCATATGGCTATACTTTTTAAAACCCAGTCTGACAATCTTTGTCTTTGAACTGGAATATTTACCATTTACTTATTTAAAGTGACAAATATATTTGGGTTTACATCTTCCAACTTATTTTGTACTTTCTATTTGTCTCACTTTTTGTGTTTAATTTTTCTCCTTTCTCACCTTCTTTGGGATTGACCATTTTTTCTCATTCCACTTTTTCTTCTACTGATTTAGAATTTATAACCACTATTTCTATTATTTTAAAGATTCCCATATAATTTACAGCATGCATATTTAAGTTATTAAAGTCTGAAATGAGTCATATATTTATTCTATTCCCATGCAACACAAAGGCCTTAAAACACTTTAATCCCATCAGCCACTTCCCAATCTGCATGCTATTGTTCTGTGTATTTAATTTTGCCTTGGCTTATCACCATAAATGTTTTATACAATTGATGTTTGTTTTAGATTTATCCACATATTTACAACTTTTTCACTAATCATTCCTTTTTGCATCTAAGAACCTTCCATCTAGGAACATCTTTATTATTCCTCAAGTACATCCTTTTAGATTTCTCTGTAGTAAGAGTCCATTGGTAGCAAACTTTCTGTTTTTATTCTTCCTTAAAATGTTTTATTTTACCTTGACTATTAGATTTTTTGCTGGGTAATTCCAGGTTGACAGTTATTTTCTCTGTACATTTACAAAATTCCACTGTCTTCTGGCTTTCATTGTTGCTGCTCAGAAGTCAGTTCTATTCAGTTGCCATTCTTTTGTAGAAAGACTTTTTTCTCAGACTGTTTAGTCTGTTTCTTTGGGGATTCTAGAATTTTACTGTGAAGTTTACAGGTGTGTATTTCTTTTTATTTGCCCTAACTGAGATGGATTAGATTCCTAAATACGAAGATTGGTGCTTTTCATCGGTTCTGGAAAATACTTAGCCATTATCTCTTCAAACATTCCCTCTCCCTCATATATCCCTTCTCTCTTCTGAGACTCCAAATATTAGACCATCTCACTCTATCCTTTGTGTCTCCTAACCTTTCTTAAATATATTTCATCTCTTTGATTCCTTGTGCTTCATTCTGGATACTTTCTTCAGCTCTATCTTTCAATTTATGAATTCTCTTTTTTACTGTCTAATCTATTTTTTTAAAATCCATCTATTGATTGTTTTTCTCTGTATATCTGGTATCAAGTTTAAAGGCAGACCATTTTCCTTGCTGTTCCCTGCTGGGGGGTTGGCAACTTTATTTTTAGTTCACCCTTATATGTATATTCAGCCTATGTGGGCCTGTGGAGTCCCAACTATATTTGAGGTCTCCCTTATGCTTCCCACTTTTGGTGGAATCTAGCTTTCCCCCTTTCTCCCATCCATAGGAGGCCATTACACTCAAAACTCAACTTCATTATGGTTTCAGCAAATGTCCTCAGAATTAAAGTGTCTATAGTAATCTATTTACCTTTTTTGATTCCTTCCCTCCTAACAGTTCATTAACTCATTTTAGAATTTTTTTTAATTTTATTCTACATTTGAGGATTTCACTGGGAGGGTAAGTCAGAGTTTCTTATCTATATTCTTCCAGAAATAGAAAACTTGTTTGTTTTAAATTGGGAATAAGAACAGACACCAAGTCTAGCACACTTCCCAGGTTTTTTATGAACAATTCAAGCAGGTGTTGGATATATGTGATGAATGGAAAGCAACTTGCAAATAAATGTATATATTATAACCCAATTTTTGTAAAAATAAACATTAAAAAACTTTAAAATATTTATTTATTTACTTATGTATATGAGCATAGAGAAAGATGTAAAGGGCTATATATAAAACTGCTTGGTTACTTCAGAATGGCTAAGACACGGTGTGAGAAAATAAGGGGAAAATAATATAAAAAGAGGAAAATATATGTTAATAAGATGTACGACAAAATATTCTTTCCAATATGTAAACGTTTAATAAGTCTATGGAGAAGGACTGAAAGGTAACATGGACAGATGTCTCAATGGTTTAGGCGTTACCTCGTCCAACTATAGAGGGGTTGACCAGATGATTTTGCACATATCCTTTAAATTGCCACTTAGGGGGCCCTGAATTACAATGGACCCACAGCAATCCCTTCTCTTTCCCAGACTCAGTCCTGAGCCACTTCCTCTACCTTATTCTGTACTCATATTCCAGACCAACCACAGTACCCACTTTGGCCTGCTTGTGACCTTGGAATTCTTTTGTCTCTTTATAATTTTGCCTTAATTCTTAAACCCAAAGCTCAATATTGATGAACTTCACTGTGGCTCAGATCCTCCACCTGGATAGGGTGCCCCTAGCATAGGAAGAGGGACAACTAGTTTTTATTGAGCACTTACTGTGTGTCAGGCACTAAATGGGTGCTTGCTGTGCATTATGTCTTTACAACAGCCCTGTGAGGAGAGATTCAAGTGCTAAGAGAAAGCATCCTATGGAAATCTGATTAGTGAGGGAGATCAGGGAAGTCATCCTAAGGAGGTGATGATGAAGTCAAGTCCTGAAGAATGGATAGGAGTTAAACTGGTGACTGCATATCCAAGAATTTGAATCCAGGAAACTCAGCATGTAAGGACTCAATACTAACCTTTTAATTGGCAAAGGAAACTATATAGATATTAAAAAAAAAAAACAGATTACAAATTTGCCCCTAAGGAGGAGCCAATATTTGGAGTCCCATTGAGCTTGAGAGTCTGACCAAGTGGTCCTGTCACTGCTGCCTCTGGAAGGACCTAGGATACATCTTCCCTAAGGAGATGATAGGATCAATTCTATTTTTTAATTATCATTATTTTCCTAGTTGCTTTTTGGTTTTTTAGTAATTTTGTTGTTTAGATGATGGGTTGAACAAAATAAACACTTAGGAGGAAGAATATTTCCTGGGGATTTTAAGGAATATGTGAGAATGGGAGAAAATAGAACAGTCACCTGGTGGTGAGGTGGTACAAAATGGCAAGGTGTTTTAAAGAAGCTCATTACAGGAGAAATGAAGAATGCCAAAGTTTGAAGCTACTACAACTTAATAATTTATCATCTAGATTTTCTGGACTGTCTGATGTGTAGCCACTAGCTACATATGGCTATTTAAATTTAAACTAAATAAAGTTAAAGATTAAATTCCTCAATCTCACTAGCCACATGTCACATGCTCAGTAGATATTTGTGGCTAGCAGGTAGTGCATTGGGCAGCTCAGAAGTAGAACATTTCCGTTATTGTAGAAAGTTCTGTTGGACTGAACAGAGAATATAACTCAGAAGAGAAAAGCTCTCTCTAGTGTCTGACTGAACATTTATAGATACAGTTTTCAATGCAGGTCATGGTTGTCTAAAGTTAAACATCTTACCTGGAGACTCTGTCTACCTCGGTAAACATTTATCAACCACTTTCTAGATGCAAGACACTGAACCAACCACTGGGAGGGACAGAAAAACAAGTCAGACATGGCCACTGCCTTCAAGAAGTTTTTAACCTAGGGAAGTACAAAGATATGTGACTTGCTTCAGGGGCTGGAAGAACTCAGGAAACTTCTCCTTAAGCACAATTTCTTAAAAGACTGGAACTGTAAAAGGTCCCACATTCCAAATTCTCTAATTTTAGTGCCGAAGTGAAGATCTCTGGACCTTTGGGGACAATGGAATAAGATTTGTACACTGTGACAACATAGGTGTTTAACAGAGAATTCAAGACTGGGATTCTTTTAAAGCTTTCTCCACAGTCCCATTTTCAGGGTAGAACGAAGCATGTTGATGTGGTGTCACGTGGTTCAATGTTGTGTGAAACTAAATTTTCACATTCCTCCAAGGAAGGAATGTAAATAGGTTTGTCTTGGCCTATTTCCTCGTTTGTAAAATGAGCCAGTTGGACTGCAAGATAATCCATTGCCGTTGCAAAAAGTTCACATTCGAACGACATATCTTTTAATCTGAAAACATCAGAAAGAAATAAGGTTTTACTAATCTGGGCTGACACCAGTCCCTCACCTGGGGGCTGTCAGAGGGTCTGTGGTCACATAAGGTTCGTGAGGAATCCTGAGGGAGGAGCGAGAGCTCCACAACGTGGAGGCCCCGTAGTCTTGAATGTACAGTGACATTCCAGTTGGGGGCCCCGTCAGTAGATGGATATGTTATATTAATTAGGTCATCAATTCTTCCAAATTGGGCAAGCAGTTAAAAAAATTCTGCCAAAGAAAATGCAGACTGAAGATAATACAAATAATGCAGCGGTAGGTTAAACCACATGAAACTGACGATGTTTGCTCAGTTTTTACATAAGAAAAATAGCAATTTAATGTGGTTCAAACTCATGCTCGCAAACAAAGAAATGGCACTATTCCTCATACCAACCAATCGGCCACATTATAATACAAAAACAAAGGCCATCTAATGAAACTTGTCAGAAAGTGATCCCAAAGAAGGTGAAATTATCAAGATCATTTGCAAAATGGATACATACCCACTATCCTTAACTGTGAATCTCACTAATTGCATACTCTGCCGCCTTTAGATACTAGCTAATGATAGAACAAAGACATCGAAGTGACTTATTTACTTCATCTCTACAGCATCTTTTAATTCTATTTGGTGGTGTATTTTATAATGTACAAAATATGTTAGTATAGCGGTGCTGATCAGGGTACACAATCAAAAACACGCAGAGGTGACTCCATGATCGCCAGCCACAGGGTCTCAGCAAGAGCTCTGACGCGGTTGGCTTATGTTCTGCTGCCACCTCGTGGCGAGCGTACTGAGAACACGCCTTTGGAAACGGGCAGACTGGTTTGGACCAGTGAACTCCGAATTTCTGAGGAGCCTAGAGCCCAAAGAAAAGAATCTGAGTTCTCGTGAGTGTCAACTGCCACAACACCTGGAAAATTTCACAACTCAAACTAGTGTCATCTCAGGGTCCTGCAACCTGAGCAGGTAACATCACTTCTCTGGACCCCTCTCTCCTTATCGGTAAAATGTTGGCGCTTTTCAAACTCTTGGTGAATGTCAAAAACACCTCCAGTTCTAAAATGTCTATGATACTAATCAAATGTCACTTTTCATTTTTACTAGCTTCCAAACCCTTTATTTACAGCTTCATAAAGAGCTGTAAAATCTCAGTCAGTCCCTCCTTCTCTGTTGCTATCACATTGCATGCACTTGTGTTGAAATAAATTTCTAGACCCTAGGTGGAGCCCCTCCTGCCCAGGGTACTACGTCAGCAAACGGAAATTTAGATAACTTTCGGGTCCCTCCCCTTGACCAGAAAGGCAGCCTATCCAGTCAGCCAACCCCCAAACACCAAGCCCACTCTGAGCTCTAGGCTTAATTCCTTGTTCCTTATTCATTTTCTATTTTTCTCTTCCTTGGTCCTTATTCCTTATCCTATAAAAGCTTTCTGCTTTCTGCCTCATTTTGCAGTTCTCTGGGCCCTTGGAACAGAGACTGCTCGCTTCATGAAATGTTAAAGTTTGTATCACCTCAATTGTCTTCCTTAATCATTTTTAAAACACGTCTGTTTCTTACAGTTATTAGGCTGTTGTTTGTTTTGTCTTGTTTTACTTTTTATTTTGAAATAATTGTAAGATTCACAGGAAGTTGGGGGTGGGGAGAGTGTACAAGGAGGTCCCATGCACACTTCTCAACCTCTCCCAATGGTACCAGTGCAAGCCACAGACTTGATTCGGAGTCCACCAGTTTTACATGCACTTTATTTGTGTGTGGGTGTGTAGGTTGTTTTTATGTATTCCTTCATTTTAGATTCCTGCGCTCCTAGTACAGTGCGTGGCAGATAAATGACTTTCCCTACATGTTGGTGAAGGAAGGCAGAGAGGAAGAGAGGAAGGAAGAAGGAAGGGAAGCAAGAGAAGAAGGGACCCCTGTTGATTAATAAATCAAACAATTCAGAAACTAAAAGTAGTACTTAAGTGGCTTTTTCTGAGATAACATGGTAGATCAATGTGAAAACCCAGCTTCTCACTCAGAATTACAATCTTTTTTAAATCAATTATTACCCATTGGATCATTTGATATGCCAATCCTCAAGCCATCTATACAAACGACATCCATACTAATTGCAGAATCTCTTGGGGTTTTCAGCTGCTGTTCAGGTGGCTAATGAGGCCCTAATATGCACCTTTCATTTTTCTTTTCTTCTGTTTAAAGCTATTTCTAAAAGTGTTGCTGAAGGCCTATTTTATTTCAGGTAGCGACTTCACTCTCTGAGCTTGTTTTTCCATATGAAGAACAGCAAATGTCCCTCTCGGAAATGATACTCTAGTAATTCTATGGTTCTACGATATCAGAACTTTCTTTTTAAAACTACTCTTTTATTACATGTACATATAATAAATATTTGCTTGTAACAAAAATACCAAAAAAAGTATTGAAAAAGAAAATTCAAATTACCTACAATTTTATCCACTGATGATACAACATTAATATTTTGAAGGACTTCCTTTCATTTCAGGCCTTTCTACACCTGTTCATCTAGTTTTATATGTACGTATATACATACAAATACCTACAGGAAGAGCATATATTTACTTAACTGGGAACCAAACTGTACTAGAAGTTCTGGGGCTCTAGGATCCCCAGAGGTTTTGAGTTTTGTGTCCTTTTTTTACTAAAATTATCTTGAAGGCATTGCCTCAGATCATGAAATAGTTTTCCAATATTTTTAAAGTACTCCATCATTCTGATATACTTTTAATATATTTAATCATTTCCATATTGTTAGACATTTATTCCCCACCCTTTTTTTCCTGTTATGAATAAACTTGATATGAACAGGTTTGTATGATTATTGGGTCAAAGTTTATTCATTTCTTTAAGACTCTTGAAACAAGCCTATACTGATGAATTCTATTCCAAAAAGGTAATTACAATTTACATTTCTGCTAAGGGCAAGTACATTCACGACACCTTTGCTAAAATAATTATTTGTAACATTTTGCCTAAAATTTTATAGTTGGAAAATTATATCTCCTTGTTTTTATTTATATTCCTTTGATAGCTAATAAAGTTAACCTTCGTTGTGTTTATCAAATAACATCATATTTATCAAATAACATGGTATTACATTTCCAAATTTTCTGTTCCTTCCCCCATATTTCTGTTAGGGTGTTAGTGCTTTCTTATCAATGTCATATTAAGTTCTATATTATGGATATGAACCCTTGTCATATTTGTTGCAATTTTTTTAAATTTGTGCCCTTAATAATATTTATGAGGACAACTATGTATGACAACTTCTCAATCTTTCACTTTTTTATTCTTAGAAATTCGTTCTCTAGAATCACCTAAATATTTGTGTACATTTTTTCTTTCACTTATGATTTTATTTTTTATATTTAAATTTTAACACCTAAGAACTTACTACGGCATGAGGTGACCTGCTATAGCTGCATGTTTTCCTGAATAGTTCCTCTTCTCCAGAATTTGGGAATCAGTCTCTTCCTCGTTTCCACCGTTTTGGGGCTGGAACGACACCATCAGCTTTCCTGAGTCTCCAACTTGCAGACAGGAGATCGTGGGACTTCTCAGTCTCCACAACCACAGAAGCCAGTTCCTCATAATAAATCTCTTTCTATACATCTATCTATATCCTATTGGTTCTGTTTCTCTGGAGAACCCTAATTCGGCAGAGAAGAAAGACAAACAAATAATTGAATAGAGTGTGATCGGGGCCTCAAAAGAGGTAAGTACTTGTTACAAGAGAAAGGTGAGAGGAGATGTCTTTATGGCGATCAAGTGAGATCTGGGAAGGTTTCACGGAAGGGGTGATGCTAGGAATCCCAGGCTTTCAGTGCAAATACTGGGTCCACTTACACCCTCAGAAGTGTTGCTGGTGAGCATGTGGGTCTCACCCAGGGTTTCTCAACCTCAGCACTACTGATATTTGGGGCTGGATAATTCTCTGTTGTAGGTGCATTGTCGGGTTGGCAAATGTGCAGATTCCCAGGCCCCACTCTAGCCCCGCAGGCTCACTGTGGTCAGGAATAGAGTCCAGAATCTGTTTTCGATTAAGTGTCCCAGGTGGTTCTTCTGATCAGGAAAGTTTGGACAACACTGATCTAGGGCGGCCCTTCATTTCACTAGAGGAGACAGCTGAACTCTAGGGAAGTGATTTTCCCAGGGTCCCCCAGGTGGAAAGTGATGGACTCCAGACTCAGGCCAGGTGAGCTCTTTCCTTTACACCAACCTGAGGCCAGAGGGTCAGCAAATATTTCCCTCAGGAAGAAGCCACAGAAAAGGCTATCCCAGGTGGGGTGGCAGGAGGGTTGAGAAGCGGGTTAAAGTAAACCACCTTTTTTAATATAGGTCAGAGGTCAGCAAACTTTCCCTGTGAAGGACCAAAGACAGAAGAGTCCCTTGGCAGGCCATGTGGTCTCTGTCTTAAGTGGATGTAGCTCCAAAGCAGCCATAGGCAATACATAGACAAATGGGCATGTCTGGGTTCCAGAAAACACTGTGTTTACAAAAACAGGGTACCGTGGTTTGCCCACCCCTGATATAAATGACATTTGGCCAAAATAAACATCAAGAGTAGCCTTGAAAGGAATGATTGTGGGCACTGGGCTGCCATCTGAGATGACAGAAGTCAGACGAGAGCAAGTGTGAGAAAGGAAGTCTTCCCTGCCGCTCTCCTTGGGCCCCGAAGAGGGCCAGCTGGCCGGGCAACGGTACGAGGGCTGCTCAGCCTGTCCCTTGGGCTGGACAACAGGATACGGAGGCGGCCTGGCCGCCGGACAATGGGACATGTTTAAGTATTATGTAAGCTGCGTCAATGGAGCACATACAGGTGGTCTGGAAGACGATCAGCAACGGTTTTGGATTCAAAGACGCAGTGTTTGATGGCCCCAGCTGTATCCTCCCTATGATAGTTCAGCAGTTTGGCTATCAGCATCAGGCGTCAGATGACGGCAAACTTACAGGCTCTTCTAAGACAAGCCACTCTATCTGCGTTTTCTTGCCAAATAAGCAAAGAATGGTGGTCAATGTGCGAATGGAACGAGCTCGCGTGACAGCCTTGTGAAAGCACTCAAAGTGAGGGCCCGCAACAGGAGTGCTGGGCAGTGTTCAGACTTCTCCACAAACATGATGGTGAAAAAGCACGTTTAGATTGGAATACGGATGCTGCCTCATTGATTGGAGAAGAACTTCAAGTAGATTTCCTGGATCCTGTTCCCCTCACAACACATAACTTTGCTCTAAAGACCTTTCTGAAGCTTGCCTTCCATGACATCTGTCAGAAGTTCCTGCTCAATGGATTGCGACAGCAGACTTGTGGCTACAAATTTCATGAGCACTGTAGCACCAAAGTACCTACCATGTGCGTAGACTGGAGTAATATCAGACAACTCATTGTTTCCAAATTCCACTATTGGTGATAGTGGAGTCCCAGCGCTGCTTCCTTTGACAATGCATTTCCCGGATGTTTGTTAGTTCCCAACACAGATACTTCACCCTCCATGCCTTCACATTCAACACCTCCAGCCCCTCCTCTGAAGGTTCCCTCTCCCAGAGGCAGAGGTCGATGTCCACACCTAATGTCCACATGGTCAGCACCACCCTACCTGTGGACAGCAGGATGATTGAGGATGCAATTCCAAGTCACAGTGAACCAGCCTCTCCTTCAGCCTTGTCCAGCAGCCCCAACAACAGGCTAGTGACAGCCTAAAACCCCTGTGCCAGCACAGAGAGAGTGGGCACCAGGATCCGGGACCCAGGAGAAAAACAGAATTAGGCCTTGAGGACAGAGATTCAAGCTATTACTGGCAAGTAGAAGCCAGTGAAGTGATGCTGTCTGCTCGGATTGGGCCAGGCTCCTTTGGAACTGTTTAGGACAGATGGCTTAGAGACATTGCAGTAAAGATCCTAAAAGTTGTTGACCCCACACCAGAGCAGTTCCAGGTATTCAGGAACGAGGTGGCTGTCCTGCGCAAAACATGGCACGTGAACATCCTGCTCTTCATGGGGTACATGACAAAGGACAACCTGGCAATTATGACCCAGTGTTGCGAGGGCAGCAGCCTCTACAAACACCTGCGTGTCCAGGAGACCAAGTTCCTGGTGTCCCAGTTGATTGACATCACCAGACAGATGGCTTAGGGAATGGACTATTTGCATGCAAAGAACATCATCCACAGAGATGTGAAATCCAACAATATATTTCTCCATGAAGGCCTGACGGTGAAAATTGGAGATTTTGGTTTGGCAACCGTCAAGTCGCGCTGGAGCGGTTCTCAGCAGGTTGAACAACCCACTGGCTCTGTCCTGTAGATGGCCCCAGGGCCATCACCTCTGGGGTGATCCAAATGCAGGATAATAACCTGTTCAGCTTCCAGTCCAATGTCTGCTCCTACGGCATTGTACTCTATGAGCTCATGACAGGGGAACTGCCTCCCACATCAACAACCGAGATCAGATCATCTCCATGTTGGGCCGAGGGTATGCCTCCGCAGACCTTAGTAAGCTATCCGAGAACTGCCCCAAAGCAATGAAGAGGCTTGTAGCTGACTGTGTGAAGAAAGTTAAGGAAGAGAGGCCTCTTTTTCCCCAGATCTTGTCTTCCATTGAGCTGCTCCAACACTCTCTACCGAAAATCAACTGGAGCGCTTCTGAGCCATCCCTGCATCGGGCAGCCCACACCGAGGATATTAATGCCTGCACATTGACCATGTCCCCTAGACACCTGTCTTCTAGCTGACTTCTCCCTAGCACTCAGGCCACCAGGGAAGAAGGAAGTCAGCAGGCCCCACGTTTCTGCTCCCTTTCTATGGGGACAGAGAGCTCATCTTCAGAGAAGCTGCTGCTAAGGACCTTCTAGACTACTCACAGGGCTTTAACTTCATGTTGCCTTCTTTCCTACCCTTTCTGGCCCTGGGAGAAAGAAGCCATTCGCAGTGCTGGTTTGTCCTGCTCCCTCCCTACATCCCCCACACCCAGGAGCCAAGCCTTCTCCAGATGCACTGCTGATGGCAGTACATGACCTGGGGCCCCAGCTATTGGCTAAATGAGTATTTTTAGGGCAAGAAAAAGCACTCGGAGGAGAAATGAAGTTAGCAGGCAAACCAGTCCTAACGTGGGGATACATGGATTTTGGAAACCAGCTCCTGTGAGGAATGCTTCTCACAGGAAGGACTTTTCTTCAGAGAGAGCGGTGTGGGGCCAAAC
The DNA here is from genome assembly GCA_031878705.1 of Tapirus indicus. Classification (NCBI taxonomy): domain Eukaryota; kingdom Metazoa; phylum Chordata; class Mammalia; order Perissodactyla; family Tapiridae; genus Tapirus; species Tapirus indicus. The sequence goes on along the minus strand of CM062920.1, from coordinate 124,740,378 downwards.
AGGTAGTTTTGCACATAACACACCAAACAGCCCAGGACTGTTGAGACCGTGGCCACGTGAAGGAGACTGCTTTGGTACTTGAGAACTTGACTTTGGGGACACTTCCTTTTCCTGGAGGTCTCCAGTGCATTGGGATGGTTTTCCAGAAGAGGCGCTTGGCCTGCCCTCCCAGACTCTGCCCCCTCAGGGAGCAGTCTTCCATCATGCTGAATTGAGTCTTGAAGGAGCTGCCCCTATGGGGCAGGGCCTCTGGGCCAGTCTTGTCTCTCTACAGTCACATCATGTGTATACAAGGAAGCCAGCAATACAGGTTTTCTTGATGATTTCAGGTTTAATTTTGTTTTTATTGCACATGACAAAAATACAGTTATCCAATGTTTCCTCAATTATGTTATATTAAATAAATTAAATGTAAAAAAAAAAAGTAGTCTTGAAAGGAAACAGAGGACAATGAGTATTGGTGAAGGAAAGGCTGAAGTCTTGCCTATAGCCCAGGAGTTGCAAATAAGTTTTGTGCTACTCGCTAAATGCATCTTAAATGAGCTTCGACATGATAGAAGGTCAATAATTATGCAAAGCAGATAAACTGCTGTCCTAGTTTGATTTCTCTAAAAGGCAACCCTGAGACCAGGATTCAAGTGCAAATAGTTCATTTGGGAGGTTATGGAAAATGCTCTTAGGGAATTAGGGAGGTGAGACAGAGAAGGGAAGTCAGGTAATGCTGGATTACTGAGTGCTTTTCAAGCCGCTACCACTGTGGGTTTAACCCTGCAGGGAAATGGAAAAACAGCATAGAGCAGCACTTCTCAAACTTGAGTGGGCAGCAGAATCACCTGGAAGCTGGCTGAAACACAAGTACCTGGGTCCCACCTTCCAGAGATTCTGATTCCGTAGGTCTGGGGTGGGGCCCCAGAATCGGCATTTTTAGCAAGCCTCCAGGACCTGCCAATGCCGCTGGTGAGAGGATCACGCTTTGACTAGCTCTGCTACAAAGCAGACTAGCAGCACTGGCATTGATGGAATCTGGTTAGAAATATTGAGTCTCAGGTCCCACCTTGGACCTACTGAATCAGAATCTGATTATGAACAAAACCCGAAGTGTGTGTTTGCACTTGAAGGCTTATAAAGCCCTGGGGTAGAACGTACATCTCAGAATTGGACCTCCAGAGAGCTAGGGTATTCATATACCAACCTCACCGGTCACTTCACTGGTTGAGATCTACTGGGGGGTGTGGTTAATGCCCCTTCCTTCCCTTACCTCACCCTTCCCCAACTTGCTGTACACAGGACAGATGAGAAATGTGGAAGTAAAAGACAATGCAGACAAAGGCAGTTGGAAGTCAGCCCTCTCCACTGAAGTGGGGAGGCCCAGGGTGGGGGTGGGGCACCAGCAGGATCTGCTACTACCAGCGGAAGACACACCCTAACAGATGGGCATTACTGCCCTGAGACACAGCATGTACTGGTGGGAAGAACTGAGCTTGGGAGTCATGCAGCCCAGGGTTCAAAGCCTCACTGTGTCACCTATCAGCATCCTGTGTTAGAGGTTACTTGACCTCTCTAAGTTTCAGTCTTCACCTACAAATGGAGATATTTAAACCTCCCTTGATGCCTTATTGTTGGGAACATTATAAGCACTCAAAAATAATACCTATTATTATCATTTTGTTATTTCTGCCAAGCCATGAACCTCTCAACACTGAAATCACTCAGCATCACTCAACACTGAACTCTCACAGACTGAAAATCAGGGTTTAGTCATAATGAATATCAGGGTAAGAACTCGGAAAACCATGTGTATTAGTCATGGTTCTCCAGAGAAACAGAAGCAATAGGATGCATAGAGATATAGAGAAAGAGTTTTATTATGAGGGACTGGCTCACGTGCTTATGGAGGCTGAGAAGTCCCACATGCTGTAAGCTGGGGGCCAGGAAAGCGAGCGGTATAGTTCCAGTCCAAACCTGAAGGCGTGAGAACGAGGAGAGCTGATAACGTGAGTGTGAGGCCCAGTCCGAGTTCGAAAGCCCAACAACCAGCAGCGCCAATGTCCGACGGCAGATGAATGACCCAGCTCAAGTGGAAGGTGAATTTGCCCTTGCTCTGCCTTTTGGTTCTCTTCAGGCCCTCAACAGGTTGGATGATGCCCACTCGCATCATCGTTACTCAGTCATCAATCCAAACACACACTAATATCTTCCGGGAACACCTCACAGAGACACCCAGAAATGATGTTTTACCAGCTATCTGGGCATTCCTCACCCTGGTCAAGTTAACACATAAAATTAACCGTCACGTCATCCTCCCAGAGGTTAGTTTTGAGTGTTACTTTATCAGAGGCTTCTTCTTCTGTTTGGAAAGTGCCCTCCTATACCTTAGAGCAATAGTCCTGAAGAAGAGCAGAGTAGCAGCTGCCTAACAGAATCAACCTGGTTATGGAGAGGTCGTGCGCTCCTGGGAAATACGCATTAGCTACTTTTAGACAAGAACTTTGGGCTCATGTGAATATCAGAGGGTTTAAATTAACAAACCTCAAAGGGTCTATAGTGGGTTGAATGGTGGCCCAAAAAGACACATTCATGTACTAACCCCCAGAACTGTGAATGTGACCTTATTTGGACAAAGAGTCTTTGCAGATGTGATTAAGTTAAAGATCTCAAGATGAAATCATCCTGGACTATCCAGATGGGCCCTCAATCCAATGACAAGTGTCCTTCTGAGAGGCACACAGAAGAGAGACAGAGGGAGAAGAGGAGAAAGCCACGTGAAGACGGGGCAGAGATTGGAGTTATGCAGCCACAAGCAGAGGGACGCCTGAAAGAAGCAAGGAAGGATTCTCCCCAACAGCCTTCTTAGGGAGCATGGCCTTGCCAACACCTTGATTTCAGACTTCTGGTCACCAAAACTGTGAGAGAATAAATTTGTTTGGTTTCAAGTCATCCAGTTTGTGGTAATCTGGTACAGCAGCCCTAGGAAACTAATACAGCATCCAAAAGCAAAAGAAACCGTATTTAATTTCAAGAAACCATTTGAGTTCATCCAGAGCCATGCAAGGAGAAGACTAAAATGATAGAAATTTTGAACACAGGGAAGGACACAAAGTTTAGAAATCACAGAAAGTATTTTTTAACTGAAAAGAGCTCAAAACTAAAGTGTCTATACTCACACATACAATTATCTAATCCTTTGAAAGAAAACCACAGTACTTTTTGTTTCTGATGTTATTCCCACTGTGTGACAAAAGTTGTCCAGGCCCCACCATTTTTCGGTTTTACCATTGTAACAGTACGTAAACCATACTGTAATGGTTTTACCATTACATTGCATTTCAGCCCAACTGCCAACTGCTAACATCTCCACCTCTTTGCCTGGGGTTTCCTCTGGCCACCAGAGCCCGCTCTGCCTGGGACACATGGCATGGTGGAGTGCTGGGAAATAAAAGCTCCCAGGAGTATGCCTCAAGCAGTGTTTGACTGGAGTTGAGGTATACATGCCCCAGCGCCCCAATCTTTGCTGGGATTCTCTAACCATTGACTCTCCGGCAGGACTAAGCCCCAGATGCCAGAGCACTAACCTGCTCTATCATGGATGCTTCCCTTCCTGTCTCCTTTCCCTACTCCCCTACCAATATTTCCTGGGATTATCTCCCAAATAAACCACTTCCCCTTCAGTCCTTGTCTGAGGGTCTGCTTCTTGAGGAACCCAAACTAAGAGAGATTGCAAAAGCTCTGAGCTGGAAGCGATTCGGAACCAAAAAGCATAACCTGAAGTCTTTGTCGTCTTTAAGAATTCATTCTGAACTGCCTTCCAATTTCACCTGAATATTAGAAGATGATCTAACTGTTAAACTGGCCTTGCTTGACTTCAACATCTGCCACATTTATTCCAAGGAGATATGCACTGTTCTTTAGAACTCTTCTCTTATTCTCAACCTCAAATCCACCTGCCATCAAGAGATGAGTTCTAACTTCAAAATATATCTTATATCATATATTCCATTCCCACTGCCACTCCCCTGGTCCCATCACCCCCTCCTGCTAGACTGGCCATCCCTGCTTCTATTCTTGACTCTTCCAATCTACTCTTCACATAGCAACCAAAAGATTGTTTAAAAACATAAATCAGTTCATCACTCCCTTCAGGAAAACCTTAAGTAGCTTCCCCTTGCACATAGTATGAAATCCCAACTCCTTTTCTTGGCCTACGAGACTTCTCCAGCTTCCATTTTAAGCCACTGTCCTCTTCACAACGCTCCAGGAACCTCAATTTCCTCTCTGTTTCTAGAATGGACCCAGCCTCTCCCAGCCTCCAGATCTTTGGGCTTGCTCTTCCCTCTTCGTTGAATACTCTGCCCAGACTCTTTGTGTGTATGATACCTCCTCATCTTTCAGATCTCCTTCTCTGGAGGTCTTCTCCAATTACCTTATCTAAAATCATCCCCCTATGTAGCCCGCTATGTCATTCTCTAGCACTGAGCCCTATTTATTTCCTTCACTAAACGTTAACGTGTTGACTTAAGGTCCTTAGACCTTGGCCTAAAGCAGGGGTCATCACATCATGCCCCAAGTGGCCTCTTGAGAGGCTGTGGGAGGTGAGGGGCTCCTCCTGTTCTCATTTGAACCAAAGAGCCCAGGTATGTGGATTTTGTACATTAGGCTTCCTTCCAGTTTGAAGAAAGGGCTTCACTGCTTAAAACAATAAACAAAACAAACAAAAAACCAGATAACCACACCCACCCTTTTGAAAAATGGAACACGAGGTCCTAGGCACTATTGCAGCATGACCCCAGCTGCACCTGTGCCTTTCTCCCTATTTCTACTTCACTGGCCTCTGCCTGTGTCATTGATCTAGATGATCTAGGACAACACTTTTCAAATTTTTTGGTCTCAGGACCCCTTTACACTTTCAAAAAGTATTGAGCCTCTTTATTAGATTCCTATTACTACTGAAACAAATTACCCCAAATATAGTGCCTTAAAAAAACACAAATTTATTATCTTACAGTTCTGGCCATCACAAGTCCAAAACAGGTCAGCAGAGCTGTATTCCTTCTCTAAAGCAAGTAATTATTAGATGTTCTGCTGCAGGAGATCTCTGAGTCAGGATTTGCAAAATTGGTTTATTATACTAAAAGTCTCCTTTTGTGGAGCGATAAGTACTAAATTTTAATTTTCACCTTTTCAGCTTATCTACATGTCTCATGCCATTGAAACCCAATTGCTGATGCCAGAGTTTCTGTTCCATGTAGGGCTGCTGTATTTTCTTCCCTTTTCACTCCAGCAGCTGGATTAACCAAATCTCACACCTCACAATTGCTGCTAAATCATTTGATTCTCTGGCAGTTGGAATCTGGAAGTGGCTCCCATTTAATGAGCACTTCCTGTGTACCCGGCATTGTGTTAGCACAGCCCGTGCTGTGTCTCCTTCAGTCTTCACAACAACACTTTACCAAAGGAACTGTCTTTATACTCATTGTACCAGTGAACGGGGGACATTCAGAGAAGTCACAGAACTTCCCAGTTCACACAGTGAGAGCACAGGTTTTACTGACTCCGGAGAACAGAAACTGTCCACCACGACACAGATTACTGTCTCCACTAGCATGACTCAACCCTCCCACACTTGGCACCAACATGACTTTACTATTTCAGAAACTCATTGTCCAGGAAGATGAAGCCTCCAACAGTTCTGTTTTTTGTTCCAGGAACTTTCTGAGAATCCATTTATCCGAACAATAAACTACTTCACTAGCCCACATCAGGGTGAATAGGTCCTTCCTCAGAACTCTCAACTGGGTCATCGAACCACTACTTACCCTTCAAGGCTCACTTCCAAACCTCACCTCACTATGGGCATCGGTCCTACATTATTATATCTCAAAGTGTGTCCATTGTCAGTCAGGCCCCTGCGTTGAAAGACCCACATTAACCAGACCCCTAAAACACTATAAATATCCTACCTTTGACAAACTACTTCCCCTTCTGTGATCTGGACTGACAATGTAGTGGTCTCCCTGATTACAATAAGCAATACATTTGGATTTGCTTGATCAACAGGTTATTCTGACAATCTCTTCTAAGAGTCAGTGGTCAGTCTCTGGTTTCTCATATCAAGTGTGTCCTCCCAATGTGCATCCATACTCTCTTCAGGTCCCTTGAAAAAGGGACCCTGTGTCCAACAGAGCAGTGAATCAACAGTAAGTGTATCTCTGGGGTCTCTGCCTCAAGGTCAGTCTGGTTCTGGTCCAGCCCAAGGAGCGTAAATCCTGGACTAATCCCAGACATTCTCTGGTCCCCTTGTCAGTTAGTGTAGTTACTAGTTACCATACATACCACAGCCAATTAGAGTCTATCCTAGAAAAGATCTAGAAATGCCTTGGAGGTCCCAACAGCACTAAGAACATGTCTGACGTTTAAGGGCTGGGACAGAAATGAAATTCCCTGAATGGATGTATCAATAAGTTTTCACTGTATAACAAATAACCACAAAACCTCATCATCATACAACAGGCATTTACTGATCACATATTTGAGCTCAGCTGGGGTCTGGCCTGGGAGTTCTGCTATCTCGTCTCAACTCACTCACGTATCTGGGAGTCAACTGACTGTCAGCTGATCTAGACTGGCTTCAACTGAGGCTGCTGGGGTGCCTCAGCTCTGCTCCACTTGTCTCTCATCCTCCAGCAGGCTAGCCCTGGCATGTTCTCATGGCTACAGCAGAGGATCCAGAGATCAAGTCCCAGCGCTCAAGGCAATTTCAGGCCTCCACTTGTGTCACATCTGCTAACATCCCATTGGCCACAGCATGTCACATGCCTGAGCTCAGAGTCCAGCAGGGAGGGTACTACACAGTCACAGGGGAAAAGGCAGGGATGTAAGGAGAAGTAAAGACAAGACGATGACCCCCTCCTCCAGACTTCCACCTCATAACATGTGCTTCTGTGTAGCTCCTCATAAAAAGTAAGTCCATCCCATGAGGTTCAATCTCAGGGTTTTGATTTTACAAACAATTAGCTTAACAAATCAATACAAGAAAGCAGACCTTCTTGCATTTCTCAAGATTTCTTACTCCTGTCAAATGGGTCACATTCTATCTATTGTTTTTGTGCCTGATACTTCTGTTTGTCCTTTCTACAAGAACCACAAGATATGAAAACACAAAATGGGGCACTGCAGAGAGAAGACGCATTGGTGGTAGAAGTCTTCTTTGGTGCATTTGCTGCCATTTTCCCCTCCTAAGTCATCACCTTGGATAGCACCTCTCTCTGACTTCCCCTGTCACCCCCCAGCCTCTTTCTCTTTTCATCAATGTGTGTTAGGAAAAGTACAGGTTTTGAGTCAAACAGTCTTTGGTTGGCTTCTCAGCTTATTCACTTAAAAGCATGCTACCCTGGGGCAAGTTACTTCCATCTCTGAGCCTCAACTTCCTTATCCTCAAAGCCAGAATAAGATCTCCTACTTGGAGGACAGTCGTGAATGTTAAATGAGGCCATGTGCAGTAAGTGTCCAGCATGTACCACGAACATTTGATCCCTTCTTCCTGTTTCCTCTGCTTTCCACAAGGAGAGGCTAAGAAAGAAGATTTTAAAATTGTGAGGAGTGGATCCATAAGAACAGTTTCATTTGCAAGAGACAGAAAACATGACTCAAAGTAGTTTAAGCGAAGAATTAATTATGGGCTCAATTAACTGAAAATCCAAGGGTGGTTCTTGCTAAAGATCTTATTGTTAAGGCCCAGTATGATTAGGGCCCATTCTCTCCTCTTAATCTTGTAACTCTGCTTCTCCCCACGTTGAATTCTCTCAGGCATGGCCTCTGGGACTCCATGGTCACCCCTCACAGTTCCAAGTCCAATGGAAATCCTATCACTCAAAGCACATAGTCTCAGAACAGGAAAGACCTGGTTCTCCAGAGGCAGGGTTGCCAAACAAAATACAAGATGCCCAGTTAAATTTAAATTTGACATACTTATACTAAAAAGCTATTTGTTGTTTATCTGAAATTTAAATTTAACTATGTCTCTTGTATTTTTATTTGCTAAATCTGGCTACCCTATCCAGAGGAAAATGATAATACACTTACTAGAAGAAGGGAGAATGCATAGTGGGCCTCACACACAAAAATGAAACAGGTCCATTACAAAGGAAACTAGCTTTAGTTCTATCTTATGCTCTCTTCAATCCTGAGGTTTATGGCCATTTTCAATCCACAGATCTTGCTAGGTATAGGAAGATACACTTTCTTTTCCTCTCTCATTCAATTTCTCTGTAGCAATACTTAATAAAGAATTTTTCTAAAATCATTTATATGTAGCCATAACATTTTTGAACTAGAAGGGAATTTAAAAGTAGTCTCTGTCAATCCCTTTATTTAACAGATGAAGGTGGTGGGACCCAAATTGCTGAAAAGACCAATCCAAGGTTACATAGTTCTTTGGGAGAGAACTGAATCTAAAGTTCAGGTTTTCTAAAACCTAATCATCATCATTTCCACTACTTCTCTGATCATCTTGGCTACAGCATTTAGAAAAAAGTCATTTGGGGCTGACTTTGTATCACTTTAAATTGAGTTAAGAGAGAAATCCCTCTTATTCCTCTAAATGTCGCTCCACCAGAGAGAGACAACCATCCACAAAGTGATTTGCCTACCTGGAGGCCAGGAATATCCTCAAAACACGTGCATGACCCAGTACAACCCTTATTGCAAAATCCGGGAGAATGTGAGCTCCCAAATTCACACCCAACACCATGGTGAGGATAGGCCACTGAGTTCAACACGCCTTCCAAGGCAGGCCTGCTCTTCTCCTGTCCAAATAGAACTTCCTTTTGTTGACAGCAGTTGCACTATCCGAGTGACTCTTTTGAGCCACACAATAAAAAGAGGCAGCTTTCAAGATCTAATCTATGGGTAAGACCACCCGTTCCCAGGCAAGCAGGGTGGCTGTCAGCTGTTGGCCGCAGGGCCACATTCCCGGGTGGAGTAGCAGCAGCCTGTGCCCTCTGCCCAGCACCACCCTGGCTCAGCCTGATAAAGGCCGACTCCATCCCACAGGTGACATTCCTCCACAGAGCAGCTGCACTTAGGTTTTAGCGCGTCCCATTGTACTGTTGACATAATGAGGCCCTTTGGGCACTGAGTTTGTACATGACAGTCATCACAATACCAAAGAACCAGAGACACAGTCATCTTGTGCTCTGCCATCTGAGAAGCTTGCACCATTAAAGAAAAAACAATTTTTTTTAATAAAATACAATCATAGCAAAACCCACATTACTGTTTGGTAGATTTTATTAATTCTCCTTCTTCTCTTGCTCTCCTCTGAGCAAGTCATTATGGCAAAGTGATTAACAGCATAAGCTTTCGAGGCACAAACTAGTCCCAAGTCCGCACTCACTAGATGGGACAAGTTATTGAACCATTTGGAGCTCCAATTTTCTCAGCTATAAAATGGATACAAAAATCGTTCCTTCCCCAAAGGGCTATTGGGTGACTGAGTGAGATAATGCATGGACGACACTTAACCTGACATCTGGTAGCTTGTAAGAGTTTAGCGAATATTAGGTATTATTTATTTTACCAAATATATGTGATACAGGAAAATAATAGCCAAAACCAATTGTGCGTGTGTGTGTGTACATATATGTACATGCATATACTCTATTTCCTAAACCTCCTCTTTACAAGGTTTCAATCCCTTTCTCTACCAAGTCAGAGAAAATGAGTTACTATTTGGAACGTGACTACAAGCAGTGACTGGCACATGATAAGTGCTATATCATTGTCAGGTATCATCATTGTTGTTGTTGATCACATTGTTGTTATTATTATTATTGAACAAGAAACAAACTACAGAACCTTTGGAACCAAATCTCAATTAACTTGACCCGTTGGTTAATTAATGGGTTTCTCCATTCTGCCATTTGGGGAGAAAAAGGAAGATGAAATCTTCTAAGGGATGAAGATGAAGAATGGTTAGGATTAGGTTAGAGCAGGGTCAACAAACTTGGGCCCACAGGGCAAATCTGGCCCATTGCCTGCTTTTGTAAATAAAGTTTTATTGAAACACAACACCACTCATCAGTTTATACACTGTCTATGGCTGCTTTTGCATTACAATGGCACAGTTGAGTAGTTGCCAAAGAGATCTTATGACCTACAAAGCCTAAAATATTTACTCCCTGACCATTTACAGAGAAAGTTTGCTGACCCCTCAGCTAGAAAGAAGGGAACAGGCCTAGAACAGCATTTGGCACACAGTAGGTCATCAGTTAATACCTGTTGAAAAAAATGAATGAACTGAATAAGTGAATAGGCAGGAAGCAGCTGATTTATTGTTGGTTCTGACCTGTCAAAGTCTTCACGAAGTCACGAACACTTCATATTCATGTGTCAGCTCTATTATTGTCCCGGGGAATGGTTTGAGCCATTGTTGGGAATGAATAGGGCATAAATATCACTTGTAAATCAGAGACATCAGTACCGGGTTCCTGCCAGTCAGCTCCAAGTGTTCCATCCTCTGCCCTATTCAACCAGGAGAGGGGAGAGGAAGCTGGTAACAGCAGAAAATACACTGAACTTTATATTGAGATAATGTAGAGATTAGAGAGCAAAGGGGGCAGACTCTAAACTGGTGCATTTGTCTCTAGTTGTAGCAAAGGAAAAGGAAGCATCTGATTCCCAATCTTTTTCAACTCTAGAGTGCAATAAGAAAAGTAGACCTTGACATTCAGAGAGATCAATGAGCACCGTGATTTGGGAAACAAAATCAAGATAAAAACTTGAGTTTAGATTTGGCTAGGGCTTGGGTTGGACTAGATTATTTGAACACACTTGTCTGCTAAAACTTTTGTCAAAGTTGCTAGCTTAAATGTGAATGCTAGGTCTTCCCCCATTGGAACATAGGCTCTGTGCAGGCCCAGGCTCATCTTTGATCTCTATTTTCACCCACAGAGCTTAACACATTGGCCTGTGCTAAGGGGCCTTATAGAGGGCACGCTGAGCAAGACCAGATGAATGAAGAACTGAAACAGGTCCTCAAAGATGCGGTAGACCAGTTGTCCCAGAAGGCTACTGGGTGATAAGGTCAACACCTGATATATTCTTGGTTAAGAGATCTGGAGTTGGACTCCTGGCTCCACAGCTTGTCCTGATCATTTGTCATTTGCCCAGCATCTCCCTCACCTTCTAGTACCAGGAACCTGAATTTCCTCCAAGAAACCACGCCTTCCTCATTCTCAGCCATATGGTTTAGCTGATGACCTCTTTCCTAATCCCAGGGATGGATCCTAATTGATTTACATATATCCCATCCCTCTAGCTACACTGGCTTTAATATAATAGGTGTTTATTTCTTGCTTACATGAAGGGAGTCCTAAATGGTGGGTGACCTTCCTCCATGCAGTGATTCAGGGACCCAGGCTCTTTCTATATGATTGATCCACCCATCTTAAACACGTGGCTCTAAGGTCACCCTGGGGGTCATCTCCATTCCAGTCAGCCAGAAAGGAAAGAAAACATTAGGATCGTGTCACTTCTACCCACATTTATCAGCCAGTGTGGCCTTATCTAACTACAAGGCAGTTTGGGAAACGTAGTCCAGCTATTTACACAGAAGAAAGAGATGCTTGATTTGGTAAACAGTGAGTCAGTCTCTGCCACAGATGGGCATTTAACTTAATCAGAGACAATGATGCATGAAGATAAGTTTGCTGGAAATTCTGGGGAAAAGATATTCTCTCTTCCCTTTGATTGGGTTTGGAGAGGAAGTGTGCCAGAAATCCTGAGGCCCTTAAGCAGTCTGAGAACAGTGCCAACCTGGGAAAAGCAGAGCTAAGACATAGATACTGGGGGCATCATTTGAATCCTGAATCAAGCCATGCCTGAAGCCAGGCCTGTCTCTGGACTTCTCATTTATGTGAACCAATACATTCCCTTTTGGTTTAAGCCAGCTTGACTTGGGTTTTCTCTCACTTGCTACTAAAATTGTCTAAGTTACACCATTACTGTTGGCAATCAGCAAACTCTGCCCTCTCCTCCTCCCAATTCTGTTGATGGCAAAGAAGGAGCAAGGAAGGAAGTTAAGAGTTAAGAGTCTACAGCCAAACTTCCTAGATTTGAACCCTCAAATTCTACCACTTGCCCTTGGGCACATTACATCTTTGTGCCTTAGTTTCTTCATCCATAAATAAGGAATAACAACAGTACCTACCTCATGAGATTGTTAAAGACTCGTGAGGTAATTTATGTAAATACTGAAAAAAGTGCATAATGCTTAATAAGACTATAAGAATACTTGCCATTGTTACTATGGTGATGTGCCAGGCCTATGTTGCTCCCTTTGCCCTCACCTCAAAGAAACCATCACCTTTTCACTACCTAATGCTTCCCTAGCCTCTCCTCTCTTCCGCCACAGCCTCTCTTCTCCACATCCCTCTCTCCTCCTACGTTAATTGGCATGGATTTGGGGGAAAAAACAAATTCTTTTACTACCCAAAACAGATCCACTAGCTCACCCTGAATGAAATGATATTCTTGGACCCTAGAGGTATCATGCATTAGCAACCAGAAACACACAAGCCAAAACTGTCAACAGTCCAAAGCTGTATTTTTTATCTACTGTGACTGAAAAATCCTCTCTCAGAAGGTGGCAGGAGGGGACCCAAGTACAAAGTCCAAAATGCCGCTTTCACTCCACTAAAATGAAACCAGCATGAACAGCTCCACAAACCAGAGGCAACTGTTTATTTTCTCAAATCACCTGTCAAAGCCTCTTGAGCCTTATTTGACATGAAAGCTAGCGTCTCTTCCTAGAAGATTCCTCTCCACCCCATCTCCCGATAGTCCACAAATCCCCAGGGAGTTGTACAGTCCAAAAAGGGGTCCATAGGGCTCCCACACTCAGGTTGGGAGAAAATTGGAGTCTGGGTACTGTTATTGCCCGTTGCTGCCACACGGGGTCACTGTTAAAGAAAGATGCTGTGGGTCCTCCCCGCCTTGTGCCTGCTGGTCCTAGTTCCTGCGCAGGCTGTCCTGTCCCGGCTCTCCAAGGGAAGTCCATCCCAGTGCCAACTGTAGCAAGGGGCCTGCTGCGTTCCCGGGGTTACCACTTTTAGGGAGTGGCTCTTTCAGTTCACATGCCGAGCTGCCTTCCAGAACATCAGCCAACCCCAGGCTCACAGAATCAGGATTCCTTCTGGCACCTTCCTCCTTAGCATAGAATCACCTTCTGTCTTTTCCTCTACATTTACCATTTTTTCAAAGCAGTAGCATTACGTCCCCCTTCCCTTCTGGGGAGACCATCCTCAGCGGCTCCCAGGAGTCATGTTTAGAAGGGAAATTGCCCCCAGTGATTCCAGAAGGCACCTCTCTCACGACAGAAAAGGTCAAGCGACAACTAAAATCAGGCAGCGCATCCTGCGACAGGATAAGTCGGTCTCTTGCTCACTCCTCTTGGGCGGGAAGGGAAGTGAGAGAAGAAAGGGAACTTCAGGTACCTGCACCTCAACTTCTGCCCACCCCACCCAGGTTTGCGTGCACTCTCACCTCAAGAGATGGCTCGCCCTGTGTCCACTGATGCAACTCCTGCGGTTAATTTTATTAAATCTACAGGATACTGAAGAAAATATAAATTTTCTGTTTATTTTTGCTAAAATGCCATTGATTCTCCTTTTTGGACTGTTCTGGATAGTCTGTGGACTCTCAGGGTGGCTCACATGCCTTTAGAGCAGAACCACCAAAGGCCACAGAATGAGCTATGATTGAAGGACTCCTGATTTTTTTAACTTTTGTTTTTTACCTAATCTGCCTCCCAAAACATGTAGTAAGTGATTTTTTATTATAATTTTTTTGATAACCTTGATGCATACAAAAATTTGGATAATTATTAAAATATACACTGTATTATAATAAATGCTGGCAGTGGGTGTATTTTTTAAGAGTAGGACTAATAAATCAGATCTCTGCTTTTCAACTACCAGAGGTCTATCTTCCCTGTTTTCCCTTCTCCACCTTCTTCTCCTGCTCTGTCGTCCTCCCTCACTGTTTTACACTTTTTACCCTCTTGATCTTTGAGATTTTTGCTCCCTTGATTGTTGGCCATATTCAACTGAAATATTTTAATTAACATATTTTTCAAATAAAATGTAATGTTCCCTGTTCTTTAAGAAACAGCTTTAGTGAAATTTTTTTCTACACCAAAGACATAAACATACCAAATTATGAAAATGTAAGAGCTAAAACTATAAAACTCTTTTAAAAATCACAGGGGAGTGGCCAGGCGGTGGCGTAATGGTTTAGTTCGTGCTTTGGCAGCCTGGGGTCCGCAGGTTCGGATCCCGGGCACGGACAGATGCATCGCTTGTCAGCCATGCTGTGACAGCGTCCCATATAAAGTAGAGGAAGATAGGCATGGATGTTAGACCAGGGCCAGTCTTCCTCAGCAAAAAGAGGAGGATTGGCAATGGATGTTAGCTCAAGGCTGGTCTTCCTCACACACACACACAAAAAAATCATAGGGGAAAAATTCCATGTTGTTGATTTGGCAAAGGTTTGTTGACTATGACACCAAAAGTAGAGCCAACAAAAGGAAAAACAGATAAACTGGATGCCAGCAAAATTTTAAAAATTGTGCATCAAGGGACACTACCAACAGAGTGAAAAGGCAACCCATGGAATGGGAGAAAATATTTGTAAGTCATATATATGATAAGGGATTAATACCCAGAATATATAAAGAACTCCTACAACTCAACAGCAAAAAAAAAAAAACAACCCAATTTAAAAATGAGCGAAGGACTTGAATAGACATTTTTTTAAAGAGATATACAAATGTTCAATAAGCACATAAAAAGATGCTCAACATCATTAATTATTAGGGAAAAGCAAATCAAAATCACAGTGAGATACCACTTCACATCCATTAGGAAGGTTACTACCAAAAAAACAAAAAAAAAACAAGTGTCAAGCAAGGATGCAGAGAAATTGAAACTCTTGTGCACTGCTGGTGGGAATATAAAATGGTGCAGCTGCTATAGAAAACAGTACATTAGCTCCTAAAAAATTTAAACAGAATTACCAGATGATCCAGCTGTTGGAAGAGGTCATCAAGAGGACATGACCGCTGATTGACCCATGAGCTGGACTCTAGCAATCAGAGGCTCCCCACCCCTTCCCTTGTCCTTGGAATGTGTATTCCATTTGCCTCCCCTGCACTAGACATAGCCCCAAGGACACAGCCTTGAGATAGTTGAGAGCATTTGGATGATATACTAAGTGAACCCAGTTAAGGCCTCTATATGAACTTTTAAGATTCTGGTGCCCAAGACAAGCCTCATATGTAAGTACCCTCATTAAATTTGCCACCTACCAATCTGGAGTGGTCTGCTCCTTTCTTCATCTCTCCTTGTCCTCCAGGTGTGGGGGCCTGTTTCTGATTTCACCTGGGAAGATCCTGAGGTTACAAACCAACACCAGCAATTCCACTTTGGGGGTATGTGAAAAGATTTCAATCTAAAATGGAACCAGAGGATATAAAATGGAGACTCTTACGCATGAGCCCTCGGAAGAACAAATCTTAAGAACTGAGAGACTGATTTCCCATAAATGCCTGGTTTACAGAACACTGAGATTTATCTCCTGACCAGTAAATATCCCCCGAGAATCTCTCCCCATCCTCAAGCCAGTGAACTTACTGCTTGGACTCTAGATGGACTTTTCCCTCTTTGCACTCCTTGCCCATAAATACAGCCCACCCCAAACCCTCAACTCACCCATAGCTTGCTACAGTGTGCATTTCTCAAATTGCAATTCCTCTGCTATTCTTGGATAAACTCAATTTCTGATAATTTGACCTTGCCTTGGTTTACCTCTTTATTTAGGTTGACATGTATGCACCCAAAAGAATTGAAAGCAGGGACTGAAACAGATATTTGTACACCCATGCTCATAGTAGCATTACTCACAATAGCCAAAAGGTGGAAGCAACCCAAATGTCCATTGAAGGATGAATGAGTAAACAAAATGTGGCATATATAATTATTCATTAATTAATGACAGGGATACATTCTGAGATATGTGTTATTAGGCAACTTTGTTGTGCAAACATCATGAGTGTACTTACACAAACCTAGATGGTATAGCCTACTACACACCTAGGCTATATGGTACTAATCTTATGAGACCACCATCATATATTCAGTTCATCCTTATGTGGCATACAACTGTACATACAATGGAATATTATTCAGCCTTAAAAAGGAAGGAAATTCTGACACACGCTTCAACATGGATGAACCTTGAAGACATTCTGCTAAGTGAAATAAACCAGACACAAAAGGACAAATATTGTGATTCCACTTATATGCAGTATCTAGAAAAGTCAAATTCACAGAGACAGAAAGTAGAATGGTGGTTGCCAGGGGCCGAGGGGAGGAGGAAATGGGGAGCTGGTGTTTAATGGGTATGCAGTTTCAGTCTGAGCGATGAAAAAGTTCTGGAGATGAAAAATGGTAATGGCTACACAACAATGTGAACATACTTAATGCCACTGAACTGTACACTTATAAATGGCTAACACGGTCAATATTTATGTTAGTATATTTTACCACAATAAGAAAACGAATTGCCTTTTAACTTATGTATCCTTGAATTGTATTTTTCTTAGGTTAGTGGTCCTCAACTAAAGAAAGAGAGAAGTAAAAGGAAAATGAAAAAGAAATATTTTGCTGCAGATCTCCAAAGACTCATAGAAGCTAGAATGAAAAAAAGTCAAAACCAGAATGGCCTGGAGTTAAGGAAGCCAAGGACCCTAACAGTTATGTGGCTTGTCCAAGACTGCACAACTCATCAATGGGAGAGCTAAAACTAAACCCTGGAGAATGTGCTTGGTTTAGTAATTTTCACATCTTGGAGTAAGAAGTTGGGAAAGACCTCTTTCAAATGGTTTTTGGGTCTTGTCTGAGAGTCTATGACAGCTCCACAGCTCCCTCTATTTCCAACAAAGGTAATTCAGTCCAGCAAAGTGCTACAGGCAAGAAGTCCTGGAGAATAGCATAGGCCCCCCAGGCCACTGAAGACTCCACCTCTCGAGGACCAACCCTGGGGCTGGGGATCCAGTAGGGAGTGTAGAGAGTGGGAATGTTAAAGTGAGAGATGGGTGGAGTTGGGGCTTGAGTCATTGGTTTGTGGGTACCACATGGTTACTTAGGATAGACAGTGTGGGATGTGTATGTTAGTTTTGACCTTTATCATGGAGCCTTGTTAAAACTTACCTCCCTTCCATCGGAATACAAGCACTAAGAATAGTTGGTAACATTTGAAAACTTCCAAACAGAAGCCTACAGTCCAGAGGTAACCACCTCAGTGTCTGTATATCCCAGCAATATCAGGTAGTGAATTAATTAGTACAACATAGATAGAGATGCTTTTTCAATATTGAAATTAATTGTAATCATCATCAGTTTTTTCTTATCTATTGGAACATTCCCATGAACATATAAAAATGCTGTTATTTCTCTCATCTTTTAAACTTCTTTCCTTGACTCATTTTCAACCCCACCCTCACCAGTTACTGCCTTATTTCTTTGCTCCTTGTTTACTGCAGAACTCAATGAAAAAGATTACGTCTATGTCTCCAATTTCTCTCCTCCCATTCTTTCTTAAACCTTCTCCATTCGGGAGTTCTTCCCTACCTCTCCACTGAAAGTACTCTTGTCAAGTTCACCAAAAACCTCCACATTGCTAAGTCCAAAGGCATAGCATCAGTCCTTAATTTACTCCACCTGTCATCATCATTCGACACAGGTGAGCATTCCCTCCTCCTCAACCCGGTTCTCCTGCACTTCTTAATATCATTGTCCCCAAAGCTCAGTGGTCTTCTCTCTATCTACTCTCACTCCTTTGGTGATATTCCCTGTCCCAAGGCTTTAAATAAGACCTATTGTGCTGATGAATCTCAAATGTATATATCCTGGCCGGGCCTCTCTCTGGAACTCCAGATTCATTTATTGAACTATTCCTTGACATCTCCATTTGGATACCTAATAGCCTTTTCAACTTATCATACCCAAAACTGAATTCCTAAATATCTCCAGCAAAACCCCGCTTTACTCACACACTCCCATCTCAGTGGATATCAACTTCATTCTTTGAATTACTCAGGCCAAAAACATTGGAGTCATCCTTGACTCCTTTCTTTCTTACTCACCCCCCATCCAAGCTATCAACAAATTTTGTTGGCCCTCCTTGTGAAATATATCAAGAATCTGATCCCTTCTCACCAGTTCCACTGCTCCCATCATGGTTCAAGCCACCATCATCTCTCACCTGCTTTGTTGCAAGAGCCTGCTGAAAGGTCTTTTCACTTGTTCCTCCAAGGTCTATTTTCAACACAGCAGCTGGGAGGGTGATTTCCTAATAAAAGCCAGATCATGTCTTTCCAACACTCCAACCTTTCCCGGAATCCACACCAAGGCCCTTTACCTTCCATCTCCCATTACCACTTCTACCTAAAGGCCTTTGCTCTCTGCTCCCTCTACCTGGAATATTCCTCTTGGATATCCACTTAGCAAACCCCCTCACCTCCTTTAAGTCTTTCTCACATTTCACCTTCTCGGTGAGGCTTATCCTGACTGCCCTATTTCATACTCCTTTCCTAACTTGCCAAAACCCCTTTACCTCGCCTTGCTGTCTCTGTCTTGAAATCCTTCATAATTTTTTAACAAGGGGCCCTGCATTTTCCTTTTGCACTGGGCCCTACAAGTTATGTAGCCAGCCTTACTTAAAGATCTCTACTTGCCTCCTTTTGATTTGTAAAACAAAGATAATAATAGTAACTCCCCCTTAAGCATCTTGAAAGGATTAAATAAGATAGTATATGTTAAGTACCAGGCACATTATATGTATAAATTCATTCAATAATTTATTAATTGTCTACTATGTAGCAGGCACTATTCTAGGCACTGGGAAAGCACCTATGAAAAGTTGCTTTCATGGAGCTTACATTCCAGTGGAGGAAAGACAGACAAGATACTCTGCCATGGAATAAGTATTATGTGGAGAACTAAAATGGAGTGATGTGACAGAGTGGCTAGATGATCACATTAGCTTGCGTGATCAGAAGTGGATTCTCTGTGAGGTGACAATTAAATGCGAATTGATGACAAGAAAAAATCAATCATGCAAAAATCAGAGGGAAGATCATTTCAGGCAGCGGGAACAGTTACTGAAAATGCCAAAGACGGGAACAAACTTGTGGTGTCACAGACGCAGTCTAAAGGTAGCAGGGTGCATTAGCGAATGCTTCAGGATGAGGCCAGAGAGAAGACGGGAGCCCAGATCCGGTAGGACCCACGGCAGTGGACTGGTGCTTGATTAAAAGTGTGATGGCATCTCATTCAAGAGTTTTAAGCTGGGAACCCTTCATCATACTTACATGTTTAAAAGATAACTCTAACTGCTATCTGGAAAAACAGATTTTGGAGGCAAAGGTGGAAGGAGGGAGGTCAAGTAAGGTGCTACTGCAACTATGTAAGCAAGAGGTGATAGTGATAAGGATGAAGCAAAGCGGTCAGATTCATGATAGGATTCTACCCACTGAAGGTAGAATCACTAGGAATTGCTGATATCAGCAATGAGGAAAAGAGAAGAAACAAAAATAATTTTTGAGCAGTTGGGTAGATAAATGTTCGCTATGAACATGTAAATACCAAAAATTATTATGGAAATACAAATAATTAATTAATAATTAGGATGTTATCATGAAATAACATCCTAACCAGAAAGGTACCCTGGGTGTGGTGAGCACCCAGTACACGTTGGTTGATTGAGTGACTGAACGAATGGCAGGAGAGAGGATGCTGACAGGGAAGTAGAGGGGGAAGCTGAAGAGAAACTTTGCCTACTCTACACTTTTGCCTAAAGCAGGACCTGCTGACTGGCCTCCACAAAAAGGAAAAACAAAATCACCAAAAAAGAAAGGTTGCTACGTGGAAAGATTTCAACTAACAAAGGAAAAGGAAAGGACCCGCAGGACATGTGTTTGGAAACATGCCCTGCTCGGGAAAGCTGACTCTTGAAAGGGCCGGGATCTGATGAGTGTGCAGGAAACCCTTTTGCCCTGTCAGTTCCTAATAACAACGGGGTGCGTTCATTTTCCCTCTCACAGCCCCACGCAGAGGAACCAGGAGGGGTGCTGGCCAGGTGAAAGCATGGACATTTATCCCTCTGTTCGTTCAGCCCTTTCTGTAGGAAGCATTACAGAGAGGCCATGCCTGGACCCCAATGTACGTGCTACCTGGAGACATAACATTTTGACCAAAACTGATAGTCTCTTGAGGCTGGTGTACGATCCTCACAATAATACCGTCCTAGAAAACTCAGTCCCTGGAAATGGCAATGAACTAAAAGGGTGCCTCTCTAGGAAGATGAAAAGTTTTGACTATTTTCTCATCATGTATAGTACTAATGAAGTACGTGTTAGGGTATGTCCACCATATGAAGTTGCCAGTATTAGTACATTTTTGACCTAAAAGAGTGACTGTTTCATATGGTTCAATCTGATATCTGCCTTTGCAGGCTGATGAAATAGTTTGGGCAAAATACCCCCATGGCAATAAACTTTAGCTTAAAAATATGCCCATGACCCTTTCTTCATCAAAATCCCAGAATATTTCTCTGTTTCCTTTGAGAATGTAGTTTTGAGGGATTGAAGCAATTTCAGATGACTTGGGGAAGAAAATAATTTATCTATATTCCTCTAGGATGCACCCAGCATTCAAGCCAGCCACCAAAATGTTCAAGGCCTAAGGGTATTGTGGTAATCAAAACAAGTAAGAGGGAGAAAGTCAAATACCATATGATCTCACTCATAAATAGAAGATAAAAACAACAACAAACAAACACATAGAGACAGAGATTGGATTGGTGGTTACTAGAGGGGAAGCGGGGAGGGAGGAGGGTGAAAGGAGTGATTAGGCACATGTGTGTGGTGATGGATTGTAATTAGTCTTTGGGTGGTGAACATGATGTAATCTACACAGAAATCGAAATATAATGATGTACACCCGAAGTTTATATAATGTCATAAACCAATGTTACCGCAAAAATAAATAAATGTTCAAGGCTTAAAGAAATTTGGAGAGGAGAAATCTCCTCGAGGTGAGAAGTGTGAAAAGAAATATTGTACAGTCCTGTAAATGTGGAGAAGCAGAGTGAATTCATCCCCCTTATTTTATCCTAGATGCTAAAGGACTTGCTCAAGGTCAGGGTCAGCAGTCTGGGGCAGAATTGGAGCCAGATCTGTGTATGGATTGAACCAACTTTCTTTTCTGAACCAATACTCATCACATATGGAAAGAGTCTGGGACTTGGTGGATGAAAATCACTTCATTTTTAAGAAATAGAAAATATTTAACACAAATTACAAAAATTTGACTTCCCAGATATCAAAATAGTAAGATGATAGAATAAGATATGGAAAAACTCAGCAAGAAACAAGATTTTAGAATGATCCATGTAGAGGAGAGTGCTCTAGCAGAGCTGAGTGGCATAAAGACCAGAAAGAACTGATTTTGTAAGGGGTTCAGGGATTTAAAAAAAAAGAAGAGTATGCTTTAATAAATGTTCTTTGAGGAAAGTGGTATTTTACTTGACTTATCTAATCTGCTTTCTATATCGCTGAGAAATTTTCACTTTGGTGAGTTATTCTGTCAAACACTTGTATTGAGCTCCCACTATATATCAAGCACTCTTCCGGGTATTTGAGATATATCAGTTAATTAAACAGACAAAAAAATCCTTGTCCTTAATGGGCATATATTCTAATTGGGAAGGCAGATAACAAACAATAAACATAATAAACAAGCAAATTGTAGGGTGATTAGAAACTGATAGACATCAAGGAAAAAGAAAATCAGAGTAAGAAGAAGCCAGAGGGCTGGGGTGGGAGGGATATATGTTGCAGCTTTCAAGAGGAGTCTGCATAGGTCTCAAGAAGAGGGTGGATTTGAACAAAATCTTGAAGGAAGCGAAGGAGTTAATCAAGTGGCTCTTTAGGGGAAGATCTTTCCAGGCCTAGACAAGTCACTAACGTAGGGGCATGCCTGACGGGTGTGCACTTCACTGTGTGCTCTGTAGAGCTGCTGTTGTACCCCTTCCTAGAGCATGGCAAGTACTTTCACATGGACTAGAAAGCCACGATCCATCCAGTTTGCCCATGTGATGCCATACCATGGACAACAAGATCAGTAGACCATGCAATGGACCATTGGGAATCGGTGACCCAACATTTCAGTTCTGGCCCAAGTATGCCTGTTGTATGAATCTCAACCATATTTTTTATATTCACTCTTCAGGACTTCTGTGGCCATGGCCTTGTCTCAGTGTGACAACAAATAGACAACTGGCAATTCAGTTCAGCATTTTAATGACTGAATTAGATGAACCACAGACAATCCATTCATTAGCTGAGGTATCAGATATCAAAATCATGGTCTATCATAACAGGCAAAGCATATGATTAGAATAAGACTGCCTGGCATTTATTACTAGTTCATACTAACTTATTGACCCTGAATAAGTTACTTAATTCCTTTACGACTTCATTTTCACATTTACCAAATCAAGATACTACTCTTTGCCAGTCTATTTCGCGTGGTTGTAATATAGTTTGAGATATGTGCAGAAGTGTGCTGGAGGCTGTAATGCACAACACAATGTGATTTATCCACCTCTGTGTCCTCAGAGCCCAGCAGAGTGTCTGGCATTCCATAAATGTTTGTTGAACGAATGAATGGATAAGTAAAATTTACAGTGTGACCAAGAAAAAAAAAATCATCCTATTAGATTTGACCTATGTCTACACAATCAAAGTAAATGTGGGTGTTTGGGACAGCTACCTCTATAAATCAGGCCAAATAAAATATTATCTAGACTCTCACTTGAAAACTTTTTTAAACAGAGGTTATTTCAAAACATGATATGAAACTATAGACTACTCTCAGTTTAGCTTCTTCAGTGCTTTGATCTAGAAAAATGCAAGATATTCTTCCCCAAAGCAGGGAAGGGAAAAGGGCAAAGAAAAAAAAATTCAGTATTGCTCAGCAGGTCAGTACAAGAAAGAGATTTTTTTAAAGAAAAACAAAGAAGAATGTAGATTCCTTTCTAATAATTTCTATACATGGAATGAATATAAATAGCTGTTAGTTGTTTCAATGTTACAATAAGATGTGAAGGAGAGAAGAAAGTATTTTGTACTGTGGCCAAGATGTTTCAGGTGCCAAGAATTCTGCCCAATGAATAGACAAAAAGAATGTCCAGGTGAATCTAACACCAACCTATTGGTATAATAACACTGGATCCACTAAAAATGCATACTCAGCATGAAATCCACAAACCAGGGCAGAAAATGCATCTCTCCTACTGGGAGACTACCTTTAATACTACTGAAAATTGTGACCTGAGATTTTGAAAGCCTGTCTCATTAGTTCTGTTTGCTCCACCTTGGCCAGAATCTAAATTTTATCAAGGACCACTTTAGGCGTGAAGGGGTCCTGGTTGGGGTGGGAGGCATTTCCAAATAGTTCCCACTGATGTCTCCTACGGAGAGTTTTCAGGAACTTAACCACTGTTTTCCCTTTTCTAAATTTTTTCTTCCCAAAGCACCATTTTCATTTGCAAAAATTCTAGGAGTTCTTGGATCGATTGAAACTATGCAAAGCAACTTTTTCAGTTTCCTAGATAGCTGCTTGACAAAGATCAACACATAGCTCCTGTTCTGAGATCTTTTTCTTCCTCAGTCTAGCAAAAACACTACTGAGAGAATGAAAAAAATTTTAACCAGAAAATTAACCTTTGATCCCAATTTCCGGCCTTTTTTTTCCCTGCAAAACAAAAGATACAATTGATTCCCATGTAAACAGTGAGGTTTGTTCTACTTCAGAAGCATAAACTCTAACCCTGTCAGCCATCTCACAAGGTCCAGAAGGACCTTGCTCAAGATTCAACAACCAAAGCGGGTCACATGGACACCTCAGCATCAACCTCTGGCTCCACATTGCCTGAGTTCAAATCCCCACTCCACCACCTACTAGTCTTGTGACCTTGGACAAGTTAACCTCTCTCTGCTTCAGTCTCTTCATCTGCAAAATGGAGATAGTAATAAGATAATAATAATATCTACGCCATAGGCTTGTGGGGAAGATTAAAGACATTAGGTGAGTTAAAGGTTAAGAGTATCTGGCACTTGCAAAAGCTTTATATGTGTGTGTTTGTGATGATGACGATGATGGTGGTGGTAATGATGGTGATGGTGAAGACAATGATTATCCCTTCCTGGAATGCTACTCAAAGCACACATGAAATGCTTTATTATTCAAAGTGACCAAGGACTAAAATCCGTAACTGGTACGGTGTAGAGAAAGGAGCAGTTAAACACTAACTCAGAATCCTGCAGCCACAGAGGATGCTCAACAGTGTTCCCCGGGAAGCATCCCAGCCCCTCTTTTGCTTTTGCCAATACGGGAAACGTTTCTGCAGATTCCAACCAGGAAATTAATCGTCTCACCCAAGAGGAAACTATCACCTCTCCCGTTGCCTCCACTCAGGACAGATCACGGGGGAAAAGAGGTGAGTGCTAATCAAGGAGGACATAAGAAGGAAGCGGTGAGAGAGCAGAGGGGAGCCCTGGGCAAAGGAAAGCCATGCCCAGGTCTTAAGTAACTGCCAACTGCGCAGTAGGTGGTATTGGAGAGAGCAAACTGCCTGGGAAATATTGTTGATTAAAAACCCTTGTCGCAAAACAACTTTGAATGGTTAGAGAGATTACAACAATCCGGAAAAAGGAATATGGACCACGGTAAAGGAAGTGACATCCCGCCCAGTGAGGGACACAGATCAGCAGAACTGGGTCAGCCCAGGACAGAGGAAATCCAGAGCCGCCTCAGAGCTACACTGGGCTAAGGGTAGAGATTTGCATAGCTTTTGTCTATGACATTAGCATGTTTTAATGCTATAACAGTAATGGTCAAGACTGACTGAGCACCCCCATGTGCTAGGCACCATGCTAAATACTTGTTGATTGCAGGTGCATTTGGGGGAGGCAGTGGTAGGGATTTAAAATAATTTGAAGAACCTCCGTTCATAGCAATCAAATGAGCCTAACAGAAATAAAATTAATTAACAAAACTATTCAGACAGTTTCTAAACAGAACCAAGTGAGTTATATATACATATGTTTTTGGGTTTTTTTGCTGAGGAAGATTCACCGTGAGCTAATATCCGCTGCCAATCTTCCTCTTTTTGTATGTGAGCTGCCGCCACAGCATAGCCACTGACAGACAAGTGGTGTAGGTCCACACCCAGGAATTGAACCCGGGCTGCCAAAGTGGAGTGCACTGAACTTAACCAATAGGCCACCGGGGCTGGCCCAATATATATATATATTTTGTAATGCAACTAATCGATAAAGTGTATGAACAGATCCCAGACTGTGGAGTCCCCATGGCCACTGGCAGACTAACTTCTTCATCCCGGTAATTTAAAAATAGAATATTCCATCTGCTAAAGTCTAGGACAGTATTTCCCCTAAGAGAGATCAATAGAACACTAGATCTGGAGGTGCTAAGGTTAGTTTGCAGAGAGTGAAAGCATCTCTTTGTCTGAAAAATTTGAAAAATACTGCTTTAAGCAAAATTGAACTGTTTTTGTTGCGTTACGTTCTACTGCAGGAATTCTCAGAAGCTTTAATGGGCTAATGAGCATGGTCAATCCAGAGGCTGGGTTTTCCAAATTATCTGATGAGAGAATTCTTCCCCAGCACCCCCTGCAGCATCTCCCAAAACTGTTTAGAAAATGCAAGCATGAGTTCATTTTATAATTTCCCCAGGGATCTAACTCATTCCAAGCCCCAGATATTTATCCATGTCCTTCAAAGAGAAAAGAATCAGAAGGAAGCTTCCAACTTCTTTCCCTGGTATATTAGTTAACACCAGGTGTATTAGAAACACAGCTTCTGTAACAGATAAACCTCAAAATCTCATTGGCTTCACAGGTTAATAGTTCATTTTTCCTCAAGCAAGAATCCCATGCAAGTGGAATCACCTAGGAAGATTTTTAAAATACTCCTCTGGGGGCCGCCCGGTGGTGCAGCGGTTTAGTCTGCGCTTGGCAGCCCGGGGTTCGCAAGTTCGGATCCGAGGCACTGCTCGTCAGCCATGCCGTGGCGGCGTCCCATATAAAGTAGAGGAAGATGGGCACGGATGTTAGCCCAGGGCCAGTCTTCCTCAGCAAAAAGAGGAGGATTGGCAACGGATGTTAGCTCAGGGCTGGTCTTCCTCACAAAAAAAATAATAATAATAATAAATAATAAAATACTCCTATGTGTCCCACCCCTGGAAGTTCTGATCTGATTGTTCTGGAGTAGGGTGGAACATCAGAAAAAAATTTTTAAGCTTCTCCAAGATTCTAAGCCAGGGTTGAAACCCACGGAACCAAGGGCTGGTAGGGGCTTCCACGTCTGGCATCTTCCCATTCAGAACTCTGGGTTAGTCTCTGAAGGGCCTGTCTGTATTGGAAGTTTCTGAGATCACTGATCAATATAATATAGTGTTGTTTCAAAAATTCGAAGAGAGAAATACTTTGCAGAAAAAGGATTATTTAACCAAAACTAGTCTCTATAACTGCATGAGTCTCCCATTAACTCAGTGTCATGAGATGTACCCACATCAGCTGTCTCGTTGATAAGGCCAGACTTTATCCTTTCTGATTCTGGGCCTGACACTTTTTCCTCATATCAATGGGCCTAGCACCACTTGCTATTTATTTATACATTAAATACTTATTGGTTTACGTGGTAGAGGGTAGTGGCTAACAGTAGGCTCTGGAGCCACACAGTTTGGAAACTGGATCCCCACTTACTAACTGTGTGACCTTGGAAAAGTTGCCTAACCTCTCTGCCTCAGTTTCCTCATCAGTAAAATGGGAAGAATAATCCTAACTATTTCACGAAGTGTTATGAGGATTAAACAGGTTAATCCCTGGAGCGGTCAACAATAGTGACCAGCACATAGTAAGTTTTGAAAACATGTTGGCTGTTACTGTTTGTTTTTATTATTTTCAAATGCAGTTCTCTACTCCAGGCTGTTGGGGGTGCAGAGAAGATGAAGGCTTGCCCCTGTCCTCAAGGAATTCACAATTGGGCACGCGAGACAGACATACAGACAGACGAATTGTGCCAGATGTGATTGGGCTTTCGTAACTTTGTGTGCAAAGTGCTGGAAGGGACTCCCAGATGGTATTGGAAGGCAGGACAGGAAGCCTTCTCTGAAAAGGTGGCATTAGATCTGGACCTCGAAGGGTAAAATGAGACCTGTAGGCTCGGTCATTTGCTACTCGAGTGACATGGAAGAGGGGAAAGGATGAGTCAAAAACTCAGCTGTCAGCATCTGCAAAGAGACACTCCTTTGCAGTAGAGTTTGCCAACCACACTGGGTGGGTCCACCACTCTCCTCCACATCAAGGACCCAGCCTTCTGCAACTTTCCCTCTCTGCCCGGAATTGTGCCCATTTATAGGCATCCCACAAAAACTGCCCGCTGGAAAGCTTGGACTTTCGCGTTCACAGAGAGAGGCCTGGAGTTTTCCACAGCACAGTTGTACAAATGTTGCAGGGCTGTGGGTCCAGGAGTAGGCAGGACCAGCGGTGGGACAGGCAGGGCAGTGGCGAGCAGGAGCTCATCTTGGGAGTTTCACAAGGCACAAAAATTCCAGATCATGTCTCTGCCTCAGCCCCTTCAGGATATCCTGTCATTCAGCCACGACATATATACAGTTAAGAGTGGCCAGTTTCAGCACAACCCCTGGATTTGCCATTTTTCCTGTCTAGAGGCAGGTCTCACATATCATCAGCTTCAATCCAGGAAAAGGAGAGGAAAGGATTTAAAAGCAAACACTGAAATGAGAAAGAATTCAGTGGGAGTTCATCAAACTAAGTTAAAATAGCTAAATAATTTTGACAGGGGCCCGGCACAGAGAAGGAGCAAATATTTCCTCACCATGCTACAAAATGTAATACTTTTCTTTCTTGGATTGGTTGTACAAAATTTCTGCTCCCTGCCCGAAACTACAGAGCAGGTAAGATAAGACTTGAAATTGTTTTTATTTGTTGATTTGCGTGATGTGTTCAAACGCTTTTTGCTTCCCTATGCTGTCATGAGTAAAGAGTACTATCTGGACTTTATAAAATAAAGAGAAAGCTTGCAGAGAATAGGATCCTAAAGATGCACCATCTTTCTGAAGGTGCGCTAACCCGGTTGGTTCCAGTTCTGCGCAAAAACGCCATTGTTGGGATCTGATTCTAGTGCTAACACTCCTCTTTCCACTGTGGATTTTGGTATCCTTTTTCTGTTTTTTTCATAGTCTCATCACCGTGACCATCTCCCACTGCATCGTTCTGAATGTGGAAAGTAACAATGGCTGCAGAGGGATGCGTAGAGACAAGCTCTGGGGAATTCCAGGTTGGGTGATAGCTGACTGAGAAACACAGTATTACAAAACACATCAGGAATTCACCCCTCCACCTTCCACAGGTTGTAGTCAAAGTACCCAGGGTTGTCGTATCGGTTGCCCTTATGAAGTACACCAGCACGCCAGCCTGTCAAGCAGGCTCCATGAGCAGTCATCATAGAGCAAGTTCAGTATCAGCTCTGAAGCAAGGCCAGACTAAAGGAGGGGTCTGTGAGGGGCAATCCAAGTGATTTATTTAAAATGCATTTCACAAGATATGGTTTCTGCTCTACTGATAATAAAAGTTACACATGATTCTGCATCTGTGCCAGGCAAATTTTTATCAACATCTATTTCACTCCAGTTGGCTGTACTTTGATAATGTTTTTCCTGAAAACATTGGAAGATGGCATAAGGGTTAAGTGCTCCAGCTCTGAGATTAGTTAGGGGCGAGTTTGAACTCTGGCTTTCATTTGCTTGCTTCACAAATATTTCCGAGGACCAGTCACTGTGCTCCACAGCTGGCTAGCTGTTCTACCCTGAGAAAGTTAGTTAGCCCCTCTAAGCTTCAGTTTCTCCCCTGACAGTACTCCACAAACAGCAGTAATTATCCTCCTCATCATCACCATCATCATCATCATCGAGGGCTTACTTTAGTACAGAAATCAGGCCTTGACTGATGTTTAAAGCTGTTTACTTTTCAAGAAAGGACTGTATGAGAGGTAGAATGAGCCCTTCCATCTGAAAAGGAAAATTGATAGTCAAGATATTTTTAAAAAGAGAGTATTAATTCTGGCCTACTAAGAAAGAAAAGATAAAGGAATGTCACCCCATATTGTTACCCAAATGGGAAACCCTCATGTAAAGAAAATCTTGCTTAAAAAAATGTAGAGGTGTCATGACCATTAAAGAAAGTTAATTAAAACTATATCTAAGGGTGGCTTTTTATTATTCTCCCAAAAGGAACATTCCAGTGCTATTTTGGTTCATAACGATCACCAATGAAAACTGCCGGTGAAAACAGATTTTGTTTTTCTATATGCCGCTGTATGGTGTGCAGGGAAGAGAAATAGCTAATCAAGGAATCAGAAAACCACTAACTTAACTTGGGCCGGTCACCAAACCTCCCCTCACTCAGTTTTCTCCCCCTAAAATGAGGATGATGATACCTGCCCTACTTATCCTTAGGGTGGTTGAGATCAAATAAGATGATGCCTTTGAAAATATGCATAACCATAAATTTCTCCATAAATGTAAGATTTCTTCTTGTGTAGCCTTTGCATATTTCAATGAACTTAGAAGTAGTTGTGATGTTCCCACCACCCCTAACCTAGTGCTGGGCCCACAGAATAACAAAGAGACATACACGGTCCTCTCCCACAAGGGAGAACAAAGACAACAAATATGCTCCACTGGCCAACCATAAGAAGAGTAGAAGTTGAGAAAAGGAAGAGATGAATGTGGTTTTGTGGAAGGGGTGGTGTTGAACAGGGCCTTGAAGGATATGAGGTTTGGGTGGTCAAGGGAAGGGAAAAGAACATTCCCATCAGGAGAGGCAACAAGCAAAACATGGAGGTGGGGACAGAGAAGCCTTACAGGAATGAGCATTTACTGCTTACAATGTTCCAGATCCTGTGCCAGGCAATTTGCACATTGTGACATCATTTAGAGGTCTCAATAACCTGGAGAGTAGTTATCAATCTCCCCTTAAGAGATGATGGCAAGGAGTAAGGAATCCATTCAAGACTGCACACTTAGCAAGATACAGAGCTTGACTCCAAGCTTAGATCTTTTGACTCCCCAGTTCAGTCTCAATTCATTGTACAAAGCTGCTTCATCACAAGCTTGATGGGGAGATGAAGGAAACTTGAGAAATGGGAGGAAATCTACTTGAGAGGGTCAGCACCAGTATCATGGACAATGAGGGATCCTGAAGACAGGGCCGAAGTGGGTCTGCATCATTCATTTTAGCAGTTAATTCTCTGCCTCCTGACGTTGCTGATTGACTGTTTCTAGTGTGTCTGTCTGATTTCCTACAATTCATTCAATCAACAAATACTTACTGAACATTACTATGTGCCAGACACAGTTCTGGGTGCTTAGAGTACAGCACAGGACAAAATAGAAAAGGTGTCATGGGGGCCACCTTCTAGCTGGATTGTAATCAAAAGATTGCAAACATCTTTGGAGTAGGAACTGTAGGCTCCGTGGCATTTACCACTCAGACTAGATATTCATGTGGAATCAATGCTGAAAGAATATCGTGGAGACCTGTTGATCTATGACCAATTGACCTTGAATAATCTGCTTTAATTATTTCCATTTAAAAGGTGTACTCTGCAACATACTTCAGGTTTCCCATTTGGATATGTGTGTGTAATTACATTACCTTACCTTGCTGGTCTCCAAACTTTAAATCAGTGATGGCAGATGGGAAGTACAAGCAGCCCCTTCCCTTGCCCACAGCCATGACAGACATTGCTTGTTGATCCCAACACTATTTCCAGATAAGATTAAAAGCAGCCCACCAGTCATTACCAATCAACTTCACTGCCTTCCCTGTCATTCCATGGACATGAAGCCAATGGAAGATTGGTCAACCAAGGCTCTGCTGATGGGACTTGACTATTTTTTTGTCTTTTTATGTTTTCACAGGCAAAAAGATGCGATAAGAAGTCTCTCCTTATAATTAGGACTGAGTGCCAATCCTGCTCACTCAACTTTGGAATTAAGTGCCCAGTTGGTTACACCAAAGTTACCAATGGCTCCGTCGGGGTTCGAGATTGCAGGTACTCATGAGAAAATAAGTGTGCTGAGTCTTCCAACTCAAGGGATTGTGAATCCAAATTGAAACTTCCTATCTCAAAAACTCCAAAGCATTTCCATGATTATTTCTTACTCTATGATTACATTGAGCCCAAACTTAGGTAGCTCACAACTATGACCTTGAGGCTAAAAAATATATTATTATTGATTCACATTTGAATACAAAATTGACCATATTGTATTACACATAAACATTCTCCTGTCATCTTGCCCTTTTTTATTTTGAAAATCTGGGTTTTGTTTCATTTGAAAAAGGTTCTAGTCAGAACATTTCAAAAGCCTTGGGCCTGACAGTCATCTTACTAAGTAGCTATGGACCCTGATACTAACTAGAACCCACAGAGGAAGATGAATGAATTACAGCTTTCTTGCACTTATGTGAGCATTGCTTTCCCGAAATCCTCTTACGATTCAAAGCTCTCATAATTCAAGGCTAATCCTTGCAAATGATGACAAGCAGTTCTGCTCACCAGCCAATGGATGCAGCCATGCAGCTTAAGTGCAAACACAATGTTTAATTTACTCAGTCTGCTAACTTAAAAATTAGGCAGTACTCAATGAGTTCATTTTTAATTCAGGGATGAAGGATTAGTACTATTTCTTATTTTGTATAAAATGATACCTTATGCTATATCACACTACTTTAAATTCACATTTGCTTAATGCAACTGCACTATATTCAAAAACCCAAAATCACCTTTTTGTGTGTGTGTGAGGAATATTAGCCCTGAGCTAACATCTGTTGCCAAGCCTCCTCTTTTCGCTGAGGAAGACTGGTGCTGGGCTAACATCTGTGTCCATCTTCCTCTACTTTACGTGGGATACCTGCCACATGGCATGGATTGACAAGCAGTGCGTAGGTCTGCACCTGGTATCTGAAACTACAAATCCTGGGCCACCAAAGCAGAGAGCACGAACTTAACCACTGCACCACCGGGCTGGCCCCCCAAATCATCATTTTTAATAGAAGTTTGCCAGCATTAACTGGCCTGGAATCAGCAAGCATATGCAGCAGTTGACCACTCAGGTACCAAAGTGGGGGTGCATCTACGACCAGATTCTCTGAGAAAGTATATCAGAAAGACTTAGGAGTCAAGGTTAAAATTATATGGCAACTTTACTGAGAACTTTTTTGCACTGGCTACTTTTTTTCATGGCCAAGGTGAGCACTTGGTTATGTGCCCCCATACCCTCTATGCCCACACACATACAGAGGATAAGATTATTGCACTCATGGTCTCTGTTTTAGAATTGAAGACTTTGATCTGTCATTCATTTATGCTGGAACAAACCCAAGATTGGTTCTTTTTTTTTTCTTTTTTAAGAGAAAGTTGGGGGGGGTTGTTTTTGTTTTGTTTTGCTTTGTTTTGCTGAGGAAGATTCACCCTGAGCTAACATCTGCTACCAATCTTCCTCTTTTTGTATGTGGGTCACTGCCACATGGCGGTGTCACATGGCCACTGATAGCCCAGTGGTATAGGTCTGCATCTGGGAACTGAACCCATGCCGCTGAAGCGGAGCACACTGAACTTAACCACTACGCCACAGGGGCTGGCCCTCAAGATTGGCTGTTGAGGGGACATTTGGTTTGGCCTTTGGCGCTCCCTTTTCCCATCTTTGTGAAGAGATGTTCCTGCCAGTATTCTCAACCTCTCAAAGAAATCGTCAACTCTGTCACCAACTTAACTGCCCATAAAGCCGGTAGCTCTGAGGTTACTCAGCTACATTCCAGGGACTGGTTTAGGGGTACAACCTTGAACTCACCGTCACACTATTCCTAACAGCCCACTTGAGAGAAATGGTAGTCATGGAGGATTATCTCTAGATACACTAAAGTCAAATCCTGGAATAAACCATCCATGCAGAGATTCCTGTAAATAGACAATGATGTTTAGTCTCCATAGAATTGCTATTCCAGAACTGTACCTGAGCTGGTATAAAAAATGTTCTAAGGAACTCATCATATCTCCCTCAAGGAAATGATGGCAAATGTTGCTCACAACATTACACTGCCTCTCACAGCAATTTCTCTATCTATGCTATCTGCAAAAAATGTGTGAATCCTGAGCAGTCAGTTTATTAAATCCACAGATCCTGTGATGCACATAATTTGTGATCTTTCCCTTCTTGCATTGGCTGCTAGGAGTCTCAGTGGCAAGTTTGAAGCCCACCTCCAGCATGTGCCTAGAACCTAACATTATTTCTTTCATCTACATACTTCACTTCTGACATCATTTTAGATGTTTCACCCCTATTTTCATTGTGCCCTGATTTTTTTCATCCATTTCTTACAATTAAAGATAAATTGTGATTAAGTTTTATTCTACCTAGAGAGAAAAATATGTTCAATCTATGTATTTTTAAATATAGTCAAGTATAAAAATCTAGGGAAATCCCACTGCCCAGAGTTAACTGCATTGCTGTGATCATGGGTTAATGTCGTCTCTTTACCCTCCAAGGTACACCTTTGAGGTCAGAACATACTCGCTGTCTCTCCCCGGATGCCGCCACATCTGCAGGAAGGACTTTCTCCAGCCTCAGTGCTGTCCAGGCCACTGGGGCCCAGATTGCATGGGTAAGTGACACAACACTTTTCTTGGACTTTGATACTTGCCGCATTTCACAGACAATTGAGAGGAAGGAAGCCCAATAAAAGAAGAATGTCAGCATCTTTTTCTAGAAAGTTCCATTTCAGTCTATATGTAGAAAATCTTTCTTGCCCTGTCAACTTTTATGAAGAAATCTGCTTTCTTCCATTTAGAGATCTCTCTTTAAGAGAATTCCTTTACAAGTCAGAAAAAGGGACAACTGAAAGGCTATCCATTTTTTTTTTTTTTTTTTTGTGGGGAAGACCAGCCCTGAGCTAACATCCGTCGCCAATCCTCCCCTTTCTGCTGAGGAAGACTGGCCCTGGGCTAACATCGTGCCCATCTTCCTCCACTTTATATGGGACGCCGCCACAGCATGGCTGGCAGGCAGTGCGTCGGCGGGCGCCCGGGATCCGAACTCGCGAACCCCGGGCTGCCAAGCGTGGACTAAACCGCTGCGCCACCGGGCGGCCCCCAGGCTATCCATTTTTATAAAAAAGATAACTCACCATAGAAAGGAAGTAAGAATGCTGGGTTATTATGACCCCAAATATGATTTTATTTAAGAAGAAATTTCATTACAACATCTCAAACACTGTAGTTATCATTTGGCAACCAAAATAATCACTAAATCTTCTAAAAATTTAAGTCTTAGCATGCAATATCAAACTCCATAGGGGCCGCCCGGTGGCGCAGCGGTTTAGTTCGTGCTTGGCAGCCCAGGGTTCGCGAGTTCGGATCTCGGGCGCCCGCCGACGCACTGCCTGTCAGCCATGCCATGGTGGCGTCCCATATAAAGTGGAGGAAGATGGGCACGGATGTTAGCCCAGGGCCAGTCTTCCTCAGCAAAAAGGGGAGGATTGGCAACGGATGTTAGTTCAGGGCTGGTCTTCCCCACAAAAAAAAAAAACCTCCATGATGACCAGGTTCCACTGTAAGAAAAACTACAAGCCACATCTGAGTCAATGGTATAGTCAGACTCCTGTGGTCACGCATAGCATTTGATAGCTAAAATTGAACTTCTAATTAAAGATGTTAACACACAAGAAGTGACTGAGTCCTTGCTATGACATGCAAATTATGTAGATCACTGTTTTTTTCGATAGTAAGAAATCATGCATTTAAATTTATGAATTTACCATTTGTTTTCCATCTTCTAAGATGTAACGAAAACATCTCCTTAAGGATCCACTTAAGGGGAGAGATTCGTTCTCTTTTTCTGTGTTTTTTTTCTGATTAAAATAATATAAGCAAATCGTACACCACTTGTAAAGTTTAGAAAAATATAAAGAAAGAAAAAATAGCAACTTGTATTCTGTCATACATAGGAAACCCTAAATAGTTTGGCTTACTTCTCTGGTCTTTTATTCCATATGGCTTCTAAATAGTTGAGTCCATATTGTATGCATAGTGCTGCCTCCTGTTTCTTTTTTTAACTAATAATTAAATGAATAATAGCTTCCATTTACTCAACATTGCTGACTCTAGGTGCCAGAGAGGTACTTGGCCTATATTATCTGATCTAATTTTAAAACATATATTTGAGTTAAACGTTTTTATCCCCATTCTGCCCATGAGGAATCAGAAACTTTAACATTATCTCTTGCCAGTTTACTTTGGGCTCATAAGTGATAAAGCAAGTTCAAATTCAGGGATGCCTGGCACCAAACCCTGCTCTTTCTCTACTCCGTCCCACTGCCTAGAGCAGAACTTGTCAAAAAAAAAAAAAAAGAGAGAGAGAGAGATCCTCCACATGTGTTTCTAATTTCTCTTTTAATTGGTAGGTCCCTGTAACCCTCCCAGTCAATATGCTCCTTACCTAGACAGGTCAAGGTTTTGGTTTAGGACAGCTTGGCCCTTCTCACTGTCAACTGCTCCGTTCTCAGCTTCACCCCAGGATGCTGGCACTGCATGTTTCTAAGAGTTTATCACATCAGAATCAAGAGATTAAATTTCGAGAACTTTTTTAGCGTCAAACATGGTCATGATCACATCCAGTTCTTATAGACATCCGGAAATATTAGAAAGAACTTTTAGATTTACTTTTATCTTTCTAACCCACAAAAACTAATCTGATGCTGAGTCATTAATCAGGCACACTGTAGACAAGAAAAGGCCTTGTCCAAGATGCAGTAATTGAAAGTCAGCATGTCCAACATCATGAGTGACAGACCACAGCCAGGAAAGCCAAGAATACTGGGTTGAACCTAATTCCATCATTTCTGGTTTGGGCAAGTTACTTCCTGATTATCCCTCAGTCCTCTTACCTGTCGAATGGGAGTAAAAAGTCCTACTTGTCAAAACTGTGGCAGAGATTTTAAAACATTAATACAGGCAAAAGTACTTCGCAAAGTTTATGACACAAAGAAGGCACTTTATAAACATTTTATGAGTAAATGAATGAGTGAATCACAGTCAAAATAGACCTCTGATAGTAAACAGCAAATGAAATGATATTGTGTCTCCAAGCCTTGTTTTTTTTTTTTGTGGGGAAGACCAGCCTTGAGCTAACATCCGTTGCCAATCCTCCCCTTTTTGCTGAGGAAGACTGGCCCTGTGCTAACATCCGTGCCAATCTTCTTCTACTTTATATGGGACGCCGCCACAGCATGGCTGACAGGCAGTGCGTCGGTGGGCGCCCGGGATCCGAACTCGCAAACCCCGGGCTGCCAAGCGTGGACTAAACCGCTGCGCCACCGGGAGGCCCCATCCAAGCCCTTTTTAAACAGTGGGTAACTCATAAACATGAGCAGGCAAACAGGATTCCAAATCTTCAGTGGGTTTCAGGCCATCGCCCTGTGCTATGCGCAAATGTGACAAGGCTCACATCTACCATCGAAGGCATCTGAGAAGATTCCTTGACCATTCAGGCATTTCCTTCTGATAGGTCTCGAGGCCAGAGAAGCAAAACGTGAAAACCAATGCCTGGACATTCTTTCTGCTGTCCTCTCGTTGGGGCAAAAAGGGTACTTCCCTTTATCTTCACCTTCCAAACACACTAAATGTCTCGAAAGGCTTCCTTCCTTTGGTTCAGGAAAGAGATAAATGCTCTACTTGGCTGTGTATTTCACCTCTCGCATTTGTGGTGATGACAAGTGAGATCTTGACTATTGCTTTACATTTCCGCAAGGATAAGGCCATTTCAGAGCTGCTGACATGTCCATCCTTCTTTTTGAGGAAGCACAAGTTCTGGACTGGCCTTCGTTCCAAGGCAAGTGTGGCATCCATTTCCTTTTTAATGCATCAACAAATACTGTTACACCCAACACCTCGGGGTTACTTTTAAAACTATTTTAATAGTACCTTATTCAAATTAGAAAATAACTCTATGATGAATTCTGAAAACTTGGAAGACACAGAAAAGCACAATGAAAAAAAATTACTCATCCTCTTCTAAAATTAAGAATAAGTCATGAATTCTCATGTGGGGGAAAAAAATATGTCATCTCGACATAAGAAAGGTGTTTCTACCCAGATTTAATATGCTTCTCCCTCATTGAAACTTATACTGCTTTATCAAATCTGCTTATGGAAGGAAGTCTTCTCTCATTAGCACAAAAACATATTTCTAACCTTGAAACTTAATCACGTTTGAACAACCGACATTCTATTTGAGATGAAATAGATTCTTTTCATTTGAACATGCCAGTTCTTTTTATTCCGCCATGAACATTAACAAATTTGTGCAACAACCCAAAGTAATAAAACAAGAGTGTGGGTCAAGAGGTTACACACAAATTCAATTGTGGCCAAAACAACCTGATGATTTCAAAGGGAAATTATCTTGATCCTTCTTTTTGAGTTCAATATCATCAAATTATGCACATTTATTTGCTGTATCACATTATTTGCATTTTCAGACCTCTTTTTCTTTCCTGTTGTATAATTGTTGCCATTCACTGCACGGACTGCAAATAACAGACTATATGGATTTGAAACTACGCTTTTAGGCATGTCGTTTTTGGCTCTGAGTGACAAATAATGCTGAGTTCATGTGAGGAAACTGTTTTACATCAGTTTCCCAGCAGACAATTCCAACCAGAGCTATAAATGGAATACCAGCACATATTCTCCACCTAGCACCGGGAGCCAAGCTTTTAAACAAAAGTGGTGACATGGAGTAGACACCTCCAGAGTTCCTTGGGAGATAAAGGTACAGGGAGGCCCCTGGCCTCTTGCTGGTCAGGAAGTTTATTATCTTCCTTTGAAGAAATAGAACAGCTGATGATTTGCTGACAGCTTATAATGGGTAAGCCTCCTGCACGAGGAAAGTCACAATGCCAGAGACCACCAGAGTAGCAGGGGCCAAAGGGAAATGTGATAATGACCTAAAAT
This sequence comes from Tapirus indicus, assembly GCA_031878705.1. NCBI lineage: Eukaryota > Metazoa > Chordata > Mammalia > Perissodactyla > Tapiridae > Tapirus > Tapirus indicus. The sequence continues at coordinate 124,702,136 of CM062920.1, read as the reverse complement.
AGCCTCATCAGCTCCTTGGGCCTCACAATGCATCAGAAATGTGCCCTTATAGCAAATTCTGTATCTCTTTCAAGTGTGGCTGCTGAGAACATCCATTCTACCATCTTTTTTCTCAATGGGGGCCTGAAGTGATGGAATTGATTTGAATAGCAAAAAAGAAATTTACACTTTGGCCTTAAAAATTTTATTTAAAAACCAAACAAGTCATTTTCATACACTGTTAACACACTCAATTTAAGACATAAAATAAGGACTCTCCATATCCCCACCCTCCTGCTACCTTTTTTCCAAAGTTCCTTCCTGGGTTGGCCAACTCATAAAAATCAAGCATTTATTGAGCACCTACTGTATGCTGCACATACTCACACATATGATAGGTCTAGTTCCTACCTGCAAGGAGCTCACGGATTAATGAGGGAGATGGACACAAAAGCAAATGAGGAAAAACATTTGTACCTGGGGTTGTACCTGAGAGCCCAGGCGAGGACCCTGGGACCTTGAGGCATTTTGCAGCTCACCCAGAGAGCCAGCTGATAAGTACAGAGCCAGACCAGGAAACAAGAGCTGTCTCACACCAGACCCCCAACTCTAGCCCGTTTGGGTCCTGCTTCCCAAAATACCCGGTTGTGCTGCCAACTCATCGGCTGGGAGGGCGGCCTGCCCCCCTCTAGCCTGCTCCTAGAAGACTTGCTTCCACCACTAGCTGGGTGCCTGTTCCTGCCTGGAGTTGACTCCATGACACCTGGGCTGCCTTCTACTTCCAACCAACCGAGAGGTAGTGTGGTTTGACAGTGGGATTGCAGGGACGTTGATCACCTTTTTCAAACCTATCATTGGGGCACATGATCCGCTAATAATTTTGTGTGTGTGAGGAAGACCAGCCCTGAACTAACATCCGTTGCCAATCCTCCTCTTTTTCCACTGCGGAAGACTGGCCCTGGGCTAACATCCGTGCCCATCTTCCTCTACCTTATATGGGACGCCGCCACAGCGTGGCTGACAAGCAGTGTGTCGGCCCACGCCTGGGATCCGAACCCGTGAACCCCGAGCCACCAAAGCACGAACTTAACCGCTGCGCCACCTTTATTCATTTATTCTTGTCATAATTTACATAGAGTAAAATTCACCCTTTCAGCATACAGTTATGTGAGCTTTGACAAACCTAAACAGTTGTGTAACAACTACCACAATTAAGGAAGCAAACAGTTACGACTTCCCCCCAAATTCCCTTTGTTGTCAAGTTCTCCCTCAACTCTCCACCCCTAGCAAATACTGATCTGTTTTCTATACCTATAATTTTGCCTTTATGTCATATAATTGGAATCATACGGTATGTACCTTTTTGAGTCTGACTTCTTTCACTTAGCATGATACATTCGAGATTCATCCACGTTGTTATATGGACCAGTAGTTCATTCCTTTATAATGCTTCATAGCTCACCATTCTGTGGCTGCACCCAGTCTGTTTATCTATCCACCAGATGAAAGATATTTGGGTTTGTTTCCAGTTTGGTGCAATTAAGAATAAAACCACTATGGACATTCACGTACATGCAATTGATTTTTGTATGTTGACCTTGTATCCTGGGAACTTACTAAATTCATGTATTAGTTCTAATAACTTTTTGGAGGTTCTTTTCGATTTTCTACGTAGACAATCATGTTGTCTGAGAATGGTGACAACTTTATTTCTTCCTTTCCAATCTCTATGCATTTTATGTCTTTTTTTTAACCTTACTGCACTGACCTCAATGTATTATCTGTTTTATATATTGTTGGATTTAGTTGGCTAAAATTTTAACAGTTTTTAAATTTTTGTTTTAGACTTTTTAATAATTTGTGTATCTATGTTCGTTAGGGATGTTGGTCTGTAGTTTTCTTTTCTTATAATGTATTTGTCAGGTTTGGGGATCAGAGTAATAATGCCTCCATATAGAATGAGCTGAGAAGTGTTCTCTCTTCTTCGATTTCCTAGTAGAGTTTTAACGTAATTGGTATAATTTCTTCCTTGAATGTGAGGTAGTATTCACCAGTGAAGCCATCTGACATGGAGTTTTCTTTGTGGGAAGGATTTTAACTTCAAATCCAACTTTTTAAATAGATATGAGGATATTCAGATTATCTATTTCCTCTTGAGTGATCTTTGGTAATTCGTGACTTGCAATAAATTTGTCCACCACATCTATATTGTCAAGTTTCTTGGCATAAAGGTGTTCATAATACCTGCTTATTATCCTTTTAATGTCTGTAAGATTTGTAGTGATGTCCCTTCTCTCATTCCTGCTATTTTCCAATGAAAAATAATTTCTAAATGAAGGAGTTAGACTGTGATCTTCCTGAAGCCAGGAAGTGTATCTTGTTGATCCCGTGTTCCTAGTGTTAATGAAAAGCTAGAATGTAAGCTCCATGTGGGCAGGACACTGGCCTTCCACCAGCTGCCCAGTGCTGCAGTTTCCTCTGGGGCGAGTCTTGATCCACTTAACGCGTCCAGGCACTCCCTCCTTGCTAAGGTCATCCACAGCAGAACCTCTCTGGGGCACCAAGGACCCTGCCCTGTGCCCAGCTCATGCACCACACAACCATCCCCATGCAAAGGTCCATCGACTTATCACCTCCCAGCACCTTGTGAAGCATAAAAACCTTCACCTTGCTCCTCTCTGGGACAATCTGCCTTAATTTGTCCAGCATACCCAGCTGTTCTCAAACATTAATGTGCAATAGACAATCACTGTCACGCCTGTTAAAATGCATATTCCTGGGTCTTACACCCAGAGAGCTCCACTTGGTAGGTGTGAAGTGCCAGACTTTACGTAAAATTGTAACAAGTTATTATTGACCAAGGGACTGAAATCCAGCCCATCCTTGGCTTGCCAAGTTATACACTCTGGTGTGGGCCTGACCCACCCGAGGAAGGGCCACCTATCTATCTATTTTAGTTTCATTTCTATGCTAAGCCTCGTGTCTGTGGGGATATATCCACAATGGCAGTGAGGGTGGAGGAGGTTTTTTCTAATTTCCGCAAAGGCTTTCTATGCCCTGGTCCTCTGCAAAGCAGATGCCAAGACAGGGCTAGAGATGCAGGAGATTAATTAAAAGAAGTTCCTGCAAGGGAAAATGAGAAGGAAGCCAGGAGAAGCAGGGGGAGTCAGCAGACAAGGATGAAGATCTAACTCTTGTGAATAAGAGAGGGAACCAAGGAAGGTTGGAAAGAAAAGTCTTGGACTATATGTAATTCTAAGAAAATTTGGTAAAGCTGAAGGGGAGTCCTCTAGCCAAAGTCATTCAACAGAGGAGTCCTCTGTCTTGCGGGAACAGGCCTGCCCTGGTATCCCTGCCATGCTCTGTCACTGGCTGGAAGCAGTCGTGGGAAGTGTGGCCTCATGAACAGGATGGTGGATTTCAGGGAAATTATGCTCCCACAGTACAGATCTGAGAGGTGCATCTCATGGCTGCTATTCCTGGAGAGGAGGGCCTTGGGAATCTGCCTTTGAAATAATCCCGCCTCCCAGGTGATTAGAAACAGCTAGTCCAGCGAATCACCCATAGAGGAACGTGCCTAAATAAAGAAAGGTTTACTAAGTAAAAAGGAGGCCAACACTTCCTGGACACAAGGTCACACTCTTGGGAGCTGAGATGGGGGAAGCTCCCCAATTCCTCTGTGATCAGCCTGTAGCTTAGAATATAGCTATATTCGCAGTAGACGACTCTGCCCCACTTTCTGCTCTGTATGTTATAACAAGGCATGGGCTGAATGAAAGGGATACCCAGAGGATGGAAAAGTCAAATCTGCCTCAGAGGCGGGGTCAGGGAGAGCATCTTATGGATGAGAAGGGCAGAGACAAAGTGTGGAGGGAAGGGCATGTCTGGGGCAGTGGGCAGTAGTCTGCTGGAGCTGGACAGAAGGAATACAGAAGGGAGGGGAGTTGGCTAAATGCATGGAGGAAACTATTCCATGGAATGCAAGTGTGGGAGACTGGGATTCAGCAGTCTTTGCCTGCAAGAGTAAAAATGCTTGGAGGAAACTATTCCATGGAATGCAAGTGTGGGAGACTGGGATTCAGCAGTCTTTGCCTGCAAGAGTAAAAATGCTTGGAGGAAACTATTCCATGGAATGCAAGTGTGGGAGACTGGGATTCAGCAGTCTTTGCCTGCAAGAGTAAAAATGCTCGGGAGGGCATTTCTGTAAGATGGCACTGATTGCTGAGCCTCAGGGTGGAGGAGGCCCTGTGTACTTCTGAGTCAGCCCATAAGTCAAGCTGGGAGTCACTCAGAGAGCACCTTGCACACCTAGCCCTGGGAGAGGCACAGGGGCCAAGAGAGGGAAACTGTGGCAGGGCTGTGACCTTGTCTTCCTGGTCCTGCCCAGAGTTGGGCCGGGTTCCCAAAAGACCATCTCAGCCCAAGAAGTGCCTAACAGCAAAAGGAAATGGGACAGTCAATGATCTATGGATGCGCTCTCTTAGCACCTCTTGGTCAACATTGTGAACTCAAGTGGTTCAGCTGGTTTTCAGACAAGCTTCAAAGTGCGTACCGGTACCTGCTTGATCAGGCCCATTCCCTTCCTCTTCATCTTCACCTCCCACTGCTCTCTTCAGGATTAAGACCACAATCTTTATCAAGGCCATTCCTCAATTATCTGCCTGTTGCCCTCTGTTGAGACCAGATCTAGGTCAATTAGGCCGTTCAGGATTAGGTTGTTTTTGGTAAATGTTGGTAACCTCCAGTAGGTGGAATGAGGAGAGCTCTGGGTCTCTTCCCCCAACAACCCTTATCCTAGTTTGCAAACCAGTAGTTATCTGCACATCTGTTAATCCATGACTGTCTTCCCCCAGACATGTGGGACCATGGAGATAGAGACTGTGGTCACCTTGTCTACCCAGGACCTTACATGGTCCTGATTCAAACAGGTGCCCAATGATTTACTACCTGAGTGTTGCACCTGTTAAACTGCCAACCTGAAAGAACAGAAACTGGGGAGGATGGAGAGTATCCACTCTAAATAATAACAACCACCATTTATTGAGCACCTCATATTTCCAGTCCCTACCACAACCTGCCAGGAAGACATTTGAGGAAGACACTGAATCTTACAGCCAGGCATTGACTTTCCCAAAGGGATACAGCTAGCAAAGAGTTGACCTGGGGTTCAAACCCAGAACATTCTAATTGCAAAGACCAGGCTCTTTCATGACACCACTGTATCTTGTGTAGCTCCTCCCCTAGCTGGCGAGAGCAGCCCAAACCATTGTACTGGTTTTCAAAGTGATTGATAAATATTAGCTACTTGTCAGTGTATCTTGTCCTTTGCTCACCTCATAAACATTTCTGTTATCTGTGCCGTGACTCTGATATACAGCCGTGCTTGATGGATCTAAGGCACAGTGATGAACAGTGTATTAGACTCTGGAGCACTGGCCGGGGTTTGAAGCCTGGCTCTGCCACTGTTGTGGGAAAAAGACCACAGACTCAAAATGTGTAATCTAGATGCTGTAGTTTATTGACATTCTGCGTGCAGGAAAGAAACAGGAGCCAGAGAGAACACAGTCTACAGGTGTGCAGCTCGACTCTCTCACCTCCCCGTACCTGCAAGTTATAAAGGTTCCCTTAAAGAACTATCCCATTGACTCATGTGAGTCATCAGGGTCTCTTTGGGAGAACTGCTTCTCTCTGTGGGTAGAAGTCTCTTTTTCCAAGAATTGCTTTTCATTTCCTATGGGTGCTGATTCCTAGGAAGATACATGGCAGAGCAAGCCTGTAGCACAGGGGAGCCTTGGACTTTGTCTTTGGTCTTTGTCAATGGGGGTAGGAGGGGAGGGAAGGCAGGAAGGTGGACATTTCTAGTAGAGGAAGGGCAAGTGAGTCTCACATTACCCCTTACCAGCTGGATGACTTTGGGCAAATCACTCTACTACTCTGTGCCTCAGTTTCCTCATCTAGAAAATGGGGTTAAAAATAGGACCTTCCTGGGCCTGGCCCCAGGGCTGAGTGGTTCAAGTTCGGCGTGCTCCACTTCAGCGGCCGAGGTTCGCAGGTTTGGATCCTGGGCAAAGATCTACTCCACTCACCAGCCACGCTGTGGCAGTGTGCCACATATAAAAAAATTAGAGGAAGATTGGCACAGATGTTAGCTCAGGGCGAATCTTCCTTGAGCGAAAACAAAACATAGGACCGTACTTAAGGGGATTGCTGTGGGTAGTAAACGCATGCATCCTTTATTATTATCTAGAACTTCACGTCATTTGCTGTTTTGTGGAAGGCATTTACCTTGCTAACTTTAATGTGGGCTAACATTTGATCCTGCCTCATTCACATAAACACATTTGCACGATTTGGCTATTGCATGATTTCTGCTTGGGGCTCACTGGTCCAGATCCCTTATTTTAACAGCCAGAACTCACCTGAATTGGCATTACATCCGTGCTGACTCAGCACTCAAAGTGTAGAACAACAGCAAGGAGAAAAAGAAAAAGAATTGTTTTTCATCCTCATCACAGCAGTACCTTAAACTTTTGTCACTTACCATTACTTTAAATCCTCTATTTGATTTGGGGCATTGTAATATCTGACTTTCTAGCTAAATGTCCCTCTGCCCCAACGTGTAATACAATCCCTGAATGTTTAGTGAATGACTGGGAAATCTTTTATTAATGTCTACAAAAGCTCCAATTCAGGTCTAGCACAGCCCAAAAGTGCAAAACCCATCTTTCTTTGGGATCAGCTTTCAAGCCGATTGATTTCAATCAGCTTTGGAATCAGCAAATTCTTTGCTTGCCACACAAAGCTTTTCACTAATTGGCCTCAACCATCCTAATTGGCCTTCATCAACCACCACTTCTCCCATTATCCAACTCCCAAGTTCCAGCCCCACTAAACTTTATATCATTCCCAGAACAGGCCATGCCCTTTTACAACTCTAAAACTTTGTACTTGCTGTTTCCTCTTCCTGAAATTCCCTTCCCTTTTAAGTATGGCCAACTCTTACTGAACCTTCAAAACCCCAGCTTCAATGACTCCTCAGGGATGTCTCCTAGGCTCCTCAAGGCAGCATCCAATAGTTCCTTTCTCTGGGCTCCCACAATACCCTGTCTAGCACCCTGATTAAGAGGCCTGGCCTTAGAGTCATGCTAAGGGCTGAGCTAAATTCCCAGCTTTGCAACTTATAAAGTGTGAGACCTTGGGCAAGTTATGTGACCTCTCTGAACTTCAGTCTCCTCTTCTGCTAACCAGCACCAATAGCTCCCTCTGCAGGTTGCAATGGGGATGATTTAATTAGATAATTGTAAAGTGTATAGCAAATGCTCAAGAAATGGTAGACAGCCTGATGCCTTCTATTACAGCACCTCACTGTATCCCCTATGTAACCCTAGATGATGCCAGCAGAGTCTTCAATTATTTCTTATCCCTGGCAACTAGCACATAGTAGATGCTCAATGCATCCTTGCAGAATGCTTGTGTGCAGTCATGAATGAATGACTGTGAGTCACTCTTGATTCCCTAGAGTGCCCGGGAGGAGCGAGGTCCCCCTGCAGCAGCAGGGGCAGTTGTGCCGACGGCATGGAAGGAAACGGAAGCTGCTCTTGCCAAGTAAGTTCAGAAACGTGTTCTCCTTCTCCCTGACTCTGCTCCCTCTCCTTACCTGTTGTCCCTCCTTAAACACACACACACCAGGTGAAGTCTCTAAGAAGGAGCGATATTAGTAAAAGGAGAATGCAAACTGTAACACAATGACCGTAGAGGCTGGAGACCTTTGGGTGAGTCAGTTAACTGCTCAGTCTTAGTCATCCATCTGTAAAACGGGTTTGACAAAAACACCTATGCAATTACATTTGTTGAAAAAGAGATGTGAAATGAGATCATATACGTGAGAATACTTTGTGTAACTATACAGGGCTATAGAAATTGTCACTGTTACTGTCAATAATCACCACTATTAGCAGACTACTCTTGGGAGCTGTCCTCTGCACCCATCGTCAGGCACTGGGTCTGCCAGTTTAAGAATTTCTTTGTTATACCATGAAAATGACTTTTTTCAAGCTTCAAGACTTAGATGATTTAAATACAAAGAAATCCTTCTGAAAAGGATTGAGCTCAACTATCTTCAGAAAAGCAAAACTGAAAGAGTTTTCATTTCACTCGGGTGAAATTATGATGTGGCTGTTAGCACATGGTCTATATTTATGTCTTTAGGCTGACAAAGCATCTTTCCTCCGAAGCGCTCCAGACTCTCAGTAAAAAATGACGCAGGGATTAATGTACACATTATAACACAAAAACAGAAAAGAATAAAGGAGGAAATAGAAAGAAGGAGCTTCAGGATAGCAGAGAGGGAAGATATGTTTGAGAAAAAAACGCTGAGCAGACCATCAGTTAGAACTGCAAGGTCTGCCTGGGTCACACAGGTCACTTTGGGTCTAATGTCATCTTCCCGGGGTGTTCTGCAGGAAGGGTTTGGTGGAACGGCCTGTGAAACCTGTGCTGATGACAACTTATTTGGACCCAGCTGTTCAGCAGGTATGTCTGATTTTGTGGATTCAAATGCATTTGTAAAGGTTGAAAGTCAAACAAGGCTTACACAGCTGAAGACCCAGAGAGACCGTTCTTGAGGGGAAAACACTGAACAGTTATATATAACCAGTCTGCAGGCAAAACAAAGAATTGACGACACATCTGATAAAATGCAGCCTTTGGAAAGAGAGACTGTTTTCTGCGGTTTTCCGCACTTGCAGCCAGCTACTCACCAGTAAAGCTTTCTGGCAAATGGGGGCATACGATTCCCTCTCTCCAGGTTCCAGGATCCAACATTCACCTGTTCCTTGCCTGTTCAGCCTCCCCCTGAGGTCTTTCCAGATCCCAGTCTCAGCACTGATCTTCTCCCCAGGGGCCTCTACTTCCACCAGAGGTCCCACCACATTCTAATCCATCCCTTCTTTGGGGAGTTCACAAATAAATACCTGAGGCGATCAGAGATTGTTAGCTCCATTTGGCAGATTAAACAAACAAACAACAAACCAGCACTGGTTTGTCCACACTTTTACTTTTGGTTCCCCCCAGAAGTAGACCCTGAATGCAGTACAAGTAGCATATTTGGGAGGTGACCCCAGCAAACATGAAGAAAGTGACATGGCAAAATAAAGGTTGTGTTGTCAAGCCAGAGACCAGTGTGGACGACCAGAGCTTAATCCTCTGGGGAACTCTGGAGTTAGTGTAGAACAGTCACCCCATGGTCATCTCACCTGAGGAGAGAGGGAGCCGTGGTGTCGTAGGCAGAGTAATGACCCCCCAAAAAATGTCCACATCCTTATCCCTTGGACCTGGGAATATATTACCTTACATGACAAGAGGGAATTAAGGTGGCAGATGGAATTAAGGTTGCTAATCATCGACATTTCAATAGACTACCCTGGATTATCCAGGTGGGCCCGATGTAATCATATTGGTCCTTAAATGGAGGGGGTGGGCGGAGGCAGAAGATGCAGTGTCAGAGTGATGAGATGTGAGAAAGGCTCACCAGCCCTTGCTGGCTTTGAAGATGGAAGGAGGCCATGAGCCAAGCAACGTGGGCAGCCTCCAGAAACTGGAAAAGGCAAGGAAAGGGATTCTGCCCTCCAGAAGGGAACAGTCTACTAACACCTTGATTTTAGACAGTAATTTTGAATTTCTGACCTCCAGAAATGTAAGACAATAAATTTGAGATGTTTTAAGACAACAGGCTTGTGGCAGTTTGTTACAGCAGCAATAAGAAACCAATACATGTGGTCACGAGGGGGGTTGTTAATTCCCTGGCACTTCCAGCTCCCAGCAAATGCTCAGGTGGAGAGCCTTCCTAGAAAGTGTTCACAGACTGCTGGAAGTGAGCTGGAATGCACGGAATTGGGAAGGTCTAGAGAATGTGGGTGTGGTAGGGACAGTGTCTGCTGGATCCATGGTCTCCCAAAAAGGATATGTCTGGTGGCCTTTCTCCGACGACACCTCAGTTCTGGCTTTTATCGAAAAATCAAATTCGGTTGACACTACATTGAGTCAGATATTTGTTGCAAGAAAACTTACACACACGTATACATCCCACTCCCATAAATTTGCACACTCTGTGATGTTTCATCTGCAAAGCCGAGGCCTTGTCTCATTCTAATCCATGGGTTCCTTGAAAGCAGGCGCTGTTATACCTCTTTATCTCTAGTACCTTCCACAGTGCTGCCTGCGTGGTACACATGCACTACACTTTTGTTGGCTGGAAGATTAAATGAGTGAGTGTGGAGTGAGTGAATGAATGATCTAATTTGCTCCAGCCATGTAGTCCTGACCCAGCAGCATGGTTTGGAGAGGCTCGTGTAGAGGTGATTAGAGCTCCAGGTTTAACTCAGACTGCATTTCAGCCACAGGGCTGCTAATGGTGGGAACCTTAAGTTGACGCTGTCTGTCTGTGTCTTCATCCGTAAAAATAGACATAATATTGCCTCCTTTAGGGTTACTATGAAGATTTAATGAGATAATCAGTACACAATAAATATTCAATTACTATAATTACCTATTACTCTCTAGAGTCCCCCAATCTTAGGTTTTTCTTCATCCCCCACTCCATAAAAGATTCTTTCATAAGGATGTTAGCAAAAGCAAATTTAAAACAGATGTTGGCATTCTGTATGTTTTTAAGAGTATAGATGATATTAAAGGACAGTAAACTAAAATATAATCAATCAACTGTTTAGAAATAACATCCCTTCTAAATTGGCCCTTCCCTACTATAAGACTAGAATTTAAATCACGTATTTTAGATAAATATTGAAATGGGGAGGAAGAAAGACAGCATCCAGCATTACTTACTTCCCAAGAAAGCTGAGTAATTATTTGGGAGTGAAAATTTAGAAAGAAAATGAACCCATGTTGCCTCCAAGAAACTGGTGTTGGTTGCTGATTAGCCAGAGGTACACGGAGATTCTAAACATTTCTAAATAAAGAAAGGGGCCTCCCTTCACACTTGCTTGTGCCGTGGGGAAAGCGCAAGTGAAAGGGAGAAAGATGGCTTAGAAACCTAAATTTTAAAGTAAGGAAATCAGAAACCTAAGCTGAGAGCCAGCAGAAAAAGCACTAAGCTCTCGGTTCCAATAGAACTTTGTGAGATGATGGAAAAGTCTTATATCTGTGCTGTACAACGCGGTAACCACTAGCCACGTGTGGCCATTAAGCACCTGAAATGTGGCTAGTGCAATGTGAAGAACTGAATTTTCCATTTTAGTTCATGTTACTTAATTAAAATTTAAATAGCCACACATGGCTAGGGGCTACCATATCAGATAGCGCAGCTCTAGAACATAATAGCTGAGAGAACCGGCTTAGAAGTCAGACTGGTCTGAGTTTGAAACCAACCCCACTTGCCAAGTGACCTGGAGCAACCTATTTAACCTCTCTAAGCCTTCCTCATCTATAAAACAGAAATAGTGACACCTGCCTCTCGGGGTAGCAAATCTCTTAGCAGCGTGTCATAAGCACTCAATCAATGGAAGTTAAGTATTAAGTGAGGACAAAAACAGTCCAACAGTAAGCAAGCCACCTATGAATGAATGAATGAGTGAATGAATGAGTGAAAGGCTCAGTGATGGCTGGTCGTTTCCCATTGGCAAGGACTAAAGCAACTTGCAAACCTTTCAGCAGGGCATCCACTGGGTGCCAGTGTTGTTTCGTCCAATGAGGAGTTGGTCCCATGGAGGTGGCAATTTCACCTAGTAAGTAGGACAGCTCTATCAGCTGCAGTTTATTTTTAACGTTGATTTTAACCTGCTGCCGGAGCGTTCTCCCACCTGACTGTTGATTAGTTTAGAGATGATTTAGAGCTGCTTCAGCCAAGGGTTTTCATCTCTGCTGCCAATGCCTAGCTGGCTCAGTGCCTCACCCTGCTGAAGGCAGGATGCAAATCCCATTTTCTCTCACATGACCCGCAAATCAATCCCACAACCATGTCTTGTTAGGTTGCATTTGCTGAGCGCCTGCTGTGTGTGAGGCTGGACAAGCATAACGTCTTTGGATCCTCACAGCAACACTTCAAGCTGGATTCCTCATTTTATAAATGAAGAAGCAGAGAGGTTTCTCACAGTTATGCAGCTATTAAAGGGACAAGGCAGGATCTGACCCCAAGTGTCTGACTCCAGAGCCTGGGCATCCAGGTACCACACTGCTCTGCCCTCGGAGCATCCACCACACATTAGACCCCTGACAGGCAATGGGAATCCAAAGAGAGGAGAGATCAGGTCCCCATCCCCAAGGACCTGGAAATGCAGGTGACAGTTATGAGCCAGTGTACACAGCACACATGGAAAGCTACAGGAACGTGGGAGAGGGAGCAGCTCACCCTGCCAGGAGCACATCACAGGCGTCTTTGCACACTGTCCCTCTGACCTGAATGGCATGGCTTTGACCACTTTAAAGTCACACATTTGAAGTTTCCCATGTCTCTAGAGATTTGCTGAGGCTGGTTCAACAACACAAAGGGCTCTTTAAATGGCCATCTGGGAAGCCCTCTGCCACTCACTTCTCCTTCCCAAGGACACTCTCTTGGCAATAGCTGGCAGCCCTGCAATGCGTGTCAGAGACTCCCGAAAGCTGTTGGTGCCAGGTTAGTCAATCCAGTGCAGAGGCTGTACCGGAAGACAGACCACGGGGAGAGGCTCACGCCAGGGCCTTGGACCCACCTTAGCGACAAGGACAGCTCTTGCGTTAGCATCTAAGTTGGGAGCAGGGGCTGAGTCATCTTCAACTCCCCCCTTCTGCCTCCTCACCCTCTTCCACTGGCTGCATGACAACATTTAGGACACACACACTGTCATTGTATCACTTAGAGTCTGGCTTCTGCACCTACTGTGAGCTCCTTCAACTTAGATATTATGAATTACTCATATTTATCCCCAGTGCCTAATATAGTGCCCACCACCAGGTAGGAGCTGGGTAGATATTTTTTAATTGAACTGAATTGAGTCTTCTCTACTGAGCCCATAGGACATCCCTCCTCACCCCAATTATCTCCGTGACCAATTGAACTTGTCTCCAGAACGCGTCTGTTCCAAGAAGCTACAGCCGTGGGTGAACATCAAAGTGCTTTACTAAAATAGAAACAGTGGCAGATCAGGTTTTGAAGGGAGGATGACAATTGCAAATCCAATTCAATTCTTCAGTTACTTGAATGAGTCCTTAAGCTAGTTATCTCCCATTTTCATACGTAATAGAGGGTTAATGAGCTCTACTTCAGAGACTGCTGTAAGCATCAAATGAGATAGGCATGTAAAGGATGTGGCAAAATGCTTGATAGATAGTAAATGCCCAATAAAGGGAAGCAGGGCCGGTTCTAGGGTGAGGAGAGTGAGGACACGCCTCCAGTCCAAAATTTAAGGAGGCATCAAAACCTCAATAATCACGATAAATCGTGTTATTCGTTTTCTAGGGCTGCTGTGACAAAGGACTACAAACTGGATAGCATAGAAAACAGGAATTTATTGTCTCAGTTCTGGAAGCTAGAAATCCAAAATCAACAAGGCAGCAGGGCCATGCTCCTTTCGAAGCCTCTGGGAGAGGATCCTTCCTTGCCTCTTCCAGCTTCCGGGAGCCCCAGGCATTCCTTGGCTTGTGGCAGCACAATGCCAATCATTGCCTCTGTCTTCATGTGGACATCTTCTCCTCTTATGTCTGAGTCTCTCCTCTTCTTATAAAGACACCAGTCATATTGGACTCAGGCCACCCTACTCCAGTAGGACCTCATCTTAACTTAACTAATTACATCTCCAGTGACCTTATTTTCAAATAAAGTCAACCTGAGGTACTGAGGGTTAGGGCTCCAACATATCCTTTTGGGGGACACAATTCAATGCATGACAATAATTTAAATTATTCAACAAAACATCAAAATGTTAAATAAAGGAAGGATCCAACTCTGCCTCTCTCTTCCCACCCTAATCCCGGCCCTGCCAGACACTGTCCTTATTTAAAATTGAGTTGCACAGTTGTTGGCGTTGTTATAAGGCACCATAAAAGATGTTGTGGGGAAATGCAGGGAACGGGGAAGGTCTTCCAAGGGATTCCAGTCTAAACACGGAGAACATATATACAGATTGAGAAAGAATAAAGCAGCCTGACAGCTGTCGGCTAGTCACTGGCCTTGTTGCTCCAGCTAGGCTGTGGGGTTGCCCTGCTGAGCATACACAATTTCACAGGGTGTCACCATCAGAGGCTCACTATACATGTGCTGGAACAAGGCAAAAACTAGGTCACTGCATGATCATGTCTGAACAGAGAAGTAACCAATGACAGTGGGCAGCCATAACAATAACCCAACAGCTGCCTCTCCTGGCTGCCTCTCCTGGCTGCTGCTGCTTCTCCCACGACCACTGGCCCTTGCTGCTGACTTTGTTTGACCCTGGTGTGATCCTAGTAGTCTTCGGCTCTCAGGCACTGATAAAATTATATTAGTTGCAGTAGGATGTGATAGTGGACAATGCGCAAAGAAAGTGCTGTTGGAGCCAAGAAGAACACAGATTCTGCTTTGGTGGGATCTTTGGTTGGCCTTGAAGGGTGAGGGAGATTTCCACTGGCATGCAAAAGGAAGCACAGCAGAGGTGAAAGCATGGAGGTGTGAAAGTGCAGATACATGTCCTGCTACTTCCACCTGGCACGGTCTTTCCTAGGCTGACCCCACCCATCTCTTCCTGGCCAACTCCCATTGCCATTGGCCCATTGTGTCATAGCATTTATCACACTGCATTGTGATGGCCTGCTTCCTCCTGCCCTTAGACTGTGAGCTGTTTGAGGGCAGGGATTTTGAGTCATTAAACCCAAGCACAGCACCCTGAATGTAGTAGATGTTTAATATGTGTTTTGCTGGAGGGAAGGTGAATTAGTGGATTGTCCCATGCACTTAGGACCTAAGATGTATGAAATAAAGTGGCAGAAGATGAAAATGAAAAATCAAAAAGATTGGAATCAAATTGGAGAAAGCCTTGTTTGCCAAACAGAGGAATTTAGATTTCATTTGGTTAGCAATTGGGATATTGTACATATCATTGAGATATTGTAGAGATCACCCTGATGCCATTACTGATCAGATGAAATGGAGAGGTGAGAAATTGCAGAGCGAGGCCAGGTAAAATGCTACTGCAATAGTCCAGGCAAAACATGATAAGCACCTGAACAAAGATAGTTCCAGTGGATATGAAGAGCAGGGGATTGGGGTGGGAAAAACAATAGGCAAAGAGTGCAAAGGATTTGATGGCTTGTTAGATGTTTGGAATACTTTTAAACTTTATTAATCCTTGCTTTTCTGGTAATTGGTTAGATTTTTAAGCAAATGAGGCTTCTTAATTATGTTTCACTTGAATTAATATTAAATTGCCTTACACGCATTGAACACATGTGGTAGGCAGAATAGTGCCCTGCCCCAAAGATGGCCATGTCCTAACTCCCGGAATTTATGAATATGTTAGGTTACATGGAAAATGGGAATTAAGGTTGCAGATGGAATTAAGGTTGCTAATCAGTTGATTTAAGGTAGGGGAATTGCCCTGGATTATCCAGGTGGGCCCAATGTAATCACAAGGGCCCTTATAACTGGAAGAGGAAGACAGAAGAGAGAGGACCAGTAAATATGGCAGCATGAGAAGGACTTGACCTGACATTGCCAGCTCTGAAGATGAGAAAGGGGCCATGAGCCCAGGAATGCAAGTGGCCTCTAGAAGCTGGAAGAAGGCCAGGGAACATATTCTCCTTTAGAGTCTCCAGAAGAAACACGGCCATATTTATACTTTAAGTTAAGCCCAGTGAGACATATTACAGACTTCTGACTTCCAGAACTATAAGATAATAAATTTGTGTTGTTTTAGGCCACTAAGTTTGTGGGAATTTGCTACAGCAGCAGAAGGAAACTAATACAATATGCTTCACAGACAGCTGGGCACAGGAGGCTAGTGACCCAGCCAGATAGTAAATCTTGCTACAAATGAGCCACAAACTGGGTGCTAAAGAGTTGACCATTTATCCCAAATGCCCTTCACTTCTCATTCCTGAAATGATCTGTCACTGGGCTGAAAAGTATTTTTTAAGCTACAAAACATGGCACAGTTATTGTCTGCCCTTTTGAATTTCTTTTTATACTTGCATTGCCCCATCATTTGGAAAGTAGAATTTATTTACATAGATTTCTGCTGCCAACAGCAATTGAGTCGGCAGTAGCATTTCTCTTTTAAACATGACAGGTGTATATGAGACACTACGTTAATTTTCTTGTTGAGGGATCCAAAGATGAGATAACTAGTTTGAAAGTAGAGAAAATAACTCCAATGCATGTGATATGCCAAACACGTTTTATACATATTATCTCATTTAACTCTATAGAAATCCCATGAGGTAAGCATCATTATCTACATGTCATACATGAATAAATTGAAACTAATAAAAGAAAATGAAGCCAAGATTCAAACCAGGGTCTCTAGGACTTCAAACCCATGGTTTTCCCCATCTTATGCAGATTCTCAGGAAAGATTATCTGAAAACACTACCCTTCCAGAATCTGTCGAAGAAGTCTATATCAGGTAATGAGAATTCCCCATTTTTCTGTCTGCAGCATGCAACTGTGTGCATGGAGTGTGCAACAGCGGAATAGACGGCGATGGAACCTGTGAGTGCTACTCTGCATACACTGGCCCCAACTGTGACCAGCGTGAGTACCGCTAGTTTCCTTAATGCCACACCAGATCAAATGGACACAGATGTATGCATTTCAATTTTGTATTCATGTGCTGGGCTCTCCCTGAGTGAGGCACTATCAAATGTTTTGCTGGAAGGAAATCAAACTTTAAAAGAGAGAAGAAAAAAAGAAAAGGAGAGGAGGGGAAGGGAGGGGAGGAGAAAGAAAGAGAAGACAAAAGACAGTACAGAAGATCGGAAGTCACAGAAGGTTTGGGAGCAGTGTAGTAACATGGCTGCAGCCATGTTCTAGGAAAGTCAAGCTGGTGGCAGTGTGAAGGACAGAATGGAGAGGAAGACATCGAGGATGGGAAGCCAGTTGAGGTCACTGCAACAAGGTAGCCACCTCGTAAGGGAGATGAGGCATGTTCTCAACTACAAGTCTCAAAGGCAGAACACATTCAAGGGAAATGGGGCTCACCAAGGCTAAGTGATTCACCAAAGGTCACAACACTAGTAAATAGGAGAGCCGGAACTCAAATCGTTTGAATCCATGGAAAATTCTTTAAACAATCTATCATGCTGGGTCCAATCAAGAGATAGAAACCACAGGGGTGATTTAAACAAGGGAATTCTAATATAAAGAAATAGTAAGCTATGATAGGAGAGTGGCCATAAAAGTGCAAAGTGAACCTAGGGCTGATGGAGCATAACAAAGGAGGGACAAACTTGGAAGGAGGTGGCCACTCCCACAGCCGGGTTCAAATCTTGTTGGAGAAGGCGTGGTAGCAGCACACTGGGTAGAGGAGAAGTCCACTGCTTTGCCCAGGCCAGCATGGGCCCACAGTCACCCACAGGCAAGGAACAACCCACTGGTGAGCTAAGGCTCGTGGTCAAGTGCACAGAGGGAGTTGGGACCTGTGGGTGCTAAACCTGTAGTGACCAATGTCTGTGTGTGGGAAGAGCTGCAGGAAGGTGGTCATTGGGCGCAGACCTAGGATGTGAGGTCACCGAGGGACTGTGCACTCTGGGTGCACAGCTTGGGCGGAGCATCACTGGATGTCCTCACACACTCACATCACCGACAAACTATGAAGCAGCAAGTAAACACAGCAGAAGCACAACACTGCACAACAGCTCCAGGAAGAACCCTTTCCTCCTGCAGTGGCCTTCCAGCGCCCTCTACTGGCCAAACTTAACCCATCACTGTAAAGGAGAAATGTTCAGAATCCAGTCCATTATCACAGAGCAGGTGGTGAAGGGTGAATTTGGAGCTTGGACATTAAGAAATTGGACATTCTGCCTTTGATACTAGCCTCACTTAATTTATGCTGTGGATTTTACTCTTCTGGTCTGTAAAATGAAGGGATGGGACAAGATTCAAATTTGTCAAATTCAAACTCACTTTATTGAAAGTCATTGAGAAGCTATGTGCAATAGTTAAGGAGGATGCATAAAATATAGCCTCTACCTTCTTCCTGTGGAGGAGACAGACATGCAAACAACCAATTTGAATCTACAGCAGAATGAAACTCAAGTGGATAGGATGACCCCTTCTGCAGACCTTAGTCAGCCTCCTTCCCCAGTCACACCTGTCATCGCCCAAAGGACTCATGAGCAAAGGCCTTTATGTTAAGACAGGAGACCCAGCCCAGGAGCCAGCCTAATGGAGAGAACACAGACAGATTTGCCTCCAAATGATGAAATAATTCTCTTGATTCAAAAGATAACCAACAGAATGGGACAAAAATATTTGCAAATCCACATGGCAGAAAAGTTTTTATAATGATATAGAGTCCATGAATCCAGTTTCAGAATTGGCCAAGGAGCAGCTAATTCTCAGAAGAAGAAATGAAAACTAGCCAGCAAACATAGAAAAGGTGCTTGACCCCACTAGGAATCACAGAAATCCAAATTAAAACCATAATTAAGTAGTATTTTGGAGTTTTGGAGGTTTTGACTTGGTTTGGTTTTGGTTTTTTTGCCTACTATGTTACACAGATTAAAAAGATAGATAATATCCATTTGTGGGAGTGAGAAAAGTGACAGTACTGCCGGTAGGGATATGAATTGCTACAACCTATGAAGGAAATTTATCTATTAAATTTTAAGGTATGCTTACTGTTTACTGCTACAGCCCCAATTCCAGGAATTTACCTGGAGGAGAAAGGAGGAAGCACCAGTAGATAAGAGTATATGTGCAAAGAAATTCATGACAGGATTCTCTGTAAGAATAAAACAAGCTGGAAACACTTGATGTCCATTAGCAAGAAATGGTTGAACAAACTGTGGCAAGTCCTATACTAGTCAGAATAATGCTAGCTGCTGTAAGAAATAAACACAAAAATTTAATGGCTTAACATTATGGCTCCAAAATTGCACCAAGGCACCACATCAAACTCACAGGGCTGCTATGGGAGACTTTAAATTTTTGAGGGAAACAGTGATACATCTGTAGAATACTGTATGAACTGTTATTTGAATTAGTTCACAATTTCAACATTAGGTAGCACTAAATTCCTTTCAATAATATCCTATCTTTACGAAGTTACATTTTCAGTGGTTGCTGTGATAAAAAGCAAGTATGCAAAAAATCATTTGAATGGAATGAGGGCGGTGGTTTCCAACCTGAATCCAAGGTTTAAGAAGTTGTGCAGTGTCCAACAAGCTCACACATCCCATCAGTATGTAAATATGGTTATTTAAGAATAAATAAAAATATTTACCTTTCTATTAACCATATTACTTTTTCAAATGGCTAATAAGTTCTCGTGACATAAATAGTTACTGAATTCTTTGGTTCTTACAACTTAATAAATGGATCTGGTAGATATTTCTTTTGGACTGGGATGCCATGAAAAAATTATTGAGACACTCAGGGCATCATGACCTGGGAATTTTGAGAACCTCTGTCTTAACACAACAGAGGTGTCTTTCTTACTCGTGTAATAGTCCAACGTGGGTGTTCCTGGCTGACACCATCTTCCCACCACATGGTGATTAGGGATCCAGATCTTTCCATTTTGTGCCTCTGCCATTCTGTAGCACCTCAGAGTGCTCTGCTTTGAGCCTTGGAAGGAAGAAGAGAGGGTGGAGAAGCACCTTCGTAGAACAATGCACAGATCTTCTGTTCAATATCCCCCATTAATGTAAACTAGTCACATGACCGCACCTGGATGCAAAGAGGAATTGAAAATGTAATCCTGACAGGGCAGCCACGTCCCAGCAACAGTTCTACTTTATGGAAGGGGCGGGGTATATTCTCTATGAATTTTGATTCATAGCCACTGCTGGGAGACAATTCTCCAGGAATCTCTCACCTTCGTGCACATCTTGAGAGCAGCACGCTGACTGCCCTTTGTTTCAACATCTTTTCAAGGACGTTTGTATAGTGAACAGCCTTGGAAGATATGGGGTTTCCCTCGGGAGCAAAGGGCAGGCATGCTTACCGCCTGTGCCAGCTGTTGATGGAGTGCCTCTCAGCTCCAAATTCACCCTTTTCACCTGCTCTGTGATAATGGGGATGAGCTTTGTAAATATTTCTCATTTGCCAGCCAGCAAGATGTGAAACCTTATCAAGGGATGGTGCTGGAGGGGCACTGAAGGAGGAAGGGTTTTCTCTTCCTGTTTCTGGTTTAGTTCACTCACCAGGCTCCCGAAGAACACGGTTTTTCTCCACTGCTCAGCCCTACACAGTTTCTCCAGGGCTAGGTTCCTGCAGGGCTCAGCTTCCTCCGGAGTTTGCCCACTGCATACTTTGTCTAGCACTTGACTCAGGCGGTGGCAGCACAGTCAGGAGCCCTGGACAGCGCAGGCCTGTGCCCCCACCCAGGGGCATGCTGTTCAGCACACCCTCGCCGCAGCCGTATACCCACCAAGGGCCCTGAAGGACTGGCCAACTGGGGAGCTGGCCACCCCACCTTCATCCCACATACCTGGCCTCCGAAACTGCCCCTGCCTGAGCCACACACAGAAGAACAATACGGCTCTGAGAGGTGGCATCTTAGCTCCAGATGCCGGCAGTACCCAGTGCCAAGCAGCCTCCTTGGTCACCAAGTGAGTCCTGAGGCTTGGCCCCTCCCTGTAGATGACCCTCCCTGGACCCCTAGAGGAAAGATTTCCAGCAAATCTCACCACCAAGGCACCTCAGCACCTTCTCCACCATGCAATGACCAAGGCCATGCCCTCTCCGGTGACACCTGGATCTCAGCTCTGGAGGGAGGAGGGCTCACCTTGCGTGCCTACCTCAGCCCAAGGGTAGCGGTTGCTCTTTATTCTTCTGCTATCCCTTTATTCTTTAGAACTCTTTCTAACTCTCTTGAGCCAATTCCCCATTATTCCAATTCTCTTCTCATAGTTCTTTACACTAAAACTTTCCCTGTTCAAATAATTGTGTGGTTTCTGTCTTCTGCTTGGGCCCTAACTAATATCTTGCCTATTATTAAAAAAAACTTAGGACCCCTAAGATCAGGGTTCCTCTCCCGTCATGAAATCCACTGCATGCTCAGGTCTCAGTCTGGCCGTCTTTGCATTGCCCCATGGGAACTGGGGCTTGGAAGAACTGGTGTAAAAATGCTGACATTCTGGCTACTGCTCTTGACATGAGTCATAAACTATCCTTCACCTCTGACCCAGGAGTCTCAGATCTTCTACCAGCATCTATGAGATTGTGTCAGTCTAAGTTGTTAGTTTTGCAAGTTGGCTGCATCAGACTTTTTATAGTTTCTAACAGTCATCTATGTCCCATCTACATTATAAACTCCCATGCAGTTATTAGAGTTTAAAGCAGATCCTTAAAGACCTCTATAATATATTGTCAAATTAAAAATCAAGTTCCTAAACATTTTAACAGGATTCCATTTGGTAAAAAAAAAAAAAAAAAAAAAATCATATAAATAAATTTATAAATGAATGTATTATACTGGTTGTTGATATTGGTTATTCGGGGAGTGAGATGGAAGAATGAAACTAAGAAAGTTAATTTTTACTTTATGCATTCCGCACTTTTTGAATTGTTACAATGAATCTGTATTACTTTTTAGTAAATAGGGAGTATTGCATTTGTTGAGGTTTTTAGAACTAGTTTTTCTACTAATGCGGTTACTTCAACACCATTCCTCCTCAGCCATCCCTGAATGTGCAGCGTTGCTCTGCCCAGAAAATTCCAGATGCTCACCTTCCAGCGAAGACGGAATGAAACTAGAATGCAAATGCCTTCCCAATTACAAAGGCGATGGCAAAAACTGCGAGCGTGAGTAGAATTTAGATCCTGCTGGTCTATTAATTGAGACGTTTAGGTCACTCAACAGAAAAAAACCCCACAACCTCCCTAATATTAACACAATGACCACTTCTATTTCTCTCTACATAGTTGAATGAAATATATAAAAAGTTCTAAGCAAAATGCTCCTCATGTGGTAGCTCTTCAACAAATGGCAATTTCTCCTATTATAAAAGCACATGTATAGATTTTTACACGTTTTTATTTTATATCACCTGAATCAATGTTAAGATAAAATATAGTGCTTCCTTCTTTCTTTCTCTCTTTCTTCCTTTTCATTTTGTGCTCATTCACTTTGTGAGAGTTTGTATTGTACATTAGTTATGAACATGACACTGGAGCCAGACTGCCTGGGTTCAAATCTCAGATCTGCCTATTACTAACTACATGACCTTGGACAAATTCTTGAACCTGCCTCTGCCTCCATTTTCCTATCTATCAAATGGGGATAATAATGGTACCTACCTTGGAGGGTGGTAAGGATTGAGTTAATGTATGGCGAATGCTTAGAACAGGGCCCAGTACATATTATAAACTCTATAAGCATTAGTGCTTTCTTTCATGCTATTTTACATTTAATTCCACACATAACATGGAATAATAAGATATCAACACAATATTTGTAGTTATAATCTCTGACTACCATGTATATATGTGTGCGGTAGGTGGGGGTGATCAGGTAGGGTAAGATGAAATGTCTCTTATTCTTGCTCTTAAAACTTTGAATTGCCTTTGTGGCTTTGATGAGCTCTGATTTGCAATCCCTTCACAGTTCAGTTTTCTTCTCCTCCTGAGTGTGGTAACCGCCTCTTCTTTTGTCATTGCCTCTCAAGCCATCAATCCATGTTTACAAGATGTCTGCCACCCTCACGCTCATTGCACATACCTGGGACCAAATCGGCATAGTTGTGCATGCCAAGAAGGCTTCCGCGGGGATGGCCAAGTGTGCTTACCAGTAGACCCTTGCCAAACTAACTTTGGAAACTGTCCTACAGAGTCTACGGTATGCAAATATGATGGACCTGGACAGGTGAGCTAATGATGCAGGGAACTAGTGCAAACAGAAGTAGGACAACCCCCGAAGTTAGAACTGTGCCATAGGTATAATTTGTCTTCTGTGCCCTCCCAATTCTCCCTTTCAGTGCTCAATTTGGGCTTCCTGTCCAGACAGACCTCCATGTGCTCAGGGCTGATTTCAGTGTGCTCCCTCCCCAGTCCATCCTCTGAACTCAAACTTTCCCAGCTCCCCAAACTTAACTGTTTCTTCTATCACAGTCCTATCTGGTGATTGACAAATATATACACAAATCAAATTAGATTAACAAATTAACTGTTAGCCAAGTCTTGGGTGAATACGTAATTGACTTTTATCCACAATCTTCCGTTCTCTCTAATGTCTTTCCAAGGTAAGAGAGGACTCAGAACCAAAAATACTCTGTCCCAAAGGGATGAATGCTGATAAAATGTCAGGCAGCACTGAGAGATTGTAGAGAGCAGTGAGGATATTCTGGGGTGAGACCCTGCTCCTCTAAATCACATCATGACCTTTGCTGGTAAAATTCAGCTTGGTCAGGAGACCTTTGCTGAGGAGTCCAGTTGAAAGAGCCCTTTCCTTAATATCTCATTCATCCATCAAATGTTTAGTGGGTGCCTACTCCATCTATAGCAGCCCATCAAGTGTCCAGGGGAGGAAATCCATCTGTACAGAAGGCTCTTGCTGCCTAGGTGGGAGGAGTCTTCAGTGCCTGCCCCAAACATAGTCATGGGTCCCCAGCCATCTAATCAGCACCCCCTAGGAATGCTCCTGAAGTTGCTGCAGAGAATCCACCCAATCTCATCTCTGAGGAAAAAGAATATATCACACGACATTTCTGCTATGAATTTCTGAGGCAGGATTGCAAGAAATGCACCCATCCTCTAAATGAGATCCCTTATGGGAAAAGTCCCTTTACACCCTGGACCAAGGTCCCAGGACCTTGAGAGTGAGATTAAAAATATACTTTGTCTCTTAAAAAGTGGGTCCCGGGGGCCAGCCCCATGGCCGAGTGGTTCAAGTTCCACAAGCTCCACTATGGCAGCCCAGGTTTGCAAGTTCGGATCCCGGGTGCGGACCTACACCACTCATCAGCCGTGCTGTGGCGGCGACCCACGTACAAAATAAAGGAAGATTGGCACAGATGTTAGCTCAGGGCTAATCCTCCTCAAGCAAAAAAAAAGTGGGTCCCAAGGCAGATTTTCAAGTCTTAGAAACCGTCCATTGTTCACACAGAAGCCGTGCATTCATTTTTCCTGTTATTCCAGAGCAGGGTTCCTCAATCTTGGCATTATTAACATAATTTTCTGTTGTGGGGGGCTGACCTGTGCACTGTAGGATGTTTAGCAGCATCCCTGGCCTCTAGAGGTACTGGCCCCCTCTCCCATTGTGAAAATCAAAAATGTTTCCAGACATTGCCCAATGTCCCTGGGGTTGAGATTCTCGGTTGAAAACCACTATTTTAGAGCAATAATGCCTCCCATCTGAACCTCAATCTCTACTCACCTGTAGACACTCTAAAACCAGGAATTATGGTGCCAGGCAGCCCAGGGTTAGCAAACATGAAAACTGAAAAGGTAAATGACAAAGAAGGGGTATGAGTTTCCAAACCGATGAGATATATAAACACGGTTCCCAATTCTAGATACTTCCACAAATTTCTAGTTGAAGGCCACACCTTAGACCTACCCCAAGTTAGTTCTTGTGGCAGAATAAAGTCATGAATTTAAGAAGAATGTCAGCTTAAGTGACTTGACTAGAACCCCATTTGTTTTTCTCTCCCTGTCCCCTGAAGTCTCACTGCGAGTGTAAGGAACATTACCGCAACTTCATACCCGGAGTGGGGTGCAGTGTGACCGACATCTGTGAATCTAATAACCCCTGTCACAGGAATGCGAACTGCACCACCATCGCACCAGGCCAAACCAAGTAAGTCTTTCTATTCCACCACCATCTTTCCAAGTGATGAAAGTGGGGGCCAGTCAATGATGCCAGTTCCTTGAAAGTCAGGGAGTGCGTCTTATTCAGCCTTGCAGCCACGCCCACCCCCACATAGCACAATGCACGGAGCATAGGAGGTGCTCAATAAATCCTTGTTTAATCAATGAATCATTCCAAAACTGTTTTGTTTATAATGACCATTAGAACACTCTGAAATATTGACCTGTCCTGATAACACGGTATTAAGTGGTCAGAGCGTGGGAGACGGAAGACACTGTCACTGGGAAAACAAATGTCTGTTGCGATTACAGGGGTTTGACCTCTAATGTATGTGCCTGTTTCCTCGTCTGTGAAATATTGCTTGTTAGTGGTGCAAAACAAGACCGGAGAAAGTGAAAAAACACTATGGTGTTTCCTGGACTCCAGGTTTCAAAAGAAGGGGTTTACTGTGAGTAAAAATACTTGTGTGAAAATTCCTGAGGCAGAGGCAGCTTGTGTGGAGGGAAGGGGATGGTATTTGGAGTTTAAAGACCTGGGATTGAGTCTCAGTACTGGTGTCTACCAGATGTATGACCTTAGGAAAGTGACACTCTCTCTGGCCTCAGTTTCTCCATGTATAAAATGAGCACAGTGATGTCTACTTCATAACGTTGTTGTGAAGAATACATGAGAGAACCTTCTGGAAACTGCTGTACAGATGTATTATGTTATTATTAGTGGGTGAACTGAGGCTAGAACTCCAGTCTTTCAACTCCCAAACCGAGGCTTCTATCTCAGTGCCACTTTCAGTTCTCATTGTCATCAGCATCTGCAAAGGACTCATTCTACCATTGTGAGCTCAAAACCATAATAGTCATTGAGCGATGTAATTACTAAACAGTTTCTGTGTTTCCAGAGCCCCCTTCCATATTCTTTGAAGTCCATTCCTTTTATGGTTGGGTCTTGAATGTGTGGATTTGCCCAGATAGGTTTTATGATAATCATGTTCTATCAAATAAGTTGGTCCATACTCAATGTGGGTGGAGTGGAAAGAGCTTGGGTGTCAGAACACCTGGGTTCAAATCCCAGCTCTGCCACTTACCTTACCCTCTGTGAACTGACGTTTCCTCTGTTATAAATGGGGGAGACCAGGGCTGTGATGAGGATTACATCCATCAGTCCCCGAGCAGAACCTGGCACATAGAAATGATCCCGTACATGTGAGTCCACTCACAAACTCACCACAGCCACGCAGACAGGCACATATGCACCCAACACACATATGTATACAGGCACATCCTCTCCTCAAACACAGATTCCTGTACTACCGACGACCAAATAAGCCAGCTTACACATTTTTTACCATCCGCTGAGAAAATTTAAGTAGAATACTTTAAACACTTTCTTTCCTTTGTGTTTGAAAAGATAAAATCAAAAAATGAAACTAGAACATTAGAATAATGTAAGCTGCATTTAGCATGTCAGTGGAATTAACAATGGATTTTAGCGCTATCACTCACAAACCTCCCTGGTCCTCCCTGTCCCCCAAAATTGACTGTCATCAGCTGGAACGAGGACAGGTTAAAGGCTGGCTAAGTTACATTGATAAAATAAGGGGCCATCAGCAATTTTGTTCAGGTCATTTAGTTCACCCAGGATAAAAATATTTTGTTTATGCCTCCTCAATATGGCAATCAGTTTATGCAGAATATTCAAAATCATACTGCATTAGTCACAGAAGACCAACCAGTAAGGAAGAATGGGTTCAAATGTGGGCTCCATCACTCGCCACTGGGGTGGCCTTGGACAAGTCATGTAACTTTTCTGAACCACACTTCTCTCACCTGACAAGCGGACTAGAGACCAAGAGTATGCCCCTGGGAAGAGCTAATGAGTTACTGTACATAAGCCTGCTTTTAAACTCTAAGCTCCATTTGAATCAGTACAAAGAAGAACAAATAGCTTCGTGTCTGTTAAAACTCTCTGTTATTTGGTTCAATTCAGCTCAAAAGACTGGACATGACTGAGAAGACATATTGAAAAACATGTGCTTTCATTCCAACTGTACCGATTTACAATAAACAACACTGAAATCTAGAGACTCTTGGAACGTTGGTGACACTGATGATATTCATGTCTGTATAAGACTTGTACAGATTAGGATTCCTTGATGTGAACAATCTTCCAAAGAATCCCGTCCAAGGCAACATGGTGCAGAGGCAAGAGCATGGGCTCTCCCAGACCAACCTGGGTTTAAATCCCAGCTCGGCCACTTCCAGACGTGTTTCCAGCAGTATGATCTTTAGACTTGGGCAGCAGGGGCCTCTCCCCAGGGCACTGCATTTTAGAGGGCCCCATTCTGGCCCTCCACTGGTTACACCAGGATAAGGAGTCCAAAGGACCAAGAGGACATGCTCTCCCAGAGCCTGAGCCCCCTTTACAGACCACACTCGGGCACCCAGAACCCCATAATTCTCTGCCCAAGGGGCTCCAAACCAGCTTCCAGGGCCTGCACAGGCTCTTCCTGGGACCATCTCCCCCAGGGTCTGGCTGGGGGGTGGTTGTTTGCAGCAGGCGTAGATGAGCCAACATTATCTCCACACTCGCATGACCACACCCTTGGTGCTAGTTCTACTGAACTACTTATTGTTCTTCAAACATTCCATGCTATTCCCAACTGCATGCCCTTGTGCTTGCTATTCCCCCTGCTTAGACCATCCTTCCTTCCCCATCTCCTGTGAGTCAGGCTAACACACTGATTCTTCATTGTTCAGTTCAAGTATCTCCACCTCTAGGATGTGTTCCCTGTCCTCCCAGTCCACTCAGATGCCGCTCCCTCTGGGCTCCCAGAGCACTCTGGAAGGCTTCTATTCTAACATTTATCACCCTGAACTGTGATGAATACATAGTACAGTGTTGAGCACAGGCACTGCCACTTGCAGGCTGTGTGATCTTGAGTGAGATACTTAACCTCTCTGTGCCTCAGTTTCCTCATCTAAAATGGGCTAATAACAGAACTCACCTCACAGGAATATTGTGTTAAATAAGATAGCATACTGAAACCCCAGAACAGTAACTGGTATAGGAGCTATAAATAGATGTTAGCTTTTGATCTCAACCCCCAACAAGAATGTAAGGTCCTTGGGGCTCCACGTCTTATTCATCTTATTACAACTCCGGTCACCCATTAAAACAATGAAATGAGAGTTTGGAGGAACAAATGAATCAATGAAGGAATGAAATGAACAATGAAGAAATGAAGGAAGCAACTGTATTAAGACTTTGGGGACACCCTATAATTTAACTAAATCTCACCCAGCATTAAATGTAATTAACTCCACCCATAACTTTTAAAATGCAAACAGCTTACAGGCGCCTTAAGACAGCAGGAGACCTTTACACCTAGTGAAGAACCAATTAACAAAAGAGGCAGCACTGTGCATGGGCCACAGCCCAACTGAGAACATTTCAGTCAGAAAAGGGTCTCAGGAAGTCTCAGACTCTGAGCAGAGATTTTAAATAAAAATTAAAAATATTTATGTCTCATACATTCCATTCAGCACTGAGGCCATTAAAATACAAGTCTCCTGCCATCCTTAGGAAAGACAAGTCACTTGACACGAAACAGATCATTGGCCTCATAACAACTTAGGGAACTTTAGAGAGAAACATACTGACTGGTTTGTAAAAGTTACTTGTCTTGCTATTAAGAGTTGTCGACAAATGAAACTTACATAACTTAGAGCAGGATTAATTTTCAACAATGTCTGTTACATCACTTCCAAGAGTTACCAATCTCCCTCTTTGCCTCCTTCAATTCACCTTGTAGCACAATACTTGCAGAGGAAGGTGATGCTTCCGTAAGAAACTGTTATTTGATTGTATTAAATGGACTGCTGTTTCATGGTTAGGTCTACCTTAGTGATTCCTTCTAAGGAGGTTTCTCAGCCTCAGCACTATCGAAATTTGGGGCCAGATAACTAAATCTTTGTTGTGGGCTCTGCCCTGTGTGTTGCAGGATGTTTAGCAGCACCCCTGACCCTAAATTTGCTACATACCAGTAGCACCTTCATCCCAGTTGTGACAATGAAAACGTCTCCAGATATTGCCAAATGTCTCCAGGGCGGGGGTGGGGGGGTGGGGGGGGTGTGCAAAATTGCCCCTGGTTGAGAGCAACTGCTCTATAAAAACCCTGAAGGCTCAATCAGTAAATGATATCCCAGTCATTTGTCTGGCTGGGAAACTCATATGTCCTTCTAGAATTAGCTAAAATGTTACTTTCTCCCAGAATCTGTTCCATATTTCTCCAGGCAGAATTAGTCACTTCCTCCTCCGTGCCCCCTAGCATCCTATTCAAGCTTCTATCATGGCATTTCTCTGGAATTTGAGTTATCTGTTTATGAACTTGTCCCATTATATCCCAGCCCCTCTGTTACCGAACCAAGTGGGCTTGACTCCTGGTGAGTTAAATAAGACTCTACACCAGTGCAAGTTGTCTCACAAAGTGTATTTGCAGCAAATAGGAGGCCATGAGGAATCATTTCCAAAGTCATGGCGTCCCGAACCAAGGGAAGCAGGGACCTTTATTTCAGATGGGAATGAATATTCAAAAGGGAGAGAAGGGTATTTGCCTGCACAGGCTCAGTTGGAGAACATGCTTCCACATAATGAGGCCTAAGCTCCTCCTGGAGAGATCTTTGCTTAAAAATAAGGCAAAGATCATGGGCATAGCTCTTGTGGTGAGGCTTGGTCCGTTTCAGGATGTTTGGTGGTTACACTTGGTCAGTTTCAGGATGGTGGTGGTTACATCTCCTTAACATACAAAAGGAAAAGAAACAACTTGGAAAAACAGTTAGTTGCTTCCTAACCCACCTTTGAGTTTCTCAAGGCACCTAGTCAGTGACACCTCCACATTACTATTGTTATCCCCACTGTCTCCATCACCACCACCATTGTCATCATCATCATCTGCCAAGTACTGCACTTTTTCTATGTGCCTGTCACTGTGCCAGCTATTTTTCATGCATTAGCTCTTCTATTGACAACCCTAAAAGTATTAGTAACCCATTTCATCGGTTAGGAAACTGGGACTCAAGGAGGTTAAGTGGCCTTATCGTGTTGCCATAACTTATTTATTTTCAGGTCCATCTCCAGCATGTGAGACGCTAAAAGGGCAAGGGATCTGTTGTTGTCATCTTTATAGCCCTCTTACCTAGCAGGGTTCCTAGAATTAAGTAGGCACTTATAAAACAATCAGTTCAACAGTGAGGTGCTGTCCCAGGTGCTGGGATATAATGAGGAATAAGGCGGGATCCAAGTTCTAGGAGAGCTCCCCATCTAGCAGAGGGGACACCACCACAAGAAGCAATTTTGTTGGAAAGGGTTGTGATGGAGGTATCGCCAGGACGCTCCTGTCAGGGAAGGGTCAGGAAGTCAGATAAGGCTGCCTGGAGCAGGTCACATCTGGGCTATAAGGTGAGGCTGGGAAAGCGTTCCTGGCAGAGCACGTGGCCTGAAGAGGGCATCACAGTCTGAAAAAGGCAGTTTGGAATTTGCAGTGGGCAGCAACAGGAGACATGAGCAGGATCCCCCTGTGGGGGCCTTGCATGCAATGCTCAGTAAGCACTTATACCTTATCCTGTAGGTGAAAGGAGTTGGTGAGAGTTTTAAGCACAGAGGTGCCAGATTTCCCTTTTGGAGAGACCATAAGGGGGTTGTGTGAAGGACTGATTTGAAAGGAGGAAAACTAAGGGCAGAAAGACCAGTTAGGAAGCCATTGCAGCAATCCAGGCAAGGGGGATAAGACTCCGAAGCATTTGTTCAGCACACTTGTTGAAAATATATCTATTTGCCATGGGAGCAGATTTAAAAACACAACTGGATTAATGAGTGTATAATTGTTCTTTGGAACACTCTCCAAAACATGAGTTATGTCTGTGGTGTGGTATGACCACAGCGTCCCTGCCTCTCTCTTCTCTGAAATGTTCTTCCCCTACCCTGTTTGGTTCCTCACTTATCTCCAGGATCCTGGTGAATGTCACCTCCCTCAGCACCTTACCAATTTCAGCCAGCTGTGCGCTAGTCTTCGCTAGCGAGCAGTGGTGACCTGGAGCCAGGGCTCACTGATTCACAACAGTTGATTGTTACGTTTGCAGGAATTTTGCAAGCTGGTTGGCGTCACGCTGGTAGTTTGAGATTGGCCAAGGTGGGAGTATGAACCATAGAAATTGGCAAATGCTACAAATTGGCAATTTTTTCCCCCAGAGACCTGGTTGCTCAACATGTACCAGCACACCACTGCTAGTGCATCTTTAATCCCGTTTCTCTCTTATGAAACTAAACTATTATGTAAAATTTCTATGACTTTCATTGTTTATATATTTTATATTTATATTGTTATATATTTATTTTAATTCTTGTACTTATTGTACAACTCTTAACTAAATACCTACTATGGACCAAGCCCCATGCTGGATCCTGGGGTTACACAGTGACTAAATACACGCATAGTCCTTGCCCCTGCTCTTTTCTCAAAGTAGACGGGGAAGCAGATATTAATCAAGTAACCACACAGGGTAGGATAAAATTACAACTGGGACTGGCGCTACAGAGAAGAGATACTTTGTACCATGGGGGGACACACTAAGGGGGACCTGATCTACCATGAGGGAGGGGATGGATGATCGAGGAAGGTTTCCCTGAAGAATGGACAGGTGAGCAGAGACCTCAGTTAGGAAGGAAGGGAGGGGAGAGCAATCTAACCAGATCAATAGCTTGGAATCTTGACTTGAGGCTGGCTTCAGCAGCTTAGTCTGATTCCGTGGCTCTGCAGTGGGGCCCTGGAGTGCACATTTACAGTAAGCAGTCCAAGGGATTCTGATGTACATGGTCCCTTGATCACACTTTGAAGAGAACACAAAGATACGTAGTGCTCCTGGATACCCGTGATCTATTAAATATGCCTTTTTTGTGTGCCTGTGTCAGACACTGCACCAGGAATGCTCCCTTGTGCTTGTGTTCCTCTCCTGGCTCTGTCCCTGGCCCACCCTGGCATCGTTCTCCCCATCTTTCGCAGAAGAGGATGCAGATGAGGGAGTTGGACTATATGCTTTCACCACTCACTGGTTCTAAGACCCAGAGAATGTGTTTTCACCCTTTCTGTAGATGCACTTGCCAGAAAGGTTACGTGGGCGATGGCTCAACGTGTTACGGAAACATCATGGAGCGACTCAGAGAATTAAACACTGAACCCAGAGGGAAATGGCAAGGAAGGCTGACCACTTTCATCTCGCTCCTCGGTACGCAACTGCGGGTGCAGATTTCCACGTAAAGGACAGCCCTCTTTTCGACAAGGGCATCTGCAAGACACAGTCATTCAGAGAGGGGTGGGCAGGTGAGGCAAGGCTTGTCTATTGGGATCAGTCCATGCAGGGGCCGTGCAGGTAGGAGGGAAAGGACAGACAACTGTTTCCAAGGAGACACGCAGGAGTTAGTGCCAAGAGATCCTGCGATGCAACAATGAGTAGGCAGAGAGCTGAGGACAGGGTCCTGGGGTCACCATAGATCAACAGGTCTGCAACAACAGTGACACAGGGAAGTTATTGATGTGAAGATGGAGACCATCCTCTTTCCCTTGATCCTCTTTCCCTTGACCTTGGGTCTTCCAAGTATGAAATAAGATTGGCAGGTAATACTGGGACCAGAGAGTGACTAAGACCTCGAGGCAGCATCTGTGTTCCTCCGTGGAGGTGCCATTTGAATTTCGGGAATAGATTTGATTGTATGCAACCATCTCACACGTTGGTGGATGTTTAGCATCATTGGTCCCCCCAACCACGAATTGTTTGTACTGACACATTCTCCCCAAGCCCCCAGGCAGAGTGACAGCCTAAAACACTCTCCCCGCATTTCCAAATGCCCCCTAGAGGTCATTACACCACATTCCCTTAAGAATGAAATATTATAGCTGATCGCAGTATTAGACAAGAATAAAACACAAATTTGGCCAGTCAACAGAAAATAAAACACAGACTTGACCAATCAACAGAAGCCTTAAAATATCAGTATCTAGAATTTACCAGTCACCAAAAATGATTTCCCAGAAAGAATACAGATAGAGAAGTAAGTGTCCGCCATGGGTCAAGGCTGTGTTCTCAGCATAAATCGTAACGTACATCCTGCATAGATGTCCTGCTCTTTCCAAGACTTCCCACAGGGAGTCAAACATTACTGGCATGTCTTAGGGCTCAGGGGCAATCTGCCAGGCTCCTCACAGCCTTCTTCTAAGAACTCTTAGAATACCAAATGAGGAGTGAGAGAGTGTCCTTTGCAGACTGAACCCTCGATCATTTCCCTGGACAAAGTCTGGTCGATCAGTCACCCGCCCCATTTATGAAGTGCTGGTACACACTGCCTCCTGTGTTAAGAGCTCAGAACCTGTTCCGCTGTCCCAGCTTCCCCAGGGGCATGGAAACAGGACGAGCTACATAACTTGCAGGGCCCCAGTGCAAAATGGAAAGGCAGGGGCCCTTTGTTCAAAAATTGTTAGGCATTTTAAGATGGCAATAGCAGAGCATTAAATGAAGCATGAGGCTCTTCTGAGTTGGCCCTGGATGGAACAAGCACTGCGTCATTGCTCACAGAGATGGCGACAGCTCAGAAGGTGGGGCACAGGGTCAGGAACCTGCTGGGGTTGTCTGAGGATTTTGTCCCATAACCCTTATAGAACCTGTCATTCCAGGGTATCCTTGAAACCAAGACTGTGGCTGCAAGGAAAATCACACAGTTATGAGGAACCTTTGGGGGCCATGGCAACATGGCACCTCACATTCTTAGAGAGATTTCCAGTTTACCAAGGGCCTGCACATACCAATTAGAACAGAGAAGCTCTTGAGTCAAAGGGCCTAAGTGGACCACAAGTGCCATTGCCTGATTTTATTACTCATGTGCCACTGACCCATTTGATGTCTTCTTTCTTTGTGTATTTTGACTCCTAAGACAAAGCCTATGCCTGGCCACTAAGTAACCTGGGACCGTTCACTGTGCTGTTGCCAACAGACAAGGGATTGAAAGGATTCAATGTAAGTATGTAAAATAACTCCACACAAAGAGGCTAATGCAAAAAAACCTTAGTAGGTAGAACCTTCTTTTATTTAAAGTGGGAAACCTCCATTAAAATTAAACCTACTGATGCGAAAGATGGTGAGACTTTGGTAAACTTCTTTTAGTGAAATATAACATCCTTACAGAAAGTATACAAATTGTAAGTGCACAACTCAATGAATTGTCACAAAGTGAATGTACTTGTGTATCCAGCAAGACCATTACCAGCTCCCTACAAGACCCCTGGTGTCCCCTTCTAATCATCACCCCTTCAAGGGTCATCACTCAGGCTTCTTAACTGTAGTCATGTGATAAACAACATTTGCAAAATGCAAAACCTCTCACTTCCTGCAGGAAGAATTAAACTAATGTATTGACTAGGTATTTGTTTCTTTAAAATCATCATAAATGGTAACAGTGATAGGGGAAACTAGAAGAAAATTGTGGTTTGCAATGTGAGCCGCTCTTGTCTGAGATACTGTCATCCAGTGGAAATGAAATTCAGAGTGGCCAATGGAGATGTCCTATCACGATGGCATTAATGAAATAGTAACATTTGGTTTAATGCAGATAATGGACATATTGATTTGTATAAAATTGGTTTATCTTAATCCAAGATATTTTGTGATCATAATTTTTTGCTGCATTAAATTAAAACCCAGTAAGTTCCAGACTGTCTCACCCTAATACGCCACCACCATTCATCTGTCCGAGATGAATCTATCATTAATCTTCAGAGATGCACTCATGTCACTCCTGCTGGGAAAGAACTCATAAATACCGAATGCCTCTGTGCTGGGCATGTGGTCTCTTGTTTAACATACAGATTAAGTTTACACAGAGTTAGTAAAAAGTCTCTGTTGATTGATTGTTGATGATATAATACTAATGAAATGTAGATTTGATCCAATGGATTTCAAAAATCTTAATTTTACTATTCAAAATCTCCATCAGTCCACTCTACCCACTCTTTTCACAAAACTTCATATTTCCTTCCTGTCTGCTTCCTGAGCGCAAGATGATCCCTCAGCAACTAGACTTTTGCTGGTAAACACGATGTGGTCTATACAGAAGTCAACATATAATGATGTACACCTGAAATGTATATAATGTTATAAACTAATGTGACCTCAATAAAAAAGTAATATAATAAAAATTTTTTAAAAAGATGATTCCTGGGTGCCTGCCACCCTCCTTGCTCCTCCTGGCCCCAGCACTTGCTCTCCCCACTGTGTCCATTTCAGAGCTAGACCACCTCCCGTGGCTTGAGGCTATCCCCTCTCCAGATTTCTGCTCCCTTTAAGGCCTGGCCCAGGGCAGCTGTGCTCCGGGAAAGTCATCTGTATCTGAAAGAGCCCAAACCAGAGTTAGGATGCACTGGCTTTGATGTCTTTGATGATGAACGAGTCATAGCATGAACCACAAACCTCGTTTTCTCCTTCAAACAAGAGTGGAGACTGAAGGAACCAGCTCTCTTTTCTCAGGTGAAAGAGCTTTTGATGGATAATGAAGCTGCTCGGTACTTTGTGAAACTCCACATAATTGCTGGGCAGATGAACACCGAGTGCATGCATAACACAGACACATTCTATACCTTGACTGGAAAGTCAGGGGAAATCTTCAATGGTGATAAGGTAAGGCTTTCTCCGACGTCCACTCCCAGAACGAAACTATCCACTGAGTCAATGTTCACAGCCTTCTGTCTGTGTTTGGGGGTCGTGAAAGGTTACAA
The DNA here is from genome assembly GCA_031878705.1 of Tapirus indicus. NCBI lineage: Eukaryota > Metazoa > Chordata > Mammalia > Perissodactyla > Tapiridae > Tapirus > Tapirus indicus. The sequence goes on along the minus strand of CM062920.1, from coordinate 124,666,409 downwards.
AGAACTTCTTTCTTTATTCCTTGTTTGTCAAAGCACTTTACTACGTAGAAAGGAACAGAGAGCAACACCAGAAAGTGTTTAGTAGAAGGGATTGGACTGTTACAGTAAGGGGGTTATGAAGTGTTTGATTTTGCTCTGGTCTGAATTAGTTTTCAAGGCAACCGTCATTCAACTGCCAGGAGGAAGAAGCAACTTTGCAGTAAACCTGTTTCCTGGAAGCATCAGCACAAAGCCACATCAGCATTCCTCTTACAAAAGGAAATGGATTATGTTTATTTTAGATTGCTGGCGTTTATCCATCCTCTCCTACTTAACATTCCATCTCTCTCAATGCCATTAGTTCTGTTTTGTTTTTTAAATAAAACTACCCTCCTCCCCTTTCACAAATAACTCTTTTTGTGACTTTACTGAGCTGGAGGGCAAGTGATTAATTGACAGATAAATATTGCCTATACTGTTGCATTTCACCAAATATCAGTAGTTGATAGATTATTGAGCTCTTACTCCATGCAAGGTACTGGGGTAAATCTTTATTTATGCTATAAAGACTCACCACAATCCTGTGAAATAGGTTTCTCTGATGGGAAAACTGAGAGGTCACACGGTAAGTACCAGAGCCAGAATTCAAAAGTCTGCCTGACTCCAAAGCTTGAATCCTTAACCATGTGTTGAACTGTGTGTGTGAGGATGGATGGATGGATGGATGGTTAGATAGATAGATAACTAGATAGACAGAAGATAAATAGATAGATGATAGATAGGTACGTAGATAGATAGATAGATAGAGGAAGATGTGGCTTCCCTCCTCACAAAGACATTCATTCATTCATTCAACAATATTTACGACGTCTGTAGCTTGCTGGAGCCACATGGGAGGAAGAAGGAATTAGTTTCAATTATTCATTCAATAAATATTTTTTATTATGTGTCTTGTCTGTGTAAAACACTAAAGTAGGTAATGAATTTGCCTTAAATTGAATAGTTTTGCTCTTCTGAAGCTTGTAGTCTATTGAACAAGAGCTTTATAATGCCTTATTCACATTTTACATGTGACGTCATCAGCAGTTTCACACGTTATCTCGGTTGATCTTAATGAAAACCCTATGAAGTCAACCAGGCAGATACCGCCATCCCCAGTTTAGGTTAAGTGACTTATCCAAGATCACACAGCCAATAAATTGCAGAACCCAAGGACCCAGGACTTCTGACTTCCAGTCCAGTGCTCACTCCTTCAATGACACCACATTAATTTTATCTTATTTTTCCGTGGTGTTTTAGGACAATCAACTAAAGCTTAAACTCTATGGAGGCAAAAAGAAGGTAAAAATTATAGAGGGGAACGTAATTGCTTCCAACGGGCTCCTGCACATCCTCGACAGAGCCATGGACAAGATGGCGCCCACATTTGAGGGCAACACTGAGGTGAGATATTTCAGGTAAAAGTGATGTCAACCCAAATCCATCTTCCTTTGTTTCCTAGGGAGTCACATCCATGAAGAAAATGTATGCCAGCACTATTTGCTTGTCCTTCATTTGTATTAGGACCCCAACCATGGGGAGGATGGGATAATTTGTCTGTTTTCAATAGAATTCTGGGTACCTCTGCAGAGAGAAAGGCATGCAGCAGGTGTAGGGAAGATTTTGATTTTGTGACCCTTTTTATGACCACATCTGACAATTCAGTGCAGTGACCAGTGAAAATTTATTTGTCATGCTTTATAGAGGAGGGCAGTCCTCACTTCCATAAAATTTATTCCCTCTGACATATTTGATGATGGCCAAAGGCTATTTCAGGACATGCAAGTCTGAACTACTATTTCAATAACAACAGGAAATGTTGGTATAATGTTGACCAGGTCCTTTCATGTCTATCCACACCTACACAGAATCTCTGTCATCAGTCTTTTAGTGTTAGGTTGTCTATTTCCTAAACTACCTTTTTTTTTTTTACTGATTTTTAAGCAAAATGTCTCCTTTTAGCAAACTATAATGACAATGCTACAACCAAGATACAGCAAGTTCAGATCTTTGTTAGAGGTATGTACTTTTCATGAATTTCTGGAAAATGTTTTATGCCCAGTCCTTTGTAAAATTAGCAGGGGTGTCCATTATACATATGTGCTGAGGAATTACTTCAAATATTTGTCTGCAATAGGTTGCAGATATAAAATTTCATTTCTCAAATGCAGGAAACCAATGTGGGACGTGCCTTAGATGAAGATGGGGTTGGTGGACCATACACCATTTTTGTTCCAAGTAATGAAGCATTGAATAATATGAAGGACGGCACTCTTGATTACCTTCTTTCTCCAGAGGTATTGTATCCTCATTACTCTGATGGCATCATATCAGCATCCCTACCTCATTCTGTGTCCATACAGGTTTTTTTTAACACACATATCACCACCTACCCTCCCACAACCAAAGCAGACATCATTAATCAATCACAGTTCTCTGGAATAAGCCTGGATGTGCGTTCAATCTTCTCAGTAGAGTTCCAAGTAGCTATCATCAGCCAATCAGATTGGGCACAGGAAATAAAATTTATTTGCAACTCCAGGTCTAAATGGTTGGTTTGATTTTTCCTGGCTCTTCTAATATTTCTCAGTAGCAAAATTAATATTTTAAATGCTCTGCAACTCTAAAACCACTTAGAAAATGAAGTCTAAACTAGACCTTTCTGGTCCAGGTCTAGGTGTAAATTTAAAAGGAATTAATGTTAGTTTTAGATGCTCCAGCCTTTCCTTTCTGTTGCTTTCATCTCTCTCCATAATAACCCTCTTCTTATATATTATAAGCCTTCAATTCTCTCACATTCTCCTCTAGAAAGGAGATTTTTTTACTCCTTCAAACTAGGGTGTAAATGACTGAAAACATTTAAAATGTTTTCAGCCTTAAATTGAAGAGTAGGATAGCTGATTATGGAATTTTTGTTCACAAGAATGTCAAATAGTGGAATTACATGAAGGGCCACAAGCTTTCTTCCAGAGCCCTGAAATCATGCTGCCATCTTGGCAATGGGGCAAGGCTACCTATGACTTTGTAGAGATCAGTGTGGGTTATACCGAATGGGGATATCCAGATCTTTTAAGGTAGTGATTCCCAAACTTTACTATGCTTAGGAATCACCTGTAGAGCTTATTAAGTAGGCAGATTCCAAAACCTTACCCCAAGCATTCTGATTTAATGGCACTAGAATGAGGCCCAGAAACAGACATTTTGGTAAGCACCAACTTTTCTAACCCAGGCCATACTGTTTTTGGAACCCTGAAACTTGTTGCCTGTGTGGGTTAGAGGTTCCCATGGATAGATCCCTTTCTAGAATGCTTTCAGGTATCTACAAGGATATCTTGCTCTCGGAAAACTTTGGATTAAAAAAAAATGTATCAAGGAGATAAATCAGAACGTAATCTCTCACACTGCAAACAGACATTCAACATATTAAAGGATTTTCTGCAGGTTTCTATTTAAAATGCTAGATTTCCCAGTGTCTTCAGCATAGGATGTTATTTTAAAAATGATTCACGATCAAGTTTTCTGAAACCTAGCTATTGCAGAAAAATTGTCCTACCCCTCTTTAGAACTCACACTCATACTTAGTTTTAAAACTAAAAAAGTGATGTTGCTCCCCTGGGAAATTATTAAAATCTTGAGATTAAATGGCCTCTCTAAATGCATAGCTTCTAACTTGACACAGATATTTTTTAAATAATAAAGGAGTTCTCAGGCACCTAATCAGGTACACGTAAAATTAAAACAAGACCTTTTAGCTAGAACAGAAAAAAATCAACCTCCCTGCTTTTCTGCCAAGCATCTTTGCTCAGAAAGTTCTCTTTCTCCTCCCTTGGAACTCCTTCCAGTGGCGGCTGGAGCTGGCTCACTCAGGCTCTGGAGAGTGGATTGTGTTTATCTCGTCTCAGCTCCATTAGTGAGATCACAACAGCAGCTTGAAATCAGCCTATGGTGATTTACACCATAGCAATTGACCAACACTATAAATCAGGGCTTATTTTTCTCCCTATAGAACTGATTTACCAGCAGCACATCACTGCCCCTGGCTCTCAGTCTCCTTTCTCTCAAAGGCGGTATCCTTCCGCCCACAAAGAATATAAAACTTCAAGTCTCTTTGTTCTGAGTCAAAAACTGTTTTTCCACTTCAGTTTCTAGGTGGGGAGTAGAACGATCATTTCTGCCTCTTTCTAAGGTCCAGAGCCTGGGTGGGTTAAAATTTCTCGACTTATGAGACACTCCTTCTCTCTCCAGCCTTCTCAATAGCATCCTTTAGCTTTATTTTCACGGAAGAACCTCAGCTGGAGACAGTCAATTCCCCCACCGGTACGCCAATGGAACGGAAAACAGACTGGTTTCATTAGAAGAATGGTTTCCAATTCTGACTTTGGAATACCGTGTTTCTTTTCCAGTGTAGCTTTCTGTTTTTCCCTGAAGCAAACTTTCAGTCCCAAAACCATCCCATCCCTGCAGAGACCACAGCTACTGATCACGAGCCCCAGTGTATGACTTCATCACTGAACTACACGGAAATGAAGGCAAACCAGCAAGAGACTGGCCCCTGCCAATTCACAAATACCTTGCAAGTAAAATAGGGCAAAGGGAGGTGAATTTACAGAGTTCAAGGTCATATTCATTATCTGGTAGAAAAACTCTTTCTGTCCCTCGAACCAAAAGGCTTGCTTGTTGTTGTTGTTATTTTCACTTAAAACAGCAGGGAGGAAGTGAATGTCCTCATAAAGGAAAGAATGCACCAGACCACAAGGCTCTTCAACAAAGGCATCTGGAAGCATATCCTGTCATCCTGGACTGAATTCTCACTGAGTGATGGCCCCCAGCGAGATAGGGCGGCAGGCACACACAGTGGAGGGAGTGATGCTGATCAATCCCTTTGTCCCTTTCATTCTTCTGTTTCTTGTAAAAAGGATCCAACGCCAATTAATTCTTGAGGCGTTTTAAGTAGATTATTCAGTTCTTAAAGTCTTTCCTACAGCATCAGAGGCTGGAAGGGGTCCATACCAATCCCTTTATTTTGCAGGTAAAACTGAGACTAGAGGAGCTAAGCAGCTTGCTCAAGATCACATGGAAGCAGAACCAGGATTAGAACTCAGGTTCCTGAGGTCCAGCTCAGTAGACCGGGACCCAGGACCCCTCCTCTCCTCCTTTTAATTTATTGGCACAAATGTTTGCGCAGGGCCTACTCTGTGCCCCATACTGTGCTGGCTGCCGACACAGTGATTAATGAGCCAAACCTGCCTTCCGGGAGTTTGCAGTCCAGTTTGGTCTGACATTTACCAGTGGTCCCCACTTTTTCTCACCCCTTCTGCCACTGAGCATCCAAGCTTGTAATAGCACTGCTTCTGCCTGCAAGTCCTTACTTCTGTGAGGGGAAGTTAAGACCCAGAGGTTAAGTGACTTGCTCAAGGTCACATAGTGACAAAACCGGGGCTGCAGAAAGCACCACTTCCAGGACTGGCTAATGGGTGGTCAACATCAACATTCTTATTGGTAACCCTGCCCTGAACATAGTGCTGTTGGCTTATAAATACGGTGGCCATATCATCCACACCAGGACACTTCTGAAAGTGACTGGGGCTGCCAAGACGATAAGTGTAAACTAGGGTTGTACCAGACAAACCAGAATACATGGTCACTCTACCTACAGATAAGGCCCCAAGCATTGGGACCAAGGGCACATGCAGAGAGGAGTCTGGGTGAATGGAACTCAGATTCGGCAGGGCTTTCTTCCCACCTGGGACTTCATGCTGTTGGAGTATGTCCCTAGAATGGTCAGCCTCTTGGCAGTTATTGTGATTTTGATTTATGATCCTTCACCTTTCCAAGCCAGAGTGACTTAAGTAGCACTTAAGTAGCAGAATTCAAGGGCTAGGAAGCTTGTAACTCACAGCTCTGACTCACGGGGGAGACTGCAGACACCTGTGGCAGACCGCCACCACTTCCTTCTTCCCCCAAAGACAATGGCCCTCGTGCTCCTCAACCCTGTTCACTCTCTCTAGGGCACCCTGTGGGCACTGCTCATTCTGTTTATAGATCCAAGACCCTCTTTTTTCTCCACTGCTGCTTCAGTTTTCTGAAATGTGAGAAATCTTGGAAAGGACTTTGAAGGGGAGATATCTACATATTGTGGGAGCACAGAAGGAGAAAGTGTCCTGACCAGAGATTCCTAACAAGGACTGTATATTCCTAAGTGACCAGTATGTGGTCTGACAGGCAGACATTTGTTTAAGGAGAAAATGAATCATAAACTGAGGCTGTCTTAGAAAATCTAGGATGCAGCCTTAGACTTTCAGAAAGGTGATGGAGCAGAGTGACTGACAGCTTGAGCTAATTCTTAGGTTTATATGCCAAGTTAGCTTTGTGACCTTGGACATGTCTTTAAAACTCAGTGTTATCACATGTAAAAGGAGTCAACAGTCATCCCTACCTCACAGGGCTGTTGGGAGGATTAAATGAGATGTGCATACAATGTTTTCAGAACAGCCCCTGCCACAGAGTAGGAATTTGGTGACTGTTAACTATTTGGGCGATAAGATTTTTTTCACCCCGGACTTCCCAATAAAGAGATTATGGGTCATTTATTTTTCTTGACTAAGTGTCCAAAGTCATTTGAGGAGGTTCCCACAGGAGGGGAAGAGTTGTACTTTCTTCATTAACTAAAGTATTTTGATTCCTTTGCAGGGATCTCGGAAGCTTCTGGAACTCGTCAGATACCACATTGTCCCATTTACCCAGGTTGGCCCCACTTTTCCTGCCATATTATTTCTCTGTTTTCAAGATATCTGACTTAGTCTTTATTGCAATATCTTGGTGCTAGAAAATATGTGACAACTGTTCTTTATCTGTAGCTCTGAGAGTATCCTTAGCCATGAATAATGAGTCTGTTATCAAAGAAATCTTCTAAGCCACAAAAACTCATGACATCAAAGTTCCCATTATTTATTTCACAACCTTTCAGGCTATTTTTTCCAGTGAGGACTTGAAGAAAGCAGGGCCCTGTGTGTTGCTTAAATGTCTCCGTCTATTGTTCTCTTCTCCTTGCAGCTTGAAGTGGCCGCCCTCATTTCGACCCCTCACATTAGGAGCATGGCCAACCAGATCATACAGTTGAACACCACCACCAATGTAGGTGAACACTCGACTGCTGGTATCATTACTTGCATACATTTTTGTTCTGCTTGTGATTATTCATCAGGTCATCCTACCTCTATGTTAACTCAGAGGTTTAGAATCTTTACAATTATTTATGCATTTGTTGCTTTTTTCAGCAAATATCACCTGATCAACTGTATATATGAGAATCTGAAGTAGATGCCAAGGATAAAGCCATGAAAAAGCCAGGCTTATATCCCAGCAAGGAAAACAGACTTTAAACAACTAATTAGACGACCAGTTAATTATTTAATTACAATTGAAATAAGTGCCACCAAGAGGAAGTTAAGAGGGCTGTGAGAGCAGACAACAGGAGGAGACTGAGCAAATCTGAGGGTCTGGAGGTCCTCAAGGAGGAGGTGATGCTTTGGCTGAGCTTCAAAGGATGAGTGGAGTGAAGTTGGGCAGAGATGAACAGAAGAGAGTTCCAGGCAGAAGGGAGAGCATGTGCAAAGGCCCTGAGGTGGGAGGGAACATGACTTATTTAAGAAACTCAAAGAAGGCAGCATTATTCAGCTAACTCCCTGGAGCTGTAGTATCAGCAAAAGTCTAGGAGCATAGAGATTATGTCTCCTGCTGATTCACTGTTGATGGTGATGACGATGACCACTCATCCTTTCCACAATATCTATGGAGACACCATTCTAGGTCCTGAAGGTGGACGGATGAGCAAGCAGACAAAAGTCCCTGGTTGTGTGGAACTTTCATTCTAGTAAATAGGAGGACAGACAATAAATTAAATAAGTAAAATATATCATATGTTAGAGAGTAGTAAGTGCTAAGGTGAAAAACAGCAAAGCAGGGAAGGGAAATAGACAGTGGGGATGGGGCTCACATTTTAGATAAAGTGCCCAAGAAATCCTCATGGAGAAGAAAACATCTGAGCAAAGGCCTGAAGGGAATGGGGGAACAAGCAATGTGAATATCTGGGGAAAGAGTTTTCCGGAGAGAGGGCACAGCAAGTGCAAAGGCACAAAGTGAGGAGCATGCTTGACCTGGTTGAGGAACAGCAAGGTCACTGGCTAGAACAGAGGGAGTAGAGGGAGAGAGGTAGGAGAGGTGGTCATGGCTGTAAGAGGGCGTAGGAGAGGAGGGGTCAGGTCACACGTGGCCTAAGAACTCAGGGTAAGGAGGCTCTTACTTTGAATGAGATGAGAAACCACTGGAGGATGTGAAGCAGCAGAATGATGTGGTCAGACCTATATTTTGGGAGACTGGTGAGGAGCAGATCGCAATAACCCAGAGAAGAATGATGGTGACTCAGACCGGGGTGGTAGCAGGGACCCGGTAAGAAGTTATTGAATTCCAAAGGTATTTTGAAGGTAGACCCATTAGAATTTGCTGATGGGTTGGATGGGGGATGAAGAAAGAGGAAGCCAGGGATGACTCCTGAGCTTCTGACTTGAGCTGCCAGAAGAATGGAGTTGCCATTAATAGTGCAATGGAGCAGAGTTGGGGGAAAAGTGGAGATTGGAATTCTTTGCTAATTTGTTCATTTTCTGCTCCCTCCCCTACAACATAAGCAGGACTTGCCTGGGTTTGTTGACTGATGTACCCCCAACACCTAAAGCAGAGCCTCATATGAGGTCAATAAATGTATTTGAATGAATGGATCCCCATGTCACCATAGAAAACTGAAAAAGTCTGCCCAAGGTCTCATAGCAAATATATTGTAGAGCTGGAATAGCTATACCTTCTCCCCAGCCCAGCACCTGCCAGGACCATTTCTGCAAGGACATCCTTGCCTGGTGACAGTCAAGAATTCATTTAACAGATTCATCTCTCCCTGTCAGCCAGGCCCTTCTAATAGAATCTTCCACTCAATGAAAACTTAAGTGAAGTCAAAGGCTTTTTAGAGAGGTTGCCATCATGCAGATCTCCCTGGAGATGGCTGCTGCTCCTGCTGTGCAGAATGAAAGATGTCATTGCTTCTTTCCAGGGACAGATTCTGGCAAATGATGTGGCAATGGAAGAAATTGAGGTGGCTGCCAAAAATGGCCGAATTTACATACTGACTGGAGTTCTCGTTCCTCCCTCAATCGTCCCAATTCTGCCCCACCGATGTGATGAAACAAAGAGAGAGATGAAACTGGTAAGAAAACTAGGAAAGTAAATAAGGTCCCCTGATCAGCCCTGCAGAGCAATGTTCCTTCCTCTCACAATTCTGAGGAAGCTGCAAGGAGAGTTTCACCACAGGAGCCTCATTCCAGAGGGGTCTCTGTCTTCATGCAGAGGCAGGTGGGCCTGAGGTCCTAGCTTATGAAATGTGAACCAAGGTTCCTCAGGGAATTTCCATGTTGGTAGATGCTGCCCAGGTATATTCATTTTTTAGAGGTGCCGTAACAAATTTTCACAAACTAGGTGGCTTAAAGCAACAGAAATTTATTCTCTCACAGTTCTGGAGGCCAGTCATCTGAAGTCAAGGTATTAGCAGGGCTGTGCACCCTCTAAAGGCTCTGAGGGGGGAATCCTTCCTGGCCTCTTCCTAGCTTCTGATGCTTTCCCGTGATCCTTGGCGTTTCTTGCCTTGTAGCTGCATCACTCCAATCTCTGCCTCTGTCTTTACATGGGCCTTCTTCCCTGTGTGTGTCACTATGTGTCACCTTCTGTTCTTGTAAGGACACCAGTCATTAGATTTAGAACTTACTCTCATCTTAACTAATTACATCTTCAAAGACTCGATTTCCAAATAAGATCACATCCTGAGGTTCAGGAAAACATGAATTTGGGGGGGACACTATTCAACCCACTACACCAGAAGAGATGGGATCAGTCTCCTGCCTCTTCCTTCCCCACCCCTGTCACCTGGGACCACCTGCTCCAGGCCCATAGCTTTACTCTCTCTAAGAAGGACTTAGAATTGCTTATCAGATAGATGCTCCGGCCTGGCCAATCAACCATCTTTCTGTACTTCTTTTCAGACACCAAACTTTCTGTTTGCCTAGGAGCTTGTGTACAGGAAATGGGCTTTCCTGTTTCCATAGCTACTTTTTTGGCTCAGTTTTATTCAGAGCACCCCAAATTTCAATACTGCTCTACATGTGATCTTTCAGTTCCCATGGAAACCATAACCCCAAAGTTGCAGCAATAAAAGTTCTGGGCGTTTCTTTTCAGGACCTTCAATACTACTTCAGTGGTTGTTTTCAAAATATCCTTGGAACATGGGCATTGAACAAGGAATAATGGCCTAATTTTATAGATTTTATTTCATTGATCCGTCTCCTTGTCATGAAGGCTGGAAATAGCTAGTGGAGTACCTGGCACAGGACTGTGGCTGATTCTCTTGATTCCAGATTTCTTAATTGATGTAATGACTCTGAGATGTTTTAGGCTATTATGATGGTAGTAGTCCTCCATGCCAGTCACACACCGTCTGGGGGGATTTGATTCAATTCCGAGCACCCCTTTAAAGAGAGGCAGAAACTCAGTTGCTTTCCCAGACAGTCCCTGGCCGTGACTTATGTTTAGTTCATTCTTTGAAAAAAGCATTGGCAGGCGCATCACCTGGCTTAGATTGGGATGAAGATCAGAGGAGGCCTGAGGAGAACAGTCTCATCCCCTATCCCAAACATTAAAATACTAGGAAAACAGGGCCTCTGCAGAAAAGACTCAGTAGGAGTCTTCAGAGCTCCCCCACCCCAAGCAGCTGCCATTCAAGTTCAGGGAATGGAATCTGCGGAGGGACAAGGGCAGCCCTACCTGCCCACCTTGTTGCAGAGTTGCTCTGTTCCAGGTTGCTCAAAAGCTTGTTCTCCATTTCCTCAAAGCAAAGAATCAAGATATGGGTTTGAGCCGCAACCCAAAGAATTTTGGTTCAATAAGGAAAAGAGCTTCCCAATAGCTGCCTTAGAATGGAGTCTTCTTTTACTATTTTTCTCTGGGTTTAAAGTGAAATATATCCTCTCTGCATCATTTAGGGTGGTTTAGATTAGGTCTATTGAAAGGACAAATGCATTCTCTGGAAAACTATTTAGGGCTAGCAAAGAGTGGGAGCAGCTGGTACCTTCTAGAAGTCTCAGTTGTCACCAGGCTGAACCCACAGCTGCCTTTGGGCATGTATGTTTGGATTTTAGAGGTTAATTAATAACTCTCTGTACTAGTTAGGGTCCCTGAAGGAAACAGAATTTATCCCAATGGTTCAAATGAAGAGATTTTAATGAAGAAGCTACTACAGACGGGTGGGCAGGGCTAAGGAAACAAGCAAATTATGCTGGGGCATCCAAGAAGAAGCAACAAGAGGAAAGCATTCCCACCCCAGGACCAGAGAGTCGGTGGCGAGAGGGGTTGGAGTTACCTGAACCCAGTGAGAGCTGGAAGAGTGGAAGAAGCGATGTCCATCGGGAGCTGTAGGGATGGTCCCCAAGCAGAGAGGGAGCAGGGAAGAAATACCTTGACCTTGCTCTGCTCCCACCCACCAATATCCTGCTGGTGACTCATGTTGGCCATGACCAATCAGAAGCTGGCAAGGGAGGCCAGGAGACCATCCTTCAAGGTCTACATGCTGGAGCACAGAGCCCAGTCGAGAAGGTCAGAGAATGGATCTGGAGAGATTTGGAGGCACACACCCCTCTTCCTTCCTCCTGAATTCAGAACCAAAGGAGCAAGAATGGGAGACTGAAAGGCAGAGAGTCAAGGTTCAGCCTCGTGACGCTAAGCTAATTGGAGAACAAGGCCTTAAGTATGTGGCCAGTGTTACTACTTTGTCCCTGGCACAGGTGGACAACTGCAGTGTTCACTCGGGGGCAGGTGCATCTCTCCAAGGCAGAGAGTCAGTCAGAAGCCCGAGGCTGCTCTTCTCCCAAACCCTGCTGGCATTGGCCTCACTCCTTCTCTCTGTGGAGGAGAGACGAGGGGGTGGGGAGGGAGGCCAGGAGTGTTAGGCTAGAACCCCCTTCACAGATGAGGTGGTCCCCTGCTCCTGTTACAGAGATACCTGTACTGATCGCTATCTTTCCTTCCAGGGCACTTGTGTGAGCTGTTCCCTGGTGTATTGGAGCAAATGTCCTGCTAACTCTGAGCCCACAGTGAGTGTGACAGCTTTGTGAAATCACACATCACCCAAGCCGCCCCATTAGTGTGGTTTCTCCTCCTTTCTACCTTCCTTCTTAAAAGATAGTAATTCCAACTGGGGTAATATAAGATTAACTCTTAGCCTATGATGTGGGGGATGGTAGAAACACAAGCCACAGATCTGTGTTTGAATCCTTGCTCATTAACCCTAGGTGAGTTGCTTAGCCTTCTTACTCTAATTTTCTTCATCTGTAAGTAATAATAGTAATAGCAGCAGCAGCAGCAGCAGCAGTATTAGTATAAATAAAAACCCAAGACCAATACCTAAATCAAGGAGCCTCTCAGTCAAGCTTCATTCCTTCTCTACCTTTCCCTCTTAAATAAAATCCAGCGTTTGTGCAGGGAAGGCCAAACTCTACCTCCACCCTCTAGGGGTCTCCAGCTGGGCCTCAGCATTAAATTGACATGAGACAGACTAACAGGAGAAAAGTACACCAATTTTCACATGTACACAGGAGCCCCCACAGGAGAAGGAAGACCCAAAGAAGTGGCACAACCCAAACGTTTACACAGTAGGTTAAATAAAGAGAGGCAATTGTGGGAAAGTAACTAAAATGGCGAGGCTACAGGAATATCAGAGTTATTGTCACAAGGTCTGTTTGTACAGATTTTTCTCAGCTGCAGCTCCCTGCCTCTAGTGACAAGATGTTTCTTTTCTCCTGGGGCAAGGAGGGCATCTTTCACATGGGAAATTTATCTCCTGTTTTCAGAAGAAAAGGGGAGATCAGAGCGTCCCTTTTGTATCTGCTATTTTTCAAGTGCCTTTAGCTCAAAATAATCCTGAACCAAAGTGGCATATTTGGGGATGGCATATTCTGCCACTCTTCATTCATATTCACTCTTCCCAAGCATTATTCTGGAAAGAAATACAAGAAATATCAAGAAAATGACACAAGGACCATCAAAACCTTTTCAAGTTTGATTGAATTCCACACACATCTATTGAGGATTACAGTGCTGGTTCTGGGGTCATAAAGATGAATAAGACACAGTTTTGTTTTGTTTTTGTCTTGAGAAGCTCTATTCTAAAAGGAAAACAGACAGTTGCACAAAAATTCATAATCCGTATGCCAAGTACTCTATTAATGGCAAAAGCAAAGTGTTTTAAGGTAAAATTGATGATAGAAATTTCTGCCTATAAGTCTGTCCTAAGAAAGAACATCCCAGCCAGAAGTTTCATTAACCACTGGACTAGATCACTAAGGAAGGTGATGAGCTCTTTAATGCAATCTTATTGTGAAGCATTTAATAAGGCAAAAAATTAAAATTAAATAGACACAGGTGTTCAGATATTTCTTTTGCTTAATGAAGCCGTCACCCCTGAGTCCTTGGGGATGCTGTCAACCAGGGCAGATGGAGAGGGAGGAGAAAAGAGGAGATCGTGTTGACTGGCGACACAGTGATCACTGGGTGTGTCCTAGACATTGTTCTAAATGCTTTATGCAGCAAGCCTAGGAGATAGGTATATTATCACAACCACTGTGTAATGTGGAAACTAAGGCAAAGAAATATAAAACACCTTGCACAAGATCACACAGCTGATTCGTGGCAGAACCATGATCCCATGTTGCCTCAGCCCAAGGAAGGAGGAGGAAAAGAGAAGAAAAACAGAAATGAGACACATGGGTTGGAGCCAAAAGAGTCCCAAAACTGCCCTTCCCGGGTTCCCATGGTCTACACTTAGTTATCCTGAGATCCAACAAGAGGGCTGAATGTTCCTTCCTCAATGACTCCAGAATTCCTTTATATCTGTACGATTTTAGGATTTTGTAGTCTAGGAGGTTCTCATGGCTCTCTCCTTGAGCAAGAGCCTAAGATGAAGGGGTACACTTGAAATCAACATTTATCTAACATAAAATTTGAGCCAGGGACTAAATGCTTGGGACAAAACTTGAGCTCAGCGTTATTGTCCCACTTCACAGATTGGGCAGCTGAGGCCCATGGAGACTACAAGACTTGCCTGTGATATCCTAAAATCAGTAGGTGGTGAGACCCATCTCTGGACCTACCACTTACTAGCAGTGTTCTTTAGCAAAAATGATTTAACCTGTCTAGGCCTCAGTTTCCTCATCTATAAAAAAGGGATGAAAAATATCCACATGGTGTTGAGATTGACGACCTCATATGTGCAATGCGTCTGGCCCTAGTAAGTTCTCAATAAATGGTAGTTCTAATTATGAGTGGGCATCAGGGGTTAGAGCATGAAGGGTACATTTAAATCTGCTCCCCTCCACACACATACTCCTAAGAGAATAACTCAGACTATTGCTATTATGTTTAGTGGCTCTTTCTACAAATTAGAGATAGACTCTTTACTGGCTCCAAAATTTCTATATAGGAGGAGCTTAGGGATGGCTACAGATGGGAGGGGAGGCTAAGCCACATCCAGGATGAACAGGAAAGTGGTCCCTGATCGATTAGCAATGTCTGCCATGGCATGAGAGGGGGAGCAAAGATGCATGTGCTCTGTGTTGTACAAACTCTGGCCTGTAGTCTATGAACAAGGAAACAGGCCTAAAGAGGGTGACTAAGCTCTGACTGGGACCCACAGGAGCTGGTGTGATCTAACGCTCTTTCCTCACGCTGATGGTAAAATGGAACTAGAATGTCTAGTGTACATACAAGCCAAGCAATGCACAGAAGACCTCGAAATGCAGACTGCAATACTTTGTCTCATTGACTTTCCTCCAGGCACTCTTCACACACAAATGTGTCTACACTGGCAGAATAAGGAGCCTGAAGAGTGGCTGTGCCAGATACTGTAATGCCACTGTGAAGGTGAGGAGTGTGTGTGGCTGGGGCCATCTTCCAGACACCACGGCCCACACAGAAGCCAACAAGGCTGGGCAGCTCCAGGCCACACTCTTGGGCCCGAGGGTTTATGCGGTCACAGGTTGCCTGTGCGGGTTTGGCAACGTGTTCCTGTAGGGGAATCAAAGGGCAGAGTCTCTACATGGAAGCCAGGTCACCCGCTTCCCTGGGCTCCCCACATGGCCTCTGACCTGTCTCTTCCCTCCAACCCTCCCTCAGGGTATGTGCACTTGCCACTCCCTCCCTCGACTGCTCTGCCTGGTTTTCCTGGGGCTGACTCATCCTTCAAGTCTCCATTCAACCGTTGCCCCCTCCATCACCACCCAATCCACAATGTCCTCCCCAGACTGCCCCCACCTCTGCCCCCACCTGCTGCCACTTCATTATGAAACTTTATCACTCTCTGAAATTCCTTTTTTTTTCTTAATTTATTGTGTCTTCCCTGACTGAACAGAACATAGGTTCCCTGAGCACAAGCTTTCGTCTGTCTTGTCCCCATGGTGCCAGATCCGGTCCGGCCCCCGAGGTCGGCCCTCAGGAGATTGGTGAACAGATGGCTGAGCACTAGCCATGCTGCATCTTCAAAAGAAAAAGTCAAGCTCATTGGGGGCGCTAATGGTGTTTATGCTAATAATGGAAATTAACATAGATCTCCTTTGAGGAATTGGCACTCTGCTTGGGGTTTCAAGGGTGATGTATTTTGTTTCTCAGATACCAAAATGCTGCAAAGGCTTCTATGGGCCTGACTGCAACCAGTGTCCAGGAGGCTTCTCGAATCCGTGCTCGGGGAATGGACAGGTGACAAGGACAGTCCTTGATGTGCACTTTTTCATGAATGCTGGGGTTGACCTGTCTTAAGTCAAGTTGAAAGATAATTTTTGAAATGACTAGACCAAGAAGTGATACAGTGCCAGCCACTATTCCCAGCAAGTAAAAGAAACAGATCAGTTACTAAAAGAACAGGTGCCTGCAGTAGAAGGAATCTCGGCCAGGACAGGGGTGGGGAGGGAGGAGGTCCAGAGATGTTGCTTCTCATCTCTGCTTTCCTGCTGCTGACTGCACGACCTTGGGCAACCCCACAAGGCTCTCTGGACCCACTCTCCTGTGGGAGATAGCAGGGTTGGCCTGCACTGATCTCCAAGATTCCTCCCAGGGTTAAGATTTTATGATACTTAAAAAAAAAATAGCACTTTCCCGTGATTGCTTTCTTCAACCCATCTTCAAAACCTAGTGAACTGTAAAGGCCAAAATTCATCTAGCTTGGAGGCTGGAGCTAAACAAATGAAGGTAAAAGTAGCTGTGGTTCATGTGGGAAAATTATAGATTTGTGCATTTAAGAATATGCCATATCTAGACAATGCCTCTTTCAAGGGGAAGGAAAAACTGTGCAACCACATGTGGGGACAACAGGCAGGTGAGGAGAATACGACGAGGCTGGTACTAATTAACGACTGTAGCCAGTGGTCAGTACAAATTTAACCTTGAGACAGCTGGGGAGGCGGGAAGCAAAATGTTGACCACTGAAGGGAGAAACAGGCAAGCATGAAGTCCCAGATCCCAGCAAGCGAGAATCTGGAAAGGAAGGCCAGCCTTCATTCTGAAGGTCGGTGGCTTATCATGCCATCCCTTAAGCATTGTTTGGAGGTTCCAGTTCACCATTGTGACTCCCCTTTGAATGACTTCCTTTAAAGTTCTAAATCCCAGCTCAAGACCCCCAAGCTTGTCACGTTTTCGCTTCCTACCTGATACCAACACAACTCCACTTTCCGCAAGGAGTCCCCAAGGGTCATTTCAAGCAGGACTGAATCTGAGTTCAAAGAATTCAGGCCATGAAATGAAAGCATGTGGGACTCTTTTACGGGTGTGTGTTGTCCTAACAGCCCACGGGGCCGCCCTTTGCCTGCAGTGTGTGGACGGCCTCAGTGGCAACGGGACGTGCATTTGCCAAGACGGCTTCCAAGGCTCCCAGTGTCAGTTCTGCTCGGATCCCAATCTATATGGACCTCGGTGTGACAAAAGTAAGTGGCCCTTCCAGAGCTTTCTGCTCCTCAGCCAGCCTCCCTGCTGCACCGCAGGAGCCCAATGGTACAGGCCTGGTGGCGTGTGCCCCTTTGTTTGGTGTATGCCCTCATCACAGCACATTTCTTAGGCAAATGGCAGATTGTGGCCCCACCCACAGAGCTTCTGAGACAGTAGGCCTGGAGTGATATCTGAGAATTTACATTCCTAACAAGTCCCCTGGGGTGCCAACACTGCTGGCTCAAGGCTCACACTTTGAAAACCAGTCTCTTAAGGTTTCCTACACACCTGAAGTGGGTTCCATATCAAGAAACAGACTCCCAACCTTTCAAATAGTCCTCTTCCATCAGCTCCTCCCTTTGCAAAATGTATGACCTTGGGCAAGTTAGGACATCTCTCTGGACCTCTGTTTCCTCATCTATAAAATGGAGATAATAATAGTAACTATCTGGTAAGGTTAGTACAAGTTATAAATGGAAGGCACTTGCCTTAGAACAATGCCTCGCACCTAGTGTGTACTACCAATACACTAGCTGTTATTATCTATTACTGTCATTGCTGCTATTCCAAGTTGGGTGACATAAATGTTATAAAGCTTATAGAACATGTCAAAAGTTCTACAACAATAGGCATTGGAAAAACACTGTTATATAATCTTAGAAAATGCACTGTGTTCCTTAAAATGACATCATGTGTATATTTATGCTTATACATATGTATATTTAGATGTACATTTCCAAGCTAAGATTAGAACTTAAGAACAGAATAAAAGGAGTAGACCAGAGTTTGCTGTGGAGTCAAACCAACCTGGCATTAAATCCCCCACTGCAATTTACCTGCTGTATGACCTTGGAAAAAGTCTCTCATTGAGCCTCGGTTTCCCCATCTAAAAATGAAGATAATACCGCTACCCACATCAGAGGTTACTGATTAAGTTAGATCATAATTAGGGCTTTAGCACAGAGCTTGCAGCTAACAAGCAATCAATAACTGAAGCCATTCTTATTACTATCACTAACTCCACTCATCTGTTACAAACGCACACCCCTTCCCCTCTCTTACCTCGTCTGATCTTCACAACTACCCCCAAGATGGACGGGACATCAGCACAGCAGAGTCAGGGCTGCTGATCCGAGTGTGATGTTCTTTTTGCCAAATAAAGTTTCTAAGAAAAAAAAAATAAGAGTCTATTCCAAAGCCTGCTGGCTTTGGCATTTTTATGAGGCCGGCAGGGCAGGACGCCGAGGCTGGGGGCAGCGGTGGAGGGCTCCCTGCTCGAATGCCTCTCCTCCCCTGTCTGTGGCTGCCCACCATCTCATGCAGAGAAGCCTCCTTTTTGTTCTGGGCCTTGTTCCTTGCAAATTAAGCCCCAACTTATGTAAAAGTTTATGAAAAGTCTTTTTTGTTTTAAATCTAGCTTTTCCAGCTCCACCCGCTGTGTTTCTCGTCTCTCTCCCGGGCCTTGGTTCCAAGCACCTACACGAATTCCTCTCCCACCAGTCCCTTCTGGGGTAAAACCACAGACTCCTCCATTTCTGATCATATTCGAGCTCCCAAATCCTTGCCACGTGCCTTTGAGAATCTCCATGTCCTCCTTTTCTCTCCTGCGTGCAAAAGAGCCTGAGTCTGATGAGCTGGCTCATGTTGCAATTTTTAAATAACTAAAATCAAAAGCAAAGTAAGCAGCTAGTTTAAAGTGGTAACAGGCAAATGGAAATGCCAGTTCAAATACTGGTCTACTGTGTTTCTACATGGGCACCAACAGAAATGGAATTTGAAGGCCTGAGTTCAAGTCTCTATTTGGGAACTTAGCAGCAAGTTAGTCAATGTGCTTCACCTCTCTGAGCCTCGGTTTCCTCATCTCTAAAATGGCGTGATAAGAACACCCACCTCCTGAGGCTGGTGATGATTAATGAGATGGTACAGGTTAAAGGCTGGCCCGACGCCTAGAACAATCAGTGTGCAAATGCTGGTCATTAGTTATCATTGGTTTGCTGTGATAGAGAATGAAGAAAAATATGTAAGCTACATATCAGAGGCCATGTCAGCATGAGAAATCACTTCTACTTATTCCAGGATATCTTCATGAAAAGGTGAGAAATTTCCAGACTAAACTCCCCAACCACGCAGTAGATGAAAATTGAGTTCCTCGGCCTCTTTCCCACTATCACACCCCACCCTCCCCCCAGAGCCCCACACACATACATAGGAAGTAGCCTTGAGACCAAGCTCTTCTCATCCTTGATGGTACAACCAGGCTTGCCAAGAGCTGTCTCAGGCACACCGAGAAACACTTGAGATGCTAAGAAACAGCATCCAGAGCTTTCCATGGCTCAGCCCCAGTTTCTGCTGTGACAGGAGGGCGTGGTGGGTGAGGGGAGGTGGTCCCTGTCCTCCATGACCTGTGTGCCCCAATTCTAAGCTTGTCTCCCAAGCCCTGAATGTCCCTGTTCCTTCTCTTTCAGAATGTCTATGCGTTGACGGAACGTGTGATAACAGAATCGACAGTGACGGGGCCTGCCTCCCCGGCACGTGCAGAGACGGCTCCGCAGGGAGATTCTGCCACAAGCAGACCTTAGCCTGCGGGCCCTATGTGCAGTTCTGTCACATCCATGCCACCTGTGAATACAGCAATGGGACAGGAAGGTAGGCCTGTGGAGGGTACCACACTTAACGGCCAATGGCCACGTGTGACCTATGGGCAGACTCAACCCATATCTAAACTCTTTGTAAACTAAGACCTGTTCTCTCCACCTGCCTTTTGTGGAGAAAACCTCAGATGGAGCTGGGTTCAAATTGCAGCACTCCCTGCTTTGAAACTTCTGGCTGTGTGACCTTGGGCAAGTTCCTTAACCTCTCTGAGCCTCACTTTTCTCATCAGAACAATAAGGGTGATGTTGCCTACCTAGCAAGGCAATTGTGGAGGTTAGGAAAAATGACTGTAAAAGCACCAGGGCTAGCACATCGTAGGGGTTCAGTCATGGAAACAATTATCATCACCCCTCCATCATTGGCTTTTATGAAAGGAAATCAAAATTTGTCCACCAACTTTCCAACTCTTTAAAAACGCCTTTTTATTAATAATAACTTCACTGTTGAAAGCACCTTATAGGAAATTGGGCCTTTGGTCATTAGATCACCACTGTTTCCTTAATTCTAACGTATGCAGTGGGCTGGGGATGGGGGGAAACATCAGAGGAAAGTTTTCTCTCTGGGAATATCTGGTCCAAAGGCAGCAACCACCCAAAAAATATCCTGGGAAAGGCAGAGGAGGTCTGGAATTCTTGGTCCTGTTTTTACAGCACTTTTATTAATTTGTGATCACACAGTTATTTGCTTACCTGTTTACAGTCTGTCAGCCCCACTAGACTGTAGGCTGCATGAGGCCAGGGACTGTCTTTTCTCTTCCATGTTGTAAGATAGAAGCACATCCTTCTCAGGAGTTAGGAGCTACATCAGAGCAGAAGTCATCAAAAACCCCAAGTCATCAAAATTGCCCTTAAAACCTCTTAAATCGCCCACATAGGACTATCGACGTGGCTCTGTCTATAGTATACACCCTTAGGTCAGTCAACCAGTGTTGGAACAGATCAACCCGTTTCTTTCTTTGGCACCAAATAAAGTATTTAGTTCCTCCAGGAGCCTTGATGCATGAAAATATTTCTTTTTAATTTTCGTGAAGCACATCTGCAGTAGTGACGTGGGGGACATGATGGAGCCACAGGGTGGCCCAGCACCTATCAGGAGGCACTCAGTACATCTTGGTGGAACGAATGCCCTGCATTTAGCAGCGGGAGTATCACGGTGGAACACGTTGAGAGGAGCGTCTGGGAGGGTAAGGGGTCAGGAAACTATGTCAGTGCACGGAATGGGGCACCTGAGAATGTTATGCTGTGACGTGGGTGGGGACCTGAGGGACCAGAAGAGAAAGAGGGGAGGTCTCCCTTGACCAATTTTCAAATATTTTAGGAACATTCGCGTGGAAGACAGGGTAGAGTTGTTCTCTGCTGAGCCAGAAAAACGAACTAGAGTTACAAAGAGGCAGGTCCAGCCCAATAAGAGCAGGAAAAGCCGCCAGGTGTCTGTCGAGGCGTATAAGGCGCAAGTTGTGTGCAAAGGCCCTGCTAACTGCTCCACAGGCATTAGCTCATGGAATCTTCACCACGGCTTCACGAAAGAGAGGTTAGACCCATTTTCCAGAGGAGGAAACAAAGTCTCCCAGAGGTTAAGGGGCTCGCCCAGGGTCACGTGACTGCTTAGGGGTGGGGCCTGTGTTCCCACCCAGGTGTGTCTGACTGCAGACCACAGACGTGTCGTGACCACCTTGGTACACTGGCTCCCCGACAAGGGTACACTGTCAAGCCCTCTGGCCGTGAACCGGCTCACCCCTGGCTGGCTGGCCTTCTTCTGCGAGGTCGGTGCCTCTATTTCTGGACCTGATTTCACACACACACTCTTCTTTGCAGCTGCGTTTGCAAAGCAGGATACGAAGGCGACGGAAGCCTCTGTTCAGAGATGGATCCTTGCGCGGGATCAACCCCGGGGGGCTGTAGCCGCAATGTGAGTGTTGGTCTTCATTCCACGTCTTAAATCCAGTATGGGGGGGTGCCCCAGGTCCACAAGTACGGGGGGCGCCTTGGGCTCTTGAAAACTCAGCCTGAGAATCAGACATTGAAATCATTAGTAGTAAACTCTTGAGTCAAACGCTACAGCTTACAAGCGACTCTATGCATGTGCTCTCATTTGCTCCTCCCACCAACCCAATGAAGCAGATGTCCTTATCCCCATTTTACTGATTAGGAAACTGAGATTCGGGGGCGTTAAGTGACTTGCCCTAAGTTCTATTATTGTCAGGAGTGTAGCCTGAACCCCATTGCTTTCACTAACACCTTTCCAATATCACCACCCCCACCTGGCCCGAGTCACCTCCACTCCTGACCCACAGTTTAATGACGGGTCTCCCTGCTGCCTCCCTTGCCCACCCACAGGACATCCACTGTGCACCCACAGCCAGAGTGGCTGAAGTGGATCAGATCACGTTGTCCCATCCTGAAACCCCTTCAGGAACTGCCCCTGCTTCTGAGGATGAAATCAGAGGCCGATGCCTTGCCGCAGCCCACCAGGCTCCCTTCGCGAGCCCCGCCCACTCAGACAGCCTCATCTCAACAACTTACCTAGTACCTCTCTCCCTCTCACGTTGTCCTTCAGCCTCCTGGTGTGGTCATCCTGAGAGGCCTGGGAGTTGGTACAGTGGTTAGGAGCCTGGGCTCCAGCATATAGACCTGGGTTCATGCTTCTTTGTAGCTGTGTGACCTTGGGCAAGTTACTTAACTCCTCTGAGCCTCAGTTTCCTTATCTGTAAAGTAGAGATAATATGAGTACCTTCCTCAAGATGATGACTTACACCTGTAAAACATTAAGAACAGTCCCTTCTCAGTAAATGACAATGATGCTAGTGGCGGTGACCATTAGCTGGCCAACTTGAAGCAATTTTGCTCTTTAAACCATCTCATCTTTTCCATTGATCTCAATGCAAATGTGCATCGTAATCATTTCTGCACTCCATGCAAATATGTTTCTAGAATGTACCTCTGGAAATCCTTTTTTGCTTTCACAATGATGTGGCTAGACTGAGATTTCAGGGGTTTTGCTGCTTTTTTTCCTCCTGCAGGCAGAATGCATCAGAACTGGCATGGGGACCCACACCTGTGTGTGCCAGCAGGGGTGGACCGGGGATGGAAGAGATTGCTCAGAGATCAACAACTGCCTGCTGCCTGGCGCTGGCGGCTGCCACGACAATGCCACATGTTTGTACATAGGCCCTGGGCAGGTAGGTGTGACATGTAGGGAGTAAAGAGCACACAGGATTTCCGCAGTGGCTTTCCCGCCCCTGGACACAGAAGTACTTTGGCTAGAACTTAAAGCAACTTTTTTATCCTTTGTAGCAGTGAGAATGGGTAAATTGTCACAACAAACTTATGATGTAGGTACTATTTTTTTTCACCTTTTGACCCCCTTCACCCATTTTGCTCACCCCTACCCCCCACCTGTGGCAACCACCAATCTGTTCTCTGTATCTATGAGCTCCGTTTTGGGGGGGTTTTTTAGATTTCACATATAAGTGAGCTCATATGGTACTTGTCTTTCTCTCTCTGACTTATTTCACTTAGCATAATGTCCTCAAGGTCCATCAACATTGTTGCAAATGGCAAGATTTCATCCTTTTTTATGGCTGAATTATATTCCATTATGTGTCTGTATATATATATATATATATATATATATATATATATATATATATATATATATATACACACCACATCTTCATTATCCATTCGTCCGTTGATGGACACTTAGGTTGCTTCCATATCTTGGCTATTGCAAATAATGCTACAATGAACATGGATGGGGGTGCAGATATCTTTTTGTGTTAGTGTTTTGGTTTTCTTTGGCTAAATACCTAGAAGTGGAATTGCTTATCATACAGTAATTCTATTTTTAATTTTTTGGAGGAACCTCCATACTGTTTTCCGTGGCGTCAATTTACATTTCCACTAACAGTGCACAAAGGTTTCCTTTCCTCCAAATCCTCACCAACACTTGTTATTTCTTATCTTTTTGATGATAACCATTCAACAAGTGTGAGGTGGTATCTCACTGTGGTTTTGATTTGCATTTCCCTGAGGATTAATGATGTTGAGCATCTTTTCATGTACCTGCTGGCCATCTGTATGTCTTCTTTGGAAAGATGACTATTCAGACTTCTGCTCATTTCTTAATTGGATTGTTTGTTTTTTGCTATGGAGTTGTATGAGTTATATATATATTTTGGATATTAACCCTTTATCATATATATGATTTGCAAATATTTTCTCCCATTCAGTAGGTTGCCTTTTCAGTTTGTTGATGGTTTCCTTTGCTGTGCAAAAACTTTTTAGTTTGATGTAGTCCCACTTCATTTTTGCTTTTGTTGCCATGTGGTTTTACTATTATTATTCCATCTTATAAAAAAGGAAATTGAGGCACAGAGAGGCTAAATACTTTGCTCATATCACACAGAAAATAAACCATGGTGTGAGATTCACACCCAGATAGTCTGACTCCAGAGCTGCCCTCTTAGGCACTACCCTTGACCACACATTATCTGTCTGTAGCACTCTACAGTTTGTTGATCCCTTTAACCTAACTTCATTTAAGGGAGACTGAGGCAAAGAAAACTACTGCTTCAGAATTAATCAGCTCTGGGGGAGGTGATGTTGACTGTACTAGGACTGCGGCCATGGAAAAGTCCTGATCATGAAGGAGCTCACTGCGGTGTTGTGCCTCGCCAAGCATTTGGCAAACAATTGCATTAATTTCTGACTCACTTGAGTTGCCAAACTGCATTTGAGAAAGAAAAAGATTTCCTTGGTATCTGTATTAGTTTGCTAAGGCCCCTGTAACAAGGTGTCACTAGCTGAATGGCATAGAAAAACAAAAATGTATTGTCTCACAGTTCTGGAGGCTAGAGGTCCAAGATCAAGGTGTTGGCCGGTTTGGTTCCTTCTAAGGGCTGTGAAGAAGAATCCGTTCCACGCCTCTCTCCTAACCCTGGGTGGTTTGCTGGCAATCTTTGGCGTTCCTTGACTTGTACACATGTCACCCTGATCTCTGCCTCCGTGTTCATGTGGGGTTCTCGCTGTGTGCATGTCTGTGTCCAAATCTCCTCTCTTTACAAGGACACTAGTCATATTGCATTAGGGATCCGCCCTACTCCAGTATGACCTCATCTTAACTAATTACACAATAACAATCCTGTCTCCAAATAAGGTCACATTCTGAGGTACTGGGGTCAGGACTTCAACATATGAATGGGAGGGGTGCCATGCAACCCGTAATAGTATCTATCCCCTCTCTGTTTTATCTTCTTTTCTGCCAACAAATTTGAAAATCATCCTGATCGGGGAGATGGAGGAAGAGAAAGGTCTTTTTATAGTGTTATATATGAAATAAAATAGACCATATGTAGGATTTCCTTCAGCAGTTACTAGCCGGCTTGAAAACTATTAGATATTCCAAAGGGGCACAAGTCCTAATTACCATGAATGTTTATTTAAAAAGACAAACTATGTTTGGGTCAATATGTCAGGAGGTTGTCACAGTTGGTTGTGCAGAGAGGTGCTACCTCAATACCAGATGGAAAAGATTAAATACTCTTTTTTATAAGGTCTTGCCCTACCACATAAAGTTGTATACAAGTGTGTCTGTATACATACACTTGTACATAAGATATACACACTTCCCTTACAAAGCATACATAGCAAATATTACTTATACACTTAGAGATAAAAATCTGTAAATAGAAGTTCTATTCATTTCTTCCCACAACCTAATAAGGTCATCTTCTATCACCTCTGGAGTGCGTGTATCCACTCTCTAGACCAGATAACCCTTCTGCAATCAAACAAGCTTGCTTTCCCACCTCTGTGCATTTCTCTGACATTTGCCCTCAGCTTGAATGGCCTCCCCACTCCTTCCACCGTCTCTCAAGGTCCAGCCCTGTCCCACTTCCTGGAACATTCCCAGCCCATCCCCCCTCCTCTGAACAGCAGTGGTCCTCATCACAGAAGCATCTTTGTGTGCCAGTTTACCCATAAGACTTATAATATCTCATGCTTTCCAGCATTTAGTAAGATTGGACTCTTCTTATTTACGTTGTAGGTACTTATGCTTTGTCTTCCTCGCTAAATTGAAAGCAGCCTAAAGGTTCATTGCTGGTTCCATAATAGTCAATCAAAACCTATTTTCTTTATCTGTTGAAGAGATTAGTTCTTTTTAAATTGTTTTAAATTTCAAAATAATGCTTGATAATGGGAGACATTTTGGAAAATAAAAAAGTAGAGAAAAAAGTTAAAACCATTCACAGAGCCCCCACAATTACCATTTGTTTGCTATACATTTTTTTCTTCTGGTCTTCTTAATGCATGAGTTTTTATTTTCCTTTACACCATTGCAGTCAACTATAGTTTTGTCTGGTTCCTACTCTGCACTTAATACAAACATTTCCCCATCTTGTCACACAACCCATCATCATATTTAGTAGCTACACGATCAGGGCCACTGCTTCTGTGGTGTATTTTGTGTACTCCACAAAACACCCAGCCTATGAGGCAAGTGGGAGCTGAAATCCAGCCTGCATCCTGCTCACCAACGTATGTAGCCTGGTGTGGGCCTAAACCTTCTCAGAGGAAAGTGGAATTTTTTGTTGCACGAAGATGCTGTCCCACAGGTTGTCCGTGGAGAGGTGGTGCTTCGCTCAAATTCGCCTGCTCAGAGGGGATGCCTGTTTTAAATTACACAAAGTGCCCCATAGACTAGCAGTGGCCCTGTGCATAGATCTCCACCAAGTGGATACCCCATGGCTTACTTTACCTTTTCCTCTTAGACAGAGGAGCCAATTCTTCCACTGTGATGCTCTTTAGGGTCTACGTTCTCTGAGCCTCTCCATATGGTCCTTCTGGGGTAATGAATTCAAAAAGCAAGTACCAAGGAACTATCAGATTGGGAAACGTAACACAGAATGTGGAGACCAACAGCCCTGGAATCTGAAGTGTAACAAATGAAAGACGTGAACACTGATCTCTAGGATGGCCAAACAGCCATGGCTTCTGTAGTTCCCTGCTCAGGGCCACATGAGGGCAAGGCGTGGAAGGCAGTGGTTTTCAAGAATCCCCCTTGACTCTGTTCTTGGAATTACAGAGTGAGTGTCAGTGCAAGAAAGGATTCCGAGGCAATGGGATTGACTGTGAGCCAATAACTTCATGCTTGGAACAAAGTGGGAAATGTCATCCACTGGTGAGTTACTTGATTTCTTTTATCCTTACTGAAAAAAAAAATTACTTGAGAAAGAAAGAAAGTTAGGTTATTTCCTATCTGGGCCTAATAATCAACAAAATCTTTCTTACTCCCAAAGGGTGTCTCTAAGCAGAATGTGAGTAGTTGTTGCAACTTTCACTCCATTCCAAAGCTTAGAAAAACCAACATGTGATTGCCAAATAAAATGCAAGATTCCTGGGGCCAGCCCGGTGGCATAGTGGTTAAGTTCGTGCACTCCCCTTTGGCGGCCCAGGGTTTGCGGGTTCGGATCCTGACCGGGGATCTACGCACTGCTTATCAGGTCATGCTGTGGCAGGCGTCCCACATATAAAACAGAGGAAGATGGCACAGATGTTAGCTCAGGGCCCATCTTCCTCAGCAAAAAGAGGAAGATTGGCAATGGATATTAGCTCAGGGCTAATCTTCCTCACACGCACACACAAAAAAGAACAAGATTCCTGGTTAGATGTGAATTTCAAATAAATAACAATCCTCCATCACAAGTATGTCCCAAATATTACATAGGACAAATTTGTACTAAAAATTATTTATCATTTATCTAAAATTCATATTTAACTTACTGTCCTATATTTTATTTGCTAAATCCGCAACTCTAAACCAACAGGATAGTTTAAAGGATAACTAGACTCCCCTTTAGAATGTCATAACAGAGGTTTACCCAAAGTATTGGTGAAATTACCCATTCAAGCTTAAGTTGTGCCTTGTGCCTAAATTATGGAAGAGCAGGCAAAGATATTAGAGCTGGTCGTGTTCATGTTTTAAAAGAACATCCACTAAGCACCCAAAATCAGAACCAATGAAGACAACACCTTAGTCACAGTGCTTTGAATCCAAGTCACAGAATCCATGCAAATCAACTTAAGAAAAAAAGGAATTTGTTGGGAGAACCCCAGGGTAGCTCCACAGGCAGGAAGCACAACTCGACCTTCCAAGTAGCCAGAATCAGGACCTGAAGACACCAGGATCAAGGCAGCTTGTTCCCCCAATCCCCCGAGACGATGCGATCTCTCATTTTGCTTCTCTCTGTGCGTTTGCTTTCTCTCTGTCTGTCTGTCTCTGTCTCACTCTTCCAACTTTAAATGCTTCTCTGTGCATCTTGGGGTACACAACTCCCCGTTCTTAGAGTGACATCACCCCCTACCACCAGTGATGCCCACTAACTTATCAGCGCCCCATGTCCCAATTCCAAATCATAGGAGAAAGGATCTGACCAGCCCAGCTGGTTCCAGGTATTCACATATGAGCTGATCAATTATGGCCAGGGAGTGGGGTGATGTACGATGAATATGGCTGCCAGGGCCCACCTCTAGTGTGTGTGTGTCGGGGGATAGTTTTCAAAGAAGATAAAGTGGAGGGAGATGCCCTCAAAGTATCTGTTACCGAAGAATCATGAGAGCACTTCATAAAGTGAACGAGCTCCAACACTCTTGCTTAATTGAAGCCCAACCAACCCCTGACAATGCAAACATCACGCAAATTCCAAAGCTTGGAAGAATTGGCATAGGGTTGCCAGGTAAAATACATGACACCAGTTAAATTTGAATTTCAGATACACAGCGAATCCTTTTTCAGCACGAGTATGCCCCCAAATGTTACACGGGACATACTTACACTGAAACTTATTTGCTTATCTGAAATTCAAATTAACTGAGCGTCCTATATTTTCACTTGCTAAATCTGGCAGGGATGAAGAGAAAGAATTTAATTATGATTAAATAAGAGCTGCACCCAACATGCAGACAGGAGCCTTTCTGGTCTGCAGGCCACTTCCACCATCTTTCAGCCCCAAATCTACGGTTCTCACCTTAGATCCGGCCGAGATCTCGCAGACGTAACTCCTACCTAACTCTTTAGTTAGGAAAGCAAACCATTCCTTTCCTCTTCGTTTTATTAGGCAACTTGTCAGTTGACTTCTTCTGGCGTCTGGAACTGCGTTTGTCGAGAGGGCTACGAAGGGGATGGCCTTCTGTGCTATGGAAACGCAGCAGTGGTAAGTCATCCAAAATGAACTCCAGCACCGAAAAATAAAGACCAAACTCTTAAAAAAAAAAAAAAAGCTCTTAGCTAGGATGCCTTTAAAGGGCTCTACAAATCATTTGCTCCAGGAGATTTTATACGAAGCAACTTTCTTCTCGCAGATGGCACATGTGCTGTCTGGGTCACCAATTTTCTACGGGCTGAAGGGAGCTAACTTTTATTTGGCACCTTCTTTGTACCAGGCAATCTTGTTTTCCCTTTCTTGCCATTCTCCCTCTTTCCATTCACAAAGGGGCAAATAATTGGCCCCTGCTGAGCCCTCTGGGGGTTTCTGTCTGGGTTGCGTGCTTCCTATGGGTACCTGGAGCTTACCCCTATCTGGGGCGCGTGTGTGCATGCGTGTGTGTGTGTGTGTGTATGTGAACACCTTCTGTGTACCAGGCATCTTACTAACCCCTTAACATGCAACGGTGCCCCCATTTAATTCTCACAACAGCCCTCTGAGGTCGATGCTATCAGTATGCCCATTTTATAGATGAGGAAACTGAGAACCTAAGCAAACACCTAAGGTCCCTCAGCTGTCTAAGCGCAGTGTAGAAAATCCTATCCGTGTAGCACATATCACACCGAATGGTCATTGCTCGTGCATCTGTCTGCCCCCACCACTGGACTGTAAACTCTCAAGGGCAGGTCTTTGTCTTGTTTCCTACTTCGCCCCCACTGTTTATAAAGGCTTGCTGAAATGAGGAATAAAGCAAATGGATGAATTTTCTCATCACTTACTTTAAGTTCAGCTCACTGCAGCTTGGTCCCTGCCCCTCCTCTCACCTGCAACCACGGGCCTCCCAGTCCCCAGGAGGGCCGTGGGATTGTCGAGAGGGCTATGAAGGAGGTGGCCTCTAGATGGCCAAACAAGCCTCAGCCGGGTCCTTGCTCCCCTGGGCTGGCTGCAGCATCTGACCCTTGGCCTCCCTGCCTGTGCAGGGCCCTTCCCACCCCACACTTCACACTGTTCCTTCTACTCACCCCACGGGGCCCAGGACTATCTCCTGATACCCAGACTGTGGAGGGTAGACCCGGCGTTGTCTCTGCACTGTCCGTGGGCCACATTTCCTAAAACCTTAAAACTCTAAAACCGGCCTTGCACCATGTCCGTCTCCTCCCACGGAAAATAAGATGAAGTCCGTATCCCAGGCCTGGCACTGCAGGCATCTTCCACAAGCTCAACTCACTTTCCTTCCAGATAGCTCAGCTTGGCTTTAGCTCAGCTGTGACTTCCCCAGGTCCACGTCAGCACTGTTCCCCTCTCCCATGGACCCTGCCTCTGGGCTTTCTGCCATCAGTTCAGGCCGAACTTTCACCCTCCTCTCCCGTAAAGCAGCCCCTTTAAGGGATTATGCGAGCATCTCAGCTCTTGTCCTTATCCATTTACTAACTAATTTACTTTTTCCCAGGTATTTACTAACTTATTTAATAACCTCAACTACTTCAAAAAGGGATTGAGGGGCCGGCCCGGTGGCGCAGCGGTTTAGTCCGCTCTTGGCAGCCCAGGGTTCGCAGGTTCGGATCCCGGGTGCCCGCCGACGCACTGCCTGTCAGCCACACCGTGGCGGCGTCCCATATAAAGTGGAGGAAGGTGGGCACGGATGTTAGTCCAGGGCCAGTCTTCCTCAGCAAAAAGAGGAGGATCGGCAGTGGATGTTAGCTAAGGGCCGGTCTTCCTCACAAAAAATTTTTAAAAAAAGGGATTGAGACCCCTCTGGGATTTATGTCTTGACGTAAATTTGCATATCATTGTTATTGCCATTTTCATGGTGTTTAATAGTTTAAAAAATGTTTTGATGTACAAAATAATATTCATAATCCCAGGAGCAAGCATCATCATATTTGTTTTTAAGATAAGGCACTTGAGTTCTCAGAGAGGTTAAGTGACTTGCCCAAGATCACACACCTGGTAAATGGCAGACCTAGGAATTGAGCCCAGGCTTTTTCAACTCAAAGTCCGGCGCTTTCTTTACTCGATCACACCTCCAAACTCACTGATCTACTGGCACGGTTGGTTATCTTTTCAAGTCTTAACTTTCCCGAAACAACTGTAAGTTGTATAAGAGCAGGGGCCTTTTCCCTTCCATATCTTATATCCCCACTTCACTCCGACCTAGTGCCAGTCATGGCGGTTCAATACAGACGTTCATTAATAAATTCCATGGTGAATAAATTAAAAATCAGAGTGGCTGAAACTCACTGAGCATGTCCTGCATGCCAACCTCCATTCTAAGCACTTTAAAAACATGAATTCCTCCATTCTACATCAGCCCTATGTGTAGGAGCTTTTATTATCCCCATTTTACAGATGAGAAAACTGAGGCCCAGAGAGATTAAGTAACCTGCCTAAGAAACTAGGAAATGGCTGAACCAGAAGGAAAACGCAGGTGGTTTGACTCTGTGTTCCAAGCCACTACTCAACATTGGCTCTGAAAGGGGGCTATTTATTGAGCTCCGGGACCCTCCTTAGGGTTGGGCGACCATGTTCTTACAACCTAAATTCTGATTTGGGTGAACTTCAGGTTGTTGTTTCATTTGAAGTTTCTGGGATTACTTCTTCACCTTGAATATAGAGGATAATGGAGCCACTAAGCATGAAAGAAATGTGCAGCTCTGGCAATGTGGGAATTCACTAACTGGGCACCCGTTCATGTGGCATCAGCGAGGCTGGCAAGGAAAATGAGCCCAGCCTGGGCAGGCTACCCAGAAATGCACTGTGATTATGCTTCTCATTGTTCCTTCTCTCCCATTCTTTCTCATCTCTCCCTCCCTCCCTTGCACGATGTGAATAAGGAATTGTCATTTCTCTCCGCGGCAGCTATATTTAACCAGTGGCTAAATGTGAGTACCTCTGTTTGAATTTAGGATTGGGAATGTCTATAATTTTAGAAATTTGGAATGTATATAATAGAAGATTGAAAATGTGGCTGGTAAGGAGAGAGGGCAATTGTCTAAAACAGTGATTCTCAACCCTGCCTGCACTTTAGAATTGCGTTGAACACATTTTTTAAATAGCCGTGCCTGGGCTCCCACCCCCACACACCCTGATTGGATTGGTCAGAGGTTTGCTCTGGGCATCAGTGTGTTTTAAAAGCTTGCCAGGTGATTCTAACATGCAACCAGGGCTAAGAACCTCTGGTCTAGGATAAGCTGGGGTGGTCAGCTTTTCATCCAATTCAAATACATACGTATAGTTTCATGCATCACAGAGGTCTTTTTGAAAAGTCCACATAATTCATCATTGTAATTCACCAAGTCAGATTTGGGATTTATAAGTGCAATCTGTGATACTTCGTGTGTGCTTAGCTCTCAGCCCAACAGGCCTAGAGGAGCTTTTCCCTCTCCCCTGGAAAGTTCTAGAACAAAGAATCCAATCCCCACTCTACCCAGTTGTCTGAATCTCTGTCATCTTTGCCTGAGTGGACCGAGATGGCTGGCCCTGCCAGCCCCCGTGACAGGCGGTTTATCCCCTTTTAAAAGACGTGCCAAGATAGGTAGTACCTGCTCAGCACCCACTCCAGGCAGCTTCTCTGACCCCACCACATGGACAAGCAGGGACTGAGAGCCCTATTGGACATGCTGATTCCCATGTAGACCCACCCCACACACATAAGCTTGCCCAGTGGTGTACTGGACCCAGCTTATCGTAGCTCACAACAGCACATCTTTCCCAACTCCACTTTCAATGCTGTCACGTTGGTAGCTTGAAATCAGTCACGGTGGGACTATTTACACCACAGAAGTCAGCGAACACTACAAACCAGGGCTTTTGTTTGTTTGTTTCTCCTGGAGGGCCAGTTAAACATAAGAACACCGCTGCTTCTACCCAGAATTCGCTCTAGGTAACTATGAAAAGTAGGTAAAGTTTGATGCCAGGCCTCCAGTCTCTCTCCCATGCTGAAACTGTTCTGGTAATCTTCCCACTATCCTTATTCCAGAGGCATCCAAGGATTCTCAAGGTCCTCTGCACACACACATAATCCTATCAAGACTATTCTCTGACTCTTCATTTAGACTAAAGGATAAATGACTGATAATGACTCAAAGTGTGACCTGATCAGGAAATTTTGCCTTTTGACAAGTCTCACATGTTTAAATAAAAAGAATGAGTCTCAGAAGGGAATATTAGGCATCAGCCAGTGGGTGGGATTTGGTAAAAGAGTCCCTAGGACCTTCCCAGCACCCCTAAAATTACATCACATGGGAGATTGTCATCTCTGCCAAGCATTGTTAGCCACGTTTGCCCCCTAACATGAGTCAGGCCACTTTCTTCTCCTTCCGTGATTCAGAATGCTTCGCTACAACCCATG
The DNA here is from genome assembly GCA_031878705.1 of Tapirus indicus. Lineage (NCBI taxonomy): Eukaryota > Metazoa > Chordata > Mammalia > Perissodactyla > Tapiridae > Tapirus > Tapirus indicus. The sequence goes on along the minus strand of CM062920.1, from coordinate 124,633,122 downwards.
CTGTCGGCCACCTCCAACCTCACTGTCCTTGTGCCTTCCCAACAAGCTATCGAGGACATGGACGAAGATGAGAAAGCCTTCTGGTTGTCCAAGAGCAATATTCCAGCCCTAATAAGGTAGGTATTATGTGTTTTATTCTTCACGATATCTTACTGGCATCAGTGTGAACGACGCTCAGTGGAGGGAAGCCACATGGTCCTTCACATCCATGGAACTGAACAGTTCTAGGACTCCCCTCGCCTCCTTCCCCCGGGCTGCTAATAGTTAACATTATTGACCAATTCTGTGCTAATTGCTTTACAGATAAGTCAGTTAATCCTCCCAGCAAGCCTATGAGATAGGCATTATAATTATTCCCATTTTATAGATATGGAAACTGAGGCACAGGGTGATTAAGTAACTAACCCAAGGTGCCATGGCTGATAATTGCAGGGGGAGATTTTAAATCTGGTGGTCTGGCTCCAGAACGTACTCTCTTAACTACTCAGTGATACTGCCTCACACACTGATACTTCATTATAGCCCTTATGGACTGTTGTTTTAGATACCATACACTACTAGGCACGTACGGAGTGGCAGATCTGCAGGCTCTGTCATCTTCTGACATGCTGGCAACGTCTTTGCAGGGCAACTTCCTTCACCTGGCGAAGGCAGATGGGGTAAGAGAGCACGGTAATTTGTTCAGTGGAAACGTGTCATCTATGTTCATATTGTACTTTTCAAATTTTTTGTGTTATGGAAATTTCCAAACATGAGCAAAAATAGACCAAGAGCAGAAGCTCCAGCCTCCGGGAGGCGTCACCCAGCTTCAACAATCATCAACATATATTGATACATGAGCACACATGCACACACACACACAGACACAGTTCCTCTGTAGCAATGATCCTATAACATGTGGCCCTCTGCCCACTGGTTGGCCATAAGGCTCTTCCTGATGGACCACAGACTGATCCAGAAAGGCAAATCTTTCAGTCCTCTGGGTGAAGGCTGTGCAATTTCACAACTTTGATTTTTATATCTGGTTAACTAAGGGCTGGTTACTGGTAACCTACTAATTGAGTCATTATAGATTACTAAAATTTTATATTAAGTTAGGGCCAGTCAGTCAACAAAGATGTATTGAGCACCTACTATGTGCTGGAGTTAGGGCGGTGCCCAAGGAAGAGCCAAGCCCTGTGGCACTTACAGTGTGTCAAGGATTTGGAGTCAGTCTTCCATGAGGAAGTCTGGCTGCCCTGCTGCACGTGGCGGTGTTTTAAAACTCTATGAGTTGCACAAGACGAGAATGAAGATTCTACTGGAAAGTGAGAACTGCTACCTCGGTGGACCATGGGCCACTGTCAAAAATGTTTGAGAATTACTGCTCTAAAGCATTCCTTCCTACTCACCAGTGTGAGCACTATGAAAAGGGTCTATGCCTAGTATTACCTAAAGGTATGTGCTTCATGGATATTTCCTTTTAAGAGTCACATAGGGTGCCACAGATTCTTTACATATTATTATGACAATTCTAGTGCATTACATACATATATCAGATAATGGGGTATTTTCCACTAGTGTTTTAAATCATTGATTCTCTTAGCAAGCATTAACTGAACACCCACCCTGGGCAGCCTTATCCCAGGCTCTACAGATTTAAAGATAAATCCATCAAGACCCCTGATCCAGAGGAACTAACCATCAAAGACACATTTTTAGTGAGTTCATTCCTAGATAAATGTCTCCCTTTAAGCAAAAAAAGATGTGCAAGGTGGCCAGGAATGTTTTCTTCAGGGCCTCTGCCGATTGACGTGAGAGCTGCTCGGGGTGAGACAAGTCCCCTCTGCACCCAAGGTTTCCAGGAGGAATTTCAAATAAAGGGTAATGGTGGGGAGACGAGGAGAGGAAACCAGAGAGGGAGGAGACCACTTGTGTCATGGTTGGTGGGTGGCTGGGTAGGTGGGTAGGTTGGGTTTTACTTAGCCCCATTCCGCATGTAATTAATGTTCTTGAAGAGTAGCTGGACCCTGAGCAGGAAAGTCAGTGACTGTCTGTATTAGTTTGCTGGGGCTGCTACAGCACTGTGCCACAAACTGGGGGCTCAGACAGAAAGTTTTGTCTCACAGTTCTGGACACTAGAAGTCCAAGATCAAGGGGTGGCAGGGGTGGCTCCTGCTGAGGGCTGTGGAAGGAGCTGTTCCAGGCCCTCTTGTAGATGGCCATCCTCATGCTCACGAGGCTTTCTCTCCGTAGAGCTAGCTGTCCAAATTTCCTCTTCTTATAAGGACACCAGTTTTATTGGATTAGAGCCCACCCTAATGACTTCATTTTAATTTGATTACCTCTGTAAAGACCCCATCTCCAAATATGGTCACATTCTGAGGTACTGGGGGTTAGGACTCCAACATATGAATTTTGACGAGGGAAAGAACCGTCTACAGTGTTTTTCAAACAGCAGGGTCACTTTAGTGAGCTTCGACCCGTAGTTTTTTAATGAAATAGAATAGAGTGGAATAGAATTCATGATCAGCTGCCTCCCACGTAGATGAAAGTATTATTTCATTTTGATTGTGTGTGTGTGTATGTGTGTGTGTGATGTCTAATGGGTCACAATTTAAAGATATCCTAACTGTGAGTCATGGTCCGAAAGTGGGAAGGTCATTGCTGCTCAAAAAGTGGAAAATCTGGATATAATTTCAATCCTTTGGTGTACTGTATGGTGACTCACCTTCCCACCTGGTTTGTATTAACAGAATATCACAATTGAGGGAGCATCCATTGTTGATGGTGACAACGCAGCCACAAATGGAGTGATACACATCATCAACAAGGTACCAAATTCCATCCTCCCACACATGTAGCATCTCTTCTCCCCTTGTTATTTATCTTCATGTACACTATCATTTTTGGGGAAAAAAAATACTTAGCCTTAATATAAAAGTAACTGTATTGTGCTTCATTAATTTTATTTTTAAACGATTTAGAGGCTCTATTCATTCAATCAGACTCAGTTACCATTTACTCAGCCTATATTCTGCAACAGGCCCTACACCAAGTGGGGCCACATATATTTCTTATTTATGGGAACAACCTACCAGGCACAGGAGGACCTTAGCATTGGGAAGTCCCTACGTCCAGATGGGATATCATCAGGAACTGGAGGCGAGGAAAGTGCTTATGCGTCACTTTTTCATTCCCTTCTCTGCATTATTGCACCCTAAAAAGATGAGGTGGAGAAGGCCCTAGAAAAAAATGGAATAGGGTAGAAAAAGTATTGTGAAATTTTCATTTTCTTCTAAGACACGATTCAACAGTTTTCAAAGGTATGAAATAGAAAATAAAGTATAATGGGAAATGCAGTTTAAAGCCATCCTATAATTTTCAGTTACCATATTAAGATCTTCATTTAAAATTAAAGTTAGAATTAGGGTATATTAGAAACTTTTAAAAGGTGGAGGATTAGAAAAGGCAATTAACTAATTGCATTTTAACTAAAATTATTCTCACCTGGCACTTACAGACTCATTTTTTTGATTTTAAGTTACAGAAAAGGTCAGCTATTTCCATTCAGAAAAGAGAGGCAATTTGTAAGACTCCTGGCTGCATTATTTTGCAAAACCTTGCAGTTCTCTTGTATTATCAAGAGGCATTAAGAAACACAACATTTTTGGAGCAAGCGATTCATCACTTGCAGGGAATTCTGCAGGGTTTATGGCTTTATGTAATGCAAAGTAACATTATCTTTCGAGAGTATTTTTCTTCTCCAGTCCTGGCTCTCCAAAGTACTAAAAAACTTTTTTTAAAAATCATAAAATTACCTCTCCTTCTTATTTACATTTTTGATGAACACAACCTCCTTAGTGGAATGGCACCTCAACCCATCTGCTATACTGAGTATTATTATCACGGGGCCAGTTCAAGTCCCACTTCCTCTGTGAGGCCTTCCCTGATCCCTGCAGCCCATATTACTAAGGTTGACATAGTGTCAAGAGGGTAAGTTCTAGAGTCACACAGAATCTGAGTTCAGGCACTTAACTAGCTGTGTGACATTGGGCAAGTTACATAACCTCTCTGAGCCTCATTTTTCTTCCCCTGTTAGGCTTAAACAACACCCTCTTTCTCAATGTCTGCTGCCTAGTGGGACCTCAGTAAATGTTGGTTTTATTCCCTTCTTCATCTGAAATCCCATGGGATTTCTTGGTCTAGAACTCACTTGGCATAACTGTGCCCTCTTATATTGATAGTTATTCCTTATGGAATAGGGCCTGAACCCCTGTATGATGGCATGTCCTGGAGGCGGGAGCTGCATCTTTTCTGTGTCCCTCATCAGCACTAGCACCTCACCTTGTGTACAGTAATAACTGAAATAATCGACAGCCCACTAGGTGCCGGGCATTGTGCCAAGTGTCACACGTCGCATTATCTCACTTGATTTTTACAACCCTAAGAAAGTGGGTGCTACTGTCCTCACTTCCCAAACGAGACAGCTGGGCCTCCTCATGGTTAAGTAAGCAGACTGAGGAAGGAGTTATGTGAACACAAAGATTCGTGGACGCATGTCAACCGATTCAAGTTCTCTGCTTAGCCCCTGGGTTTCACTGGCTCCTGAAGGAGGTCCTTCTATACCCGTCCATTGGACATTGTGGTCACCTTTGTCAGGGCCATCGTGAACAGTTGTGCAGGTTGCATAAAGGGTGGAGTGGGTCTGAAATTCAACCCACCTCCCTCCCCAAGTATGTACCCCAGCTGGAATTGCAAACTCCCAGAGGAAAGGATGCCTTTTTAAATTTGCAGAGGCGCTCTCTGCCCTAACAGTGGTCCTTGTAATCGCATATTGTTATGTGACATGAACCTTCATATGGAAGTGCAGCAAGTCCTTCCAACACATGCTAACAGAATTTGGGGGCTTCCTTTCCCAGGTTCTGGTTCCCCAAAGAGGTCTTACTGGCTCCTTACCAAACCTGCTCGCCCGGCTGGAACAGATGCCCGACTATTCCATCTTCCGGGGCTACATCATTGCAAGTACCATGTTCTCTGCATGACCCACTTGCTCAGGTCACCTGGAATGGAAATCTCTCACGCCCTCTTGTCTCCTTCTATCACAGCAATATAACCTGGCGAGTGCGATCGAGGCTGCTGATGCTTACACGGTGTTTGCTCCCAACAATGACGCCATTGAGAATTACGTCCGGGAGAAAAAGGTCACAACTCTAGTAGGTATCGGCAGAAATAACCACGGAAATTATTTTCTGGAAATTCACACACTCAACATTTTTCAATCCATCAATCATGTACCGTTTCACTCTTTCATGAAAACCTCCTTGCCAATTTCGTGCCGAGACTCTCTCATACACAAACCTCCCCTGTGCCAGAGCTGCTCATGTATTTAGTTCATATCCCTGGAAGCACACACTTGGGCCCAAACACACCAGGAGGCAGGCATCCCGGGAACCTGGGAGGATCCTTATGGCCGCCCCCCCACCCCCTCCTCTCCCTGGCTTCTCCCTGGCCCCATGCAGGGAGAAGTCAGCCACTGGGATCTAGAGGGAGTGGATCATCTCTGTCTACCTCCTGGTTCTCCCCTTTCTATCTTCCCTGATTCCTAACATCTGGAGCTAAATCATCAAAATTTGTCAAAGGATTTTGTGAAATAATAAAAAGCTCCAATCATGCCAGTCTCCAGCTCAAACCCTTGGGTGGATCCCCATTTCTTACAGGACTGAGTTCAAACCACCTCCTCAGGTATTTAAGTCCTCCAAAACTGGCCACAATTTATCCTATATTCAGTGGCGGCTCCAGAATTTTCATTTGGAAGGAGCCTAGGGTGCCCTGCCCCGAGTCCCCAGCCCCACAATGAGAGGACGCGTTTGAAGCTGTATTTGCACAACAAGCACCCTGTTTTCACTTATATCTTTACATACAGTGACTGAGATGGAGATGCTACTGGCATGGGGACTGACACTTGAAGTCCCTCTAAGCCATCTTTGGACCCACTGCTGTTTTCCACCAGTTCCCTGCAGAAACCACGTGGTCTAACCAGAGTGATGGTTTCATAGATCCTAAAGAAGCCACAGACACACACACACACACTCTCTCTCACCCTCACCCTCACCCTCACCCTCACCCTCTGCTGCCTCAGTCAGGAAGGCCGCCCTCCATCCCTCACTACGTCCTGAATCCTCTGTACCCATTCTTCAAGTCCAGGTGCACCCCCTCAGGGAAGCTGACTGTGGGCCACCCGAGCTACAGAGAATCCCTGAATTCAGACCATTGTTACACCCCTTCAGCGCTCATATTCCCCTGGTCTGATGAGTTGTCTTTTCCAGTGGGTGGGTCTTAGCTCTCCCACTAGACTATCAACTCTGTGAAGGCAGGGCCTGTGTCTCAGATTTTTGTAACTGGCGTGTTGAATGAGCAGTAAACTGCAGGCATTCCTATAGCCTTTCTGTTTCCCCCAAGATTCCTATAGTCACTTAAAGTGGCAAGCACAGTTCTCAATTCAGTTTAAAAAAAAAATCCAGCCCCTTGTAATAGTCAGCTTATTGAATTGGATTTAAAATTAATCTTCTTCCCTCCTGTTCCTTGTTGGGGCTTTGACCAGGCGGGAAATGGAGGAGGGGGCTGGGTCCTTGAATCAACCAGGATCCATCAGGAGACAGAAACCATATGAGAGAATATTATGAATTATTTATTGGATATAAAGCTGTATAAATATAGTCGAGAGGTTAAAAGGAGAGATGGCAGAGGTAGCAACTCCAGGAAGCATCTATGACCCCGAAGGCTGGGAGAACAGACAGAAGAGGCAAGAATGACTAAAACTTGGAAATGGAGAGGAGGAACCCGTGGAGCTCTAACTCAGACCTCTGAGGAGGGTCCCTGGGGGTCCAAGACCCAGACCTGTAGGAGAGGGCATTGTCCAGCTGGTGCCGATGTCTGGGGTGGGGAGGGCACGATAAAGCTGGTCTGTGAGTGACAGGAAACTGCCATCTGGATTCAGGTGCCACTGCCGGGGTGAAGAACTGCAGCTGGAATGATGCTCATAGGAGCAGGGAGCAAACTGGAAGAGGAGATCCCTTCTCCCTCTTCTGCTCTGATCGGCCTCACAGTCTCCCTCTAGCACTTTCCACTGGCAGAGCCCAACAGGAGCCCTCGTAAAGCAGCAATGTAGACTGCAGTCCCAGCCCCAGCATCAGAAAGTAGAGTGTAGAGGGGGGGTTGGAGCTCAGAGACAATAACTTAACCCTCTTCCTCTTCCCTCGTGTGATGTTTCTATTCCCTTTCCTGATCCCACTAAATTCAGTTCTGATCTCACCAGGTTTGAAGCTGAGGGGTGGAAGTGCTGGTGGTTGGGAAGAGACATTAGGAGGGCAGGAAGGTTCTCATTTAACTGGTACTGCCTTGAGATAGCATTGCACTCTCTGGGCCTGGCAAGGGTTTCAAAGCTCTCCCTCTCTCTCCCTCTCTGACACTTTGATGGGTTCTTTGGAGTCCCCACCCATCACTGCTGGTCTCTGACTGCAGTCCCCTCGACCCATGTGTATGCACTCTGTTCCTGCAGTCATGAATTTCCTCCTCGGACCCTAAACATCCAGAGCCAATCTCCAGCTTTTTCCCTGGGGAGGCGTGTCTGCCCTTCTAGTCAGCCCTCCAGGGTAAGACCTAAGATGCCAGCTCTCTCAGACATGGCCCCACCTCTGGCCCACAGGACACACGTACACTCTTGTCCCAAGCCCACACTGGGAGTGCAGGCCTGTCCCAGTGCGGCATCAACCTCCCCGCTCCACTGGGGATCAGCCTGCCAGCTGTCCCTGGCATGAGATTCCTCAGGTCTGAGTGAGACCCCAGTCCCACGGGCCACCCTATCTGCAGGGGACACAGATGAAGCTCTCTGAAACATCCCATTGAACCTCCTCTCATGACCCTGGGGTGAAAGGCAGGCTGGGGTGTGGGGACTCTCTTCACAGCAGTTCTCGCCAAAGAAACCATCTTCCAAATCCTCCCCCAACCTTTCACACCCTCAGTCTGGGCTTTAAGGTCTCGTAATGAGTTCTTGACCATACTACATGGAAAATGTGCAAGTTCTCCGTGGTGCTGTGTCTCAGATTTAGTATTTAGTGTCTATCGTGCCCTGACGCCTGGTCAAAACTTCCAGTTCAACAAGCTGTCGCTCTTGTAATCCCCACAGTGCCTCACATTGGAGCAGCCCAGTGGCTGGGGACTGGCTGACCCATGGGTTGACTTTCAGTTCTGTGTGTTGTCCAGGAGGAGGACATACTCAAGTATCACGTGGTCTTGGAGGAGAAACTGCTGAAGAATGACCTCCACAATGGCATGCACCGGGAGACCATGCTGGGCTTCTCCTACCTCCTCGGCTTCTTCCTCCACGATGACCAGGTGCAGTCCTTTTACTTAAACCCCAGGGATGAGTGTCTTAGCTCCTATCATCCATCATCACTTCCGAACTGGAATAATCTCACCAGTGCTTCCCAAACCTTATCAACAAAAGACAAGTGTCTGTGTTGCACCATAAAGTAATGACCAAGCTGGACTGTCAAGCTCCCACTCACCCTCCCTGTCACCAGCCTTCAGATAACCAGTGTGGCTTTACTAATCATGGTATTTGAATCCCAGTGGTCACGGGTGCCCTTCAATACTGATTCCCAACAAACCCAACAGACAGTCCCCAAGATGAAAGGGAACCTGAGAGCAAAACCTAACTCACAGGAAGTGACACTGGCTCCAGGCCATAAGGAACCTAATGATGTATATAGGAGCCAGCGGCCAAATGAATCAACATTATTATCATTGCTTGATCATGGAGACTGCGGGCCTAGGACCAGCTGACCCCCACACCAGTATTCCAGTATTTACCTCACACAACCCCTAAATATTTAGAAGTGTTTATAATTCATAAAAAAGAATTAGACTAAATATTTAAAATATAAATTTATAAAATATAAATTTTAAAATAGATAAAATATACATTTATATCTTATATTTAACATATAAAATTGTATTCATCTATTTCAAACATCAAGTAAGAAGATCGATCTATGAAAATTCAACAGGAAACTCACAATATAACTCTAGTATAGATTCTCATAAGAAAAAATAATGAAAACAAACTATTAAGATAAACTAAGTGCTACGTTAAAATGAAGAAAGTTTAATCACATAAATTTTTAATCAATAATATATTTGATCCTTTTTTAAAAAGTAGTCTTACAAACAATTTTATCAGTGGTATCATCATTGAATCCTACTTGAATTTTTGTGTACATTTTCTTTAACCTGCTTGGGTAAAAAAAAAATCGTTCTGACTCTTCATTACTTAGGGAATAATCTAATTCCAAATATTTTCCTCTGACTCCTACAAATAATCTCACCTATTGTGTAAGAACTTTGAGGGGATCCTTTTAAATACCTTTTCTTATTTTTCCAGGTAAAGCAATTTTTTATTAATAAAGAGCTTACCTTTTTGTTTGTGTTTTTATCTATGTCATCTTTTATGTCATCATGTAGAGATGAATATTCCAATGCCGTTAGTTGACTCAGTTTCAATTCTGTCATTTTTATTTTTCCATTTGTTTGGAAAGTCTTCAATCAAGAGCAATCTTACAACAGAGGCTGTATCTTACAATAAACAAATAGTTCCATCTTACAGTCAAGGTTTTGCTTCTATCGATAACTCATTTACTTTCTCTTAGGACAGTGGAGATGCAGAAAGATGCTCTCTACATGAGTAGACTTGTGTTCAAACCAAAATTTTAATGCAGCCCATAAGTCTCTGGATACATCTCACAATGAAAATGAGTCACTTTTTTAATGCAAAATCAACAGTATTACAGCATCAGAAGTTCTGCCATTTTGATGTTTTACAATAGCTCAGCATGTTAGAATTCTGGAAATTTGTGCTGCAATCACCATTTGACACCACCAGGAAAGTACCCTGATAGTTTTCCAAATCTAAATAGACCCTGGAACACCTCTGTGGAGCAGTGCTGTGATTTATCGTAACATCCAATGGAAATTCACTGACTCCAAGTAAATCATAAGGGACTAACCTTCAGTTGAAGTTCAAATTTAAGCACTTAGTAGAGTCATTTTAATATTGCTGCAGTGGGGAGTTTGGGGGATGTCATCAAACATTTTTAAACTCTGATTGGATATGAACTTGACATCTCCTTAATATAGTAAATAATTTCCCCCTTCTCCCAACCTGAGCCCTGCTACACCCCCACAAACACACATGTACACACACACACACACATCACCCCAATTTTTCAGGGAGCCATTTGTTTCCAGTTATATTAATGAATGAATTAATGACTAAACTTATTTTGCATTAATAAATCTTTAAGGTATCCTTCCCTAAAAAAAAATCAAAACAAAAGAAATTACAACTCAAAACTGAATTTGAGTTGGCAGCATTTGAATACTGACTTAGCCCCCATGTCTTGGATGCTTACAGACACACTAGGCCAAGATGGATACAAACATACCATGAACTCCAAGGAAGTCTCAAGGGAAACATGGGCTAATGCAGACCTCTGAGCAGTCTCCACATACTGGGAAACGGTGTTATCTGGTAGAACACTTGTTACAAACTCTAAAACACCCCCAAAAAAGCTAGTTATTTTTATTCTTACATAACTGTCACTTAGCCTTTCTGAGGGTTGCTTGCAACTTAACCATGAAGTAGAGACATGCTAGAAGGATAATGAGTTTCATTTTCCATGTCTTGGTTTTGGAACGCATTAACACCTCCGGGTCCACTAGTCTACAGCATAGCTGAGCTCATCTATGGAGCCATTTTGCCAATAGGCACTAACATAATGATCATGATGTAGAATTTTTCAGACAGTCATAAACCAATTAATTTGAGAGATGGAGAGAAACCTTAGAGATTATCTAGAACAATCTCTTTCTTTTACGAAAGAGGACATTGAGATTCAGAGAGGAAAAGCAACTGGCCCAAGGTCACATAGCTGGATGGTGCCAGATGCAGAACTCAGACTCCCGTCTCCTAGGCCAGTGGTCTTTCCACTACAACGTGCTACCTTCCGGGTGAATATTGGAATATCTCCTAGGCTGTTGTCATATTGATATCCTCCAATCCCCATCTTCCCTATTTCCCTTAAAATCACTACAATAGAAATTTCCATTTAACCTTCTTGTTCACAGCTCTATGTAAATGAGGTTCCAGTAAACTACACCAATGTAGCCACTGACAAGGGAGTGATCCATGGCTTGGGGAAAGTTCTGGAAATCCAGAAGAATAGATGTGATAATAACGACACTACTATTGTACGAGTAAGTTATAACCAAGGCCAATAATGCAACTAAAGAGTGTTGGCTTATTTTTTGTAATTTTTTTAAGCATAAGACTCATCTATTAGAGTATCTCAGTTCAGTTCAAAAAACACTGAGCACCTCTGATGTGCAGAGGAGCATACCCAGCTGTGGCTCTACAAAGACAAAAAGACATGACATCTGCCCTCGATGGACTCGCAATCTAGTGCAATAACTTGTACCTTGAGTGCCTGGGAAAGGCTACCTGGAAGGTTGTGTTGAGCAGGATTCTGAAGCCATGGACTTCCTCAAAGGGAAATCATACCATGCCTAGCACAGGCATGGGGAGGGGGCTGTGGTGCACCTATAGCACGTGTTGGCCAAGCTTGGTCTACAAGGAAAGAAAATATGGAAATAGGTTATTTTGGTGTAATATCAGATGCAGTAATGGAGACTTTTCAGTCCATGGGATGGTGTAGGATCTTTCAGTAATAGTAATAATTGCTGACATTTATTGGGCTCTTATTATGTGTGAGGCACTGCTCTAAACATTTTATAGTATTAACCTGTGTAATCCTCACAACACCCTACCAAGTGGGTACTATTACTATCCCCATTTTACAGATGGGGAAAATGAGCCACAGAGAGGTTAAGTAACGCACCCAGGTTCACAGAGCTAGCAAGTGGCAGAGAAGTTCAAATCCAGGTAGTCTGACCCCTGAGCCAGAACTCTGAACAACCACACTCTACTCTCCGGTAGGCACTAAATTAAGAACTAGACGCGTTGGCCTCCTCCTGTTTTAGGAACAGGTCACACTTAAGAGTGTCTGTCATTCTTAACTTGTGCTCTTTGTTTTGTAGTAGCCTATATGATCTCCACCCTGACCCCTCAGCTGGACCATGTGCTCCCAAGGTTGGGCACTGTGTGTGACACATTGCCTTAGTCTCTGAATCTGGCCCAAATTCACCAAATAATGAGTTTTCAGTAAATGAGCGTTGTCGTTAAAGGAATTAGGATTTAAATGAGATAAGACCTCCACACATTAAAGGATTATTAGCATCAGAAGACTATTGTGGGGGAAAGCAATGCTCCAACATCCAAGACCGGAAGTAATTGAAGTGCTTGTTGCAAAGAACATTAAGGAGGTTGACCAGATGAACTTCCCTAATATCTTTCTGATTTTCAATTCTACATCCTAAATCTTCAGCTTCAAGGTCTGGAAAATATTTGCAGCCTCATTTTGCACTAAAAGTAATAACCATGAAATGTTCTCTTTGTCTCTCTGCTTTACCAAGGGAAAGTGTGGGAAGTGTCCCCCCCAGCCGATCTGCCCATTGGGAACTAAACCACTCGTAAGTATTTTGTCTGTCTTGATAAAACAGTTTCCAGATCCCAGGGAGGTCCAAATTACTAAATGTATCTCAAGCATCTCTCTTTTTCACTGCCCTCATCCCTTCACTTAGTTTTAATTTAATTTAATCTTCTTATATTATATGCATCTTTCTAAAGTCTTGAATCCATTTTTTTGGACCAAAGCAAAATTTTGATTAATAAATAAATAGAAATGGGTTTATCTCAACCAATGCACAAGGCAGGAAGAGATTTTTCACTTTCTACATCTTTCATATCCCTGTGGCCATTTGAGGACAAGAGGGAGAAATTTTATCAAAGAAGGCGGACTCCATATCCAAAACCATTTCCAGGCTGGATGAGTTCCGCCTGGCTGATTTCCTTCTATAGCTGAAGTGACAACAAACTTTCTCTAAGAAACACACAGCCGACTTGAGGGAGGTAGACATGTCTTTGAATTAATTACCAATCTATGTTTCTTGTAGCTATTTACTATTAATGCTACTTCTGATAATGCTCCAACCATTACAAAGAATAAATATACACCTTCTATAGCATGATAATAATTTATAAAGGTAACAATGCCAATTCTCTCATTTGAATTTTAATTTAATCTTGTATTTTATAAGTCTTTGTAAGCAGCCATAATTCTTTCTCAGAACAAGGCAGAATATAAATCAATAAATAAATAGAAATAAGTCTCAGATCAACCTATATATAGTGCTGGAGGGCATTTTTATCTGATTTACTCTATGATTCTTCCTAACTTAAGTTTGTCTTCTAGAGAAAAGTTCTTTTTACAGAGTACTACCTTAGGGTGTAATTATTTGCATTTTGACACCTGGTATTCTGGCAGCCAACACTGTGTTTCTGTGCCTGCTTTCTTGTGAAGCATCTCCCAGAAACCATCCCCCTCCCTTTCCAGAACATTTTAGTCGGAGAGACAGCCATGCATCACTCACCTACTTGCTTTTAGGGATTGGAAAACTCTTCCTAACTAAAAAGCTGATATAATCATTACTATTTCATAGGGTGAAGAGATGAGGAAATGTATCTATACCATTTATTTCATGGGCAAGCGATCCGTGTTCATTGGGTGCCAGACAAAATGTGTGAAAACTGTCGTTGTGAGTATGATGATTTAACCATCCTTCTAATTATTGCAGTGACATCAGGAAATTGAAATCGTATGTTATACTTTAAAAGCCTTTGCGTGGATTCTTTCTGCCACCCCCACATCCTCCTCATTATGTTCATTATCATTGTCATTCAAAGTAGCAATGGTAGCAATAAAACTCAGGACAGCCCTGGAAGTCAGCAAATAGGTAAAAGCTGCAATATTCAATTGCATGATGAAGAAATTGAGGGACTGAGACGCTAAGAGGACTTCCGTGTTCTCACAACAGGGTGAAATGCCCTGTGAGCATGTCTATAAGCAAAAGAGATGGAGGAAATGGCCAGTTTCGTAAGGAAAGAGAACGTGCACCTGGTCGTTCAGAAAACAGGACCCCAGAGCTAAGTACCTCTAGGCTGCTGCTTTGGAGTCTGCAGGAAGGTTCTTCCTGTCCAGCTTCTTTCCCAGAAGACTAGATATAGCCTCTGCGTAGCCTACAGGGGCCAGGTGGTTTGGCCCCTAAGCTGCAAAGTGTGGGGCAGCAGGAGATTTTGTGTTTTAAAGGCACTTGAGAATAAAGGCAGACGCAAGCCAAGCAGATGCCCCGCAGGGCTTCCCCGACGGCCCCTCCTTCTTTCTCTCTTTTCTTCATCCTCTTCTCTGACTTGCCTTTTTCCTTTCCCTCTTTCCTACCTCCTCGACGGAGGCCTCCATCCTGTTCCTAGCACCCCTGGAAATTGCTTAGCCTCACTCGGTTCTCAGGGGCTCTCTCAACCCCTCCAGGTGGGGTCAAAGCTAGGGCACACACCCAGGCCCACCGGCGGGATTTCTAGTCTGCAGCTGGACAAACCCAGAGGATGGACACATGGGTCCAGCCTTGTCCTTCCATTTCAGACGAGAGAATGCTGTGCCGGCTTCTTCGGTCCCCAGTGCCAGCCCTGCCCCGGGAAAGCCGAGAACGTCTGCTTTGGAAACGGGATCTGCTTGGACGGAATGAACGGCACGGGCGTGTGTGAGTGTGGAGCCGGCTTCCAGGGGACAGCCTGCGAGACCTGCACTGAGGGCAAGTACGGCATCCATTGCGACCAAGGTGCGCACCCTCTCCCCACCCAGGCGGGCTCCTGGGCTCCCGAAACCAGCCAGGAATGTGCAAGGAAAGAGGGATTCACCACGCACTCCCTAACCAGCCTATCCCCGCGGCCAGGCTGGAATCCCACCTCTGTTATCGTGTGAACTATAAGGACATCTGTGTTGTGTAATTTGCATAAGGCAGTGTTTCCCAACATATTCAGTCACTAACCTGGACCTACCAACCCACCCCAATCTGTTCACTGACATTCCCCAATCCAACCACACGATTCTGTATTTGCCTGTGCACACTGGTCCTCATGGTTACACTCTGAGTTTTAGACACTGCTTGATAGTTTGAAATGCACATTTGTGCACATTATCTCATTTAATCCAACAGGAACCTTCTATACTTGGGTATTGTTGTACCCATTTTACAGATGAGGATATTAAGGCAAGAAAGTTGAATGACTTCCCCCAAGGTCGCACCTGATGAGAGGCAGAACTGAGATTTGGATGCACACTTTGCTGGGCTCCAGAGCCTGGCTCTTGAATCATGCTGTCCTCGATGTGAAGGTCACTCTGTTAATTTACCCTTGGCAACACCCAACTGTTTTCACAAAAATCATGATCTGTTTGAGCTGAGTCCTCTGCCTTCTCTCCCTGACTTTCCTGTGCCCAGACACACGCTTATGAGAGGGTTGACTTGGGAGAAGGGGTTCCTAATCCATGATGAGAAAACAAAGCATTTTTTCTACCCTGCACTAAAAACCGTAAATTTGATCTGGCTGTCACTGTTTCCTCATCAGCTAGTCCAAGCCGGACAAAATCAATATATAATTGTATCATTGTTATTGGGCTATATAAGATATAATTGGAATTATACTGTTGATTTTTTCTGTGTGTTTTGGAAGAGCTTTCTGCTTGCATTTATGCAGGAGTTCCCAACCTAAGTTTCCATAGATGACCTTCATGGGGTCCAGCAAACCCCCAAAGCTAAATGCTTTTTTCTGGGCAAGGCATCCAAAGTTTTCATCCAGTTCTCAAAGAGGCTCACGATGCTGCTAAGTAAGAAAGGAATCAGCATTTCTATGTTGTTGAAGAAGGCAGGGCCACACCAGGTTTATATGCACCTAGTGGACTTGAAGTCCACTCTGAGGGAACAAACATGGTTCCATCCCAAGGGGTCCTAAATAACCCTGGGTCCTCAGATAACCTTAGCTGATGGCACTCTCACCCTGCTTGGGTCACCAGCCTGCAGTGCCACACAGTCCCAAAGCTGTGGTCTTGGTTGAAGGATGACCTGATTCCCCTGTTAGCCTGCTCATTTCTACCTCCCACGCCCCTGCCCTTCCTGTGAATCCAGCCCTCCTTTAAAGACAACGATTCTCTGGAACCACATTGGAGAATTAAGTGCACTGAAGTGAAACTTTATAGTAACTAATAAATGAGTTATTAGCACAAGTCAGAAATCTGACAATTTGTGGGCATTTTTCCACTCAGCATGTTCTTGTGTCCACGGGAGATGCAACCAAGGACCCTCGGGGGACGGCTCCTGTGACTGTGACGTTGGCTGGCGAGGAGTCAAATGTGACAGTGGTAAGGGCCAGCCCCTCAGTCCTGATGATCTGCTCTTAGCCTCACTTCTCAGCAGCTACACTTTTTTCCTTTCTAAAATAGAAATGACAGGGGCCAGCCTGGTGGCGTAGTGGTTAAGTTCAGCGCACTCAGCTTCAGTGGCCCAGGGTTCATGGGTTCAGATCCCGGGCATGGACATACACACCACTCACCAAGCCATGCTGTGGCAGCAACCCATATACAAAAATAGAGGCAAGATTGGCACAGATGTTAGCTCAGGGCCAATCTTCCTCACCAAAAAAAAATAAAATAAAATAGAAACAACACCTTTATTACTTCCTTTGGCAATCAAAGTGATTCCTACGTGCAGCAAAAAGTTTGT
Organism: Tapirus indicus; assembly: GCA_031878705.1. Lineage (NCBI taxonomy): Eukaryota > Metazoa > Chordata > Mammalia > Perissodactyla > Tapiridae > Tapirus > Tapirus indicus. The sequence continues at coordinate 124,616,355 of CM062920.1, read as the reverse complement.
AAAATAAAGAAAAGCAGAAAGACGAAAATAAAAATTATTCATACTCCCAAGGTAGAAAAGAACTATCATTAATGTTTTGTGTTAGCCTTCCAAACTTTTTCTAGGTTTATAAACATGTGTCTTGGATCATGCCGTACATACTGTTCTGTAACCTACTTTTTCACTTCACAATATATAATGGATATCTTTCTGTGTGAATAAATATAGATAAAAATCATTTTTTAACTTCCATATAATATTCCATTATATGACTATACCATGCTTTTTTAAACCAGTTTTCTCTTATCATAATAATGCTGCAATTAATATCTCCTATATACATCTTTTTGCATTTGTCTAATTAATTCATTTAGTCTTATTTCTAGAAATGAGTTTTCTGAATCAGAAGTTGGCACCTTGGGGCTAGCCCAGTGGCGTAGCAGTTAAGTTCACGTGCTCTGCTTTGGTGGCCCGGGGTTCACAGGTTCAGATCCTGGGTGTGGACCTACACACCACCTATCAAGCCATGCTGTGGTGGCGTCCCATATAAAGTAGAGCAGGATGGGCACGGATGTTAGCCCAGGGCCAGTCTTCCTCAGCAAAAAGAGGAGGATTGGAAATAGATGTTAGCTCAGGGCTAATCTTCCTCACAGAAAACAAAATAAAAAACAGAGTTGGCACCTTGGGGGAAGGGTTTGCTACTTATTGCCAAGTTGCTTTCCAGAGAGTCTATCAATTTATTTTCCCAGCAACAGAGTCTGAGCAGGCCCATTTCCCCCAGCCCCACCACACTGCGCTGGTGGTTCCTAATGTGCTCCAGGTGAGAGTGATGAGAGGGAACAGGATTTCAGGCAGAAAGAAGCACTTGGAATAGCACAGAGGTGGGACAGCTCTGCACATTTTGGGAACCATAGGATAGCAGAAGGAGAGGAGTATAGGGGCAAAGAGGGAAGTTGAATGAGAATAGGCTGGAGGTGTAGGCGGGAGTCAGATCATAAAAGGCTAAGGAGGTGGACCTTCTACTGAAGCCAACAAAAGGTTTTAAACAGGGCAACAACATGATCTTATTTGCATTTTAGAAAGATCATTCTGACACTGAATTGGAGAGATTACCCCTGGAAGCAGGTATCAGAGACTTCCTCCTCTCCTGGGGTGGGGGCTAGGGAGGAGTCACAGGTGCCCACCAGCCCATTGAGGGCTCCAAGGATGTGGGGTTGTCAGAGGGAGTGTCTTTGGCCAAAGCTCCAGGTGATGCTAAAATCAAGGGAATGCAGAGTTAAGAGTTGGTTGAAAAGCTGACGTCAGAAGTCTGAATGGTCCGCGCCAAGGAGACTTCCTAGAGCAGATATCAAATGCTGAGGTGCAGAGCCAGGGGCCAGAGGGCCTGGGAGAGGGGAGCAGGAAACAATAGGGTCACATAAACAGGAAGACAGTCTGGGGGAATACCTAGAATAGATAAGCACTTAAGTGACAGTCAAGGATAATCTATGGCTGTCACTTATGTGCTTATAAGAGCATTGTGCATGGGAGGACTGACCAATTTAAAGGGACAGGGAACAGTCTGGAGACTGTGGCAAGTTTTCAGGAGGCAATTAATGAAAGTCTGAACTAAGGCAGTGGCCTGACTATGGCAGGAAAAATGGAGACATTTGGTTGTCAAGTGAGGTAGAATCAAGAGCACATGGTGACTAGATGCAGAAAGGAAGGAAGAGGGAGAGGTCAACTACATGGGTGGTGGGCCAGTTCAGGAAGAGGACAGCTGGGGGTAGTTCAGTTTGGGGTAGGTTGAGTTTGAGGTGTCAGAGAGCATCTGGGTGGAGATGCACAGGAGTCATTAAGTCATTCATTCATTCATCAGATACTTGCAGAGCTCCTGCCAGCTGCTGGCAACATGCTAAGGACACTGCAGTAAGCACCATGTGGTCCCAGCCCTCAGCAGTTTGCAGCCTGGAGGAGATGTTCACAGGTCCCAGAGTGGCTGTAGAACAGGCAGTGGGATCTGTGGGTGTCAGGCTCAGAAGTGAGGGCAAGGCTGGAGATACAAATGCAAGAGGCATCACTGAGCAGAGAGAAGTGTGTAAGCTTCCACCACAAAGGGGAAGAAAGCAGCACCAAGGACAGACCACCAGACTCACTCCTCTTCCTGCTTTCTCTACTGTGAAGAAAGATCCCACCCCCACTGCTCACCCAATCTAGAAACCACCCACTCAGCCTCCACGCCGCCCTCTCCCTCACTACCATATCTAAATCATTCTACGCCCCCATCTCCCTTCCTCCTGCTCCTCCTCTCACCAGCAGCCTTGTTGATCTGTCTCTTTGCTGTCTGTCTCTCCCGTCCTATCTCCCTCCATTTCACATTGCTGCCAGAGAGAACTTTCCAAAGCACAGATGTCTTAGTCAGTTCAGACTGTTATAACAAAGTACCGTAGACTGGATGGCTTATAAACAATGGAAATTCATTTCTCACAGTTCTGGAGGCTGGAAGTCTGAGATCAGGCTGCCAGCCTGGTTGGGTTCTGGTAAGAACCATCTTCTGTGCTGCAGACTGCCAATTTCTTGTGTCCTCACATGGCAGAATGGGCAAGGGAGCTCTCTGGGGTCTCTTTACAAGGGCACTAATCCCATGCTGAGGACTCCACCCTCCTGACCTGATCACCTCCCAAAGGCCTCACATCCTAACACCATTACATTGGGGGTTAGGTTTCAACATGTGGATTTGGGGAGAACACAAACATTCAGTCTATTGCAATGGATAAGATCACGTTTCCCACCCCTCCCCAGGACTTGACAACCTGCTATGGTTCTTCATTGCCTACAGGAGAAAGTTCACTGCCTACAGGAGAAACCCTTAGCAGGGTGGAGTACAAAGCTATTCACCAATTGGCAGTCACCCAGTTTTCCAGCCTGGTCTCCAGTGCACACCCTGCACAAGGAGCTTCCAGTCTGGTAATGGAAATAAATGTTCAATAGTGTTCAAAAAATAGTGGTATGGGAGTGCAGAGTGAAGGGCCTCTAGACTAGAGCAAGAAAGACAACTCCTCTGTCTGTGTGCAAATCCCCCACTCCTGAGCCCATGGCAGACATCACTAATCAATCACTGCACTCTTTCCCTCTGAGGGCAGATAGGGGCACCACATTCTTTTCAAAGGAGTACACCATATAGTCTCTACCAATTAACTGAAGTTGGATCAAAGGTTTAGAGCAGGTTTTAGAGAGGAGATCTAAAAAATGATTGGTATTTCAATAGAGAGAGAATGGAAAGAAGAATTTCCAGGCTCAAGGAATAGCATACATAAAGACACAAAATTGCATGGCCTCCACTCCAGCCTGTTGGAGCTTCTGACACAAAACAAACCACTTTTGCAGCCAGGTCTATTTCGGAAACTTCTGTGCAACTTGGCCAGGCCTGATGAGATTTCTATCCCAAAAGCTCTTAGCGTGAGCATCCTCCCCAAAGGGTACTCCTTCTTCATCCTGAATGATTTCTTTCTGGATCCTCTCCTGCCAGGAAATAGCTGTTAGCTGGGAATCCAAGAGCAAGAACCCATGTTGTGTCCAGGAAATTTAGGAATTAATTCATCAAATAGATAGTGAGTACCTGCTGTGTGCCAGGCCCTGGGCTATTTCTGCATATGCAGAAAAAAACCTTTTAATATTAGTTATACTTAGGTGTTTGCTTGTTTATATCACTCCATAATAAAATGATAAAAAATTAGAAAGAATAAGGAACATTGGACATACAAATAAAAGTAAAAAATCAAGCCCCAGGGAGGGATGTGCATCAACACCCAGGCCCTATGGGAGGACACTGTGTTGACACATCCTTGCATCCTCACCACCTAGGACAGGGCCTGGTACACAGGAGACACTCCAGTATGTTGGACCTTCAGACTGGGCTCTGAGCTTCCTGGCAGCCAATGTAAAAAAGGATTTACACGGTCACATAGTTTTCCAGAGTTCACATGATGCATGCCAGTTACTTCCAAGGAAGTAAATCTTTTCCAGCACCAAGTACTAAAAGAAAGTTCTTAGTGAGGTTTAGTAAAAGAGGGCTGACACAGCAATTGGTTCTGTTTTTCAGAGATCACAAAGGACAACTGCAATGGGACATGCCACACCAGTGCCAAGTAGGTCCCTCTGAGCCTCTCTTGGGGGCATGCCAGGGAGATTCTTTCCTAATTGTGTCCACTCCAGACCCTATCCTCCGGGAAGTAGTTTCCTGAGACTGTTTCTGAGGATTTAGGATAAATTTAAGTATGAAGCTAAAAATACCTCTGAAAAAGGGGGCTGGCCTCATGGCCTAGTGGTTAAGTTTGGAGCGGCCCACTTTGGTAGCCTGGGTTCATGGGTTTGGATCCCTGGTTCACAGGTTCGGATGCCATGCTGTGGCGGTGACCCACATATAAAAATAGAGGTAGATTGGCACAGATGTTAGCTCAGGGCTAATCTTCCTCAGCAAAAAACATAATAATAATCATCTCTAAAAAGGCCACCATCGACTTGCCAGATCCATCCTTTGGAACAAGCTGGCATCTGTGTTACCTGGCATGTCGGCAAAAATGCCAGTTGTAACCCCCAGTTCAGGCCACTTTCAGAGAGGTAGAAGAGGCCAGGGGGCCTCGCATTCAACAAACCTTACTCCCCACTGGCAGCCAAGACTTACTTGACTCCATACTCCTAACTCCCAGAGGGGCTTAATCAGTTAATTAATTTAGAGCCCAGTAGCTGGAGTTAGATCTGAATTCAAATCAGCTTCTGTCATTTTCATTGATTGCATGACCTTGAGTCAATTATTTAATGCCTCTAAGTCTCAGTTTCTCCATCTGTAAAAGAGAAGAATAAAGATAATATCTCCTTGTTGGCGCTATTGGATATCCTGTAGGTTACACGAAGTAATGTGTGAAGCACAGCTCCTAGTGCACAGGTATCTCTCTAAAGAGTGATACCCACCCTCCTCATCCCTGGGCCAATGCCTACATATACACACACTGTAGTTTGCCTGATGAATGGCTGCAGTTTTAGCTAGCCATGGCAGGGCCATGCTAGGAATGGACCCTCCTCCTGAACCTTAGGCAGGACCTCCGAATGCCTATGGGGGCAGGAGCTGGGATGCCGGGGATGAAGGGTTGCAGGTGTTATGTGTTTTGCTACAAACAGCACTTGTCCTTTCTCGTTACAGCTGCCTTCTGAATCCAGATGGCACAGCCTCATGCAAATGTGCGGCAGGGTTCCAAGGGAATGGGACCGTCTGCACAGGCAAGTGAAGAAGGAATTTGTTGGGGGTGACGAGGCTAGCACGAGCTGTTGAGAGATCTGTGTCTCTGCAGACTGAATGGGCAGCTGCTAGGAACCATTGACAATGAACTGGAAGTAACAGGGCAGCTGACTCTGCCTGGGGGCAGGAAACCAACTGTTCACAGATGGGGTGTGTTGGTTTTGAGATGGGCAGGCAATTGCTTCTGTTTTCCTCTCTAAATGGTGGTTCACTGCCTTGACCGCAATTGGAATCACCTGGCGAGCTTTCAAAAACACTGATTTGATTGTGGCCTGGGCTTGGGGACTCTGGAGTGGGACAGAAAGGGGCTTGAGCCCAGGTTCTTCCTCCAACTACCCACATGGCCTTGGGTGAGTCTTTTAACTGCTCTGAGCCCCCTTAGCTCATCTGCAAAGTAGACATAAAACTACCTCCTTTGTAGGGTGGTTTTGGGGTGAAATGACCTCTCTGTGCACAATGGCAGAATGATCCAGCTGTTAAAAAGAGCCCCAGCATTGGACTCCCCGGGTTTGAATCTAAGTTCTTATAACTTGTGTTACCTTGAAGTTGCTTACCGCTCTGTGCATCATTTTTTCATCTGTAAGTTGCAGATAATAGGAGAATCTCCCTCCTTAGATTTTTGGATGATAACCTGGATTAATGCCTGGGAAGTGCTTAGAACAGCCCTGGCACAGAGCATTCAGTAAATGTGAACTAATACTCTTACGGTGCCCAACACATATTTGGTGCCAGAACGATGGAAATGCTTAGCATCATTTTCCTCTTGAGCATTGTGTCTGGGCAGGCTTTGGGCCAGATTGTGGTGGAGCTGGACAATGATCACACCAGTCTGCTTTCTAGATCATCTTACCCTGGGCATTCTCCCAGCGTGCAGGTACCCTGACCCTGGTTCCAGATGTTTCCTGCAGCAGGATGTGTACAGTATGCTAGTGAAAACAGCTGGAAAGGACAAAGAACTGTGATGTTTTTCTTGCCCTCTGTTTTTGGGAAAAGCAGAAGACACAAGTTAATATGAGAACAACCAACATCTCCATAACATTTTCATATACATTATCAGATGTGAGTCCCAAACCTGTAAATAAACCTCTGTGGGAGATCTCGAAGTTTATATGAATTAAGTGGCTTGTCCAAAGTCACGCGGTGAGTGAAGGCCAAGCCAAGACTCAAACACACACCTAATGTATCTAGGTCTTTGATCCACTTTGAATTAATTTTGTGTATGTTGTGAAGTTGAGGTCCAAATTCATTCTTTTGCATGTGGATATCCACTTGTCTCAGTATCATTTGTTGAAAAGATGATTCTCTCCCCCATTGAAACATCTTGGTACCTCTGTAGAAAGTGAATTGACCATAGATGTATGGGTTTATTTCTGGACTCTCAATTCTTTCCATATTATATATTTCTTGTGCCAGTACCACACCATCTTTATTATTGGAGATTTGTAGTAAGTTTTGAAATTAGGGCATGTGAGTCTTCCAACTTTATTCTTCTTTTTCAAGATTGTTTTGACTATTCTGGGCCCTTTGAATTTACACCTGAATTTTAGAATCATCTTGTGAATTTCTGCAAGGAAGTCAGCTGGGATTTTGAGGGAGATTGCACTGAATCTGGAAATCAATTTGGGGAGTAGTGCCACCTTAACAATATTAATTCTTTCCATCAGTGAACATGGAACATCTTTCCATTATTTAGGTCTTTTAAATTTCTTTCAACAATGTTTATAGTTTTCAGAGTGTAAGTTTTATACTTTGTTAAGTGTATTTCAAAGTATTGTATTCTTTTTGATGCTATTGTAAATGGAATTATTTTCTTAATTTCGTTTTCAGTTTGCTCATTGCTACTGTATAGAAATACGATTCATTTTTGTCTATTAATCTTGTATCCTGCAACTTTACTGAACTGCTTATTCATTCTAATAGTTAGTGGATTCCTTAAGATTTTCCGTATACAAGATCATGTCATCTGCAAATAGAGATGGCTTTACTTCTTTTCCAATCTGGATGCCTTTTATTTTCTTTTCTTGCCTAATTACCTTGGCTAGAACCTCCAGTAAAATGTTGAATAAAAGTGGTAAGAGCAGACATCCTTGTCTTATTCCTGATCATGAGGGAAAGCATTCATCCATTAACCATTAAGTATGATATTGGCTGTGGGTTTTTCATAATGTCCTTTATCAGGTTAAGGAAGCTTCCTTTCTATTTCTAGTCTGTTGAGTGTTTTTATCATTACAAATGTTGGATTTCATCAAATCCTTTTGTTCCTTCTATTGAGAAGATCATGTGGTTTTTGTCTTTAATTCTATTGATATGCTGTATTACATTAATTGATTCTTGGATGCTAAACCACTTGCGTACCTGTATAAGTCCCACTTGGTTATGGTGTATAATCCTTTTTATATATTGCAAAGTTTGACTTGCAAATATTTTCTTGATAATTTTTGTGTCTATTCATAAGGGATGTTGGTCTGTAGTTTTTTTATGTTGGCTTTGTCTGGTTTTGATATTAGGGTAATACTGGCCTCAGAAAATGAATTGCAAAGTGTTCCCTCCTCTTCCAGTTTTTGGAAGAGTTTGTGAAAATTTGGTATTTATTCTTCTCTAAATATTTGGTAGAATACACTAGTGAACACATTTGGTGCTTTGCATGCTTTAGAATTATCCATATTTAATCCAATGCCTGCCATTTTGAAGTATCTTCCATTTCTCAATGACTCAAGTAAAAATGCATCAGTGTTTTTTTCCCCTCTCCCTCTCCTCTGCTCTGTGTCATCTCTCTCTTCTATAGCAATCAATGCCTGTGAGATCAGCAATGGAGGCTGCTCTACCAAGGCTGACTGTAAAAGAACCACCCCAGGAAGCCGAGTGTGTGTGTGCAAGGCAGGCTATGCTGGCGATGGCATCGTGTGCCTAGGTAGGTACTATCCCTCATCCATCCAGTGGCAATGGTTTAAGAGTCAGAGCCCTGTTAAATGATCCTGATATGTGGGCTCTTATTATTAGGACACACCACTGCTGGGATCATCTTTCAGTCTGTCTGAACAGGAAGGTATGAGGATGTGAAAATGGGACCACAGGGGTATGAAGGTGTATGATGTCCAAAAATTCCTTTGGAAGAAAAAAAGGGGAAAACGTTTTCAAATTAAACATTACAGTGGTGACTGAATTTTTAATCATTAGTTCTTTTTTTTATACAAGTTGCACATTCTTATTGCAGAAAAGTTAGAGAATGCATATATGCTGGGGGAAAAATTCTGGAGGTAACCACTCTTACTATTGTTGCATTGCCCGATTTTGCTATGTATACACATACTTTGTGTGTGTGTGTGTGTGAAGGAGATTGGCCCTGAGCTAACATCTGTTGCCAATCTTCCTCTTTTTGCTGAGGAAGATTGGCTCTGAGCCAACATCTGTGCCCATCATCCTCTATTTTGTATGTGGGACACCGCCACAGCGTGACTTGATGAGCGGTGAATCAGTCTGCGTCCGGGATTCAAACCTACGAACCTTGGGCCGCAGAAGCAGAGCACACAAACTTAACCACTACGCCACCAGGCTAGCCCCTACACATACTTTTTAAACAAAAAATGAATCTCATATTATTTACTATGCTTAGCAATATGACAGAACAACTTTCCCTGAAATTAAGTATAGCTCCAAATCATTATTTTAATGGCTACGCACTGTTCTACTATAAAGGTATGCCACAGTAAAGTTGTCTGAATTTTAACATTTAGTTGTAAAAGAAAATTCACACAGAAGATTTACAAGAATAGTACAAGAAAGGATCCACTTGCTCTTTACCTAGATTCACTTGTTAATATTTTGCCCCATTTCCTTCATTATTTGCTCTCCTTATATATATATATATATACATATTTTTTCTAAACCATTTGAAAGAAATATATATACATATATATATTATATTCCCTTTATCCTTAAATACTTGAGTGTATTTGAGAATCAGGATAGACTCCTGCATAACACAGCACAGTTAATTTCAGTCAATTTATTATCGATACAATACTTTTGTCTAATTACCATTTGTATTCTAATTTTGTCAGCTGACCCAATAATGTCCTTTTTTGACATTTTTTTCTCTGGTGCAGGATCCAGTTTCGGGTTAGATATTGCATCCAGTTGTCATGTCTCTTTGGTCTCCTTTAGTCTGGATGGTTCCTCGGCCTTGCTTTGTCTTTTATGACGGTGACATTTTGGAACAATATAGTCCACCACCCCAACGTTTTTTCTTTTTGATAGCATGTCCTTCACTTTGGGTTTGTCCGATGTGTTTTCACGACTATATTCAGATTATGCATCCCAGACCCGATATCACGCAAGTGATGCTGCACCTTCCTCAGAGTATCACACTGGGGACTCGCAATTTCCAGCTGCCTCTCGTTTGTGATGTTAATTTTGGCTACTTGGTCAAGATGCTGTCTGATTTCTCCACGGTACAGTTACTTTCTTCCCCTTTGCTGCCAATGAGCAATCAGTGGGGAGGCACTTTAACACCAAGCAAATATCCTGCTCCTCATCAAAATATCCTCCTAAATGTATCATCTGTTGATGATTCTTCCCTAAACCAATTCTATTGTGACGGTTGCAAATGATTTTTTTAAATTCCTAAATCTCTCCATTCATAGCATGTTGGATTGGGCTCCAATATTCTATAATTTCAAGTCCTTCCCTGCAAATGCTCATATTTATTTAATGGAGGGACAGATTCAAGCCCACCGACTATGCCTCTGCTGGCACAATCCCATCCCAGAGGAGTTGACTTTGAGAAACCACAGCTGGTACCCTCCCTGTTGGGTCACCTCGGCTTCGCAGTTGTCAGAAAACCAAATCACACTTTGACACTCTTGGTCAGTTAGCCATCCTGGCTGGTCCCTCAGGATCTCTGTACTTGAAAAAGACTTGATGCTCAGGCCAGCTGTTGGCTTTTTGTTTTAAAGAGATTAACCCGTGTTTGGAAAACCATGGTGGCTGTCACAAGAATGCAGAGTGCACCCAGACGGGACCCAACCAGGTGAGCTTCACTCCTTGAGGGGCCTACGTTTTTCTAGGAGCAAATTCTTGGGTCCTTAGACCCAGGCCTAAGGGGAAGGGAACCTTTCTTATAGCTTTCTGATGCCTGGAGTCCCACAAGTTTTCTTTGGCTTGAGGCTCTGAAATGCATGTGCCACAGCACAAGATAACGTTTCAAGGCGCTCTGTCAGTCACATATTCCCTAATACAGGGAGCCTTGCAGCTCCTCCCGGAGAAGGTTTGGGGAGGTGGGAGAAATGTGAGGGCTCCAGCACAAAGGAAGGGAGAGGTCGAGGGGTGAAAAGACACAGGCGGGGAAGCTGGAGGCTCAGGGACCCAAGCTCTGCCTCCCTCGGTCTCTGTCACATTGTCAATGAGCATGATGGTCAGGCAGGAAATGACATACATCAGACACTGCATGATGAAGTAAAGTTTCCAGTGAATGTTCCATTGACCTTGTTGAGCCATTCAGAGACCTCCGCGCCTGGTCTCCCAACGGGCAGATCAAACAAGTGCCTAACGTGCCCCAAATAAGAAAAAAATATATTTATTTTGAAAGAATTGTGTGTGTCTGCATGTATGTTTACATTTATAGTTATAGGGAAAACGAGAACAGTCAATGTTGGTCTATCTTATACACATTTGGGGGTTCAGAAGAGTTCTTATATCACACTACATATGGGGTGGGAAAAAACCTATAAGCATTTTAGTGCTCAGGGCCTCTAAAAGTCCTCCTCCAGACCCAGAAGGCAGTGAAAGGGATGCAGGATTGATCTCTGAGAAAGGACCTTAGCCCAGGAGGGGCAGCTGGTGGGCGTCTTGGAAAAGGTTTGAGCCGAGATCAGGGCCCTTGAGGATGGAAGAGGAGCCTTGAAGAGCAGTGAGAACCCGCCGTTCGGCCCTGGCTGCCCCGCCATGCCACGCCCCCGCCCCGTTCAAGTTCTAACAAGTAGACATCAGACCAGAGGCACCGTCCTGTGTGGGAGGCTTTTGTGTGGATTAGAAAAGCCGCCCCTCGGATGGACACCTCAGGAGCAGGCACCCCTTCCTCTGGGCACACGGCTTGGTGAATAGAGCGTAGCTGGGTTTCAGCCCCACTTGCCCCTGTGCCAGGTGCTTCTGAGCAGAGCACATGTGACACGGGGGTGAACTAGACCATCCCCAACTTCCTGCAGACAGTGTCCCCTCCCTCGACCGGAAGCCCTCAACTGACTTCTCTGGCCAAACAGTGGCTTTGATTGATGGTTTTCACGTGTGCAACTGACAACTCTAAAGCCCTCTTCTGGAGTCTCCTAGCACTGGGGCCTGTGGGCTGAGCATGGGTGCAGATGAGCAAGAACCGAGCACCAATGGGAGTGGGCAATAGCTTAGCTTCCTTGCAACCGAGCCTTTAACAACCAAAGAGAGAAAAGAGGTGAGTGCTAGGAAGGCAAGGGACCAAATAAGCTACCAAAGTTTTAAAAAAAATGAAGTCTCTTGACAGCAGAGAGAGGATGTGTAGGAGATCCCAGTGCTAGAGTGAAGTATAAGATGACAGTTATCATTAGAGAATAGATATTACCAATACCAAAATAGTCTTCTAACATGACCATTACCATTATAGAATTGGGGCGTGAGAGCCAGCAGAATCTGTCTGAGAAATGATCCATTTCCTTCTCCTCCTGGACAGGCCGCCTGTAACTGCCTGCCGAAATACACTGGAGATGGGAAGGTCTGCACGCTCATCAACACCTGCCTGACCGTGAGTGTGGCTCGAGGCCGAGGCCTCAGAGGTCAGGTCTGGGGTGCCTCCCACCTGCTTCTAGGGGATGGGGCATGAGGTGATCTCCCTCGGAGCTGCTACTGGGCCATGAGGCTCATTTCTCCCTTATGTTCCAGTTGGAATGTTGGAGAAACTCCACTCTCTGCCTCTTGTCACTCCATCTCTTCCTCTGTCTTCACATGGCCTTCACCTCTGTGTCTCTGTCCCCTCTTCTAGTAAGAATGCTTGTGGATGTAAGGCCCACCAGTTAATCTAGGACGATCTCGTCTTGAGATCCTTAATAACATCTGCAAAGACTTTTTTTCTCACCAAGGTCACATTCACAGATACCAAGGCTTAGGACGTGGGCATACCTTTGGGGGGCCACAATTCAACCCACTGCACACTGGGAAGAGAGAAGGTCCTTGCCCAGGATCACAGAGCGAGCATAGGGCACAGCCAGAACTTGAACCCATGTTTGTCTGACTCAAAGGCTGCAACCTTGACCACTTCTTGTGGTGCCTCTTCCTCCTGCGAAGTGCTGATCCCCAGAGGAGGCCCAGTCCATACACCTGACTTCCCTGATTCATATCACTGCTCATCTGAGAGCCTCTGGCTGTGGGCATGAGAACAGCACCAACACCCCGTAATTAAAGCCATCCTTTTCCAAGCAAGGTCCCTACTGTCCCCTTGTGTTGGTCTGGCAAGTTCCTCAGGAGAACATGTCCCCACATGAAATGATTGTGTAGGGACAGTAGGGAAGAAGCTGCAGAAAGCAGGGGGCTGGGATGTGGAGCAGTTACAACTAGACCTGTGGCCAGCTTTATTTTCACTGCAGTTCTTCAGTGGCCATTCCCATTTTTTTAAATGGCCACCTTGTTTTGGCAACTAATGCAATGAACCCACATGTACCTGACACTCAGGTACAAGAGTCATTAACTCACGGCCACTGTCTTTCCCCTGTACCCATGACTGCCACCATCCACTGGATTCTTTTCAAGAAAGAAAGGAAGTTAGTTTTCTTGCAAGATGAGTAATATTAAGGCATGTTTTTATGTTGATGAGTATGATCCAATAAAGAAATGGGAACTGACACTGAAAGAGAGAAGGTAGATTGTTACAGGAGAAAAGTACATGAGTGGACAGCTAATCTTCAGCAAAGGAGCCAAGAACATACAATAGAGAAAGGAAAGTCTCTTCAATAAACGGTGTTAGGAAAACTGGACAGCCACATGAAAAAAGAATGAAAGTAGACCATATACCACACACAAAAATTAACTCAAAATGGATTGAAGACTTGAATGTAAGACCTGAAACCATAAAACTTCTAGAAGAAAACATAGGCAGTATGCTCTTTGACATCAGTCTTAGTGGTACCTTTTTTAATATGATGCCTCTTCAGGCATGGGAAACAAAAGAAAAAATAAACAAATGGGACTACATCAGACTGAAAAGCTTCTGCACAGCAAAGAAACCATAAACAAAATGAAAAGACAACCCACCAACTGGGAGAAAATACTTGCAAATCATACATCCAACAAGGGGTTAATTTCAAAAATATATAAAGAACTCATACAACTCAACAACAAAAAAAGAACAACCCAATCAAAAAATGGCAGAGGATATGAACGGACATTTTTCCAAAGAAGATATACAGATGGCCAACAGGCACATGAAAAGATGCTCAACATCACTAATTATTAGGGAAATGCAAATCAAAACTACAACGAGATATCACCTCACACCTGTCAGAATGGCTATTATTAGAAAGACAAAAGTAACAAGTGTTAAAGACAATGTAGAGGAAAGGAAACTCTTATACACTGCTGGTGGGAATGTAAACTGGTGCAGCCACTATGGAAAACAGTATGGAGATTTCTCAAAAAATTAAAAATAGAAATACCTTATCCAGCTATCCCACTTCTGGGTATTTATCCAAAGAGCATGAAAACACTAATTTGAAAAGATATATGCACCTCTATGTTCATTGTAGCATTATTCACAATAGCCAACACTTGGAAGCAACCCAAGCGCCCATCAACTGATGAATGGATAAAGAAGATATGGTGTATATATATATAATGTTATTTTATATTTATAATATATATTAACATAATAATACATATATTATTATACAATATATACCATTTGTACAATATGTACAAATATGTACAATATATATACAATATTATACAATATAATATATAACATAATATATTAATATATATTAACATATATTATATATATAGTAACATGAGTTCAAAACCCCAACCTGAGTTTTTATAAAAGAACAATTGCACAAACATGGTTCATACATCTAGTTTTTGAAACATAATCAAGTTTTGAAAATCAGATAGCTTCATAATTGAGATGTTACAAAACAGAATATACCTATGCATGCCAGAGAGTAACTCACTATGTGCAGGGAAATCACACAGAGAAGATTTTCAGTGCAGACAGTTACTGAATAACCAGTCTAGGATTCATACGTAGAGAAGTCAGTGAATGAATGTATGTGGCCAAGCCTTTAACAGCCTCCCATCTCCTTCCCAGCAGCAGAGAGCTCCCTCTGGAGAGGACCCCCGTAAACATATTGAGTGTGATAAAGGTTTCACTTCACCCTCCTTCCCCCTAGTCCCAGGTTCAACCACTTCCTGAATCACTGTCACCAAAGCATCCTTCAGCCAGTGCCTACACAGCCGGAGAGCGGGGACCTTCTTAACCCCCAAGGGAGAGCAATACTGTTTGTATAGCTTGGAGTCATAACGACAGTAAGGATTTTGGTATCTTTTGAGCATGGTGACCACTGTTAATAATACTGTATTGTATATTTGAAAGCTGGTAAGAGAGTAGATCTTAGTTCAAATCACAAGGAAAAAAAGTGTTACTATGTGTGGTGATGGATGTTAACTAGACTTATTATGGTGATTATTTTGGAATATAAAAGATATTGAGACATGATGTTGTATACCTGAAACTAATATAATGTTATATGTTCATTATACCCAAATGAAAAATAGTCTTGTTCAAAAAACAAAAAGGAAAAGTACATAAGGGGGTGAGAGGAATGGGACCCAGAGCCCACAGATGGAGAGGGGAGCCTCAGATAGGAGCAGGAGTGGTGGGGAGGTAGGTAGGTAGTCAGTCAGTCCATTAGTTGGTCAGTCAGGCAGTTAGTTAATTAGTCAATGAGTTAGTTAACAAGTCAATTAGTAAGTCACACATGGGCATCTACTTCACATGGCTCTTTACTATGAATTAACTTGAAAATGTTTACATCTGGCCATTCTAAGTAAATTGTTCATTCTGTAGAGACAGAGATTGTGTGCACTTCTGTATAGCCCGTGGGAAACCTTGCACAGTGTGACACACATCCAGCTCAGTGGGCATCACTAGGCACCAGGCACCATTCTAGGCACTGGGAGTTCATCAGTGACCAAGCAGCAGTCTCTTTCCTTAAAGAGTTTATATTTAGACGGAAGAGACGGACACTTAGTGTGTAAATGATTACTCAGTCAGTCAGTCAGTTAGTCAGTTGGTTAGTTGTTAGTTAGTTCATTTGTTCAATAGTGAAAGCAGAGTGGGTGAGTTCTGGCCTCAGGACAGGAAGATGACACGGCTCTTGTCAATCTGTGTCTGTTTCCTCCATGAGGTATGAGCTGAGCTCATGAACTGAAAGTGAGGGAGCAGTGATTGAGAGTTGAGGAGAGAGGTGAAGGTGTGAAATGTCTTCTCCAGAGAGAGAGAAATCACATGTACTGGAAGGGTAGAGAAGTGTTGATATTTGTAGCATAACTTCGAAGGGAGTCCAGACACCACGTACATGCGACTTTCTCCAGCAGTTCCCCACCTGTCGGGATGGGCCCAGAGGCAGCAGAGAGTCAGCCCATGTGGGCGAGGGTTTTGCCAAGCCATTGTGTTGTAGGGAGAGAGGAGCAAGGTGGGGTTCGCAGTGCCCTGCCTTGCCGTCTGGGCTGTGCTAAGACACAGTGAGGAGCAGGGAGCCAAGGGGGCAGGAATGTGGGTGAGAAAGAAGTCTCCTCAAAGGAGGAGAGGTCCCTGTGGGTCAACGGAGGTTGGAGCCACAGTGTTAGAATAGGTAAGTTGAAATGATAAAAGTTGATGGTCAGAGAGAGCAGGACGCTTGAAACAGCTTGCAGGAGTGGCCCACTTGAGTGTTGACACAAAGTCAAGGGTGGTCAAGGGGTGGTGGCAGAGGTGGAGTGAGGGCAGGACAGCAGGCAGTGGGGGCAGGTGCAGTAGAGGTCATTGGCCTGGATGTTGATGTAGCCAAGGATGACAACAGGGGTGGAGGGAAGGCCAGTGATCCAGGCGCCACTACTAGGACTGAAGAAGAAGAAAAATAGGAGATCGGAGATTCCATGTGCTCTGAGGGAGCTGGGGTTCGTAAAGGATGAGGAGGTAGAAATGGTTTGGAAGTGGCGATGTGCAGTAAGAAAGGCCCTGTCCCAGCCCCAGACCATGAAGTGTGGGGTAAGGGGGAAAACAGCTTCGCTTGAGGGCACAGGGAGAGCAGTGTTTGCAGGAGACACACACCTCTTCAGTAAGAGGTGAAGAGAGCTTTCTGGGAACACGTGGAGACTGTCAGGAGTTTGCTAATGGTGGCGAATTTCAGAAGGCATCTGGAAGGGTTTGTGAGGGCGGGAAGGGTTGGGATATGGGGTCAGATCACAGGTGTATAGAGCAACATGGAGGGGAGTATCCATGTGGTAGGAGGTAACCTTGGGCGCCTAGACCTCTGCTGTTGACTGGGATAACTGGAATGTGGGACAAGAGGGGATTCATCTTGGTGGTCTTGAGCATGCTGGGTATTTAGATCTGGGCCCCTAGCAGATGGTGAATGGGCGTGCAGGAGTCAGCTTTCTGGAACAGCTCACTGAGCTGTGTCGGCTTGAGGCAGGAATCTGGGGTGGTAAGTCCCTCCTGGGCCGAAATATCAGGCTCCACAAATACTTTTGAAGTGGAGGTTGCGAGGGAAGGAAGATTTTACAGCCAGCCTTTAAGACCATTGACCTCCTTCTCTGCTCATCCCCATCGGATTTTTTTTCTGTGCTTTACATTCCTTCCCCATTTAGAATCTTTGCTTAGGCTGCAGAGTCCCTCTTGGTGTCCCCACGGATGTCAGCTTTGGACTGTACTTTGCTTTGTTTGTATGTTAGGTCTCTCCCATCTTCCACAGCTTATAAGCTCTTTGCAGACAAGGACAATGTGTTCTATCTGTTTTATACCGACTGCCTTCTAGCTGATGACCATTACCCTTGCTATGATGGAACTGGACTCTGCCTAAAGCTGGGAAGTGTCACACAAGATTGGTGCCTTTCTGGTTAACCCTCAGGGGCCAAGAAATGTCTCATTTGGCAACTCTGGGCTTATCTATATGGGGCTGCGGATCTGCTCAGAAGGACCTGCCATCTTGGGATATAAGGCTGGGTGAATAAGAGGTCCCTCCAACTGTAGCGAATTGAAAGGCAAGTTCAGAAAAAGGACAAATAATGCAAACCAGTCAGTCAGAGAGTGAGACAAAAGATAAATTCCGATACAGAATTGCTTTGTGAATACTGGCCAAGCTGGCAAACTCACTGGTCTGACTCCCATCCCCCACCCCTTGGAATTTTTACTAGAAAAATGGCGGCTGTAGTGAATTTGCTATCTGCAATCACACCGGATCAGGAGAAAGGACCTGTACTTGCAAGCCGAACTACATTGGGGATGGGTTTACCTGCCGTGGCAACATCTATCAGGTAACGCATGACATGTTTCCATAGAGTGAACTCTACTTCCCTCACTGTGCTAAGAGTCCAGGTAGCTAAGGAATGTGCAAGAGTTTTGTACATAAAGCTCTATAAAAATGTGAAAGGCTGTTTTTATATAAATTGGCCATGAAAAGAAATTTTATTACCCATGGGAATTCACTTGGCCTGGAATGTAGTGCTTCAGATCGACGGTTCCAGAGTCAGAATTTACCTGGGTTTAGATTCAGCTCTGCCAATCAGTAATGTGACTTTGGGCAGATTACATCAACTCTCTACGCATCAACTGTCTAATCTGTACAAGAAAAGAATGATACCAACCCCATCAGGATGTAAGAATTAAATGAGATAAGGTGTGTAAAGGGCAGCGTGTGCACAATAACGCAGAGGCATTGCTGTGATGTGGTTTGCTGTTGGAGTGTGTGTGTGTGTGTGTGTGCAGGTGCACGAGCATCTGCACTGGGCATAGAGGACGAGGCCTTATGATACCTGCAGATTTCCACCTGTCATAAAGTGCACGTTCTGTTATTTGGTTTAAAGAGGGACTAGAGCATTCTGGCTGATCAAATATTCTTGTTAATCGAGTAACTCAATCTGCCATAAACCTATAACTGACTTTTTAAAAATATATGAACTGTTAAAAATGCTCTTAAAGCTCAGATGCTTCTGGAAATGGCTGGACCTTTCTTTGATAAGTCAGATGGGGACTCCAGAAAGATTTTGGAACTCACAATATGTCGACATTGTCCTTCTGAACGTCAATTCTAAGCCTATAGATGGGGCTTGAAAAAGGCCCATTGTGGCAGATTTCTCGTTAGAAGGATGGTAGGTACTCTCAATCTTAGAGGAATTGTCCTGCGACAACCCACATTGTTCTTGACTACCATTCACAGACATTAAGTGAATCTGCCCTGTCTTTGTTTCCAGGTGCTTCCCAAGAACCCAAACACTTCCCAGTATTTCTTCCAGTTGCTGGTAAGAATATGTGTGTCTGTCTAGTTGTAAGAGTTGGGTCTTAAGCCAGATACAGAATAAACCTTTAGCCTCCAGAGTTGGTGAGGGTAGAAGAAAGTCTGGGAACCTGCATTTCTGGCCTAGGCTCTGTGTTGGCCATTTGCCAACTTCTCAGGGCTCAGGTGGGCAGCATGAAGGAGTGGAATAAATGTCACACTGGCCCATGGTCCACATCAGAAGGTACTATAAGAAAAAACTGCCATCATACCAGTGGTGAAAGGCATTACTGGGGCAATTAGTTAACTCTTTGGGTGAAAATATTAAGTTAGATCTTTCTACACATCATACATCTGAATAAGTTCCAGAGATATTAAAGAATAAAAGATAAAAATCTCGAAGAATAAAATCATAAAATCTAGAAGAAAATATAAGTAGCCATAGGATCTTAGCATTGGCAAGAAGACAATTAGAACGCTTAAGTAAATCATCTTATTCCTTATATTTGTATTATTATCCCAATTATGTAAAATAGTTATATCTGGAAGAGACAGTGGAAAAGAATACCTGAAAATAACAGACATTACTTCTAGGTGGTGGGATCATGGGTAGTTATTTTCTTCTTTATGCTGTATTTTCAGATCTTTAATACAGTAAGCACGTGTTGATTTGATAAACAGATAAAAATAAACGTTATTTCAGTGACAAAGAATCTGAATGAATTTGAATCTAAGACTAAATGAAACAGATTTCACTCCTCTGCCACCATCACTCTCTTGGAGCCCTGCCTGTATTTATGTTAAGTACACGGCATGTGGCCCCGCCTTTCTTCCCACAGGAGCATTCTGTACGAGACCTGGCTGGTCCCGGCCCCTTCACTGTTTTTGCACCTTTATCTGCAGCCTTTGAAGACGAACCCCGGGTAAGCCTGAAGCTATAGGCAGGTGGAAGACGTTTGGGACTGGAACACAGTCTTTGGGTGTCACCCTGGAACCAACGCTGGAGACGTTTCTGGGCAGGAGATTTAGGACCTGCTGGAGCTGACCAGCAAGGGAAGGGGCTGCCTCTCAGCATAGGAACCCCTAGCAGCGGAAGGATTCAAGTGGATTTGGAGTAACCACTGGCCAGAGACCCTCAAAGGACATTCCTGAATAGGGTAGGAGGTTGGAAAAGATCAACAATTCTTAAATGATCCAAACCTCCCATAGACCAAAAAAAAAAAGGGAGAGAGAGAATGCTGGATTAAAAGGATTCAAATAGATTCTTTTCTTGCAGGACTTATCAGAGCCTTTACTGCTCTAACATTCACTGGGACTCTTCATGCTGGATTACCCCATAATATATAATAATGTGGCAAACATTTATTGAGTGGGCCAGACACTGATTCTAGTGCCTGGTCTAGATTAATGCATTTAGTCTTCATGACAACCCTGTGAGCTGAATGTTATTATTATCCCCATTTTAACTGAATGCTATTATTATCTCCATTTTACTTTCCTAAGGTAAGGTAAAATAACTTTCCTAAGGTCACATGACTAGCAAATGGTGGAGCAAGGACTCAAACATGACTCAGGAGCCCGTGTTCTTAACCACCGCACACACCGCCTCTCTGTGCATGCATTTTGGACACCAACAAAGCAGAGGCACAAAAATAATTTTTGAAAGAATTTGACATTTGATAGTTTTTTTTAAAAAAAATCAAAGGAGTTATCGTGAAACAAGGAGAACCTGGTGGGCTTTTTATGACGCTGACTTTACGGTTAATATTGCTTGTATTTTGATTTACAAATGGAGAAGCATCATGATCTTTTCCAAACTAAAGGTTTAAATCTGGTCCAGGTACCTCTCCAAGAGGGGGATGTGCTATGCAGTGTTTCCCAGCATTTTTCACAAGAAAACTCTTTTTTCAAGCAGCATCTCATGGGACTTGGGGTCCTTGGCCCATGTGTTGTGAGATGCTGGGCCAGAGGAACTCCAAGTTCTCCTCCTCTCTGAGATGCTACAATGGAAGCAGGAAAGAACTAGGGCTACTTTCTCCCTCTTGCCTGAAAAGCCTCTACCCCATCACCCTGACCACAAGCCAACCCTGACTGCCCACTTCCCAGGGTCCAGCTGGGCAGAGAGCTGTGGGGGACAGTATGGAGGAAGGAACAGCAAAAGAGAGTGTTGGAGCAAAAGGCTCCTGGCTCTGTCTGGGACCCTCTGATCTTCTATTACAGATTAAAGACTGGGACAAACAGGGCCTAATGCCCCAGGTTCTTCGGTATCATGTCATCGCCTGCCACCAGCTGCTTCTGGAAAACCTGAAACTGATCCCAAATGCTACTTCTCTCCAAGGGGAGGCCATTGTCATCTCCATCTCTCAGGTAAGAGAGGCCACTTCAGGAAGGGGCCCATTTTCCTTGGGCTCCCGCTCTCTTCTTCCCTAGAGTAACACCAGTAAAAATAAAAACCACCACCACTAACACATGTTGAGTGAGTTCTATCTGCCAGGTACTATTCTAAGTATTTGATATGTACTAACTCATTTAATCCCCAAAATAATCCCATAATGTAGATACTGTTTTCCCCAATTTACAAATTAGGAAGCTGAGCTTAGAGAGGTTAAGTAACTTGTCCAAGGTCACACAGCAAGTAACTATTAGAGCTGGAATTCAAACTCAGAGGCAAGGCAGATTCAGATGGTCAACAGAACTGCTTCTGGCAGCTTTGGTCAGAAGCTGGAGAGCTATGAAAGCCACTTGACAAAAGCTTTTTGATCAAAGCCACTTGACGGTGCTGATCCCCTCCCTCCCCACAACGGAGAAACATACGGTAGCTGCAGAATTCATTGCAAAGGGAGAAAAGTGTGTAGTGGGGGCAGATGGGGGCTGATGGTGTAGAGAACACAGGTGACAGAGAAGCCAATTTTGGTCTGCCTATTATTTCATATTTGAGAATCACAGGGAAATGACTATTTTGGTTGATTATTTGCTATTAACTTCTCCAGGTGAAAATTATATTCTTGTCTCAGTTTTCTTTTTACAATCATAACAAAAAATGTGCTCAAGTAACTTGAATCTTCAGATCTTGCCCACAGCTCTCCTTAAACATTCACTTTCATGATGATTTAACATGTTGGTGAAGCATTCTGAGAGAAGCGATTTTGTGTCTATTTTTCTTTGTGCTCACTTCTTTTTTTTCTTTTTTGGTTGATTACAGGACACGGTGTATATAAATAATAAAGCTAAGATCATATCCAGTGACATCATCAGTACCAATGGAATCATCCACATCATAGACAAATTGCTGTCTCCCCAAAATTTGCTTATCACCCCTAAAGACGCCTCTGGAAGGGTTCTGGTGGGTGAACTCATTGTCCTACTCCCAGCTCGGAGTGACTTATAATATCGTCGTTTATTATCTCAATTCTGATTTTCAGGCATCGTTTTGAGACATTTCAATTTTGCTGCTTCAATCTCAAGCTACTGTTAAAAGCCTAGTAAATATATTCTTAGTAAAAAGTAAATAGATGAGTCTATTTTAAACAGATAAATGTATTTTGTAAGGTTTTCTTTAGTGTCCACGAAGACAGATGGTCTTGCATAGATTTGGAAGATGGAGAAATTAAACAGATGGATGATAGATAAATAGGTACACAGACAGATAGGTGATAGATAGACAGAAAGATAGATAGATAGATGATAGACAGACAGATGACACATAAATAACACTAAAACTAAACCTGAATAAAACTCTTTCTCAATTGACAGAAAAGACTATTATAACTTTTATTGTGATGTGTTAGTATTGGCCAGGGTTCTTCACTGCAGACAACAGAATCCACCACACCTAACTTCAACAAAAAGCAGTTTCTTAAGATCTTAAGTACATCACCACATCTCTTGGAAGGCCAGAGAGCCTAATTCAGATGCTACACAGCTGGGAACAAAGCAGCCCAGGGGTACCTGCCAAGGGAGGACTCCCGACTTCACCACAGGGCTGTGCTGACTGTCACAGCTCTGCCAGCGCCACCTCTCTTCGCCTAGGACACGAGAGTCCGGACACCAGATGCCTCCACCATTATTCTTGTCAGAAGATCTGATCTCCCCGCTAGCAGCCACTACCACCTCACATTCTTTCCACCATTTGGTCCTGTCAGCGCTTCTGCTTAGTGGACCCTATCACACGTATGGGACGCTAGCTGCAAGGCAGTCTGGGAAAATGTAGTGCTCAGCTTTCCAGCCTCTGTAATGCAGAAAGGCATGGATGGGTACAATGGAGCAGGAGTGGGTGCCGATGAGCCAATCTACAGCACCTGCCATGTTAGCTCACCCTTATTTTATTCCGTTGAGCTTTTGTTAAAGTGCTCTGTGAATTGTATGAGGAAAGGTCTCATGCCCGTTCTTATTATCTTTGCAGCAAAATCTTACGACAGTGGCAATAAACCACGGCTACACCAAATTTAGCAACTTACTACAGGTAAAATCCTAGGAGAAAAGTTAACCTACCTAAAGAGGTTGGGTTTTTGGAGGGTTTTTTGTTTGGTTTGGTTTGGTTTGGGGCACTAGCCAGCTGTAGTGGGATCTGTGTGGGGAAGTCCTAATCTTCTAGAGAACAAAGTCACTCTCTGCCCCTCCTTCCCTAAAATGGTGTGTGGTTTGTTCAGCTCTATGGTATACATTGGCCGAGTCAGAAATTGAAGTATTTGAGGCTGGAGCGAGGGAAAGGAATCAGGGCGTGCCATTCAACTAGGTACAACTAGGTACTTCAGACCTGGAATTATCATCTCCATCATGGAGATGGGGAAGCTGAGGTGAGGAGTTGGGGAACCTGTGAAACAGGTAGAAATTGCACTTAAAACCATATCTTTCTGACTTACAAGACTGTTCCCATGAATTGAGTAGAGAAATTTCATGTTCAAATAAAGACTGCAGAGGGGAATCAGGGAGGGGCAGGTCCTCCAAGGCCCCTCTCCTCCACTTACCCCAAGGAGTCCCTGGAGGGCTCTAAGATCCCTGGGCGCCCCACAGCACAGTCTGTGAACTTCTGCGTAGACCAGCGATTTTCAAAATGGTCTGGGACTCAGACTCTCTAGGCAGCTTTTTAGAAATGGAGATTTCAAGGTGTTCAAATTGTGAGTCTCCAGGGATGTTACAGACAAAGTAACCTTTGCCCGCCCACCCCCGAAAGCTTATAGTCACCCCACACCTGGGCATCAGGTCTGGTTGAACACAGGCTTTTATAGCAAGTTAGCAAACTTCTCTGGGGCTCAATAAAAGGGACTAATAAAGCCTACTTCATAGAGTTGTTGGAAAAATTCCAAGAAAAAAATGTATATGATGCACCCAGGTTATAGAAGTCTCTCAAAATGATTCCTCCCCATTCATCTGGCAATTTCTTTTTTGTCTCTATATGATCTAGAAATCTTATAAATATACAAAAGTATTTCAATATTAGATAGGTTTCACTTTTTTAAATGAAATGAGAAAAATGCTCAATGAGTCTTCCAGAAATTAAAATACTTGAGCAGGAGTAGTAGCAAAGAAAAAAAGATATTCACTAAAGTTTATTTTCCTATTAACAAAAGCCCAGAATTTGACTTTCTGTTTTGCTTTTCTAAGAAAATGAGGGTCCGAGTGGCTGGAGTGTGTCACTCTTGAACCACTCGGAGACCCAATCAGCCCCAGGGTGGCACAGAGGGGCCCCGGCTGCCTCTGACCCTCATGCTGGGCTTTGCTGCGTACATGACCACCTCCCTGTATTTCAGGAGGCGGGCTTGCTGCGCATCATCACTGATCCCGTCCACACTCCCATCACCCTCTTCTGGCCCACCGACCAAGCCCTCCAAGCCCTCCCCTCGGAACAACAGGATTTCCTGTACAACCAAGACAACAAGGACAAGCTGAAGGAGTATTTGAAGTTCCACGTGATCCGAGACTCCAAGGTATTTTGTTTTCACGCAGAAGTGGGCGCAGGGATGCCCCGGGTGATCAGCTCCATGCAGAGTTGTCAGTGTGTCTCCGCCTCCACAGAGGCCTGAGCATCCTTGCACCACCGTGTCCTCCTCTGACTGGCCGTGGTTAATTGACCCCTGCAGTATCCCACGTCTGGTTCTGTTTCTCTGACCTGCCATTGTTTTTTTTTTTCAAACTCTAACCGATACCCAAGAGCATCCATCATTCCTCTCTTGTACTGCACATCAGCTTTTTCTCTTCCCTAGTTCACATGGCAAAATGCCTGCTGACAGCAGTTCCCAAGTTTCTCCAGATGGACTCTTTCTCTCCCAGTTCTAGGCAAAGGGCTGGTTGATGCAGCTGCGATCCGTTCACCCTGAACCGATCTACTGTGATGAGGGAAGCAGGATCTTGCAGGAACATGGCAGCTGTTGCTAAAACCCTGTCACTCTGAGTCCTCAGCCAGGACCCATGTCTCTCCAGGAGTGTGTCTATCCAATCCAAGAATGCCAGATGCCCTAACTCTGGTTCATCCACGGGACCTGTATTAGTTTCCTAGGGCTGCCATAACAAATTACAAGCTGGGTAGCTTGAAACAACAGAAATGTATTCTCTCAGAGTTCTGGAGGTTGAAAGTCCAAGATCAAGGTACCGACAAGGTGGTTTCTTCTGGAGAATCTGTCCCGGGCTTCTCTCCTAGCTTCTGGTAGTTGCTGGAAATCTTTGGCATTCCTTGGCTTGTAGATGCATCCCTCCAGTCTCTGCCTCCATTGTCACATATGTTTCCATGTCTTCACATGGCATTCTCCTCTTCTCTCCTCTTCTCACAAGGACACCAGTCATACTGGATTAGGGGCCCACCCTTCTCCAGTGTGACCTCCTCCTAACTAATTACATCTGCAATGACCTTATTTCCAAGTAAGGTCACATTCTGAGGTAATGGGGGTTGGACTTCAATAAAACTTTTGGGGGGACACAATTCAACCCATAATGGTGCCCTATATGCCCTCTACCATTTCCCTAACCCACTGATCCTGCCATTGGCTTCATGCACCAAGACAGCATCTCCCATGGACTCCAAAGCATAGATGAGGGATGGAAGAGTGACTGAAACCAACCCCGCTGGCAGAGACTTTCCCTACAGAAGGAATCTCCACCCTCCT
Source organism: Tapirus indicus (assembly GCA_031878705.1). NCBI lineage: Eukaryota > Metazoa > Chordata > Mammalia > Perissodactyla > Tapiridae > Tapirus > Tapirus indicus. Next base: position 124,590,511 of record CM062920.1, on the reverse strand, counting down.
AGAGAGCCCCTGATTATTCTTCCTTTTGATTATACCCACTGTCATTTTAAAGCTGGAATTACTAGAACTCTTGGATAACTTGTAACTGAATTAGATTTGTCGGCAAAGCTCCTTTGGGCCCTTCTTGAGGCCAGATTTGGGGTAGTAAATGTGGCACCATCGCTCCACAGGTTTCAGCAGTGGATCTCCCCAGATCTGCTGCCTGGAAGACCCTGCAAGGTTCAGAGCTGAGTGTGCAGTGCGGAGCTGGCCGTGACATTGTGAGTATTGTCACCCAGGTGGGGGTCAGGAACACATTAACAGCATACCCCCAACCACTGCCCCTTCAAGGAGAGGGTCATTTTTTTCTCTTCGTTGACAGCAAGCTCTTTTCTCTCAAGGCCTTCAGGGGTGTTTCCCCTGAGAGTAAATAAGTGGATATGAAAACCTGAGAAATCCTGGCCAGCCCAAGCCCTGGTAGCAGGTGACAGGGAGTCCCCTTACGCTTGTGGAGAGCAACTTGTGGCTGATTTTCTTTTCTTTTTCATTTTTTTCCCTTTCTTTCTTTTATTTACTTATTTTTTTTTTTTTGTAGAGCAATTTTTTCCCTGAAGCAGGGAAGTACGGTGTCATTCCTTTCCCTTCCTTCCCAGCCCCACTGTGGCCTCACCTCCAGCCCTCTCTTGGCAGTCAGAGCCAGCTCTGGGCTCTACTTACCTCGATCAGCAAAGAAAGAAAGAGTTCGCAATTCTCACCTTCCTTGGCTAGTTCGTGAACAATTTTATCTTTTGGTAATTCCATATGATGAATGGGTCTGATGGGATAAGAGTAGCTACATCCTATATCCTGCCTATAACGGAAAATCCAAAATGACAGTGGCTTAAATATTTAAGGGTTATCTCTCTTGTAAAAGAAATCTGGAGGTAGCCAATCCAGAGTTAGCATGATGGCTCAACGGGAGAGCTCCTTCTGTCTTTCTGCTCTGCAGCACGTTTCCAGCCCCAAAGTCACCTCAAGGTCCAACACGGCTACTGGAGCACCAGCTACCATGTCCACTTTCCAGGCAACAGGAAGGAGGAAGAACAAAAGGGATGCAGCTCCCAGCTGAGTTGATTCCTTTCAAGGGGCATTCTGAAAAGTCCCATACAACATTCTGTTTACATCTTATGTCCAGCCAGAATCTCTGTGTTGTTTGGATTGGAATTGCATTAAATTTATAACTCAATATGAGAAGTTAGCATCTTAACATTTCAATTTCTGGAAGGTACATTGGGATAGTGTTCCTTCCACTGAATCACACTGTGTCCATCCCATCAATAGATGCCAAGATTTCTCTTTTTTCATTTCACAGAACTTTCTAAAAGCATTTTGCTTGATGGGGGGAAAATGTATCCATCAACTTACTAGCCAGGTGGACCTTAAGGAAGAAAGCCCTAGAACTGTTGCAAGCATTCGATGAAATCATGTATCTAAAGGACAATTTAGATAATGCCTAGAACATGAGGAAAGAAGTTATTATTATCAAGTTAAAGCCCATCACTTGTATATCCTGGAAAGAAGGCTGTGCCAGGCTAAGTGCTGGCATTAAATAAGAAAACTGGATTATGCACATGAAGTGGCCACATGAACAGAGTTTATCCTGAACCAAAGCCAAGTCATCCCTGAGCCACCCCATCACCCCCACTGCCACTGTCTCTACTTTGGTAGAGGCAATGTTGCAGAGCAGCCAAGAGTGTGGGCGCGGAGGCTGACTGCCCGGGTACGAATGCCTGCACCACCACTTACTGGCTGCATGACCTTGGAAAATTTATTTAACCTCCCACTGCCTCAGTTTCCTCATCTGTAAATGAGGATAATAGTAATAGGAGCTACATCCTAGGGTTGTTGTGAGGATTAAAAGAATTTGCACAGGTAAAGCTCGTGGAACAGTACTTAGCACATCCCACAAGCTGGGTGTCTGCTAGTCTATATATTTGTATTCTTAGGTTTTTCTGAGTCTTGCAGGTGCTGGCCACAGTATATGGCCAAGGAAGAAGAGAAGTCTGGGAAGGGTTGTTGACTGTTTCCTCTCTCTCTCTCCCTCTCCCGTCTCTTAGGGCGAGCTCTTCCTGAATGACCAAATGTGCAGAATTGTACAGCGGGAGCTCCTGTTTGACCTGGGTGTGGCCTATGGCATTGACTGTCTACTGATTGATCCTACCCTGGGGGGTCGCTGTGACACTTTTGCCACATTTGACGTCTCGGTGAGTCCTACAATCAATACTGTAGTGGAGAACCTTGGGGCAAAGAACAGCCCACGTGACCCAACATGGACCCTGCCGTCCACTGAGGGCTGGTCCTCATTGAGCCTAGGACCCAAGAGAGCTGACGGCCAAATGATGGTATTCTTCAGACTCAGAATCCACAAATGTCTACTTAGCCCTATACAAGCCTTGCACATTCTCATTTATCCACCCATCCGTATCCATTCATTCCCTCACCATTAAGGAAACAGTTGTTGGTTACCAACCATGTGCCAGCTCTTCTGCCAGTCATTTTCAAACCCACCCATCCATTCAGTCATTCACTCTCATTCAACAAACATTTTTTGAGCTTCTGCCAGCTTAAAGCATATGAAATTGCCATATTTGACAGAGTGTGGCATTTTCATACACTTTAATCTAACATTCTATGCCACCCACACCTCCATTCATTTACTCATCCATTCATTTAACAACATTAATTGAACTTCTGTCCTGGACCCTGCCCTGTATGAGGCATTTTCACATTTCACATTCATTCATCCATCCATCCAGTACCATTTATTGAATACCACCTCTGAGCCAGCCATTTGGCTCCCTGCTCATCTTACCCCTATAAGAATCCAATAATAGAAGTAGTTATCATCAACTCTATTGGAGATTTGGAAATTGAGTCTCAAAGAGGTAAAGTGACTTACATGGCGAAGTCTGTCACCAGTTGATTTCGGCACCTGGAAACTTGTAGACATTCAATAAATATCCCAAATTATTCATATACCAGTCAGCCAAAGTAGTAAATGAAAAACCAGTTGTCCTGTCTGCCATGGAGATTGTGGCTTTCTTGACTTCCAAAGTATCTTCACACACATCTGTTCAGTTAATCATTTTCCCTCGCCAATCTCCTGAAGATCAAATAGCAGCAACAATTATTCTCCCTATTGTATAGATCAGAGAACTAAGGATCGAAGAGTGTGATTGGCCAGTTGCATCCACATTTCCCACTGCAATTATGCCCACGTGATACCGCCCTGGTCCAGCTCTGTATAACAGGGAACTTTTCACCTCAAAGAACTAAACCAAGGAGCCGAGGTCCAAGACAGACCTTCAGAATTCTCCATGGCAAAGTTGCAGTGTGTTTGCTTTTAAATTCTTGATCATAGCCAGAATCTTAATCAAGATTACTTAAGGCCTTAGTCAACTCATCGAGGCATTAACCACGGGCATTTCCTTGTGTTTCCCAATATTCTTGATTTTTAAGTGTTTATTTTCTTGCATACTAGGGGGATTGTGGGAGCTGTATCAATACGCCCAGCTGCCCGAGATGGACTAAACCAAAGGTAATTAGGAATGCAGTGATAACATCTGGAGAGCAATAGGTCTGTTCCATTATCAGACCACAGTATCCTAGTAGGTGTGAGTATGTGAGCATGTGTGTACATCTGTGGGTGTACTGTATAACTCACACTTAGGTCATTCTTCAACAACCAGGCCAATGGGGTAAGAGACAAACATTCTTAGCCCAAGCAACCTGTCAACCCACTACCCATCTTCTAGGAACTGTTTAGAAACATCATGGGATTGTAGACCTAAAAGAGACTTCAAAGATAATTATAATTATAAAAATAATGGCTGCATTTTGTTGGCTGCTGTCCCTGTCCCTGGCTCTGCACTGGGCCCTTTATTTATACATTATCCCTATTCCTCCTTATTACACTTATAGGAAGCTGTTATTACCTCCACTTATGAAAAAATGAGTCTCAGAGAGAGTAAGCAACCAGCCCAAGGCCACACAGCCAGTAAGGAGCAAAGGTAGTATTAGAGCCCAGAAAGCAATGTAAGAGTAATGGTTAAGCCAATGAAATTTGGAGTCCACAGACATGGGGTCAAATTCCAGCAGGTAATCTGTGCCAAATCACATAATCTATACATTTTTGCCTCTGTAAAATGGAGCTGATAACAATTCTGTGTGTGGTTATTAGGAAAAGTAAATTTTAAAATGTGGGTACAGAGCTTGGCACATAGTAAGTGCTTATTAAAGGCTGGTTTTATTAGTTATTCCAAAGCCAAGTTCTCTCTAATCTACTCCACTAGTAAAACCTCTAACAAAAACACCTCCACAAAATAAAACATGACCCATACCCCCGCTACTGATGATTTGGGGGCCTTGCCACAGACTCCTGTGATAGAAAGCTACCTCTCCCCCACTCCCTCCCTAGGCAACCACGCCTTTTGCAAACAGCTCTAAGGGTCAGCGAGTCCTTCCTCTTAAGACTGGGGAGAAATCTTCCTTCCGTGGGCCCTAGCGCTGCCCCCTCCCCCATTCATTTGCCTACTATGCCCTTAATTTCCTCTAAGGGGCTCACAGCCGCCTTTGAATCCCATTTTCGACTTGGGCAGTACCCGTGACCCTCCACTGGGGGCGGACTAGAACCCAAGAGCCCTGTCCCCGCGGTGGAAGGCCCCAGGGATGATTCACTCTCTTCCTTTAGGGCACGAAGCAGAAGTGTCTGTACAACCTGTCCTTCAGGAGGAACCTGGAAGGCTGCCGGCAGCAGTGCGTCGTGGTGATGCAGCTCCCCAGGTGCTGCAAGGGCTACTTCGGGCGAGACTGTCAGGGTGAGGGCGCCTCTTACCGCCTCTCGATTCTGAAAGGATTGTGCAATCACTGGGCAGCTTTCGGAAGTGCTGAAATTGTAAAGTGGGTGGGGCTGTGCATCGCTCCTAATGACTCCGCTCAGATAAGATCCAAAAGTAGTCATTCTAAGGAGTTGTGTAGCTTTCCTTCTACTTTTTTGTTGTCACATTTTGTTTTTTTAAAGAGTTGAGATTCTACTGTGCATAGATTCTAATTGTGTCGTGCTTTTTTGCTTACCATTATAGCATAAGACATTTCCCATGGTGCTAGAAACACCATAGTTCATTTTTGACGCTAGTCCATGATACTGATAAGCACATGAGTTTAAATGCATCTAACAGAATTGGCAAGATGCTAGACTAATATGATATGTGTGGGTCCTTCTTTCCTGTTATAGGATATGTAACATCGCCCTCCCTCTCTTACCTCCTTGCCAAAGGGCATTTAAGCCCATCCTGAAACCCCTGTGTCTAGATACACCTTCTGGCCAATAATACATCAACAACAGCAGCATAACAAATGCCACGGCCCTTCCCATTGGCCACGCCTTGTTTTAAGTAACCACATTTACTGAGTGCTACTCCCCATATATATCAATACATTTAAACCTTGCAACAACCCCTAAGAAGTAGATTCCATGGTTATCTCCGTTTTACAGATGAGAAAATGGAGACACAGAGAGGATAAGAAGCAAGCCCATGGTCCCACAGTGTGTCTCCAGAAGCCATGGTTTTAACTACCATGCATACTCCTCCATTCATCATGGTCCAGTTGAGAAAATTCTGGGCTGGGAGTCCACGCAATCACCCAGCCTCCACTCTCCATCACTAAAATGTGGACCATTCACAAAAATCAGGGCCATCTCTTATATTTGTTCAGTGCTTTGTACTTTCAAAATGCTCTCAGTTACAGTACTTCATTTGATCCCCAGAGTCACAATGTGCTATAGGTCAAGTGGGCACTCTGTCATCATCGTCACCATCTTGAGCTAAAAGAACCGAAGCTCAGAGCAAGTTCATTAGTTAGCCCAGATCTACTCAAATCCAAGTCTCCTGACCCCCCAAAACAGTGCATTGTTCAGTCTATCGCCCTGCCAGGGTAGAACCCTATCAGATACACTTAATTTCATGTCCCATAGGCCAGTGGCTGGTCCTAAACATCCAGTGACACAATGTGGGTGTGTCCCCAGGGCCACTGTCCCTCTGGGCTAATGGAGGTCGGAACCCACAGCTGAGGATGGGTTAGCAGCACATTCACAAGGGCACTGAGCTGCTCTGGGTCTGGGGAGACTGTTGAGTCACAGCTGTTTCATCTCTTCCAGCCTGCCCTGGAGGACCGGACACCCCATGTAATAACCGGGGGGTCTGCCTCGACCAGTACACGGCCACGGGGGAGTGTAAATGCAACACCGGCTTCAACGGGACGGCGTGTGAGCTGTGCTGGCCAGGGAGATTCGGGCCTGACTGTCAGCGTATGTGGCCCCCTCCCCTGTGCTAGCCTGTCATTCAGCTGTGTGTTCCCTGTCCCCATCCACGCCATCCACCTGACCTGGAAGCATCCTTCTTCCCCTCTGTCCCGACCACCCACTTCCCATCTGCCTGCCCTTCCATGCTTTTCCCTTCCTTGGATGTGTTCCCAGTTTCTGTCCGCTGAAAGTGCCTCATCTCTAGACGTGAAACTCACCTCCCCTGCAGCCACCAAGGCAAGCTGTGGCTGAACAACACTCAGTCATTCAACCAACATGAACTTACTGAGTCCTTATGAATATTGGTAGCTAACATTTATGGAGTGCCAACTCTGTGCCAGGCACAGAGATTTACCATGTAATCCTCACAACAACCCTTTGAGGTGAGTACTATTATTATCCCCACTTAGCAGATGAGGAAACTGAGGCACAAAGAGGCCTTAGGGGACTTGCTCAAAAGCCGGGAATTGTTCTAAGTTGTAGGGATGCAGTGGTGTGGGGAGGGGGCAAAATCCCAGCTCTCGAGGGATGCACATTCAAAGGGAGGAAACAGATAAAAACTGCAGAAACAAATAGTTACAAAGGAAAGAAGCAAGTGAAGAGGGAGAAAGAAAGGAGGCACTGTTTTTGAAGACATCTCAGACAGGGAATATTTGAGTAGAGACCTAAGAGAGACGTGGGAGCCAGGCATGGTGATTTCATCAGCAGCTCTGTCCAGTCGAATTTTCAGTGATGCTGGAAATGTTCTATCACTCTACCATCAGGAATGGTAGCCACTAGCCACATGTGGCTACCGAGCCCTCAAAATGTGTGACTGAAGAACTGATTTTTTAATTTTAATTAGCCTAAATTTAAATAGCCATGTGTGGTGAGTGGCTACTGTACTGGACAGCACAGACTAGAGGAAGGGCTTTCCTGGAAGAGAGATGAGCAAGTACAAAGGCCCTGAGGTAGGAGAGGGCTTGGCATGTAAGGAACAGCAAAGAGGCCAGGGTGGCCGAGCAGAGTGGGCAAAGAAGAAGAGAAGAAGGAAATTAAATCTGAAGGTTGCCAGAGGCCAGATAACATAGGAGCTTCTTGGCCAGAGACAGGTCTTCGGCATCTGTTCTAAGTGTGATGGGCAGCCATGGAGGATTATGAATGGAGGAGTGTCATGGGCAGATTAGAAAGGACCACTCCAGCTGCCCTGTAGGAGAGCAAGAGCAGAAGCAAGGCCGACTTTGGGGAAGCTGATGCAACAATCTAAGTGAGCGCTGGTGGCGACTTGGGCTGGGGGGGGTAGTGCTGGGGGTGGCAAGAAGTGGAAGAATTGGTACATCTCTTGAAGATTTTACTGTTAACTAGATTTCTCTGTTACGAGACCCCAGAGAAGGTTCTCTCCCCCCTTCTATTCTGTTACATACCCACGACACCCTTTACGTGTGTGTTTATAACACTCACCATATTATAATTACATGTTCGATAGCCAGCTGCCTAGACCGTAAGTTCTATGAGAACAGAGACCTTTTGCCTTGTGTTTTCCACTGTAACTTCATTGCCTGGTAGTGTCTGCCCTATAATAGCCACTGAATAAGCTATTTTTTTGGATGTTTGAATAAATGAATGAATGAATGAATGACTATGGAATAAGCATGGTGCCTCCCACTCTGACAACACAACCAACAGGTGGTCAGTGAGCTGGTTGACCGGATGTCAATGCCTGATCACTGATTCCTGATCACACTCCGATTTGCTTTACAGCCTGTGGCTGCTCGGACCACGGACAGTGCGATGACGGGATCACGGGCTCCGGGCAGTGCCTCTGTGAAGTGGGGTGGACGGGCCGCCTCTGCGACACTCAGACAGGTCTGTCACGGGAGTGGTCAGCCGCCGGCAGCACCTTGCTGCAGCGCGTCCTGCCAAGAGCATCCAGCTGAGCTTGGAGCTCTGAGCGACACCTGAAAAAACCAGGAAAGCAGGTGTTCCCTTTTCCACGAGGAAAAGATGCTTTGGATATATGGCCCCAGGCCTCAGGAGGTTTGGCATCTTGAAGGAAAATTAGATGAAAAGATTTAATGCAAACCCATGAAACCAGCATGCGGTCCTGTGCCATCGTGGAGGGACCCACCTCAGGCAAAGAATAGAGGACTGGGCAGGAACGGTCCCTCAGGATCATGGTCCTAGGCCCAGATGTGTACCGACACACAGAAACGACATAGAAAACCAGGATCTCACCCCTGGTTCTGCTACTTACTAGACGAACAGCCTTAGATACGCCCCCCAAGACTTGGGTTTCAGAGACATGCTCATCTGTAAAAAGAAGCGTATAGTCCGCACTTTGCAGGGGGGATTGTTGTGAGGGTCGGAGGTGGTATTCTGACGTGCCCAGTGTATGTGGGCGCTCAAAAACAGTAGCTGCCATTATCATTCTCACCATTATCATCGTCGTCAGAATCTTGATCCTTACTGAGCAGTCAGTTTTCGGAGGCCTCCCTCATCCCCAAAGCCCTGTGTTTTGCTGGAAGGTCTGAGATGTATGGTTGAATTATCCAGTGTGAATCGCTGTCATTTTATCCTCCCCGGGGCCCGAAGGGCATGACTGAGCTCTTCCTATGGGCTTTAGCAACTTGAATTTCCAGAATTGCAATAGTACCCTTAACTTCGGTTCCTCCCTCTCCTCCTCCCTCCTCCCCTAACCGCCCCATGGCTTCACGCTGCCTGTTGACCCTGCAGCCCCATCCAAACACCAAAGCTCCAGACTTCTCCCAAGCTCACTGGTGCCCTCAGACGGCCATGGAACTTCTCCTCCAATTTAACCATCTCCACCTGGAACCCCATGTCCTTAGGGCCAGAGAGGTAATCTGCCAAATTCATCTCTGCTAGCAAATTTTGAGGTATAAAGTTTTAATTGGTTGCCCCTAAACGTTACATATTTGCATTTTAATCTGGATAACATTGCAGAGATAATGTCTTAATATAAAGAAGTAATTCTGGAATCTCAGAATCTCCAGGCTGGGAGGGACTTTGGCAAGTCACCCACATCCTCTTGCTGCAAGGGGCCACTTTTGAAACACAGTGGAGGTCAGAGTGAGTCTTGGGAAGACGCCTTAGGTGGGTCCCAACTCTTCACACCGTGGGTGCAGGATGAATCATGACCTTTGTCTTTACAGTTTTGCCCCCAGTGTGCACGCCTCCTTGTTCTGCTCATGCCAGCTGTAAGGAGAACAACACGTGTGAATGTGACCTGAATTATGAAGGGGACGGAATAACGTGCACAGGTGGGTCCCCTTCAAAATAGCAGCATGCTGCAGGAGTGGAGCAGCGCTTGGCCAGAGTGCCTGGGCTCCAGCCTGGCCCTTCTACTTCCTTCCAGGGCCACATGGCAATACCTACGCTCTCTGCAACTCAGTTTCCTTGATGGGTTTGCTCAAGCCTGACCTGCCTACCTCCCAGCTCCTGGTTTTGAAATTGCTTTGCAATCTGTGAGGCACTTTATTTTATAGTGTTTTTGTAGCTCTACAAGTAATCCAGTCATACTTTAAAAAATTTGGAAAATACACTACAGTATTAAAAAAAAACAGCAATTAAACCTACACATACTCTCACCACTCTGTGAGAACCATTCTAATCATTGCAATGTCTGTCTTTAGTAGTTAGCATATGGGTTCAGCCACACAGGCTCAGAGACTCAAATGAACAGTGGCATAAACAAGGCAGAGGTTTAGATGCTTATTTTTATTTCAAATAACTGTTTGGATGGAGGCATCCAGGGCTAACCTAGGGTTTCACTCTGAAAGGTCATCTGGGGGCCCAGCCTCCTTTTATCTTGTTGCTCTGCCTTAGCTCACTTGCCTGGCCCTAGATGGCCACTTCCATAAGCACATCCTAGGCAGCAGGATGGAGAGGGAGAAGAAGGAGGCAAACCTCCTTCCCTTTAAGGATACACCTAGAAGTTGCTAAAGTCCTGTCTGCTCCCATCCTATTGGCTGGACCCTCATCATCTCTCACACCTTCTGCAAGGGAGCCTAGGAAATGTAGTCTTTGGCTGGGCAGTTATGAGCCCAGCTGAAAATCTACTACTATAGAAAAAGAAGACAATAGGTATCAGGGGAAAGCTACCAGTCTTGGCCACAAGTACTTTCTAACTTTTTTCATGAATAAATAGATACAGACTTTCTTTACAAAAATGAGATCTTCCTATACCCCCCGTTTGGTAATCTGCTACAGGGCAGTCCAGAAGTGGGTCAGCACTCAACAATGGCTGTGAAGACCCAGGTTCCGTCCTTCTGCTCTGCCGTTCTTAGGGAGGGGCCTTTTGTCCTCATGTCCATTCTCTCAGGGTCTCAAGTGGCTGCCACACCTCCAGCAAAAAGGCAGGCAAGAGAAATCAGATGGCTCTCCAGCTACTCCTGAGGCTAGAGCTAATGTATTATTGGGTTGAAATTTGGGAGATTGTGGAAACAAAGGTCCTAAGAGGCAGCACAGCACAGTGGGGAAAGCAGGGGCTCTGGAGCCAAACCAACCTGGGTTTAAGTCCCAGCCCCCCACATTGTAGCTGTTTTACCTTTGTCAGGTCTGTTAAGCTCCCTGAGTTCCAGTTTATTCATCTGTAGAATGGGGATAACAATGTCTGTCCCACAAAGTGCTCAACAGTGTGCTAACTCTACACACACACACACACACACACGTGTTCTAACATTAAACACCCAAACTTATTCAGAACACTGTCAAAGTGGAGCCTAAACATATGTGACAAAGGGGGGCAGAGGTGGACAGATGTCATCTGGCCTGGTTTGCGAGGGTATTAGCCACAGGATATTAGTGTTCGCAAAGGCTAGCACAGAGGGAGAGAGGTGCCAACATGTTGGGGCCCATTTACTCCCCCAGTGCCACCAGTCCTAGGGTGACCCACACCCTCGATCTGAAGCCCCAGTGACACAGACGGTGGTTAATTGAGCCCTCTCTCCCCTGCTCTTGCAGTTGTGGATTTCTGCAAACAGAACAACGGGGGCTGTGCAAAGGTGGCCAAGTGCTCCCAGAAGGACACGAAGGTCTCCTGCAGCTGCCCGAAGGGCTACAAGGGAGATGGCCGCAGCTGCACAGAGATAGACCCCTGTGCAGACGGCCTCAATGGTGGGTGTCATGAGCACGCCACCTGCAAGATGACAGGCCCGGTGAGTCCCCCTTCCCTGGGGAAATTTGGGAGCAGCTTCTCCTGCCTCACTCAGTCTCGCTTCTCCACCTGCCCTGGGCTCTGCTTACCATTCTGCCTCTTCCTAAGCCTTCTTCCCACCTTAGTCTATTTCCTATTAGGTCTGTGGACTAAATGCAAGGTGGTGTCCTAAGCAGATAATGGACCTTAGTGGAAAAACTGGGGAAATCCACCTAAAGTGTATTGTGTAGGTAATACCAATGTACCAACACTAATTTCTGAGTTGTGACAAATGTACTATGCTGATATAAGATGTTAACATTGGGGGAAACTGGGTGAAGTGTATATGGGAACTCTCTCTGCCCTCTTTGCAACTTTTCTATAAATATAAAATTATTCAAAATAAAAAGTTTATTAAAACAAAAATAGTTGGTAAGAAGTGGCAGGAAAAGTGCAATTTGGGCACTCATTCAAGTCTTCTTAGAATGGACTCAGTGCCCTGTTGCACAGGGCACTATCTGTTGGGTAGAGAAGATGGTGGGCCATAATGTCCACTATGGTTATAAACGTGAACTTAGAGTCAGACAGCCTTGGAGTCTTAGCTCCTGGACTTAGACACTGTGTGGCCTGGGGCTGGTTACTTAATCTCTCTGTGTCTCAGTTTCCTCATTGGCAACGTGTGCCTGATAATAATGCAGACCTCACAGGATTGTTGTGAGTACTAAACGAGATCATTCATTGATTCAACAAATGGTGGTCAAGCCCCACTATGTGCTGTCGCAGGTGCCAGGGTGTAGTAATAAAAAGCTCAAACACAAGTAGAGGGAGGGGGCAATCCTCAGTGCAGAAACGAATGCACAAGACACTTTCAGAGAGCACCAAGAGTCATGGAGAACATTAGTCAGGTCAGTGTGATAGAAGGGACCGAGAGAGCTACTCTATTTAGGGGGCTAAGGGAGGGCCTCCCTGAGGAGCGACATTTGAGCTGAGATGTAAAGGATGATGTTTCATCAGGAACCTGTACAAAAGCAAGACGGAGCAGTAACTGAACTCCCCCTGGACAGGAGAGGCATTTTTCTTGGTCTTTCTGAGCATCTCCAATGCTGGGTGGTGGCCCGCAGAGCACTCGGGGTCCCGGGGTCCTAGAGAAGGAGCTTTTTCATCTTTTCCCCCTCTCCCCACAGGGCAGGCACAAGTGTGAATGTAAAAGTCATTACGTGGGAACCGGGATGGACTGTGAGCCAGAGAAGCTGCCCATTGATCGCTGTTTGCAGGACAACGGGCAGTGCCACGCCGACGCCGAGTGTGCTGACCTCCACTTCCAGGGTCAGTGTGGCTAGGGACTGCTGGCCCAAAGCCCCTGGGCTTCAGGTTTGGGGAAGGGACCTATGCAAGAGCAAAAGGAAAAAAACCTTAAAAACCGAGTCCAAACAGCCTGATCATTCCAGGCCCCAGTGCCCAGGTAACAGCAGGCTTCTATCAGAGAGGGAAGGAACAAACCCAGAATTGGACCCTGAGCTGTTAGAACCAGAAGGGAGCTCAAAGGTCGACTGTCATGAATCTTTCTGATATTTGCCTTCCCCAAGTTGCTTAGTAACCTCTGCACCTGTTGACTGGAATTAAATCTCAGAGCCTAGTTTAGGGTTTCAATAACAAAGAGGAAGTGCCTGCCACATGCAGAAGCAATTTCTTAGCAGCTGTTTTGATTGGCACATCTCCCATTGCACACAAGCACACTGATTGGCATACATCCCATTCACTTTCAAGGATGATTTGAATGGCTTTTAATAAACCCACAGGTATAATAAAACTAAGAATCATAACACACGATAAAGTAAAAAGCCAAGTAGAAGTGCAGAGTGCAGGAGATAGGACCTTGAAATCTGATGGGGGAAAGCCATAAAGGACCCACAAATATAATTCTGAGCCAGGGCAAGGAGGGACTTCAGTGGTTCAGAAAGCGATTCAGGGTACTGCATATTATGGCCGATCAGGATTTACCGGATGTCTCTGACTGGGTTGGGTTACAGACATAGTAATTTTAGTGAGGCAATTTTTATACATCTCAATAACTATTGACTTAACATCTGTTATGTACTGTCTTAGTCCATGGGGGCTGCTACAGCAAAGTACCACAGACCGTGGCTTGTAAACAACAGAAATTTACTTCTCTCGGTTCTGGAGGCTGGGAGTCCGAGATCAGTGTGCCGGCATGGGAGGATCTAGTGAGGGCCCTCTTCCGGGTTGCAGACAGCCATCTTCTTGTTGTAGCCTCATGTGGCAGAAGGGGCGAGGGAGCTCTCTGGGGTCCCTTTTCTAAGGGCTCTGTCCATTCATGAGAACTCCACCCTCATGACCTAATCACCTCCCAGAGACCCCACCTCCTAACACCATCACATTAGGAGGTTAGGGTTTCAACACATGAATTTGGGGGCGACACAAACATTCAGTCCATAACATACGTAAAGTCCTAAGACACCTCAAATCCCTTTTGGAAATGAGACAGAGGATTTATATAAGCAGGGGAAATACATAGGATATATGACATTGTCTCCTTGCAAGGAGATTCCCAATGTAGTTGAGGAAATTTTTTTAATTAATAAGACCAGGAAAAGAAAGGAATAAGAAGACAGCAGTTTATCTCATGCTGATGGTGCAACTGAAATGAGAGAGAAAGAATAGAGAAAAATTGAAAGCAGGGACTCAAACAGATATTTGTACACCCATGTTCACAGCAGCATTATTCACAAGAGCCAAAAGGTGGAAACAACCCAAATGTCCATCAACAAATGAATGGATAAACATAATGTAGTACACTCATACAATGGGATGTTATTCAGTTTTGAAAAGGAATGGAACTCTGGTACACGCTACAACACAAATGAACCTTGAAAACGTACTATGTGAAATAAGTCAGACACAAAAGGATAAATATTGTATGATTCTACACATATAAGGTACCTATAATAGGTAAATTCACAGAGACAGAAAGTACAATAGAAGTTACCAGGAGCTAGGGGGAGGGGGAAATGGAGAGTCATGATTTAATGGGTACCAGTTTCTGTTTGGTGATGGAAAGTTCTAGAAATGTATAGTGGTGATGGTTGTACAACACTGTAAATGTACTTAATACCACTGAATTGTCCATTTGAAATGGTCAAAAGGCTAAATTGCATGTTATGTATATTTTACCATAATAAAAAAAATTATAAAGAATAGTCAGAGAAGGGAAAGATCTCTAGGTAAGATAGAGAGGGAGTCCTCAGAGAAACTTACTAGAGGCCTGGGACTATGGTGGAGACTTGAAAGATGTTTGAACTGAGCTCAACACAGAGGAGCTGGCAAGGTATTTCTGCCGGTGGGCGGGACAGCACAGACGGCAGCAAATCCTCAAGGGTCGGCTGAGAAGGACGAGTCAATGAGGAAGAGACAGAGCATCATATCAAGGCTATGACCCCAAGGTAACAGGGTCTCTACTGGGAGGAGGAATGAGAAAAAGGAAACATAAGGTTTCCATCTTGAAAGACCAAACCCAATGGTGGTGTTTGGTTAAAGCAGATGGGAAGGAAGGTGACAAGAAGTTTGAAAGCTTGGTAGGGGACATTCTATGTTCAAGATGATGGTGGGACTTCCAAGCAAAGAGATTTGATAGGCAGTTGCTATTTAGGATGGGGACCAGGGATGTTGATTTGTGAGTCATTTGCTTCGAGGAGCATGAAGTCAAGAAGTGCTTGGTTTTTTTCCTTAGGGCACAATTCTTTCAGCCAGTTCTGCCTGTTCCCACAGCTTACTTCAGGTGGAAATCTATTGAGTTCATGGAGCAACATCCATCCTCTCCAGGGAGCTCTTCTCTTCTGCTTTCTTATGAATACCAAGAAAATGTTGGTCGTGATATTAAGTGACTAGGCATCACACTGGACCCACCTTTTGCTGTAGCTGAGTGGTTACCCTTACAAGACAGGACTTGGGGTAATGCCCCAGCCTTCCCCGTGGGCATGGTTACAGCCAGCCCACACTCAGGAGGAAGTGGCTGTTCTCACATGGTTCAGAGGAGGGCAAACCTGCACAGACTTTATGGCAACCAATTTGACAATGTGTGTTGAGAGCCCGAAAAGAATTTGTGCCTAGACTTGGTAGCTCCATTTCAAGGAGCACATCCTATAGAAACAATCTAAGAACAGAATAAAGATAAACATACCATCCTAGCATTACCTAACATCACAAAAAATTAGAACAACACATAAGTAACAGTAAAGCATGATCAAATATACTGTTACACATCCACTCATATGCACTATTAAGAATTGTGTTGTCTTGGCAAGGAGACAAGGGAAAAACATCTTCCCATCCTTCCCCATGCTGTTATATTGGTAAGTGTTTGCATTTCAGATAGGCTGACAAGATCATATGATCTATGGAATGTACTATTGAGCTATGGTTATAAAAGAAAATCTTAAACTTAGCTCTTTTTTGATGTAGAAACTGCCATTTTAGTGGCATTTGATAATGAACTTGACAATACAAAAATGTGACTTGGTTCTTGAACTATTTCTGGTCTCTGCATTCAATTGTCTAGCTAAAAAAGATCAGCTATGGAAAAATTGATAAAAATCTTCTAGTATCTTAGGGGGAAAATGACTAGAAAACTTTTTTTAAAGGCATAGTGGTGATCATAAAACGCAGAGAGTCCTTGGCAAAAACTCACTTTAATGTATTTTTTTCCATGGCTGTAAAGTTCACAAAAATTATTCAATTATAAGAATCAGGGGGAAATCATGTTGCCAGAGAAAATTTATAATATTGGGAAATATTTAATGTTGTTATAAAAAAAGATTTCTAAAAAATATTTGCAGTATGCTGCCACATTTGTAATATATATGTAAATGAATAGGAAGAAAGACTGGAAGAGTTTGAAATTATATCAAAATAAAAAGTTACAAAAAATAAAAATTCTGGAAGGAAGTACACCAAAATGCTAGCCATGAAGTAATGATTATGTCCAGGGAGCAGGATTATAGGTGATTTTTGTTTCTTTTCTTACTTTTCTGTATGGCCCAGATTTCTACAATGAACACGTGCTATTTTTATAGTTAGAAAATAAATAAATATTTTAAATGATGGGTTTCAACACATCTTGGAGGAGATTCCGAGGAGACTTGGAGGAGGTATCCAAGACACCTTCGGATACGACTGGCCTTCCACTCTGAAAGTCCTTTGATGGAAGCACTGCCCGCCTGACAGGCTGACCTGGGCGATTCCTCTCCTTCCCTTCTAGATACCACCGTTGGAGTGTTCCATCTACGCTCCCCACTGGGCCAGTACAAGCTGACCTTTGACAAAGCCAAAGAGGCCTGTGCCAACGAAGCTGCAACCGTGGCAACCTACAACCAGCTCTCCTATGCCCAGAAGGTGAGTTCCCAGTTGGCGGCCACCATGCAGGGAGGGTCCTCAGGGGAGGAGGTGCAGCTTCTTCTTAACATATGGGAGACTTCGGCTGTTGCCTTTCTGGAGGGGAGTACAGGGAGCTCCTGGAGCAATAACAATTCGTCACATCCTTTGGGCATCTACTACGTGTCAGGCACAGTGTCAGTGCTTCATTGACATTATTGTCCACCCTCACAATATCCTTGGAGGTAGATGTCCCTATTGCCATTTTACAGATAGGGCAACCAAAGCTCTGAAAGGTTAAGTAATGTGCCCAATGTCACCCAGCCAAGAAGTGGCAGATCCAGTATTCACATGTAGCCCTGACTCCAAAAGCCCTCATTCAAGAAGTTCTCGATCATGACATTCAACCGCCAAGGCAGAAGCACAGCCTGGGAGTGCATACCTGACAGCTGGAAGCCAGAAAGAGATCAACAACCACAAGCCTAGGATCTCCCTGAACCCACAAAGCAGTTGAGTTTCTCTGGAATAGGTGAAGCTCGCTGTGTCTGGAGGGACTGTGAAGGGGGTAAATGGAGATTGCCCCAGCTCTCAGCCACAGCCACATAGGAAAGGGAGCGCTGCTAGGGCTACTCTCGTGGCCTCTCAAGAAGCCCTGCCCATTTGGAGAGGCCAGCACCTTGGAGTTACCTGCTAGTGATTGCTCACTGGGAGTAGACGAGATGACTGCCTACATGGTATGATTTCAGGGCCCTTCCTCCAATCTCCATCACTACCAAATCTCTCTACGTTTTTCAGACCTGACATTTCTACACCAAGGAACAAAGCTTTTTGATGCCAGGACCCAACATCTTGGAGGGTCTGAATTTCTGCTCTCCTGCTTGCTGGTTGTGCGGCCTTGATCAAGCCATTGAAACCTCTGTCCTACTTGGCATCTTTGTATAAGGACTAAAAGTAATATGGCACAGTGACTGGTGCACAGTAGGAACTCAATTCTTAAGATTAAGAGCTCTGGAGTAGATTGTCTGGGTTTGAATCTCAGCTCTGCTACTTGCAGGCTTTGAGCAAGTTACTTAACTCTCTTTGCCTCAATTTTCTCAATTATATGATAGAGATTTTTTTTAAGTTCCTATCTCAAAAGGTTGATGTGAAGGTCAAAGATGTTGACACATGAAAAGCTACTGCAACAGAAACTGGCCCAGAATAAGCTCTCAATAAGTGTTATGATGATGGTGATGGTGATGAGGATGTTGATGATGATGATGGTGAAGATGACGATGATGATGGGGAGGATGATGATGATGGTCATGTTGGTGATAATAATATTAATGATGGTGACAGTGAGGATAATGATGGTAGTGGTGATGATGTTAATGATGGTGATGGTGGTGGTGATGATGATAATGGTGATACTGATACTGGTGATGATAATGATGGTGATGATTATGATGGTGGTGATGGTGATGGTGATGGTAATGATGGTGGTGATGACCAATTAGAGTTCTATCAACCCATAAGCCGAAGAATTTGTACCCAGAGGTAAATGGCTGATAGCAAATCCTTTCTCAAGAGCAGAGAGAAGAGAAATGAGAGTGAAGGACTCAGGTACCTATAAGAAAGAGAGGGCACCACTTTCCTCTATCCAATGGCTCAATCAACAAAAATTTAATCAGCACCTACTGTGGTCCAGGCACAGGAGTACAATAGGCAAAATGAGCCATAACCCTGACTCCATGGAGCTTACAGTCTGATGGGGGAATCAGACATTAACCAAAGGACCCCACAACAAATATGAAATTGCAGCTGACCCATGGCCACATCTGTGTCCCTACAGGCCAAGTACCACCTTTGTTCAGCAGGCTGGCTTGAGAGTGGGCGGGTTGCCTACCCTACAGCCTTCTCCTCCCAGAACTGTGGCTCTGGAGCTGTTGGGATAGTGGACTATGGACCAAGAAATAAGAGTGAAATGTGGGATGTCTTCTGCTACCGGATGAAAGGTAACTGCCCCAGCTACACTTCAGATTCCAGGCCAGGCAGCTGCTGAGCAATCCTCAGCCTAGCCAGCCAATCTCCAAGGGTGAGCTGGGGCAGCTCATGCCCCTGCCTCACTGGCGTGGGCCCCTGTGTGCTCCTGCCTTCCAGATGTGAACTGCACCTGCAAGGTGGGCTACGTGGGTGATGGCTTCTCGTGCAGTGGGAACCTGCTGCAGGTCCTGATGTCCTTGCCCTCTCTCACAAACTTCCTGACGGTATGTCCCATGTCTGCTTGCTTTTGCCTCCGGAAGGAGGGGTTGCCTCAAAGCAGGTATTAGAGAGGTGAGTCCTTGAGAGAAGGCAAAGACTCCCATTCGTGGTTAAGAGTGTGGACACTGGACCACATTGCCTGAATCTGAAGCTTGGGCTTGCCACTTACCTGTTGCATCATGTTAAACAAGTTCCTTTCTTCTCTGGGCCTTAGTTTCCTCATCTGTAAAATGGAGATGATGATAGCACCAACGTCATAGGATCATTGTGATAATTAAATGAGTTAATATTTGTAAAGCTCTTAGACCTTTGGCCAGCACGTGGAACACGCTATATTGGTGTTGGAGAGTATTATTATCTCTGTGTGCATCTAGAGCAGCTTAAGAGTCTGATCTGCAGGAATAAGATGCTCTTTTGTCTTCATGGACAAGGTGGGACACAATTAGCTAAGCGTGCCTGGTGATCATCCCGGGAGCCAAATTATCAACATGGAGTCAACTTGCATTTTGCACTGCCCTTAGAGTCACTTCAGTATTCTACAGTTATGTCCAATGAAGAGAAAGCCACAACTGGAGAAGGATTTGGTGTCGATTGATCAAAGAACTGAGCTAATAATAATAACAACAACCAGAGCTAACATTTCTTGAGCATTGACTTTGCACTGGGCACTGTTCTGAGCCCTTTCAGAGCACTTTTCACTCAGTCCACAGAGTGTAAGCTCCATAAGGGAAAGGATTTTCTCTGATTGTGGCTGGTATATATAGTAGGTGCTCAACAAATACATGTTGGAAGGAATAAATCCTCATGTAATCTTATGAGGTCACTTCTGCTATTATTCCCATTTTGTAGATAAAGAAACTGAGGTTTAGCAAGGTCAAGGACACAGCCAAGGAGAAGGGACTGGGCATAAGTATAGGGCTTGCAGGATCAGAGTAGACAAAGGACCCCAAAATGATAAGTCTTTGTCCACAGACCAAAGGTATCCATCTAACTGGTCTAAAAATCAGAGTTACTACAAATACTCTGAACACCCAAACCAACGCTTCTGCTCTGTGGGAGCTTGGCTTGTGACAGCATTTCAGAGAAAAGACAGTGTCAGAACAAAACCCACTGTCTGTGTGCCCTTCAGCAAACTAATTAACTGCTCTGGGCATTAGTAGTCCTGTCTGCACAACGACAAAGTCGAACTGGGTAGTGTGATTTCTTAAAATGTGTTCAGTGAGTATTTATTGAGTACCCACTATGTGCTGAGATATATCAGTGAAAAAAATAAACAATAAACAAGTAAATAGTATTGAATGCTAGAAAGTGATATATACTATGCAGGAAAAAGTAGAGCAGGGGGTTGGGTGGGGAGGGGAGGGAAGGGACACCACAGGGTTCCCATTTTGCACAGAGTGATGAGGGAAGGCCTTAGAAGATGGCATTTGAGGAAAGTGTGAACAGAAGAGATAGAGTCAGAATGCAGATCTAGGGGAAGAACATTCCAGGCAGAAGGAACAGGCAGGCAAATGATGAAAGGCAGGAGGGTGCTGGGCAAGTTTGAGGAACAGCAAGCAAACCAGTGTGGCTGGAGCAGAGTGAGCAAGAGAGAGGACAGCTGGGCACATGGTCAGAGGAGCAACAGTGTCCAGATGGTCTGGGCTCATGGGCCATTGTAAGGACTTTGACTTTTCCTCTGAGTGACGTGGGGGCCGTTGCAGGGTTTAACAAGGGGTGACTCGAGATTTGACTTCATGTTTCACATGACTGCACAAGCTTCCATGTTGAGAATGGTTTCTGATGTGGCTGTGACTTAGGACCATAGGATTCAGGAGGAAAGGAAAAGCACTCCTAAAACCCTCCCCAGGGAGAAGCAGCAGCAAATGAGTGGCAGCCTGGGTGGGGGCTAACGTCCGGAATATGCCCAGACGAGTGATGCCCTGTGACCCTCTCCAGCCATCCCAGTCCTCACACACCAGGGCTGGCCCATCTGATCACTTCCTCCCTCTCCCCAGGAAGTGCTGGCCTATTCCAACAGCTCGGCCAGAGGCCAGGCATTCCTGAAACGGCTGACTGACCTGTCCATCCGCAGCACCCTCTTTGTGCCACAGAACAGTGGACTGGGGGAAAATGAGGTGAGTCGGGTCCCCGGTGTCTGTGTTTTACATGAGCGCTTCTAGACAGTATCAGTTATCTACCACCACAGTGCTGTCACAAATCACCCCAAAGCTCAGTGGCTACACATTTATTTAGCTCACACATCTGCAGATCAGCTGGCAGTGCTTCTGGTCTTGGCCAGGCATGCTCACGTGTCTGAGATGGGCTGACCTGCCAGGCTCTGCTCCACAGGGCTCTCATCCTCCAGCAGGCTAGCCCAGGCATGTTCTTTTGGTGATGGCAGGAAGTGGTGAGAGCAAGCCCAGTCCTGCCAGTGCCTTTCAAGCCCATCTGGTCACATTTGCTAACATGCCAGTGGCCCAACAGGTCATGTGGCTGAGCCCAAAGTCAGACTGGAAGGTCCTCAGAGTTACATGACAAAGGGTAAGGAGAAGGGTGAAGAACTGAGGCCATTGATGCAATCAATCTACCACACCAACCTTCTTCATGTCATGGCACACAGAGGAATTGGCAGTATTTATTCAGCCCACCCACAGATGGCTGACCTGCAGGCCCTACCCAACCTGAGGGCTGAGAAGGGCAGTACCTCTGCCCACTTGTTACCCACTCAGGACCCACTCGTCTCAGGACACATGGGAAGTTCTGCTTAGACCATAAAGATGACTTTCAATGCCACAGCCTAGCTAGAGATGAGTCTCTGGCAGAGTTCGGACAACCAAAAGCCTAAGAAAAACTTGACATTTCCTGATCTCCATGTGGAGGCAGAAAAGCCAAGGTCATGAGAAGTAATTTTTTTTCTGTGTCCTCTTTATCATTAAAAAGAAAAATATTGCTTGGCCTTTAAATACCATCCTTATGTTTCTCCTTTCCTCTCAGACGCTGTCTGGGCGGGACCTCGAGCACCACCTCGCCAATGTCAGCATCTTTTTTTACAATGACCTTGTCAATGGTACCCTCCTGAGAACTAGGCTGGGAAGCCAGCTGCTCATCACCTCCAGCCAGGACCAGCGCCAACTGGTATGAAAAGTCTTCTGGGCTTACTGGGAGAACTGGAGATAATACATGCAAAGCTCCTAGCATGCAGTAGGTGCTTAATAGATGGCAACTATTATAATGTGAAAGTACACTCTAAACCTGCAGTTAGGGGGTGGTATTAGCTGCACACCGTAACACACCACACTGACTGTCAGGCAGCCCTACCCCTTGGGAAATAAGCCACTGGTGACCGCCAGCCCCACAAGATAGTAATAAATAACTATAAATGAAACCATTTTGAAGCTATCTGATTCTCTGCCTTGGTCAGATTGTCAGTCTATCCCAGCATTGACATGTGAGCCTTGAAGTCAAATGACTCTAGTATGAAAACCAGTTCTGCCACTTGCTAGCTGTAGGAATTTAGGCAAGTTATCCAACTTCTCTGTGTCCCTCATCCGAAAAACGGGGATGATGGTAATGTGTTGATCACGTTGATGATGATGGTGGTAGTGAGGATATTGATGATGGTGGTGATGGTGATGATGATGATGATAGTGATGGTGGTGATGATGGTGATGTTGGTGATGATGGTGATGGTGGTGATGATGGTGATGGTGGTGATGATGGTGATGGTGATGATGATGGTGATGGTGGTGATGATGGTGATGGTGGTGATGATGGTGATGGTGATGATGATGGTGATGGTGGTGATGGTGGTGGTGATGATGGCCATGACAACCATGATATCAAAATCATAGGCTTTTGGGATTCAGTGATTCAAGGCTTGTGACATATGAGAACAGTGCCTGATGTGCAGCAAGTACTAAATGAGTATTATTTTTTGATTTTTACCTGATGAATGATTTCTTTTATTGAAGATTAGTAGTTTAGACCAATGCTTCTCAAACTTTACCAGGCATTTAAATTGCCTGCCGGTTTGTTAAAATGCAGATTGTAATTCAGCTGGGGGGGTGTGGGGCCTCGGGTTCCGCATTTCTGATGAACTCCCAGGTGACTGCCCACACCACAAGCCAGTGGGTCACACTTTGATGAGCAAGTGATTAGGTCCCTTAAAAACCCCTTTTCTAACAGTGCTGTGTGATGTTCAGAGCAGCAGATCTGGAGTCCAGAGGCATGGGGTATGCCACTTACTACCTGTGTGCTCTTGGACAGACCATTTCCTTCTGAACCCTCATCTGTTAGACAAGTGGGCTGGACAAAATGACCCCTTAGGTTCTCTGCAGCTCCTAGATCAAGTTGTTGGCACAAGGGCAACTAATGTGTTCTGGAGTGTCCAGACAGTGAGCAGAAGTCCTGTGCTGCCTGTCGGTGAAGATAGGCCTGAAACCCAGGCTCCAGAACTTTGGGGAAACTGAGCAACTTCCCTCCCTAGAAGGGCTGCCCACCTGGGGAGAAAGAGCCAGATGGTCACAGATGCCCATCAGTCCTCTTCTCCTTTCCCTAGAATGAGACCAGGTTTGTTGATGGAAGAGCCATTCTGCAGTGGGACATCTTTGCCTCCAATGGGATCATTCATGTCATTTCCAGGCCTTTAAAAGCACCCCCTGCCCCAGTGGTGAGTATCCAGGGTTCCTGGTGAGGGGCCAGGTGGAGCCCCAATGTCCATTCCCCGAGAGGTAAACTGGTACTGGAAGCCCTGTCCACTCTCCTCCTCTGGAGACTGGAGGAGCCTCCCCGATCCATGGCAGCTGGCCTTGGGGATGCCCAGCCCTGGTTCATCCCACCCCCATTCCTGTGCATTAGCAACACAACACCTGTTACCATTAATATTTGTTGAATGAAAGGGGCAGGATGGGCCAGTGGAGAAACCACTGGAGGAGAGTCAGAAATCTTGAGCTCTGGTTTGGCCCCTCCACGTCATTAGCTGTGTGACCCTGGACAAGTCTCAGAACATCTCTGAGCCCTATTTTTCTCATCTTCAACATGGGAGTCACAATGCCTCCCTCCCTGGGTTCTTCGGAGGACTATGAGTCAATAAATATAAAATAGGACAGTCCTTGGCACATAGTACATGCTATAGAAGAGTTGGTTGGTTGGCTGTAGGTGATAGTGATGTTCTTAGTATTCTTTGTTCTAAAAGTGTCAGGGAGGGGTGAGCACAGCTGGCTGCTGGGAAGTTCCACAGCATAGTGGTTAAGTGTATAAGCTCCAAAGCCAGGCTAGCTTTAAAGCCCACCTCTACCACTCAATGCCTGTGTAATACTGGGCATGTGCTTAACCTCTCTGAGCCTCACTCCCCCCATAAAAAATGGAAACAATAATAATTGTCCCTATCTCTGGTCCATGAAACATTTAAATGGATTATTTCATCTAAGGGGCTTAGAACAGACCCTGGCAGTAGTTAAGGGCTAGATACATGTTAACTATTTAATCATTATTTTATCCCAACTGGTCTCAAGATGCCCCAAGCCAGCAAGAATGGGGTGGGCTCCAGAAAGCACACGTCTTTTGGGAAGTCATCAGTTTTAAGTATCAGCCCCTCCCCTTTCTGTGTTCAGACTTCAGTCCACACTGGCTTGGGAACAGGAATATTCTTTGCCATCATCCTGGTCATTGGAGCCGTCGCTTTGGCTGCATATTCTTACTTTCGACTAAACCGGAGAACAACTGGCTTCCAGCGTTTTGAGGTGAGAGAGAAAAACGGGAACATGGTATTGGGGTCCTCTCTGAAATCCAGCCCCCGACTCGGGGCTACTTCAGCAGCTGGGCGCTTGGCACACATTTCCTGTCTCCAGCGTGGGGTCTCTGCCCCTCAGAGGGGCAGCAGTGGCGGCTCCCAGCCCCTCTTCCTGGCAGAGACAGGGTTTGGTGAGAAGGGTGATGGGCTGCCAGTAGCACAGGCCCTCGAGCCTCCGTGTCAAGGGTTTGGCTTGGATGCAAATACACCAGGGGCCCAGGAGCAGACTCACCTTGGAGGATTCAGGAGACAATCACCCACCATGACTGGCTTGGGCTTCCAGGCTGACTCTGAGGTGGGGGACAGGGTCAGGGACCTGCACAGCCAGAGGCCTCACTCTGCAGCCAGCGAAACACATTTCACCCTATTTGAACTGTTGAGCCCACGTCCACGTCGGTGGGGCTTGGCTGACCATGGGGTGACCCTGGGGACCGGGTGCCGCTGCAGCTGAGTACCCTTCCTATGTGCGTTCCACTCCTCCCAGCCCACCCTCTCCTGCTGCCTCCTCCAGACATGCAGGTGAAGACTGCACAGAGTCCCCAGCAGCAGTTCACCATTCTGGCAGATGACCTGCATATTTTATAAGCTCTAGGAACAAATCTCAAAACACATTTTTAGCACAAGTGTACAGGCTGTATTAAATTCAAGGAGAGGCAAAACCATTCCAGGGTGACAGAGGTCAGAACAGCGGTCACCCTGCGTGGGATTGGGTATTGGCGGGCATGAGAGCACTTCCTTGGGGGACGGAAGTGCCCACTATGCTGATTTGGGTGGTGGTCACACCTGGGTGGACACATTAAGAAGTCACTGAGCTGAACACTTAAGATTGGTGTATGTTGTTTTATGTAAATCAGGTCTCAATAAAGGACTGTTAAAAAGAACAGTCTCCAGGAGGTGGAGGTGGGGGCGTGGCTTGCTTTACCTGCCATCTTGGATGAGCCACTCCTGCCTTGGGGACATCCTGGTTCTAAGCCCTGTGCTTGTCTTTCCATGTAGTCAGAAGAAGATATTGACGTTGCAGCTCTTGGCAAGCAGCAGCCCGAGAATATCTCAAACCCCATGTATGAGAGCATGACCTCGGCGCCTCCAGAACCTTCCTATGACCCCTTCTCAGTGAGTTTGCATTTTTATCTAGGAACAGGTTCAGCTGGGGTGCAGGGGTATGATGTCTTTCAGCAAATCTCAGTGGAAAGCTTCACACCAAGAAAAGCTCACTTCTAGAATGTGTCTGGGGACAACAAGCCTAAAAAGCTGGTGTTGCAAGCTTAGGAAGCCATGTTGTTGTCCCATGTTCTTGGGTTCTTTTGGGTGGACAGCAGAAGCCTCCATCAATCAGAGATAGGCAAGAACTAGAGGTTGCCCACCCCCAACGTTATGACCAGGTGACATGTCACAAGCAGAAGAAATCTTGGGCTGAATTCTGCCACAAACATTTCTGAGGTAGCCAATGCAAAATAGGGCATCAGGCCTTAAAAAGGTAGTTTTCAGGGCTGACCCCACGGCCGAGCGGTTAAAGTTCCGTGTGCTCCGCTTTGGCGGCCTGGGGTCTGGAGGTTCAGATCCTGGGCACGGACCTCCTCCACTCATCAGCCATGCTGTGGAGGCATCCCACATACAAAAAGTGGAGGACGATTGGCACAGATGTTCGCTCAGGGCTAATCTTCCTCCAGCAAAAAAAAAAAAAAAGAGGAAGATTGGCAACAGAGGTTAACTTAGGGCAAACCTTCCTCAAGGAAAAAAAAAAGGTAATTTTCCTTTAGCTATGCTTTAAACTTATATTTACACTGTTGTCCAAGATTTTTCTGCCAGCTGTCAAAGCTGCTTCTCACTTTGGGAGCTCCGGTCCTTTGATAAGGTCTTTTATATCTAGAGGTGCATATTCCACTTGGGTCTTCCAGGAAAGGACCATTGTTCTAGTTAGCTATCCTTGAGTCAGATGGGGCCTCCACGGACTTCAACCCTGGGCCCCCCCACGACAGGGTACCCTATTCATACTGAATGTGGACGGTACACCCTGCCTGTAGTTTATGACCAGTTCTGGACTGAGAAGCTAGGGATAAAACTTAATTCTTCCTTTTATATAAAAATAAGAAAAATTAATAGCCAGTACGCTGTGTCCTTTTGTACATCAGCAGACTGAGCTGACAGCATTACTCAGGTCCAGGAATTACTTGAATCTTGGCATGTGTGGTTCTAGAACCCTCGTGCAATAGGAACCAAAGCCAGAGAGCAGCGTTACTGCTTCATGCATGTACCTATGCTGTCCCTCCCCCTGCAAGACTATATTACAGTCATTGCATTTTTATTAAGTAGGCACCGAAACATTAAAAATATTCTATTGCACCATTTTTTTTTTTTGGTTTTTTTTTTTTGTTTTTGTTTTGTTTTGTTTTGTTTTTTTGTTTTTGTTTTTTTTGTGGGGAAGACCAGCCCTGAGCTAACATCTGTTGCCAATCTTCCCCTTTTTGCTGAGGAAGACTGGCCCTGAGCTAACATCCGTGCCCATCTTCCTCCACTTTATATGGGACGCCACCACGGCATGGCTAACAGGCAGTGCGCGTCCGCGGGCGCCTGGGATCCGAACTCGCGAACCCCGGGCTGCCAAGCGCGGACTAAACCGCTGCGCCACCAGGCGGCCCTCTATTACACCATTTTTAAGCATGAATAGTGCAACAGATGTTATTTTTCTGCAGGGAACCAAATGTAAATATCTTCTGGTTCTTAGTGCCTGTGGTAGCACATTTAATATAGTTGCAATAGATTGCAAAATAACCAGATCATAAGTCCTAGTTTGTTTTTTAATCAAACCCATGTAAAAGTTTCCGGTTTAAATTGCACGGGTAAATTCAGCTAGATTGCACTTATTAACTAATAGTTTATTTCTGTAAGCATTGTTAGGTTGAAACCAATCTCATTTAAAAAGCAGGGGGAAAAAAGTTACCCATTCTGTTCCCTGCTCTCCAAGGCCTTCTCAGCCCCGTGCAGGAAAGATTCTCCTGAGGCAGGCAAGGGAGTGCCCGAGATGCAGGAGTTAGCCAAACCTTTTCAATCAGACCAGGTGGCAAAAATATCCAGTAACAGGAATCCCAAGCCAAGGGTGCCATACCAAAAAGTGACGTGCTAGGTTCTCATGCCTTTTACATTGAAGGATGGGGTGACTACACAATATGTGTAGCCAATCCAGACACCATGAACACATCCATCATACAATTAACAAAGCTTCCGTGCTGATCAGAGCTACAGACAGCGGAAGGCCTGGGGTGGCTGTCTCTGGAGTACGGCTTCTGATTACACTTCCTCAAATGCTCAAGAGCCACTCCTGGTTCAAGGTGAATTTGCAACCTGAAAAGAATTTTTTGTAATCATATTAATAGTCACCTTTTGGGGGGTACTTACACTCTCCTTGATGTAGTATCTAATTTAATCCTCACACTTCCTTGTGAGGTAAATACTGTTAGGACCCTTTATAGATGAGTTGAAGTGATTTATCCAGGGCCATGCACCTTCAAACAACAGAGACTCTCCCAGAACAGGGGGCCCTGACCACCAGATCATCCCGCCTCCCAACACGAGCCATGAGACAGCAGCGTGAAGGAACTCTCCCACCATATGCGTGTTCACAGGGCACTTGGGGAAGAATCGTGCTTAGGCTGTAGGGGAGGAAAAAGATTTCCTCCACCCTCTTAGGGTCCCTGGCTGGGTCTGAAAAGGAAACTGACAAAGACAGAGTAACAGGAGAAAAGCATATAAATTTTATTGCATGTTTACACGTCCATGGGAGCCTTCACAAGACATTCGAATGAAGACCCAAAGAAGTAGCAAAGCAGGAAGCTTTTAGACAAAGAAACAAGACATTTGGGAAGAATTGATGAGACAGAGGTTTGGGCTGGGGTAGTCAATGGTGAAGAAGTAACTACGAAGGTAAGGTGAATTTAACAAGGTTCGTCTGTACAGGTTTCTTGGCCCCGAATTCCCCATCTCCAAAGATGAGTGTCATCTTTCCTCCTGGTAAAAGGAGGGTACCTTTCACATGGGACTTTAAGGACCCATTTCACAGAAGAAAGGCGGCAGGGGGATAGGTCAGAGTGACCTTCCTGCTTCCGCTGGTTTTTAAAAATTCCTTCAGCTTCAGATATTTAATATGCCAAGATGCCATATTTTGGGGTAGCGTGTCCTGAACCCCATTGAGGCCTCAGACCAGTGGCCAAAAGAAATGCTCAACCTGGAAAGATTCAACAAGCTGGTCCCACGCCCTCTCTGCGTGTTTCACAGACCTCTCTTTTCCAGGACTCGGAAGACCAGCAGCTGGAGAGCAGTGACCCCCTGGGGGCCCTCTGAGGGCCGAGACCTGCTGCAGTCAGCCGTCACCCACGGCCTCACAGAGGCTGTCCACTGTGAATCCTCAGCACCCGCTGCCTTTGGGAATGTAGGGTCCTTTAACATTTAAAAGTAGGCAGCACTCAGAAGCCATACCTCATCTTCTTTGGTTAATCTGGGGGATTGTTTTGTTTCTGTGGGTGAGGGACCATGTTAAATCCGCCCACCAACCCAGGGTCTCCCTCCTCTGGGTTGGTCTCCCTCCTCTGACCCTCTGCTGTCCTCTCTGTGTACCTTTAGGTGGCACTTTGTACTTCCTACCCAACACTATAGTAACCGTGACCTTGTCTTGTTTCCCTGTTTACATTGTAAGCTCCCGAGGGCAGGGACTTGACTCATTCATCTTTGTATCTCAGCACCCAGCCCAGTGTCTGGCACATAAAATGTGCTCAATAAATGTTTATGAGACAGAAATAAAGTCAACGGAATAAATCTAGTGTTCTGGGACACAAAAATAGTTTGTCACAGAAGGGCTCAAACTTGGAAGGTAAAATCCACTTATTAGGGCTCCTTAGGGCCTTTCAATTAGCCAACATCTGCCTTATGAATTCTTTCTTAATTCTGTTTGTTTTGTGTTTATTTTAAGAAGATGTGATAACCACAATGAGTCACCACGTCACACCCACTGGGATGGCTATAATCAAAAAGACAATAACAAGCGTTGGTGAGGATGTGGAAAAATTGGAACTCTCATACATTACTGGGGGGGATTTTAAATGATGCAGCCACCTTGGAAAAGAGTTTGGCAGTTCCTCAGAAAGTTAAACATAGTTACCAAATGATCCACTCCTAATTATATACCCAAGAGAAATGAAAACAGGTCCACACAAAAACTTACACACTATGTATGTTCACAGAAGCATTAGTCATGCTAATCAAAAAGTGGAAACAACCCAAATGTCTATCAACTTATGAATGGATAACCAAATTGTGTATTTGTATAAATTATATAACCATAAAATGAAATATCATTCCACCCTAAAAGGGAACTAAGTACTGATGATACGGGTAACATGGATGAACCATGAAAACATTATGCTAAGTGAAAGAAGCCAGACACAGACCACATACTACATGATTCCATGTATATGAAATTTCCAGAATAGGCATATTCATAGAGACAGAAAGTAGATTAGTAGTTGCCAGGGATGGGGGAAGAGGGGAATGGGATTAACTGCTAAGAGGTACAGGGTTTCTTTTTGGGGTAATGAAAATGTTCTGGAACTTTACAGTGGTGGTGTGTAGGCTCCGCACAGTTCTTCACTGTGCAATGCAGGATGTCTACCACACCACGTCCCTGCCCTCAAAATGCCAGAAGTGCCCTCCCCATCACTGTGACAACTGAGCGCCCTCCAACCCACCCACCACACATTTCCAAATTGTCCCTCAGGGGTAGTACTGGCCAGGCTTGGGAATCACTGCTGGGGACAGAGAAGGGAAAGGCTGGGTGGAGCTGATCGCAGACTCTCCTCTCTGTTGCCCTCACGGCCCAAATATCTTCGTTCCACATCATTGGGGTTTTTCCTGAGCCAAGTCCAAAATTCTGGAAGCCCCCGAGTGTCCTGTAAGCTTTTTCACACCTCCAGGAAAGGGAAGAAGTCCCAGTTCCAGGCAGAAGAACAGCTTACCATCTCCTCCAGGATGATATGCCACAATGGGACCAATGCCACCTTTCCAGGAAATCGCTCCCCTAGGGAGTCCACCAATACTGCCAACAGAGGTACAAAAAGGCACGTGGTTAAGAGGAAAAGCAGCAGGCTACGCACGGGAGGAGTGAACAAGAATGAGACACAGGCACAATGAGAGGTCAAAGATATTAAGGTATTTAAACACACGCACACATTTAAACAGTTTAAAAAATGAACTCTTGAAAATACTTATAAATTTATCCAAAACTCAGTAGTGAATTGACTTTAGCATCCACTCCTAACTCAGTATTATTCGGTATTTTCTTCCCTTAAATATTGCTTCCAATTTCCAGCTTTCCTGGTAATTTGATTGCAGACAAACCTGTGGATCACCATCTTCTCCTTGTTCTCAAGGAGGGAACTGTCTGGGAGAAGAGAAATTCCAGATGGGTCACCTGCTAAGCTCACACCAATTGTCCACCTGCAGCTTAACTACACAGTCTTCAAGCTCTGAACACAAGCGAGTGTGCTTTGCTGGGGGTGATGGGACAAGGTGGTGAGAAATGAACCACAAATCCTTCACCCCTTCTCATGGGGATATTCTTTTTTTTGGGTACATTAGCATTTGATATGGCTTTGCCACTAACTTAAGCACACAAAACATGCTTTACAATAAACTGGACGATACAATTCAAACTTTTATTTGGCAAGAAGTTCAATATGATATAACATAAAATCAACATTTAGAATAAATAGCAAATTCACATTCAGAATAAATAATAAGTCTACTTACTATTTGCATTTCTTGTGCCTGATGTCATACAGGCACAATTAGTCATTCTACTAAATAATTGGAAGTCAAGAGTGCAAGCCTGCAGAACTAGAAAAATACAGAAGCACTGTTGTGGGCTGGGTTCCCCAGAAAGACACCGGGATGGAGATGCGCGTGCAGGAAGTTGACAGGGAAGTGTTCCTGGGATCAACAGCTGGGAAGGGAAGGGATGAGAGGGAAAGAAGCAGGGCTGGCAGTGGGAGGAGTTGTGCTGCCACGCAGACACAGAGAGGCCTCAGCTGATGCCCGGGGGGGCTCTGGAGCTGGGATGGGCCCTCAGAGTTGAGCAGTGACAGGTTACCAGCTGCTCAAGGAAGGGGGTGTGACCTTGTCTGAGGCAGGGCTTCTCGGCAGGGGAAACTCCCAAAGAGGGCTGGCGGCAGCAGCCAGTCAGCCAGCAGTGCCCCCGGGAGTTGGAGGAATAAGTCCTTCGGTCCTGAAGGGTTATCTGGGCAGCCAAGGCCATTGCCCACTACTAGCACAATCATAGCCTAGTGCAATGAGAGGTATGTCAACTAGTGCCCAAGGCCGGCAGCTCAATTCCACACGACAGTAATGCCATGTTCTGGGAAGAGAGTATTTTACCACTGGCCACATAAGTACACATGCCTAGAGAGCAGCTCTTAAGGGAATACGGCACACTTACCTACAGAGCGTCTTTCTACCTGCACCCAACTATGAGGTGTTCATCTGCAGGCTTGCAGCAGGCTGACCCTGCCACTGCCACCAACACAACCCCTTAGGGCAGGGGCAAACTATGGCCTGAGAACCGATCCAGCCTGCAGCCTGCTTTTGTCAATCAAGTGGTAATGGAATACAGCTATGCCCATTCCTAGAGCAGCGGCAACAGAATACGGCCCGCAAAGCCGGAAATATTTACAATCTGGCCCTTTACAGGAAAAGTTTGCTGCATGCTGCATTAGAGAAACTTCACTCCCTTTCCTTTCCTTAACCCACTAGGGGTGTTAAAGGTCAGCTGAATTTGGAGCCAAACTCCCAAATACTAATGAAAAAAAGAAAAGGAAAGTGGTACCAAAGGAAATCGATACTAAGAGGGCAAAACATAAGCTCCCTAGTAGCTGAATAGAGCAATCAGGGAGCCCTGGCTCTGGCCAAATTTAGTGTTAGAGCATTCTAGACAAGGGCCCCCAAGTGGGTCTTTGGCAGCAAATGAGCATTTGGCGTACTGGAATTCAATTCCGCTAACACACTCTCGACTGCTTAAAAGGCCTTTGGGGAGGAAGAGAGAGGAAGCGCCATTTAGTTCACTCAAAGCTAAATTAGCTCGGAGGAAAGATGACTTCTCACTTCTCCTTTGCAATAATTAAGAGGGCCAACGCATTCAAAGCAACCAGTAATTTAGCCTGAGATGTGCCCCAATCAGTAACAGGTGGTTCATGTCACGTGGTGATAGCAGAACACGGAGCTGAAGAGAATTTTAAAAAGGAAAAAAAGAGGCTATGTCAGGAGGAAAGTGGGAGCTCTAAGCCAAACTCCTAAAATATTTTAAAAGCCAGGTTTCACCTATAAAAGAAACTCTAGAAAACCAGTTGTGCAGGTCCCTTCCACAGAGCCTGCGACAGGTACCATGAGCCTTGCTGAACCATCAGAGCTGGCACAGACTGCCCCTGGACTATGAATTTTTGTTCACATAATTCTTAGAAAATCAGTCTAACCAATGCTAAAAATGGAAAATATTATTCAATGTGCAAACTAATTTTATTCTGTTCACTTTCCAAACTGATTTTTTAAATAGTACAAACTAGACTCACATCCCGTGTACCAATATGCTTTCATCAACACGCACACCAGAGAACAACCTGGAAAGAAAATGCCCAGTGCAGTGTGCCAAATCCCAGTAGAGTCATGACAGCAACACTAAAATCTATCGTGAATGAGCACAGACAAGGAGAATGCCTCCGTCCTTCACATGGAGATGGCCATCCTGCCCCGTGTTGCAGCCCCGGAGTGGGTTTGCAGTCTGCCAGGCGCATGCTCGGTGGGCCCTGCTGAGACAGATGCCAGCCTTGGGCCACATAGCAGCTCTCATTACTACTGCCATGTTCAGTGGCCCGGAGACTGAAACCTTAATTGGTAATAAATTGTAAAATTCATTATTCATACCCAGAAAATGTATTTCTCCCCTCAGGCTTGGTCACCTAACCTAGCCATACACGAAAGCAGGTTTTAAAAATAGTTCTACTTCATTCTTCAATAAACAGAACACCTTGTAACTGGCACCTAGGAGATATTCAGTGAATATCTGAATAGATAAAAACTAAGAAAAATTTTTTAAAATACCTACCTCCTCACTCAGCTTCTCCAAAGCAGAAACTATAAGACAAGAGCACCAGCGTCTTCTCCTTTGAGGACCCCAACAACCAAGCAGTTCTGGGCATCACCTGAACCCCTTAAATGCCAGTCCTCAACACACTCTGATGCTTAAAACACCTACGAGCTAACAAACAGCCAACAAAGGGCCCACCCCGTTCCGAACAAGGAACAAACCACTGTGTGTATAACAAAATTTAGAAGAACAAGAGGGGCCGAGTTGGGTCTAAGGGTCACCTTCACTATTAGAGTTAAATACAAGAAAACATCTCAAGTAAAACCCCATTATCACAGGCAGCATTACAAAGCATGCTATATAACTCACTCACTCAATTTTTCCATTCTGGCTGGAAGCCTATGGAATGCCAGGCTAGCATTTCATCAATGGCTGGCTCTGATACATTTACACATTAACAGTGCTGAATAAGCAAGGCCCTTCCTGTATCTGCCATCCTTTAGGTTTAAGGATATGTGTCACTTGCACTGTCCTTAGAAAGAAATGAGCAATACTTAACTAGGTCATCGCCAACTCTTTTTCTCTTAGCTTGAATGCCCTTTATCCTCTCCTACGTTAAACACAGACACCTAAAGAAAAGCATCCAAACTCCAAAATAGCCACACAAACACTGGCAGGAAAGAAATCGAAGAGGAGGAGGGTGGGAGGTGGCTGAGCGGGGAGGCCCACCTCCCTCCTCGCCGCACTGACTCAAGGACCTCTCCTCGGCTGACACACGTGAGGGAGGCAGGCAGCTGTGTGCTGCCCTCCAGACAAGCAGGCTCTCTGGTAACGCGGATGTTTAACAAGATTCCCACACAACTCAGTGCGGGTCACGGAGTGGCATTTCATTACCAGGACATTTTTCTATTTCATTTTCTGTCCTCCAATGAGCACATTAAACCACTCCCGGAAGACCCACCACAAATGCCTTGGCTCCTCTGGCCTGCTCGTTTCTCGCAGCCTTGTTCTACAATGTCTGTTCTGCTAGCTGGAAATTTAACCAGAAGCTCGCCTCGCCTCGCCCTTCTCCTCACTTGGGCCACCACTTGTCCTTCCCCAGGGTAGGGTAGGATACGAGCGAACACTGAGGACAATTCAGGACCAACATCTCTTGTTCTGTCTCAGTAAGACTTTCCAGGGAGGCTGAGTCTCCTTTCAAGTGATGCTCCAGAATGATGCCAAAGCCCTAGTGTCGAACGATTTGGGAGTCGCTGCTGTTTGGGATGGTCTCTGCTACTGACTGTCGTGTTCTGCTATGGGAGCGCGCACTAAATCATCAGCTTTCTGCAAGCAGTTTATCACTCACTGCACATCGCCGTGGCCCTGCAGTTCCCAATGCACGGCCTGTGAATGTCCCGTACATGTTCCATGGAAGAGTCAAGCAAAACGTCACCTGCTGGAATACAGACACGGCATCGAGAAGTCTCACTGATCCCTGAAAACCTGATGCCAGTTACCGTACCATGGTAAACACAAAGGCTGACCACAGAGTTTCAATATGAAGCTTGCTGTTCAGCCCTACATGCACAGGAAGGCGGGACCAGTGGGCTGCTGGCTTCTGTCTTAACCACCTGGGGGGCGTTCTCCATAATGTACAAAATAGATGTCAAAAGGCATCTCTGTATCTCTTCCAAAGCAACACTCATATCCACACAAAGTCAAGCCCATCATGTCCGCCCAATCCGGAGCCGTCACGATTTCTGGCTTTTTCCACAGGTGGGCGCCTGGTTACTTGGCCTGGGCCTCCTGCAGGAGGGGCAGTCTGAAGGTGGGGGGCCTCTCGGACCATGCGGGAAGTTCGTGCTGCAGTGGAGTCCTCCTGGGGTAGAATGTGTGGTTGACATCGTAGTTCAAGAGGCAGCTCAGAGACGCCATGTAGATGTCGGCAAATCGCGACAGGCGCCTCAGGAAGTAGGTGGGGTTCTGGTCTGTGCGGAACAAGCTTCCAAACTGGGCGTTGAAGAAACTTTTGGTCATTTCTCTGAAGAAGCAAGAAAAGAGCGAAGCAACAGAGAATGATTCAAAGAAGACTTATTTTTAAGTTACTGAAATCAAAATCACTTCATCAATTTTATAGGACTCATTTGAGAAGAAAATTAGCCTAGAGCAGCCCCAACTTCTAATCAGGGCAACGGTCTGTCCATCCGTCCATCAAAATGGCTCTGACCACATTTCCCACTTAGGCCAGCCCAAGAGAACACTGTTTAAGGCTCCGGCTTCAATGTGTATGCCCCCTAAATATGCACACCACGTTTTCCAAACAAAAACAGAGGAGGCAGGAGCTTCTTCTGAAGGTACACAGAGAGATGTACAATGTTCTCCAAGTCTCCAAACTTCCCTCATCTACAGAATGGGATCAAGACTCCCTTTTTATAAGTTAAAAGGGGAGAGTTTTAGTTACAGTGAGAACTAAAGTAAGTGAAATGAAAACATATTGTAAACTCTAAAGTACTTTGATGTCTGAGAAATTAAGGATTATTTTATAGCAACGTAAATAAGTCTCCACCATCCATTACACAGCTTCACACACCTCACTGCCTCCTTAGAGCCGAGGTTACAAGCACTTTGCAAGGCTGTTCACCCCACCCTAGGCTCTAGGCCCCTGCAGGTGTGCATGCGTGCATCTGTGTGTAAATCAACACCCTCATCACACACACACAGGATATGCACACCATCGGATGGCTGGGACCCCTACACACAGAATATTCCAGCAAAATGGATAAATACCACTTGACTGTTAATAAATCAGTTATAAACACAGCAAAAAATGCAATCATTTACACGACTATGTGATAAAAGCCACTAGTTGGTAGTAGTCTATCATCATATAGTGACAGGAAATGCAGCGACAACCAAAAAGTAGGAAATTAAAAGAACTCAATTAGGTTGGTGGGTGGAGCAACATAAATGGTTTTTAAATTTTTACTGGAAAATCTCATTGAGATGTGAGGTTGTTCAAGACTAGCATCCAAAACAAAACCTCTGACAGATGAAATGGCTCCTTTAATAATTTTAGGTCCCCAGAGTGTAGGACCCAGGTCTAGCCTTCTGGGGCAAGGGGCCCCGAGTCAGATCACATTATATGCCTTCCTCCCATCAGCCTCTCACCTAACATTTTTATACCAGTGTTAGAATAATCATCAAGTTAGAATAGGCCCCCAACAAGCAACCCCTGAGAGGGAGGAGGAAGGACTGATTCAGTACAGTTGGGCTTCTACAGCCCCAAGGGATGGAGTCTGTCCCCTCTCCATGCCCACTCCCAAAATTAGGCCGTCCATTGCTCAGAGGCCAGACCCAGGGAGTGACCGCTGTGCCCACGGGGCGGAGGGGTATGGGGGGGGCAAGCACAAGGTAGAAATGGTCACATAAATGGTCCACATACACAGCATCCTCTTAGGGAAGCACGACTGTCCACGAGGCCTCTTTTGAACAACTGTCCCCTTGAGACGCAAACCCACCAAGCAGGTGGGCCTTCTTCCCCAGTAAACATTCTGATACCGAGTGCGCACATTCCTGAAATAGCCATGGGTACAAATAAGCACCTGGGTTGCAGGTGCCCCAAGAATTCATTGTGGTTCACAGCCCACCTCCAACACTGTCCCAGCAGCCACATGGTGTGGCCGGCATTACCAACAACTGGCCACCAGCTGACCAAATGTGCAAGTCAAGCAGGCAGGGAGGAGGGAGAGGAAGGAAACGCTCCTTCAACCATGGCCTTCAAATGCAAGCGCAGGAGGTGCCATGGGGGTCACTGCTGCCTCAAGGAAATGTCACACGTCACCAACAGCAGATGGCTGGTTCAGGATAAGAGGGAGGAGGGGTTGTATTCATACCTGGGAGCTAAACAGGGATGTTTCGAAGTCTGCCTCGGGCCAGCCCTGGGAAGGTGTGTGGGCCAAGCACGGGCAGACAGGGTAGTGGATTCACTGCATTCGAAATGGGCCGCTCTTACCTCATCTCCTTTCTTTCCTTTTTCCACTCCTGCAAAACCAGCTGTGACTCAGCATCTCTGTGAACCTGCAGGACACAAGCTAATTACTGAGACTGTTCTGGCTGTGAATAAACTCATTAGGTAATGAGAACTTTTTAAAGGGCAACTTTTCTTGGAGGAATTTTATTCAGGTCTAAGAGGCAGGCACTTGGATGAAATAAGACTTCCAGTTACAATCCTCCCTTCTTCACCAAAATAGTTTAAATGTCCAACATTAGAAACATGGTTTAACAAATTAAGATGGAATACTATGAAGCTATTAAACAAGGCCCATATTAAACTAGAGATACTAAGCATTATTAAAGGCTATGTAGAAACCCAACACGTATGTATCCACATAAGATGGGCATAATACATGTGTGCAATTTGTGTGTGTAATACCTTCTTTAATTCCTGCAAGGGTAGTAGGATTATATTTGATATTAATTTTTTCCCTTAATATTATATTATTAAAGATAATATTATATTATCTTTAAAGTGTTCAAGAGAAAAAAATAATTGTTTTTATAAAAGGCAAAAAGGTAGGCCCTTCAACCCAATGGAAAAGCAGAGAATTTTCCAATTGGGCTGAATGTGAGCAAAAGGCAAAAAGAAAATGACAGCTGCCCACAACCTAACACATGGAATCTCACAACCTCTCTCCAGGCTCTTGTGGCTCAACAGAAGCACTCAAGCCGGAGTGAGATGTGCGCGTGATTGCAGGGGACAGGTGGGGCTCCCTGCAATTCACGGTCACGGGGCAGCCTTAGAACCCGGAGGAAAACTCCAAACAAACCATCTGCTTTCACACGGGAGCCAAGGCCCTTCTGTTTATCACGTCTGCCCAGCTCAACAGCCTGACTCACGGTCACCAGCTGAGGGCCTCTGTCACTCAGACAAAACCCCGTATCAATTGACCTCATAATTTGGATTTCTCACCCAACACCACTGCCTGCACCACCAGGAAGCAGCTACCACTGGATGATCACGGGCTGTGTGTTACTGGAGCACCAGAAGGCTGGTCTGGCTATTCCAGGGGTGTTGATGTGGGTTCTGGGAGCCTAGTTTTAACTAGCTGTCACATTTTAAATCAACAAATTACTCGCTACAGAATTTAGACACTACAAAGTATGTGACCAGATCAAAAATCTGTAGGGGGCCACAAGGAATTTATTCATATATATATACACACATACATATACACACATGTATATACATATACATGCACATATACATACAGATATACACATACATTTATATGTGCATATATATACACACTCATATACATACACACATATACATACAGATATACACATACATTTATATGTGCATATATATACACACTCATATACATACACACATATACATATACACACATACATATATATATTCAGCACGTACTATGTGCCAGGCACTGTGCTAGATGCTGAAGATACAACAGAGGGCAAGACAGAGGCCCTGGTGGGGAGCATACCCAGGTAAGCAGACCACAACAATGTAATAACACACAGAAGGGGGTTGACATCAGTCTGTGGGAGGGACCCCCCCCTTGCTCACACACCCTTCTTGGCCCATGAACTAGGCACCTGTGTCCCGTATGAAGGAGAAGCTTCTGGTCCCTTACTCTGCACCATACTTGCAGGAGGGGAGAATTCAGACTGGTGACCAGGATAAGGATTACCAGTTAATCTACTTGCTCTCTCTTTTTTGAAACTAGCTGCCACAGGCAGAGTAAGTTCTCTTCTGCACTCCTGCCCCTCAAGTGCGCCCCCAGGGCAGGCTCTGCAGACATGAAGAGCCAACTCTCTCAGCTCTCCGAGTTCAAGGTTTGTCCAGTGATGGAGCAGATATTATATCAGCCCCACTCTGACACCTGCCTGTTTCTCTACTGGTCCTGAATTCAGAGGGCAGCCAAGGATGACAGTGTCCAAGGTTGCTAGAGAAACATGCAAAGGAAGAAGGCCCCAGAAATCTGAGACCAGGGAGCAGAGGCATCTGAGCTCCATGGGTGTGCACCTTAACCCAGCCTCACCTCGGGCCCCCATCCCAGGCCCACCCAGCACTGGCCTTGGCTCCCTTCCCAGAACCTTTCTTCATCATTCATCTCTCCCATATGACCAGCCTCCTCACCTGGATCCTTCCCAGGAACATTTAAACATGCTCAAGTCTCTCCCACTAAAAATATCCATATATTTTTTTTCCCTGAACCACCCTGTTCTCCAGCCCTGTTCCCCCTACAAGGTCAAACTTCAGAACACCACAGTCTCGGGTGTCTAAAATCTACTTTAAAAATACTTCCAACATAGTAGGTTCCAAGTTAATTAGCTTGGATTAATCTTTAAGTGAAACCATGCATTCCCGGGTGGGTAGTTAGCATCGGAAACGACCAGTCAGAAGCCCATACCAGGGGCTGATCCTACAGACACTTCAGCACCTTCAGCCCCGGTCGTTAATCAGCACACTCGGCTCTTCACGGCTACAGGCTACAAACGTGCAGATTGGCTACATGTACCATACCAGCCATCCCACCCCCGTGTGAGCAGGAAATTACAGTCCGGCCAGTCCAACAGCCTACACCAGGGGAAGCCAAAGCCAGCACCCATTTTCTATCAGCCTCTGAGCTTAAGAGTGCATTTTCCTTTTTAAGTGGTTGAAAACAAAATCAAAAGAAGAATAATTCCATGACACGTGAAAATGATATGAAATTCAAATTTCAGTGTCCACCAATGAAGTTACTGGGACCCAGCCACAACCAGTGGTTTACATATCGTCCACGGCTGCTTTTGTGCTACCAGCACAGAGTTGAGTAGTCGCCACAGAGAGCATATGGCCCGCATAGCCTAACGTACTGACTCTGTGGGCCTTCGCAGAAGTCTGCCATTAACCAGCACTACCACCATCAACCACACCCAATTTGGAGTGCACTTCAAGGCTCGTTAACAAAATTATTCTTTATAGCTACTTTCTTAAAACC
The DNA here is from genome assembly GCA_031878705.1 of Tapirus indicus. Lineage (NCBI taxonomy): Eukaryota > Metazoa > Chordata > Mammalia > Perissodactyla > Tapiridae > Tapirus > Tapirus indicus. The sequence continues at coordinate 124,549,549 of CM062920.1, read as the reverse complement.
AAACATTATATACTTCTATTTAATTCATCAGACTTGGCTCCAAGCGACACTCTGAAAGTCTACAAAGAAAATCAAACCCAACCTCCGAGGACAAATTTTTCTCCTCACAAAATAGTCCAAATACTGTGCTACATGCTCTGAAAATAATTCCCAAAGGGGAGTTCTAGACACACCTGACACAGGATCACTGGAGGAATGTCTAGCTTTTCAGATGAACACAGGGATGTGGGAAGAGTGGAAGAGAAACAGGGAGGATGTGAGAAATGACAGTCGTTTGGATATTTTTTAAACTATCAGCCACACTCCTCTATATCCTAGTGACTCCAACCAGACAGAATGCTGCGGAAAGTGTGAGCACCCGGGGCGACACAGCACGGACGTGAAGACTCTAGAGCCAGACGGGCTGGGTCTAAGTCCCAGCATCACCCCCGACTTGAGCAAGTTATTCTCTCCTCTGTGCCTCGGCTTCTGCATCTATAAAATGGGGACGATGTCAGTGCCTCCTTCAAAGAGCCGCTGTGAGAATGAAATGAATGTGAGGCCCTTAGCATCGGAGCACAGTAAGTTCTCGTCTCTGAATAGCCTGATTCTGCTGTTCACTAACTTTGGGATTCTGGAGAAGTTACTGATCTCTCAGCCTCAGTTTCTTCTCCTGTAAAATGGGGTGGCAACGTTAATATTAATTCCCTTTTCTTCCTTCCTTGACCTTACTCTCTGTATAATTAATTCTATAAATCATAGAGATATTTTCTGTACTTCTGTTCTCTAAAACACACACTCCTTAACCATCAAATTTTTCATAAAGGTCAGAGAGAGGAAAAACAAAAACTTTGACCTCAAAGCTAACGTGTAGCAACACCATCCACACGGAGGCTGTGTTTGTGTCCCTGACCAGCTGCACAGGGAGACTGCACCCAAGGAAAGAAGTCTGTGCCACCCCGTGACCTCTAGACCACACAGCAGGGCAGCACTTCAGTATAGTGCTCCAGGCACAGACTCGGGCATCACACACGCCCAGGTTCAAGTTCTTGCTTTGTCATTTTCTGACCTTGGACATGTTACCTGACCTCTCACACACCAGTGTCCTTATTCTACAGTGGAAACATTGTACCTACACAGGACAGCTGTGACTGTTAAATGAATAATGTGTGCAGAGCAGGGACTCAGCGCAATGCCTGCCACATAGAGAGTAACTATTATTACTGTATGACCTATGCGCAGACTCAGAGCTACTCAAACCCAGAATGGACACCTTTTATTTTTAGAAAGTCATCTCACAGACAAGCATAGTAAGAGAAACAGAACGAGTCCTCGTCAGAGACGAGCCAAGAGCCAATGCAGCCCGAGCACCCTGGGAGCAAGGCCCGGGGGACGTGCGGGGCCCCATGCTCTGGAACGTGTGTACCCCGGAGCGAGGACCTGGGCTGCCACTCCTGGCAGCTCTGCCTGAGCTCACTGCCAGCCACCTCCACACGGGTGCCAGCTGGGCCAGGCAAGGCAGTTTCCTGGCCATTCCCAAAATCCCCATGGGCAACAGGCCAGAGGCTGCAGGTGTGTCAGCCAAGAGAGCGGACATCCAGGCCCCTTATCCTGAGTCGGCACGCATGCTGCGATGGCTGCAGGCCAGGCCAGCTGAACCAAGTGAGAAAGCAAGGTGCCTCATGAGACTCGGAAGGGGGAGACAGCTGCAACCGAGGGGCGGCTTCCACAGGCCGGGAAATCACCGCTGAAAACAACATTCCTCACTAACTGTCCAAAACTGGCCACGTAACTTACAGAAAGAAAAAACTGCCACTGAACTCCAATGAGCCAGTAAATTGTAGGTATGATCTTCAAAATCAAACAGAGGCTGCAAGCGGGGATTGCTCTGAGACTCTTTCCATTAAGCTGTGGTGCCTAGACTGAACTGTTCATTCCATAGGACCGTTCATTTTACAGAGGGGGAAACTGAGGCCCAGAATGGAGCAGTCCCACAGCAGGCAGAAGGAAGAAGCAGGACCAGACCTAAACATTGGCAGAGGTTCTCGAATCCCACTACCCCACAGGACGTCTCCCTACGGGGCTTTAGTGGGGAAGTAAGGACACTGGATTTCCATTGATGGAGGAACACAAACACCTGCGCTTACAGGGGCCCCGCAAAGCTCTGTCTCCCAACGGCTTCAGGGGGTATTTTTAAAGGTCTTTTCAGGGAAATTGGCAAAACCCTCTTAGGGGCCAAAGAACCCCAGTAATTACTCTGCAGTTCCCTGAGGATGACTTAAGCCTCATTCTTTACAACCACAATCAAACAGAGAATATTTGAAATTACCGTGACCAGTGGACTAATTTCCGGCTTAAAGAAAAAGCAGGAGAGAAAAGCTTCCAAACCTGCATCTGCTCCAACAACCCAGTCAGGGTCTGCAGCCAGGTCATGGTTTGAATGTACTGCTCCGTGTTCATGATTCTGAGCTCAGACCTTAACTCTGGGATGATCGCACCAGTTCGCCAGCCGTGCTTCAGGGTCAAATCCTGATGGCAAAGATCACACGACGTCAACACTAATTTCAACGGAATTGAAACCATTCCATCACCCTTCCCAGACGCAACCGGCATTCCTTGAACTACTTTTTAATTGTAATGGTTAGTTATTAACCAAGCTGAAGTCAATGAATTACACTTTATTAAAACCATTTAGTCCCAGGCTTTGACCATTTCACCCCAAGAAACTTTCTGTTCCGGAAATAATGGCCGTGAATCACAGCCCCTGTGCAGAAACACAGGGACTGGGGTCATTAACCATGGTCTGCAAAACAACAATTAGGTCAGGGGCAGAAAGAGGCTCAACCAAAATGCTACTGAAGGCCTTCATTCCATTCATCCACAGATGGCCGGGGAGCACCCATGGTGTGCCAGGCCTGTGGGTTACGTGGATCCCTGGAATCTCAGACTTGGAATGATCAATCACACAACATAAACAGACATGATCTCATTTTTCATTCCAAATATTGTAACCCCATGACTTGACAATAGGCCAGAATATCTGATACCAGTTATATCCTGGAGAATCTAAGATAGACAATCACCACACTAAATAGTCATTCATTTTCTCATTTGGCAAATATTTTATCAAATAGTACTATTTGCCAGGTCCTGTTCTAGACACTGAGGATAAGACAATGAACAAAAACTGACAAATCTCTGCCCTTGTGGGAAATACAAACAAAAAATAAGAAAGTAAATCACAACGGCAGCTGGTGATAAACACAATAGACAAAAATCAAGCAGAATAAGGGGCCGGCCCCGCAGCCTAGTGGTTAAGTTCAGTGCACTCTGCTTTGGCAGCCTGGGTTCGATGCCCAGGCACAGACCTACAGCACTTGTCAGCGGCCATGCTATGGCGGTGACCCACATACAAAACAGAGGAAGATTAGCACAGATGTCAGCTCAGGGCGAATCTTCCTCAAGCAAAAAGAGAAAGATTGGCAATAGATGTTAGCTCAGAGAGAATCTTCCTCAGCAAAAAAAAAAAAAAAAATCAAGCACAATAAGAGGGAGAGAAGTTACCATTTTATACAGAGTGGTTAGGAAGACCAGTTAACAAAGAGACATTTGAGCAGAGATCTGAAGGGAAGGAGAATGAAAGTACACAAATATGTGAGAGAAGAAAAATTTGGGCTAAAAAAACAGCAAATGCAAAGGCCCTGGGGCAGGAACATGTTGGGGGCAAGAGGTGTTAAGGAGCAGCAAGGCAGGGAGCCTAGAGCAGAGTAGGAGAGAAGGCAGAGGCAGGAGGTGCCTTCAGAGAGATAGGCTGCGGAAGGAGAAGTCAAGCAGAGCTTTGTGAGCAACTGTAGAAAATCAGGCTTTTACTCTGAGGGAGAAAGGAAAGCTGTAGGATTTTAAGGAGAGAAGTGGTATATGGTTTACAATCTTCCAAGTTCACTCTGGCTACTCACCTAAAGCTAGAATCCCTGCTCTGTAAGTCCTAAGGGTGCCCACCTTCTTCACTGATTGAATTTCCTTAAACCTTTCATATTTCTCTTTCTCCTATAATACGTGAAAACCTACAGCACAATCTTTTAAATAGTCCCAATGGCAACAAACATTTGAAGGTGGATTTTATTTCTGAAAATAGGTAAAAAGTCATTTGGAAAATTCCTAAGACTAAAGTACATGATGATAAACTAATAATAATAAAACTACTTTTCTCCTATGCCTCGAACTGGCTCTTAAATCTATCACAGAGGGGGCATCCAAATGTATTTTGAGAAACAGCAGCAACACTGGAAGATCTACATTCCCAAGGTGACTCCTTTGAAAGATAACGTTCATTGCTCATATAATTTCTGACATGTTAGTTAAAGGTCTTATCACTTTATAACAGTGGTTTCAAACTTTAGCAGGGGATCCAACTAAATGCTGTCTACAAGAGACTCATTTTAGATCTAAGGACATACATAGGCTGAAAGTGAAAGGATCAAAAAAGATATTCCATGCAAACAGTAACCAAAAGAGACGAGGAGTGGCTATACTAATATCAGACAAAACAGACTCTAAGTCAAAAACTGTTACAAGACACAAAGAATGACACTATATAATGATACAAGGGTCAATTCACCAAGAATATATAACAATTATAAGCATGTATGAACCAAACATCAGAGCTCCAAAACATATGAAGCAAACATTAATAGAACTGAAGGGAGCAATAGACAGTTCTATAATAACAGGAGGAGACTTCAATAGCCCACTTTCTATAATGGGTAAAACAACAGACAGAAGATCAATCAGGAAATATAGGACCTTAACAACATTAAAGACCAATTGGACCTAACAGACATATACAGAACATTCCACCCATCAAAAGCAGAATATACGTTTTTCTCAAGTGCACGTGGAACATTCTCCAGGATAGGCCATTTGAAGCCACAAAATAAGTGTTAACAAATTTTAAAAGACTGAAAGCACACAAAGTTTCTTTTCTGATACCAAGGAATGAAATTAAAAATCAACAGCAGAAGGAAAAATCTGAAAAATTCACAAATATGTAGAAGTTAAACAACATACCCTTAAACAATCAATGGGTCAAAGAAGAAATCACAAGGGAAATTAGAAAATATCTTGAGACAAATTAAAATGCAAACACAACATACCAAAACTTATGGGATGCAACAGAAGCAGTTTGTTAGTACCATCAAGTTGATTCTGACTAGGACCCTGTGTACAGCAGAGCAGAACCCTGCCTGGCCTTTTTGCTTCCTCCTCTAAACTTCCGGCGCTATATCAGACCATGCTCCGCTGCTATTCACAGGGTTTTCATGGCCAATTTTTTTCAGAAGTGGGTGGCCACATCCTTCTTCCTAGTCTATCTTAGTCTGGAAGCTCCGCTGAAACCTGTCCACCCTGGGTGACCCTGCTGGTATTTGAAATACCGGTGGCAGAGCTTTCAGCATCACAGCAACTTGTAGCCACCTCAGTATGACGACCAACAGATGGATGGTGTGGTTCCCTGACCCAGGCTGCAGCAGTCAGAGCGCAGGAGCTTTACCACTAGACCACTAGGGCTAACTAACAAAAGCAGTACTAAGAGGGAAACTTATAGCGATACACATCTACATTAAAAAAGAAGAAAGGTCTCAAATCAATAACCTAACTTTATACCTTAAGGAACTAGAAGAAGAAAAACTAAACTGAAAGCTAACAGGACAAAGGAAATAATAAAGATTAGAGCAGAGATAAATAGAGAACAGAAAAATAATAGAGAAAATCAATTAAATCAAGAGTTGGTTCTTCAAATGATCAACAAAACTGACAAACCTTTAGCTTGACTAAGAGAAAAAAAGAGAGAAGACTCAAATTACTAAAATCAGAAATGTAAGTGGTGACATTACTACCAATTCTACAGAAATAAAAAGGACTATAAAAGAGTACTATAAACTATTGTACGCCAACAACTTGGATAACCTAGATGGAATGGACAAATTCCTAGAAACATGCAACTTACCAAGACTGAATCATGAAGAAATAGAAAATCTGAATAGATCTCTAACTAGTAAGGAGATTGAATTAGTAATCAAAAACCTTCCAACAATGAAAAGCCCAGGGCCAGACGGCTTCTACCAAACACTTAAAGAATTAATACCAATCCTTCTCAAAATCTTCCAAAAACTGAAGAGGAAGGAACACTTCCTAACTCATTCTATGAGGCCAGAATTACCCTGATATCAAATTTCAGCGTGGAAAGCTGTTTAAAACAGTTTCTGACTCAGTAGGTCTGGAATGAGGCCTCAGAATTTGCATTTCTAACAAGTTCCCAGGTGATGCTGATGCTCCAGGTACCACACTTGAAGAACTACTGCTTTGTGAGTACCTCTCATAATGCTAAGACCTGTATGCGTGTGTGTCACCTCGCAGGGCCATGCAGCCACATGCCTCAAGGGGAGTACACAGTTATCTCATCAGGACCCAAAGACCCCACTTAGCAAGAACAAATGCCTGTGATGCCACATTGCTTGGCCAGACTTTCTGGGAGTGCCAACATCCTAATAGTAGCACTTTATATTTTTACTTTACTAAGCATTTTATATACACTATCTTATTTCACTCTTCTGAGGACACCCAGGCTTGAGGGATGTGCCCAGGGTCACAGAGCTAATAAAGAATAGAGCTGGGATGAAAACCTCAGTCTCCTAATTCTGATCCCACGGTTCGTTCCACTAGACCTCAGTCCCCTGGACAGATGCAATCATGCAGGGTGTGTGCTGGAATCACCCGGGAAGAGTGTCACCACACACAGGTGCTGGAATCAATCCCTCTACCCACCCCAACCACCAGACAGTCTAAGTCCGCAGACCTCGGTTGGGGCTCAGGGCAAAGTGCTCTGAAAATGCTCTCCAGACGGTCCTACTGCACAGCCCACTAAGGCCCACTGCTTCGATGGTAGGCAGACACAAGAGGGACAGAGACTTACGCACATACACATGAGGCCGATCCACTGTGGGCCAAAACACCCGGCAATATCGATAATGGAGCTTGACAGCCATCCACACCCACTCTGGTTACCTCCCTGACACTAAGCTTCATTCAGGACAGACGTGCACTGTGCAACCCAGCTTAACCCAGGGTCACGTAAATACAAACTCATTCCACAAGGAACCAAGAATGGTAATAAATGAGACTAGCTCAATCTTGTTCCAATTATAGATTAAACCATAATTCAAGTCCTGCCACACTCCTCTGGTCATTCCAAGGGGCATGAAAAGCCTCATTTTCACATAATAGCTGTTTCCTGGAAATGCCAGTTTTGTACTCTTTCCAAGGGACTGGCTGGCAAAAGAAGCCCTGACAGATGTTTATGAGCTTTTCTGTTGCATCTGTATGTTTCTGATGCTTAATAAGAAAAGGAAAGAACAGCAGCATTTATTTCTGATAAATTCTGAATAAATTGCTAATTTCCATCATTTCAAAAAAAATTATCTTCTTCATGACTGATCCATCCTGTTCTGTAAAAAATGAGACATAAGAAAATGTGGCTTACTCCTCATTTTTATGAAAATATAAAAATTATCTTAAACAAAAGAGAAATTCCTTAATAAGTGGGACTAACACATCTGTCCCCAAACAAAGAAACAGAAAGAAAGGCTCCTCACCGCCAGGTCACTGTATATGTGGTCACCAAAATACAACACTTTGGAACCCCTCCATCCAGTAAGCTTCAAAAACTCATATAAATTGCCCTGCAATACGAGAAAAATATAGATATTATATCGTATGACAGAGATCTGTATAACCCATGCCCAAAATATCTGTTTTTTAAAGCTTAAAAAATTTTTTGCTTTTACAATTCATTTTAAATATCAAAATATAAAGATAAAAATACCTTCGTGTAAAATCTTTCAGACCTTTCTTCTAAGACAAATGTACTTTTCAAAAAGGATTCATATTATATATACCTCTTTGTAATGATATTTTTACACTTAACATTCTGTGACCATGTCAATAAATATTAGTCTGCCATGTAATTTCAGTAGCTGAGAAGTATCATGATTCATTTTACCAATTCCCTGATGCTGGAGATTTACCTCGTTATCTATTTCGTAAATAACTTTATGATAAACATTCTTGCAGCCAAGTTTTAACTACATCTTAATAATTTTCTGAGGCTAACTTCCTAGAAGTAGAATGGCTGTATCAAAGCCAATCTTTCAAGGCCTAGAAAATATACTCAGTGCCAAATCCAGTAGTTTGTTATATTCTACCAGGAATGTATCAGTATTTTTTTAAAAACTGTACAGTACTGTTCTATAATTTATATGTTATATTATACAAATAGAAAAATTTTTAAAGGATGAGACTAAAAAACCTAACTTCAGTAACACAATAATGGTCAGCAATTCGATCATTTATTCAAATATGTGAGAGTTTTATGTGATAGCAAGACATATTAAAACTGTATATAAAACAAAGCTCATCAGGAAATAATTACTAATTTAGGTAACACACCATGTGATTAAACGCTTCTTAGAGAAATTTCCAAGGTTTACTACTGGCATCTTAAATATTACATACTATGAACATAATGCTTTAAATTTTGTTTTAAAAAACTGCTCAATACTCAGTTAGATACAGCACATTGAAAATACACTGACTTAAGCTTAACTCCTGCCACCAAGTTTTAAACAGTCGATTCAAGCCGAGCACTCAGCACTGTGCCCAGCACACAGTGAGCCTCAACGAATGTTAGCTGTTATCCTAACAACTGACCACAAAGCAACAAAAAGGATAAATTGGTCATGAGATACCTGCTTGTAAATCTGGCCTTTCTGCAACTTGTAGATTTTATCCCAGAGTAAGACACCTTTCTCATTCACCTTCCGGAAAGGTCTGACAACAGAAACGGGAAACATTATGACATGTGGTAGCAGTGCAAGCTGTCTACTGGATGAAATACCACATGGCTACTCACCGGGAGCAGAGAGGAGCTCCACGAACCCGAAAAGGCCCCAAGACCAAAACTCCACCCCACATTCCCGGGCCTGGTGCAATACACCCCAAACCGTGGACCCTGGTGTCCAAAGGCGATTAGTGAAAAAAGAACTCGAGGGTCAAGTAAATTTGGAAGACACTCTGTACTATATACACCCCTCTTAAAAAGTCACTGATGACTCTGAAAAGCCCTCCTATAAAGAAACTTTCTTTAACCCAGATTTCCCAAATTTATTTGACCGTGCAGAAAGTCTATTTCCCAAGAAAAGCTTATGGAAATAAGCCTCTGTCCGTTTATCCTGCTTTGTACTTGAAATCCAGCCACTCTAGATATAACACAAATCAGAGGACCAGGCGTACTACTTTACGATGGAACACGGGAAATAAGAATAAGGCCTCATTCCTTGCCCTGCAGGTGCTTGTCCAAAGGACGCAGGATTTGTTTGCCTTTTATTTTTTTTTAACTAATGTCACACTTATTTGGATTGTTTTTCTGATCAGAAAAATACTAACTCACTGCAAAAAACCTGGAAAATGCAGAAAAATACAATGAAGAAAAGGTAAGTCACCCATCATTCCAGCACCCAGGTATAAACACTTAACATTTCAGTAGATGGTCTTTCAGTCTTGATACATCTGTTATCTTTCTCTTTTTTATGAATATAAAATGAGAATCATTTGTGTATACTGATTTATATCTTTTTTCTCTGATGTGAGCAATTTCCCACGTGATTACACATTCTTCATACATCATTGTCACATTCATAAAACATGCTCACTGCTTTTTTTTCCAAATGTATCTTTTTCTTGCTGAGGAAGATTAGCCCTGAGCTAACATGTGTGCCAATCGTCCTCCACTTTACATGTGGGTCACCACCTCAGCATGGCTGACGAGTAGCGTAGGTTCACACCTGGGATCTGAACCCACAAACCCCGGCCGCTGAAGCAGAGTGTGCCAAACTTAACCACTACACCAAGGGCCAGCCCACACAAATATATCATTTTTAATAGCTGCACAATATCCCCTCATATGGATGTTCCTTTAGGCTGTTTCTGACTTGCATCGTTATAAATCACACAGGGATGAACACGGGTGGAGGATCATTCAGCCGTTATTCCAGGCATCCAGAGCAAAGGCAAAATAAATGGGTGCAGCAAGGGAGAGAGCTGTGCTGGACACCCCCCACACCCTCTCCACGCCCCCCACTCTCCCCACCCCAGGGAAATGAGTCCAAGACACTGTTCTGCACTGTGTATGAACATGACAAAGGAGAGGAGGTCTGTGGGGAAAGGAGAGACGGGGCCCTTCTCCTGACCACACCCTGGAATCTAATAAGAAAATTCAAGAGAGCATTTTGTCAGTGACAAAGCAGCAAGCCAGTGTTTATAGCTGTTTTTGATCAACACTCTAGTTCTTCCTTCATTCTCTCCAATTCTCAGTCTCTGCATGTGGTTCTTGGGTTTGCCTCTTCTTCAGGAGTCACTGTGACACTTGGAAAACTGGAATTCAGCATCACAAGAGGAATTCAATCCATTCAACACTAACTACAGGGCACTGCATTATGATGATACTTTAAATCACTCAAGAGAGAGGAAAAGGCTGCCTGGTTACCAACTGCAGAATAGACAATGTGGGTAAAAATGTTTCAAAAATAGGCCATTATTGGGGCCGCCCAGTGGCGCAGCAGTTTAGTCCGCGCTTGGCAGCCCGGGGTTTGCAGGTTCGGATCCCGGGCGCATGTGGACGCACTGCCTGTCAGCCACGCCGTGGCAGCGTCACATATAAAGTAGAGGAAAGACAGGCACAGATGTTAGCCCAGGGCCAGTCTTCCTCAGCAAAAAGAGGAGGATTGGCAACAGATGTTAGCTCAGGGCTGGTCTTCCTCACAAAAAAAATAAAATAAAAAATAAAATAGGCCATTATTTTACAAATATGAGTTATTTTTACAACCCTAGAGCAGTAACTCTCAACACTACTGACATTTGGTAGGGATGACTCTTAGTGAACAGGTCTGTCTCACACGTTAAAAGACATTTTAGGGGCCAGCTCCATGGCACAGTGGTTAAGTTCAGAGCATTCCACTTCGGTAGCCCGTGTTTTTGGGTTCAGATCCCGGGTGTGGACCTACACCACTCATCAGCCACACTGTGACAGTGACCCACATATAAAGTAGAGGAAGATTGGCACAGATGTTAGCTCAGGGCTAATCTTCCTCAGCAAAAAAAAAAAGCCACACTTTAGGATCCCTGACCCCTACCTACTAAATGCTAAGAGCACATCACAACCCAATATTCCCCACTCCTCTATCTCCCAAGGCTACAGTGGCAGAAAGACATCCTATAAGTCTCGGGAGAGATTTACTCCACTTGATGCAAAACCTGGGTTGCAGAGAAGTTTTGCAAAATCCAACTGCGAGCACCATTTAGAGCTCTAATTAAAGCGATACCCACCCGGTGGTTTGCTGCTGCTGTAGTTTTGTTATGCTTCACGATGCATCTGCATCAAGAGATCTAATTTATTACGTGATACTAAGTTTGGATTTTTCATTGCTGTCAATTGCTTTCTTCAAGTCTGACTCGGGACTGAAGTAGCCCAAGTTGAAACGAGAACCATTTCAGGAGGTGTAAGCTGTCTGCTCCGTACCGATCTCACCCTCCTTGCAATTACTTGCTAAAAGGGTTAAAAATCAAAAGCTATAATGTCAGAAGTTTGTGATTTTCCAACTGGATTTCACCAAGACACAGAACCTCTGCATTCACAGCAGCAAGTGAATAAAATCTAGTCCCCAGAAAGACACACACTCACCTCCGCTTATCGTTAAAGAAGTTTGGCTTCTCGGCCTGAACGATGACCACATCAAACAGGTCCCTCCAGTCCTTCCCAACGATATACCTCATCCCTTTGTCCCTGCAACGACACGTCACAGCCAGGTTAGTCTAACGTGAAAGGGATTAACTATTTTTGCAACTTTTTCTTTCAAATTCCCAACTGTTAAAATAAATGGAATACAAGATAAGTAAGCCAGAAGCCAGCAAGGAAAGAACAACTTACACAAAGCTGCTGGGGCTGTTGGTGATGAGAAACATTTTCTTGCCATGATCAGCCAGTTTGGCCAACACCGCACGGGTCTGCTCGGCGTAGCAGATGTATTTTTCTAAGAGCAAGAGAAAAATTCTCACAAAGACCCGGCATGAAGTCAGTCGATCTGCAAGTGCTTACTGAACGGGGCGGATGGGGCCAGCATGGTCCAGGGCACTCAGAGGAAAAAAAGCCTTGAGGAAGCTTGGTTCAGGGGGGTCTACCAGTGCCTAGTGCCTCAGTAACCAAGACTCTGCCTCCTCAGAATAGGTGGAAAAACTCAGTGGCTGCAGCCGCCAGCTCCTCTCCGTTTGAGTCAGGAGTATGTCAAGTTCTAAGACAAAGGGGAGGAGATGCCGGAGATGCAAGCATGCAAGGTCCTCGCCCTGCACTCAGAAGAGGTACTACAGCCCCTGCTCTGCCCCTGGAACGAAGGTAAGATGCCTGTCTGGTCGCATAGCAAAGGGCGGGGCTGAACGACCTTCTTGCTGAGGTCGAGTACGTACCAATGTCTGCCTCGATTGCTCTGTACATGATCCCTTTGATGTGCACATCTCGAATTGAGTCCTGTCAAGAGAGACACTTTTAATCAGGGAGAGTATAACTGAGACACCTGAAATGGCATTCGTGAGAATGTCTGTCTCGAGAAGCCTGGCAATCCAAGCACTGAAGGAAATCTAAATTCTGGTCCATTTGGCAGAGGTGGCCCCTTGGGGAAAACAAGTTTCCATGGTGATAGTGCCAGTTTCCGATGCAATTTTCAAAAGGGTCACTTGGAGGAGGTAATTTTCGTGAACAATTCTGACTAAAGCCCCACATGATAAACAGTAATTGATATGCAGTATCATCAACGAATGAGACCAGGTCATCTGGACAAAGGGAACGATTGCTCTTTTCATCTCGGCACCCTTCCCCGCGGCCCACGAGTAGGTTCTGTGACCTAAAAAAAGAGGCAGAGACCACCGACAGGGCCCTCCTCTCTCCAGTGCTACCACTGAGGTGAGGAACTGTCAGAGATTGTAACTCGGGCTGAGATGTGGTCCAGCCGGCAGACGCAAGGAACAGGAGGCAGCTAACCCCTTTGAGGCCCAGGGGTGTGGCACCCTGACACCTGGCAGGTGGCACTAAGCAGGTCTACTACACAGGTGGCACTCCTGGACGCACATGGAAAGTTTCTGGAGCCTGTAGCAGGGGACTGGGCTGCAGACAAAACTGGGCCATAAGCCTTAGAATTGGTAGGAGATTCCTGCCGAGAGTGAGCACCTCTGGCCTGTGAACTCAACCTCAATTACCTTCCAGCCTGGGCTTGTTTCAACTTCACACTGGCTCAAGGCAGTGGTTAAGAGCAAGCCAGAGCCAAACTTCCTGGCTTGACAACCAGACTCTGCTACTTACTAGCTGTATGACCTTGGGCAAGTTACTCAACCTCTCTGTGCCTCAATTTCTTCATCTGTAAAATGAGGGTGGTAATAACTGTACTTACCTCAAGGCATTATTGTGAGGATTTAATTAGTTCATATGCATAAAGCACTCAGAAAAAAGGTGCATGGGACACAGTAAACACTACATAAGCATTTACCATTGGTGGTAGTAATACTTATAGTAAAAACTGAACTTTCAAATAAACATCTCTCCTCATGAATACAAAGGATTACATAACTACGAGTGATTCTTAAAGATGAAGTCTTTCTGTGCACAAAAGGAGAACAGAAACTAAATATTTAAATCTAGTTCAAATAACACCATAGTGATATTGAGAAACTATAATTCATTCTTTATCTTCCTAAAACCCATGACTCAGGGCAGTCAACATTAAAAATTAGCCATAAACATATAATAAAAACATTGTAGCACGCAAATATGGACATTTAAAAATATATACCTAAACAAATTATATATAAATAAACATATATTTATAAATACATGCTTAGAAATTTATATTAGAAATAAATACATATTAAATAAGTAATATGTAAACATATTTTTAAGTACTGAAAAAAGTTCAGACAGCTTAAAGAACACATATATATGGCCGGGTGCATCAGCCCTGGCCTTTGGTCAGAAAGAATGAGAAATCCAGATAAACAATATGTGCACCTTTTTCTCTGAACAACAGATTTGACTGATTTCCAATCCTCCTCATGTTAACAACATCTTTCTACAATTTTCAGGGTTAAATCGCAGATAAAAGAGATCCCAGGGGAAAGACTGTTTCAAACACCTGACCTACAAAGGAGGCTAACGACTCTGCTACTTCTGCTGAAGAGCTGAAAGGGACACGGCATCGTCACCCCTCACTGTCGACACAACCTTGACGTCTCTGTACAGGTGGACAGGCTCATAGTCGATGTTGTTCCTCAGAAAGTACTCGTTCACACAGGACAGGAGGGTCATCTCCGGCAGGGAGAAGATGTCCATGAACTGCTTCATGGTGTTTCCGTGAGAACTCTGCAGGCGGGGGAATGCTTTAGAAACGGAGGCCGACACCACAGCACATTCACCAAGGAGGATTCTGGTCCTCAACAGCTTGATCCCTCCCCACAAGAAAAAAAAATTTAACGATAAAAAAGTGAAAATGTTCACCTTGTTTCTTATCGTTCACAGCAGAGCTGATGTCACACTCTAAGCACAATCGGGAAATACAAGGACATGCCCTGATTTCCCCCAAAAGTCTAACCACCCTTCCCCTTCCACGCTGCTTTGTGCTCTCTGTCCAACTTCCAGCTCACACTCTCTCATCAAACACAGAGGAAAGCTGGCAAATAGATTATTGCCCGTGAACAGCACAAAAGCCACATAACTCCCCTGAATTTGAGCACCCACACAGCCCATATGTGAGCTTGAAAAAGAGCCTTTCTCCTAATGCCTGTGATTTATAACACTAAGTCTACCGGCTGACCAGGCCCCTGCCACTGCATTTTGACAACGCAAATAAGAGAGCGCATCTAAGGAGACAAGAAGCAAAAATCCTGAGAGCATAGAGAACCACAAAAATTAGAAAAGCAGAGTTTTCCCTTCAGGAGAGTAACTTGCTGTCCCCAATCTCAGGGGAGGTGACAGCTGGTGACTGACAGCCAGCGACGTAATCCAGAAAGCAGGGACACCCAGGGAGGTGGGGGCAAACAGGGGTAGCCACAAGGAAGGTGTAAAGAGCCTTCATCAGGTAGGGAGGAAAGGGCCAAGAAAGGAGAACCACAAAAGAACCAGGGGAGACTCTGTGACTCTCTCTCAGATCTAGGGTTCCTCAAAACACAATCCCACATTCCCTTGTTGATTCCATACTAGTAGTCGGAGCCTGGTAGTTCAAGATCCTAAATCTATCAGACCATGTTCCGAGAAGGAAAAGGACTGGCTGCTTTAAGTAAATAAAGTACTTCTCATTACCTTTCCATAAAAGTCGCTCATCTGCTCCAAAGGCACATGGGACCCCTCGTACATTTCAATGACTTCTTCATCAGGGACAACGCTGAGGCCTCTGGAAAAATCACAGGCGGTGCAGGTCAAAAGCTCAGCTAGAGACGGCAATGATTTTCAGACCTCTGGCAACTGCTAGGACTTTTCAACCCAAGGTGCGAGACTCTGTTATCACAAGGAGGCGAGATGTGCCACCAGTAATTGCTACAAACAACAGTCAAGATGCTACTACTGTTACTACTGCTACCATTCTGTTGGTAATCAGAGCAGGACAAATAATAGCTAACACTACATGATACCTACTGTATGCCAGATATGAATTCCACACAGTCATTCACTTAATTCTCAGCAATCCTAGGAAGAGGGCACTATTAGTCTTTCTCCAGCAGAAGCAACTGAGGCACAGAAACGTCACGTACCCTGCCCAAGGTCACCAAAGTAGAAAGTGGTGGATCAGGATTGGATCCCAGGCTTTCCGACTATATGGCCCAGGCTCTTCAACCATTAGGTCACACTGCCTCCCTCTACAAGGTACAAGGCCTCCTAATGACTTGCTTTGCAGTGGGTTGGTTTTGTTTTAATGTTCTTAATACATAAGGGAAAGAAAGGCTGGTTCTGTCTCTAAGATCCTCCTGCCCTCTGATACTCTACCCCTGGAAGGTCAGTGCTAAGGTGGAAAAAGTCATGTACGAGGCTCGGGTGGACCAAACCCCGTGACACAAGGCAGGAAGCCTGGGCACCACCTCTGAGACAGACGACCCACACTGTGACAGTGAAGGCCAGTTTCCCCATCTGTCAAAAGCCGAGGTAACATCCGCCATCTGCCTGCCTCCAGAGCTGCAGATGAATCTGCAAAGGAACCCAGCTCCTCCACACAGGGGAAATGAATTCCAGAGTCAGAGTGGCCTGGATTCACCCCTGCCTCTGCCACCAGAGGGATTTAATGGTCTCATAGTTTCTCACCAGGATCGCCCACTCCAGAGTGTTCTGAAGGGAAATGTCTGCTCCTCTACCCTCTTCTCTAGAGAAGAAGGCGCCTGAGAAATAGACACCAGTGATGAGGAAACCAGAGAATGAACGATGGAGACCATGCCGTGCCACAGTGGGAGCATAAATAATCCAGTAAGAATTTTAGTTACTAATACAACAGGCTGCTTATCATACAAAATCACTTGGCCAATATTAAAATACATATAAAATATCATTTATGTTCGATATGTGACTTTACTATATAATTTCAGCCTCTTTCCTTCATTCTCCACCCTCATATTATCTTTAAAAATACCCAAGGGGGTTCATTAATACTTTGCCTCTGATCTTGATTAACTTGTTACAACTTTGAAAACAAAAGAGGCACTGTACTTCCCTTTATCTTTGCTCCAGAAACCAGGTAAGACACTGGGACTAAACCAGAGCATTCTAGACAGTGACCTCGGAAAACAACTCTTGCTAAAGTTACAGCAGTCAGCTGCGCACACCCCTAAGGCTCTAACACTTAGAAAGAAAACATAAGAAGAGAATCCTGCTGCTGGGTGAGTTATCTTTCTGCCCCCACACAAGGCTCTGCCTAGTCCTTCAGAAGCCACTGCCACATCTAAGACACATTCACAGGCACGTGGCCGCACAAGCTGTATCTTTAAGGCCCAAGGAATCCGATGTCAGCTCAAAGCAGCAGCCGTGAAATCAGTCGGCCACAGTCAGCTGAATTCCGCAGGAGGCAGCTCCTGCAGAGGGAGCACCACCCAGGACTGCTGGGACAGGCGCAGGCGACTGTTGGCCGCGCTGGAATGCAGCCTCCGCCAGCGCTGAAATCAAAATGAAAACTACTCTACACGGCCCTGTGTGGTTACAAGAAACGTAAAGGTTAGGAGCACAGACCTGAACGAGTCTGCCCGGGGTTCAAATCCCAGCTCCCTTAATTACTAGGGGTACTACCTGGACTAGTAATTTAACCTCTCTGAGTCACAGGGTCATGTTTCAAATGGGAACCGTAACAGCACCTACCTCCCAGAAGAATGAAGGAGTCACTCACTACACACGGAACAGTAACTGGTGTATGGGAAGCGCTATCAAAGTCCGCCGGTGTGACTGTGATGGGAACAGCCCTGGCTTTTCACCAGGTTCCTATTAAGAACTTCAAACGTGGGTACAAAATGGGACTGCAGTGGAGAGCCAGTCCGTCCCCTCCTCTGCCCAGCGGTACCCACTCCCACAGCCCACAATCCTGATGTAGGAGCTGGAGACCCACAGCAGGTCTCAGAAATGGAGAGGATGAAGCTGAAGCCTTCTTCCCAGCCATTCACTTGACAAGAGATTCTTCACATATTGAGGTGTATGCGGTAACTTCTGGTTCAAAACCAACTCAGCTTGAACTAAAGAAGTCTGACTTATGGCCTATCAAACATACACTGCACATCTGCTTTAACCACGAAAGTAGAGAATGCACTCTCAAGATGAGAATACATACTTCCCCTCCTGCGCCCT
Source organism: Tapirus indicus (assembly GCA_031878705.1). Lineage (NCBI taxonomy): Eukaryota > Metazoa > Chordata > Mammalia > Perissodactyla > Tapiridae > Tapirus > Tapirus indicus. The sequence continues at coordinate 124,531,608 of CM062920.1, read as the reverse complement.
GTCAGTAACACCCATTATTAGTCCCTTTCCTGACATGGGGTCATGCTGATCTGCTAATTTGCAACCGAATAACTCTTTAAAACTTTGATGAACATATACCCTGGGCGTGTTTAAGGTATGTTCTTTGTTCTAAAAACCATGCTCCTCCAAACGCTTTCTTCCTTTGTGGAAACTGCCTTCCTGGGTCATAATCCTCACCCCTGCTCAAGTAAAACTCACCTTCTCTCTCTTAATCTATAGAATGATTATTGGTTATTTTGCATCAACAGGCTCATCCATTCCCCCTTCTGAGGGGAAAGGGAAGAGAAGTGGCAGTCAGGCAAGCCTACAATGCCTTGGGCCCTGTTCCAAGGATGCTTTAGTCTGCACGACAAGCCACCCGAGGTGGGCACTGGAATCATGCCCATTTTACAGAGGAGCAAATCAAGGCTTTGAGATGGTCAAGAGCTGGCTCAAGGCCACGTGCATGTGAGCACTGGGGCCGGGTTCACCCCCAGAAGTGTGACTCCAGAGCCCACATGCACCCCTGCTACCTCAGCCCACCACACCCTCTCTCAGCCCTGAGACCACAGCAACCTTCCCAGGACCTAAATCTGAACACTCCTTCCCCTTTAAATGCCTCTGCTGGCTCCTCTTCTAGCCCTGTCCACACCCCTTAACATGATGGACAATTTATCTATAGAAGAAACAAGACAATTAGGAGTCACAGGATCAGGTGATCACAGAAGAGGAGCAAGAAGGACCACTTGAGACTCCCCACCAGCAGGCCGTGAAGGAGGGCTGGGACTTCAAGAAGCAGAGAGGAAGGAACACAGCATCCTGGTAGAACGCCAGCATCGAGAGATGCCAAGCGGTGAGAAAGGAGAACTCAGAAGAAGAGGAACGTGTGTGCTGTTTTCGCCTGCCCAGCACCCACTCCCTCCAAGACTGGCTGAAACTGCTGGGAAGAGAAGCTCCCCTCTCCTCTCAACCTGGAGTTGGGGGGCCGGAAGCCTGGTACTGCCGGGAGTCACCACACGGAGGTGCCTAAGAGTGAGATAACTCAGCGAGGAAGAGAGCCAAGGGACACAAAGAGTTCTCACAACATCAATTTGGCCCCTGGAGCCAGCCACACCTGCAACTGGCATTGTCCTTGGAGTATACAACTAGTGAGCCAACACTGTGCTTTTGATTAAGCCAGTTTGAGTTGGGTTTCAGTCACTTGCAACTAAGAGTCTTAACCAGTCCAGTAAGTGAAGGAGCTATGTAGGGAAGAAGAAGAAGCTACAGGTTTGGAGCAGGAAAACCTCCTTAAAGGCTTGGGCTCTATTCTCTAGACAGTGGGGAGCCATCTAGGATTTCAGAAGACAGGAGGGGGTTGTTGAGGGCAACAGTTTAGGTCAGTCAGTCTAGCAACAATGTCCAGGATGGGATGCACCGCAGAAAATGGCATGAGCCAGGGGAGAGGGGGTAAGTGTCTGAGCCAGGTCGCTGACGGTAGAAACAGAGATGGAAGAACAGATTCAAAAGATCTGGTGAGGGACTTCCAGTTAACCCTTATACCTACAGAAAGGCCACAGGGCATGCTGGCCAAGAGCAGACTCTGGAGCCAGACTGCCTGGGTCTAAATTCTAGCCCAGGCATTTACTTCTGTGTGACCCTGGGCAAGTTACTTAACTTCTCTGAGACTAATAATAGTATCTACGTCATCAGGTTATTTTAAGGCTCAAACGAATTAACTCAAATAAAACCCCCATAGCAATGTCCCATGGCAAGACTCCACATTCGTTAGTTGATATTTATTATTACTAATATTATTATTCACCTCATCACCACTACCTCTTCTCCCTCCTGAAACACCATTAAAATGACAGTAAAAGAGTGAAGTATAAACTGCTCAAAAGATCAAAGGAAATGAGAGCAAACACATCGGGAGACAGAACATTTCAAGGCGTTTTGGGAAGAGAAATAGTGGATGAAAAGGACGCACCTGACTTAGCAACACTGAGAAGAGGGACCTACAAGGAGACGCCAGTGAGAAGAACAGATTAACTGCCACGGGTCCCCAGAGAGCCTCAGTCCTAGGAGGCACCAGGAAGCTCCTGGAGGATGCGCTCCAGCAAAATAAGAGAGTCAAGGCAGACAGAGGAGGAGACGGGAACCAGGGAACACGGACAAAAAACACAATCAGATAAGCAATCAGAGCAGGTCAGAGCAGGAAGAGGCAGTCAGTTAAAAAAAAGTTAACTGATAGATTATTTAAAACGTGAAGCGTTGGGAAATACATACATGCTTGATATCTGTGATGGAGCATTTAGAAAAAACTAGAGATACCTTCACAGAAAACTAAGCAAACAAAAAATGAAGTTATTATTAAATCTAAGAAAACCAAGCACTGTACAAGAAAGGCAACAATCACAGTGCACTGCTTGGCTTAACGATGAACGAGCCCTGCAGTCATAATGCAAATGAGAACGGGGAAACAACCAGACACTGAGATCTTAGCAGTGAGAAGGACGAGGCTAGAGGAGGGGGTGATTGTGCGAGAGCTAAATCCTCATCCCTCATAGCAGGGATGACGGTCAGAATTAATAAATTAGGAAATAGAAGTATGAGCACATTTATTAGAAATAGGAAGAAAAATACCAAAAAAAAAAAAAAAATCTAAGAGTCTACAGGGGTTGGGTGAAGAGGGGAGGACAGAGGACTGCCGTTCACTATGACACTTTTAGTGCTATTTGATTGTAACTGTGTGTGTGTTTCACTTTGATAAAAAATACTTATATACATATTAATTTTAAGAGTTTGTGAGAGAAGAATCTAAGATATGCACGCATCTTTTTTAAAGTACAATATACGAATCTAAATACAAACCAACACTCCTAAATCCCACCCCCAAATTTGAGAACTAGGTAAGGCAAAACTTCATTTTCAAAGTTACAAGGATTTCTAACTGAGCTAAGGGCTTCTACTAATTCTAATAAACAGGAAGAAAAAGTTGTAATATTCAAACTACTCAACTACCATGGTGGGAACAAGAACCTGCTCCCTCACCCCAATATCCCTCCCCAAACCTCCTCTCCAGGACCCTCACTCAGCTGGCCCGCCCTCACCTCCAGAAAGCCTGTCCTCCCCCAGAGTCCTCCAGAGTGCTCCCCATGGTCTGAGCACACGGCCACCATTGCCTTGGTCACTGGACTGCAGTCACTGGTTTACTGTGTGGCTTCCCATCTACACCCTGAGCTCCTTGAGGACGTCCTTATAAGCCAAACCATTAGCACTAGCATGGTAGTAGGCCCCAATAAATGTTCTTGAATGAGGGAGTGAGTGAATGAATGAATGCATCACAAATACACACACTGCAGCCCTTCTCATCACTAAACAGTCAGCGGGTCTTGAAACCAAAGCCACTTGGTTACTTTGGGTGAATTCAATTTACCTCCTCTTACTCTTACCTGTAGACAGTTCCCAGCTGGATGTAATGAAAAGCATCAATCTTCATCAATACTGCCTTCAAAAACATAAACACATGCACAGGTAAATAATGTACAACAATTTGCATATTTAATGAGAATTCCAGGTGTCATTATAAATCCTATCAACATTAAGTTGTAACAAAGAAGCACACCGTGTGTTTCTGGAAGGTTTGCCTATTGATTAAAATATTGTGCACCTCATTAAGGAAATGGTCTATCTGCAAAAAAGGATATGACAACTGGCTCCTGCTCAAAACACCAAAAACTACTACTGGAAATAAACAAATAGCTAAATGCATTCATGCTTTTCTAATACATAGGCTCTTGAAAAAGACTTGATCCAAAACTGTTTTGAATAATTCAGTTCTGCAGCCCCAAGGAACATAATTTAAAATCAATTTATGTGTTCAGCAAAGAAAAGCACCAGGAGTACACTTTATTCCCAAACATTGTTAAACTGGAGAAAAACATACGAATTAAACCTACCCGCTGCACATCATAATGAAGACCACGGATTGCAAAATTTGGGTCATACTCATACTTCCTGATTTCCACAGGATACTAAGAAGGAAGAAAGGAACGAGTTTTAGCTAACAATGTGATAGTAAGTTCAAGATAGTGTCCAAATTTGATCCTTGTACAAAGGCCGAGGTGGCTGACGCACCTGGGTCAAAAGGGACAGACCACAGCTTGTCCTTCTGCCTCGGGACCAAGCTCCTCCTGGCCACAGAGCCATCCCTCCTGCTCCACCCTGTTTATCTGCCTAAGCACAGGTGAGGCCTCATCCCCTGAATTTCTCATCTTCAATCCCCCTCCCCTCCCTTCCCTCTGCCCCTAGACCCCCAGATCCCTGAGACCCCAGAAAGGCACCCGCTTCTACCTCTGACACGTCACTTCCTCCCACTGTGTCTTAGGCTGCTGATGAGGAGGAGCTGGAGCGTCCCCTCAGTTAGGGGCATGACTTTTCCCAACACGTTGTCAACCATCCATTCAGCTCATATCTGAGCACCTCGATGTAGCAGACCCCTGGATGGCCCACTACCAGGTTTCATGAAGAGACCCAAGGTGAACACTTTTCAAAGGGGGGCCCCTCCATACAAATTTCATTGCTTTTCTCATCTGGACAGCTGGCCTCTGCCCACCCTCCAGGGGCTGGGGAGACCCCATGGCTGTCAGCACAGCCTGCCTCCCACTGGGGCGCAGAGAGGCCCTATCTCAGCCCACGGCTCCCAGTTCCCGCTCCAATGCTCTCAGAACACATGTGACTCTGGAGGCAGCTCGGCTCCCCTGGTATTTCCTAGTTATTAAACCATTCCTCAAACCATGCAAAAATCCCAGGCCCTTTCTTATCTACTGCACCAGGCATCCAAGTCCCTCCCCGCCAACCAAGTCTCAGAATTAGAACCCCAGCTACCCCGCTGAGAGTACTGATAAGCTGGGCACCGTACCTGCTGCTATGGCACAGCAGGCCCTATGATGCCCATTTTACAGATGGGATATCAAAGGCACCGGATGAAACAACCTGGCCTGGGCCACACAGCTGGGGCGCAGTGGGGCGGGGAGTCAGGCTCGGCCCCCTGCCCTTGCTCTCCCCACTCCCGTCCACCCTCAGAGCACAGACCTGCAGGACAGAAAATCTATTCCTGAGTCTAGAGAGGAGATGCCACCAGGATGTTCCAATCATGGTGTAAACTGCTTAAGTGAAAACCTAGACAACTATCAAAATGCACAGGAACCCTCTTCGCATGACTATGCTAACTTTTCACAGCCAGGGAGGGTCACATCTGTGTGAGAACATTTCCCGGAACCACCAGGCTGAATACGTGTGGTGAGTTTTCAATGCAAGCTGCACGTAGCACTGACTCAAATATCACGTTTGGGCTCATTTATCTAACACCTGCCACGTGTGTCAAAAAATCATTAAATGACATTTCCACTCATGGACGTTTCCAAGAATTCTGCACACTGTGTACAGTTCTGTATTTTTACTGACATACTTCACACACACACACACATGCATGCACACACAGAACCCCACAAATGGTACCATGGTTCTGCTCGCTGAAGTGAGGCCAAGGAACTTCATATCTCTGAAACCTCCTTTTAAACTCAGGAATAATGAATAAGGGGTAGGACAGGAGGGAGATATTCAAAATGTCCTTGAGAGAGGCGCTTTACTGAGCCTTGGCCATGTGCTACATACTGTTCTAGACACTGTCTGTGACTTTATTTACTCCTCACTACCCCAACATGAAGGAGGAAGGGTACCTTATGCCTGTTCTACTGTTGAATAATCTGATGAGCAGTCGAGGAAGCTGCCCAGGCTCACAAAGATAGTAATGGCCAAGTCAGCCCTCGAACCCAGATCCGTGTCACACCCAAGTCCACACCTAACCACCCCATAGTCAATTCTGAACCAACCCTGAGCCACCACACTAGATGCTTGTTGCCTCCTGTGATGGCAGCACACGCCGCCTCAGAGGGTTCACTAAGTTTGCTGAGGGGCCAGCCCAGTGGACTAGCAGTTAAGTTCACACGCTCCACTTCAACAGCCCAGGGTTCACAGGTTTGGATCCCGGGCACGGACCTATCACCGCCCATCAAGCCATGCTGTGGTGACGTCCCACATACAACACAGAGGAAGATGGGCACAGATGTTAGCTCAGGGCCAATCTTCCTCAGCAAAAAATAAAAATAAATAAGTTTGCTGAGAAGATTCACGGGTGCAAGGAGAATGCTGACTATTTCAGTTGGGAGATGGTGCATGAATGAGAGCGTACAGTCTCCATACGTGGACTACTGAAAAGTCTGGTGGCTCTTTCTCTGAACAAGGCTTCTCCAGGGTCCCCAGCAGGACACAGACATCACAGTGAGACGTGGCCCCGCACCCACTCACGTTCCCCTGCCTGTTGTTCTTGCTGTGTATTCTTGGGGAGTCACAGCAAGAACACGTTTTTATAATTCTGTGTAAAGTTGGCATGCACTCAAAAGAAACCAGTCCACGCAGCTGCTGCTCTCTGGACGGGGCCATGACGGAGTTCAGAAGGAACCTTGGGAGTTGGGGGTTGGGACAGACAACTGTTCTGTGCAGGCCAGCCTGGTGCTCAGACCATTAGATTCATTGTAAGTTGCCACTGCCAACACGAGACCAAAGTGTGTGACTTGTCAATGTGCAGCACCACAGCATTAAAGACTGATGGTAAACCTCAAAAAAAAAAAAATACACAATGATACATGAAGTGGGAGAGAGACACCATGTTTTTCAAATGGTCCAGAGACTATAGGAGACGACCTGGAGAGTTGACAGAGGGGCTGAGAGAGCCTCAACAGGACAACGTCGTGATGGAGAACACAGGCTCCAGGGCTGAGGGGCCAGGTGTCAAATCCTAGTCCTACCATGTGCTAACTGGGTGACCTTGGGCAAGGTCGTCTATCTGAGCCTCGATTTTCTCATCTCCAGAGTAAGAAAAACAAGAGTCCTACCCTATGTGGAAGCAGAGAAGATTAAGTCACAAGATGCACGTGGGGAACCAGGGCAGTCTCCAGCACACAGCAAGCACTCAGTAAAACTGAGCTGCTTTGCTGGACTGGGAATTGGGAGGCCTGGGCTTTTAGACCCACTCTACTGGTCTCTGCCACTCTCCTGGAGGACTTCAGGTGAGTAACAACCTCTCCAGGCCTCATCTCTCTCTGGAAAATGAAATGTTTGGACTAGGGTGATTTCTGTGCTCCACTCTTGCCCCTAAATTGTGATGTCTCATACAACCAGCCAAGCCAAAAATGTCCTCGTGATGGGCCGCTTTTCAACACATACACACGCACGCACACAAATGCACACACACGGACACACGTGTGTAATCTCTGGGAGTAACCATTAACAGTAACACCCAGCGGAGGAAGCCAGAGCTGCTCCCATCAGCCAGGAGGTTCCCCTCCTCTCCAATGGCCTATGGCTACACTCTCTGAACTCTTCATAGTTGAGAAACTTTCTACCAGTCCGAGAAACATGACTCACCCAATGTGTCATGAAGATTACACACTTAATTGATTACAAAATCAATTAAGAAATACAGAGATAAAATACCTTCACTTGGGATTTTTATTAAAAATCTTATTTAGGGGGCTGGCCCAGTGGCGCAGTGGTTTAGTCCGTGCTTTGGCAGCCGGGGGTTCACAGGTTCAGATCCCGGGCACCGGCCAACACACTGCTTGTCAGCCATGCCGTGGCAGCGTCCCATATAAAGTAGAGGAAGATGGGCACGGATGTTAGCCCAGGGCCAATCTTCCTCAGCAAAAAGAGGAGGATTGGCAACAGATGTTAGCTCAGGGCTGGTCTTCCTCACAGAAATAAATTAAATAAATAAATATCTTATTTAGGCCCAATCTGGTTTCCGTCAGTACCTGGATTTGTTCTAATTCCAGGTGCAATCTGGGCAGGCCACTGTGTGGGGACAAAGACAAAGCAAGTTTTCCCCCTGAAAATGCTACAGAAAGGTCTCTTCAGCTTCAAGCAAAGTTAATACTAAAACCTACAGAGACCCCAGGAATTCCCATGAGTGTAATTCCTACAGTTCTGCAGCTTGGCCATGTGCCCCCTTCCTGGCTCTGACACAGAGCTCTGACACAGCTAGCAACCTCTGCATTACAGCACTGCCCGGGAGTTCCTGGGGTCCAGGTGCCTAGAAATACATCTGTTTTTCAGAGGTCTCAGTTTGTATTTAAAGTAGCCTAAATTATAAGTCTAATTTGAGGCAGGGCAGAAGGGCATAAAAACAAGCTCTGAGAAACCCACACAAAACATGAAGCTTGGGCAAAATGACCTGCACCAGAGTGGCGATTCCACACGAAGCAAGATACTCTCACTTAACCTCAGAATTCAGTCAAGACGTCAGGGATTTACTGAGCGTATACCTTGTGCCAGGGCCTAGGAATATGGTAGTGAACGGAACTGACACAGTCTCTGCCCCTAAGATGCTTCCATTCTGCCATGGGGGGCAGACCACAAATAAATAAACAAATGAACACAGTATGGTGCCTCCTAGTGACAAGTACTATGACGAAAACGCAGTAAAAGGGTTCAGAGATCTGGGGGGAAAAGAGAGAGAGAGGAGCAAGGCCTCAGGCTCCCTGGGGGCAGAAGCATGTTCTGAGCAGAGGAAATGGCAAGTGCAAAGGCCCGAAGGTAGGAGGGTGTTTGGCGGTTCCAGGAGCAGCAAGGAGGCCGGTGTGGTTGGAGCAGAGCGAGGGCAGGTGGGAGGAGAGGTTGCGAGGAAGCTGGGGGCCTGGGAGCACTGGTAGGCCTGCTCTGTCATTCCAAGTGTGATGGGAAGGCTTGAGGCGTTTTTGTTTGTTTGTTTTTTGGTGAGGAAGATTAGCCCTGAGCTAACATCCATTACCAATCCTCCTCCTTTTGCTGAGGAAGACTGGCCCTGGGCTAACATCCGTGCCCATCTTCCCCCACTTTATATGGGACGCCACCATGGCATGGCTTGATACGCAGTGCATCAGTCCACACCCGGGATCCGAACCCACGAACCCTGGGCCGCCAGAAGCAGAGTGTGTGAACTTAACCACTAGTCCACCAGGCCAGCCCCAGCCGCGGCTGGAGGTGTTTTGAGTCCAGGAATGACGTGATTAATGTTTAAACGTTCATTCTGCTGCCGAATGGAGAAGAGACTAAGGGGCAAGAATAGAAGCAGGAAGACCAGGCAGGAGGCTACTGCTCCGTCAGGCGGGGGTGATGGTGGCGTGGACCAGGGTGGTGGCACTGGGGAAGGTGAGCAGTGGATAGAGTCAGGACACATTCTGAATGAGTGAAAAGAAAGCTCACAGCTGCACAGGGTGACGCTCTCCCAGAGAGTACAGCGTGGAAAGAGAGAAAAGAATAACTTCACAGTGGAGAGACCCGACTACCTACCTCACCCAGATGGTCAAGGCCAATGTCATCGGAGATAAGTCATGTTGACGGTAGGCACCCTTGACATGACTGGTGAGAATGGCACTTTACAACTCTGCGGTCCTCCTCCCCAAATGCCATAACCCCAGTACGCTCATGAGAAAAACATCAGACAAATCCCAGGAAACGGGCATCCTAAAAAATACCCGAGGAGTAATCTTCAAAATTGTCAAAGTCATCAAAAACAAGGGAAGTCTGAGAAACTGTCAAAGCCATGAGGTGCCTAAGGAGACATGACAACTAAATGCGAGGTGGTGTCCTGGATGGGATCCTGGACCAGGAAAAGGACATTAGATAAAAACTGAGGAAATCTGAATCAAGTACAGACTTTAGTGAATAATAATTTATTACTTTTGGTTCTTCAGTTGTGACAAATGTACCACGATAATGTAAAATGTTAGCATTAGGAGAGATCAGGTCTAGGGTATGTGCACAGAGGAACTTCCTGTAAACCTAAAACTCTTCTACAATTAAAAGTTTATTTTAAAAAGCGAGAGAGGAACCACAGCACTTGCTGAGAGATCAGATGTGGGATACAGGAGAACATGAGGGGTCACAGCTGATGTTGGGCTTTGGATTTCAAAAACCGGGTGAACATTGGTACCAATTAATGATCGGGATCACTGATGGGGGTTCAAATCTGGGAGATGAAGTCAAGAACTCTTCTAACCCTCCCTTTCTATCCTTGAGTGGACATAAGAAATGAAGACACAGATATAGTACCCGATATTTCTTATTTCCATTTTTGTAAAAACTTGTTCTTGTGGGAAAAAAAGGGAGAAGAGCAATTAAGAAGGGGCTGGAACTTTTAAATTTGCTTTTGGGGAAGACACTAAATTGCAAACTTGCTGTTCTACTGTGCCTCTCAAGAGCAGATGCTTTCCCATCTCTGCAAGTACATTTAGTCTTGGCAGGAAAAATGGCACCAAACTCAATGCTTCCAACAGCATCTTGGAAGAATTATTTTCAAATCCAAGGCAGGAGAAAAATCTGCATAAGCGTAATTGACTCTATTAATATGCCAGATATAATTAGTGTTACGACACACTTCTTTTATCAAAGCAATAAAAAGACATAACGGGAATGAAATTTCAGTGATCTTAAATCTAGAAGCTTTTCTAATCATAATGATTGCACCTTTTCTCCCAGAACAATTTCATCTCTTTTTCCCCAAATTTCATAAATTTTTTATCTTCATGAATATTTTATTTTCATATGAACAATAAACCCATAGGGTAGAAACAAAAGGCATTATTAATCCCAAAAGGGGCAACATGGAATAAAGGAGAGAGCATTTGCGCCTTGGAAACCGACAGAGCTAAGTCAAATCCTGGTTCTGCCTCTCACTGGTCTTGTGGCCTTGAACTACTAGCTTCACTCTATAAGCCTCAGTTTCCTCAACTGTAAAACAGAGACAGTAGCTATTTGCAGGGTTGTCATGCAGATTAGAAATAACAGTAGTAACAGCTAACACTGATGGAGTGTTTTCCATGTGCCAGGCACTTCACATAAATTAACTCATCTAATCATCACAGTAACATTGTGAAGAAAGTACTGTTCCTATGTCCGTTCCACAGAGGAGGAAACTGAGGCCCAGAGAAATTAGGTGAGTTGCTCAAGATTAATGAAGAAATGAGTGGTGAAAGCCAGGACTTGAACCCCAGTGGTCAGGCTCTAGAACCTGTGCTTTCGGCATCTAGCAGACAACGAGAAGACGGTGCTGTTAGCGTAATGACCTTCATCTTGTAAGTGATATCAGAGTCACAGAAAACGCTGCAGATGACCTGGGACTGGAATGCCCACACCAATGCAACACCCCTCAGCACGATCTCCCGGTGGAGTGGTGGAGAGATGGTGAGGTTGGCAGATGGGAGAGGAAGAGCAGGACCGCCTAGTTCTCACTCTGCTTCCATCCTCACAGTCAAGGGAAAGGACCGGCATTAAGTGGAACAGGAGAGAATCTGAACAAATGGGGAATTGCAGCTGGATGGCAAAGTCGCCAGACGTGTTGACATCTGGCAAAGTGGCCATTACCAAAGAAAGCTGGCTGTTGGCTCAGCGACAGCAGGGAAGGTTATTTTTTGGCAAATGCCATTTCTGCATTTTGAATAAGGACAAAATGAGTTGCTTATTAAACCCACTGATAATCAAAAGCTGAGGGGATCAGGAAATATACTGGATCAAATGTTGAGGATCCAAAACTGATGGAAACTTTGGCTGCATTAATAGAAGTATGATATCCAGAACCAGGGAGGTGACGGTCTCCCTCTCTTCTGCACTAGTCAGACCTGACCTGCAGTAGCATCTTCAGTTCAGGGCCTCACATTTGAGAGGGATAAACCAGAATACACACAAAGGGGGGGTGACCAGGATGATGAAAAGACTAGAAATCAGGACAAATAAGAATGTTTGAAAGAATAAGAATGATCAGACTGGGAAAAGAGAAGTCTTGGTGGGCACAATGGCTGGTCTATTCAACACCCAGTCCATTACTCGGACAGTCAAGAATAAAACATTCGTTTCCATGATTTGGGTTTCTAGGTTACTCACCACCCACCCACTCCACCCACCCCCAGCCCACCTCTCCTGACAAACTCCTTCCAGACTCCACTGAAGCAGCACCTTCTTTGTTGTTTTCTCCGACTCCCTCAGGTAGAGAAAGATGTTCCAAGCACCCTCTACACGCCCCACCTCTCTGCTGAGATGCCTGCAGAGGCCCCCACCAGGTGGCTTCATAATTCATCTGCTTACATGACCGGCTCCCCCACTAGACTATTGGTTCTCCAAGGGCAGTACCTGTAAACCAGTCATCTTCATTCTCCCTGCTCCTGTTACAGGGCTTGGCACAGAAGAGGGACTCAGCAAAGGTTTAAGGAATGTGGGAAGGAATGAATGAATGAATGAAGAAATGAATGAATGAAGAAAAGAGACTGATGGCAAAAGGTGTATGAAGGCCAAATTGCTCAATCCTTGGAAGAATTTCCCCAAAATCAGAACTGCCTCCCGGAGTAATGCCTCCAGTCTGAGATGGAGATTCGAGCTGCACTTTTCAGGATGCTGGGGGCGGTTCTCAGAGGGCACTAGTCCAGATGACCTCTGAAGATGCTTCTCGTCCTGGTGCCTACAACGTGTGTTCACTAGGCTAGAGAAGAGAAGGTTCGATTCTGAGTGTTTCTTTTTTCCTTCCATATTATAAGCTCTCGACAATATTACGCATCAGAAGACATTCGAAGATCTTTACAAAGGAACACAGTTCAAATCAGTGATGAGGGTAAAACACTGCCTATTATTTGAAGAACTCCTTTTTCAAGAAACTCCACAGGCTGCCCCTTCATCGGGCCTGGGAAAAACCACGTCACTGCTCTGCAAGGAACGAGAGCGCAAACATCTGCAGCTGAATCTCCACTAATGAGTAACTTGGAACAGTCTTTTGTCAAAGAGAATCTGAACACTTTTTTTTAAAAAATACTATCTTCTGGGTACGAAGTTTCAGTTATACAAGATAAATAAGTTCTGGAGATCAATTATATAGCACAGCACCTATAGCTAACACTATTATATTATATACTTAAAATTTGCTGCGAGTAGATCTTATGTTAAGTGTTGTTACCACAAGCACACAAAATAACAATAATAGTAATAAAGGGGGAAGGAGGAAACTTTGGGAGGCGACAGATAGTTTATGAACTCGATGGTGGTGATGGTTTTACAGGTGTGTACTTATCCCCAAACTCATTGACTTGTATACATTAACTATGTACAGCTTTTTACATGTCAATTGTACCTCAATAAAATGGTTCAAAGAAAAAAAAAAACTATCTTCCAGATAGAGTCGTTTAGCATGGAACAAATCTACTCTTTCATTCAGCAACATTTTACTAAATGACATCCATGTGCCAGGCACAAGACCAGGTCAGCTCCTGGCTGTTCTTGAAATGTCTACGGGAAGGGGAAGAAGACGGAAATGTCCCCACGCCCTTACCCGGTGTTCGTTGATGAGAAGGTCCCGTGCAGCATTAAATATCAGTGTGTGGAGGTGCTTGGAATAAAACACCAGGGTGTAGTCATAATCAAAGCCATAGATTTCAATGTCCGACAGGCTCATCTCATTGTTTGAGAAAATGGCATCTGGATTCAACAAGTTGTTCATAATTGAAGGAACCAATTCTAGAAGTTAAGAAAAAAAAATACATTATAGCATATGACAAATAAGGGTTAGTATGATTCCTAAGTAAAATGAGTAAACTAAAGTGCAAGAGTGATTTGCTTTACCTTGAAAACATTATGCTGAGTGAAAGAAGCTGGTCACAAAGGACCACATGTTGTATGATTCCCTTTATATGAAATGTCTAGAATAGGCAAATCATAGAGACAGAAAGTAGATCAGTGGTCTCCTAGGACTGGGGTGATGGGGAGAAATGAATGACTGCTAATGGGTACAGAATTTCTTCTTGGGGAGATGAAAATGTTCTAAAATGGATTATGGTGATATCTGAACATCTGTTGTGAATATAGTGAATGAGAGGCTTTAAGTGGGTGACAGGTATGCTATGTAAATAATATTTTAATAAAACATTAAAAAATATTTGCTTCAACATCACAAAGATTTTTTATTTAAAAAATAATACATGCTAGTTACAGATTTTAGAAGACAGAGAAATGTCTAGATAATTTAAATATCACACATCATCTCATAACCCAGAAAAAAACTAATAACATTTTATGCATTTGCTGCCAATATTGTTCTATGTACAGTCGTGTATCACTTCGTGACGGGGATACATTCTGAGAAGTGTGTTGTTAGGCAATTTCGTCGTTGTGCGAACATCATAGAGTATACTTACACAAATGTAGATGGTACCGCCTTCTATACACCCAGGCTATATGGTACTCATCTTAGGGGACCACAGGTGTATTTGTGGTCCGTCACTGACCGAAACGTCGTTATGCAGCCAGCACGACTGTATCTATTTTACACGGTTGACCTCACACTGCATATACAGCTTTGTATTATGCTCTCTAAATTTAATATTCTATCATGACTGTATTCTCCTATCATTACAGACTTCCTGAGAATATAACTTTAAACCATTAACATAAGATTTTGGTATATTAATGTACAATAATCAACCTATTACTCTATGTTATACATTCAGGTTTTACCTATTTTAAAAAAATAACACCACACTCAGCATCTTCACACATTAATCTATGCCTTTCAGATTATTTATTTCAGATGGTTTATTAGAAGTGTGATTAACCCCCAGCATACCATCAGGGTCCCCTGGATCCAATGTTAGTTTTGAGTTTCATTTTTGAGCAGTTCTAACTATTTGTAAGGATTGCTATTTCCTGACTTTCATTCTTTCTTGGAGGTCTTCCAGAAACTCATTCTACCTTACAATTTCCATGAGTCCACCGGACGCCTTTAAAAAAATCTAAGATGCAATATGAAATTTTAGTGATCTTATTTTTCTGACATCTTGAAACATTTTGCTACTTTATGATTGTAGGAATTATTTCATCATTATTCATCAATTATTCCCAACTGTGATTTTTTAAAAAGACTAAATTAGGGAAGCAGGAGAATGACAGGAGATCATCTAAGATGGTGCGACAGTGAAATAAACCATCACTACGACATCATCCTTCAATTTCCTCATTGCGGTGCCCAAAGTATTACATCGGTTTCAAGAAGGTAGAAAAGAAGCCTGAAGATACCATCTTGGCAGTCATTTTTTCAGCTTTCATGGAACACAGTTGAGAATTCATAATTTTTCATTTTCCACCCAGAAGAGCAAAAGGAATAAAACTGACAGAGGAAGACATTTCACGATTATCAGATGAGTCAGAAGATGAATACAAAGAGACAGAGAACAGCTCTCTGGAGTCTAATGACGATGGATAAATTGATCACATCAGTATAAACTCAGACTGTGAGTCTTCACTGACCACATCCTAAATGAAATCTAGGATCAAAGACTACACAATCTATTTCTAAAGACAAAAAGGAAATATGATATCCTCATCCACTCAGTCATTTCACAGGGAGTCATTTAACAAGAAGGATCTCATCATGCACCATTTTGTGACAAGAACACAGACCATCCTGTTTTACTAAAAGGATATGTGACAGTATTCTTTCACCTTTTATGATGTTTGTGTACCAAAATTTACTTGAAGCAGCTCGTAAGTAGGCAAATGCTGAAAGCAGGTGACGTTTTGGAGATAGGTACAAAATAACACATGCACCCAAAATCAAACCATGTCTTACTACTAAAATCAAACTGTCCGTATTTTATTACTCTTTACATTACTAAGGACAACCTCCTGGCTCCATTACAAGAGCCAATATTTATTAAGCATTTATCATTTACTACATGCTACCATAAGCACCTTATATTATCTCATTTAATCCTTATAACAATCTTATGAAGCAAATACTATATTAACCCCTCTTTGTATATGAGGATACTTGAGGCACACAGAAATTACACAATCTGCTGAAGGACATACAACCACTAAATGGCAGAGCTGGGATTTGAACCTGCAAAGTCTGGCTCCAGAATCTATGCTCTTAACTCTCTTCCCCAGGATTATGGGAATCAACAAGCATTTGAGAAGGGCGCGTTTTTTCCAAAACAAACTGGAGTCAATCCTTCATCATTTCAGTACTTACCACAGAGTCTACAGGGCTCCCCCCGCCCTTCTGCTCACTTCTTTCTGACCAGGAATGGCCCACATTACCCACTTCCAGTCTAAGAGGCCACCTGAAATACTCAAAACATACTACTTTCACAGGGCAACAGCTCCACTCAGGGGACCATGCCAGCCGCAAGGAGGCATTCTGAGCATTTCAGAAGGATCCTTACAGCTTTGTGGCTTGGGTCTCTCTGACAGCCTAACGGAAGCTATAGAATCCTTTCCCCAGAAAAATGTACATACAGATCTTGCAGAATATTTCAGGGAGGTTGACCCCTGAAGCCTATTCGTGGTCACCAGGTAAGCTGTCATATTACACTAACTTAAAACCAAGCCTTTACATCCCCACACAGAATGTCCAGGCAAAGGAAGGCCGGAAGGAACACATTTCTCTCCCACTGACAACCTAGATATGACCGAGTCTACTGAAAATCCAGAGTCAAGATCCACCAACAATTCCACTTCTTCATTAGTTTCTTTTGTCAAAATCAATGAGACAATAACCTTGGCTTTTTTTTTTCTCTCTCTCTTTTGCAAATAAGACCAATCTGAGGACAGTAAACAACAGACAGTAACATTTTAAGAAACTTGAAGGCAGATGGGTCGCGGGGACTAGTCCTGAGGCCGGCAGTCCCAAGCTCTTTGGCATCTAATACCAACGATCTCCTGGTCTTCTGGTCTTACAAAATCGATGGGCCACTGCAGATGATGCTATTTTCTGAATATGACCTTCATGCGGTATTGTCCTTGTGAAGTAAGTGAAGCGGGATCACTTACAGAGTGACCAAAAGCTCTACTTTCACAAATGACCTTTCCAAGGGAAGTTCTAACAGCCCGTTTAAATTAGAAATTTATATTTAGAAATGGTGTTGGCAATCAAGTCTATCTCCCTTTCTACCACCTGAGAAGAATATGTGAAGCCCTCAAGGAAACGCTACTATGATGAAAATCACCAACAGCACATCTCCAAAAGCGGCCCAGGAATTCCCCGCTGGAGTGAACGCCGAGGTGTGTTAATCACGTGAGCACCATCACCGGAAAGCCTGGATGTTTCATTTGGCATCACTCAAAATAAACAGGAGGAACCTCAGAAGCTTAAAAGGGATCTCAACACCCCATGCAACCACTTCAAGAAAGTGCTAAGAACAAAAGAATAATTACAAGGCAAGAGAAAAGATGGCCAACCACTCACAAAGGGAAAAACGACCTGTGTAAACTGTAGAGTCTAAAGTATAAACAGAAGGGCCCTTCACTAGTCAGTTACGTACTTTCCCAAAGCAGAAACAGGAGTGTGCACGAGTTCAGAAAATGAATTCCTTTGTACCTAATGGATGATGACAGCAAGACTATACAATCAGTACAAAGAAACAGAGAGACGGCTCGGGCCGGAGCCCAGTGCCAACGCGCCACCCCGAGCAGGAAGCCGAGCGCCCTTCATCGGACAGTGCGGCAGGTTGGGAACCCACCGGCACACTCAGCAGCTCCCAGTTTTTCATCTGCTAATCCCATGGAGCACTGCAAAACGTGGTGAACAACCTACAGGAAAAATCTGTAAGCTTCTTGGGGTTTTTTTGGGGGGGGGGGGTTTTGGTAGGTTTTTTTGTATTGTGGTAAAATACTCGTAACATAAAATTTACCATCTTAACCATTTTTAAGCGTGCAGGTCAGTGGCATTAGGTACATTCATACTGCTGTGCGACCACCACCACCATCCATCTCCAGAACTCTTTTCATCTTGCAAAACTACAACTCTGCACGCATTAAACAACAACTCCCCACTCCCTCCTCCCCCCAGTCCCTGGTAACCACCATTCTACTTTCTGTCTTATGAATTTGACTATTCTAGGTATCTCATATAAGAAAGATCATATGGTATTTGTCTTTTTGTGACTGACTTATTTTATGTAGCATAGTGTCCTCAATGTTAATCCATATTGTAGCATGTGTAGAAAATTCCTTCTTTTTGAAGGCTGAATAATATTCTATTGTATGTATATACCACATTTTGTTTACCACTCACCCATCAATGGGACACTTGGGTGGCCTCCACCTTTTGGCTATTGTGAATAATGCTGCTATGCACATGGGTGTACAAATACCTCTTTGAGCCCCTGCTTTCACTTCTTTAGGATATATACCCAGAAACAGAATTGCTGGATCATATGGTAATTTGACTTAATATTTTTGAGGAACCGCCATACTGTTTTCCATAGCCACAGTATTTTCTATTTTGTTTTTTTTTTAAGACCACCACAGAAGAATTCCTTCCTTGCCTAAATTTTATCTTTACTGTTGACAGAGAATATGAATGAAATCAGAATTTAGGTACAGAAGTCGTACATTTTCTACCAAGGAAATATTTTTAAACTGCATAAAGATCTGAGTTTGGGAAAACAATTTTTTCCAGTACTTCAACCCCTTCGATGTTCAGAAATGCTAAATGACTCTGTCTTAATAAAGACCTCAAGTCTAACAGAGCAGCATGTGGGGACAGTGCCAAGTAGAAATCCATGGTCTGAGTTGAGTCATGTCAAGGAATATTCCTAATGTCCTCAGGAAGGCAATGTGACTATCACTCAGCCCTTGGGTACAAAGCACTAGAAAGCTCTAAGTTTACCAGATACACTACTTGCTCTCAACATTAACCCAGGAACTAGTCATATAAAGAGCGAAGGGGCACAGGGGACGGGTCTGACACACTGAGGTCCTGAAGGCAGCCTGTGGAAGCAATGGTCATGGGCACTGGTTGCTGGTGCTCGCCCAGGGTGGTTGCGCCACCTCACGCTCACTCACATTCAGTTTGTCTCTCCTTCCAGGCACACGGGGAGGATTACAAGGTCCCTCTACCTCACGTCCCCGGCTCTGGCCAACAGACTGTGGGCTGAACTGACAGGCATCACTGCCAGACCAGAGCATACTCCCTTCCCCTACTGTACCTGTCATGGAAACATGTGCTATGGAGACACCACAAGATGGAGGAAGCCTAGAAACTAAGCCACCAAATGGAGGGCAACTGCCCTGGAGAGTTGCCTGAGGCCCCAGTAGACTTCGCATGAGTGAGAAATAAACTCTGGTTAGAGCTGTCTAGAATAAGCCACTGAGATTTTGGTGTTGCTTGTCACAGCAGCATAGCCTGACCTAACCTGACTGATATACCCCCTATTTCTCCAGTACACTGAATTTCTTTGGGAAACCACCCCTCCCCAACATTCAGACTGTATGGTCTCTGTGAGGTTCCATTTGTGACTCCAGGAGGAGAGCACAGGACCCAGGCCTGGCCAAACAGAGCGCCTGGATTCTCTCAACAACACTGATTAGTTAGGGCAGGCATGGGACCCCCTCTGGCTAATCATCATCATACCTCCCCTGCAGCCAAAGTGAACCCAGGAGTCCAATGAAGGAAACTACTGGATTTGTAAGGGATTTCAAGAAAAAGGCATTCTCTTCCAAACTTGGACCTAAGAGGATATAAATCTGGAAATGTGAGAGGCCACCTCTAGGAACCTGAAAAAGAGGCCAATAAGGAAGAAAGCAAGGTCAAGACACAGAGAAAAGCCACCCAATGACGTTATCTAAACTTGGATCAAGCCATGCTCGAAGCCAGTATTACCTCTGGATTTTTCAATTACACAAGCCCATAAAATTTCTTCTTTAAAAATTTTTTTGCTTAAATCAGTTTGAGATGGGTTTTTTTATTGCTTGCAGCTGAAGGAGACCTAACTAAAAGTTCATTTCAAGGATATTCAGCCACTCAAAGTTCTTCAATTCTTACCGCCTACCAATTCTAACTTTTTAATCTGGCATCAAAGGCAGTCCCCATTTAAACTTTAATTCTCCTTTCCAATCTTAAATTCTCCTTCATATGCCCTATTTTCAGCAAGACAGGTAATCTACTACTCTGTGTTCTCCAGAATATATTGCAGTTGAGTATCGACTTGAATTTAATTTGCCTGGAATATTTGGACTCTTCGTCTAACTAAATAAAAACTGGTTAGCTCTATGAAAAGAATGTCACGTAAGATTTTCCTTCACACGATGCTGCCAAACAAACACCATGCGTATCAAAGAGTTAAATTTATTTAAAAACATTTTAAAAAGTAGGAAAAATATATAGATTATATTCATTTCACCTCTGAATAGAATATAATTTTCCAAATGTAAAAGCAATACAATAAATCACAAAAGGAAAACATAGACAGATTTACAACATAAAACTTTTAAACATCTGTATATCCAAAAATATCAAAAACAATAATTTGGGGGGAAGGGTTATACTGGACAGAAAATTAAAAGTAAACAGCAAAGGACTAATACCCTTACTATAAAAACTCCATACAAATCCAATAAATAAAAAGATAAGATATATCTCACAAGAGAGGAAATTAAATGGCTAATAAATGTAAATGTTCAACCATTCTAATTATTTAAAAAGAAGCAAATTAAAACAATTAGTTAACAGTAGCTCTCTCTGAAAGGTGGAATTGCAAATGGTTTTACTGTATTTCATTTACATTTTTTTCTATAATAAGCATGTGTTCCTTGGCTAAGGAATAAAAGATGCCATTTCCCTCCTCTCAGTTTGCAGAGGTGTTTTTGTGGTTATTGTTGTTGTTATTTGTAAGCATTGTTTGGGGGGGTTTCTATTTTTGTTTTGTTTTCAGTGACAGAACATACAGTTGATGCTGTGGGAAAAGGGCAGCCCCACTCCTTGCTGCTTAAGAATATAAATCAGTTCAAGCTTTCTGGAAAGCAGGCTGGCAATAAGGACCAAGATCGTTTTAAAAATATTCATACCCTTTGACCCAGTAAACCTCCTTCTAGGAATCTATGCTAAGGAAATAGAGATGTGGATAAAGATTTATATACAAAGAGATCCTCATTGTGACATTAATAAAGCAAAACCTGGGGAAAACGAGCTCCATTTGGAGCAGACATACATCTCAGATATTTGAACTCAGGAACCAAAATGCGTAACAAGAATACGATCAGTAAGAAAAGCTGAAATGCACTTGAAAAATCCTTGAAGTTCAATTTTTTGATAATGCAAACCACAATCCTTGAGACGTTAAGATGACATTTTTCTTTATTTAATTAATTAGGATTTTTCTTTTTGGTATATGTCCTAGACTTCAAGCTGTTCTTCTAGAAAAAAGGAATATACAGATCTGAAGTCCCTGAAGAAGAAAAGGAAGGGGAGAAAAAAGGGAGAAACAACTTTTTTTTCTAGAGAATTTTACAGCTTACAAAAAACAGAGGGAAAGCCCCCCTTTCCCCCATGTACCACCACCAAGCTTTCTGTGCATCTCCCAGCACTCAATGTACCTACAAGTTACCCTAGAGGCTAAGAATTATGTGCATCTGCTGTGTGCCAGGCACCACGTGAAGCAATGCACATGGACCTCACCTAACGTGAGCGCTAGTTATGATCCCCACTCCACAGAGGAGGAAAGTGAAGATGAGGAGACATTACCAGCTCAAGGTCACATTTATTTCTTCGTAATATATTGCTATGTTCCCACATCAACAAAAGTTAGGGCAAATTTAACATACTTGTTCTTCCCTAAGTTGACCAAATCTCAACCTCTGCTTCTATATCATAATCCTCTGCTTCTATATCATAATACTCATATACTTCATGAATATTCATATATATTCAAAATATTTTATGAATTATCTCCTATTTACTTATCATGGCTTAAAATTCTCTTTTAAAAGTTCACACATAGATTGAAAACCACTAGGTTTCAAAATTTCTTTTAAAAGTATAGATATAGATTGAAAATACATGAAAAAAAGTATAGGGACTTTGTGTTTCTAGGTGAAGCAGTCTTTACATCTCCCCCACTGTCTCCACAACAGAAGAAACCAAGTGTCCAAGGCATCCTTTTCACAATGAAGGTGAACATCTACGGAGTTCCTTGCCCAGCACACCCCAACCCTTAGATAAGAAATGACCCTTCCCCACCTCTAAACACACAAGTTCTGGGTTCTTCTGGGACCCTGGCCCACCTCTCCAGCCGCCATTGTTGGTCCCGGGTAGAAGACCTGTCTTGTGCTGGACCACTCCTGGAGTCCCACCTCCTCGGTAGGTACCTGACTGGAGCCAGGCTAAACCAGAGTCCTCCCCTTAGTTCTCTGATTTCATTTTATAGCTCTATTGAGGTACAAATGATGTATAAGAAATTGTACACAAAATATACCATTTGACGAGGTTTGAAATATGGATACACCTGTGAAGCTACCATCCCAATAAACACAATGAGCATATGGAACACCCCCAAACATTTCCTGCCCCCCTTTGAATCCTATCCTCTTCTCCTCCCTCCACCCCTGCCCATCACCAGGCAACTACTGTTCTTCCTTTGGGCAGATTCATTTGCATCTTCTAGAATTTTATATAAATGGGATCATACAGCATGTAGCATTTTGGTAAATTGGTTTCCCACTTACTACTGTCAGGAATTTTTTTCAATAAGCACTTACTGCACACCTACTATGTGCCAGACACCATACAGGGCACTATGCAGGCATTATACATAAATAATACAGTAAAGCACCAACTCTGTCGTGAGCAACATCACAGGCAGTGAGGGAGACTGAGAAACGGCATGCTGACAGGTGGAGACAAGGGGAACTTAACACAGGGCTGGGAGCGCCCCCAGAGGAGGCGGCAACTCAAAAGTCATTTTCATTGCATCTATTAATCCCAAAAGAAGCTTTCATTTTTCCATTAGTTTCGATATTTCGCACCACCTCCAGGGAAAATCAACACCTGACAAATAGAATTACTCATCTGAATAATTAATAATGCATATGACATTTATACTACTCCCACCGAAAGTTAAAACTACATCTCTCATTACTCTGTAAGTAATATCTGTAATTCTGACTGCTCCATAGAAATTCAGTATGCTTCCTAAAGTTCCAAACACAAAACTACATGCAACTACATTTGAAATAAAATTACAGTCGTCCCTCAATATCTGAGGGAGCTTGGTTCCAGGATCCCCATGGATACCAAAATCCATGGACGCTCAAGTTCCTTACATAAAATGGCGTTGTATTTGCAAACAACCTACACACATCCTCCCATATACTTTAAATCATCCCTACATTACTTGTAATGCCAAATACAAAGTAAATGCTATGTAAATAGCTGTTACACATACCATATTGTTTAGAGAATAACGACAAGAAAAAAGTCTGTACATGTTCAGTCTAGATGCAACCACCCATCGAAGACCTTTCAATCCGCAGTTGGTTGAATCCACGGATGCAGAACTCACGAATATGGAGGGCCAACTGTACATATAGTAATTGTTTAATGACAACTTAAGATAAGTCATTTAATAAAAAACAAACAACTGCTCAAAAGAAAAGTATATTTGTTTCAAGGGAAAAACTTCTTAGAAAAAGAAAATCTAATTATATCAAAAGAACAAATACTGGGGCAAACTATCAAGAATTTTTCATTGAAATATAGAGGAAGTAGAAAAGGAATAAATATCAATGCCTTCCATACACAGGGTACTGGGCACTTCTCATTATCTCAATTAACGTCAAAAGAACTCCATGAGGTACTGCTATTCCCAATTTGCAGATGAGAAAATAAGGCTGAGAAGTAACTGGTCCAAGGTCACACAGCTATCAACAATAAAATGCAGGTCAAATGCCTGGCAGAGTACTTGGCACACAGTAGGTGCTTCATAAATGCCAGTCCCTTCTCCATTTCTCTACTCACCCATTCAACTAATATTTTTCCTAGATCGGCATAATCCAGGAAACCCTCCCTCCACGCCTCCACGCCCTTTTCAAGGGATCTTTTGAGATCAAAATTACTTTTGTAATAATACTAAATCTGGTCAGCAGAATAACAGCTCTCCAAAGACGTCCACATCCTAATCCCTGGAGGCTGTAAGTACGTTACCCTCCATGGCAAGGGGCAATTAAGGTTGCAGATGGAATTACAGCTACTTATCAGTTGCCTTTAAAGTAAAGAAAGTAGCCTGGATTATCTAGGTGGGCCTAATGTAATCACAAGAGTCCTTAAGTGTGGAAAAAGAAGGCAGAAGATTCAGTGTCAGAGTGATGTGATGTGAGAAAGACCGACCGGCCATTGCGGGCTTTGAAAATGGAAGGGGCCGTAAACCAAAGAGTGAGAGAAGCCTCTAGAAACTGGAAAGGGTATGGCAACATTCTCTACCAAGCCTCAAGAGAGGAACACAGTTCTGCCCACACCTTGATTTGAGCCCAGTGAGACCTATCTCAGACTGCTGACCTCCAGAAATACAAGACAACAAATTTGTGTTGTTTCAAGTCACTAAATAATAAAGAGATTATTTGCCTTTTTCACTCTTGTTCTCTCACCAATGTACAGTGAAGCTTTCCAAAATGACATCTGATTCTGCAACAGACTGAACAGAGTCAGATCTGAGGATCCAGCTGTCTTCTATTAATCCAGACATTACAGAAATTTGCAAAACTGTGAAACCATGGCATTCTTCTGAAGTTCTTTTCTTTTGGAAAACAGTCACTTTTCATAAAAAGTATGTCATTTATGTTAACAGGTAACAGATTTATTGTTATTTAAAATTAATCAATAAGTGCATATTTTAAAAATCGCTCGGTTTTTATTTCTAATACAGTCACTATCAGTATAACCTATACAAACAAAAACTCTGGAATCTTCAATAATTTTAAGCGTGTAAAAGAGTCCTGAGAGCAAAATGTTTGGAAACTGCTAATCTAGCTATGCCTGCCTTGCTCACTATTATAGCTAAAGTAACCGGCATACGGATGATACTCAAAAAATATTTGTTAAAATAAATAAATGAATACTCAAACAACATTCTGATATTGATATTAATTATGTTTCTGAAGTAGATTTTCCTGCTCAGAAGACCAAAATTAACATTCCAATCTACCTGAGAGTTATATTTCTAAATACAAATTAAACTTTTATTCAGGTTTACATATCAATATCTTATAAATTCACTTAGTATATAAAACAGTTCCCCAAAACCCTAATAAACTGAAAAAGATGAGTTTCTCAAAGGACCAACCCATTAAAGTAAAAAACTTCCTTTAAACCCAGCCTAATCAATCAGCTCACCTCTCTCTCTCTGCATCATCTCAACTATATAACATGCAGTATCTAACTTTTTTAAACAGTAAAAATAAAAACTACCATTTTCTTTGAAGTAATGTGTGGCAGCATATGAAGAAGCACTGGGGGGAAAGAGTACTCTTTTTCAACCAGCTAAGTGCATTTTTTTAACGTTTGGGAAATTAGAAGTTTTACAAAAGGTGTTTTTTTTTTCTTTTTTCCTTCCTCTAAAATAGATCTTGTCAATATTGGAATGACACAGTCAGGATCTGGCTGACGGGAAACTTCACACGAATTAACCCACATTGGACATCGTTCTAACAGAAGTAAGACGCCCACCAGGGAAGAGCTGATTGCTTCCCTGCACTTTGAACCCATCAGACCACATGTGGCTCCCTGTGGTCAGGACCAAATATCAACAAAGGGTTATCGATAAACAAGAGTGAAGGCAAAGGCGAGCTTCCAAAACAATGAAGTCCAAGGGGAGGGGCAGTGGTGATGTACCAGCGCCATCCTCATATTTAAGCAGCCATCGTATGGGAGGGAAATTAGAATTATCCTCGGGACTCAGGCCATCCAAAATAAAATTGGTGGCCTTGTGATCCCGTCGCAAATTCAAGCGATGCCAGAAGGCCACGAAGAAGGGCTTTGGGAAAGGGATTCCTTCTGCCAGCAGAGGACTGGACTTGATGGCCTCTTGGGGCCCCTCTGGTTCTCTCCTAATTTAGGAATTCCTTTCCTACCTGAAAATGTGAAAATTATTATGCGGCATGTTTCTCCCTTAAGTCCTTCTGCTACTTTTTCCTGTGGTCACAGGATCATCAATAGCATACACCTAAACAAAAGAAGACTTTTAAATGTATTATGCTATTTTTAAGACACAAAGCAAGGTGTAAAGAGAATACAGAGGAACCCACATCCCCACCACTCAGCTTAGGAAATGAACCGCTGAAGCCCTCACATTCATTCTCCTCCTGCAGAAGAGGTGACCACCGCCTGATTTTGCTGTTGATCATCCTCCTGCATTTCTTTAGACTTTACCACACATACGTGGATCCCTACAAGTAATCTACAGTATCTTTTATGTGTTTTCAAACCTTTTTATAATCTATATACGTCCGCAACTTGCCTTTTTTACTCAATGTTATTTTTGTGAGAGTCATCCATGTTGATATACATGCATAGCTCTAGTTCAGGAGTCAACAAACATTTTCTATGAAGGGCCAGTTAGCAAATATTTTGGGCTATTTGGGCCATACAATCTCTGTTGCAACTACTCAACTCTGACATCATAGCACAAAAGGAGCCAAAATACACAAATATATATATGGAAAAGAGTGTGTGTGGCTGTATTCCAATAAAACTTAATATACTAAGACAGCAGGCTAGATCTGGCCCATGGACTGTACTCTGCAACCCTTTCTATAGTAAACATTATTTCCTTTCAATGCCATTTCGGTATTTGTCTGGTATTAACATTTTGCTGATTGTCTGTCTTTTATTTTGGTGAGGAAGGTTAGCCCTGAGCTAACGTCCGTTGCCAGTCCTCCTCTTTTTGCTGAGGAAGACTGGCCCTGGGCTAACATCCGTCCCCATCTTCCTCTGCTCTATATGGGACACCACCCCAGCCTGGCTTGACAAGCAATGCTTCAGTCTGTGCCCGGGACCCGAACCTGAGAACCCTGGGCCACGAAGAAGAGCGCGTGCACTTAACTGCTACGCCACTGGGCCGGCCCCTGCTGATCTTTGGTTAGCATTTGCCTAAGCCATCTCTTCCCACTCTTAATTTCAACCTTTCCGCATCTTTGTTTTGGGGTGTGTCTCTTATAAACAGCATCCAGCTCGATTTTGTTTCTTATATCTGATCTGACAATCTGTCTTTAACCTGAGTTTACCACAATTACTGATATATTAGGAATTACTTCCACCATCATATTTTATGATAGTTCCTGCTTTTCCTCTATTTCTTTTACCTCCTCTCCTGCTCTTTTTCGCACTGGTTTCTATATTGTCAATATTTGTTTAGATTAACTCACCTGTCTACCAATTTCTCCATTCTCCATTTGGGCCTGGGTTGAAGAGTTTGCAGTTGCTTCTATCAGGAACCCCAGGACAGTATCACTCTGGGACCAACTGTAGTTAATTTCTCAGCTTGAGACTACCAGACCACACTAGCAAAATAAATTCAAACCCAAACCCATTGAGGACTAGACTAGCCTGTGATTACAAGGCCACAGGGAGACTCCCACAACCTCCCCACTCACACAGGAAAAACCTAGAGCAGAGGCCAAGAGAGAAGAGAGTCCTTATTGTCTCCCTGCATGGAAGGCAGTGCTCTGTGGGGCCCCGATTTACAGGAGTCACAGACGGTATGCATGTGTGCACCCAAGGCAGCGTGTGTGTTCCCTCCCAGCAGGCACTGCCAACAAAGCCCAACCACAGCCCAGGACAGTGACACCTTCAGAGTTGCTCATATTCTTCAATTTCAGTCCTTGTGATTTCACTTCAGTTTCTCAGAGCTCAGCTATGCACACAAAAGAATGTTCTTTGTATATTTCTCAGCTTGTGAGTATCCTGTACAAAAGGGTTTTGGACTATCTATCTGGTCTACCAGATTGCTGGAAGCCAAACTCCAAAAGAACTCTAAAATATAGAGGATATCTGTGTTTCCACATCTTTGAGAGCTCAATAAAAGACTGGTTTCCAAACACACCTTGTGAAAATACAGAATCTTGGGCCCTACCTCCATACCTGATGAATCACAATCTTCAGGCTGAGGGCCTTGGAAACTCCGTGGGTGTGTGTCGGGGGCGGGGGGGGGGGGGGGGGGGCGGAGATTAGCCCTAACCTAACATCTGTTGCCAATCCTCCTCTTTTTGCTGAGGAAGACTGGCCCTGGGCTAACAACCGTGCCCATCTTCCTCTACTTTATACGGGACACCACCACAGCATGGCTTGACAAGCAGTGCGTCGGTCTGTGCCCGGGATCCGAACCTGCAAAACCCTGGGGCCGCTGAAGCAGAGTGCGTGAACTTAACCACTATGCCACCAGGCCACCCCCAGAATCTCCATTTTTGAACAAGCTCCCCAGGTGATTCTGATATACCACCAAGTTTGAGACCCACTAAAAAAAATTTTTAATTCTACTTACCTTCAAAGGCTGGCAACAAAATTATCCTTTAATCATCTTTTCTACATTTTATCTCTTTTCGCTTCCTATTTATGCCACCCAGATGCCCCAGTGAAAGAGGACAAGGAATTCTAGATTTCAACCCCTCACTCCATGCTGGTGGATCAGCCACCACCTTCACAACAGTTACAGAAACACTCAATGCTCAACAGGAAAAGCCAAGCCAAAAACACAGCATCATTCCAGGTGGACTTCTTGATCTTACAGGCAAATTTTAATCCAGAAAACAGTCCCCATGCTGAGTTCTACCTCCATGAGCCTCCCATCACATGTCAGTCCTCCCCATTCTCTTGAAGGTTAACAGAGGGCTAAATGAGCACTGGGTTCACCAGATGAGACTGAGATGCTCCAGAAACCTCTAAAATTATATACAAAATAGTTTGTGTGTGTGCTTATGTTATGTGTTAATGTGCAAATCTGTATGCTTTTCTAAAGACAGAATACACAGCTTTCTCCAGATTCGCGAAGGGTCCCTGACTCCATTATTCTATATCCCTGTTGCATAGAAAAAGCATATGGCTGTACAGTCAAGCATCTCTGAGTATTATTAATATACATTCTTATTACCCATATTCTTTAGAACCTCTATTTTGAGCTATTACCTCAAAAAAAGGGGCTCCATGGTCAAATTTATTTGGGAAGTGCTACACCTACATCTTCCCTCTTGGAGAGTCATGCCTTTTAAAGGTCTGACTCACTAGTTCTGATAAGCCTACCTGTAAAAAAGCTTCTTTAACACATATTTTCCACATTTCTTTAGCCACATCTCTCAGAAGATGGTGAAACACAGTCCGAGAAACACTGGTCTAACATAAAAATTATCTCACAGGTATCTCCTTAACCCAATAGGGTTCCTTGAGGGAGGGGTTTGCATTTTATGATTCTACACATGCTAGGCTTACATCGTTGTGCTACACACAGTCCTTACTAAATACATAATTTCTTATTGAATATTAAACACTCTCCACTGAGAACTCTGAATAAATCCTTCAACATCCTGTAAAAGCTTCTAATGCTTCACACCAATCCCCATAGTTCTTCCCACAACTTAATACACTTCATAGTCCCAACCAAGGAGCCAAACGTTCTAACTAGACCAGGCTCTGAGATGACTTCTAAAGTCAGGGGAAAAATCCACCAGGCTATCCAAATGTACGGCTGGAGCAAGTCCTCTTGCAGGAGTAGGATGCTTCCATTCTGTACCTAACGGGACAGGCTAATTGTCTGATGAGAGCACAGGGAAGGCCAGGGATTAAGTTCAAAGAAGATGCACATGACATGCAGGATAACAGGAAATAACAGACTACACACAAATATATCCATCCCTTTACCATACAGTCGCACAATGACGTCTTGGAATTCACCTGACTAGGACAAGATTTCTCAATCTTGGCACTATTGACATTTGGGGCCAGATTATTCTGGGGAGGGTGGGGGGCTGTTCTGCACATTGTACAATGTTTAGCAGCATCCCTGGCCTCCACCGCTAGAAGCCAGCAGCAGGCCCTCTCCCCCAGTTGTGACAATCAAAAAGGTCTCCAAACATTGCCAGATGTCCTCTAGGGGGCAAAACTGCCCCCCCCATCTGGGTGAGAACAACGGTTCTATCAGAAATTTTTGCTAGAGGTTATAAACTAATATTTCTTTTCCTAAAAATACAAAGAACTTTTTCTTTGAGCTGTGTTTGATACAGGACGCATAAATATTAATGTAGTATGCTATTCTGGATGGGATCCTGGAGTAGAAAAGGACACTAGGTTAAAAACTAAGGAAATCTGGGGGGCCGCCCAGTGGCGCAGCGGTTTAGTCCACGCTTGGCAGCCCGGGGTTCGCGAGTTCGGATCCCGGGCGCCCGCCGACGCACTGCTTGTCAGCCATGTCGTGGTGGCGTCCCATATAAAGTGGAGGAAGATGGGCACCGATGTTAGCCCAGGGCCAGTCTTCCTCAGCAAAAAGGGGAGGATTGGCAACAGATGTTAGCTCAGGGCTGGTCTTCCCCACAAAAAAAAAAAAAAAAAAAACTAAGGAAATCTGAATTAAGTACGGACTTTAGTTAATACTGATACATACTGACAATGTATCAATACTGGTTCATTAATTGTGACAGATGTACCATAGTCTTGTGAGAGGTTAATAATAGGAAACTGTGTACTGGGTTTAGAGAAACCAGGCAATTTTTCTGTAAATCTAAAACTGATTTCAAAATTAAAGCTTATAAAACAAACTTTTTTAAAAATTAAAAGAAAAAGAAAAAAAGAAGGGTGGAAAAGAAAGGGTAAAACAGAGAGCAAAAATCATCTCTTCCTCGGGCAGGCTTCATTCCGGAGGCCCTTCAAAGGGAAGACACCTGATCGGATTGTTTGGATTACAGCAAGAGATCAAATGGCCAGCAAACAACAATGAGGAAGTGAGAAAACAAAATTCTGTTGTCCCCTTGTAAACTGAAAAGAAAAATCTGTATGTTTTGGTATGAATATCAGCATTTCTTCTGATATTCCTCTCATTCCTACAGGCACAGTTCAAGCGTCTTCCTGTATCCCCGCATCCCCAAGCAGTTATCTGCTCCGGTGTCCAAGCCCACAGGGCCCGTTGTTTATCATCCCTAAGCTGGACTGTCACTTACCTGTTTACCAGTCTCCCCATCCATGCAACTTGGGTCTCAAGTTTGGCAGAGGCAGGTGCTCAGCCACTGTGGACCCCACCCTCTCAGACGTGGCCATCTGTGAATCAACAGCCTTGAATGCCACTGCCACGTGCCCAATAAATGCTTGGAGAATGAATGCAAGTTAGGCGCATATTCTCATACAGACTTCAGCTAAAGGGGGCTAGGGATGACGCAACCCCAGACAGGGAGAAGAAGGAAAAGTCAAATTAAAGTCCCCGTGTTCTCAGGGGTAAGACAGGGACCATGTGTGTATGTGCTGGGGGCACAAAGATGGGATGGGGCACACTGAAACCAGATTCGCAGACCTGTACCACTTGAAAAGGCTTAGACATTTAGCCCCGTGGCCTCATTCTACAGAGAAACTGAAACCACTGAGATGAGATGGCTTGTTCAAGGCCACCCAGGTAGTTGTAGCGCCACCCTAAGCGGAAGGAGACCTAGACCCTAGAGCTAACTAGCCGACCTCCACCCCTTACTAAGCATGTGTCTAAGACTGAGTTATTTAATAACCAATAACAATAGTTACTCTCTACTGAACACCTGCTGGCTGCCAAGCCCACATCAAAAATACTCACGTGTTATCCCCATACTGCAATTGAGGAAACTGAGGTCAGAGAGGAAAGTAACTTACCACCGAGGTCACAGAGCTAATAAATCTCAAAATCTCCCTTGAGCTGTCATACTCCAAAACCCCCTGGGACAATCAGACACTAAAATCCAAACTCTGGCAGAGGTTGATCTTTATCACCCAACGCCTCAGCTGTCTGATTCACCAGACGCTGGTCTAAACACCTTCCGTGACGGACTCACTCATTCCTGGCCACAACCCTATGATGGTGGAACTACCAGCATCCCCATTCTACAGATGAGGAAACTGAAGCTTCGTGATGTCCCCAGGGTATCACAGCCTGCAAGTGGCAAACCTCGTCCATAAAATAAGAACGGCAAAAATTTTGCCCACAGTCTCTTATAAAATATGAAACTACCATTCAACCAAGCAATGGCATGGCATGCAGAGAAATGAAAACGTATGTTCACACAAAAGCTTGTACACAAACATTTATAGCAGCTTTACTCATAATAGTCAAAAACGGGGAGCAACCCGGATGTCCCTCAATGGGTGAACTGTGGTTAAACGGTTCACTGTGGTTAAACAGTGGTTGACCGTGGTACATCCTTACCATGGAAGGCTACTCAGCAATAAAAAGGAGTGCCCTATTGACACGATACACACAACAACTCACATGAATCTCCAGGGAATTACACTCAGTGAAAAAAAGCCAATTCCAAAAGATTACATACTGTATGATTCCATCCATATAACATTTTTGAAATGACAAAATTTTAGAAATGGAGAACAGATAATGCCTCAGGGCTTAGCAGGAGCATCAGGAGGGAGGTGGATGTGGTTTTAAAGACAATTTGAGGAATCCTAGAGGTGAACTGTTCTGGTGGTGCTGGATACATGAACCTCCATGTGATAAAACTGTACAGAACAAAATACACGCACACGTACAAGTAAAACCAGAGAACTGCGAATAAAATCTGCAGCTCACATCAATGTAATATCCTGGTTGTCACACTGGACTATTGTTTTGCAAAATGTTACCATTGGGAGAAACTGGGTAAAGGGTATGTTGGATCTCCCTGTATTCATTCTTACAACTGCACGTAATTCTCTCAATTTAAAATTTCAATTAAAAAAAGTCTTGCCTGCCCAAAAGCTGGGCTAGATGATCTATATTTCTTTCATCTAAGATCTGCCATTTCCAATGTCTCCAAAGCCAGTCTTCTTTCCAACATACCACACAACTACTTCAAAAACCGATGCAAAATAAACTCGGATCAAAGGAAAACCAACAAAATAAGCTCTATTTCTTAGAATGCCCCATTATCAGCCACTTTGAGTTCCCTCAGAAAATTATTCCAATTGGTGAAAACAAGCCTTCTGCTTTCTTTCATTAGACTGACTTTTGGCCAAAAGATGGAAAATATGATCCTACAAAATGTTCTCTCCCACCAAATGTTCTCTCCCTAGCTCTATGTGCCACCTCCATCCCTCCCTCCCCAAAAATCGGTATAAAAATTGGGATTCTAAATCTTCCCTGAAGGAAGCAGCATCAATGGATTTTTTTTCTGGGAACTTTACACCAGTTCCCAAATGGTCAGCTGCTACTGGAAGGCAGAGCAGCTCAGGAAATAGGACAGTGGATTAGGGGCTGAGACAGATCCCAGGTCAAGGTGTGACCTTGGCGAGGTTCCTTAACCTTGAGTCTCGCCTTCCCCATCTACAGGAAGGGGATGTGGCATCTCCCTCGTAGGTATGGGAAGAATTTAGGAAGACAATTTCTGTGCCTGGCACTAGCATTTACTTGGTTCTCTATCTGTCTCTCCCGGTTTCCCTTAGTAACAACAGACCCAAGCTGATTTTATGTTCACCTGGCCACAAAGGGGTCACTCCTGGAATCCCCTCCTCACCGAGGTTAGTAGACAGTCCAAAACACTCCCACCCCGGACCCCTTCTATTTCAAACACAGCAAATCATATCCCATCCCCTGAAAAAAAAGGAAAATATACTGCCACCCGCCCAGCAGACCGGCTCCAGTGTAACCCGCCGCCTGCCGGACTCGGGCTATTACTATTATTACCGTTTGTTAATATCTAACGGTGCGGGAGGGTGACCGCCCCCCAAGCGATGCCTGTGGACCCCCCGGGAGAGCCCAAACCGCTTCCAATACAGACTGCTGGCTAAAAAAAATCCCAAGAATTTATAAAACAGTTTTTCCGACAGGAGAAAGGTAAGAATTGCAAAGTTTCTGGACGCGCATTTTTCCGCGTTTCCCGCAATTGCACTGCAGAGGCGAGGTCGCCCACAGCTGGGGGTGGAGGCGACCGAGGGTCACGACTGGGGGACCGGCGCGGGCTCGAGGGTGCCGGCTGACCGCGTGGGAGGGCACCCGGCACCGCAGCCCGGCGGGGAGGGCCCCCCGGGTACCGGGGGCTCGGGGGGCGCCGCCGCACTCACCGCCCGTGCTCCTCTTCGCCTCCCGGTAGCGCTCCCACAGGTAGTGCTTCCTGTCCGGGGCGGTCCCAGGTGCTGTGCACAAGGGCCGAGAAGGGCCCGCGCGCGGCCGCCCCCGGGCTGCAGTCCCGCAGCCGCCCCGCAGGGCCGCCGCCGCCCTTGCCCCGGCCCCACGGGCCACCGCCGCCGCCGCTGCTGCCGTGGCCATGCTTGCCGCCGCCCCACCGCGAGTGGCGCCGCCGGGGCAGGAGCTCTACCCCAGCTCAGCCCCGCCCGCGGGCGGCTCCCTGCGTCGGAGCACGTGGCGGCGCGGCCAGCCCTCCTGCCGCCTCGGGGGCGGGGCGGGGGCGGGGCCTGGTCCGGCGGGGCGGGGAGGGGAGGGGCTGGAGGCGGGGCCCACCCCGGCCAGGCTGAGGCTGAGGCTGAGGCTGAGGCGGGGCCGGGGCGGCGGGGGCCAGGCGCCAAGCTCACTGCGGTCGCTTCTTGCCCCCGCTGCGTGCGGAGGTGGCCGTGCGGTGGGGTGGGCGCTCGGTCAGGCCGAGGCCACATGGAATAGGATGACTCGTAATCGGCCTTAGGCCACCAGACGTGACCCCGGCGCCGCCCGCCGAGCTCCGCAGCACCTTCCTCTCGTGGTCTGGGGCCGTCCCTGGCTGCACTGCTCTCTGGCTGCATTGCCAGTGCGCCTCTGGCCCCGGCTTCAGGAGGCGACCTCTCTCCGCATTAATGGCCCCTGAATTCTGGATCTCCCCTGCATCCCTGCGGCAGGTCTGGGACGTCCCCGGATCCCCTGTTTGGATCCTTCCAGAGCGGCCCGTGAGGGGGCAGCTGGACCGAGGCCCCACACGTGGGCTGATGTGTTCGAAGAGTACCCCCACCGCTCAGCCTAGAAGGCCAGTGCCCCTCTCGAGATTTCTGCCTCCCGAGGGGAGCCCTCGGGACACCGCCACCCAGCTCTTGCTCCTGCCCCCCTCACGGGCGAGGTCCACCTGTCTTCTCTCAGACCTGCCAGGCTGCACCTGTTCTGTGCCTTGTGGTTCCACCAAAGCCAAATACTAAACATAACCCCCACCATGAGACATTTCTGTGTGGACTGAGTCAGCCTTGGCTCCTGCAGGAAAGGCTGATGCTGCTCACCCAGAATCCGGCTAAGCATCACTGAACTGCGGGGACTTCCCAAGCTGTTGGTTGCCACTGGGAAGGGCGCTGGGTGGAGTGCTGGAAATAACTCTCAAGGCTGGCACTCTGCCTGGGAGACCATACTGCCATATGTGAAATAGGTGGGGCACAATTTAAGATAACTCAAAGCACTGGTTTGCTTAAATTGTGGGCTGGAGGGGTCAGGAGATGCTTCGTGGATAAAGGTGGCCTCTGGGTTAAACTGTGACAGATAGTAATTACTATTTACTGAAGGCCTGCTGTGTGCACCATCTCATGCAATCCTCTCAGCAATCCTGAAAAGTAGGCGCCATAATTTCTCCCATTTTATAAATAACAGAACAAAGGCTAACAGAAGCAAAATAACTTTTGCAAGGTCACACAGCTGAGCCCATTCTTCCATTTGGCTTCCTAAAGTAGTAGGTAGTATTTAGTTGGGTGACAAGGGAGAAGGTAGCCAATAAGTAACCCTAACAGTTACTAGGTAATATCTTACAAGTCACTGATAAAATGAGAGGCAATTGAAATGTTTACAACAGATATGGTATCAAATCTACGGACTCTGGTACTTTAAACTTACTTTATGGTTTTAGTTTATTCCAATTTATATCTTTTCTTATTTACCTTTCATAAAAAGGTTTGGTGAGAGCAATTGTAAATTTTGTTTACATAGAAAATTAATTCATAAATTCGAAGTAGATAAACTGTAGCAACGTTAACAGTAACGCAATTAGAACTTTAATAACGTTGTTTCAGTATATTTTTCGTTATGGAACCCTGTGAGATCAACATTCTTCTATCTATCATAAAAAGTGTGAATCACTTAAAAATTGTTCTCTTTAGCTAACATCTATTATGATATTTTAAGGGGCTAAAAAATTTAGTCCTCAGACCTTGATTATCATCACTCCTAAGAGTCTTAAAAAAAATCATCGAAGAGTTCTAAATAAAGACAAGTAGAAAAAAGTAGACACAAAAGAGCCCATGATAATTTTTATTCTTTATTAGTATTGTTTGAGGTCTTCAACAATTTTGTTTCAAACTGAGATCTCTGCAAAAAAGCACTTCTGAGGAACTGAACTGTAGTCTAGGCTATGAAAAAGGCACTTTCCTGAGATGAGCTCAGATATGGATTCCCAGGGATTATTTGTACGAAAAGGCCCTAGCAGAGGACGCCTGTAAATTGTAGTGGTTTGGCCTTTTCCACTCATGCTTTTAGCTGACAAAATCCTTTGCCATGAAAGCTTTACTACACCATCCATTTGACCCAAGGACAAAATCTTAGAGGAATAATCTTTATTTTTCTTTGATACTTCTTTTTCTGGGCCATTCCATATTTCATCATAATTTTGTGTCTTCCGTCAGGGCTTTTCCTCACCAGAAATGGAAATAATGGGTCTCAAGACTTTTTCCCTTTTCCAGAAGCACATTTTGATTTATCTGAAATTGTATGAGGTGCCAAGTCTGTGCTTTTAGCCCTCTGAAGCTTATCTGCATTCATGCACATTGCAAAGCTCACTGTATTAGAACTCTGAGTGCTGTGGTAGTTCAATTTCAGCAAGTGCTCCCATAATGAGGTGCCCTGCCCAGAACCCTCAGAATATTACTGGCTCATGCCTTGAGGCCAACATCTCTTGCCCCGCATCCACTCAGAAGGCTGCAAAAGATCAGAAGTTGTCAAGAGGTCATATGTATAAAATGAATAACCAGAAGCATATTTCTTTTTGAAACATAGAACAGAAACTCACTGCAGAATTCCATGGATTGATGAAAGAGAAGATTCCAGGTAAGTCACCCTTAGATCAAGTGATCTGTACAGATACCCCACTGCCTCAATCATGACGTGATAACAAGAGTCACTTATCAATAACTGACCTGCTGGATATTTAAAAATAAGAACATTAGAATTTTTAAAAATTACTCCTGGCTTCACCCATTAAAAAGAGAAGGATAAAAAACATTTATAAAAGGTGGCACTGGAACATTACCTATTGTAGTTTTCCTGCCAAAAACATTTATCCTGAGTCTAATTATAAGGAAACAGTCAGACAGATTCAAATTGGAGGACGTTGGGGCAAGGAGGTTAGGGCAGAACCTGACCGACACTCTTCAAAAACGTCAGTGTCACAAAAAACAAAACAAGCCTACTGAAATGTTCTAGACTAAGGGAGACAACCAAACGCAATGGAAGATTCTGTGTAGGATTCTAGATCAAAACGTAAACAGAACATATACTAGGACACTTGGGGACATCCTTATATGGATTGTACATTAGATAATAACAGTCTTAGGTAATGGTTAAATGTCCTGGGTTTGATCATTGTACTGTGGTTATGCAGGAGAATGTCATTGCACTCAGAAGACACATGCTGAAGTATTTAGAGATAAAAGTGTCTTATCTGCAACTAACTTTCAAATAGTTCAGAAAAAAATATATGTATGTATGTATGTGTCTGTGCATGTGTGTAAGAAAGAAAAAACGCAAATGTGGCAAAAATGTTAACAGTTGGTGAGTACAGGTGAAGGGTATATAGGTGTTCATTACACAATGCCAGATGCCATTGTCAATAATTTAATATAATTCTCTAAAATGTGTTAAAAGTAAAAAAAAAATACACTTTATAATCTAATTTGCAAGTGGTGCTTATTTATTCATTTTACCCATTTAAAAAACTGCTTTTAAGGGGCTGAAATTGTACCATTGATTATAAACATAATGTAAGGCCGGTGCACATCGAGCATCAATCTGGATATGAGATAAAGAGACTGCCGGGTATTTAAGGGCAAAAAACACTGACAGATGACCCAGCCAGCATCCCCGTATTAATTATAATAATAACTGCGATTTATGTGAGTAATTACCATCTACTGGGCCTGTGTAATCCTGTAATGTATAAACTATCATCACTTGTCTTTTTTTCGGTCATTTATTCTTTTTAATAGGACATACATCCACACGGTTCAAAAAGGAAAAGGTATAAAGATACAAAGTGAAAAGTCTTTCCCATCTCGGTCCCCATCTGGGCAGTCTTCTCCTAGAATGTGTGTCCTTCCAGAAAATGTTTAGTGCATGTTCATTGACTTTTAAAGATAAGAAAGCTGGAAGATGTTAAGTAACTTCCTCCAGTTCGTGGTAGAACAATCCCGAGTCGGCCTCGTCCCCGAGCCCGCACCCTTGGCTGCTGCATTAGGCCGCCTCTTCCCTCATGCCAGATTGCCCTTCTGAGTATCAGCTATGGCTTCTGTTGCAGTGTAGCTCCGCTTCATGAGTCACAGCCCGGGTCTCATATTGCCCGCAGCTACATCTGGAAATCTGATGAGTTTCAGCTTTTGTCTCTGCTTGGCAATCTGTGGCTATTTTTCTTCTTTCTGAATTATATTCATGACTCCCTATGATGTTCCCAGTTGCCCCAAACTAGCTCAGCAGAATGCACTTGTGAGTTACCCCGCTCAGGATGGTCACACTGCATTGGCCTTCACTGGCTTGAAAAGGTAAAGTGAAGAAAAATAGAACCAGAATGTCTCATGTGGTGGCTGAGCAAGACCTCATTCTCAGAGACCCTCTGGATGCCAATAACCAGATCCCATTGACCGTGCATTTGGCCCGAGGCCTTTTAAGAGGCTCTGACTTGCTTCAGATTGAGATTGTCACATGGACTGGCTGCTGGTGTCTGTGGCACACACTATTTCAGGCTCCTGCTCCCCAGATTCTTTCTTAGCCACAAACCCTGGTTCCTCAGGCCCCTTACACTCATGACCCACTCTCAGCCTGTGCCTATAGTCTTGACCTCAGAACTTTCTTGGACACAATCTGATTATTTCTTTTGGGCAGCAAGCACAGTAGCTGCCAGGAAAGGACATCCTTGCCGTGGGCCCAACCCCAGTCCACCCCCACCCAGTCCCTCAGGTGGGTACCAGCTGAGCAGCACTATCCAACCTGGCTGGTCCTCCCAACCCAAGGGAGAGGAAAGACCTGGATGGGTTCATTTAAATTGGAGAGAAGTCACTGAACCTCCTTCCACTTCAAATCTTCGTTCTGGTTGCGGAGGGAACCTCACATTTAATTGTGCACTCACTCTGTTGGTTGTTCAGCATACATCATCTCATTAAATCTTCAGAATAACCCTATAGACCCTTTTGGCTGGCAACAAAATTGAGACTCAGAGAGGTTATGTCCACAAGCCCAGAAAACAGCAGAACTGGGATTCAAATCCAGATCCCTGGAATCCAAGGACCATAACTTCTAGAAGAGGGAAAAAAAAAACACTATTCTCCCTGTTGCATTGGTGCCTTGGGAGATTTTCCATTGAAATCCTGCTAGGAAGGAACCATCAGTAATCTTTTCCATTTTGTACTTCTGGACTGAGCCACACCCACCTTATTTCCAACGGAGTGTGAATTGGGGGTGGGAAGAGGGAAGAGTTCCCACTATTCTCTTGAAAATCTGTTCTCAGATTTTAAATGGTAAGTTTTCCTAGTGTTCCCCCTTTTTTTCAGTACTTAATGTTAAAAATAGAGTTGTATATTTGTTATTTCCTCTGGAAAGACAAAGCAAGACATTTTATCCAAAGACAGTCCTCTGTACTTTTAAATAAAGTCATACATTGCTTAACAACGGGGATACATTCTGAGAAATGTGTCATTAGGTGATTTTGTCATTGCGTAAACATCACAGAGTGTACTTACACAAACTTAGATGATGTAGCCTACTACACACCTAGGCTATATGGTACTAATCTTATGGGACCACTGTTGTATATGCAGTCCATCGGTGACTGAAATGTCATTATGTGGTGCATGACTATAGTCTTCTAAAGTACAATTTTTTCTAATCTTTATTCTATTGAAATTTAAGCCTGTTCCTCTTGCTTCACATAATATTTGCTGTCACCTAATAGGTGGATTTTTGCAATGCCAGTCCTGTGTTTATTTCCTCCAGGGCTCACAGATGCAATTCCGGTGGTTGTCAGCGGGTGACAAGGAAAAGCTCAGGTATTGGTGGAGGGCCTCAGGAAGTTCCCCTGAATGAGTCCAGACGCTGTGGACACTGCCCAACAATGAGCTTCCCCACTGTGCTGGGGTTAAGAAGTGGAGACATTCACAGCCTATATTGTCCAGAAGACAGGCTGCAACTGTGTCATGAGGAAGGATTATGCAGTATCTAAAGGTCCTTTGTTGCAAGTTTCCTTTTGTTTGGTAAGTATGCTATGTCTAAAGTTTCTTTGTCAGAAGTCCTTCAGTTTGAGAAATTAAGCTTGGTTGCTTATTCTTTCAATAAATGTGTATCTATAAACAGATTAGGGAGGGAGAAAGCTGTCTATCATTGTCCCAAATAAAGTAAAAGGTTGCAAGTGGATGGCTCCATGAGCCTTCAATTTCTACCCTAAAGAAAACAATAAAAGAGGTTGTGTGTGTGTGTGTGTGTGTGTGTTTGGGGAGGTGGGGGTGCAGGGGGGCTTCCCTCCACCCCTCTCCCCTGAGATTATTGGCTGCTCTGCTCAGAGGGACCTGGCTGCAGATGGCAGGCAGCATCCTCTGTCGTCTGTCTCCAATACTGCATAAGCTCACTCTGCATCAATTCAAGGGGCGAGGCCCATGCAGGCCCAGCTTCGGGGAGAGGAAACAAATTCATTGTTCTCTCTTACACAGGCTTCGTCCCTACCACTCCACCAAAACTGAAGGTTCCCTGTAACCTCTATGTTGCTAAACACAATGGTCTGTTCAGACTCAATGTGCCTAAAATTAGCTTGTCGTGGCTCCCATATCACCTCTCAACCTGTGCCTCCTATCTTGGAATGACAACAGCATCATCCACCCAGTTGCACTGG
Source organism: Tapirus indicus (assembly GCA_031878705.1). Taxonomy (NCBI): domain Eukaryota; kingdom Metazoa; phylum Chordata; class Mammalia; order Perissodactyla; family Tapiridae; genus Tapirus; species Tapirus indicus. Next base: position 124,490,526 of record CM062920.1, on the reverse strand, counting down.
CCTATGGTATAGCCATAAACTGGGAAATACCTTTGACTGTCCCGTTTCCCTCTCCTCCCATATCCAATCACGCACTGAGCCCTCTTGGATTTACCTACTAAATCTCAAATACAACCCTTTCTCTCCATTTCTACTGTCCCTGTCTTAGTTAACACAGGAGACTCTCCCGTCTCCCCTCAACCAATTCCATCCTCTATTCAGCCATGCGAGTGTTGTATCTGAAATACAAATCTACTCCTGACCCTTACTGCTGGAAATCCTATAGCAGCTCTCCTGCTGAACCCTGTAACAGAAGACAAGATTTTCCATGCCCTAACCCTTGCAGATTTCTCCAACATCATCTCCCAACCCTCCCCATTCCAGAGGTTCACACCACCCTGATTCACTCCCTTGCCATTGTTCATGCTGCTCCTTCTTGCTTGAAATGCTCTTCCTCAACCTCTTCACCCAGTGAACACCTGTCAGGACTCACAGCCAAGTCGCTTTCTCTGGAAAGTCTTGCTCTTTGTTGCCTCTTTCATGTGCTTCCCCATACCAATGTCTGTCACAGCACATATCGCATTGGATTTCAGGTATCTTTTATGTGCTTATCTTCCCAAGAAGATCACGAACTCCTAGAGCCTAGGAACAGTGGAAACAGCATGGGATTTAGGGTCAGAGGACTGGGTTCCAAGTCCTCAGTCTACTACTTACAAGCTGCAGAGTTTCAGAAGGTCACTTGGTCTTTCTGAGTCCCCATGATTCTAATATCTAATTCACAGGATTCTCTGATCAACTGTCCTGGGGCTCATCATATGACATATCTGCTATTTCCTCCACTTTACAATTAGCTCAATCATCTCTAGAGTCCCTTCCAGGTTTAAAAGTTTTCTAAGCTTATGAGGGCTATTGGACATTTTCCTGAAACCAAGAGCATTTGCAAAGTTATAACTTGTTAAAAATGATTAAACCTACACAACAGATAGAAAGGAAGCTCTGTTAAACTGGATTGCTGCATTATCAAGGGCCCTCTATTTCCTCTGCAAAACATACTAGCTGATGCCCAGGGCACAATAAATGCCTGCAGCTGGTAGGCACATCTCTATTGTGTGGTACACTTCTGTTCCTAACTGTTGGATTCTAGCATGACCAACAGTCAGTTGGGTTTGTTAGTCAAATTTTGATAACTGAATTAAGTAGGGTACAAACTAATCAGATGTGAGAGTGAAATTAAAGTGAGTTGTTTTCTATGAAAAAACAGGCTGAACGCTTTGGAATTCTTTCAAATTATGAGTGGGCAAGACAATCATAAAAGACTGAGGGAGGAAAAGGGTAGCAATCTAGAAGAATCCTGCACAGACTGCATCACAATGTCTAAGTTCTCACCCTACAGAAACCAAAACTAGAAATTGTGGGTGATGCATTTTGAGAAAGATGACATCTAATTCCAATCAGAGGATCCATTAAAAAAAAAAGACCTTGATTCTAAATTTAAAAGTTTGGGGAGAGAATTACATTTCTATATTTAAGTTAAAATTAAAATGCAGGGGCCGGCCCCGTGGTGTAGTGGTTAAGTTCGGTGCGCTCAGCTGCAGCAGCCTGGGTTCGCAGGTTTGGATCCCAACTACGGACCTACACCACTCATCAGCCATGCTGTGGCAGTGTCTCACATACAAAATAGAGGAAGATTGGCACAGACATTAGCTCAGGGCACATCTTCCTCAGCAACAAAAATTAAAATGCAAAGTTTGTCTATATCACTTACCTGACTTTTTGGATTAAAGGTTCTACTGCTAGGGAGAAGAGGGCTCTGGCTGAGCCCAGCATTTTAAAAACAAATGAGGAGAAAGGGGCTGACTCACCCTACTGAAAGTCACTGGAGCCTTTGTTTAATTTCTTCCTTCTAAATTTGACTGTGATGGTTGGCATTTCTTTTTTAAAAGAATCCCAGGAAGAGGGAAGTAACATAACTTCATCCAAATGAAACAATTCAGTACAGAACACTCAGCTTGGAATGTGAAAAGCCACATTTCTATTTTTTCCCCACTGAAATGGTTTCTCAATAGCAGATTGAAAACACTTGTCAGAGAAGGAGAACAATAAGATCGCCCTATGTCAGAGCTTGGAAAATAAATCACAAAAACCCTCTTTTCATAGGCAGGATTAGTACTAAAATCTCTAGAATTAAGTTTTATCAGGTTAAGATTGTTCTTGAAACTGGATCAAAGTTGAGAGAAGATGAGCTGTAAAAGCTATATTAAACAGAAAGAGATTTCATTTTTTAATAAGTGCCTCACAAAACTGTGATCAGAAGAAACAAAATTTATGATTTTTTGCCCTCTCACAAATCCATCATTTTAATATGTACTTACTGTAATCTCATGCATAAAAATGTTATGAGTATAATTAAAATCTGACTTATCATTGCTGGAAGCCCACTATTTTCATACCCCTTGGAAGACTACACTGTATTCTCCATGTTGATCAAATGTAATAATAAAGGACTAAGGAAGGTGCCAAGACGTTCAAGCTAGCAGTTAGAATCGTTAATCTGTAATCCAAACCCAAATCTGAAAAGTCAACTAAAGATTATTGTTTTCAGTAGGTTAAAATACAATTTGCATCATTTCTTTCAATGTTGTTAGCCTGGAGCAGAGCCATTACTTCTGTTGGATACCCCCAGCAAATTGTGTAAATACCCAGAAGGAACCCCAGAAGGAACTTCCTCACCCTCCCTGTACTGACAGAGCACTATGTACAGCCAACACTATTTCTGATGCTTTGAAGATACAAAGGATACAAAGAATAAATGATAAGGCCCCTGCCCCCTGGGAGTTCACAGTCTGTTTGAGAGATCAAAATACTCACATTGGAAAGAAATAGAAGATGTCAGAAAAGGATCCTTTGAGTTTCTTTGTGACTCTGGAACATTATTTTGGCACACTGTATTAGAAATCTCTTGTGATGACTATGCTAGAGGAATAAATGACTCTAGGTTTCCAACACTCCCCCTGCTTTGCAAAAACTTTGCACTGGCTTTCAATTGCTCTTATGGTAACATCTGTAGGGGAGGAAGAACTATTCCTCTACCATCTAGGTCCTTCTGGATAGTCTAAGAATTAAATTGACATGAGACAGAATAAAAGGAGAAAATCAAACAAAGTTTAATAACATGTATACATGGGAGAAACCCAGGAAAACTGAGTAACTTGCCAAAATGGCAGAAGCCACCACCTTAAATACCATCTTCAGCTAAGGACAAGGGAGGATGTTGAGGGTAGTGGTTTAGGACTTCAAAGGGGAGGAAGGCAATTCATATGGAGATGGAAAAGCAAATGTTTGGTAAACAAATGTTTGTTGGGCCATCTAACTTTGATAAAAATGGGCCTTGCCAGATGCCTTTCTGTCTCCCGCACCTAGAGTTATCTATCCGTGGTGATAACTCCTTCCTGGAACAGGCCTTCTATCTTAAATTCTTTTAGGCAGTTAGGAGAAAGGTCAGAGTGTCTTTCTGAGTCTTTTGTCCTTAAAATAATCAAGCCAAAGAGACACATTTTGGGGTGGCCAATTCTGATCCCTCACACATCCCAAATCCTTGACTGGGCCGAGGGGCCTGTGACCAGCACCAACACCTCTCTGACATCTCCTTTGTGTACCTTCTCCCCCATGTTGATCTCTGCATTCTAGCCACAGTGGCCTTTTTAGCTCCTTCCAGCTTTGCAAATTCTGTTCCTGCTGCCTAGATGACTCTTTTCCCTCTCCCCTCCTCCTCCCCATTTTGCTTAGCAAGCAAATTCTCATCCTTCAGATTCATTTCAGTATCACTTTCTAAGAAGCATCCCCAACATATCTCCCTCCACCTATTAGTACTTGTATTTTGCCATGATAGCACTTCTACAGTTGTAGCTAGGCCATTGTATATTTAGTTGTCTAACCACCATCTCCATGGTAGCACTTTCCACAGTTGTAGCTAAACAGCTTTGTATTTAGTTATCTGACAGCCGTCTGCCTCAACGTGAGCTCAAGAAGGCAGCATTGGTCCCTATCTGTCCTGTTGATACCAGCTCAAGACAAGGTTGACATGAGGGAAGCCATACTGTAGAAAAGAAACCCTACTGTGACTTTGAATGACCTCTGGTTAACTAGCCCAGACGTGCTCTGTAGATTTTACGGCCCCTCCCAGCTGCTATAAGTTGATAACTTTGTTCTTTTGAGTTCCTTAGGAATGTGATGACCCCCCAGCAGAGAGTCTATGCTGATAGCCATCATCAAAGACAACTGAAAGATCAAGGTATAGGGCATTGCTCTGGTCTCTGATGCATGTCCAGTAAAACAGAAGTCTATCAGGAACTAAGACCAGATGGATGCCCCCACCCTGAGATCAGATGAACGCCCCCACCAGGAAACCAGCCCCCTATATAACTGGCCTGTAATCTTTGTTCGGTAAGATGGTTCTTTCAGACATTAGTCGACCATCTTCCCCCTTGCTAGCAAGCTGTAATAAAAGTCCTTTCTTTCCTACCTCCTTGCCTCTTGAACTACTGGCACATCTTGCAGCGGGCAGATGACCCCTCCTTGGGCCATAACGCTGTTTACTCCTGTATCCCCAGGAACTAAAACAGAGATTGTCACCTGACAAAGATTCCCTCTTTGACCAAATTCTACTCAGGCTCTTTGAACTCTTGTTCAAGTAGGCCTGACTTTTGAGCTTCCACATTTGTCTCTTCATCATTCAATTTTAGCAAGAATCCTACTAAGTCAGTTCAGCCACCCTCGATATCTGATCAGGTTCCTCATCTCCACCATCCCCCAGGCGATGTCTGATCACCTGGCTGCCTTCAGCGAGAATCCTGTTAGGTCAGTTTAACCAGAATCCCCTGTACCCTTGATGTTGCCTCTTAGTAATTTTCCATCCACTGACCCCCATCCTTCTCCTTGGCTATAAATTCCCATTTGCCCCTGCTGTATTCAGAATTGAGTCCAGTTCTGTAGTTAGGTCTCATTTCCCTATTGCAACAGTCTTGAATAAAATGTGTTTTTACTGCTTTAAGATGCAGTAAATATTTGTTGAATGAATGATTGAATTAATTATGATAACACAAGTAATTAACATTAAAATACCCTTAACAATCAATATTTGCTTTTCTAGTTGAAAAGGTAAAAGTGAGTTAGCTAAGGCACTTCCTCCATCACACATTCATTCACTTGGCAAATGTTTATCGAGTACCTACTATGTGTCAGCCAGTGTTCTCAGAGCTAGGCATACAATGGTGGAGAACAGAGAGCAGGTCCCTTCTTTTTAGCAGGGGAGGCAGATTTAAAAAACAACTAATAAACAAATATATAATTTTAGGTAGTACTGAGATAGGCAGGAAGCTAGATATGAGCTGGGAGCAAGGCCACTTCACCAAGTGAATGTCCTCATTACCAGACAGCAGTTCTTCGGCGTGCAACACTCCCCCCCCAACCCAAGGTCATTCCACCAGGCAACAGCTTTTCAGATGTGCAACTCCCCCCCAACCCTGCCCAAGAGTAGCCCCTAGCTTCATTATATGCTCATTTGCATTGTGGTTTTGATCCCCCCTCCCCCGCGGGGGATCATCTCCATGACAGTTTTGGAGATACCTATGTAAGGAAAAAATCTCCCCCTCCCGACATGGAGGTGGAGGCAAGGCCCCGATCGGTCTGCATTCCAGGACCCCACCTGCCCCGAAATCCAATCTTTAAAGACACCAGCCGGCCACAACTTCAGTGCAGATGCTCACCTCGAGCCTGCCCGCCCCTCCCCTTGTGTATACTTTCGCTCTACTAATAAATTTTCCTCTGCTAAAACTTCTGCTGTGTGTCCACTCTCAAATTCTTTTGTGTCTGTGGACCAAGAACCTGGACCCCATGGCACCGATCTGACCAGTGCAGGTAACAGTACCAAGCACTATGAGGAAAAATAAAGCTGAGTGAAGCGATAGAGAGTGAAGAGGTAATGAGGGTCGGGTGTTAATTTACATCAGATGGATGGGGAGTTGGCTCCACTCTGAACTTGCAGACCGACTTTAGACAGCCGTATGAGTTCTAAATAATTCTAAATAGTTTCCAAAACAATCTCCTAAACAGAACAAGCCCGTGGGAGGATCACTGGCCGCCAGGCCTTCTTCAGTCTTGAACCTCCACTTGCCCACGGGCAGGACGGTCTTCAGAGCAGCATGCTGCCTCGATTCTCCCACCACTGTCTGTTTTCCTACTTCTTCACGTCCTGTCCCACCTTTCTCCTAGGCCCCTGACAGCTCCCAATTGGTCCCCTCCACATCTTTGTTTATTCCTTTTGTTCATGCAGATCCCCTGCCTAGACATGCCCTTTTCTCTGCCAGTTCACACCCTCCACTTCCTTAAGGGTTCCTGCCAAGGGGCTCTCCCTGAAAAACCTCCCAGTACTGATCACTCTTCCTTTTAACGTAAGTATGGAGTAGTAACTCTGCAGAGGGCCTCAAAGAACTCAACACCCTTCTTGTACACATGGGGCCCAGAGAGGTTGTGACTTGCCAGAAGTCACACGGCTGATTATGGCCAAGCTAAAACCAAACCCCAGTTCAGTCTCCTCCAACCAGGCGACGATTTAAATCTTTCATGTGTTAATATTTTTTATTATAGGTTTGTTTTGCCTCCTAACAACACACGAAGTTGCTTGAAGGCAAGCTTCTTTTGTTTTTGCATCCCCCGGGAACATGGGAAACCTAGTTTCCATCTAGTTGTCTGTCTGTTACCTCATGCAGAAAAGACCAAGGCAGACTATTACCAAATTTAGAAGGTATGTTTAGGATGATCTGAATTGAAATACAGGCCATATGACATTCATAAAATTCATGTTGGGGAACCTAGGGGACCACTTCAAAGTGATAGGCAGCCCCCTGCAGAGCACCCAAGGATGCCCCACAAGGGCGACAAGTACAGACAAAGGAAACCAACAGTAGTTTCATACATGAGCCCACAATCCAAAGTCACAAAGGCAGATGCAAGCAATGATTTGCAGTTGAGCTGCCATTCACATGGGCACCTTCATGCTGAGTGCTCCAAACGGGGTGGTAGGAGGCTTGTTTATCTCTATAGGGGAATGATTCTCCCAAACCACCCAGATCTACAAACTAGGTAGGTAAGAGAATACATCCTTACAATTCCATCATGCACTACAATGTATAAAGCACTTAAAATAGATGTGTACTGAATAAATACAGTGTAATCATCTGTCTAGCATAGTTCTTTATTTTCCTCAAAGCAAAAATACATAGCATGGACTTCAAAGAGGACTGCTTTAATGCCTAATGTTTGGTAACACTTTTACTATAGAGGGCCTAAGCCTTCTTTAAAAATGAGTAATGCTGAGGAGTCCCAACTATATGTGGCTCTGAATTACTTCTTATTTTATGCAGTCCACTCAGGCACATTTCCATTTAGACAGAAATTTTCCATTAAAAGCAGGCAAAGGGACTCAGGGTTTGCCACCCCAAAATATGCCACATTGACATAAGAATTATTTTGAGCTGAAATTACGTTGAGTTCCTGAAATCTCTATGCACCTAAAAGCAGAGCCTCCCAAAAGGACTCAAGTGTCATAAATGCCCTCCCCAGGAGCAACTCAAATCTTTTCTTCCAGGAGACAAGCCAGCACCACACCCAGACAGACATTGTCACCAACTACATATCATCTATTCACTTATCTTTCCCAAAAGTCATTTGCTTTTCCACAGTGCCCTTTCCCACTACCCCTTTCCCCTGCTAAGTTAGGTACACAGACCCCAAGTTCTAACCACCCCTTGGAGTTACGCATCACTGAACATGCCCATGTGTAAGTATGATACACATGCTAATAAACTTCTGTTTGATTTTCTCTTGTTAATCTGTCTTTTGTCAGTCTTATTTTACAGGACCCCAGTGGGAGAATATAAGAGGGTAGAAGAAAAAAAGGTTTTTTTCCTCCCCTACAGTTTTGGTGATGAAGATGGGATTCCATTGGTTGGGACACCTTCCTTCGTCTGGAAGCTGCAGTTAAGAGGTCCTGGACCTCTGACAAAAGCTGCAGAAGGTAAAACTTCTTGCCAAAGTCAGCCTCCCAGATGTCTGTCTAGAGGGTCCGATGGAATGAGAGTGGTAAAATCTCTATGTCTTTCTTCCTCTACATAGGAAAACTGAAAACATTTCTCATAGATTGAAGGACAACTGACTCAAAGGTCTCCATAAACCATCTACCTTCCCTCCCAACACTCATCCTCACGTACCGAAGATACTGAATGGCTCTCACCATCATGGATTGAAACAAAAGCACCAGAATCCCACATGAATAGTTGAACTAACCATCTACAATCTTCCTGTGGGCCAGAAGTTGGCCTTATATTAAATGAATCAACTTCAATCAACAGTAGGATATTAAAACAATAAAATAGTGGTAAGAAGTGGTTCTTTACAGAAAAATACTTGATCATAACTACATTGAAAACTAACTGCAAAACTGAAACGTATTGTAAAGACTTATATAAGAAGTCACAAAAACACGGTAACTACTATTATAGATGCCTTCTTATCTGAAAGTAAATGAATATATTATATTTCCATCATAGACCAGACATCAAAACTGGCAACAGAATTTTATAAGAAGCACCCAGGTTAGATACACTAGTTCCTTTTCCATAAATTTTCTCTAGATGTGCATCTGCATTTTCTGTTTGTAAACAAAATCCTTTCAGCACTCAGCCTGGAAACCCTTACTGAAAAAAAGTACACACACACGGGCTCCTAAATCTATAGACTGAAAATATTCTTTCCCTGCAGATATCAAATATTTTAAGCCTTTTTCCTCTTCAGCAAATAACCAGGCTAAAAGCAATCATGATTTTCTGTAAAATGGATGACAAACATACATGCTGGGGAAAGTAGTTGGTTTAGATCAGGGTTTCTCAGCCTTGGCACTGTTGATATTTTGGGCTGGATAATTGGGTGGGCGGGGTGCTGGGCATTGCAAGGTGTTTAGCAGCCTCATAGGCCTCCACTCACGAATGACAGTAGCTCTCCCAGGCCCCAGTCATGATGATCAAAAGTTTCTCCAGACTCTTGTCCTGGGAGCCAAAATCACCCCAGGTGAAAACATCTCGTTTAGGTTGAAGTACAGACTGTGTATTTGTAGCAATGAGATTTCAGGGGTCCTGATGTGCTTCAAAATTTTTCTAGTTGTGACATTTATAGAAAATGAGATTTCTTGGGGGCCGGCCAGTGGTGCAGCAGTTTAGTTCTCGCTTCGGCAGCCCGGGGTTCACGGGTTCAGATCCCAGGAGCCTGCCAACACACTGCTTGTCAACCATGCCGTGGCAGCATCCCATATAAAGTAGAGGAAGATGGGCACAGATGTTAGCCCAGGGCCAGTCTTCCTCAGCAAAAAGAGGAGGATTGGCGACGGATATTAGCTCAGGGCTGGTCTTCCTCACAAAAAACAAAAAAAGAAAATGAGATTTCTTGTATAAGCCTCCTGGAAGAAATAAACAACATGCCCAAGGCTAGAGATGGCCAGTCCCGGGGGGCCCCACCTCTGCCCAGCTGCTTGAGGGCTGAGAGATCTCTATTTGGCCCATCTATAATCCACTCTTCGGAGGCACAAAGGCTGAGAAGCTCTGCCCTGTGGGACTCACACCGCTGACTATCCCCACCCCACCCCATCCCACCCTCTGGCTGTGACCCATCTCCAGCTTACCATCCAAGCATGATTTGCAGCCTCCAATTCAACTCTCCCTTCTCCTCAATTCCCAAGTGTGGCAGAGACACTCCAGGCAAAGGACAGAATCCATTGAGTGGCTACAATTTGCAGAGCCAGCTGATGGGCTACTGGGCCATAAGAACTGAGACAGAGAAAGATAAGGTCCAGCCGCCCTGGTCCCTGGCAATACCAGAGCCTGGAGAGTAGGACCCTTCTCTCATGTGGCCTCTGAGGAGTTCTTCAACAGTGACCCTGGAAGATGGCCCTTAAAATGTAAACAAATTCTACCTAACCGAGCTAGTACCAGGGAAGAAGAAACTCTACATTCACTATAAACTATAGGTAAAAATATCAACATTTTGGTGGGAAAAACTCAATAAAATAGTCAGAACTCCTCCCATGAAGGAGAGCAAAACAGAAGCAACAAGCAGCAAGAGGAGTGAATGGACCCAACCCCGCCCCTCCTATTAAGACAGAAGGCCAAATTTTTAACTTTTATTTCATTTTAAGTCTTTAACTTGTATCTTTAATCAGAAAATGCCTTCAAAGTGCCAGGTCTGAGGCACTGGGTGCTACGTTCTGTAAGTAAAATCTGGGGGCCCACGTGAAAAGCCATCTTGTTCCTTCTGGTCACATGTTACTTTAGTGTCGCAGGTAAAAGCATGAAAAGGGTATTCCCATACAAACAGTGTCTTCAAACGGAATTTGAAGAAAGAAGGGAACCTACACTGATAGGAGAGGGGTGTGGCTGGGCATGGTGCTCAGCCTACAAAAGAATGAGAAATGGGATGGAAAAGACTTTTAAAAGATATCTTTCTCTTATGGTCTGAATGGTTGTGTCCCCTTCAAAATTCATGTGCTGAAATCCTAACCCCTGGTGTGATGGTGTTAGGAGGTGGGGCCTTTGGGAGGTGATTAGGTCATGAGGGTGGATTCCTCATAAATGGGATTAGAGTCCTTATAAAAGAGACCACAGCGAGCTCCCTTGCCCCTTCCGCCATGTGAGGACCCATTGAGAAGACAACCATCTGTGAACCAAGAAATGAGTCCTCACCAGGAAGTGGACCCTGACCAGACACCAAATCTGCTAGCACCTTGATCATGGACATTCCAGCCTCCAGAACTGTGAGAAATAAATTTCTGTTGTTTAGGCCACCCAGTCTGTAGTATTCTATTATAGCAGCCTGAACATACTTACGCACTTTCCTAGAGAGAGAAGGTAAAGAAGTAGCAAAAAAAAGTTGAAAGCATGTGGACCAGTGGTCGCTTGCTTCAAAAAATAAAGAGATTTTTTAAATAAGCAAAGTATGCAGGTGAAACAAAGGGGGAAAGTCACCTGCTTCTACTAGAACTAGATCAGAGCGATTACCTAACTTACACAAGGAATCACTTTGGCTGATGCTCAGCTGCTTCCTGACAAGCGAAAAGTTGGCCAGAGTGCCTCCATTTTCCTTTACTTTTATCACCTGTTTATAATATTCAATTCCTTGCTTCCTTTGGAATCTAGAAAAGAGAAATTTAAAGTTTTGCATCGAAGAAGCATTGCATTCATTCATTCAACAAACAGTTCACTGAATGCTGGCACTAGGGCTGGGATGCAAAGATGAGTAAGACTAATCCTGGCCCTCAGAGACTTTCCTGAGGGAGGAGGAAAGACTGGAGAGTGGAACCGAGGACTTACCACCCATGAAGGGCATTGAGTGCAAACCTAAGGGTTTGGGGCTCTAATACTAAAGAGTTTTCACTTCTTTCACAACACTCTTTTGTGTTGTGATCCGATTTGCATTTTAGAAAATTCACCTGGTTGGAAGCATGGAGACTGAAGCAGGTGAGGCTATAGGCAGGGAGAGCAGTTAGTCCAGATGAAGAATGATGAGGGTCTGAGCTAATGCAGTGGCCATGGGTGGGAAAGGAGGCGTGCTAAGGCTTGGCGTCACATTCAGTGTGGTGGTGCTGGTGCTGGGAGCATTGGGGGCATCTTCACGTGCAGTAGAATGACGTGGTCAGGAGGTTGAGCTCTAAAGTCAGGCAGGCCTGGTAGTGGCCACAGGGGTTAGGCACAGAAGTTCTGCAATCAGACTCCCTGGGTACCAGTTCTGGCTCTACCACTTAAAAAGTGGGCAAGTATCTTAATCTCCTAAACCTCAGTTTTCTCGTGTTCAAAATGAGTATAACAGAGTTGTTGTGAGGATTAAATGAGAAAATGTATGTAATATGCTCAGCACAGTGACTGATAATAAATGTCATTAAGATGTATTTTTAAGATGATGCCCTGGTGTCTGCACTGGGTGAGATGGGAGAAGAAGCACTTTGTCAGGGAGAGGGTGCGGATGTCTTCAGTCTCAAGAATGTTGACTCTGAAATGCCCAAATAGTTTGGAATACTCAAATGGAGACATCCAATAGGCAGATGGATACACACATCTGCAGCTGATGACTGCGGTCTAAGAAGGAGATGGAGAAGAGAAACCATCACCTTACAGAATGATGGTTGAAGCCATAGGCACAGGTGAGGTTGAGGTGCTAAGACTGAGACAAGCATAGAGTCCAAGAACTGAACCCAAGAGAACACCACCATTTGGATAAGAGTCAGGGAGACAAAGAGGAAACCCACAAAAGAAAGCATAATCAGAGAAGACATCTGTGAGGGAGGGCATCTCAGAAACGAGGGGAGTATTGTTTTAGGATGGGAGCCATCAGCACTGTCAAATACTTCAGCAGGAGACGGCCAACAAGATCAAAAAGTGCAAAGGGGCACATTTAGGATGCTCCTGATGACTTTCATAGGAGTAGACAAAATGGAGATGGATGGAGGTAGAAGTCAAATGACAGTAAATGGGAAGTGAGGAAGTAAAGAAACTTGACCGTAAAGAGGACACAGATGAAAGGACGGCTGCTGATGAAGGGATACAAAGTTGAGAAAGAGTAGATGACATTTAATTTACTGAGAACGTACCACTGTCCCTCTTAAGACAGTTTATTCATTCTTCTCTGTCCTGTTTTTTAAAATTTTTCACTTTGACCTCATTTATCCAGCCCTACCCATCCCCATTCCACAAGGCCCTCAGGGTCCCATGAATCATTCCTGTAGTGCATGAGAGCTGTCTCGAGGGCCCCTGGCCACCAGGACAAAGGATCTACACATTTGAGAGGTGAGTCAAGGTGCACAGGAAAATATCTCCGGGTCTTAACCAATGTTAAGAAAGATGTGGTCACCTAAGGACAACCTTCAACAAGGAAAAAGCCTTATCCATCTTTCAGAAGGTTGATTGTTGACAATGAGGCCTGGGAAGAAGGCATCCATGTATGGTCAGGTGTCTGTGATTCACACCCTACAGCTCTGGATCTGGGGTGGGGCAGCCGGGCAGTAGAGATGACGCAGTATTCTACGTGTTTAGATTTCTCTTTTGTGAGGCAATGATTCTCTGTCAAGATTTTTGTTTCTCTAAAGAAAGTCCTGGGCTCTGATCACTGAACTCTTTTAGTGTGCGCCAGATAATCTGCTAAGCACTTTACATATAGGATCTCTTTTATCAATGAGGAAATGAATGAGATACCAACATGGTAACTATGTGCCCATGTTCTCATTTTTACTAAGCTGCAGAAACAAAATTTGAACCCAGGCAATCAGAACCCAGAGCCCACCATCTCACCACAACTATATAGCACTGGGAATTTTACCCTCAGATACTCTTTTATTTGGGCTACTCTTTTAAAGGGAAATACTCTTAGAAAGGTTTATACTGATTTGCACTTAAGTGTTAGAGATTACCAACATCACATTCTTTCTGGAACTAAAGCCGGAAGAGGTCATCTTCCCCGTGAGAGGTGAGAGGAAAATTATCCCAAGGAAAGTGGAAAGCTCAAAGTGAAAGGCAAGACAGGGAACAGGGAGGGGAGGGAGAGGAGCTACAAAAGCACAATTTCACAATTTAACCTAGAGCATCCCTGGCCATTCAGTCAGCCAAATAGGCTACAAAAGGGTGTAAGCCAGGCCAAGGGAAGGCCAAAGGTGTGGTGTATATGTCTCTTTGTGGACTCACAAGGAACCTTCTCTCATACCAACCTGTCAAGGAAGGTGGTTGGACCTGGCAGATGCTAACACTGACTAGATCTGGAGGGTAATCCCTACAACCCTCTTTGAAACACAGATGCTGACAAAGAGTCTCTCATTGACCCAACTTTGGTCAGGCTCTTCCGAGCAATTTTTCAACCAGGCCTCAACTTTTGGACTTCCATGTTCATCTCTGCATTGTTCGATTTTAGCAAGTATCCTGCCAAGTCAATTTAACCAGAATACCCCACCCTTTATATCCGATCACCCTCAATATCTAATCGGGTGCCTCATCCCCCACCATCTCCCAGGTGACGTCCGATCACCCTGGCCTGCCTTCAGCAAGAATCCTGTCAGGTCCATTTAGCCAGAATCCACCCCCCCACCTCACCCCTGATGTTTCCTCTTAGTAATTTTCCATCCACTGAACCTCCCCCCTGCCCCGCTTTTCTTTATTATTTTCAGAATTGAGCCCAATCTCTCTCCCCGCAACTGCAAAAATCCATGGCAGTGGTCCCTACTCTTATCACGAAGGCCTGAATAAAGTCCACTTACCTTTCTTTAACAAGTGTCATCAGTAATTTTTTCTTAACAGCTTTAACTATGCCTCATGTGGGTTGCTGAGGAAAGCCCCACACATCACAAGAGGACAAGAAGACCTCCTGAGCGAGGAGAGGGAGCAGGAAGGCATGGCCCGAGACATTGCAGGTTCTGGCCTAGGTCTTGCGGAATACAGACCAGTGGGGTGTGGTACTGTGGACACACACTGTACCGAGGCCCTGCAGTAAATATACCTTCCTCACAAGGCCTGTGAGTGATGCTGGGAAATACTCACAATGACATCATACTCCTTGGTACTTTTCCTACCTGCCAAAACCTCTACACACTTTATGGGCTAAGAGCTCCCTTTGAATACATTATGGTCAAGGTCCTGACAAATAGATTGGGACAGAACTCTCAGGCATGGTTAGTCCCTCAGGTTTCTGAACAAGGCTGGAGCTGAAGAAGTAAGACACACTGATGGGTGACCCCAGACCTCCCTGCCGCTGGAGTTTTTTGGGGAGAAGAAGACACACTACTTGAAACATTTCATGAAAACTTACTTTTCACTTTCTCTTTGTGGAAAAAACAATAAATCTGCTAAAAATTCCATAATTTCTCCAACTAGGATGTTTTTCTCATCAAACATATCCTGATATTTAAACATGCATGAAATTTTGTTTTTGCAAGACAAGTGTTTCCAGCAGCTAATGTGAAAATAAAACACAAATGTGTTATTTACTGGGCATGATAAATATCAGCTACCTTCATTGTGCTATCAAAAATAATTCTCATATACATCCTTTATTTTATATAAAAATCTGTCCTGGAAGATACCAAACAGCCGAGCCATTTATAACAGGAGAGATTCATGACCTTCAAAGGGATTCAGAAGAAGATGTGTGGACATCTTGATAAAGAAACCAGAGCACTGATCTCAACCTTAGCGCCACTGATGTTGAGGTTGGATAATTCTTGGTTGTGGGGGCCTGTCCTATGCATTGTAGGATGTTTAGCAGCATCCCTGGCCTCTACCAATAGCAACACCCCCAGTCATGACAACCAAAAATGTCTCCAGACATTGCCACATGTCCCCTGGGGGGTGAAATCACCCTGGTTGAGAACCACTGAACTAGAGGATGGAAATGCTAAAGTTCAGCATTTCTTAACCCAATCAGGTGGGAAATGGATTAATGAGTGTGGGTTAAGTATATTAACCATAACAATAATAGCTAGTACAGAAAAAACTTTTTCAAGAAAAAATATATGTCTACATCGCAACACCTTCGTTGTATTTCATGGCAGCCTGATCACAGGGATCAATGTCCAGTAAGCTGGGAATTCCAGTAGCACATTCCAAAATGTGGTTTTCTTTTATACTCCTCAGATGCTGACTTTGCCAGGTCAGACTTTGCCAGGTTGTTCAGCACTCTGCCTGCAGGGAAGAAATTTTGGCAAAGAAGAGGACGCTTAAGGTTTTTTCCACAAAAGACTTCAGATGTCAACAGGTAGAGCATTTAATATCATTTCTTCATCACTGCCAATAGCCAGGTTTCTTCTTAATAAATCAACTGCTGACCTACATTGCAAGGTGCTTGGTTTTCATGCAACAAATTTGTGTGTGCACAGCAGTTATAGTGCCAAAGAGCTAAGACAATAGACTGAAACTGAACTCTGAGGCTGTTTTGCAAATGAACGGGTCAGAAATAGAGTGAGAATGTGAATGTAGTGGAACCAGTCGTCACCATGGAACTGAGTCCTACAGAAGGCAGCCAGTACAGTCCTGCAATAAGAAACAATAAAACGATACAGCCTTACAACAAGAAGCATAGGAATATTCCTCAAAACCCAATTAATAAATAATGGGATGTACCTAGACACATATCGCCTTGGGAATGTACCCTCTGCAAAGGCCCAATATTTTGCTCCTCTACTGACAGTTAAATATGCTGACAATAATGCAGACTCCTAAAAAGTAGAAAGTGTTTTCTAATAAATGATGCAGGGAGCCCTCCTACCTGAAACAAAAAGGCAAAGGTTTACAAAGCTTTGAGCAAGTAGATAAACAGACAGACAAAATCAGAAAATTGCAGCTCTCTATCAGAACAGGTTAGCAAACACTTAATTATAACATAAAAGATAAAGGGAAGGAAAACATCAAAAATAACTATAAACACTTCAATTTAGTCACAAACTCACAACACAGAAAAAATAATTTGTGATGACAGTAACTCAGAAGGGGAAGGGAGAAGGGATGTAACCTGCTTAGGCTAATGGATATAAGAGGCTATCAGAAAATGGACTGTCTCATCTGTGAGATCTTTTATACAAATGTCATGTTAACCACTAAACAAAAAATCAGAACAGAGCCACAAATCATAAATAAAGAGAAAACCATCACAGAAACCTACCAAACTGAAATGGCAATCAGAAATACAAGGCAAAAGAAACAATGGAAATATAGACTAACTGGAAAATAAGAGATAAAATGACAGTATTAAGCCCTCATATATTAATAATCACTCTCAATGTAAACGGATTGAATTCTCCAATCAAAAGACACAGAATGGCTGGGTGGATTAAAAAACAAGACTCAACAATATGCTGCCTCCAGGAAACACATCTCAGCTCTAAAGACAAACATAGGCTCGGAGTAAAGGAACGGAAGATGATACTCCAAGCAAATAGCAAGCAAAAGAAAGCTGGTGTAGCCATACTTATATCAGACAAAACAGACTTCAAGATAAAAAAGATAATAACAGACAAAGAGGGGCAGTATGTAATGACAAGAGGGACATTGCACTGAGAGGACATACACTTATTAATATATATGCATCTAACGCAGGAGCACCAAAGTATATAAAGCAACTATTAACAGACTTAAAGGGAGAAATTGGCAGCAACACAATAATAGTAGGGGACCTCAACACCCCACTTATATCAATGGATAGATCATCCAGACAGGAAGTCAACAAGGAAACAGTGGCCTTAAATGAAACACTAGACCAGATGGACTTAATAGATATATATAGAACATTCCACCCAAAAACAGCAGAATACACATTCTTCTCAAGTGCATGGAACATTCTCAAAGATAGACCATATGTTGGGAAACAAGGCAAGCCTCAATAAATTTAAGAAGATTGAAATCATATCAGGCATCTTTTCTGACCACAATGCTTTGAAACTAGAAACCAACTACAAGAAAAGAGCTGGGAAAGTCACAAATATGTGGAGACTAAACAACATGCTACTGAACAATCATTGGATCAATGAAGAAGTCAAAGGAGAAATCAAAAAATACCTGGAGATAAATGCAAATGAAAACACAACATACCAACTCGTATGGGATGCAGCAAAAGCAGTGCTAAGAGGGAAATTTATAGTGATACAGGCCTCCCTCAACAAACAAGAAAATTCTCAAATAAGAAATCTTATACTACACCTAACAGAACTAGAAAAAGAAGAACAAACAAAGCCCAAAGTCAGCAGAAGGAGGGAAATAATAAAAATTAGAGCAGAAACAAATGAAATAGAGACTAAAAAAACAATAGGAAGGATAAGTGAAACTAAGAGCTAGTTCTTTGAGAAGATAAACAAAATTGACAAACCCTTAGGCAGACTCACTACGGAAAAAAGGGAGAAGCCTCAAACAAATAAAATAAAAACTGAAAGAGGAGAAATTGCAACAGATACCACAGAAATACAAAGGATTATAAGAGAATACTATGAAAAACTATATGCCAACAAATTGGATAACCTAGAAGAGATGCATAAATTCTTAGAATCATACAACCTCCCAAAACTGAATCAAGAAGAAATAGAGAATCTGAATAGACCAATCACAAGTAAAGAGATTGAAACAGTAATCAAAAACCTCCCAAAAAACAAAATTCCAGGCCCAGATGGCTTCTCTGGAGAATTCTACCAAACATTCGAAGAAGATTTAATACTTATCCTTCTCAAAGTATTCTGAAAAATTGAAGAAGATGGGACGCTTACTAACTCATTCTATGAGACCAACATCACCCTGATACCAAAACCAGACAGGGACAACATAGAAAAGGAAAATTACAGGCTAATATCACTGATGTACATATATGCAAAAATCCTCAATAAAATATCACCAAATCGAACACAGCAATACATTAAAAGGATCATACACCATGATCAAGTGGGATTTATACCAGAGATGCAGGGGTGGTTCAACATATGCAAATCAACCAATGTGACACACCACATTAAGAAGATGAGGAATAAAAGTCATACAATCATCTCAACAGATGCTGAGAAAACACTTGACAGATCCAACATTCATTTATGATAAAAACTCTCAATAAAATGGGTACAGAAGGAAAGTACCTCAACACAATAAAGACCGTATATGACAAACTCACAGCCAACATCATACCTAATGGTGAAAAACAGAAAGCCATCCATCCCTCTGAGAACAGGAACAAGACAAGGGCGCCCACTCTCACCACTCTTATTAAACATAGTACTGGAGGTTTTGGCCAGAGCAATTAGGCAAGAAAAAGAAATAAAAGGGATCCAAATTGGAAAGTAAGAAGTAAAACTCTCACTGTTTGCAGATGACATGATTCTATATATAGAAAACTCTGAAGAATCTACCAGAAAACTGTTAGAAATAATCAACAACTACAGCAAAGTTGCAGGGTATGAAACCAACTTACAAAAATCGGTTGCATTTTTATACACTAATAACAAATGGCAGAAAGAGAAGTCAAGAATACAATCCCACTTACAATCACAACAAAAAGAATAAAATACCTAGGAATAAATTTAACCAAGGAGGTGAAAGATCTATACAATGAAAACTATAAGACATTATTGAAATAAATCAAAGACATAAAGAAATGGAAAGATATTCCATGCACACGGATTGGATGAATAAACATAGTTAAAATGTCCGTATTACCTAAAGCAATCTACAGATTCAGTGCAATCCTGATCAGAATTCCAATGACATTCTTCACGGAAATAAAACAAAGAATCCTAAAATTTATATGGAATAACAAAAGACCCTAAATAGCCAAAGCAATCCTGAGAAAAAAGAACAAAGCTGGAGGCATCACCGTCCCTGACTTCCAAATATACTACAAAGCTATAGTAATCAAAACAGCATGGTACTGGCAGAAAAACAGACACACAGATCAAAGGAACAGAATTGAAAACCCAGAAATAAAACCATACATCCATGGACAGCTAATCTTCGACAAAGGAGCTAAGAACATACAAGGGAGAAAGGAAAGTCTCTTCAATAAATGGTGTTGGGAAAACTGGACAGCCACATGCAAAAGAATGAAAGTAGACCATTATCTTCTGCCATACACAAAAATTACTCAAAATGGATTAGACTTGAATGTAAGACCTGAAACCATAAAACTCCTAGAAGAAAATATACACAGTACTCTCTTTGACATTGGGCTTAGCAGTATCTTTTCAAATACCATGTCTACTCAGGCAATGGAAACAAAAGAAAACATAAACAAGTGGGACTATATCAGACTAACAAGCTTCTGCAAGGCAAAGGAAACCATGAACAAAACCAAAAGACAACCCACCAACTGGGAGAAAATATGCAAATCATATATCTGACAAGGGGTTAATTTCCAAAATATATAAAGAACTTATACAACTCAACAACAAAAAAACAAACAACCCGATCAAAGAATGGACAGATGATAGGAACAGACATTTTTCCAAAGAAGATATACACATGGGCAACAGGCACATGAGAAGATGCTCAACATCACTAATTATTAGGGAAATGCAAATCAAAACTACAATGAGATATCACCTCACACCTGTCAGAATGACTATAATTAACAAGACAAAAAATAAATGTTGGAGAGGATATGGAGAAAAGGGAACCCTCATACACTGTTGGTGGGAATGCAAACTGGCACAGTCACTATGGAAAACAGTATGGGGATTTCTCAAAAAAATTAAAAATAGAAATATCATACAACCCAGCTATCCCACTACTGGGTATTTATCCAAAGAACTTGAGATCAACAATTCAAAGAGATCTATGCACCCCTATGTTCATTGTGGCATTATTCACAATACCTAAGAAGTGGAAGCAACCCAAGTGCCCATCAACTGATGAATGTATAAAGAAGATGTGGTATATATATATATATATATATATATATATATATATATATATATATATATGTATACAATGGAATACTAATCAGCCATAAAAAGACAAAATTGTCCCATTTGCAACAATGTGGATGGACCTTGAGGGTATTATGTTAAGTGAAATAAGTCAGACAGAGAAAGACAAACACCGTACGATTTCACTCATATGTGGAAGATAAACACATGGAAAAGGAGAACAGATTAGTGGTTACCAGAGGGGAAGGGGCTGGGGGGAGGGAGAGAGGGGTAAAGGGACACATATGACAGATAAAAACTAGACTGTTGGGGGTGAACAAGATGCAGTCTATACAGAAACTGAGATATAATAATATACACCGAAAATTACACAATGTTGCAAGCCAATATGACCTCAATAAAATAATTTTAAAAATTAAAAAAAGAGACAGTGAGCATCAAGTGCCTTACACATATAAGCAGTGAATAAAAGGGGACTATGACTATAAGAGTGCATTAACAGATGAGAATCTAGAGAGGGTAGATAGCTTGCCCAAGGTGATCTCTGATCTTATAGCCATGGTGGTAGGTTGTAAAAACAGCTGCAAGTCTCCATGCCAACCGATACCCAACTCCCCTTTGCAATGACCCTCTGCACCTCCTCCCTTCAAGAAGTGAAGTCTCCCTCTTCATCTTTGAATGAAGCCTGGTGACTCGCTCTGACCAACTGAAGGCAGCAGAAGGGGGTGTGATGCCAGTTCTGAGCCCAGGCCCAGGCTTCTGTTCTCCCTCTGGGAATCCTGTGAGCCGCCAAATGAGCAGGCCCCAGCTATCCTCCTAGGGTATGAGGAACACATGGTCCAACCACCCCTGTCACCCCCACCAGACAACACCAGACATCTAAGTGAAGCCCTCTCAGAACAGCCAGGCCCATTGGTCCTGCCAGCTGATCTCAGACTCTTGTGTGAGCCCAGCCCAGACCTGCTGAGCCTATCCTGGACCAGTGGAACCCCTCAGTTGACCCAGAGACCCATGGGTGATAATAAATGGGTATTGTTTTAAGCTGTTGAGATTGGGGTGCTTTGTATGCAACAAAAGCTAATTGATACAGCCATTTAAATATGACATATGTCTAGAGTCCTTTAGTTTAGTCTGACTGTAAACCAGTGGGTCAAAAATGCTAATATCTTAATTCACTAAACATTCCTTGTCTCTGCCCTATCAGTGGTGCCACAGCAGCCTGAGGCATCACGTCCTGGAGGATAAAATAAAGGCCACCATTAGCGAGGACTTCACTACATGCCAGCCACTGCTCTGCGTGTTTACAGTTGCCTATGACCATTTTAGTCCCACACCAATGTGCAGTGTAGATACTATTTTTATCCCTCCTTTACAAATATGAAAACTGTGAGCCAGAGAGGTTAAGTCATGTGTCTAAAGGCACAGAACTGGTAGGAGGAGAGGTGGATTTGAACCCTGAAAGGCTGGCTGTCAAGCTCTGAACGGCCCCTCTTATTGCTCAAAGCCTCCTTTTCTGAGACGGATCACAACAGCCTTTGACTCAAATGGTGGTCTGTCAGACAAGGACTGCTTTATGGTCGACCCTCACATGCCCCCCAGCCCACCAAAAAAGTCAAAGCACACACATCCATTTTCCTTTCTTCTTGGGCAGGAATAGCCCAAGAATCTGACTGAAAACAGGAGGTTATGCCCTCCGCACGTGTCCACCTTACCTTTTTGCTTCACGAAGTCTGGGTTGTCTTTTAGGTCACCGGGTGAAAATTCCACCAGGTTCAACCATGCTTTCTGGAACCCTTGCTGGGTCATCCCTATTTCAAGACAGAGTTCTCCAACAGCATTCTCTACCTTGAGAAGCGCTTCTGTCATGGACTGACTCTGTACAACAGGGAAAAGAAACCACTCCCGAGGGAACGCAGCATCAGATCAGCCCCAGCCTCCAGACACCCGCCCAAGAAAGTCTCATTTCATAATGAACTTGCAAAAGATGGTACATTTCATATCACTTCTCAGGGAATTCTAAATATTTACAGAATGACAGCGACGGTGAAACATTTATTGGGAGACGTTACAAAGTGAAAACAAATTTTGGAAAATGTTTTTCACAGGTTGTTTGTTAATGGTAATAAAAGTTTTTGAAGATAAGAATAACATGACAATGTCTTGCATATATTAGCGATCCCAGAGGAGGTATTATCTAGAATTCAAATGAACACCTAAAAACACTGCCTACGTGGCCCTTGAATTCAAGTGTGATCTGCTAACTACATATGACACATTTTTGCTTAGAGATTTGAATTTAAATTCTTTTACTGATTTAGCATATTTATTTCCTTACCTTAAATCAGTCCTCTTTCAAAACCTTATCAACACATAAGAATACTCTAGTTGGTTATAATCTTTTAAATGTCCAGTGCAAGAAATGAGAGAGAGTGATGACTTATCTTGCTATTAATATCTCACTTCAGAAAACGTAATGTTAACAAGAATATTTGTGAACATGTTTGATAACTAATAAGGCCCTATACAAATGGACAGCTTTATCATCATCATTGGTTATGTAATACGTTATGTTACACCACAATGTTAGCCCAGGAAAGGACTGACTGAGCCTGGCTCCCTGGCGTACATTTAAAGGCTTTGAGTCCTTCTAGTCTCCTGCATCTGCTCCAAGTGCTCATCCATGTCAAAATGCTCTTCCATGTCAAACTGACCTTCTACAGCTTGACCCAGAGCTTTCCAACAGGTGTCCTGCAAACTGGTTGCATCTACTCTGAGATATTGATCTCCTCAGCCCTGGGGGTGGCCAGGTGTGGTAATGGAATCCCTGGGCCCATAGGCCTGTAGTTGTCTCACACATCCCTCAGGTGTATCTTTAAAAGTGTCCTGCTCTCAGCAGCTGTCCTAGACCTCATCCCTGTTGCTCATGCTTCCTATCCTCCACTTCAAAGATGGTCTCCATGTTGACTTTACTGAGGTCAAACCTACCCTGAAAGACTATCCTCAGATATTGGTTAGGATAACAGTTGGCTGCTGGTAACAGAAAACCCAAATTAGCAATGACTTAATTTCTCTCTCACGCAACTTCAGGAAGTGGGTGGCCAGGACTATAGACACACCACAATATCAGAGACTCAGGTTCCTTTTATCTCGTGCTTGACTTGGCCTGACCTCCATTCCCAAGGACACCTCTTGGTCTCAAATGGCTTTTCCATCTCCAGACATCGTATCCACAATCCAACCAGCAGGAAGGCGGAAAGAGGAGAAGAAGGGTACACACTTCACTTTATGGAAACTTCTCAGAAGTTATCCATAGCACTTCCACTTACATCCCATCAGCTGAAACTTAAGCATGTACTCACATCTAGTTTCAAGGAAAGATGGGAGACATAGACTTCTTTCCCAACAGTCATTTGCTGGGCTAAAAATTCAGAGGGGGGCACACTGTTTACTATGAATATAAGAGGAAACAGATATTGGGAAATTACAGTCTCTGGTACACCTCATACTTTTTTCTTTTAAATTTCAAATTAGCAGTGTTTTCACCATTTTCTTCCCTCCTGCCTATCCCAGAGGAAGGGATGCCCAACCTCCTTCCCAAGGACCTGCCCCTTCCCAAGCTCTCAGAGTCCTATCCTCCTCACAGAGTCCCCACCAGCATCTCTAATCTGGCCCTCTCCCTGGCTCATTTCCTGCTCCACACAAACACACAGATCCTGGATCAAACTGACATTTCATCTTTCTCCTTTTAATGACAAACTTCTCAAACTAGTACTGTAAAAGATGACATGAGTGGAGCCATGTTAAAATAGAGCCGGGGCAGCCATTTCACAGGAATTGCCTTGCACGCCTTGCTTTCTTTATCTTCCAAACTGGCCAAACCATCAACATTCCAAGAAGTCATTAAGGACAAGAATATCCTGTCTGTAAGGACTGGTGAGACTGGACTTTGCTGATGACCAAATCACTAACCAATCAATGAAGTACAAGTCTAGCCTTTTGCCAGAAGAGCAAATCTCAAGCCAATCTATGATGCACAAAGCTAGCCTTACCACATTTAGCACCAATGAACTCTTCTTTAATACAATTTACCTCATCTTCCTCTCTTTTTCCCATAAAAACCCTGAGCCCCTCTCCTGTAATCGGGACACTGTTTGGGTTCCTACCTGAATCTGTGCTCCCAGAATTGCAATTCTTCGATCCTAAATAAACGCTTTGCCTCTTCAACTGGATTCTGTTTTTGTAGGCTGACAGTACCAATATGTGCTGCTTCTCCACTTCATCATCACACACTCATCTCTTAAAGCCTTGCAGTCTGGCCCCTTCCACACACACCCCCTTCCATCTCAGGGGTTGCCACTGACCTGCACTCACAGACCTAGGGACCGTCCTTCAGTCCTAATTTGTCCAGACCTCCAAGCAGCAATTGATGCTGTCAGCCATCCGCCCTTTGATTTGGGTGAAACTATGATATCCTGATTCTCTTCCAATCTCTCACTCCTTCCCAAGGTCTTCTTTCCCTTTTCTCCTTTTAAGTACAAGTCATTTCCCAACAACCAGTTCCTATTGTCATTCAAAGACCATGTTTCCTCTTGTGGTTTCAGCATTCACATGTATGTAGATTTCTCCCCAGTCCCTCTCCAGATTTCCAATCCTACCTTTCCCTCAGCTGGCTGGATACTCCACTTGGATTTTTCCAGAACTGCAAACTCAGCAGTTTAAATGTTTAAAATTCATCATCTTCCTCTCCAAACCCAGCTTCCTCTTTGGATTGCCCCACTTCTGTCAACCAGACTCAAATCCTCAGGGTTTCCTTGATGCCTCCCCGTGTCACGGCCACATTTCCAATCAGCCCGAGTGGAGCAGAAGCCCCTGTCACGGGAAGGCTGACAGCTCCCAACCCACCACCACACCACAGTGGTCCTTCCACCCCTAAGTCTCACTGTCCATCTGACAGGAAACACAAATCGGCTTGTCAAATGCAGTCCTCTAGGGTCGGCTCCCTTTTTATGAAGATATGTCTTTTATCTTCCTCTTACTCCAGACTGTACTTCTTGAGGGCAGAGACCCAGAACCCAAGCATTGAGTTTTGTGCTTTGGGGGCATTCAGTAAATATTGCTGATATTCACAGTGATTGTGAAGCACAAATACACTTTCATTCTTAGGTCATAGCCTGTACTAGCCACTGCCTACAGAGCACTGACTACATGCGTGCTGTGCGTGACCTCAACGGATATTTACAGAAACCCTAGGAAATAGGGGTTATTACTCCTCTACCACAGATGGGAAAATTGAGGCTCAGTGAAGTTAAATAAATCACCCAAGCTCACATCGCTAGCAAGTAGAAGAGCAAGGTTGTACCCCAGAGCTGCCAATCTCTAAGGCTCTGCTCTGAACATTTTCTTAACAAGTGAGCTTCTGATGCACAAACAGAGGCCCTTCCACAAATGTATCCTTTGGTTTTCCTGCTTCCTGGGGCACCTACTGTGAAACAGTAGGGGGGAAGAGTCATGAGACCTACTTTTTTAACAAACATCCCATTTAAATCAGAGTTTCTCAACCTGAGCACCCTTGACATTGGGGCAGGATAACTCTGTGCTGTGGGGACTGTCCTGTGCACTGTAGGGTGTTAGCAGCCTCTACCCCGAGGTGCCAGTAGCACCCCCCACTCAAGTTGTGACAACCAAAAATGTCTCGAGCATTGCCAAATATTCCCTGGGTGGACAAAATTGCCTCCCCGTTGAAAACCACTGCATTAAAAGTTTAAAATGACCTAAGCTGAAGAAATTATAAAAGTGGTAAAGTACAGAATATTGATGTGACAAATAACAAGCTCTTTCCCCTCAAGAACGTGAGGCATGTATTTCAAAGAAGTTATTGCCTAAAATGGTTTTAGAACTTCTCTTTTGGAAGAGCCTAAAGAAAATTCTTTTAATAGTCTCCATGGTGGCTAGTCCCAGAGAACTGTTACAAAAATATTTTGGGAATAGACTCATAAGATTGATGCCTCTGAAAGGAGTGCTCTGAAGAGGGAAATTCTCTTTGAATGTCTAAGCTTTGGCACACCTCCTATGAAGCCATCCTCCCCCCTTAGGGACCACACATTTCACAGGTTATCCCTCATCACTGATGTAGACGAGGCAGTGACTTCCAGCTAGACAGGGAGCTCCATGAGGGCAGACACTGCACCCGCCTCGCTCACTGCCATCATCCCATCTCCCAGCACGGGGCACAGGCTAGGCAAGGCTCTCAGTGAATGCTAGCTGGGTGAATGAATGAGTGAATGACTGGGTGAATAAATGAGTGAATGACCGCCATCGGGCACTCAACAATTACCTAGTAAACTAACTGGTGCTTTCCAGACAGATACGTGTCATTGATGAAAATGTGGACCTCATGGAAAAAAATTGGCACAGGGGAAATTCCACAATCATAATAAGATACCAGAATCATTGGACTCTCCTCCCTGAAAGATGAAAGAGCGGTCAAAATAGCTTAAATCAAACTCTCATTATTTCTAATCTAAGCCTCAGGTACTTTATAACCCACAGACAGTAAGAACAAAATAGCTACCAGTTCTTAAGATCTCACTATGTGCCACACATTGTGCAGAGTGCTTTGTACACTTGCTCACTTGACCTGTTAACAATCCATGAGACACAGATACTAGAATCCTCAACAGTGAGAACTCGCTGAGTCAGAGGTTAAAATTCTTGCCGAGGTCACACAGCAGTAAGAGCCACAGCACTTTAAATCTGGGTCAGTCTGAAAGCAGCCCATGCTCTATTCACTACTCCACACTACCTTCTAAGGACATGAAGTCTTTGCAAATTCAAATTGATGCTTTCGTCACATTTATTAAGCACCCTGGGGTTGTAATACACCATGGAGGATACAAAAATTGGTAAATAAGCATAGTCTCTGCCATAAAGGGACTTGTGATATCAAGGCATAAATCTCTGTAGATAGAATTCCTTCCATAAAGATGTGTGTCGATGGGGCGGAGGCACTGTTTTATGAAAATTTGAAGGTCTTTGTTTTAAAATAAAAACAGCTTTGTCTTGGGTTTTATTACCCTTGGTCCACAAACTCTACGGAAATCAGTGAAAATTTATCCTTTTTTTAAAGGGCAGTTAAATATCATCCTAAGCCTAGTTATAGTTATATGTTATGAGCGAAACTTTCATTGTATTCAACAAAGCCAAAAGTTCATATTTCAGGAAAAGTAAATCAATGTAGAGATGAGATAATCAATCAACCTTCCCCAACATCTTTATGAAAATTATAATCAGTCTTTTATTAGTTCATCTCAGTCCACTACTGTATTTCCCTTTTTGTTTTATGAATATCATTTTTTGCCCCAAAATGACACTATTGGTATTCACCCATTCTATAATGACTTTCATCTGTTTACTGCGTCCTGTCACGAACATACAGTGTACGGCAGGGATTAAAATCATTGCTTCCTCATTGACGAACATAATTAATTGAGTCCTCTATTTGTGGACTAAATTGTAAAGGAACAAAGGTGAGTGATATCTGGACATCTCTAACACAAAAGGAGTAACGTTTGAAGGATTTAAAAAAATTTCCCACTTTGCCTGCATTAACACATTCTCAACACTCAACAATAACTCTTCCGCTTCCTCGGTCTTCCCCACAAGCTTCAGAAATCTAGCAATAAAGAACATTAATCGGTGTTTGTCAGTGCAGCAACCTCAAAAAACCTGCATTCCAGCACCAGAATGGAAAGAAAAGTAAATAATCCTGAAGCATATTTGAAAGTAAACCCATCACTTAATCCTGATACAGGAGTAAAATCCATCAGCCTTACTTCGGTGTTTCTCAAGGGATCAGCACTTTGCTTTTATTAAGATTTACATATATTCCCAAGTATTTTAAACTATGACATGAAAAAGAACTCTAATGTTTTTAAATAATCTTGGTGTGTAAATTCTGAAAACCAGAGGGTCAAAAAGAGTATTTTTTATAGCTCAATCTGTATATTGCTCTACTTTGTATTTGGGGGTGATTTTCAGGCAAGAAGAAAAAGTTGTTTAAATTTCCTACACAATTCTGCCCTCTGTTGCAACTATCTTGAATTACTGGCTTTAACAAAAAGAACAAAATATTAAAAGAATAAAATAGGGAGCATACCTTTTGCGTGAGTGTGTGTGTATTTGTAGTTATACCTTATTATACATAAAGGAAAATATATAGAATTTTTGAACTTGAAGACACAATTAAATACATGGGACTGCAAAGTCTTCATTTTCAGAATTTCTCTTTCCAAACATTCTGGTATCCAAACTTCCACATTTGTTTATTTGTTACATTTTAAATTATTGCATCTAATGTGTTTGACACAAATGTACTCCTTGTCCTTCATCCATTCCTTTGCTCACGCTGGAGGCCACTCTGACCTTGAACATCTTCCTGCTTTCTTTCCTCCAACTTCTCTGTGGCTCACCATTCACGCATGGAGTACATGTTTATTGAGTATCCACTCGGTGTCAGGCAGTGTTCTAGGCTCTGAGCACCAAGCATAGCGGAGGAGGTTGCCGCTGTCAGCACTCAGGGGAGGCTGGGAGGCTTTAACCAGAGCTATGGTGCCTAAACTTGGAAAGGAGAAGCTGAAACAGAGCCAGAGGAGAGAGAGCGCTGAGGGCCAGAGTCCAAGACATTTGTCCACAGTGGCCATTGGAGCAAAGGGGCCTGCAGTGCCTATGAGAACTGAGGGGTCGAGCCAAGGGACGGGGGAACCTAAGAGCCATAAGCAGAGCAGGCAGATGACAGTGGTCTGCACAAAGAGCCAGGGGATGGGCTCCTGCCCAGGGTAGGGCTTCTGCACATTCCAGGAGGATTATTGGACCCAGATTCCTATAAGGGCTCAGGTTGGAATGGATGATGTCCATCACTGTGTTCACTACTCAATTCAACAATCTCATGTGCTCCAAGAAACCTTCATTCGTGAACCCTGCCTCCCACTGACCACATCATCATATTTACTCATTTAGCTCCAACATGCAGCTGGAATAGACAAGAAAGTAATTTTTCTCATTATAAAAGTAACATTGTGCCAGCACCCCGAGATGGAGCTGAGGCTTTATTTATTGAGGGGTAGGGGTTGGGGAGGTCCCTCCAACCTGTTTGGGCCCAGCTCCCTTGGGTTCCACTGATTCCGCTGTCTCTGCCCAGAAAGAAGTGCCAGTTCTCACTCTGAAGCCTTAATAAACTGCAGTTTGCATCCAAAAAAAAAAAAAAACCAAACACAAAAAACGAATATGTGTACGTTATAGAAAAATTGGAAAATATACAAAAGGACAAAGAAAAATAAAAACCACTCATAATTGCATCATTTCAAGATAATCTCTGACATATTGCTATATGTACTTCTGAACTTTTGTGTGTACCCACACTCATTTTTTTAAATTAAAATTGGGATCATCCTATACACAAGGTTTAATATCTGCTTTGTCATTTCCATGTTCAAGAAATATTTATGTTAGTACATGCTAGATGTTGAATATGTATTGAACACAATATTCATGGTTCCTGCCCTCACAGAGCTTATAGTCTATTGGAAAACATTGTATTGTGAATATTTTTCTGTATCCTTAAATATTATTTGAGAAGCCACATATTTATGCCTGGATTATATTCCATTTTACAGATTACTATTAGTCAATTTCTCACTATTATAAAATGCTACCTACTGAGAATTATTGGCAGAAATCCCTTTAAACATCCCTGATTATTTCCTTAGAGCAACTGTTAGAAATTGAATAAGCCGCAGGCTATTAATATTTTTAAGACTTTGGATATATATTGCCAAATTGCTCCCCAGAAAGATTGTCCCAATATAAACTCTTATTGTAGCATGTAAAAGTACCTATTTCCTCACACCCTTACCAATATTATTCTTGTTTTTAAAAATCATTACAGGGGCCGCCTGGTGGCGCAGCAGATTAGTTCGTGTTTGGCAGCCTGGGGTTTGCGGGTTCGGATCTCGGGCGCCCACCGATGCACTGCTTGTCAGCCATGCTGTGGCGGCGTCCCATATAAAGTAGAGGAAGATGGGCACAGATGGTAGCCCAGGGCCAGTCTTCCTCAGCAAAAAGAGGAGGATTAGCAACGGATGTTACCTCAGGGCTGGTCTTCCTCACCAAGAAAAAAAAATCATTGCCAATTTGGTACCCGAAAAATAGCATCTAACCATTGTTTTAACTTGAATTTCTTTGATTACTAGTGAAACAGAATATTGTAATGTATTTATTAACAATTTGTATGTTCTTCATTAACTCTAAGATGTCATCAACTGCAAAATGCATCCTTATTTCAGAAATGTTAAGTTTTGAGAAAGCCTGCTTCTTAAAACCAGTGAAACCTGGTTTTTATTCTTTAGTGAATTCATTCTTCCAACAACCATTTACTGAGCACCTGAGTACGTGCTGTGGGCCAGGCACTGTCCTGGGTGCAGTAGATAAAGGATGAGCCCAAACAGACCTGGGCCCTGCCAGGCAGGCTGTCAGAATGGTGGAGAGGACAGACTAGCACATAATCATACAAGTGAATATAAATTCAAACTATGAAAAGAACCATGAAAGAGATAGTGAAATGAACCGGAGAAGGTTTCTCCATGGAAATGACAATTGAGGTGAGAGTTAAAAAAAAAAAGAATAGAAGAAGGTTTTGGGGCAGAAGGGGGTAGGGAGAGTGTGGGAAACTCTGGGCGAGGGAAGAACATGTGCAAAGGCTCTAGGGCAGGAAAAAGCATGGTGCTTAGAGAACTGAAAGTTGGAGACTGAAGAGCAGAGAGAAAGGTGTTTGGTTCAAGCTCAGAATGGAGACATAGGAAGAGGCCATCCAGCACCCATGCCATGCCCAGTGCTGCTCCAGGCTGGGGATACAGTGATGAACACGAGAGGTAGACTCCTACTCTTGAGGAGATTCCATTTCAGCAGCTGGGAGTGTTGAGGGCAGAGGATGGGAGAGCAGAGATAGACAATTAAAAAGAAAGAAAGAAACAAGACAAAGTC
This sequence comes from Tapirus indicus, assembly GCA_031878705.1. Classification (NCBI taxonomy): domain Eukaryota; kingdom Metazoa; phylum Chordata; class Mammalia; order Perissodactyla; family Tapiridae; genus Tapirus; species Tapirus indicus. The sequence continues at coordinate 124,459,037 of CM062920.1, read as the reverse complement.
AGATAGCAGTAAAAGCTACGCAAAGAATTAAAACATGTTGACATGATACAGAATAACTAGGTATAACATTATATTGGAGAGGTCACTCTGAGAAAGTCACACTTTGGCTGAGATCTAAACAGCCAGAAAGAACTGGTGCTACAAATAGGAGTGGGAAGAACATTCCTGGCAGAGGGAACAGCTGTTACCAAGGCCCAAAGGCAGAATGTATGTGAAAGACAGCAAAAAGGCCAGAGTGGCTGGCATCTAGAAGTCAAGAGAAAGAATCTTATAAGATGATGCTACCTAGGCATGCAGAGGCCAGATTATACAAAACATTGTAAGTTAAGCTGAGGAGTTTAGATTTTAATATAAGTGCGACAGCAGGCCCCTGGAGTTACCTTAATCTGGGAAGTGACATGATCTGGTTTACATTCTTAAAAGCTCATCCTGGCTACTGTGCAGACAATGGACTTTTCTTGGAACAAAAATGAAAGTAGGAAGACCAATTAGCAGGCTGTTGCAATAGGCCAGGGGAGAGGTGATGGTGGCTTGGGCTCAGTAGAGTGGTGCCAGTGAAAAGGTGAGCTTAGCATCCCCTCTCACCACTCCTATTCAACATCATACTGAGAGTCCTTGCTAGTGTAATAAGACAGGAAAAGGAAATAAAAGATATACATATTGGGAAGGAAGAAATAACGTGGTCTTTGTTCACAAACGATATGATTGTCAACGTAGAAATCCAAAAAAATCAACAAAGAACTCCTGGAACTCATAAGCAGTTACAGCAAGGTTACAGGATACAAGGTAAATATACAAAAGCCAATGGCTCTCCCATGTGCCAGCAACGAACAACTGGAATTAGAAATTTAAAACACAATACCGTTTATAATAGCACTCCAAAAAATGAAATACTTAGGTATAAATCTAACAGATATGTACATTATCTATATGCAGAAAACTATAAAACTCTGATGAAAGATATCAAAGAAGATCTAAATAAATAGATATTCCATGTTGATGGATTGGAAGACTTAACATTGTTAAGATGCTTGACCTATAGATTCAATGCAATCCCAATAGAATCTTCTATAGATGTCCAACTGATCTTTGACAAAGCAGCAAAGACAATTTAATGGAGATAGTCTAACAAATGGTGTTGGGACAATTGGACATCCATATGCAAAAAAAATTAATCTAGATACAGATATTACACCTTTCACAAAAAATTTGCTCAAAACGGATCATAGATCTAAATATAAAATGAAACACCATAAAACTTTTAGAAGGAAACACAGAAGAAAAGCTATATGACCTTGGATTTAGCAATGAGTTATTAAATACAACACCAAAAGCACAATTCATGAAAGAAAATATTGATTGTTAGACTTTATTAAAATTAAAAACTTCTGCTCTGTTGAAGGCATTATTAAGAGAATCAAAAGACAAGCCACAGATTAGGAGAAAATATTTGTAAAATATATATTTGATAAAGGACTTCCACCCAAAATATACAAAGAGCTCTTAAAATTCAACAAGATATAGAAAGATGCTCAACATTATTTGTCATTACGGAATCGCAAATTAAAACAACTATAAGATACCACTACACACCTATCAGAGTGGCAAAAAAAAAAAAAAAAAAAAAACCTGACAAAACCAAATGCAAGTGAGGATGTAGAACACCAGGAACTCTCAATCATTGCTGGTGGGAATGCAAAATGGTACAGTCCCTTAGGAAGACAGTTTGGCAGTTTCTTACAAAGTTAAACATAGTCCTAACATATGATCCAGCAATCATGCTCCTAGGTATTTACCCAACTGATTTAAAAACTTATGTACATATAGGGAGCCGGCCTGGTGGCGCAGAGGTTAAGTTCACACGTTCCGCTTCAGCGGCCCGGGTTCCGCAGGTTCAGATCCTGGGCGCAGACCTACTCACTGCTGGTCAAGCCATGCTGAGGCAGTGTCCCACATAAGAGCTACAACTCTACAACTATGATATACAATTATGTACTGGGCTTTGGGGAGAAAAAAGAAAAAGAAGATTGGCAACAGATGTTAGCATAGGGCCAATCTTCCTTAAAAAAGCTTACGTACATATAAAAATTTGCATGCAAATATTTATAGTAGCTTTATTCATAATCACCAAAAGCTGGACATAACAAAAATGTCCTTCAGTAGGTGATTAGATAAACTGTGGTACATTCATATAATGGAATATTTTTCAACTATAAAAAGAAATGAGGTATCAAGCCATGAAAAGACATAGAGGAACCTTAAATGTACATTACTAACCTTCACAACTGTATACAGCAGCCCTGACAGCTTAGAGAAGAACAGTGGCGGTAGAGGTAGACAAGTGGACAAGTTTGAAAAGCATTTAGGAAGTAAAAAATGTCAGGGCTCAGAGATGAAATGTATTTGGGAGGGAGTGAAGGAAAATGTCAAGGATTACTCCAAGGTGGTAAATTGAGACACGGTCCCTGGAAGAGAACCTGATTTTGGTGAGTTCAGTTTAAGATGTGTTGGGTGTGAGGAGCTTCGGAGACATCACCCAAGCGGAGTTGGTAGGTAGTTGGATATATGGATCAGAGGCTCAGAGGCCAAGTGTGGCTGGGGAAATAAATGTGTGAACCACGTGCACATGGAATGAAGTCATGGACACAGATAATATGCGTGGAGTGGAATTAAGCATGAAAGGTGAAGAGCCTTGAGGAACTCTAACACTTAGAAGCCAGGTAGAAGAGGAGGAACCAACAAAAGAGACAGAAAAGGAGCAGCCACAGAGATGGAAGCTGAACCAGGGGAGTGTTTATCAGCAAAGCCAAGAGACCAGCATGTTTGGAAGAGGAGGACATGGTCAAAAACACCCACTGATGCTGAGAAGTAAAGTTAGGCAAGCACTGAAAATGTTCTTTGGATGGCCTGCTCACGATCTGACATTTTTATTGAAGTGTTCATCATTTCCTCATTGATTTTAAGAGCATTTCACACATCAGAAATACCAAGCCCTTGCCTGCTATGTATGTTACAAATATTTTTCCCAGTTACTCACTTGCCCTGTAATTGTGTTTCTGATTTTCTCAGAGTTGTTTTGTTTGTTTTACACATAGAAATCTCATGTATGTATCTAGACAGATTTATCAATTTTCTTCTTCATGATTTACTCTTTTGATTTCTTGCTTAGACTCGTCTACATTTTCTTATAGGTTTTTTTTAAATATATAATTTCATTTCCTTATATTTAACTCAAATCCTCTGGAATTTGTTTTGGAGTAATGTTTCAGGTAACTTAACTTTTTACCAAATAGTGAACCATTATCACAGCACTATTTAGTCCATAATCCACCTGATTTGAAAAGCTTCTACTACTTACTAATTTTTTATATCTATAGGAGTCTGTGTTTGAGCTTCCTATTTTGTTCCACTGAGCTGTCTATTTTTGCTCCGAGTAGTATTTTTTAAATAATGATAGCTTCACAATATGTTTAAATAACTTGACATTCAAATTGCCCTCATTATTTTAAATTCGTATTCTCGCATATTTTTCTCTAAGAACTTTAGAATCATTTTGAAAATCTAGAAATGTTTTCACCCCACTGAGATTTCAATTAGAATTATCTTATGTCTATAAATCGATTGGGGAAGAAGTGACAGCTTTACAACATTGAGTTGCCCCATGCAAGAATACAGTATGTCTCTACATATACTGAAATCTTATTTTCTGTAATTCTGAAACTTTTTTATGAGAATAAAGATCCTGCACATTTCTTGTTAAATTTATTCTTAGATATTTCATGTTTTCTTTTGTTCTTTTCATTTTTCTGTAGAGACATTTTTAAAAATTTTTAATAAACTATTTTCTTCCATTTATCCAAAATATTTAGAGATTTCTAAAGATATCAAGGGCAAAACTTCATATGTTAGTCATGAAAAGCTAGTATTGTCCCATTTACTACAACTTCTGACAAGATCCTATAATGTTATGCATTTACCCTTTGCCCTAATAAGAAAGCCAGCCACTTAAAAACAACACGATTTTCCCCACCCCACCACATCTGCCACCTGGAGGGCAGCCAGCCATCTGTTAAGATGGAGCCATGCTGGGACCCATCCTTCTGCCACATCTGTCTAGTCTGTCTCTTCTCGTCTTTGACATTGTCTGAAAATGCCACTGCAGCCAGAAACGGGTTTCCTTCCCTTTGATGTGACCCAGGGCTCCAGCCAAAAACAAGACCGTCATGTCACAAAGAATCCATAAAAACTGACCCGACCGTAAAAGTTGTCCTCTAGGCTCAAAGACCTCTCTACTGGCCATCAATCAGAGATGCAGCTTTCCCAGATGCGTCCCGCAAGGAAGGGAAAACTCCTGCGCAGGGCAGACCGGCAGGAAGCACCTGCGGAGAAGCGAGTTCCAGACTGTTTCCAACTGCGCATCATTCCATCAACCTAGAAGTTAGGCTGCTTGTTCTCATCGCAGCCACCAAGGGGAGCCAAAGCACACAGTCCGGCGGGAGGCGCTGAGACAGCCGGGCGTGCACCCCATCCAACAGCCTCTTGGAGCCTGGAGAGACATCGGACACTTCTACTCGCCCATCAAACTAGTGAGACGGGGCACCCTTGGAAAACTCTCACTTTTTAAGGACCTTTCCAGAAGCAGGCAGGAGTCAAAAGGGTAAGTAGCCTAGTTATCTTTCAGAACAGAATGGGGATAATGAAGAAGGAGCCTCAAAAAGGGAATTCTTAATCGTCTCCCTCACGGGGAGGGAGGCTAGCCACTGTGGTTGGGAGGATGCTCCCACGGTCCCCAGGAATCGGGCTTGCTTTCTACTTTGAAGGGTGCCTTCCTGGAAGGCTCCTCTCCACCCAGCAGCGGGATCTGGCCCTCTCCTCCTCAAGCCTCTTCCTGCTGGTGGATTTGGGGAAAGAAATTTCTGTCCAGCATCCACTTCTGCAGGGCCAGTCCCACTTTTCCAGTGATGCCCAGTTCTACCTGTGCTCTGGGCCCTACACTCCTGCTCCCACCTAGCCCCCACATCCCACCTGGGTTTGCGCTTCTGGTGGCAGCTTAAATGTGGAACACTATGGATTCTCCTCCATGCCCCTAAACAACTTGTAAAGACTTTTACTCAAAACGTAGGGATATCAGAGGAGGGTTTCATCACGGCACAGGGAAGAAAATAATCTAAAAAGGGATATTAGACATTTGATTAAATGCATTTAACTGAGATCCATCCTCACTCCTACCCTCTGACTCCTCCTCCTCTGCTCACCCCTCCAAACCTTGTCCTCGGTCACCTCTCTTCTTCTTGTCCCGGATGCTCTCATTCCCTCTCCTGGCTTCAGTCCCCACAACATGCATGTATCCCTGGCCCAGCTCTGCTTTTCTGAGCCCAGAGAATATCCCCTCCCAGCATTCTACAGTCACTCCAAACTCAACGTGGCTTCCATCCCCTAAACCTGCTCCTTTGGGAGTGTCTCCTGTTTTGGTGCATGGCAATGTCACCCACCCCGTCATTCAAGTCAGAACCAGTGGAGTCATCTTTGACTCCTCCATCTCCTGGACCCACCTGATGATCAAGTCGTGTGGATTCTATGTCCAAACCTTCCTCTGCATCCCCACTGCCAATCCCTTGTCTAAGCCAACATTGCCTCTCACCTGGGTTATTACCACTAGCAGATCTCCTAGAAGCCGTGCTTGTCCCTTTCCATTTCATTCTTCATACCACACCCAGAGTGACCTTTTAAAACCAAACTTGTCACTATCTTGCTTAAATCCCCGATGGCGTCCCACTGCTCTTAGGCTCAGGGCCGAATCCTTAGCGTGACCCTCTGTACTGGGGCTCCTGCCTGCCCCTGCAGCCACAGGCTCCCCTTCAGTGCCCACCCTCTCTTGGACCCATACAGGACTTGTTCAGTCCTTCAGATTCACCCCCTCCCTCTCCACTCCAGATCTTCAACCATGCTGTTCCCTCTGCCCTTTCTCCAATTAGCTCTCACTCATCCTCCAGTGAAATGTCACTTCTTTGGGGTGACATCGACTGTTCCCAAGACAAGGCCATATCTCCCTGCTCTAGGCTCTGCGCCACCACTGTGTACCACTCTTGTCAGGCTGAATTGCTCGGTAGTGTCTATCTTTTACACTCCGCCATCAGCTCCACTAAGGCAGGAACCGTGTTTGTTCTATCCATTGCTGCATCCCTGCCATCCAGCTCCATGCTCGGCACAAGGCAGGCACCCACTACATACAGTGAATGAATTCGGAAGAGTGACAGCACCTGCCCAGACTCTTTATTAGAAAGGAGCGCAGGGGTGAACTGGCAAGCAACTCCTGAGATTGCAGACTATAAAACAGGATTTCTCGAAACCTCTTTTAAGGACATTGCAGATAAGGGCCTTGACTCCAGCAGCACCCCAGGGGGGCAGATTGACTCAGGGCTGTATGCGGCTACATAACCGTGGGAGAGAAAAAAATGTCTGGGGAGGCCCAGACAGCCCACCAGCCCACTGTAATACCTCCTGTGGTTACTACACAGGATTCTTGCTATAATTAAACCTTGTTTCGATGAATCTAACTCATTTTCTATTGCTTTGGTGACAAGTAGTTGGCCTTGCGACTTCTATTTCCGGCAGCCCAAAAGGGAGAAAAGTGAACCTACACAGTGCTGGGGGGACTTCAGGGAGGCCCCCCAAATGGCCCTGGGCTGACTCTGCCAGCCATGGGGGAGGTAGGACATGAAGGTGGACCACGACAATATGCAGAGGGATTTCATCACAGCTTTGCTTTATGAAGATTATCAGAGAGCGGAAATGAAGGCCTGGGAGAGATGAGAGAATGGATGTGAGAGGCTTTACAGAAGGAAAATCTACAAGGGTTGGCAGTGATGGAACAGGATGGGGGAGGAAGATGGGTAGATGATTGTACAAACAGCATCGTGCTCACAGAATCACCAGAAGAGTCCTGTGGATACCTCCAGCCTAATTCAAAGGGACGTATTCTGAACCAGGTTCATTTACACCGGGAAATCCTCGTGCACTGAAAGATTAGGTGATTTCCTCCCACTTTCAATCCCCAGCCCTCAGCCCCTTCCATCACCATAACAACCACGTTGTGACACACAGTTGTGGCATTATCAGGAAGGGCTTTACCCCCACCTGGGAGATCTAATCTACCTCTGGTTAGCTCCCAGTTTCCTATGACATACAGAACTCCCCCCACAACACCTCTCACCGCCCCACATCTCCTTCCCCATCCCACATCCCTAAGCACCGACATATTTCCGGAGGGATCCTGGCTTTATTCAACACACTGTATCCTTACAAGTATCACCTAGGTCCTTGTACATAGAGGATTAGTGGGTCAGACAAATTCCAAAATGACATAAATCATACATGGCAATAAGAATAAAGGCAGAGGCTAGATGTGTAAGGACCAGGAGGGAGGGAGGGATGGCCCAAATCCACGCCGAATTACCTGGGAGACCTTGGGACAACTCACCTCCCCTCTCTGAGACTCAGTCTCCTTAATATAAACCAAGATATTGGTAGTATTATAGAGGTTTTGTGAGAATTAAACAAAGTAATACATGTAAAGTACTTAACTTAGAGCCTGGCACATGGCAAATGCTCAGATTCTGTTCCTACAATCACTAGATGGTAAACCCCATGAGGGCAGGGATCCCATTTGCCGTGTTCACTGCTGTGTCGGCAGTGCACAGTGAGTCCAGGGCCCAGGGAAGGTGCACAGTTACTATTTGTTGAAAGAATAAATGAAGGTTATTACTGTTTAATAAGTCAGGAAATATAGGATGAAAGAGAGAGAGACAGGCAAGGGGCCTACTATGGAGAACAAAGGGAAGAATATTAACAAAAGTGCTGTCCAACCCAAGTCAAGAGGCAGAACGTCAAAGAAGAGCTGTCGCAGTTTCAAATGAGGCCCCCTCGACGGTAATTGCATGTCTCCAGGAATGAGTGACAGAAGGAGTTAGTGGCACCATCAGTAAATAGAGGGAACATAGAAAGAAGAACAAGGTTGGGGGGAATCTGAAATTATTTAGGTTTTGCATCTGTTTCATTTGAACTGTCAACTGGTCACTCAGGAAAGCTGTTGATCAAGCAATAATACCGTTAGTAGCTCTGAGGAAGTGAGGCACATACCTAATACTCCGAAAGAAGGTCAAGGCTGAAGTACAGATAAAGAAGGAGGAAGTTAGGGGTGTGGTTGAAGCCACGAGAAAGTATAGAGAGAAAGAATGCCAAGGACAGACACTTGGAAAACAGCCACAGCAAGAGGATAAAGAGGAGCCATTTCAAAATTAACACGTTTCTCCAATTTCCTATCTTCAGAAATTGTTGGCTTGAGTTGTGGGGAGAAGTATTCAGAGAAGTCTGTTGGATTGATCAGAATTAGGTGAGTAACTCTTGGTCACTCTATATCCCAGCAAAATGGACTATTGAAACATTGCTACTCACTGTACCTAAGTATATATTTCTTCCTCATTTTGTGGCACTTATCTGCTTTCATCTTGGCCACTGTGAGTAAATAGGCCCCAGCAGCATCATATCCGGCTTCCGATAATACATTCCAGTAGTGGATGAGGTCAGCCTTGTCCAGAAGCTTTGGATCTTTGATATAAAGTCTGTGATACTTATAATACAATGTATTAATATAAGTCATTTTAGTATTTCATGTCTTGAAAGAAGCTATTCTTCTAGTTACCACATTTGATTAGCCTATTCATAAACTTCTTAACTAATATGACTTTGGTGGGTCACCAGATAAATATGAACCTGTCACTCTTCAGCAATCAAAGCCAGTGCCACTCATATCCAGCAGGCCCCCTCCTCCGGGCAGCCTCCCTGAATCTGCTGGGCAGAGCGAGCCCTTCTCTCTCTGAGCTTGCGCAGCTCTGTGTCGTTGCTCTAGTGAAGCATTTACCACCATGTAGAGTAATTCTCTGGCTTCACATCTTCCCCACTAGATGGAAAGCACCTAAGGGCTTGGGGCTATAGCTCATTCACTCCTGCATCCCCAGGGCCTAGAACAGTGTGGAGGACAGAGTGGGTCAATGATAGATGTTCGCCAAAGGAATGCCTAAGAGGACAAGAAGGAAGGGGAAGAGAAGGGAAGAGGGAAGGAGGGTCTAACAGGAGAACATGGCCCATCCTTTATCCCTGCCCAACCACAAGTCATCCTCTCTGCAGATGCCTCTTAACTTTGAGAGCAATCCACAGGGAGTCAGGAAGGGACAAGAACACTGCAGAGCCAGACGACCAAATGGAGCAACGCTGGGGATCCATCTGCCACAGAAGTTGATGCCAAATGATGATCCCATCAGAATAAATGAACGCGTGGTTGAATGGATAAATGAATGAATGTGTCCTGCTCAAGGGAACCTTGGGTATCTAAACACAGTGCTTAGCAAAAGGAAAAACTAAATCCGCCCAAACACAATGTAAAACAATGTAAAAACAATGAAACTTACCTGGGACTTGCGAGAAAGCGGCACAAATCCCCCAGCAGCCGCTCATCTGCATACGCCCCAGCAGTTCTCGATACACTCCCCAGAGAGCAGTTTGCCCTTGGAAATATCTGACCCAGATTCCGTGAAAATGTGTTTTCTTGTGATTCATTGGGTTCTGAAAGGCATATGGACTGCTTTCTCTGACGGGAGTAATTACACCTATTTAAAAACAAATTACACTTGAACACATCTGACTTTTTAGTTTATGAAAACACTACGGCAACCTGATCACAGCTCTGTGGCCATCCTCAGAGACAATAAAAGTCAAAGTAGCTTGAAAAAAATTGAAGTATTAAAAATATATCTTCTTCTAAGTCAATCTGAATTCACCAAAGAATTAGTTACAGTTATGAACACTGACCTAGATTTTGAGAAGCTTGTGAGCATGTTGATTTTTCATGTTGGGTCTTCCCCCACCCCCAAGGAAATATTTGTAACCTACTTTTCTATTTTAAATATACTGCATGGTTACTCCTTAAATAAGCACTTTCAAATATTTGAGGGCATGCATTTTGGAGAAGTTAATACGTTGCCTGGATCTCATATAGGCCAAGAGGTAGCTGAGCAAACTCATGGCCAATTGGATGCTGGAGCCATTACTGTATTTTCATTTCCAAAGAGAAATGGTTCCAACAGATCACACAACCCAGAAACAAGCTTCTCAAAAACAGAAAGGTTTTGTTTCATTAAGTCTTGGCAATATCTATCCTTGAAAACTAAAACAGAAGTATTTTTCATTTTCTGCTTGACACTTTTTCTTGCAAGATGAATGGGACACACAGCTGGATGGCACACCAAGCCCAGCTCTTCCTAAGAACTATAACAAAAGGGGACCCCGTTGTTCATATGCCCACTCTGCATTTCTGCTGAAGTGGTTTCCAGGTTATCCGCCCATTTGGAGAGACGCCGTGCTAGCCGGTCTACAATGTACAGATTTGCCCAGGTGGCATGTGCTGTGCTCAAGAGACCCACGGAAGAAAAAGAAAACTGCCCTTCCCCACTGTGTGTGGCAAAGGCATTTTTGTGGGTCGTAAGTTGGGAAAGTGGGGTGGAGAATGAGAGAGAAAGAGAACTGGGACAAATATTAGCCTGAGTCCAAGATTTGGAGTGTTAAACACAATGCTCAAAGCGTGCAAAACATTTTCTTGGAAAACGCTGAGTTTAATTTTATCTTTTTACAAAACAACCTCATGAAGAGGATATGAAAATCCCTGTGCTGGTTAGTTTTACATGTCAATTTGACTGGGCTAAGGGATGCCCAGATAGCTGGTAAGATATTATTTCTGGGTGCGTCTGTGAGGGTGTTTCTGAAAAACATTAGCATTTGCATCAGTAGACTGAGTAAAGATCATCCCCACCAGTGCAAATGGGCATCATCCAATCCATTGTAGGCCCAAAGAGAAGGAAAAAAAGGCAGAGGAAGGGCGAATTTGCTCTCTGCACGAGCTGGAACATCTGTCTTCCCAGCACTTCTGGTTCTCAGGCCTTTGGACTTGGACTGGAGCTACACACAGGCTGTCCTGGGCTTCCAGCTTGCCGACAGCAAGGACTTCTCAGTCTCCATAATCACGTAAGCCAATCCCTCATAACAAATCTTTTTCTACATATCTGTATCTAGATCTACTGTTGTTAGTGCCGTCCAGTCAACTCCGACTCCCAGCGTCCCTGTGCACAGCAGAGCAGAACCCTGCCCGGTCTTTTTGCCCCATCCTCTCATTTTCGGGGCTGTATCTGACGATGCCCTGCTGTTCATAGGGTCTTCATGGCCAACATTTTCAGAACTGAGCAGCCAGGTCCTTCTTCCTAATCTGTCTTAGTCCGGAAACTCCGCTGCAATCTGTCCACCATGGGTGACCCTGCTGGTATTTGAAATACCAGTGGCACAGCTTTCAGCATCACATCAATGCACAGCTGCCACAGCGTGACAACCCACAGACGGGTGGTGTGGTTCCCTGACCGGGAAATGAACCCGGGCCGCGGCAATGAGAGCACCGCATCTTAACCACTAGACCACAGGGGCTGGCATCTATACTGTATCTGTATCTATATCTCCTGTTGGCCCTGTTTCTCTGGAGAACCCCGACTAATACAATCTCCATACGAAAAATCAAGCTACTTCAAATCAGAGAGACCAGGTGGCTGGCCTCTGGTCAGCACATGACTGGAGAAGCAGGATTCCTTTCCAGTGCTCCTCTGATTACACGTGGGATGTGAGGAATGGCTCACCCACAGCGTCATCGACACACAAAGCTCAGCACAGTCCTCATGGACAGACTCCCTGGCTGATGACATACAGTGTTGTTATCTCTCCCAACAGTCTAGATTATGCTGTGTGGACAAACGACCACAAAATCTCAGCAGCTTAAAACAGCAAAGATTTATCACGCCCATCACAGGTTGGCTGGACCTCCAGATTCAGGTCTCCTCACTCCAGGACTGATGGAGCAGCCGCCATCTTGAACACGGCCAGTGGCCACACACAACTCATTGGACAGAACTACTCACCAGGCGCCACCCAACAAGAGGACCAGGAAGTGCTTCCCATAGTGGGGGGAGGGGCTGGAAATACTGGCAATTGGCTGTAATGGCCACCAGCGTGGTTATTGTTGTGCCAGAGGCTTTATAAAGCACCTTACATTAAGCGTACTTAGCATTTTTAATACCCTCAAGGCAAATACTGTTATTATCCCCATTTTGCCATTTTGCTCAGGTGAGAAACTGAGTCTTAGAAAGTTAAGCACCTTGCACACGTTCTGTCAGATTTGAAAGCCCTTGCTCTTAACAGGAAATCATTTATAGTAGGAGCCGTGGTGATTGCCAGTGGGAGAGAAGGTGGACTCTGTTTGCCAAACAGCATGCAGATCTGGGAGTGAGGGGAGGACAGGGCGAAAGGAGGCTGCTCCTCTCCCATGACCACGGGGTCATGTGCGGGTGGCTCACACCCCCTCTCCTGCGCTCAGCCCTCCAGGCGCTGACTCCACTGCAGGCAGACACCGGAGGCTGAGGTTCGGTCCGGGTTCTCAAAACAATGGATATGGAGGCTTCTAGAAATGGCAGGCCCTCAAAACCAGCAGCCAGGAATAGCTGTGCATTCGTTCAGCAAGCACCTATTGAGTGTAACTTGAGTGGGTCCCAGGAAGTTCAGACCTGCTTGGGGGTATCTGATGGAATAATCCTTAGGCGAACAGAATTCAAGATTACCAGTTGATTTGCATGGATCGTCTTGGGAAAGGTGGTGGACAGGAGGCCACAGGGGAGACAGGAAAACAAAGGGGGAATTCATAATGGCTATTTCTTGAGAATATACTGTGGGTCAGGCCCAGTCCAAGTCTTGTAATTACATGAATGAACGCATTGAATGCCCACAAGTAACAACCCATTGAGGTTGGCACGCTTATCGTTTTACAAATGAGGGGTCTGGCCTGAGGTCTGGTTTTCTCACGGTGAACCCAGCAGGGGCAGCTGTGAGGCACCCGCATAGTAAGCAGAAATCAGAAGAGACTGTGTGTAATGGCTACAGCCAACAGATGGGTGAGCACAGGTGACACTGCCTGGGAATCCCAGAGACACCTGGAGCAGGTGAGGACTTTCCAGGGGGCTGGTGGGAAATAGAATTGACATGACCTAGCCTAGTCTGAGGATGTTCTAGTTGCACAAGAAATAAGTGAAATTATGTATATGAAGTGCCTGGTACAGTGAAAGCACTAAAAAAAAAAATAGTGGCTATTATGGCTGGTATTAACAAGATATGATGATGGCCTGGGGCACTAGGAGAGCATGTCTCAGCTTTTCAGCTCTCCTCTCTAAACACTCTTTTCCTTTTCAGCCCCACTGATATGCATGCATGCACACACACATGGACACACATGTGCACACACACAAAATATAAGACCAAATAATCCTCAGTTTGGGTAACAAAGGTAGAAAGAAGTTGCTCCATCACAGCCCAGGAATCAGTGTCTCTCTAGACTAGCCAGTTTTTGGTAGGAGCAATTTAAGTTACAAATTGAATACAATACTAGACAGAGTATCCATTTCAATGGAGAGGAGTATGCAGGTGCATATGGCTAACAGACCAGTTTGCCTCAAAATAATTGATATGACATTTGGACAAAAGATAGCCATTTATCAAAAAATGTGATAGCAGACTCAAGTCCAATAGCTTTTGAATAATTTTCATCCTTGGAGGATGGGCTTGCTTCTCCTGCCTAGGCCACGCAAAAGTGAATTCTTGCAATGACAATTCCTGGTGCCTGTAGAAACGGCTATGGTCACGGCCTGATTCTGCAGCATCAGTTCTTTTTTTTTTTTTTCTGACGATAGTGAATATTGCCAGCAGTGCTTTATTTTGGGGCTCACAGTGCAGAGAAGGGGTGCAGCATGTACCCAGAATTTTCATAGCCACACCATGACCCTTTAGTCCCTGCATCTCCAAGATCATTACTGTTCTTGGGAAAATGGAGAAACTGAGTTGCAAACCATCATAGACCAAGCGAACAGAAGAGCTGACATTACATCTAAGAACATCCTCATCCCTCATCCTGCTCTCTTCTCTGTGTTATGTAACCTAAGAGATGGTGCGAATGATTACAGTGTAGGAGGGAAAGAGTAAAAAGACTTATCTTTTTAAAAAAGAAAGTAAAGGAGAACATAGTAAACTTAAAAGGAAATTTGCACAGAGCTTAGAATCTTCCCGGAGGCTGTAATTTAAAGGTTTTTAAAATCCTGACACCTGAAATTCTCTGCACAGGTAACTGTCATAGAGTGCGCTGCTTCTAGTCAGGTGTCTGTGATTGCCACAGTTCCTCGGATTCAGACCTGCAGTCCTTTTCAGAAGGGGATAAGAATTTCATTTCGGAATTAGGGCAGAGATTGCTAATTCCTATTCAATATCCATTTCCCTCACCTTTGTTAGTGACAGACCCCACCTTGGTTTAAAGTAGGCCCACAACCAGTTGAAACCTCTATTCCCCAACTTCTCTTGAACAAATGATGAAGTTCTGGGTCAAAGAGACATAACTGGAAATGTTGGTGGAAAACTTCTGGGAAAGCTCCTCAAAAGGAAATGCAAGCCCTCCTTCCTCCCTTCTTCCTTCCTGTTGCCTGAAATGTGATGGCTGGAGCTCCAGCAGCCATGCTGTTTCCAGCAGTCATAAACATGAGATTACCTTGAGAATGCAACCCAGTGTGGTGGGTCAGGGAATAGAAGGAGCTGGGTCCCAGGTGACTTTGTGGAGCCAAGAGAGCAGCCCTGGACTGCCTACCTCCAGAAGTCTTTCACCTGAGAGAATAAACCCTGAGGTGTTAAGCCATTGAAGTCAGGTCTCTGTTACAGCCAAGTACAAGACTTAATTTATATAACCATTTTTATACATGTTTATGGATTCATTTCTACTTGAGAAATGCCAGCTACAAGCTTTCCCTTATGTGCAACCTTACCTTCCCTTAACCAGCAGGTATTTGCACAGATTCAAGCCTTACCAAGAAGCTTGTGCTCCACAGCATTTCTTAGGGACCGGTGCTGGAAGTACAGGAGGCCATTGGGCTTCTCCTAGACCCACTGTTTGGTGGCACTGCGGAAGGCAGCCCAGCGCAACATGGTTACTTTGTAACAATTCCTGTAGCCCAGCATGTCCAAAATCTAGAGAATCTCATCCTTGGCCAACCCACAATGTGAGATGCTCAATAAGCACAGAGCGTCAGCCACCAGCCATGCAGCCCTATGCAGACAACTTGATGATGATGATGACAAAAAGAAGAGCTCACATGTGCCGGGCATCATTCTAGATGCTTTATATGACTAACAAACTTGTTTCCTTCAATCATCCTATAGGTAGATACTATAACTGCCTCTGTCTTCCAAGTGAGAAAAATGAAGCACAGAGAAGTTAAATAACTTACCCCAGGTCACACAGAAACAAGTGCAGAACTGGGATTTTAACGCAGACAGCCTGGCTTCAGAGCCCATACTCTTAGCCATTAAGTTATCATCTGTATTGTCGCAACTAATACATCCACGTTGGCTATGGTGCAAACTGGCAAGCTTTCCCATCATTACACTAGCATTTCTGCTGAGCAGTCTTTGTTAAGATTTCGTCACCAAACTTGCATTTATGGGTGTGAGTGGTTTTTCTGTATGCATGCTGTCCGGCCGCACATTTGCAGACACCAGTGGAGCCAGCTATTCCTTACTCACCTGACCCTCCGACTTTTCCACCATAGCTGGAATTCCCACTGGCTTTACAATCAATCAACTCCAAAGAGATCTTTAAAAATAGTGAGAGAAATGACAACAAAGTCAACCATTCTAAATTTATTTCCTCTGCTAGGATTGAGGAATGAACTCAAAATAGCTGCAATCTTTAAGCAGAGGCAGCTGTTCAGGCCCAGCTATACAAGCTTCCTCTGAGGATGACCCCAGTTTGACCAGGCTCTCCCTGTACCTGTGACTGAGCCCCCAAGGCCCTAGTGGGGGTCAGTGGGCAGTCCTGGGGAGAGGAAAGTCTCCTGGGAAAAGGAGCAGTCCCTGGGGAAAGAGGACCTGGGTTTTCCTGCACATCCTGGAGATGTAGGAATAGCCATGGGCACTGCCATGGGCCACTTTGCCTGAGTGACTCTTCTTGGGGTACAGAGACCTTGTTTCCACCTACTTGTGGGTGGGGGAGGGCATACTAAATTTAAAGTCAATTGTCTTTGCAGAAATGCAAACTCCAGAGCAAAAATTAAGGGAGGAAAATATGTCATGGTACCAAGCAATGTGTCTTTCATTCCAAGTATTTTCTGCTTCTCTCTTCCCACCCCCACGTCCCCATCCTTGCTCCATTCTAAATTCATGCCCTTAAGAGAAGGTTATTATATAGCAGAAATGAAGAGAGAAAAACTCAAGTTTCAAAAGAGGCTTTTAAAGCTCACAGCAGAGAGACTGGCCTGCGAGAACAAACTGTGACTCAAAAGTCTGATTGTTGCATATCAAAAGACAAATTCCTGACCAACTCATGGAATAAATTTTTTACCACAAACAGTAGACCCAGACAATTACAAGATGAGCTAAAGAGGCTTTTTTCCCCTACTCAGTAAGAAGAGGGATTTTGCTGAGCTGAGAAAGGTGTAGGAGAGGGTGAGAGAAGAGAGCAATGGAGTTGCTCAAGTGGGATTCTGAGAGGGGGCGTGTGCCCTCCCCTGAACCCAAGCTAGCTTTGAGCAGGGAGAGATGGACTCACTGGATGCTCCTGGGGACCCAACAGTAGGGAGGACCTGAGCTCTGCTTCCCATTGGAAGCCTGGAAGGCAGCAGGTTTGCAGGTTTCCTGATGCCACCAGGAAGAACCAGAGAGGAGAAATCGCCATGGGGACCATGGGGGAGACCTATAGGGCTTGGGCCTCCAAGTGATGCAGGGACTAGCCAACATTTTCTGTCGGGAATGTTAAGTACCTACAAGACTGTAGGCTCCAGAAGAGTGCAGAAGTTAGCCGAGGAAAGGGGCCTCGTCACATCAGGATGAGGGAATGCAGCTGCAGATGGCAGCATAGATCAAACAGACCAAGAACAGATGGGAACACAGGCATCCTAGAGGATGCCAAAAATGGGGGGACGTCAGTGTCTGCGGAACATCTGGGGCCATGACCACCTCAGTGGAAGACAGCAGGGACAGATGACAACGAAGGACACCCAACATCACCCTCAGATCTAAGCTCAACCCAATGGAGACACAGGAGGGACACAAATCCTCGCTTGACTGAAAAAATCCTGAATTGACTGAAAATAAACTAAACTGATGGAATTAACCTGAATTAACCTGGTTTCTGCCATTGGTTGGACTGTAGGCTCAAAAGAGATTAAACTGAGTTAAAGAAATAATAAAGGCCCATTTCTTAGACCCCTGAAAAATGTGACTGAAATTTGTGCCTAATACAGGTTTCCTTGCAGTCAACACACAGAGATCCCTAGATGGGGTTGCTAGATTTAGCAAATAAAGATACAGAGAATCCAGTTAAATCTGAATTTCAGATAAACAACAAATTAATTTTCAGTATAAGTATGTCCCATGCAATATCTGCTACATTCTTATACCAAAGGATTCTTTGTTGTTTATCTGAAATTCAAATTTAAGTGGGCATCCTGTATTTTCTCTGACAGTCCTATCCCTAGACCTTCCTCCTCTAGGTAGGGGTCCACCACACATCTTTCTCCCTGTGGACTCGAACTAAGTTGTCAATACCAGCCAAGGCCTACCTTCTTCTGAAGCCACAGTGTCTGAATTTGCCTTTTTTTGCTTAAGAATCCAACTATGATCTTCAATCCAGCATTTCAGAATCAATTCCCAGAGCTCCTGAATAGAGACCGCCTCCAAGTCCTCCTTCAGACACTGAAACTCATTTCAGTAGAGTCTACATTCTTTCAATTCATTTGCTAGGATTCTAAGTTTTAAAGGATTCAGGTTTGTTTTTTTGCCTCTTTGCTCTGTTGGAAGGGCTCTTTGTTGGGAACGGAGAGATGCTGTCGAAAGATGTTTCGTTTCGCTTCTTCATCTCCTGTGCTAATGAGTGCCACCATCCTCACACCTGGGCGAGCCCACGGCGACTTGTAGGACAGGCCGGAGGAGATGGTGCTCGTGAGAAATTTGCAATGATGAGACAGCCAGCATGGCAGCCAATAAAAATCTCCTGCCTGATGGAAAGAGTCAAAGACATTTGAAAACTTTAAAGACTTTAAAACTATGTTGCTGATGGTTTTTAAACTTAGAGTAGGGGCAATATAGGGAGTAAGTATAGGGTAAAGGTTGGGGTTATGGTTATTAATAGCAACTTGGAGAGTAAGCAATATGGTGATAAGAAAATACCAATTCACACCCCATAGAACCATATTTGACTGACTCGCCAATCTGTTATGAACTTGCTAGTACAGATGTAGGCTCTAAAAAGAGGTTCCTACAAGCAAATAATTCAACAAAATCACAGACTTCTGAAGAACGGCCTACAGTGATGACCGAAGGAAACCTAAGAGAGTGCAAATTGAGCCATTCAATTGAAAAAGAATGTTTTATGATGAAGAATGGTTGCTTTGTGCCACAATACTATCATAAGAGAAATGGTTTTATTTTGGAATAAAAGAAACACCTAATAAGATCTTTCTAGATTCCTTCAACAGACTTTCCCACCCCTCTTTGCCTAATAATAGCAACTATCATACACGGACTGCTCACTCTGAGCCAGGCATTGTGTTGAGTGTGTCTCCGGGTACTAATTGTATTTACTACGGTTTCTTATTTTCTGTAGCTTATGATGTTTTGACATCTCTTGGGGGCCTTACAGATCTGGAGAGGGACTGCTCCTCCCTAGGCCAGCTAATTCCCGGGGGTGGGTGGACAGCTTGCCTGGAGCGTGCCTTTCATGTGCAGACCTGCCAATCCAAGACCACACTCCCACCCACCTCCTTATCTAACTCTCATACAAGCCAATGTCTCCCCTGCCCTAAATCATCCCAGGGCCAGGTACCAGACAACTGGGATAGCCCCTCTGCCCCAAAGCCTGCTGGAATTATTCAAACTAGCCCATCCCAAACTGTTTTCTCTGCCCTATCTTGCCTTTCACATGGAAACCCCAGTAAAGTCTCTCCCCTGGCTCCTGCCTCCTGACCACCCTGATACTTCCCCTGGGGCCCTGCGTGGCGTGGTGCACCTCCTTCTCCCGGGAAATATAAGTAATAAATTCTCCCTTCAATGGCATTGGCTTCTCCGTGGCATCACTCAGTCACCCCTCAATAAAGTAAACCCTGGGTATAATTCTAATACACTAACTCATTCAGTCCTCCTAGCAGAGGAGGAAACTGAAGCACAGAGGGGCTAAATGTCTTATCTAATTCATTCTGATAGTCAGCAGCAGAGCTGGGATTCAAACCAAGAGTCTGGCTCCTACCCACTGCACTGCACAGCCTCAGGTAACTGTGTGGACATCCCTCCTCCTGCAGAGCTCTGCCTGGAGCCCATATTCCAGGAAGCCTTCTCCAAAGGTCAAGTCCCTTCATTAGAGGCTCTCACGACACTACATACTGATCCTTGGCCGTGCTCACCACAGTTGCAATTTTACGCTTATTTGTGTGATGATGTCACTAATATCCGCCACTCCCTGCTAGAATGAAAGCTTCATTTCTTTGCAGGAACCAAGTCTGTCTCTGCTTACAGTGCTTTTCCCATAGTAAGTAGTCAATAATTATTTGTTGAATGTATGGTGGTTGCCATGCATTAGGTCAAAAAGCAGGTTACAAAACAATATGATGTGTAACTTCATTTGCACAATCATATACGTGTGTATATAGATATCCCTAGGAAAAAGAAGGCCACACACCAAAATGTTTAACAGTGGTGAGACTGTAGTATATTTAATTTTCTATTTTCTTCTTCATTTTTCTATGAGAAACATGTTACATAATTTTAATTACATATATTTTTAAGTTTTAGAGAAAATGCTTCACAAAATAATGACTGATACTAAGAAGGATTAGAGGTTCCATTGATCCAGTATCACTTCAAATAGGAGAAAAATTAAAGATAGCCACAAGTCAATGGGATTTGGTTTGTGCAAAATCACTGTAGAGGAGGCAGATAAAAATATACAACATAAAGTACATTGTAGGCCCAGTAAACGCCTGATCAAAGTATAAAATAAGGGGGCAGAACCGTGCAGGGGTAAAGGCCACAGTTTCTAGAACCAGACTGCCCATGTCTGAATTCCGAGTCCACCACATCTTAGGCCCTTCCACAAGCCATCTAATATCCCATGCCCAGTCCCCTCTGTGTGAACAGGAATGATGATCACAGTCTCTCTTCCATAAGATTATTGTGAGAATTAAATGCCTTCATATTTCTAGAGTTCCTAGAATGGCGCCTGGCCCATTGTAAGTGCTATGTAAGTATTTGTTCAATAAAATATATCTCAGTAACTATAAGAAATGCTGGCGATAACTATAGGTATGCAACACAATGGAAAGGTGTTATGTATATTCTAAATTATAGGGTTTTCTTTTTATAAAATAGGTATTATTTTAAAGAGATCACTTTCTGTCCTGAAATCCCATGAATGCCAATCATTTCTTTGATTCCATCACTGGTACACATGGCTTTAAACTGATAGAAGCAATGAACACTTGTACAAGAAGTGAAAAGACCAGGGCATTTGAGTCTTCGTAAGAATATCAGTTTCGAGCTGAGTACCTACAGCATAGAAATTTGCTCAAATTAGATGACAATGTTTCCATCATTGCTATAATATGCTAATGGGATGGGGAGGCAGAAAGGTTTGGGAACAATGAGTGCTACTCACAGCTGTACAGCTGACACATATATGTATATGTGTGATTAGCAGTCTCAAAATATTCACCCCAAAAGGGATAATGATATTTACCACCAGATGTCTCCTATACATTTTCAGGATTTTATATAAAAAATATTTAGCATGATTCAAAGAATTATTCTCATTTTCTAAAATGCAAAAACACATCATGTTACAAAGAGTTGGATGGGAAGAAAGAGAAGCCAGGCTATGTGATCTGTGAAGTTTCTGTAGCCCCTTAATATCAAGTGCCCATTTAGGGGTCACGGCCAGCACTCTGAGTGGTCCCATAGTGCACACACACACATCGCCCACCCACCGCCTAGTCTCTTTGGTCCTAGCACATATTAATCCTAACATAACCAATCCTAAATTACTCTACCCACAATATCAGACCCCAGACCTTGGATTCTGGAAATTACCAGGAAGAATTAAGTTATGAACCAGAAAGGGGTAAAGGAAGTAATTTGAGAGGACTAACTTCCAAACTGTGATTAAGAGACATAGTAGTGGCAACTCAAAATTGTAATCAACTACCTAATATTCTAACAGCATTTTACTACATACAACTTCCATCTTCCTTTTGTTTTTCAAAAGTAATATCTGTAGAAATTTGGGCATATTAGAATCTAGAAAATCATATTCCGCAAAGAAGCTGTAATGGATTCAATCTCTCAGATGCATTAAAATTCTGTTAGAGTCATTGAGACTAATTATCTTCAACCAATATTTATTGGTTACCTATTACATGCAAGGTTCAGTGCTATATGCCTGGGACAGAGAGGAGATAAAATGACCTGTAATATAAAGTCAAGGATTAAGGGAAGTGGAAATGGGTTCTGTACACAAATAATCACATTTCATAGCAGAATATTAGTCTGAAGACTACTGGAGTTTGATGCAGAGCCATCACAATGAAGGAAAGCTTCATGCAGGAGACATTAAGATGAGCCTTGGAAATGCACAGGTAGAATTGAGGGCAAGAGCATATCAAGTCAGGCAAGGCACAGGGAAAGGCCCAGAGGTAGGAAAACACATGAACATTCAAGAAACAGGAAGTTGTTTAGAGCAGTGGAACTCAGCAGGTGTGTGCCAGGGACTCTAGACATCCCACAACACAGGACGGTCACACACAATGAAGCTCTGTCCCGGGGTCTGCCTGACTTCCAAATGTTCTGTCAGATGGTCACATAACGGGGGGAAACTTTATAATTACCTAGTCTAGAAACCAACTCCGTTTTATACGTAAACAGAAAGTACTTTTTGCACAGGTTTAAAACACATTGAATTTTCTAGGAATGCAACTGCCATATAAACTGATAGAAGATTAGATGCTGTTTTGTCTCAAATGATAGCAAGATTTGTTCCGAAATTTCAGAAAATTACTACCCTGGTAGCAATATTGCTCATAATGTTTGAGCCTTGAATACAACACACCTGTGTCAGTCTACACGCATAGCTATTGCTTTCATGGCTGTTTTCCATGCAGAGGCAGGCACCTGCCCACTCCACTGGGTCTTCTCTTGGAATCATGTCTGAGCATATATATGTTGAAATTCATATTATTTTATAATAAATTACTTTCTCTATCTTCATCTTTTATATTACAGTAGAGCATTGTTTCGATTTTTTTATTGAGGTGTAATTGACATATCACATTATATTACTTTCGGGTGTACAACATAGTGATTTGATGTTTGTACACACTGCAAAATGATCACCACAATAAGTCTAGTTACCATCCATCACCATACATAGTCTCTTAGCAACTTTCAAATATGCAGTACAGTATTATTAACTGTAGTCACCATGCTGTATATTACATCCCCAGGACTTATTTATTTTATAACTGGCTGTATTGATTTTTAAAGATATTTTTATATCAGAAAATGACCATAAAATCAATGACTTCAAGGTTAGATATGAATGTGGGACATAAAGGAGGAGATGGTACCAAAAAAGATAGAGTTTGAGCCTGTGTCACACAATGAAAAGTATTTTTCAAGAACAGGAAGAGAGAAATTGATGCATCATCCTTTGAGGGGGTTTTTAAAAAAATCTTTAAAATATGGGCAATGTTGGGATTTCAGACCTTAAATGACAGAATTTCAGAGCAGGAGGGGTTCCTGGAGATCATCGAGTCTAGTCCGAACTCTTCATTTTGTAGATGAGGAAACTGAGGCCCAGAGACATAAAGGGACTGGAACACACAGATCACCAGGAGCTTTTAAAACGGTTACTTTTCTAATAGTTTTTCCTCAAACAACAACAACTACTCATTTAAAGAATACTGCGTTTGAGTTTTCAAGCCGTATAGGTCGCCATTTCTTGGCAAAAGTGGTTCATTAGGATTCATATATGGGAGGGGTGGGTGTTCACCTCTTTCACAAAACTGGTGTTGAGGTTAAGCAACAAAACGGAGGTGAGTCAAAAAATACCCACAGCCTGACAATCGTAAAGCATAATATCACTAATAATAATCAGCAAAAACTAATCCTAGCCAAAAAAAATACTCAAAGGTCATGCTTATGGATTTATATCTTTGTGTACGAAGGAAAGCAGATGTTCAGGGTTTTTAAAATCACGTTTTGGGTGATTAGAATTAGTTTTCCTCAACTTGATGTTGAAGATAAAGTCAGCATTCCTAGCATTGGAAAATGATCCTAAACATTTCTCTTTAGTCTGGCAGGACCAAACTGTCACTACTAAATGACAGCGGCCCATTGCTCAATTTAAGTGGTAACATCTCAAGTGTTTAAACCCCCAGTCGGGATAGTTAAACTTAGGAGCAGAGAAAAAAATTGATATAATTCTATGATACTTTTTAACAAAATGACTTAGGGATTGACTAACTTTTTCACTTTTTGGCAATGGTGTCTCTCATCATTCAACACGGATTTATTGAGAATCTTCTATGTGTCAGGCTCTGTGCCATGCACTGGGTATGACAAGGACCAATAAAATACAAAATGGTTTTGTCCACTCAGGACTAAAGAGGGAGACAATGAAACTGATAATGGCAGGACCATGTGTATGTCCCCTGGACCAGGAAGGCAAACTCACAGTATTTGCAGGGAGACACCCACGTAAACTAGAATACGATGTGACCAGGGATACCCTTGCCACCTGGCCAAAGTTGGGGGTGAGGGAAAGAGACTCATCAGCCCCTCTTATAGAAAGGGTGACCTTTAAATAGGCCTTAAGGGATGAGAAGGATTTCGCTGACCTGAGAAAAGGGAGGGGCATTCCACGAGAAGGGATCTGAGTGGACAGACATGGAGGGACAGAGTGACAGGCTGCTCCAAGGAGACCAACCTCATGGAGCAAAGTGTGAGAGCCAAGGCTGCCGGGCCCAGGGTGCTAGGCTTGGGAAACCCTGCCAAGGATCCCTGCTCATATTTCTGCCCATTCCGCACCCCTGCTCTGAGCACAGACTCTCCTGATAACTGATGCTGGCAGAGCACCCTGATGGAAATCATCCCGAAGAGCAAAATGTCCATCTGTCGGCTCAAGGAGACAAGGTAACACAGTCATGGTGACCAGGGGCTTTGAACTCAACAGAGACCGGGGTTTGAACTCCCTGCTCTGCCTGCAGGAAGCTGTGTGACCCGGCCATTCCGAGCCTCAGTCTCCTCATCTGGCACGATGATGCCGGATGTTGAGAGCATTAAGTGAGATGCTGAGAAAGCCCTTAGCACAGGGCCTGACACTCAGAGAGCTAGCTCAATAAATGGAACTCATTGTCATTCAGGGCTGCCACGGGGTACAGGGGGCAACAGGGTGAGGAAACACATCAATAAGAAAGTCAGTGGCTCTACTCTGACCTTCTGTGAAGCGGGTCACAGAGGGGACATCGGCTGCCTGCAAGGCACGCAAGGGACATGGGAGTCGGGAGAGCTGGTGTAGACAGTTCATATCTGCAAGATCCCTTTATCCTGGCAAGCAAGCAGGGGTGAGGACAGAGGAGCAGAAATGCAAGCTTCACACAGGGGCGTTTTGGTGTCCCCGCTTCGGAGGGCCCCGGCTCCGAGCCACACGGAAGCTGCAGCTGCAAACGGCTGAGGCAGGCGGCAGGAAAACGCTCTCTGCAGAGAAGCTGAGTCTGCACTTGACCTCTGGGCCCAGCTGTGTTCTCAGCACAGCTCCTCCTCCTCTGCCCACATCCACCTCAACCAGATGAAACCCAGCTTTGTGCTAGATGCCCCTGGGGCAGCCTGCTGTGCTCACCCTCCACTTCCTCCCGGGCTGCAGTGGCAGCAGCTACAAACTTGCCTCGCGGTCCTTCTCTCCTTAGTCTAGCTGAGGAATGGGAGTTTCTTGTTTCTCTTCGCAGCCCCCCACCCCCCGCCTCTCTCTCTAGCTCAGTGAGGAAAAATAATATAATAAACAGCATAATAACAACATAATACTAATGACAACTGCGTGCGGGTACATTTTAAATTCTTTACGTGTAGTGTCTCTTAATCCCCACACAGCCTCATGACATAGGTACCATTAACCCCATCCCCATTTTACAGATGAGAAATTGAGGCACAGATGGCTGAAGTAAACTGCCCGAGATCACACAGCTTGTAAGTAGGGAAGCCAGAATTGAAAATGCAGGCGGCCAAGTCCGGAACCACAGCCCTTCCCCTCGGCCTCCTGCCATTAACGAGGAGGGCTGTTCTTGCGGAGATGGAAGGGGCTCCCTGGCTGTCCAGGATTCATAGGCTGTTCCTGAATTTACTCACTGTCCTCAGCCTAAAGATCTGCTGGTTTGTGAGATAGCAGCTGTTTTTATTAGGAGCTTTCAGCATCTAAAAACACACTCATTAAAATAACAATTCACTCTGGGAATAAAGTCATAATTGGGTGTGTACATCAGCCTAGCCAGCTGACACATTTGGGATGTGCCTAAGTAGGACTGTCGCCTTCTTACAGAGCCAGTCACCCCTGCTGCTACTGATTTTGATTTCACCCACTTTACACACCCTGAGAAACACAACCACGGAGAAGTCATGACCACATGTTCACCCGTTTACTCAAGACGCCCACCACACACAGAAAGGATATCTCAAATATCTGTCCCCTCACACAGAGATAATATACATCCATCAAAACTCACCCTGGGCCCCACACACTCACTCACTACCCAGAGGCACACGGGTACATGCCCTGCATGAGATGAATGAATTCCCCAAATTCATTTGAGCAATGAACTCCCCAAAGCAGGCAGTCAGACACACACAAACACGTCAGTACAAGCAGGCACCTAATCACAATAATAATAACAGCTAATATTTATCGGTGCTTACTGTGTGCCAAGCACTGTGCTAAGTGTCTTAGTTTTTCATACTTTATCTTAGTTAATCCTCTCAACTACCTATAAAGCACATTTTTTTTTATTATCCACATTTTGCAGATGGGAAAATTGAGTCACAGAGAGTCAAAACAACTCCCCCAAGGTCACACAGCTAATAAGTAGTGGCGTGGGGTTTGAACGCAGGTGGTCGGGCTCCCCAGCTGCTCCTAGAACAGAGATAGGCCCAACGCAGATCCCACACGATTGCTATCACACCCTGTACACATCTTGTATCTTAAATATCACATGTCCAAAGCAGAACTCTTGACTCCCCTCAAAACCCGCTGCCCTTGCCCCACCAATGTCCCAACTCAGTGAACAGCCCTCACCATCCATCTAGTTTCCTAAAGCCCAAAACTAGGAGTTCTCCTCAATTCTTCCTTTTCCTTCAACCCCCACATTCAATTTCTCAGCAAATTCTCAATCCATCCAAAGCCCTCCACCTCCAGTGCCCTTGCCCTCCTCTAAGCCACCATCATCTCTTGCTTGGACCATTGAAGTAGCCTCTAACAAGTATCCCTGCTTCCATGCTTGCTCCTTTACATCCATTTTCCACACATCAGACTGATTTTGATCTTTTAAAAATATCAATCAAATCATGTCACACTTCTGCTTAAAACCCTCCACTGGCCTCCCATTGCACTCAAGAGTATCCAAACCTAATATTCTGTCTACAAAGCCCGGATATGAAGTGGCCCGGCCTTCACCTCCCACTTCATTTGGTATGACTCCCCCTGCAGCCCACTACAGTCTAGCCATCCTGGCCTTCTTTCTCCTCCTCACTCACTCTACTCTGTTTCCAGCTTAGGACCTGTATTACCTTAGCTGTTGCCTCTGCCTGGAATGTTCTTTCTTCTGATCTCCACATGACTGTCTCCTGCTTGTCCACGAGCTCTCCCTGGAGAGTGCAGCAGGGATGGTCACCTTCCCTGCGAAAGTTCATGCTCCCCTTTCCAGATGGTGGGGTTAGCCTTCTGTCCCTGCCTGATTCCCAGTGTGGCCATGTGGGCCAGGGTGGCCAAGTTTTTGCCAAAAGAATGGGAGTGGAAGTGATGTGTGTCATGGCCAGGCTGAGACTTTGAAGGAACAGGTGTGCCTTTTCCACTCTTTTTCCTCCTCCTCTAGACAAAAGCAGAGGACTCTGAGGCCCTAGGGGATGACACAGTCTCAGGAAGGAAAGAGCCTGTGTCCCCAAATCCCACATGGAGGAAAGCCACTTGTTACCTGAGTAGGAACCCCATGTTGGACTGTTCCATGAGTGAGAAATAAACTTCCACTTGAGAAGCCACTGACATGGGCTTTATTTCTTAGAGTAGCTAGAGTTACTCTAGTCCAGAGACACAGTCCCTGACCATGCACCCTAGACAGCCACCCTGTCACCTCATCACGTCACTCTGCATGGCGTTTATCGTTATCTGATATGTCTCTTGTGTGTTTATCTGCCTTTCTCAACCAGGACATCACACCTATGGGAGCCATGATCACTCCTGTATCCCCAGAACCCAGAACAGAGCCTGGCACAGAACAGGCAACCAACAACTATTCTGTAATGAATGAATGAATGGGTGAGTGAGTGAATGAACATGCTCGATAACTAGTTATCGAATTAAATAGGAGGAGCAATAGTTGAGGGGCATGTCCTGCCTTGGAGGCTGTGCACTCATTTCCTTTGACTGGAATGCTCTCCCTGAGACACCTGCCTGGCTCCCTCCTTCAGGTATTTACTCAAATGACCCTTTCTCAGTGAGGCTTTCCCAGGCTACACTTTTTAAATCCTAACAGTTCTGACACACACACACCTGCCTTCTTTTTCTGCTTTTTTTTTTTTTTTGGTGAGGAAGATTAGCCCTGAGCTAACATCTGTTGCCAATCCTCCTCTTTTTGCTGAGGAAGACCGGCCCTGGGCTAACATCCGTGCCCATCTTCCTCTACTTTGTATGTGACACCACCACAGCATGGCTTGATGAGCAGTGAGTAGGTCAGCACCCGGGATCCAAACCCACGAACCCCAGGCCACCGAGTGGGGCGCACAAACTTAACCACTACACCACCAGGCTGGCCCCCTCTGCTTTATTTTTCTTCATAGAACTTACCAACGTCAAACATTCTGTATCTTTTATTTAGTTAGTTAACTCTTTGTCCTTCCCTCTCTCCAATAACATGAAAACTCCGTAAGCATAAGGACTTTTGTCCATTTTGTCCTCTGTTGTATTCCCACCACCTGGAATAGTGCCCTGGTACATAACAGTTCTCGATTAATATTTGATAAAAGGAAGGAGGGAAGGGAGGAAAAGAAAGAGAGAAAGAGAGGGAGGGAGGAAGGAAAGAAGGAAGGGAGGGAGACAAAGAAAGAGGGAGGTGGGGGAGAGAGAGGAAGGAAGAAAATTTAATTCTGTGAGGGGAAAAGGTGGGTGGATATGTGAGATGATACAGGGTTCAGATTGGAACAAGAGAAAAATAGCTATGTGAGCAGAAGAAAGAACAACACTAATTCCTAACAAAAATTTTCTGAATGAATTTAACAGACAGATTCTATTACCATAGTTTTTGTACTGTAATTCTGTGATGCAGCAATGCATCACAGAGCTGCCTACAAAATGAGGGATCATCAACATGCTGGGATATTTCTTTTTGAAATAATTCACCCAGTTGGCAATTAGAATCGACTCCCACAACCACGTTCTTCAGACAAGAGCCAAACAGACTTGTAAGTTGGAAGAGGATTTATTCTGAAAAATAAAGGAGTAAAATGTCGTCAAGAATGTTTATGAAAGAAGGAAGGAAAGAAAGAAAGGAGGAAGGAAGGGAAAATTTTCCCACATATGTTTGTCCTAAGAGATATGAAATTCTAGTCTCTCAACTTTGACCTCAATTTGCTCCAGATAAGTCATTTGCCCTCTGGGCTTTAGCTGTGTCCTATGCAAAATTAGGAGAGTAGAGAGACAAACCACAGAAGACCCTTCCAGCTACACAGATCCTAGAGTTGTCCAATATGAACCTGGGCCAAACTGCACAAAGGCCCAGGGAGGGAGATTCTACCACACGAGTCCACTGCCCTTATATCTGCCCTGGTCATCCTTTCCTGGGATCACAGCCACCACCACCGGTTTGGTCCTCCATATAACATCATATCAGGAGAGAATAAACAATTGCCACCCATGATTGAGTCAGACACGAGCATATGGTCCAGGTAACGCTAATCAGAGACAGAAAGACTCAGTGCTAGGACTTTGAACCATTTCTGCTGGACTTGAACCTGAAGTTGCTACAGCCATCTTCCTTCCACGATGAAGGAGCCAAGGAGTTGAGGCAACATCAGGACAGCAGAGCCACGCTGAGAAACAGCGAGAAACCAGGGCTTGGTAACATCGTTTGAGGCACTGGATGAAGCCTGATCTGAACCAGATCTAATCCTGGGCTTTAAACTTATATAAGCTAATAAATTCCCTTTTTGTTGAAGCCAGTTTGAGTCACTTGCAACCAAAAGAGTTATGATTGATACAACATTCTTTTCCAGGACTCTAAAATGATTTGGTTTGTAGGCAGTTTTGTTTGACCAGCACAGGTGGGATTTCACCCCCATCCCCAACACTGAATTTGAATGACCTTAGGTGAGTCAACTCTCTCCCATTCACCACAGATCCATCTGCTCCCTATCATATTACAAGGACTACTGCCTGGTCTCTGAAAGCATTCGAGAAGGCACCACCTGCTGTGACTTTGCATCCCCACATTCACTGAGCCCTTAGGACAGTAATTCATAATCTTTTTTGGGTCATTGAACTTTTTGAGAATCTGATCAAAGACACAGGCCATCTTCCTACCCTCTAAAACACACGTATGCAGATTAATGCTCTATTTTTCATATAATTTTAAGGACATCACAGATCTCTCCCAAAGTCTGTCTAGGTGAGGAATCTCTGTCGTACTCTGATACTGCTTTTTAATCTGGTACATGTCCATGAGACACTGTTTTTAAAAATAAAGGTAATCATTTCATATAGAGGCAATATGATGCCAGGCAGTGCTTCACAAACTTTAATGTGCATGCAAATCACCTGGGCATCTTATTAAAATGCAAATTCTAATTCAGTAGTCCTGGAATGCATGTCTAACAAGCTCTCAAGTAATGCTGAGGCCGCTGGTCTATAGATTACTCTGAGTAGAAAGGGTGAAGGAAAACAAGCATGGATTTTGGAGTCAAGGGACCTGGGTTCAAATCCTCCGTGATCCCTCACTAGTGATGTGACATTAGGTAAGTCACTTAACTGCTATATAGCAGCTTTCATTTGCTCATCTGTAAAACAGGAATTATAGTGCCTACCCTGCAGGGCTCAACCCTGAAGATTAAACATGATAATATGCAAAAAGCACTAGACAATTACTAAAGTTCTCTTCCCTTTAGATCAACGTTTCTCAACCTTGGCATTATTGACATTTTGGGTTGAAAAATTCTTTCTTAGGGAGGGACTGTCCTGTGCACTGTGGGATATTTAGCAGTATCCCTGACCTCCACCCGTTAGATGCCAGAGCAGTCCCCCAACAGTGACATCAAAAATTCTTCAGACATGGCCAAATGTCTCTTGGGGGCAAAATTGGCCCTGGCTGAGAACCTCTGCTCTAGATCTACATATTAACTGCCAGATATTCTAGGTTTCCTTTGAGCTCCCTAACTTCCTAAATAATCTTCCATGATCCATTATTTGCTCTTATTTTCGGTTTCAAAAATCTTGAAATGGAGAAATGCATGTTTACAGGAATATGGTAACAGTTTTAAACACTTAAGGAATATTTTCAATCACTTAAAAATTCCTTTCATATGGAAGACATACAAAACACATTGATTCTATGTTGATGCTAGACTTAGCTATCTCCATATTTACTAATCTATATTTTCAATCATTAAAGTGACTGGGTACAGTTTTCCTATCACAACCGACCAGTCCTTGAAAAGCAGCTCACCCAAATCATGGAGATCTCTATAAAATTTGACAGGGAGCCCTTTGCTAATAATCTTGGCCTTAAACTCTCTAATCCTTCATTTTTCCTCGTCATTCATCAGAGAACCTGAAAACAGCCTCTCCTTTTCCTCATCTAAAGTCATCAGAAGTGTGGTTCCAGTCCTAAAGTAAAAATACTAAAATTGAGACTCATTCAGAAATTCTGCTTCGATGATCTCAAACTCCATCAGACTGCAGTTGGGATTCTTCAGGACCCAAGGATAACCGGTTTTTGCAGCAACATAGAGATTCTG
Source organism: Tapirus indicus (assembly GCA_031878705.1). Taxonomy (NCBI): domain Eukaryota; kingdom Metazoa; phylum Chordata; class Mammalia; order Perissodactyla; family Tapiridae; genus Tapirus; species Tapirus indicus. The sequence continues at coordinate 124,427,609 of CM062920.1, read as the reverse complement.
TTCTACTGTGGATACACTTGACAAGTCAGTTGCTTTGGAGAACATGAAAAGTGAGCATTCAGGGAGAAGGGCCCGGATGTCTGACCCCGCGTGCAGCTGAAAAAGGGAAAGCAGCTCTTCACACAGTCAAGACAGAACTTGAGATGTTGGCAGTGGAGACAAGAATGCTGTCTAAACAGGCTGGAGGGTAAGGGTGCCCCAGCCTTCAACGCTGACCACCTCAGGTCCACAGCTTTGAAATATGTGCCCCGGGATCTGCAGAGTTCATTAAGCTGGGGGAAGATATAGTTTGCCTAAAGTCTGTCTCTTCTTGAAAATCATTCCAAGTCAAGCAGATATAAGGCTGAATGGGTTTCTGGGGCTTGAAGACAAGTTGGGCATACCTGTTTACATTGTCATTTGCCTTCTGGTTCATTTCACTTTTCTCAGGGATGCCAAAATATAACACTTAAAATATAACAATTTTCATCCTGGTGCAGCCACTGATGTCCACTTCTTCTAAGACTTCCTCCGAATTATGTTTGCTACAAACAGATTGAAATGTTTCCCCAAAATTGTTTCTTTCAACATTTGAAGGTGGGAGGTGCCAACCAATGGACACGTCAGAGTTGAAAAACAATCTAGTTTAAGTTGGGACTGAAAAAGGAAAAACACATTCATCTGAGGATTACAGGAAGTTCAAGTCTCCCCTGTTCTCCCTAAAGCTTTTGCTGAAGAGCTGAGGAGCCCGAGGTGGCGAGTGGGCACTGGACACTGGCCCTCCCTCTTTTCCCCAGCCTCCCATTCCACCTTCCCAGTGGGCTTCGGCCAGCTGCTACTTCTGCCCCCTATGAATTTGGAAATTATGCAAGGGGACTTGCTGAGACTGTGAAAAGGAAGACAAATCCAGAAAAAGAGCCTAATGTATCTAGGAGCAGAATAAGCCTGTGACCAGAAGCAAGAATGAAAATAGGTATGAAGTCGAGGTCAGGACAAGAAGAACAAATCAAAGTATCACACGGCTCCAGACCAATAAGCACCTGGCATCTGAGAGGCAAGGAAGTCTGGAGCCAAGAACTAGATGGAGTTCTGTGATATTTTTAATCTTAAGTTGTGCAGGCTCATACAACATTCCATTCATCTGCATGCACTAGGAATTCAGTTCTACTGAGCTAATGGAAAAACACACGCCCTCCGACAACGATGTAGATATGCTTGCAGCTGGCTCAGAAGCAAAAAAATTAAATGAAAACTACCTAGTTTATGAGCTTTTTCTTGATGCAACTCATTTCCACACCAAATGTCCCTCTTTTGTTATGTTTGTTGCTTTTCACCCATGGAAAAACATATTGTGTTATCATATTTAGGGCAATTTTTCATCAAGATCATCTGACAAGAATACAATAATGCAATACCTCTTTAAAAAGTGTTAATCCTTTTGCATTTAATTGTTACAATCATCCTGTGATAATATTACCACTCTGCAGATGACGAAACGAAAGTTCAGACAGGATAAGCAACATGTCAGAAGTCACTTGGCTAGTAAGTGGAGAGCCAGGATGTAAACACAGTCAGCCTGACTCCAGAACACATACATCATGCCACCTCCATGTTATAGAGATAAGACTTTAGGTCATGAAGATACCACAAATCATTGGGTGGGAAACACCTATCCAATAAACAATATTGTAATAAATAGGTGGCAATTTGTAAAAAAAATTAATTTAAACCATGATCTCACACTATTGTACCAAAAAAAAAAATTCTAAAAGATGACAGAATAAGCATCATGGGTGCTTTATTAATGGACTTCTCACCCGCCATGTAGGGGCTAGAATTAGACTAACAGCACTTGCAAATATCCACGTTTTCCTATTCCCATGTGATCAGAGGTCATTTCTGTCTTGGTCACTATCATGTCCCCAACACTGAGTACAATGACTGGCTCAGAGTAGGTGCTAGGTAAATGTTTGCTGAATGAAAGAATTTAATATAATTTTTTAAATAAAAAGAAAACATAATTAAATATTTATCAAACCTGGAGAGGACTTTTAAAACTTACAAGCTGTAGAAGAAATCACAAAAGAAAATATGGACAGATATAATTACATTTTAAAAAGATTTAAAAAGCAAACAATAGGGGGCTGGGCCCGTGGTATAGTGGTTAAGTTCAGTGGACTCTGCTTCAGTGGCCCAGGTTCACAGATTCAGATCCCAGATGTGGACCTACACCACTCATCAGCCATGCTGTGGTGGTGTCCCACATACAAAATAGAGGAAGACTGGCACAGATGTTAGCTCAGGGCAAATCTTCCTCACCAAAAAAATAAAGGCAAACAATAGACTGTAAAAAATATTTGCCACAAATAAATTTATCTTTATTCTAAGAAAAATACTGACATCCTAGTAGACATTTGAGCAAAAGATACAAATAAAAAGAAAAACAATGCAAGAATACACACAAAAGCATATTCAACCTTTCTAGCACTCAAAGAAATTTAAAAATAAGCAATGATAGAGATTTTTTTACACAGCGATCTAAATATTGATGAAACTTTTATCTCATATATAGTTATGGAGTAAATTGGTAAATTTGGAAAGTAATTAGAAGGTCTATTTGGAAAATAAATGGCAATATACTTCAAATTATATTAAAGTGTTTATAATTTTTTGACTCAATGATTCTGCTTTCTGGGAATCCCTCCAAGCAACTAATCCAAATAGAAAAGACTATAGACATTAAGATGTCATTGCATTGTTTAAGATAGAAAAAAATAGTAAAAGAAAGAAAGCAAACTAAATGGTCTTCATGAAGGGAATAACTAAGAGGATAAAACTACAACCACTGATGGAAGGTTGTGCATCTATTAAAAGACAGTCATGGACTTCGGCTTCCAGCCACGATAGAACAACAGGGACTAGATTTACCCAGTCTCTTCAAAAAATTAGAAAACTGGACAAAATATATGAAATAGCTGTTTTCAGATATTATACATCAGGCAGTACAGGAGGTGATCCCTGAGAAGGAAAACAAATGAGATGCATCTGTTGATCATCCCATCTTTCAGCCTAGAAACCCATCCCAGATGATGGTGCAAGAAGAGGTCCAGAGCAGAGCACAGTGGTCTTGCTAATTTGAGGAGACAGAACTTGTGGTGCAGGGAGCCTGTGGAGCTATGCAGGAAAAAAATTCCAGAAACCTGCATGGGGGTCCCACTGAGTCTTGTCTGAATACCCAACTGCACACGTGTTGGGTGAAATTCCATAAAGCTTAGCAAAGAATGACTGGGGAACTCTAAACTCAGCAATCCCCCGGGCTTACATGGGGCAGAGAGAATTGCCAGTTCCAATCAGCTAGAGTGGAGAGTCCTCACTGATCACCCAAGGCATTTTGGTAGAGACCCCAGAGAGGTCACACCTTAGTGGTAAGGATAAATTATCCCTAGAGTAAAGGCTACTCTAGACCTTCCCTAAAAAAGCATAAAAACCTCAAAAGGATCGAGCTGATCCAGAGGTCATTTAACTGCCTGCTAGAAAAAAGTCCAACACTCTCTAAAGGAAGACAACAAAACCTATACCTCAGCAACATATTGAAAAGGTAAATTAACAGGTACTTAATAGAGAGACACTTAAGACAAACTTGTACCAAACTGACTATCTCGTGGCATAATCAGAAAGGCTGAAACAGAATTGAAAGGGTCCAACTCTTGACCAGGGAGTCAAAGTTATGTAACATCTGTCCCTGGCCCACCTGACAGCAGCAAGTAGCCTCACAGTGACACCTCTCACAGTGTCAGGTACACTCCCAGAGGCTGAGCGTGGGCTTTGGAGTCATATAAACCCTGCCTCAAGGTCTGACCCTGACCCTCGTTTCTGCAGCTGTAAATCTGGAATAATGACCAACCCATGTGGCAGAGACCTCGCATAATAAGCACCTAATAAACTTTTTAAAATTGTTTTCTTTTAACATTGCTAGGGTGGACTTCTCATTAAGAAACATCCTTCCCAACAGATTTCTTAATCAAATTATCACCATTTAATTTGTATTTTAGAATCTGCAATGTCCATACTAAGCCCTCAATAAATGTTTGCTATTCTTTTTGTTGTCAATGTTAAAATTACCTCTACCGCAAATGTTTGATTTCATACTTTGCAAAAAAGCAGACTCAATAGTATCATTGTATTTATCACTGCACTTTATAACTAAAAGTTATGAGAATACCTATTAACTGGTCAAAAGTTTCTCTGACCTTTTTCAGAAATTTGTCTGAATAATTTAAGGCGCAGAAATTTCTATATTCAAATGCCACCCCCCATTCCCCACCCCAATGACCACAGCATCTAACTTTAGTAATTTCACCCTGACAATCCCAGGCTGTACCTTTTCTTTTCTTTCTTTTTTTTTTTTTAAGCTTTTTATGCTTAAAATGTAAATGGGTGGGAATGTAAATTGGTACAACTTTCCTAGAGGGCAATTTGTCAGTGTATATCAAAAGCCTTTTAAAACAAGTCATACATTTTTACCAAGCATTCCAATTTTAAGAATTTATTCTATTTGTCTATAAGGATTTACCTCCAAGGATTTTCATTAAAGCAATATTTATAATGGTTTAAAAATTGGTATCAAACTAAAGGTCTAACAATAATAAATTGGATAATTATGGAATAGTCATGACATGAAATAGTGTATACCCATTAAAAGATATCTTGTAAAAATATTTACATGGGAAAATGTTTACCATATACTGGCAAGTGAAAAAGATAGTTACAAAACAGTATTATTGTGTGATCCTAATTTTAATTGAAAAATATATATGTTAAATACTAATAAAGAAACCAAGATGCTAATAGTAATATATCTAATTAAGGCATATGGGTTATTTTTAATTTTCTTCCTTGATCTTTTTTTAATTTCCAGATTTTTTATAAGACACATTTGTGACTTTTGAAATCATAATAAAATAAAATTTCTTTTTTTAAAAAAACCTTTTGAACTCTTTCAAGTAGTCAAGAAGTATATGGTGGCTAGAAAAATGTAAGAAATTTTTAAAATATGACTTCTACTTTGTTCTACCATTACTTACCTCTGGGACCTTATTTAATTTCTCTGGACCTCAAATTTCCTAAGCTTTTAAAACAAGGGAGGTGGGGGAGGCTTAAGATGGGAGCATAAATCAGTATAGAATTTTTTGCAGAGGAATTGGTAAATATCCATGGAATTTTGAATGCACATACTCTTTGACCTAACTATTCCAAAACTAAAAATTTATCCTCCAGATAAACTTGCACAAATACAAAAACTTGTGTGTCTTAAAACATTCCCTGTAGCATTGACTGTAATAGCAACAAATGGAAACAAAATAAATGCCTATCAAAAAGGGCAGCAGATAAAAAGGAATGAGACATCCAACATGTATTAACTGGAATAAGCTAACGTATATTGTTCCTTTTATCGTTAAAAAATTAAAAATTTCATACCGTATGATCCAGCAATCCCACTCTTGGGCACCTACCCAATGGACATGAAATCAACCATCACAAGAGGCTTACGCACCCCTATGTTCATTGCAGCATTATTCACTATAGCCAAGAAGTGGAAGCAACCCAAGTGTCCCTTGACTGATTGGTTAAAGAAGATGTGGTATATACATCCAATGGAATACTGCTCAGCCATAAGACACAATTGTCCCATTTGCAACAACATGGATGGACCTAGAGGGTATTATGTTAAGTGAAACAAGCCAGAGAGAGAAGGACAGACACTGCATGAACTCACTCATATATGGAATATAAGTGAACACACGGACAGAAAGAACTGATTGGTGGTTACCAAGGGGAAGGGGGGGTGGGCATAAGGGGTGAAGGGTTACATCCACATGGTGACGGACAAACAATAATGTACAACTAAAACCCCACAGTGTTATAAACTATTAAGACATCAATAGAAAAAAAATTCACTTTTAATTTTATTACACACACATTTGTACATTCACACACACACACAAATTTCTGGAAGGATGCATAAGGAACCTCTACCACTAGTGACCTCTTGAGAATGGGAACAGTGGGGTGGGGAGAACCTGAAACTTTTACCTTTGCTCGTACACTTTTCTATACCAATTGGGTTTTTTTAAACCATGAAAATGTATTCATTTTATAATTTAAAACTGAAAGGGAGAGTTGTGGAACTTCATGATTTCTAAGATTCCTTCCAGCTCTAAAACTCTTATTAAGTCCCTAGTGCAAATTATCATCAACATGGCAGATTTGATCATGCAAATTATCAAATTTACTTACCACAATTTAAAATTTAACAAATCTCTTATTTGAAATTCAATTCCCCTGGTGCTCTGTTAGTGTCCAAAGTTGACAGGGGACAACTGGATATTTTTTAATTGAACTGTTTTTCTAAGGCAGACTCTAGGGAGATATTTGTTTTTAATTAATAGAAAATAAAATGCAAACTACAAGACTACAGGTGAATTTCGTTTATGACAGGTTTAAACTTTCTGATTACAGTAAGAGAGTCACAGCACACAGAGGTTTTATTAGCAAATGCAGGTAAGCATTTTATAAATCCAAAGTCAATTCTCAGCAGGGTAATGTGGTGGAGTTGGGGCAGGGGATAGGGAGAAGATCGCAAGTAGTCCAAAATTGCAGTTAAAACTAGCCAAAAAGGAGATACAATGTAAACTACAGTTACAATTACATTAAATATTTTGAAACACATTTTTTGTTCTATAGCCAAAAATAATATAAGTCCCATAGTTTGCGAACATTAAACATCATATAAATTGCTCAATGAAAAACCACCAAAAGGTTAACAAGAGAAAATAATTATGGTTAACGTCTCAGCTGAAATCTTTTTTTTTTTTTTAAACATTAAAATAGGACCAAGGACTTCTACATCTATTATGTAGATCTACATCTACTTCTACATTCTACCATGATGGACAATTTGAAATAGACCACCCCTCCCACCAGACAACTAGGGAAGCTGGATAAGATATTTGAGAATCTATTTAAAGGCATCAGATAGCTACCTAGGCAACCAGGATTTGAGGAGACAAGATTCTAGAAAGAAAGGAAGCTTTGAGAAGTGAGCCCTACATTTTCTGGTGCTTTTCCTCTCAAAGTACTTGCTGATTCTTATGCCACACAGAACCAATATTCTTAGACGGTGCAAGGCTGATAAAGCTCATCAGCTTCATAGTGCTAGAAAAACAAAAATTGTAGTTCAGGGCTCACCCAGCAGGAAGCCTGGTAAACAGCCTAGGCTTTCCATTGTATTTTCTGGATGCTCAATCTTGATTAAGATCTCCCCATCCCTCACATGTAGTCACAGGCTCTCTTATTGTCATCTAAGCTGGATTTATTTTTTATATGGTATAAAAGATGGGAGTCAACTTTATTTTGCTTGAGATAGACCACCAGCCAAGGCGATCATCATTTATGAAATTAACTATCCTTTCCCCTCTACATTGAAACATCACTTTGTCATGTATTAAACTGAAGCAATCTACTTCTGGATTCTCTCTTTTGTTGCACTGATCTGTTTGTAGAGTCAAACACGCAGTGGGCATTTATCATTCTTTTTGACTGCATGGCATCTGAATCCCCTTCCTATATTTGGGAAAATCCCCACCTTCTGATTCTTGTCTCCTCCTCATGAGCCCGTCCCTCGCAAAAGAAGCTGAAACTATCAGATAGAGCCTTTCTCAGCACCCCTTGAAGCTAGGATGTGTTAACAGCCAGCTTCCAAAATGGCCCCAGTGATCTCTGACTTCTGGCACTCACATCCTTGTGTAATCCCCTCTCTCACTGAGTAGGGTCATTGCAGAAATGATGGAGTGTGATTTTTGAGGTTGATCACGAGTTGGTCTGACTTGGATCACTCCCTCTGGGGAAAGCCAGCTGCCATACCATGAACACACTCAAGCCGCCCTATGGAGAGGTCCACATGGTGAGGAACTGAGACCTCCTGCCAATAGCCATATGAGTGAGCCATCGTGGAAGCAGATCCTCCAGCCCAATCAAGCATTGGATGACTGTGGCCTCTTGAGAGACCCTGAACCAGAACCACTCAGCGAAGCGCTCCTGGATTCCTCACCTACACACACTGTGTGAGATAATAAATGGTTATTGTTTTAAGCTGCATAGTTTTGGGGTAATTTGTTACACAGCAATAGATAATACATAGGATATGGCACCTGACCCAAGTTCTCCATCTGTTTTATATTCTTCAATAAGATTTCATAGTATTCTTCATATTGGAGCTATGTCTTTCTTGTCAAGTTTACTCCTAAGAATTATGGCTTTTGTCTCTAATATGAATGAAATTTATTAAAAATGTCCATTTGTATGTGTTTTTTGCAAGATTAGAGCAAGTCGATTGATGTTTATATATTTATCTTATAGTCAATAATCTACCAGTTCTTATATTCATTATACAGACTTTTTTTTTTCTAACTAGAGTCTCTGGGGTTTCCAGGGTATACAATCATTTCACCAGTAAGAAGGAATTTCAAAATAAGACTTCAACTTCTCTAAAATTAATGCCAATTACTTCTTTTACTTGTCTTACTGTTAGACAGCATAGGACAATACTGACAAAAGTGGGCATCTCTGTCTGGTTCCTGATCCCTACTGAAATGGGTTTTAGTTTTTTGTTGTTTAGAATGATAGTTGCTATTAGCTGGGTTTTTTTTTTTTTTTTGATTGAGGTATAATTTACATATAACAAAATTCGTTCTTTTTTAGGTGTACAGTTTGATGAGTTTTAATCACCACCAAAATCAAGATCCAGAGCATTTCCACCACCCCAAAAAGTTCCCTCATACTCGTCTGTGGTTGCTCTTTTATATCCTTTCTTCAGTTTAAATAAGATACATGCACTTATGATGCAACTCCACTGTTAATATTTGTTCAAGCTCTGTACGAACAGAGAACATATCTATAATGCTCACTCCTGTACTGCCCACTCTTATATTGCCAGCACCTTGCATAATACCTGGCATATACCAGGTCCTCAACACTTGCTGGATTAATACATGAATGAAGGAATGAACCAATCAACCAACCAACAAATTCACCTTCGTGCTCAGCCCCATTCTTTAATGCTCCCTGATACCAACTGCTTTCCTGCCTTGATCTCCCCAGTCTGCATCCTCCTTGACTCCTCACTGCTGGACACACCTGTCTACCACATGAGCTATCCATTGCCCCAACAGCACCCCTTTACCCATCTTTTTTTTTTTTTTCCAAGAAGAAGCTTAACAATAACAGAAAACAACAAAGGTGGCTGTTTCCAGTAGCGTCCATGGACCTATAGTGTCAAAAGGGAAAAACTAAAATTAGGAAGAGAATCAAACCCAAAGCTGGGAGCTTAATAACAATCTAGAGTGTAAGTTTTGGAGGAGCTAGACCAAGACAGGAACTGAGGATCAATAATGGGTCAAAAGTCAGAAGTGGAGACCACAGGGGAGAAACAGCAAGGCTGGGAACAGAGTAAGCTGCCTACTCCTTTTACAGGGTGCACAGCCAGGAATCCTGTCTAAAGGGGCAGAGTTGAGCCAGACTATGGCCAGCCATCTTGTTCTGCCAGTCTACAGTCTTGCGTTCCGCCTGCCTCACAAATTCCCACCATCATCTGCAAATACATCTACCCACAAGCAATGGATCTATTTTGGAGGGCATGTCTCATTCTCAGTTCCCTCCAGGTGCAGCAGGAACCACCCACCACTGACCAGTTAAGATGGAATCTGCAGTTTCAGAACTGGTTGCTTACTTGTTCAGAGCTAGACAAAAAGCTGAAGAAGCTGAGCTGTGAAATGCAGAAAAGTGAAGGAACTCGTCTTTTTCTAAAAACAAAAACGAGTTAAAATATAAAGAAATGCGATTGAGATTTCTGAATGTAATTCACACACTAGTACACTCTTTAAAAAAATGTAAGCACAGAAGCATTTTAAAAAAGCTTTGTAAGCTAGCCTTTGCTTACCAATAACAAATGTAGATAATTTTGGCAGATCTAAATAAGGCACCACCACAATGTGTAAACGCCGACCACAGATTTAAGATTGTCACATCTAAATAGGGGAAGTTATAAAGATTATGTAGACTGTCACTGAAAAGCTTGTCCTAAGGAATTCGGGGGATTATCTGAAAACAAATTCGAAGTTCAGTTTTCTTAAAGAAAGCAATAAGGAAGGGAGTGTTTTTGTTGAAAACGGGGTGCGGGTCGAGGTGGGGGGGGGGCATGTAAACGTTAGGTCAAAGAGACATAGAAAGTATTTCCAAAGGCTCAAGGTTAGTGTGAGGGACTTCCCTGACAGGAAAGACACCTGGTGTTTTATGTGTCTTTCTAAACGCTATGTATTTCTATGAAGTTACAAAGCTGCACTCCCTCTCTTGTTTGCAGCCCCATAGGTTTTGCTTTCAAATATCTGCAGGTGTATCCTCCTGCACCAGTGAAACTAATTTTTTCTTTCTTTTCTGTGCTAGACCGGACTTTACGACCATGCTCTCCGCCTGACCTGGAGCAAGGACTCTAGGACCGCCGGGTCACCGCCTTTGAACTTTAGGAAGGAGGTGAGGGAGTCAAGGTTGCACGCAATTTCCCTGAAAGAATAAAAAAGCCTCACTACCCTCTTCTGTAAACCGACTCAGAAAGGCCTCGGGATTCCGGCCACGGAACGCGCAGAGGGAGTGAAGGCTCAGAGGCAAAGAAGACTCAGGCTGCCCAAGCGACACATAAGAAGCCAAATTCGGAAACGCGTGTTCACGAGCCGGAGGCGGAGCCCAGACTCAGAGAGGCCGAGCCCCAGAACAGAGGGCGGCCTTGGCCAAGGTGTGGCGGCTTCCTAAGCCTGCTTCTAAAGGCTGTGTACACTAGAGAGTCCTGGAATTGGTACAGAGCTCTACTGCAATCAGAACGAGATATAAATTCCGAAACATGCAGCGCACTTTTCCCGCAAAGATACGCCGGGAAAACGCGGAAGAAAGGGCCAAACTACGCAGCTGGTCAAAGACTACGATTCCCCGCATTCAACCTGGTACGTTGCATGCCGGGAACTGTAGTCCCTCACCACCCCCATCGAAAAGCGCTCCGGGGAATTTTCAACCTTTCACGTGCTTCTCTTTTCCGTGAAACACTACCAAATAGAAAGTAACTGCGAAAAGTCGCAGGGGAATCATTCCCAACGTGACCCAACGCGTAGACGGGAGAAAAGGTGAAGAACGCGTTGCCATGGCTACCGTTTCCCTTGGTCACGGAATAAACGTGCTCTGCGACCCGGAAGTGGTTCTGTGCGACCTCTCCAAAAGGAGGGCTGGTTTCTGTGCTGACGTTCATTGGACGGTTTCCCTCAGAGGCCAAACCTTCCCAGGCACAGGGGCGGTCCCGCGTGAGAGGGGCCCGCGGAGCCATTTGATTGGAGAAAAGAGGCTATGGATGACCAATCGGAAGGAGCCACGCTTCGGGCATCGGGCACCGCACCTGGACAGCTCCGATTGGTGGGCTGCGGTCCCCCCCACGAGTCCCCATTGGGTACAGCGGGTGCGTGGTGCGGCACGATTGGTGGGTTCGTGTTTCCCGTCCCCCGCCCGCGAGAAGTGGGGGTGAAAAGCGGCCGGACCTGCTTGGGGGGAGTGGGCGGACCGCGCGGCTGGAGGTGTGCGGATCTCAGCCCAGGCGTGGGGGGGGCGGAGGCGGCTCCTGCGATCAGAAGGGACCTGAGACTTTTACCCGGCGCGCGCCATGAGGGCCCTGTGGGTGCTTGGCCTCTGCTGCGTCCTGCTGACCTTCGGTGAGTGATTCCGGAGGAGCGGGCACCCCCGGACGCCCCCCCCTCCTCAAGCGCGGCCTCTTCTCGAAGGTTCTGGGGGCGTTGAGCCTGGGAGGGGGATAACGGGGCCTGCGCTGGGCCGAGGGGGGGTCCACAGCCTTTCCTCGAAAGAGGTTCGGGGGATTTCGTTTACTCTCTTTTTCCTTTGGGAAGAAAAACGAAACGGAGTCGTTTAAATGCCCTGCAGAGAACCCGCTCCTAGAGGTTTCCCCCGCCTCGGGGTGGGGCTCCCGCGGGCGCTCGCCCCCGGGAGCATTGCGCGTGCACCTCCCGGAGGACTTTTGTCAGACGCCGCAACCTTTGGCCATCAGCTTGGGGACCCCCGCCCCCGGTCTTCCGAGCCCTTGCGAGCGCGTTTCCTTTCCTAGGCGCTGGTCTGGGGAGCGCGGGGCCCTGGGTCAGCGGAAAGGCAGTGTCAGCGGGTTTGATTCACTTTTGCTCGAGCTCCTTAACATTCTTACAATCTCTCACCATCTCTACCCCTTCTCAGGCCCCTGGGCCCAATTTCAGTTTCCTTCGCCAGAGGTTGCACAAATCCTATTTGTATCCGACCTGTGATATGGAAAGCCTAAGTTTTTGGCAGAGTCAGTTTGGAGGCCTTGCTCGGCCTGCGCGCAACACGTGTGAATATAGAAAGGGCCTGATGTCCAATCTGCTGGCCTTTATAAAGGATTTGAGTTTAGAAGTAATGGCTTCCTCCGAAGCTACTGGGGGACCTCAGCGTTTGAACTTAAATAAGAAACATACGGACTTGGGTAAACATCGGGCACTTAAACCAGTGGATCCATTCTTCGTCTCCACCTCCCATGTTTACCAATTGAATTTTGCAACCCCTACCCCTGCCTTGTTTAACCATATTCCTGCTGAGAAGTACACGAAGCAATGATGTTTAAGTTTTCCGGTGTTAAATGTTCTTTCAGGGTCGGTCCGCGCTGACGATGAAGTCGATGTGGATGGTACAGTAGAAGAGGATCTGGGTAAAAGTAGAGAAGGCTCAAGAACAGATGATGAAGTAGTACAGAGGTTTGTGTTCATTTGAAACTACACAGATAAGCCCTTGTGAACAGTGGAATCCAGTAGCTTCTTTTGTATCTCGGAGCCAAAGGTTCAGATGAAGTGTAACATCCTGAATTTAAATGCTTAAAAAAATGGTTTGAGAAAACATAGGTATAGCAAGTATGTGCATACATAAGTACCTCCTAACTTGCCCCTAAGAGTGACAGATCAAAATTGAATGAATTCCTTTGAAAACTATTTTGATAACTATATTTCAGAATATTAGCACTATAACCTTCCTAAGACCTTAGAAAAGACTTTTAGTTTTATATTTAGTAAAGTATGTATACTTAATGATTTTTAAAAAGAAGATTTTTGTCAATTGAGCAATGTTTTTAAAATTTGACCAAAATTTGGCCTCTTAGAACCTATTGACGATTTTCTAGGTCCTTAGAGGCCAAAGCTTCCCGGGCAAAGGGGTGGTCCTACATGTGAGGGGACATAAATGTGTGTGTGTCCCCACACAGGGGACATAAATAAATATGACTTTATTTTTTAGTAGAGGAAGGTTGGGTTTATTTTGCTGACAATTTTAAGAATTGAGCATTTCCAACTCGGTGTTAAAGGTAACCTACAACTGTGGTAAAATAATAATGAGATGGTCAGACTAGTAGTAGTTTATAAAAGTTTCCATTTAACCCTTTTAACCTTTAAGACAGTCTTAAGAGACCACTGCTCTCATCTCAGACCCTGTATTTTTGGAGAGAAGTAATGCAGTATTTGTCTATCAAATTTATTTCCTTAGAGAGGAAGAAGCTATTCAGTTGGATGGATTAAATGCATCCCAAATAAGAGAACTTAGAGAGAAATCTGAAAAGTTTGCCTTCCAAGCTGAAGTTAACAGAATGATGAAACTTATCATCAATTCCTTATATAAAAATAAAGAGGTAAGCAACATGTGGGTAGGATAATATTATTTTGTCTCTGTTTGGTTGCATACTTGTTTACTTTCACAGTAAATATATTTGCATAGTAATTCCAAACAGTGAAGTTTAAATACCCAGCATGTACAAGAATTGCTACTAGATACCTATTGTGTGTGTGGTGGGGGGAGGGTTAGATATTTTCTCTTCTTTTACCTCTCCCCTCCAAATATGTTCATGGCCTGCTAAACAGTTGTGAGACTTAAGAGCAGTCACACAAACTAAACCTCATGTATTATACACATAAAGATCACTAGTGGAGTAGTGTTACTACTCTTAGCAGTTCAGGTATTCCTTGTAGTTTCTGCAGTCCTTTGTGTAAAGAGCTGTACCTCCTTTTACCAAGAGAGTAAAGCCACCTCTGTACCATAGAAGTCTTTATTTTTTAAAGAGTGCTTCTTCAGAGTACAGAAGAGAAGTAAAATGAGTTTCACATTAAATTTAATGTTTGTGTATCTTGAGGCTAATCTAAGTGTGTATTAAATCTGGCTTCCATTTAGATTTTCCTGAGAGAACTGATTTCAAATGCTTCTGACGCTCTAGATAAGATAAGGCTAATATCACTAACTGATGAAAATGCTCTTTCTGGAAATGAGGAACTAACGGTCAAAATTAAGGTAAGCTTAAAACAGTTGTCTTTTTCTTTTTAAAGTGAAAAGAATCCTTAGAGATAGGGAATCCATATCAGTCAAGATAGGCTGGGTTATGCTGCAGTAACAAGTAGCCCCCAAGTCTCAGGGGCCTAAATCGGGGGTCAGCAAACTAGGACCTGTGGGCCAAATCCAGCCTGCTGCCCATTTTCTTATAAATCTTATAAATAAAGTTTTATTGGAACACAGCCATGCCCAATGGTGTATTATCTATGACTGCTTTTGTGCTACATGGCAGAGCTGAGTAGTTTTGATAGAGACCATATGGCCCACAAAGCCTAAAATATTTACTCTTTGGCCCTTTAACAGAAAATTTGCTAACTCCTGGCTTACATCATCAGTCACAGGCTGCCTGTGGCCTTTGCTTCACGGCGTCCTCGCACCAGGACACAGGCTGATTGAGCAGCGCCATCGGGAGTGTAGCTGGTTGCCATCATGCAGGGAGTGTGTGGAGGGTCTCACATCATTTAAAGGCTCCAGCCTCAAAGCCACACTTCTGACTCCCACTTGCAACTCATTGGCCAGAACTAGTCACGTGGCCTTACCCAACAATAATGGAGAAAGTATATTCCTACTGTGTTTCTGGAAAGCATAGAGCCAGGAATATTTAGTGAAGCACATTGATGACCAGATTCGAAATGCAGAAGTCATTCAAGTTTTGAATCCTTTTATTTTCTATCAAAGAAATGGGCAATATGTAAAATTTTATTTTTCTTCAAGTTTTTTCTTCAAAAATAACTTATTTTGTTTTGGTCTATCTTTGCCCTTTGACATTTAGACCAGTCTCTGCCTTCTTTATATTGATACTTTTTCAAATACACTGAACTTAAAATTATTCTGTATAAAGAAAGATGCTTGTACTTATGTACACTTTCTGAAAGGCCATAAAATACTATATGGAAGAAAATATGTCAGCTTCATTTTCTTTCTTGGAACTGATGTGGCCCAAAGCTGGTAGTTGCTCAATATATAGCTCAGTATTTACTGTCATACCATGAGTATTAAGCAAGTATAACTATCTTGTTCTTGTCTTGCTTTTAGTGTGACAAGGAGAAGAACCTGCTACACGTCACAGACACTGGTATAGGAATGACCCGGGAAGAGCTGGTTAAAAACCTTGGTACCATAGCCAAATCTGGCACAAGCGAGTTTTTAAACAAAATGACTGAGGCACAAGAAGATGGCCAGTCAACTTCTGAATTGATTGGTCAGTTTGGTGTTGGTTTCTATTCTGCCTTCCTCGTAGCAGATAAGGTTATTGTCACTTCAAAACACAACAACGATACCCAGCACATCTGGGAATCTGACTCCAGTGAATTTTCTGTAATTGCTGACCCCAGAGGAAACACTCTAGGAAGAGGAACGACAATTACGTGAGTATTACTGATTCCTGATAAGAATTAATAGTCGTAGTGAGGACCTTGACTCTCCAGTTCTGGCTCTCTGAGCAAACAGCTTATTCTGGGCCTTAATTTCCTTGCTTATAACATGAGGAAATTGAACTGTTGTCATCCCTCGAAATATTTTAAGGACCTGCCAAGGGCCAGACACAAAGAATTATGATGGCTGCTCTACATGGAGGGCATAGAGTAGGAAGGATTAGTTCTTCTGGGGGAGAAAGCAGATTGGAAGCCTCACAGAGAAGTGGCTTGGTCCAAGTTTTCCAGGTGAGCGAGACTTAGAAAAGTAGTGTCAAGTCTACGGAGCACGATGGATAAAGACGTGGAGGCACAGCACGTTCACAGGATCAAAGAAACTCCTCTTGGGTGGTGGCAATTACTGATAGAATTTTTGATTAACTTTTTTAAAGTTTTCTGAAGGTGGTGTGGAGGATGGCAGGACTGGATGAAAGGAGACTCTTTGGGTGACCATTGAAAATATTCAAGATCTGTGATAACCAGGGTTGGGGGCAGGTTGGAGAGAACAGGTACAGATAAAGGGCTTGATGAAAGTTATGAAAGTTCTTTGGAAGAAATTGTCTCATTTGAGGATATATGCAAATTACTGGATTCGAACTGGAATTCATTTTAAGGCAGTAACTATTGTTTGCATAGATGAGAAAGATCTTACGCCCTGTACCTCGTGGTGCTTGTAGCACTGGGAAGGATCAGGGTGACAGGGCAGCTTTTTGCCTCCCCCTCACCTCCCATCTTAGAGGTAAGGACATTCCATTTCAGAGCTCAGTTGACTTACCCAGTCCTGTCAACTGCAACATGCCTAGAGCCTCAGTTTTTTTTCTTAATTCAGTTTTAAATTTTCTCAACATTAAAGATTTTTAAATATTCAAGTAGGAAAGAAGCATATATCTATCATTTTGACCAATTTTCTTCATCTCAGAGGTAGCATTTCCCGTCTTGGTTGTCAAAGATGTTCCTTTAATGAAGACTAATTAGATGACTGCACTCGAGTCCTTTTACCAGCTTATTGTTGCCAGTTTACCTTTCCCTGCCTTTGTTATTAACATGCACATCTCCCGGCCTCATTAGGAGGCATCACTAATAGTTACACCCAGTGCCCTCTCGTTAGGTGTTAGAGGAGCATAGGTAAATCACGTCTGAACTAGCGAGAGAGAGAGAGAGAGAGAGAGAGAGTGATGTCCCGAGAGGTGCTCGTGTCTTAGGGTGCTGAGAGACAGGCAGATCATCTAGATGTAAGCTCCATGAAAGCAGACATTTTGTTGACTGCTCCATTCCCATAGCCTAACAAACACTTGACTGGCAAATATTTGTATGAATGAATAAGGTAATCAGGACAGTTTCATGCAGGTAGTATAGGTGTTGATCAGTAAATGAAACTTTACAACAGGTTCTGCTTTCCCTGGGCAAAATTGCCTTTGTTCTTCAAGTCCTCCTACCCCCCATTCACTCAACAGATCCTTGTTTGAGTGCCTCTTACCTCCTGAGGTTTAGGGCTATAGATGAGGTTCCTGCTCTCACGTGGCCCGTTCTAGTAAGGGAGAAAAACATGAAAAATTTTAGAGTGACAAATGCCAGAACAGAAGCTAAGGGACCTTATCAGAGGGCCTTTCTGAAATAGTGACAAGTTAGGTTCAGATATTCTAGGCAGCAAGCGCAACATGTTGGAAGTTGCAGAGGCAAGAGGCCCATTTGAGGAACCGAAAGTCTAGAATGGTCAAAGGAAGTAGAGAGTGAAGGCAAGAAAGTGACGAGATCAAGATCCTGCCCTGTATATATGATTTCATCTTACATTTGACCAATAAAATAGAAGCTATCACAATTCAATTTCCTACCCACTCCTATTCATACCCCCATATTAGCTGCTGCTGTACCCTTATGAGAGGTTTTGGGAGGATTGAATGAGATTATGAAACGAGCATCCACTAAATGTAACCTGATATGATTGCTTTTGGCCCCCCTACAACGAGGGAGGTATTCTACATTTTTCTTCTAAAGCTAGTCTCCACTTCTGATCTGTTGTCTTTCTCATCTTATCTCCTCAGACTAAGCATAAATTAATTCCTACCCCATCTTTTAAAGTCAGCCTTTCCCACACACCTCCCTTTTGCCCATCAAAGTGTAAACATGTTCAAGTCCATGGGTGCAGGAGGGAAGGCAGCTAGTGCCATGTTCCCTTCTACTGTCAGGCACATACTCTTTCTCCCCCCTCTACAGTTGAGCTTAAAGTACACTTGCCTTCTTTTCATGCCTCAACCCACTATATTTTGACTTTATCCACCACCTTTCCATTGAAATAAGTCACCAGGAATCCTTGTTGCCAAATCCAGTGGATTTGGGCTTTTTTTTAATTGACATTGCTTCCAGTGATAGATTTTCTTTTTTTCTTAGTTTTTCTCTTGTGTTTTCTACAGAATTTGCTTTCTACTCTGCACTCCTTAAAACAATCTACCAAGTACCTAGCTTCCATAACCCTGCATATCATTTTTTTCATTTCCTTTGTCTATTTCTTAAATGTTGATATTACCTTTCTTTTATTAAAAGTTAAGTTTCAGCCCTTTTCTCGTTATCCTCATGCAGTCTCAGCATTGTCATGGATTCAGGTACCAGGTTTTTCTCAGGGTTCCCAAATCTATGTTCTTAGTCTAGATCAGGAGTCAGCAAACTTTTTCTTAAACGGCTAGCTAGTAAATTTTTTAAGTTTGCGAACTATAGGATCTGTTAAAAGTCACAACCCTGCTGTGGTAGCTTGAAAGCAACCATAAACAATATATGATGAGGTTGTGTCTCAATAAAATTTATTATGGTTGCCAGCCATAGTTTGTCAACCCCTGATCTAGATCTCACTACTGGGCTCTGTGCTTGTATAACTAATTGCCTTTTAAACACCTCTAACTAAGATGTTTAACCATCAGCTTCAACTTACATCCAAAACTAAATTCTCCCCCAATCCCGCATCACTAAGATATGTGCTGCTCTGAGACCAGAGACTTAGTCACAGCACTAGGTTGTGTCATGTTCTGTCCACTTGTTGGTATATGCTACTAAACTATAAGCTTTTTGAGGCAGAAAGGGAACCGTGGATGCACCATTCCCTATATTTATTGAGAGCACAAACATCAAGAGCTGTGTTGGAGAGTATGTTGTGATTTATTATTTTGGGTGGGTGGAGGAGGAGTTTGCATAGGGGCAGTGAGGAAGAAGAGGAAGCAATGCTACGATTTTCACTGTTGGAATTATCTAAACTAGTGCTGTTCAGTAGAACTCTGGTCGGTATATTCTTATTTCTGCCATGTCCAATATGGCAGCCGCTGGCCTCGTGACTGTTGAGTACTTGGAATGTGGCAGTGCAACTAAATAACTTTAAATTTTATTTACATAGTCACATGTGACTGGTGGCTACTGTTTTGGATAATGCAGATATAAACAATAATTCACATTAATTTTCTAGCTCTTTTAAGGACCTTAGAATATTTTTATTAGGGGTTCAGTATCTAAAATAATTTGATTTCTGGAGTAACTATCAGAGTGCATACAATTCCACTTTTCTCCAGAATGTTTCAGTGCCTTCTCACCTTAAGCTATCTTAAGAATTCAATTCTTCAAGTGGAAAAACTCAATATATTCAGAAGATTGCTAACATTTTCATTTTCTGCTTGGAACTAAGGATATTCTCCAGTTGAGGGAATGCAAGGAAGATTCTTCCCTTTACCATACCCATGTTTGGTATATTTAGCTCACAAACCCTTATTGGTGATGAGAATTCTTAACATGAATAACAGAGGACTTCTTGGATTACACAGAACGGCTGGCTATTAGCATTGTCATGGAAGTATTTAGATGAATTTATAATCAAATCTTCTAAATCATGGATGTGTCTCTAAAAACATCTTATTTTCCTTGCAGCCTTGTTTTAAAAGAAGAAGCATCTGATTACCTTGAATTGGATACAATTAAAAATCTCGTGAAAAAATATTCACAGTTCATAAACTTTCCGATTTATGTATGGAGCAGCAAGGTACATCTATTGATAAAATTTATATGTATTACCCTGGCACATATTTAAATATTTAACACTTAAAGAATGAAGATTAAGGGGGCCGCCCGGTGGCGCAGCGCCTTAGTTCGCACTTAGCAGCCTGGGGTTCACGAGTTCGGATCCCGGGTGCCCCGCGACGCATTGCCTGTCAGCCATGCTGTGGCGGCGTCCCATATAAAGTGGAGGAAGATGGGCACGATGTTAGCCCAGGGCCAGTCTTCCTCAGCAAAAAGGGGAGGATTGGCAACAGATGTTAGCTCAGGGCTGGTCTTCCCCACAAAAAAAAAAAAAAAGAATGAAGATTAAATGTGGTTTTTTTCTGTTTAGAATACTCTTGGGGTTTTCTTACTGAAGGCCCATTTTTTGAGCTGTAATTTTGTTTCATATTCTATAGATGTCAGAATTATTAAACAAATGAGTTTAACCACAATTCTTCTTTCTACTTTAACAGACTGAAACAGTTGAGGAACCCTTGGAAGAAGAAGAAGCAGCAAAAGAAGAAAAAGAAGAAGCTGATGATGAAGCCGCAGTAGAAGAAGAAGAAGAAGAAAAGAAACCGAAAACTAAAAAAGTAAGTCTGGTTCATCTCCCTACTGAAAATACATCCTAAACAGGATATATTAGGAAACCTAAGTGTGCACGACTGACTTGAGGTAAACTTCAATTCTCAAATGTCTTCTTTTCCCAAATGGTAAGTCCATAGGCCCAACTTTTAAAAACAAGGACTTAGTTTATTTGAGTATGTGTTTTTTCCCTCTCTAGAAAGTGTTACGTAGCAAACACAGGTAATTTTTATGGAGAGTTTTCTGACTTCTATATATTGCCCAGGACTGGTGACTTACGTTTTAAATTGTAAAATCTTAAAAAGCTTTCTGGGGGCCGGCCCGGTGATATAGTGGTAAAGTTCACACGCTCCACTTCGGTGGCCCAGGGTTCACAGGTTCGGATCCCAGGCGCAGACAGACGCACTGCCATGCTTGACGAGCATCCCATATAAAGTGGAAGAAGATGGGCACGGATGTTAGCCCAGGGCCAGTCTTCCACAGCAAAAAAAAAAGAGGATTGGCAACAGATGTTAGCTCAGGGCTAGTCTTCTTCACCAAAAAAAAAAGTTCTGCATCTTCTTTTGTCATGCAGGTATGAACTATGAAATTAGTTCTCTGGCCTGCTCAGGTATGAGGTTAGGTAGAAGTAATGGTGGTGGGTGTTGAGGAATATTTATTGTAAGGTGTTGGATTTCTAGAAGGCATGAAATAGGAACATATAATATGTATATCCTTCTAACCTCAAAACATACTTTCAAGAAATAACATTTTAGCTGGTTAAAAACAACAAGGAAAAGAACCTTAATTGGCTTTTTATCAATTATGTTAACCAACTGCCTTTTTTGTATTAAATATCAGACTTATATGTTGAGAGAAACACTTTTTTTTTTAAATTTTTAATCCAGTTGGCAGGAACAGTACTAGAGTAGAGGTATCCTTTGATGCTTCTCATATTCTTTTGAAATGTGCTAATGCTATGGTGGTTACCACTCGTGTAACTGTTGATGAGTGCTAGGAAACTAATCAAATACTGTAACTTCAGGTTGAAAAAACTGTCTGGGATTGGGAACTTATGAATGATATCAAACCGATATGGCAGAGACCATCAAAAGAAGTAGAAGATGATGAATACAAAGCTTTCTACAAATCATTTTCAAAGGTAAGTATTATTTTAAAATAATTGTGATAATGAAACATTACTAAATCAAAAATGTTTTAAAATAGTTTTATAATTACTTCAACGCAATTGGTTTCCTTTTTAATTCTGTGTATTTTATATTATGCATTAAAAAAAATTTACTCAGAGAATCTTTAGGCTTCACCAGATTGCCAAGGGGGTCTGTGTTAAAAAAAGCTTAAGAACCAGTGACACAAGGAGAAGTTTGAATTCCAATATAGAACCCATAAAACAAAATCATGTTCTTGAATGGTTAACGTAATCTTTAAAATTTGTTTACAACAATAGCAAACAATCATTGTGAGGTTGTATGCCTAGGAATAGTTATTAAATCTGTTTTCTTGCATATGTTTTTCTTTTACTTATCCCTTCCTGTAACTGTGAAGAATCCAAAACTAGCATTGATTAAGATTGTTTCAAGTTAATGTTTCCCCAAATAGCTATTTGATACAAAATAGAGTGGTTTAATGGACTTAGCATGGCTAAGTAAAACTTAATATTTTATGACTGTATTTGTTCTTTATTCCATCTGTTGATTTCTTAGCCTTCTTTGTTTTCCTCATGTGAACATCCAGCCATTCTTTAAGCTTTACTTCTGAAAGCTATCCCTTGGTTTTGCCTCCATTTTTATTTCCATGATCTCTAAAGTCCTCGTGTGTATAAATGTACTTTCCTCTAGGGCAGCTGTATTAGAAATATAATGTGAGCCACATATGTGATCTTAAATTTTTTAGAAGCCACTTTTTTTTTTAAAACAGAAATTAATTTTTTTAACCCAATATACTGAAGATATATTATTTCAACATATAATAAAAAATTAATAATGGAACATTTAACTTTTCTTTTTTTTTTTTTTTTCAAGTCTGGTGTGTGTTTTACACCAGCACATGTCAGTTCAAACGAGCCACATTTCAAGTGCTCAGTAGTGTAGGTATTGTAATGGATAACGCAGATCTAGGGAATTTCTGTCTTCATACTTTATAGCTATTTACATACCTCTTTATATCCACTGCTATAGTCCAAATTCCATGGAAGAAATTTCTTCGTGAGTACTTTTTGTGGTTGATCAGTACACTCATAAAGTGTTGTATATTATTTTGTCATTTAGACAGGATGATGGTTTTCCTATCTTATTCTCTCACATATGTGGAACCTAGGCTCATCCATCCTTCCCTGAGTTAGGAGATAGAATAATGTTATTGACAGTCATCAGAACAACCATGTCTAGCCAGTTAGAACTGTAATCTTCCGACGTTTCTTCTACCCTCCATGCCCCTCCCTCTTTTTTGATAAGCACTTTTTTGTTAGTTAAATGCTAAACTGAATGTGGGCCACATAATAAATTGCTTAGCCCTTGCACTGCCTTCTTCCTGTGCCTTTTGAATGACTAAGTACCAACTTTCCATAGGAAAGTGATGACCCTATGGCTTATATCCACTTCACTGCCGAAGGGGAAGTTACCTTCAAATCAATTTTATTTGTACCCACGTCTGCTCCACGTGGTCTGTTTGACGAATATGGATCTAAGAAGAGTGATTATATTAAGGTGGGTTTTTAAGTTGTATAAACCGAGTTTAAAATTTGAAAGTTTAATTTCCTGAGAGTGACTTTTTCTTTTTGGTCTCTCCTTAGCTGTATGTGCGTCGAGTATTCATCACAGACGACTTCCATGATATGATGCCCAAGTACCTTAATTTTGTCAAGGGCGTTGTAAGTATCTGAAGACTGGGGGGAGGGGAGTTAGAGTAGGGGTCTGAAAGTGGGATTTGGGGGGAGGGGGTAGGGAGGTTGGTTTTTGGAGTGTTTTTATTGCTAACTGAACTACTCTCATTGGCTATCTAAAGGTGGACTCAGATGATCTCCCCTTGAATGTTTCCCGTGAGACTCTTCAGCAACATAAACTGCTTAAGGTGAGTGTCTCTGGGAAGAGACTGGCCACTTTGCTCTTTGATTGGACTTCAGAGGACAGGCTGTATTAGTAGAGTCACCAGATGTTGACTAATCCTTGGCTCTTCAGATGAAGAACTTAATTTTACTCTGGAATTATCAAATCTGAGAATCTGATTGTTTCCCCCCACCATTTTATATTAAAAATTTTCAAGGGCTGGCCTGGTGGCATAGTAGTAAAGTTTGTGCACTTTGCTTCGGCAGCCCCAGGGTTCACAGGTTCAGATCCCAGCCACGGACCTACACACTATTCATCAAGCCATGCTGTCGTGGTGTCCCACATACAAAATAGAAGAAGATGGGCACAGATGTTAGCTCATAGCCAGTCTTCCTCACACACACACACACACACAAAAATTTTTCGAAAGGTTGAAGAATTATACAGTGAACACCTGTATATACCCACTACCTGGTCTAACATTAGAATATAAACATTAAAGCAATCTATTGTGTCTGTTTCCACAAACTTAGTTTCTGCTCTTTCGTCACCGTGAGCACTCACCATTCCCTGCCCCCTGATAAATGCCAGCGACGATAACCAGTCTTTGTATCTTTCACCACTGCTCCCTTGCTACCTTACGTATTCTGGGTTCTCAAAAGTTTGAGATGAAGTTCTCTAATCAGTTCTTTAATTTTGTTTAGGTCATTAGAAAGAAGCTTGTCCGTAAAACTCTAGATATGATCAAGAAGATTGCTGATGAGAAATACAATGATACTTTTTGGAAAGAATTTGGTACCAACATCAAGCTTGGTGTGATTGAAGACCACTCAAATCGAACACGTCTTGCTAAACTTCTTAGATTCCAGTCTTCTCATCATCCAAGTGACATTACTAGTCTAGACCAATATGTGGAAAGAATGAAGGAGAAACAAGACAAAATCTACTTCATGGCTGGGTCCAGCAGAAAAGAGGTGAGATGAATTCCAACTGTCAGGGATCATGATATGTAGCTGGGAATTTATAGCCAACTCTTGAGAAAAAAGGAAAACTTAATTGTAGTTGTGAACTGGAGTAGTTAGGAGGCCTGGTCAGACACTGACAGGAAAGTCGTTTATATATTCTTTGCACCTCTTAATTCTCCACCTGTAAAATGGGATTGTTACTACATAGAAATATAGCTACTAAGATGAACAAATCAATATACCAAGGCTAGACCTGGAAAACTTTAGTTCCCTTGATTTTGTAGGCCGAATCATCTCCATTTGTTGAGCGACTTCTGAAAAAGGGCTATGAAGTGATTTATCTCACAGAACCTGTAGACGAATACTGCATTCAGGCTCTTCCTGAGTTTGATGGGAAGAGGTTCCAGAATGTTGCCAAGGAAGGAGTCAAGTTTGATGAAAGCGAGAAAACTAAGGAGAGTCGTGAAGCAGTTGAGAAAGAATTTGAGCCTCTGCTCAATTGGATGAAAGATAAAGCCCTCAAGGACAAGGTATTCTGGAAATTAGAAATTGTGAAAATTTTAGCATCTGCATTTTTTTTGAAAAAATTGTTTTGTCAACAAATTAAACTTTGTGACTGGTCACTTTGTAACCATTAAAAGTTGTACAGGACATTTAATATTGTGGTTAATTATTGGGAGGATGGGGAAATTTCTGAACTACAAACATAAAGGATAATAGTGGTTACTCTGTATGTGGGTCCTGGGTTGGTTGGTTTTTGTTTATAACTGAAACTTTTCTACAGTTGAATATCGCTTTTGTAACAAATTTTACAGGTTAAATTGAAGTTTTATGTGTTTTTAAAAGTTGATGTTTAAGTATTTCTGACTGAAAATTTGAGATTATTAATTGGCAGTGTCTCCTAAGGATCTGAATGAGAGGTACTTTTATGACCTGCCTCTATGTTTATGTGATGAATCCTTGAAGAGTTGAAATGTAGTTACTGAATGATGTGAACTGTTGATATTTATATGTGTCTAACTTTTGATTCCTTATCCTAAGATTGAAAAGGCTGTGGTGTCTCAGCGCCTGACGGAGTCTCCATGTGCTCTTGTGGCCAGCCAGTATGGATGGTCGGGTAACATGGAGAGAATCATGAAAGCTCAAGCATACCAAACAGGCAAGGACATCTCTACAAAGTAAGCATCCTCGGGCAAGTCCCTGCCAAGGTGGTAGCTCTTGTCCAGCCTTCCTTTAGAAGATAATGCCAGCTTCTCTACAAAGAACAGAAGTGTTTTAAGTGTCCACACTGTCTAGTATATATTAGGAAGACAAGAAGTTTACAAAGGGATTCCTGCTACATTAGATTGATAAAGAAAAGGTCTTGGACTCATTTATTATATAGTATTTTATATACAAATGGAAATTTTCTTAATCTGTTACACATGTTTTCTTTACTTTTGCATTAGATTATGTGCTTGGCCTGGTATCTGGACTTCTTTTACATTTTTAGATAATAGTTATAGATGAGGTTAGTGACAGTTACATTTCTCAAATGAGTTAAGTCCTTTTTAACCACCACCACCCAACAGTATACTCCACAAAATAAAGGGTAAAGGACCCATGAATTAAAAGGGTCCTTCAGTTATTTGAACTCAAGGGCCAAGTACTGGAGGTACAATGGGTCTTTGGTACCCTTTATTTTCAAGAAATACATATCTCAAGTTTATATGTTAATGTCACAGCAATGGCTTGAAAATGACTTCTTCCCTGCTTTTATTCTCTCTTCTTCTTCCTGGAATATCTTCTGTCTTATTTGCTACCTAATCATCATACTTTTTTCCCCAAGGCCTAGCTTAAGGATTCTTCTTATAAGTATAGTCTCCATTGTCATAATTCCAAAACTCCATTTTTTATATATATATAACCTATTTCATAATTAGACTCACCAATGTATAATGTATATACAAAAAAATGCTAAAATGCTGTTTTGTTTATGTCTTATTCTGTGTCTAGATTATAAATTTGAGGTAGAGAAGACCAGATTTCTGCTTATGTCTCATTGCAACTGTATAGTAGTCATTTAATAGATGCCCATCTATTTTAATCATTAATATAAAATGACCTTCCATTCAACAAACATTTGAGCATCTACTGTGTCTATACACTGGTGGTCTAAAGTAAACATTGCTGCTGTCTTTGTGACATTCAGACTAGTCAGGATGACAAACCAATTCATGATCTTCTAAGCCCAGCATAGATAATGGGTATACCAAGATAGAGACAGATGTAGTTCCTCCCTGTCCTCAGCATGCAGCTGTTGGAGGGAGACCAGTCACATCTGACAGTAGAATCCTAAAGATCATGAAGGGTATGTTCAGAATGCATTGAGAATTGAGCTCAGATAAAAGAAGCAATATTTCTTGGAACCTATTGTTGAAGGCATCACAGAGAAGGTGTTATTTGGCAGCACCCAGAAGCTGCCTAGATGTAGCAGAACTCTGTGGGAGACAGCTGCAATTAAGGTAGTGAGAATAAATTTAAGAGGGAATGAACAAAACATTAAATCAGTTCATCCACTCAACAAAGTGTTCTAGACACTTGGGATTCATTAGTAAATAGTTCTCTTTATTTCACTCTTTAACCATGTCCATCCCCCTTTAAAAGGGAAAGCGTGATGTAGCAATATAAGCAGGTTTTGATTTTTTCCCAAGAGTTGGTCTCTGTAATTATGCAAGTTAGTAACAGAATAAGAGAAATGTATGGACCCTAAAATTGATACGTTTGTAAACGTTCTTTTTTACCCCTTGACAGTTATTATGCCAGCCAGAAGAAAACATTTGAAATTAATCCCAGACATCCACTTATCAAAGACATGCTTCGACGAGTTAAGGTGAGTAATATTACAGCCATACTCCTTCGTCTTTTAATTTGAATACTTTGTACCTTTTAATATTAATCAAGTGTGACTTATTCCATTTCAGGAAGACGAAGATGACAAAACAGTTTCGGATCTTGCTGTGGTTTTGTTTGAAACAGCAACGCTGCGGTCAGGATATCTTTTACCAGACACTAAAGCATATGGAGATAGGATAGAAAGGATGCTGCGTCTCAGTTTAAACATAGACCCTGATGCAAAGGTTTGTGTGCTCGACCTTCCCACATAGGTTCATTTTTTTTCTTCCTTTCTTTAGGGATAGGCTTCCCATGATTAAGTGATGTACTTCTAAGAAGTTTGACTGATTTCTACTTTTTAAAAATAATTTATTGAGTTCTGAATCCCCAGTGTCACACTGTGCGAGAAATGAACAAGAAATTCCCCTTTTACGTCCTATTTTTTGTCTCCATTTGTTAGCTTGACTATTAACTCTAATTAGAAGATTTACTTAGGTTCTGGATAAACAGGAGTGAAGTTAATTATGATCTTATACATTTAAATGAGCAAAGTGAAAATAGATCCATTAATGGGCTCATAAATGTCGCTCTTAGGTGGAAGAAGAACCCGAAGAAGAACTTGAAGAAACAACAGAGGACACCACAGAAGACACAGAGCAAGAAGAAGAAGAAGAAACGGATGTAGGAACGGATGAAGAAGAACAAGAAACAGCAGAGGTATGGCAGATCAAGAATGGGGCTTGCACTTTCAGTTCTGGCAAAGTTAGGACTGTGACTTACAGAAATCTGCCTAAAAATAGGCATCTGACATCAAATTCAAAAGCTGGCGCAAATCACTTTTTTCTTTAAATAAAGTGTATGCTTTGATCTTCCCACTTTCTTTCTTCCCTTATTTTAGCCATCCATTCTTGAGATTTTTAAACAAACTTCTTTAGCCCACAGTGTTTTTGTATTCTTTGCCACTTGCTTCTTCCTTGCTATATAGCAATGTTAGGCTTTTTAAAATTTTTGATTGATTGTGTTTGGGGGCCGTTGATCTTGTTGGTGGGTTCTAAATTATTTTGCAGATTAGCACGGTGAGGTTCTAGTCTACATCTGAAATAATGGAAATAGACTGGGCCCATTTCAGTTGTTTTTTTCCATACATGAACTTTCTGTGAGCTGAGGTTTTTTCCTGCTAGCTTTTAATGTCTTCTGATTTTTTTATTTTTACAGAAATCCACAGCTGAAAAAGATGAATTGTAAATTATACTCTCACCATTTGGATCCTGTGTGAAGAGGAAATGTGAAATTTAAGTCATGTCTTTTGGGAGAGACTTGTTTTGGATGCTCCCCCCACCCCTTCTCCCCTGCACTGTAAAATGTTGGGTTTGTGGGTCACAGGAAGAAGTGGTTTTTTTTAGTTGAATTTTTTTTAACATTCCTCATGAATGTAAATTTGTACTATTTAACTGACTATTCTTGGTGTAAAATCTCGTCATGTGTATAAAAATAAAAAAGATCCCAAATACTCAGTGTCTTGCCTGTCTTTTCATGTGTTGTGTAAAACTACCTATACTTGGCTGATAATTTTTTTAATCATGTATCTTGGGTGTTTTTCCTCACAAAAGTAATTCATACTTATCGAAGGAAAGTTTTTTAAAGAATCAAGTACTTTTAAAAATCACCCATAGAAAAGAGAATGTTCCTTACAAAAGAATCCCAAATAATGTACATGCTCCCTGTTCAAGGTGGAGCTTAATTCTCATTCCTTTTTGAGAGAGGGCTGGACTTAGTGACTGTCTTCTACGGATTAGAGTATAGAAAGGAGAAACAGTAACTTGATAGCTGAGAAACCTGGCAGACGCTACCTTAACCAAGTGACCAAGGTTAATATTACCAGTGATGTCATGTACCCCCTTGTATATGAGAAGGGTATTTCACCTTTGGTATTCTTTCCAAAAATAACCTAATGAGAAAAACATCAGACAAACCTAGAATATGTGAACCATACTCTTCAGAAGTTTCAAGGTCAAAACCAAGGAAGGAAGGAAAGAAAGATTAGAAGAGACTAAGGAGACATGGCAACTAAATGCAGTGGGTGCCCTGGATTAAAACGTGAAATCCAAGTGAAGCCTGAAGGATGGTTCGTTCGTCGGTTCCTTAGCTTTGACATATGTACCATGTATGACAGCATTCGTGGAAATGGGGGGAGATGTATACGGGAACACAGTACTGTCTTTGCAATTTCTCTGTAAATCTAAACTGACTCCAAAATGAAAAGGCTATCTTTAAAAAATCACCTGTAATTCTACCACAGAGATAACTACAGAGATTGAGGGAAGATCCTTATTGAGCTATCATTTCTTGTCAAATGTATTCTTACAGGAGGAAGTTTTTCTGATTTCACTAGTAGTATAGCCATCCGCAATGGGAGTGTCTAGTTTTTTAACAGTGGCTATGGAGAGAAAATCTTATTCAGCTGTGGATTTAGAGATTGTGTGTGTGTGTGAGGAAATTCTGTGGAACCTGATTTTATGTACTATTAAGTTTTGTTAGGGACTAAACAATTTTCCTGATAATCTAGGATCCCTTTCTGGGCCGCTTGTATGTCTGTTGATTGTATGCTTCCTACCTTTCCCAAGTAAGTTTTGTTTTTTTAGGGTTAGCTTGCAATAGTCATTTTGAAATTACCAGCTACTCTACTTGAATGTGTATCTTTTTAAAAATCTGCCCTGCTTTTATGAGAAATAAAATGGGAGCTCACTCATAGAGAAACATGCTGTAAAGTATAGCTTCCTTTCAGAATACAGTGTTACACTACCTATTAGCTGTAATTTGTTTCCAATTTTTTGGCCACTATAAATTACCATTTTTAATGAAGATTGTTATAGAAGTTAAAGCCATCGGACTGCATTAAATTAGTGACATCTGAAACTTCTCAAAATCCTCTCATTACAAATTCCAAATTTCTACTGTTACCAGCAGGAAGCATAAAAAGCATCATACTCCCTTAGTTTTTGGTAAGAACAAGCAGGTATGTCATAAACACCTTGTACAATAACTGTTTAACTGAGCTACTGTAATTTAATTACCAAACAGGTTGCAACTGATCTATCTTGGACTTTTTTTTCCCCCCACAGCTTTATTAAGGAACAATCTAATACTACTTTTAATTTTTGGTTTGTATATGTCACAGATTTGGTTCTCCAGGAAGCACTGGGACGGAGTTTAGTATACAGGATGTTTATTAAGGAGTGCCCTCAGATCAACCCCTGTGGAAGGAAAGGGGACTGAGCAGAAGGCAGGCCCAAAGACAGCCTCAGTCAACCCCCATGGGGAGTTGAGCTATAGTATGGCCCTTCAGAGTGGCCCACCCATCTGTGTCATGCTGAATGGCAGGTGTGGCTTCCAGCAAGGCCACGCTAGCTGAGGCAATCCCTGCAGGAGCTGACAACTGAAGGCTGCGCACCAACAGCACTCAGCCTGGGGCAGCAAGCCTTTCCTTGGGGAATGTGGATGACACGTTTCCACGCCCACCACAACGTGTATTTTTCACAATGGGGGTCAACTTCAAAAGAGGAAAAATATATATATATTGGTGAAAGCCACTTAGAAGCAGCACTTATTGAAATGATGGTGGCATTTTTACTTTCGGTAAATTTTTAATGGCTAGAAAATTAATTTTTCACCTTTATGAAGCCATTTCTTGTAGGAGAGTTGGGTTCAAATCATGTCGTTTTTTTCCTCAATTGCCAGACCAGTCATTGTACCTATAAAAGGAAGGTATGGGCATGCTTTTAAAGTATGGTCCACCGCATTCATCCACAGCATGAGGGTCGTCCCCTCCTGCACAAACCAGCCCCAAAGGGCAGGTCCTTTCTGCATGCCAAGGTGAGCAATGCCCCCAGGCCTTCATTCTGGAAAGTAATGAGAGGCTCCTCACTGGTATCTACAAAATGCATTATCAAACCTCACCAATTTGGTGTTCATATACTAAAGTTAGTGGAGAACTAGAATTTGAAAACATTAAACAATGAGAAATAAAAACACCTAGCAAATTCAGTTGATGAAACTAGTTCAGTTAAAAAAATGACTTTATTGTTGATTTATACTAAATCAAGTATCCTTCCTGAAACCTTTGGGAATTCCAGCTGTTGGAGGAAGTTAGGCACCTAGAGTAGAATTACTGAATTCTCATTTAGGAAACCATTTTTGAATTCCTTTCATTAAAAAAAATAGTCGCACTTCTTCCAGTCTGATATAAAGCCCTTGCAAATGGCAGCTGTGGCAAGTTTCACCATTTGTAAAGTATACAATTTTTTTTGAAGAAAAAAGTATTCAGTTAATGGCAGCTTATGAAATTTGATCCAGGAAGGTAACTCTCATGCACAAGGTCACAGTAAATAAAGTTATCAGCTAAGAGCAAGCATTCTCAACTCAAAACCCCGTATCCTCCCTCAGAATCCCAGCCTTCCGTAGGTGGGCTTCTGCTCATCTGGCATTGACAGAATCAGAGGTCCTCTTTGTGGCGGGGGCAGATGATAAGGTACCAAATGACATGGCAGCAGAAAAGAGCTTGTATATAAGGCTGGAAAGAAGCCATTTCATTTAGTTGCTTTATATTGTTAAACTAAAAAAGAGTATTTACTATGAGAATAAAACAAAAGCATTTGGTTTGCATTTAAGGATTTAAGATTTCAACACTGACCCCAAAGATCTGTCAAGTAGCAATGTGCTAACTGGCTAAGAAGTAAGCCTAGACATTACCTTTGCAAAATTCTGAAAAACTTTTGTGAGAACAGCCGTGAACAGAAAGCTAACTGCTATATAAATTACTTTTGTCCTGTATTTATAGACTCAGAAAAAGGTTGAAATGTTTGTTATAGTTTCCTAGGGCTGACGTTACAAAATACCACAAACTGGGTGGCAAAAAACAACAGAATTTGCTTCTCTCACAGTTCTGAAGGCCAGAAATCTGCAGTCCAGGCATCAGCAGGCCGCGCTCTGAGCCTCTGGGGAGAATCCTTCCTTGCCTCTTCCGAGCTTCCGGTGGTGGCTCTCAGTCCTCTGTGTTCCCTGGCTTGTAGCTGCATCACTCCAATCTTTGCCTCTGTTGTCACACGGCATTCACCATGCACCTTTCTTTACATGGCATTTTCCTCTTCTTAAAAAGACACTGGTCACACTGGATTAGGGCCTACCCTAATGACCTCATCTTAACTTGGTTACATTTGCAAAGACCCTATTTCCAAGTAAGGTCACATTCACAGGTACTAGGGGTTAGGACTTCAACATCTTTTGGGGGGGACACAATTCAACCCATAATAATACTCATTTATTAGTTATTTATAAATACGTTTTGTAAGACAAATTAAATGCCAACAGGAATTCTCAAATTTGGGGTAAAGAATTTGTGACAGTCCAAGTCACAACTGTTATAATTTTGTTATGTACACAATTCCAAAAGAAATTCGAACTTTAAATATTTCAACTTAATTCAGTTTAGTACAAATAGCACTTTCCTCTATTTAGAGAAACATTAACTTCACACCATAAACATTCATTGCCAACGTCACTTTTATTACAGTTATTTATAATTTCCATTTGCCGTTACAGTCAAGCTTATTCAGAGAAATAAACCAGAATTATAAGGGCAGGAGTCAGTGAAAATACTCTATTTCACATGATATTCAAGATTAAATATCTATCAAACCACATTCAGGAAGCTGATGATATAAGCTCCGGCAGTTTTCAAGAAACACTGGACAAACCATAATTAAATCTCGGTGCATCAGGTGATAGCTACTGAGCACGTCCCCTGCAGTCAGTAACGTTATCAGATGCTTAATGACACGTGGTTTGACTCGATACATTTTAAAATATATGTTTAAGACATAATACTATTCACAGAGTTCTCGGCAGAGGTGTACTTTGAGGTTTCTACTGCTGAGAAATTTGAGGTTTGTGTTGTCTCTCTTTCAGTCCCAAAAGCTCCGTTTTGAGTTCTCCAGGCTTCGGTGGAATTTCAGGTATTGTCTATAAAAACAAACAAACATAGATACCAGTGCTTTCTTAGACTATAATTAAATATGACCTGAAAGACCTCAAAGAAAGAGTAAAAAAAGAACAAAAAGCCCCCTGCTACTCAATGATAAATCTTTATTATGAGAACCCGAGGTCAATCCGAGTCCCTTTCTGGTCCTATAGTGATATGACTCTGTCATCCGGGCTACGTCCTAAGAACTACAGGTCTCACAGAGGGAGAGTTTGCATCAATATCAATTGACAGGTCACAAAACTGAATAAGACTTTCCACATCTGGAAATTCATTCCTGCACTATTTACTGACTCTCCACCATGTGCCTGACACAGAAAACAGGTATCAGGAATCAATTCATTTATTCAAAGACAGTAAGTGCCTACTGTGTGCAAAGCATAATGCAGTGAGCAAAAAAATACAAAACTGCCTTCAGGAAAGGTGGTCAGGAAAAGCCTGAGAAGGTGACCTTTTTTTGGTAACAGCTTTAGTGAGATATAATTCACATACCATACCATTCACCCATTTAAAGTATACAATTCAATGGCTTTTAGTATATCCACAAAGTTCCACATCCATCACTACAATAACTTTTAGAACTTTTTCATCACCCCAAAAAGAAACCCCATACCCATTAGCGGTCACTCCCATTTCCACACTCCCTCCCCCTCACCAAGCCACTGCCCTAGGCAACCATTAACCTACTTTTTGTTTCTATGGATTTGCCTATTCCAGACATTTCACACAAATGGAATCATACAATATGTGGCCTTTTGTGACTAGTTTCTTTCACTTAGCATGTTTTCAAGGTTCATCCATGTAGTCACATGTATCAGTACTTCACTCCCTTTTAGGACCACATAATATTCAATTATATGGATATACCACATTTTATTTAACCACTCATCAGTCAATGGACATTCGGATTGTTTCCACTTTTTGGCTTTTATGAGTAATACTTCTATGAACATTCACCTAGAAGTTTTTGTGTGGATGTATGTATTCATTTCTCTTGGGTACAAATCTAGAAGTAGAATAGCTGGGTCATATAACTCTATGTTTCACTGTTCAAGGAACTGCCAGACTGTTTTCCAAAGCAGCTGCACCTGTATGAGGGTTCCAATTTCTCCACATCCTCACCAACACCTGTCATTAGCTGTTTTTTTTTTTAATTATAGCCATTACAGTGGTTATGAGGTGGTATCTTATTGTGGTTTTGATTTGCATTTCCCTGATGGCTAATGATGCTGAGAATCTTTTCATGTGCTTATTGTCTGAAAAGGTGACTTCCGAACAAAGACATGAAGGATGAGAAAGCCAGCCATGCAGATACTGAGGCGTGTTTCAGGCAGATGGAACCAGAAATGCAGAGGACCTACGGCAGGAATGTGCCTTGTGTTCAAGGAAAAGCAAGGTGGTCAACACAGCTGGTGCACAGTACTCCATGAGAGGCCATGAAAGGAAAAGGGTGCAGATGGGAAGTCACTGGAGAGTTCTGAGCAGAAAAATGACATGCCCTAACTCAAGTGTAAAAAGATGACAATGGTTTTGCTGAGAATGAACTGCGAGAGAGCAGGGTGGAGGGCAGAAGGCGGGTCACAACAACTGCAGTGAGACATGACTGACAGTGGCTTGAATTGGACAGTAGCAATGGAGGTGGTAAAAAGCAGTGAAATTCTGGATGAATTTTTCAGGTTAAGCCACTGGGATTTGCTGATACGTGCAGTAGAGAGAGAGGAGGATGACACCTAGGTTTTGGCCTGAACAACCAGAAGAACTGAGTCACCACTTATTGTGATAGGGAAGACTTCAAGGAGAAGAGCAGGTCTGTTGGGCAAAGACCAGGGGCTCAGTTTTGAACATTCTCACTGCATATCCAAGTGGGACTGTCAAGTGTGTAATTAACAACCAAGTTTTCAGTACAAGGGAGAGGTCCAGGCTGGAGTACATTATTTTAGTATATAAATAATAACTAATGCACTGAGATTAGATCATGGAAGTGAATACAGACAGAAAAAGGAGGTCCAAGACTGAGCCTTGTGGCCCACCAATGTCGGGAGGATAAGGAGATGAAGAGGAACCAGCAAAGACCGAGAAGCAGCAACCAATGAGGAAGAACCAAGAGAGAGTGATGATCCAGAAGCTAAGTGAAGAAAGTGTTTCGAAGAGAGAGTATTCCACTGTGTCACACGCTGCTGATGGGTCAAGAAAGAGGAATACTGAGAACTGACTCACAGGATTTAACAACATGGAGGTTATGGGGACTTTAAAAGGCATTTCAGTAAAGTATTCACATGCCTCCATCTCCAGGCCTTTGTGCGTTCTGTTCTCTCCCTCTGAAATGTCCCCTGTAAGTAATTCTTCCACATGGCCTCTCGTATTGGCACTACCAAAATTCTTCTCATTACCCAAGGCTCACCTCAGTGACACCTTGAGGAAGATGAAATGTATCACTCCCTCCACTTTATTCCCACCACACTTTGTTTACACATCTCCAACCAAAGTTAACCCATGAGGTCCTGTATCATATTGATTTAGAGACATATCTATTTCTATCAGATATCAGTTTATACTGTCAGGTCCCTGAGGAAAAGGACCACACCTTAATCTCCTCCTTATTTCTTACAACCCTATGAGAATGCCTCTCATTATAAGAGGCAGTCAAAAAACATGCTGAAGAAATAAATCAACAGACTTTGCTCAAGACTCTTATAAACTCATAAGATTAGAGAAGTAAAATCTTGACTCAAATTACTTTACACAAAACTGTAAGATTATTCTGGCATAGTTTCAATCATATCAGAAAACTTCAATAGCTTTTCAACGTCTGAAGTTCAAACAGCTTGACGTGGCTCATGTTACCCTTTTATCTCCTAATGATTAATTAATCCTAAGAAATAAAATAGTTTAGGAAAGACTGGGGTTTGTGGCCAGGATAATAGGAGAGGTAGGGACGTAAGAGACGTGCTACATGGCACTATTCTCATTTTGAAGAGAAAGTGACTTACTAAGAAATCAGTGATGAGAACTGGAATAAAAGCCAGAGTAACTTGTAGGACAATTTCCTCTCTTAAAACCAGCCCTAGGATTTTGACATTCCAATCCCTTCACTACAAGCAAAGAATGTAGCCTGTTTCATGTTCGTTAAACTGTCCAAACTAATTAACTTGGGCTATTTTTTTCCCCAGGTCACAACAGGAAATTATGTGAAATCACAAAGCCCTATATAATACAATAATAAGATGTTTCAATTTTCCTTGAAGTATTCACAACTACCCACTTACACACACACAGGCACAAATTTGGAGTGACTTGAATTTTCAATACAGTATAAAGCTAAAATGACAATTTAACTTTTATTAAAAGAAAGCACTTCTTTTCACAGTCTAAATACATAACCAATTTTTAAAAGACTAAAGGTTTTTTTTGTGAGGAAGATTGGCCCTGAGCTAACACCTGTGCCCATCTTCCTCTATTTTGTAAGTGGGATGCTACCACAGCATGGCTTGATGAGTGGTGTAGGTCCACACCGGGGACCTGAACCTGCGAACCCCAGGCCGCCAAAGCAGAGTGTGCTGAACTTAACCACTACACCACCAGGCCAGCCCCAAAAGACTGAATTTTTTGGCATCAAAAGTTACCAATGTCATCAGAGGTTCTACATATGTGTATATTTGGAGACAATTAAAAATGAATGCTTTGAAGTGAGTCCAGAGACTGTGTCTTTTGACCTACTATGCCTTCAATAAGATCATAAATTAAGGAAAATAGAACAAGTAAAAGTAAACTTAAAAATAAACTTCAAAAACAATTATTGATGGGTTAAGACCTTGGTCACTTCCTGTCAGGAGCCCCAGTGGCAGGGTTTCTCATCCTCCTCTCCTCTGTTTGTGCTGCTTGAGGACTTTAGAGATGATGCAAAAAGGAAGCTGAAGCAAAAGGCACACTCTTTATTCCAAAACAAAGCATCTGCCTTGAGTCCTCGCCTCCTTTCCCATTCTGATGAGCTGAGCTGGACAACCAGAAAAAAGTACCCTTATGCTTCTCCCGTAAGACAGCACTGAGCACAAGCCCTAGGCAGCCATCCAGTCTCCTCTGCTCTGCACTCCACCCAGACCTTCTAGCCGTCCAGACTGAAAGACTCCTGGGGAGGCTGGTGGTTCTTCACAATTACCGCCAGTGGCAGTAATTACTGGAACAATACCAACAGATGTAGGTAAAGAACGCGAATTCCTTAAATGTGAGTAAGGCATACAGCATCCTACACACAGCCAGCCAGCCCTGGCCTTCAAGTCCCTACAGAGCCGCCCCACTGCCAATGTCACCACCCAATCAGGATGAGGTGGTCTAAGCCCCTTCTAGAGATTCTGGCTTCATGCTGCCTCCTCCTAAGGTCCCGGTAGCTGCTGGTAACAACCCTTGCACAATCCCACTTATAATGAGATGGGTGAATCAAAGTTCAACTTCCCAGGGTCAAATCACAGGCATTCCTTCCTTTGTAAGGCCTGCCCAATGTCTATTTCTGTGCAAGCTAGAGACTAAACTGCGTTTTGGTGGAAGGTTCTCACTCCTTTCTGTCTCCACTAAGTATCCTTGATGCTTCCCTAGAACTCAAAAAGAGAAGCAGTCTAAAGTGGTAAAAAAGGGCTACTGCAGCACCCTTAGTACAAAAACTAGATACCACCTAAATGTCAATAGGAGATAGATTAACTAATAAATGAAATATCCATATTATGAAATACTATGCATTGGTCAGAAAGAGAAAAGGCTATCAATATAGATAAACATCTATTCATATAGATGTTAACCAAAACAAGCAAGTTGCAGAGAAATGTGTATATGAACCCTATTACATGGGGTAAAACACCCCCCAAAATGTGTGTGTGTGTGTGTGTGTGTGTATTCAACAACAGTAAAAAATCTGGAAGGACGTATACCAACCAACAAACAGTAGTTATGTGTGGGGAGTAGACCAGAGAAAGGGGGTTGTAAGTGGGGGGATTTTCACTTTTTACTCTTCATACGTGAATTCAATTTGAATGTTTTACAAGGGTGTTGTATTATTTTATTAACAGGATCAAAAAAGAGAAACACTAAACGGAAAGCTTGGGCTTCAAATCCTCATTAAGCTATGTGACTGGGAAATCACCTTCACTCTTCCAAACCTCAGTTTCCTCATCTGAAAACAAGAAATCCTTCCAAAATTGTAGTGACAATTAACCGCAATTAGAAACACAAATGGTTGGTTGTCTGTAAGTGTCACCTGTGCAGAGTCCAGGCAGAAATGACTTTCTTACACTGTGCTCCAAAACACTCTATTCATACCTATAGTAACACTTAGCTCACTCTTGTAATTATTTGCACCATACTTCCTCGCTTCCACCTCCCCAAGCGCATAACTCCTCAAAAGCACCCAGTTCCTAATTCCATGAGTGCTTATTAAGATAAATTTCTCCCTCCTTTAAATGCCTACATTCACTCATTCTTCATTCAACACATATTTACTGAGCATCTACTACATTCTAAGCTCTTTTCTACTGGTTGAGATACAAGGGTGAACCGGACAGGCACGGTCCCTTCCTGGAGATTACATTCTGCTGGAGGAAACCAAGAACAAGTAAACAGACAAACGAATAAAATAATTGCAAATTGTGAACAGTGCTCTATGAAAACAAAAGGCTGAGGCAGAATAGCAGAGGAGGAATCCTTTAGATGTCCCAAAGGACCCTACTGCTGGGGGAAATATTTGAGCAGAGACTTTAGGTTTTGAAGTAGGAAATCAAGCCAAGATCTGGGTGAAAAGCGTTTTAAGAAGAGAACAAGCACGGCCTTGAGGTGGGGACAGGCTTGATGAGTATGAGAAACAGTAAGGAAGCCGGTGTGGCTGCAACAGAGGGAACAAGGGGAAAACGGCAGAAAACACGGCAGGCGCCAGATAGCCTAAGACCTGACGACCGTGGAAGAGCAGGCCATGCACTGCTCCAAACGCGGCGGGATGCCATCGTACGGTCTCAGGCCCAGGGCAGACACGCTCCTAACTCCGTTTTCTGATCACTGCTGCTGCTGTGCGGAGGACGAGCGGTCCCGGAGCCCGAGGCCCCTCGCGCACTCACCAGGTCCGGCCGGTAGTACCTGTGCACGGCTTCGGCCCCGGCGCACATGGTCAGGAGGCTGGCAGCGAACATCTTCAGGTAGGTGGCCCAGGACACGCCCGCGGGCATGGTCGGCGGCTGCACGGGGAGGGAAGGCGGGCGTTGGGAGGTGCCCTCACGGCCCTCGGCCAAACCGCGCCGGGCAACGAGCACGAGCGGCGGCGGGGCGGAGCCAGGACACCCGGGCCCTCTCCCCCGCGCCCCGCGCCCTCGCTTGGGAAACCGGGGCGGTGAGAGGACGAACAACTGTTGACCAGCGTGAGCTGAGCCTAAGGCTTAAGACCCGCCTTCAGTGGTTTCTCAGGGGACGAGGGGGCGCCTTCAGGATTTAAAGGCAACTCTTGAGGAGCAAGCGGGAGGCCGGTACCGGGTAGTTTCCGCGTGCCCCTTCAGTGCAAACTCCAGGAGGAACTGCAGCCCCCACTGGCCCTGCAAGCGCGCGCCGGGAGGGACCGTACCGCGGAGAGCACCGGCGCTCGGCAGCCGCTCACAGGCCGGGCGGCAGTGCGCTCAGAAGCCGGAACGGACCGCCAGCGGGCCGGACCGAAAGTGCAGGGGCTGGAGGCCGCACCGGATGGGAAAGCCAAGGCACTGCCGGCGCCGGCGCGGGCACGTGACGCGGGCGGAAGTGGGACTTTGGACTGGAGCCAGTGTCTACTTTTTATTTTTCTTCACGGATTCCCGGTCCTTTCCTAGCCCCAGGCTCTCGTCGTGCTCATCACTCTCCCTGTAGTAGGATTTCCCTGGCAGAGGTCGCGCCTGGGCTCGGAGCTGGCCGGGTTGTTGCAACAGTTGTCCTTGCGTGCGCACGAGGAGCCTGCTCGCGTTTACCACCTTCTAGGAGCGGGCGGGGACCGGCACGCCGAGCCGTGCGTGCTTAGGTGAGGTCACCCTCGAGGGAGTGACGTTAAAAGCACTGTCCTTGTGCCGGGCGTCCTTTGATACCCGAAATAGGGTCACAACCACACGGCTCTGCCCTTGAGCTACGGTGCTGCTGGAAAAGAGGAAACCTGAAATGGACGTTCTTTAATCTTTGCATTTTTAGCTTGTGCTTTGATTATAGATTCATTTTTGTTAAACAAAAGGTTAATGCAAGACTGAATTCTGAAGCATTATAGTTGTATAACATGAATCATGATACACTTTTTAAAAGCGTATGGAGATATATATGACATAAAATAAGCCACATTTAAAGTATACAATTTGATAAAGTTTGACACGTGTACACTTGTGTAAACATTAGTACAATCAAAATGATGAACTTCAAGTTTCTTTTTGCCTCTTTTTTTGTGTGTGTGTGGGGAAGACCAGCCCTGAGCTAACATCCGTTGCCAATCCTCCTCTTTTTGCTGAGGAAGACTGGCCCTGGGCTAACATCGTGCCCATCTTCCTCTACTTTATACGGGACGCCGCCACGGCATGGCTGACAGGCAGTGCGTCGGCGGGCGCCCGGGATCAGAACCCGCGAACCCCAGGCTGCCAAGCGCGGACTAAACCGCTGCGCCACCAGGCAGCCCCCTCTTTTTGCCTCTTTCTAATTCCTCTGCCATCGCCTCCTTCCCTGGGCAACCAGTGATTTGCTTTCTGTCACAACAGATAAATTTGCATTTTCTAGAATGTTATGTAAAATGGAATCCTACAGGATGTACTCTTTTGGTCTGGCTTATTTCATGCAGCACAATTATTTTGAGATTCAGCCACATTGCTGTGTGTATCAGTTCACTTCTTTTTACTGCTAAGTATGTTTATACCACAATTGGTGTGTCTATTCACCTTTACTGGACATTTTGGTTGTTTCCAGCTTGGGGCTTATGAGAATAAAGCTGTTACGAACAGTAAAGTATACCAGAAAGATTCATATACTAGTGTGACAACATATGCTTCCATTTCCATTGGGTACATTCCCAGGAGTAGAATGGCTGCAGCATATGGTAGGTAGGTGTATATTTAATTAAGAAATTGCCGGGCCGGGCAGTGGCACAGCAGTTAAGTTCCCGTGCTCCACCTCGCTGGCCCGGGGTTGGCAGACCCGCACCCTGGGCGTAGACCAATGCTCCGCTTGTCGAGCCATGCTGTGGAGGCAGCCCATATAAAGTAGAGGAAGATGGGCACAGACGTTAGCCCAGGGCCAGTCTTCCTCAGCAAA
Organism: Tapirus indicus; assembly: GCA_031878705.1. NCBI lineage: Eukaryota > Metazoa > Chordata > Mammalia > Perissodactyla > Tapiridae > Tapirus > Tapirus indicus. The sequence goes on along the minus strand of CM062920.1, from coordinate 124,385,941 downwards.
AATTGAAGGATTGGCAATGGATGTTAGCTCAGGGCTGGTCTTCCTCACACACACACAAAAAAATGCCAAACTGCTTCCAAAGTAGTTGTACAGTTTTACATTCCCACCAGCGGTGTTAAGGGTTCCAGTTCCTCTACATCTTCTTCCAACACTTGGTCTGGTTAGTCTTTTAAATTTTTGACACTCTAATAGGTGGGTAATGGTATCCCATGACTAATGGTGTTGAGAATCCTTTTATATGCTTATGTTATCTTTGGTGAAGTATCTGTTCAAATCTTTTATCCATTTTTTATTGTATTGTCTGTTTTATTATGCATTTTGAGTCTTCTTTATATATTATGGATATAAGGATAGATTTGATCTGCAAATATTTTCTCCCAGTCTATAGCTTGTTTTTTCCTTAATAATCTTTTGAAGAGCAGAAGTTTTTAAATTTTATAAAGTCCAATTTTCAATTTTCTCTTTTATCATGTTTTTGGTGTGCACAGTTCATACACCTATGAAGCTGGCCCTGCTTGCCAGCATCAGAGATGACTTCCCATCCAACACTCTAGCTCCCTACTTCTTGAGCTCCCCACTCAGAAACCTTGATTTCTACTTAATTTCTGCAATATTCTCCCCTAATTCATGTATTTAAAAATATATATTAGCTCCACATTAATTCACATTATGTTGCCTAACAGATTTCATGTTAGAGTTAGAAAGGAGCTCTGAGGTTAAATAACTTAAAATAGTTCAGAAAATTACAACTAATTCTTTTTGCTTGTATATTTGGGATCTTGGTTTGCTCTGCATCTCACATTCAGGTCTCTGAGAAGTGAAAGCTACAGCAGGTTTCAAACGTTAGTCAAATTCTTCGCATATCTGTTGCAAATGGCAGATATTGAATAAATGTGATATTAAAAGTCAGAAGCTATTTTCTCAAAACAACGCAGACAACAGATTAACTTTTATTAGGATAATTACACACACACTGAGAATTATTTTAAACCACACATTCTTATAAACTAAGAAAGCATGCTTTTTTAATTTTTTTAATTCTTGAGAAAGAATACATGTTCCAGGACAACATCTCTTAAGGCAAGATAAGTACTACAAAATGTTGACCTAGCACAGCTGAAAACGATTTGAGTTCCTTAAAGAGCTGTTAAATGACAAACTAGTAAGAGTAGAGCCCACAATGGAGAAAAACTGAGGGGCACACCTCATCTTTTGAATTTTCTACCATGCACCTAAAACCACATTTTTATGCAGAGCACAACTCCAGGAGTCCCATTCACATTGCAGTCTACCAGTAATGGGTCCTATGTGTGTGTGTCTTGTGTTTCTCCTCTAAGGAAGACACCAGTCACTGGATTTAGGGCTACCCTAATCTAGTATGACTTCCTCTTGCCTTGATTACATCTGCTAAGACCCTATTTCCAAATAAGGCCACATTCACAGACACCAGGTGAATGTGAATTCGGAGGAGACAATATTCAACTCAGTACAAGCCCGTATTACCAACTCAAAATTTTTAGAAACATATAAATAAAAGTTTAAACATTCACTAAAAAAATGTTCAAGGGCTCATAAATTTTAAGAATAAGAAAAATCAACTTTTTTGAAGCCTAAAAATCTTGCATGCTCCCCTAAAAGGAATGTTCTTTAAAACTCCCTGACACAGATTTTTTTTTAAATCAGTTGAAACATGTAGCTATTCCCCCACACTGACACCACAACCCCCCCTTTTTACAAAATATAGCTTAAGTATCAAATACCTGTAATAAAAGCAATCAACTGAGTAGATACAGGAAAGTGTTTGAACCACAGGTGTCCTCATTTGCTCCCCGTCACTTAGGAAGAAGGAGCCCTATTGGGGCTGGCCTGGTGGTTCAGTGGTTAAGTTCGCGTCCACTTCAGCAGCCGGGGTTTGCAGGTTCAGATCCTGGGTGTGGACCTACTCACTGCTCATCAAGCCATGCTGAGGTGGTGTCCCACATGGAAGAGCTGCAACTCTACAACTATGATACACAACTATGTACTTGGGCTTTGGGGAGAAAAAAGAAAAAGAGGAAGATTGGCAACAGATGTTAGCTTAGGGCCACTCTTACTAAAAAAAAAAAAAACCTTTCCTTTAAAAAAAAGAAGCCCTATTACAATGACTTTTCAAACTTTTTTCATCATGATTCACAGTAAGAAATACTTTTAACATCATGATCCTATCTGTACACGTGTACATGTGTGTATATGTGTGTGTAACAAAAGTCTTACAAAACAATACTTACCCTTATTACATACGAACACTTTGACACTTCCTATTCTGTTCTATTTTTGTGTGTGTGCTTAATTAATTTCAGGACCCAGTTGTGGATGAAAATCTGCAGTTGGAAAAACCCTGCCCAGTCATAAAGGTTGTTGACAGTAAGATGTAACTGACTGACAGAACAGTAGCTCAGAAGGAAGCAAGCTTACTGGGTTCTTGAAAGGGAGAGGAGGCATGAGGAGAAGAGGTAAACAAGGTGAAGTGACCAGCCCTTCTTTTGTTGTCCTTTCATACAAGATCTATTTGAAGTAGAGACATATTTGGCAAAGACAGGAGAAGGACATTTCTCCTAAGCTTCCTCAAGGCTCACAAGCAGTTGTTTGTCTTCCAGACTCAGGTTCAGGATGGGGAAAGAGATGCTGATGGGATAGGAGGCACTTTGGCTGCAATTGCTTCACCATTTCCAGGTTCAATCTCCTGCTCCCCAACTCTTTCAGTCAACTCTTCCTTTTGCAAGGTGAAACTGAACAGAGGCCCCTGCTCTGCTGAGGTTATGAATGGAGCCGGCTGACCCAGAACGCACAGCACTCCACAGTTAGGGAGATCCTTGCTGCCCAAGGGTATCTCCTCCTGAGAGAAAACTTCCTAAGAAAAGTTTGCAGCTCTTTACACACACTTTCAGTCACCAGAATTCTCTCTCAGAAATAACTGAGGCAAGCCACCTGCTTTAAAACTTTTCTAGACTGTGGTCCTGAGTGGTTAGAACAACCAGAGAGAGGTTGGCCTGTTGTTTATTCATTAATTCAACATATGTTCACTTAATACCAACTATGAGTCCGGTTCTGAGTAGCAGCTACTAATGGACAGAGTATTCATAAAAGTTCTGAACAGTTTAAAAATATTAAAGGTTTCTTTTAAGCAATTGATATAATACAAATTAATCATTTTGTATTTCCTCACGAAAGCCCTTGCCTGGATCCCAGAGCTCTTTCCTGGATCCCAAAATGAAGATGACACATGAAGCACAAAGCCACAGCCCTCTCTCAGCCCACGTTACATCAGTGAGAAATAAACCTTTCCTGCTGTAAAGCACTGAGATTTTGGAGTCATATATTACCACGGCATAACTAGGGAAAGTTAACTAATACAGCAGCCATGTTTTTCATCACGCAAACTAGAGAAACAGAAAACCCTCTCTCCATTAAGAGTTTTAATGAAGTCATTGTACAAAAACTAGTCACAACCTGAGAACTAACGAAACAATAACTAGGTATAACAGCCATTGAGAAATAAAACAGAGGGGCTAGTCCGGAAGATTATAAGGACATAGTGCCTGAATGGCATCTATTTTCAGACTTCAAATCTTAATACTTTTACGCATCCAAAGTAAAGGAAACAATGGTTTATGTAAAGCTTTACATTTTACAAAGCAGTTTTACAATCACCTTCGTTTTACAGATTTTACAGGCAACTGAGGCCCAAGATGGTACAGTGGCCTCGACTCCCACGTTTTCTGATTCCAAAGATTCCCCGATATCCCACTTGATAATACTTGATTATTAACGCAAAATACTTTTTTTGTGTGTGGGGAAGACCAGCCCTGAGCTAACATCCGTTGCCAATCCTCCTCTTTTTGCTGAGGAAGACTGGCCCTGGGCTAACATCGTGCCCATCTTCCTCAATTTTATATGGGACGCCACCACAGCATGGCTGACAGGCAGTGCGTCGGCTGACGACAGGGATCCGAACCCGCGAACCCGGGGCTGCCAAGCACGAACTATCGGGATAAAACTTTGGGTGGAAAGGCCTGCATAATCCTGATAAATAGCACCGCCCTACCTACACAGCGCCCCTGCACATCACCCTTTCACACCCCCGCGTCCGCCCACCACGGAAGAATCGGGACAGACAGAAACTTACGTCAGCAGAGCGCTCCCCTTCCCACCCTTTTTGCCCTCCACCTTTCCCGAAAGGCCAAGCGGCGAGCAGGAGAACCAACGAGAGGAGCGAACATGATTGGCTGCTCTGCGTCACGTGACGATCACAAGGCGTGGGATTTGGCTCCAGGCGGAAGTGCAGCGCGGAGGGTGGTCCGAAATGGGGGGAGGGGGCACTAGGAGCTTGGGGGAGGAGCTTGCGCGCTAGCCGCTGTCCCAGTTCTGCCAGCAATCGTGTCCAAGTCTCTGGTTATTGTCGTACCGCCGTTAGTACGCCGCGGTACTACAGAGACCAGTCGCTCGCTTACCTGGCAGGAGCAGCCACCCGTGCGAGCGGCAGCAGGGAATGGAAGCGGAGAACGCGGGCAGGTAAGGCCGGGGCGGAGCGCCGCCCCTCCCCCCGCGCCCCTCGCGGCGGGGCTGGCTGGCGGGCGCGCGCACGCACGCAGGGGTCTTTAAATGCCGCGGCCCGAGTACAAAGGCCGGGGCCGCGCGTGCGCACTGCCGGCTCCCTCGAGCCCCTCCCCACCCGGACCGCTCCGGCGCCGCGCCTCGTGCCCCTGGGCTCCTCTTCCGTCCTTCCAGGCATGTAGCCGCCTTTGAAGTGCGTTGATATGCAACCAGCAGTCTCTGGTTAGCATTTCTTTCCGGTTGCTATTCTTGGCTACATTTCCCTTTACCCTCCATTATCAGCGAAGAGCTGTAAAGATGGAGTATCACACGTGTCACTGAAGGAGTTTTCGTTTCAGAGTTGGTAGGTGCTGTGCCTTCCTTCCCCAAAGGTTTACTAAAAGCAGCATCCGGGGCCACAAGATAGATAACATTGCCATATTAGAGCTCTTGAATTCTGGGACTATGAATAACACTCTCAAGAAGTCATCTAAAATGTCTGGTGGTCTTGGGGACGATCCTAAGAATTTACTTTTAACATGTCCTTTGGGGAGTGTTAGATATGTGGAGAGGACGTTCTGCAAAAGCAGAGATTTCGCGATTTGAACTCCAGACAGAAAGCCAAATGAAAAACTAAATAATTTAGATATGGCAGCAGGGTCTTTAAAAGGAAAAAAAATAGTTTACATTGAAATAAAATACTATTAGACCTAATGAAGAATTACTCTCTCAGTGACTAATGGGCCCCAAACTTAGGACACTTCACTGCTTTGGGCCTGTTCGTGTCTGTAAAATAGGGCATGTCTGGAATCCAGTTCTGACATGCTGTGAATCAGTGTTATGTGTAAGGGGCCTACTTAGTAACAAAAATAAGTCTGAGTTTAGAAAAGGAGGTATATGTAGATAAAATGTAGAGTTTATTCTGACTTTTTGGATCAAATCCTGAAATAAAGTACTCCACTTCTTTCCCAGAAGAACTTGACAAATAAAAGAATTCACGAGAACTTGTGGAAATCGCTCTCACATTTGTGATCATCTTCAAATCAGAATTGAAACCTGGGTAAAACCTGCCATCAAATGAGTTACACATTATAAGACCTTACTCACAGTCTTACAGCAAAGTAATAGGTCTCTGGTACAGTGTTGAGCTCAAAACTGTCTGACATATTCTGTCTTAACCTCACCCATAGGGTTATAGACCATTTTTTATTTTCACTTGCAAAGCTTTCACCTCAGGAGATATAGCGAGTTCTGTGTTAATACTCTAAGAGTTTATCCTTGAGAATTCTGAAATGACTCAGGGCCTAGATAACCTGAGAAAGTGGTTCTCTGTCACCCCTGACTTTGTGCTAATCGAGGAATGGAATGGAATGCTGGGTATAATGAATTTATGTTTTATTTTGGAAGATTAATTTCAAAAAATTCCATGGATATAGACTCTCTTTTTAAAAACAGAAAATAGTTCAAGAGTCATAACAAGCACTTAAAGTCTGACCAGAGAGGGAAAGAGAAAGAAGAGGACCTTCCAAGGAGCCAAGCATGAAAAGGACATTTTCCAAAGTTGGAAAGTACAATGCCGAATCAACAATGACTGGAAAAGTGTGACATGGACCACTGAGAATGAAGACAGGAAAAATTAACCTTCAAATGAGATCAGCCTTTCTAGAAATGTTAAAGAGACCAAAAAGAACTTTTTTATTTAGGTATGGACAACAAGAAGGACAAGAATGTTTTGGGTTTTCTGCCTAGTCCACTGGCATGATGTTAGTCAATGACAGAAAACATAAGCACTTCGTTCTGATTTTGATTTTTCATCTCCTGTGTTAAGAAAAATGATTGTAGACTGGAAATGGCAGAAAAGAAGTCTATAAGAGAGGTGTAAAGCTCAAGATGAATGAGGGCACTTAGAACTTTTAGCTGCTCTAAGAGAAATCATATTTCCTGGCCTGGACAAGTTGTATTTCAAGTGAGAGGTCAGATTACGGCAGTTTCAAGACAGCTGAAGACAGCAGGAGAGGGGGCCTGAGGCCTGAAAACAAACACGTGGGTCCCTATTTCTTTCAGTGGTGGAGTCTGTCCTCTAATTTATTGACTTGATCCTAAACAAAATTTTTATTCTCAGTGGTTATTGAGCATATTTAAAAGGAACTAATGACCACTAGGCTACAGTATAAGTTCAGAAAAAAGCAAGACCCACCAAGCTAGGCTCGTTCTCTTATGGAAAGTGATACTAGACTAGACAGCATCAGGAGGTACTGGAATATTTAATCATCTGCTGTCTTTATTACTGGTACAGCAAATTTACGATATACCAGGCACTGCTTTGTTTCACACGTGTTAACTAATTTAGTCCTCATAACCAATGAATTACGTGTGACTATTCCCATCTTACAGATGTGGAAGCTGGGACATAAAGAGGTTAAGAAACTTGCCTGCAGAGCTAGTAAATGGCAGAGCTGAAATCTGAACCCAGGTAGTGTGGCTTCAAAGTCTACCTCCCTAGTAACTGTGCCAAACAACTTCTTTCTGTGGACAAGATGAAGATGGACTGATGGCAGTCCAATTAGGTGAAATCAAAACTGGTTTACTACTGGAAGAATCAAGGGCAGGCTGAAGAGAGGTCTATGCTGATGTGCCATGTAGTTCTACCCCAACTTTGTTCTTTTCAACAGTTTTACAACTTCAGGGTGCTGATGGCATGCTGCTAAAAATATGTGAGTGACCTAACTCCGGGAGGGGTTTGTGGAATTGATAGGTCGATTGAGAATCCAGATCAATCCCAGCTGGCTGTAGTGGTGAATCATCTTTTACAAAAAGAGGCACAGTCCTGTGCCTAGGTGCAGAAAAATCAATGATAGAAATGTGAGATGAGGGACAGGTGATAAAAGGGCAGCTTTCGGGGCTGGCCCAGCGGTGTAGTGGTTAAGTTTGCGTGCTCTGCTTTGGCAGCCCGGGGTTCATAGGTTCGGATCTCAGGCGCGGACAGATGCACCTCTTGTCAAGCCATGCTGTGGCGGCGTCCCATATAAAGTAGAGGAAGATGGGCACAGATGTTGGCTCAGGAACAGTCTTCCTCAGTAAAAAGGAGGATTGGCAGCAGATGTTAGCTCAGAGCTAACCTTCCTCACACACACACAAAAAGGGCAGCTTTCATTGATAGAAAGCGCAGTATGAATCAACAGTATAATGTGGGTGCCAGTAAAGCTGATGTAATGAATTCTGTCATGTGGCTCCAGAATGAGGAAGTTGATAGCCCTGCTCAGTTTCAGGATGATGAGGCTTTATCTGGAGTATTTTTATTTTGTTTGATTCTGAGCACCAAAGAATGACCAGATAGTGAGGAAACTTGAAATCATGCTATATAAAGAATAGTTAAATGAACTGAGGACTCTGGCTTATTCTAAATCTTCGTGCTTACAGTTTTTAGTAGACTACACAGTAAGTACCCAGTAATGCATGGTGAATACACACACTTCCATTTAGCAATATTGAATGTAGTCTTTAAATAGTTATGATGGTATTCTATCAGAGTTTACGTAACTAGTCCCCTATAGTTGAGCATATTTACCGTTGATTGTTACTTTGTGAGTATTCAGTGTTGTATATGCTGGTTTAAATGAAAATAATAAAATTTTGCTATAAACTGAATGTTTGTGTTCTTCCAAAATTCCTATGTTGAAACCTAACCCCCAATGTCTTGGTATTAGGAGGTGGGGCCTTTGGGAGGTGATTAGGTCATGAGGGTGGAGCCCTCCTAAACAGGATTAGTGCCCTTATCAAAGAGGTCCAGAGAGATCCCTCACCCCTTTTGCTTTGGGGAGGACACAGCAAGAAGGGGCCCTCACCAGAAACTAAATCTGCCGGTGTCTTGAACTTGGACTTTCCAGCCTTCAAAACTATGAGAAATAAATATTTGTTGTTTATAAGCCACTCAGTCTATGGTATTTTGTTATAGCAGCCCAAACGAACTGAGATAAATGTATTTAGAAAAGAGCAACTTAAATATTTAAAATAGTGGAAAATAACTGAGGATTAAAAAAGTTGGAGTTGTTCATTTTAGAGAAAATCTTAAAGAGTTAGTTTTTTGAAATACAGCAAAATCTAAATTAACTGGTGTCTCTGTGTGTGTTTTGAGAAAGACTGTTGGAAGATAACAGTTCGTTAGGAACATATACAGCCAATTTCAGATGGCTTTAAAAACCAATCCTTTGAGCACTGTTGTTCAGAAGGGGGTTGCTAATGGCGGCTGGGAGATAGGAAGTGGTTGCCTGCAGGACAAGGAGAGAGGTCTCACAGAACAGTGGTGGGAACAAACAAATCACAGGGAAGAAAAGTGAACAAGGAGAAATAAAGCCATTCATCATGCTTGTAAGTTAGGTACCATGGAGTTACAGAAAATAACTCTGGGGTCTGTGCTGAGTTTGGACAGACTTGGTCCCATTTCCTACACATTCTCCATATATGTAGAAATCACTGAATCTCACCCTCGTTTTCATAGTGAGGGGACGGAGGTCCTGAGAGGATGAATGACTCGACTAAATGCTCTTCTGTTGCTGTCCCTCTCATCCAGAGAAAATTACTGTTCATAAACATTGCAGAATTCTGAATCACGAAGTGGCAGTTATCATATATAAATACAACAAATGTAAGAAATATTTTCACATTAAGGTTGAAACAGGTTTATGCTGCTTACAAATTTAACTATTATTAGGTAATAGAAAATTAAATTATCCAAAACTCTTCAGTTTCCTGGCATTCAAATTCATGAAGGTTTTTGTACAAATGTAATGCTTTCTTCTGCCAAGTAATAATGTAATCCACCGTCTTTCCTTTTATTCTGGCTGTTAGAAAGCTGTTAAAATGATCAGGCTAAATTGAACATTCAAAGATAGTATAATACCTCAGAACTTATACATTCTATTTTCCATTGCTTTATTTTTCTATTTCTGTCCTAATTTAATATATTATAAAGTGCCAGAGATCATTTTTAGAACGATTAAGGGACACATCGATATTGTAGATGAGTTTCTGGATTTCTTTCAAAATTGATATATATCTCTAAAATAAAACTCCAAATTTTTATCTTCACTATTTTTCACTTTCTCTTCAGCCAACTGATTTCTGAAATTTTAATTTTCAGTTTCTGAGCCCCAGAATTTCTAAAGAAGCTTAATGACCCCTAAATATGCTAAGGGAGCCTCATTTTGGAAATTTGTTTTTTAAAGTTCAGAATCCTTTTGTAATGTGAATGTTGTCTCTCTAATTTATATACGTATTTTAAGGTTGGATTTTTGTGAAGTGCTCCAAATGGGACACATCTGTGCAACTCCAAGTGGTAGCAAGAAATATGGGGGAAAGTGGTAGGTTGCCTTCCCAGCAGTGTGACATATTAGGAACAGACCTCGTGCATTCTTTTGGCCACTCATTTATTGTGACCCCATGTCTTTATTTTTATGTATTCCAGCTGAAAGGGGCTGTTAGCATCTCAGGAAACTGCCACTGGTCACAACCAAAAGTTACAGTTCATTTTACTAGAATTTCCAGAGGGTAACTTACATGATCTCGATGTAACCTAGCCATATCCAGCTCCTCAGAGTATTTAAATCATAAACACTGAACAACAAATATTTTGACAATTTATTGAAAAGAACTATGAATGGTATTAAAGTGTGAAAAAAAAGGACATTTTACTTTGTCCCTGGCACGATTTAAGCAATTCTTTTCATTGTTACATTTTAACTTCTAGAACTTGCCTTCATATTTTCCCTATGTGCAGCCTTATTTACGATACTGTTTTGTATTTTCCACTTTAAAATATAAAACATTTTCTGCGCTTTTACGGAATATCAATAAATTAGATTTTAAGAGGTGCATAGTATGTTTTCATGTTAATGTACTATAGTTTACTAAATCATTTATCATCTTTTTTAATATAATTTGAGAACAATATATTTAAATAAAACCCTTAAGATATAGTTTAATATCTTTCTCACTAATTCTTAACCATTTCTTATCAACCCACCCTTAAAGATAGCTTGAAGTTAAATGCCTCTCCAGTGGTTTGTCATTGGATAAACAAGGTATTGGCCCCCCGTTTCCTTTGAGTATCCAGCATCCTAGCCCAGCCACCCACGGGGAGTCTGTAACCTTGGGTCTGCCTCGGCCATTTAAGTTTATCCAAGGGAATGCTTAGTATGTCTTTTTTAAAAACCATTTTATTAAGATATGATTTAAATACTATAAAGTTGGCCCATTTAATGTGTACTGTTTTGCCTTTTTAATCTCTGCTCTCTGAGCTCCCTGTCTACTTTCTCCACATGCCACAGAGACAGAAAACTAGTAAGGAAAATGACTTTTCTCTCCAAATGGTAAATGGCACTTCTCCATTTTATTTCCTAGTGTTTTTCTTCCTACTGCATATTTAATGACGTTCTTTGGCATTAGCTGTAACTTGAGTTTCGTGAAATACGTGTTTACTTCCCTAGTTTTGTGCTGATGGCAACAGCTTGCGAGATTGGTTTATGGTCATCAGAAATATTTTTTAGCAGTCGTTTCCTGTGAAGGCCTGTGTTCCATATGTTGAACAGAATACTTTGAACAAAGTTTAAATCATGTTCAGAGGAGCGGTTTAGAGGGTTTTTTTACATAAATTCATAGACACTTACAAAATATCTATTTCTAGTCTTCATTTAGTGGCAAAAAAAAAAAAAAAAACAATCCCAAACCTAGCAACAGTTAAAAACAGAGCCAATGAATCAATAAGTAAACAGGCAAGTAAAGCAAAAGAGAACATTATGTTAGATTGGAGGTGGGTTGGGAATGGGAGACGTCGGTCAAAGGGGACACACTTCGAGTTATAAGATTAACAAGTTCTGGGGACTAATGTACAGCAGGCTGACTAACAATGCTGTGTTATATACTTGAAAGCTGCTAAGAGAGTAGATCTTAAATGTTCTCACCATAAAAAAGAAAAAATAATTATGTGACCTGATGGAAGTGGTAGCTAAGGCTATGGTAGTAATCATTTTGCAATATGTAAGTGTATCAAATCAACACGTTGTACACCTTAAACTTACACAGTGTTATATGTCAATTATATCTCAAGCTGAGGGTAAAAAGTTAGATTGGAGGGGATCTTTGTGACAAGAGGATTAAATCCTGAAGGTAGGGACACAAATTGTTTTTGTGGATATTTTAACCTTGTACAGGCTGGTGGGCCTTTTCAAGTCTCTCTACTAGAAAATTCCCATGATCTCATTTTGGAGAAAGTACAGGCTGACTTGACAGGACTGGTAAGTTTTATTGATGACACATCCTGTCTTTCAACGGTGTGAGAATTAATTAATGTTTGCTTAGTAGGCACTCAGTAAAGGTGGGGGGGGGAATGTGTACATGTGGGAATAGATCTGCCTCCTCTCTTTGCCCCTATTATTGACTCTAAATAAGTACTGCTGTCTGGGTACAAAATATTTTGATCCTGAAGATTTTTTATCACTGATCATTCAAACTTACATTTGGGTAGTTTTGTCATCTCATACTTAATTGTTCTTTCAGCTACTCCCTTCAGCAATCTCAAGCTTTTTATACGTTTCCGTGTCCACAAACGATGGCTGAAGCTCCCAATCCGGCAGTTGTGAATGAGCAGCAAATGCCAGCAGAAGTTCCGGCCGCAGCTCCTGCTCAGGAACCCGTGCAAGGTAGTTTTCACCGGGATAGTTGAGAAAATCAGCTATTGGATTAGCCACCTTATTTAAGAAAGGGCTTGACGATGAATTTTAGCGTCTAAAATTTAATCCACTTTTCACATACTCGGTATGTGCCAGGCACTGTGATAGGTTTTGGGGAATAAAAGAACATGGATCCTGCCCTCAAATATCTCATAATCTAGTCGAGAAAGGTAATAAGTAAACACACATTGTGCCTCAGCACACTGAGCAGTGAGGAGGGGCACAGGATGCTGTGAGAGCTCGCGGGGTTGGCACCTCACTCAGACCGAGGATCAGAGGCAGCTTCCCAGAGCTCTGAAACTCAAGGGGACAGGGCAGACTGCGTGGGAAGAGCAAGGCAGAACTTGGAGGCAAGGAGTGGATTAGAGACTGTTTGAATAATCTGGGGGTAAATGAGGAGGACCCGAAGGGGTGAAGAAGGACAGAATTAGGACATATTCAGGAGGTAGAATTACCTGACCATGGTTAATAGATTTCGTGTGGGGGACAAGGGAGAAAGAGGGCCCTGGAAGTAACTCCCAGGCTATTGGATGAAGGAAGTACCATTCACCAAGATAGAGAATTAGAAGAGAGGAGAATAGGGGTGGGGGTGGGGGTTGGGGGTGGAGAGAAGGAATGATTTTCTCCAGTGTAGCAGTATTGTATGAGAAATGTGCTCAGAGTTTGGGTTTATGATTCCAGGAACACATCTAACTCCACTGCATTGGAGATACCCCTGCCCTCGTCTCCTGTTTTCCTGGGCAGGGAGCACTAGGATGTCTCCAGCTACAAGCCAGTGGAGTGGGTCCCTTGGCCTAGGGAGTGGCTAAAGCAGTGTGAGGTAGAAGAGAGGAAGGATGGCAGGCTCAGGTAGGGAGACACCAAATAGCAGTAGAATGGGGTAGGGGCCCGGGAAATTAAAGAGGAATGTTAAAGAATTAAGGGTAAGGAAACCAAGGCTTCCTGTTGGGTAACATCCTGTTGGGTAACTTGAGGTCAGCGGTTCTTGACCAGGGCTGATTTTGCCCCTCAAGGGACATTTGGCATTATCTGGAGATACTTTTGATCTTCTGATTGTCATGACCGGCAGGGTGCTACTGGCATCTAGTGGGTAGAGGCCAAGGTTGCTGTTAAACATTCTGTAATGTACAGTGCAGACCCCCACAACCAAAAATTATTCAGCATAAAATGTGAGTAGTGCCAAGACTGAGAAACTGCTTTAGGTCCTGAGATGAGATCCCTAGTCCTGCCTTTTGAAAAATCCTGCCAGCCCAGAGATTCCATCCTCAGCAACCCCTAAATTCACCTCCTGCGTGTTTGGAACAGAATATACACTCAGTCTCTACAACAAGCCCACAAACCAGAGGAGGTTTTCAACTACTGGAAATTATGGGGAAATTGAGTTAAAATGTTTCCCTTCCTCCCTAGTTTTCTATCTGTTCTTTCATTTGTTTAGTTAACTATTTATGTATTTATATTTAGAATTCCTAGAAAATGGTACATAGATACTTTGTATCCCTGGGGAGGCCAGGATGCCAGGTAAGAGTGGGTGGAAAATCATTCTGTGATTATTACAGATATTTCATCCCAAGAACAGCTAGCAGAGGAAGATGGTGGGGGATGGGGCCACATGAACCATTTCTAGGGTGAAGGAAGGGGAAGATATTGCAGAGGAGACTGATGTTGGGAAATAGAAGAGAAAGATAAAAAGGATGTTGAAAGGGTAGCTTTTTTGGGGAAAGCTGCCTAAAGTTTGTACGTTATGGTTTTTGCATTTACATCCATTGTGTTTCAGAGACTCCAAAAGGAAGGAAAAGAAAACCCAGAACAACAGAACCAAAAAAACCAGTGGAACCCAAAAAACCTGCTGAGACCAAAAAATCCGGCAAGTCCACAAAATCAAAAGAAAAGCAAGAAAAAATTACAGACACGTTTAAAGTGAAAAGAAAAGTAGACCGTTTTAATGGTGTTTCAGAAGCTGAGCTTTTGACCAAGACTCTCCCGGACATTTTGACCTTCAATCTGGACATTGTGATTGTAAGGATTTTTGTCCTCATTTGGTTGTATAAATAGCATTGGTGGATGAACTTAACCTTTATCCTCGCAAATAGCATTCTGCTGAAAAGAACCATTTCTAAGAATCCTTTTGGTAGCAAGTGGTGTCACCTTCGTGAGGTTGTATTATGTGGGTGTGTTTAGGAGGGTGGGCTCCAGACTGGGGCTGTCTGATTTCAAATCCTGCCAGGTGGGTACGACCTTGGACAAGCCTTAACCTCCCTAAACACCAGTTTCCTCGTTGGTGAAGTGGGCGAGAATAGTAACTCTCTCGTAGGGTTTCAATTAAATAAAATAATCCATGGATTGCATGACACCTGTGAGTTCTCCATAGATGATGACACTCATTTTGAACTTTGATTTTTGTCTGTAACTGTGAGACATCAGCGTGCAAACAATTGCGTAGATGATGTGGAGTAAGCTGCTTGTTGAGAGTCAAGGGGCAGACTTATGGCTGGACTGGGCTCAGATGGATTGACTCCAGGACCTCTCTCTTTCCAGCAAAGTTGGGTGGGAGTTGGGGACATGAGGGAGTCAAACTGGTTTTTAAAAACAACAGCAAAATGTTTAATATAAAAGAAATTTCTTTCCTCAAAATGGAATACTTGGTTCAGATTACGAGTAGGTAATTGATAAATGATATTGATTATGATGCTGGATTAAATTTTTAATTTAATAAATTCATCTTTGTCCACCACTCCTCCACAGAAACCCTAAGGCTTAAATCCTACTTTTCAAGACTAAAATGTATAAATGTTTTATTTTGTAGATTGGCATAAACCCAGGACTAATGGCTGCTTACAAAGGGCATCATTACCCTGGACCTGGAAACCATTTTTGTGAGTGGTTACTTTTTAAATTATTTCACATTTAAACTAGATATCTTTGTTAATAGTTTTTTTGTTGTTGTTGTTAACCAAATTGTATTTTCAAAAAGAGAGGCTGTATGTATGTGTAAATATACGTACATGTTTTCTATGTGTGTATATGCAAAAATAAAAGTTTTGAAATGATATGTCACAGTTAACATTTTGATATACGAGAGTGGAGGAGCATGAAAAGGAGTACTTTCTCTTTTGTTTGAATTGTTTTAAATGAGTTTTACTACTTTCTTTTAATGATTTTTTTTTTAGTTGTTATCTACAGACATAGTAACAATAGTATATTGTTGTGCCGGGACAGACAGAATACTGACTTTTCCAGATTTCTGCTCATCTTATTTCCTAGGAGAGATGAAATGCATTGATCCTTGGTAATCAAGTTGTAATAGTTAAGAAATGCCGTGATTGGAGACATTCTCTACAGATACTTCATATCTAGCAGAAAATAGTATTTAAGACTCTCATACTTGTAGAGTGAGCTTTAAAATCAAGGGTAGCTACTGTTGTCCTCTGTATAAGTCATCTTACCTAATACTGCATAATAGACTGAAGGCATGCAGTAGGCCCTCAGGAAATACTAGTTGATTATCTAAGAGTAACATTAAAAACATTTAGGGCAAATGATAGTAGTGTGTTTTTGGAACTAATGACATTATCTCCATTATTTTAAAAAAAATTTCTAGAGAAATTTGAACTTTTCATATTCTCCACTGGCATGGTGTTTGGTGTTCTCAGTCTGATGGTGAATGTTTATCCGTCTAAAGTATTCCAGGGGCATTTGGTGGTATCACCAATTATTAGAAAGGAAAACAAACAGTTTCAAGATTTCCTACTTTGACTAGCTGTGTTTTCTCGACAGGCATGTACCTTAACTCCCTGTGGAGAGGAGATAATAATAGTAATGTCTCATAAGATAGTTAGAATGATTAAATGAGATAATCCACGCAAGGGGCTTAGCATAGTACCCAGCACACAGTAATTGCCTGATATAGTATTTGACCTATGTTATAATTTTTTAAATATCCTAAATCTTTTTTTTTTTTTTTTAAATTTCAAGAATAGAATGTAACTACCATATCCATTCGTGGGACAAAAACCTTTGACCTCTGGAAATAAACTGAGCTCTCTTTTCACAGGGAAGTGTCTGTTTATGTCAGGGCTGAGTGAGGTCCAACTGAACCATATGGATGATCACACTTTACCAGGGAAGTATGGTATTGGATTTACCAATATGGTGGAAAGGACAACACCAGGCAGCAAGGATCTTTCCAGGTAATTATGTAACATTTATTTTTATAGGTTGGAACCTTGACCATGCTGGTGCCTCATATGGTCAACGAACACCATATGTATCTACTGCAAGCTGAGCTTAGCAAATATATGGATGGAGCTTTTATTGAAAGCTATCTGGATTTAGCATATTATAAATATTGCCATTCTTATATTGTGATACTTTTGAATTCAATTTTAGTAAAGAATTTCGTGAAGGAGGACGTATTCTAGTGGAGAAATTACAGAAATATCAGCCACGAATAGCAGTGTTTAATGGAAAATGTAAGATTTATTTCTAAATTTTATCTTTTTTCTTTGCTAACATTATGGGCAATGTAAATATGTTTATATTTCATTTTAGGTATTTATGAAATTTTTAGTAAAGAAGTTTTCGGAGTAAAGGTTAAGAACTTAGAATTTGGACTTCAGCCCCATAAGATCCCAGACACAGAAACTGTAAGTCCTTAAAATTACATTTGTAAATCAGCTAAATATGAAATTTTTTTAGCTGGTTTCCCTTTTTTATCTGTCCTATCCATTGTCATTTATGCCATGAAAAAAACCCACACTATATTTTGTTGAATGATATCTATATATCAACTTGAACTAATAGTTGCCGATTAATTCAGATGTTGTTCAAGTTTTATTAGAAAAAGAGACATTTGTCAGATAGCTGTCTTAATGATGTTGTTATTTGGCTACTGAGAGGAGCTGGCTCACATGCTAGATTCCAAATATACTTAGTGGCATATTCTTGTCAAATTCCAGGGGCGTTAGCCATTGTTCAGTGGTGTAAATACATATATATATATGTATTTACATATATATGTAAATATAGACATGATTCCGATCATAACACTAACTGCCCTGTTTCTGTATTATAGCCCAGCTTCACTTTAGAACCATATCAACAGTACCGCCCAGCTACAGACAGACATGCAGCTTACCTGACTGGCACTTGGTACAATTGTCTTAGACATTAAGGCATCGTGAAGTAGCAGGGTGTTCAAACTGTCATTTCTGCAGAGCTTCTAGAGACATTTGGTTCAAATTTTGCCTCTTAAATATAGTTTTAAGTTTTGTTTACAACTTTTTAAAAAACAACGCACGTGCAGAGACCCATGTGTTATAGACAACATTTTACATGATGGAGAAGCCGGTTTGCTGACAGATTTTCGTGGAGACGTCAGAATAACGTTTCTGCCACCTGCATACATTTGAACTTCTCCTTTTTAAATTTCTTCTGTTTTTAACGTCTTATAAATATGTGGTTGGTAAAGTAGGTTGTAGCCCTGGTCTTTCTTTAAATTCAGGCCCACCCTTGTCTACTTGGGTAAAACTGTACAGGTGCGTTCACTGCTTCCTTTGAAGTACTGCATTATTGTCCCTGAAATGCCAGATGAGGCTCAGGTCCATCCCTTGGATATATGTGATCATAGTGCAAGAATAAAGGAACTTGAATCATATCATGACAGGTAGTTTTAGCTCTTACAATGAGCTGTGAGTGCTTTTATCTTTTAAAATTTATACTTTGTCATGAAATATTCACAGTTATTGATGATGTTAGTGATTCAGCTTTGAAACAAAAATCTACTTTTTCAAGTTTCTGGATCACTTTAATTGAAGAATATCTTGAGATTGGAAAATGTGCTATTATAAAACCTAGTAGCGGGGCCGCCCGGTGGCGCAGCGGTTTAGTCCGCGCTTGGCAGCCCGGGGTTCGCGAGTTCGGATCCCGGGCGCCCGCCGACGCACTGCCTGTCAGCCGTGCTGTGGCGGCGTCCCATATAAAGTGGAGGAAGATGGGCACGATGTTAGCTCAGGGCCAGTCTTCCTCAGCAAAAAGGGGAGGATTGGCAACAGATGTTAGCTCAGGGCTTGTCTTCCCCACAAAAAAAATAAATAAATAAAACCTAGTAGCGTTTGCATCTACATATCTTTACGAATCAGGATTTCCTAAATGCTGCATTAACAAAACTAAATAAATATATAATATATTTTTTCTGTAATACATGATATGGAGGCAAACTTAAAAATTGCAACTGGAAATTCCATTTTTTGTTGTGCTCTATGAAGGACAGTTTGTCAACATCATCCAAAATGATAATTGCAAATGTCTTTTTCCCTAGCCATTCTGCTTCTAGAAATTTATACAACAGATGTACTCACACATATTCTAAATTTAATATATGTAAGGTTTTTTACTACAGCTTATAATATTAAAAGATTGGAAATAACCTAAATGCCCACAGTTGGGTTCTGGTTAAATAAATATGAAAGTATTACACAGCTATAAAAATGGAATCTCTTTTTACTCTGATGTAGATATCTGATGCAGAACTTTCTCAGAGCTGCATTGTTAAGTAAGAAAGCAAGGTGCAGGATAGGGAATAGAGTATGTTATCATCTGTGTGTTTTTTAAAGGGGTGAGGGAGAGTACATATATGAGACACATTTGAGTGTATATTCATGGAATACCTCTGGAACTAGCAACCTTGATTGCCCTTGGGGAAGAGAACTAGGTGGACAGAGACAGAATTGGGAGGGAAGACTTTTTGTTGTATACTTATATGCCCTTTTGTACCTTTTGAATTGTGAATACTTACTATTAAAAAGAAAAGACTATTGGGGGCCGACCTGGCGGTGTAGTGGTTGGGTTCGCACGCTCCACTTTGGTGGCCCAGGGTTCGTGGGTTCGGATCCCAGGCGCGGATCTGCGCGCTGCTTATCAAGCCATGCTGTGGTGGCGTCCCATATAAAGTAGAGGAGGATGGGCACGGATGTTAGCCCAGGGCCAATCTTCCTCAGCAAAAAAAAGAAGAGGAGGATTGGCAACAGATGTTAGCTAAGGGCTAATCTTCCTCACACACACACACAAAAAAGACAAGACTGTTAATTGATAGATGAACATGGTGGGGGGGGGCCTCACTGATTTTGATTTATTGACTTTGTAGTAAGTATTATAAATTTGAACTCAAACACAACTATTTTTATTGGTTTTGCATATATTGATGTGATAGTATCAAGTTATTAACCCAAAGAAAGATAAATTTTCTAATCTCAATATGAGTGGATTCAATAGAATTGTAAGATTTCTATAACTATAAAATTGTATGATTCTAGCTCTGCTATGTTATGCCGTCATCCAGTGCAAGATGTGCTCAGTTTCCTCGAGCCCAGGACAAAGTTCATTACTACATTAAGCTGAAAGACTTAAGAGATCAGTTGAAGGGCATTGAACGAAACACAGATGTTCAAGAGGTGCAATATACATTTGACCTACAGATGGCCCAGGGTATGTTACCATTATCACTCCTTTTACTCATTTCATGTATATATTTCATGATTATATATATGTAATATATATATAATGTGTGTATATATATACATTACAGAAAGTATGTTGTGGATTTAAAAGCAGGAGGAAAGGAAACATTTATATTTGCAGCCAGAGTGCTCTGATAATGGATATTAGTCACTGTTAAAATCTCCTTCTACCAAGGTCGTCTGTGTACTCTGGGTACTCCTACAGATGTGGAGGATATAAGAAACAGTAGCCCACCTAAAATTAAATCTGATAGGTTTTTACAGTTCTTGTGAGCTAATTTAGTATATGTTATGAAGAGTTTAAATGATTATAACAAAAGATATATGTCAGTATATATGAACATTCAAGAAAAATATTTGTTCATGATGACTTCTGAATAAAGCTGTGTTCAAAATTGTTGTGCAAAATCAGTTTTAAATCCCTTTTACCCTCCTCACAGAGGATGCAAAGAAGATGGCTGTTAAGGAAGAAAAATATGATCCAGGTTATGAAGCAGCGTATGGTGGTGCTTATAATGAAACTCCGTGCAATAGTGAACCTTGCAGCTTCTCTTCAAATGGGCTGAGTATGTCCCCCCCACCCCACCCCGTATGTTTGTTCCTTTCAAAGACTTGGTTTTGTCAGGATTGAGAAAAAAAGTTTTTTTAAAGAGAGTAAATTATTGAAGAATGGGAATGGGAATGGTAATATAAAAATCCACTTATAGTGAAAATTTGATGGTTATTTAAGGTTTAACTACACAAACCTTTACAGCTCATTTTCTTTAAGTCACTGACTCTAAGTCATCCTAGTTGTATTTTCCTCCTTGAATAACAAATGAGGATTTATCAGTCCTGGATCTGAATATAGAACAGAAACTTATCATTGTATTCAAGAAGCTTCCTTAACTATTTTATTAACAGTTCTCCTTCACTGGACTGTTAAAATCTCCTAATTGGATCGTTTAAAGCTTTTAAACAGAATAAACTAACATTCTTTTCCCCCCTAGCAGCTGACAATGGAGAATCAACTTTCACTGACATTCCAAATGGGCAGTGGATGACCCAGTCGTTTACAGACCAGATTCCTTCCTTTAATAATCATTGTGGGATGCAAGAACGGGAAGAAGGAAACCATGCTTAAGAAGGGTGTTTCTCAGCTCTGCTTAAAGGCTGCAGTTTTAATGCAGCTGTCGAGCAAACTTCAGTTTGCTAACTGAAGTATTTTATTAGTATTTTATTCGGGTAATATAATCATGGTACAGTTGTGTGGAAGAATCAACTGTACAAACCTAAGTAGTTTGGAAGGAAAAAGTAGGGTTTTTTGGTATATGAGTTTTTGTAGTTGAATTAACCATCATTCCAGCTTTTTATAAACTATATTTCATTTATGAAGAAATTGATTTTCTTTTGGGTGTCACTTTTAATCTGTAATTTTTAAATGCAACAGTCTGAATATTTATACTTGATGATTAACTGTGCATAAACCTAGATAAGACCATTATCTCTTTTATGCCTAAGAAGGGCATGCTAATAGTAAGAATTTCCACTGGTAAAGAGGCAAATGTGTTGATTTTCACATATGAAGTTAACGCTCAGTGGAGTCTCATTTGGTAGTTTTTAGCGGGGTTTGATGGGCTCCCTGGTGGTGTTCACACTCAGACCTCTTTGCTTTACCAGTGGTG
Source organism: Tapirus indicus (assembly GCA_031878705.1). Lineage (NCBI taxonomy): Eukaryota > Metazoa > Chordata > Mammalia > Perissodactyla > Tapiridae > Tapirus > Tapirus indicus. Next base: position 124,364,464 of record CM062920.1, on the reverse strand, counting down.
AGCATTTCTGAGAGTCCTTAATAGCAGAAGCATAGATTGTGGCCCTGCAGCAGCAAGGCTACCCCGGCCTTATCTGACAGGGCATGGAGCCCTGGCTGTGGCCTCCTGCCCCTGGGTGTTAATCCTCTCGTAGGCAGAAACTATTCTGCTAGAATGGTAAGTTCCAGAGAATGCAGTGGACCTTTTAAATTTTGTTACTTCATCTGTGTTTTATTTGAGAGACATGTATTTGATAGGGAAGGAACTGCGTTTCTCTCTCAGTACCTATCACCATTCTGATTTTATCCTCCTTGGCTTTAAGAATATAACATGGAAAGGGATGAGAAATGAACTTTCAGGCTGAGCAACAAGATGCTGGAGGTGTTTGATAATCTTATTTAAACTGGTGCTTTATGTACATGAGATGTACTGAAATAAATAATGCAGAATTTTTCTTACCAGGTAAATCTAATAAGCCAGTAATTTAAAAAATTCTTTCTCTGCATCATTGCTGTTTGTTACTGTGGACTAAGTGAACCTCATGGCCAGGTTAGTTTGAAGTATGTACCTTTGTGATTTTCTAATGCATTTTCCATGGTGCTACAAAGAGTCCAGACTACTAGGCCTGGTGGATATTAAAGCTGGGTATTCGGAAATGCCCTTTGCATTTACTCCTGATCACTTTTGAATATTCCGATTTCATATATACCACGGAGCATGCTGTTTTTCAATATGAAAATATTTACGAGGTTTTTTTTTGTTTTCTAAGAGGGCTTGTTCTTCTCTTTATAATAAGAGAAACAATTTGTGACTCTTAACATGCTTTTTAGCTGTGGCTATGATGGATTTTATTTTTCCTTTAGTCTAGGTCAAGATGTGTGTCATTCATGTTATTTAAATCATGTACTGTACTGCTGTTTACATGATGTTTTGTGTGGGTACTTTGAAGCGCCCCGCATCAGGGATTAGGAGCAATCGAATTATTTTTTCATGGGACAATGTAAAGCATGTAACTAGGTATTGTTTTGGTATATAACGATTGTAGCCTTAAAACAGATTTTTGGGGGGGGTGGAGAAAATACCTTTTAAATTATGATGGACACTCACTGGAGAATGGGTTTGAGGATTTTCCGAGCATACGATAATGATGTTTTTCATTAAATATGACAGATGAGTAGTAAATGTTGATATATCCTATACGTGACAATATGAGACTTTTTCATTAAATAATATTGAAAAAGTTTTTAAATTCTTTTGAAAATCTGATGATTTTTACAATAAAAAATATTAAGAATGATTATCCTTAAGTTGAAGGTTTTCTGTAGCAAAACTTCCTGGTATTCTTTCCCCCTTTAAACCTGAGACCAATTTACCTTCTATTATATTTAACATGTAGAATAATATATATAATGAAAATCATTAAAAATCTATGAATATTTTATTTTTTCAGACATCCATGTTTTAAATGTAATATAGTCTACAAAAGACAAGATTGGTAACCTGTTAAAAAATACCTACATGTGAAAAATACATTTAGAAATTTTAAAAATGTGTGGATATAATTGCCATTCAGAGTTAAGCAAATTGATTGCTGAAACCTAGATGGGTTTATTTCTTTCCAACAATTTATTCCACTCACATAATCTTGATTTCCATAATTACCACTTGTACTTAAGGAAGTAAATCAATACCTTTATGATCCCAAGTACTATTTGCACACAGTAGCTTTTGTTTTTTATGTTGTGGATCATATGTATCAAAGATACTGTTCATAAAGAACAGTGTTAGAGTAGGCTACAAATGGACAATTCCACATCTTTACATAGGAAATATTTAAAATGTCGATTTATATCAGCTGTTGTGGTGATTGAGTGTAAATATCCCTGCAGGGTCAGGAACAAACCAGCTTTCCCATAAGTCGTTGTGAACACTAGGGAAGTCCCAAGGCTTGTGTCTTCCATTCCAGTGGAGTAATTTTGCTTCCTGCAGAAAATGCTCTGAATATCTGGTATCTGGATTCCAGCCTTGATTGTGTTTAGAGGAAAATAATAGGCTTGTTAGAAAATAAAATTTTTATATTAATGAGTGCAAGTTCATTGTAAAAAAAAAAATTAAACAAATCGAAAGGTTTACAATGAGGCATTTACACCCACCTTAAATCTCCAAAATAACCACTGTTAAAAGAGTGTCTCATGAAATCCAGTAATGTTTTACCTGTATACAAGTATGTGTGTGTGTGTATGTGTATATATATCTTTTGTATTTTGCCTTTTAAAATTACTGTCTTAGGAAACTTTCCACAGTAGCACATGTGGATTTACTGAATTAGTTTTAAGGACCAGCTAGAGTGGATATGTGATTATTTATTTAGCAAGTTCCTTACTAATGACATTTAGGTTGTTCCTGTCCCTTCACTAGCATAAACAATGCTACAATGAACAATCTTCTCTGCAAGTCTTGTGCGCGTATACAAATATATCTGTAGCATAAAATCTTGTAGGTGGAATTGCTAGGTTGAAGGGTACGTGCCTTTTAAATTTTGATGAGAGATTGCCAAATTGTCCCCCAAAGAACTTGTATCAGTTTCCCTCCCACTCAGAGTTTATAGTTCTTGTTTCTCTACATTTTCCTGTCTTAATATGGCAACATTTTCTTTTAAATGGTCTTGTTTTTACCATATTAAATGTGACTAAGAATAAGATCTACTTTTTAACAGCTATCTCCGTTTGAATATTATTCCCCTCATAAGGAATCACTTAGAAACTATGCATTTACCTAATATTGCCATTGCTCAGAATATTTTTAGACTATCTCTTCCAGGAGTGCATTAAGAGCTTGTGAATGTAAATCTTTTTTTTTTTTTTAATATCCTCTATGGTGTTAAATTTTCTTTCTTTTAAAGAGAATTTGATATTTTTAAAAAACAATTGAAAGTCCACTGAGTAAAAAGAGGGTGAATAGCTAGAGTTATGTTATTCTAGTTTAACATATGATGTAAGAAAAAAACAAAAACCAAACAGCCCTGTCTTCTGTTACTCATACAACATAACTGTGAAGGCAGTTTCAGACAAGGAGCTGGGTGTTGCAGCTGTGGGGCATGCTTGGAATAATTGTCACCTTGCAAAGAATCTCTGCAAGGGAAATGCCTTCACGTGGGCAGTCTCCGCTAAGTCAGACATCGTCTCTCAGCTCCATGACTGAATGGCTCTGTAGGGACTCACAGTTTTGCTTTTAGCTAAATATGTTTCACAAATTTTTAAAATCTTAAGCCTACCTGTTTAGACCCAAACTTAATACCCATTTGTGTTACATTGCTTTCTGCTTCCAAAACAGTCTAAAACCGAATCATTTTTCAAATGATTTCTGTGTAGATTTGCTTTGCCAGTCATCCCTGATAGCAAAACCTTCAGAACAGATATAAGCTCTGTTCTACAAAAAATGACTTCTTTCCCTTGGGAAGATTCTGCCCCTTCCTACTTGTCAATAAGTTAGGTATTTCATAAAATGTAATTCTGAGTCTCTGTTCCAAGATCATAAAATGTTCTAACCTTATCGATCTCAGCTCCTCATAGCTGTTCCTACACATTTTTTATAGACATTCTACTTTAATGGGATTTTCTGCATATTCATTACATGGAAATGTTGATATTTGACCTAAGAGTGAACCCAACATATTATAAATCAATGGAAAACCAGATGGAACACTAGCATCCTTAACTTCCCTGTGTCACTCTTATGTGCGTACAGATGCTCAGGAAAATCAGGGAAGATTCTGGTAATGAGGCAGAAGCAAATCTATACAGAAGCATTCAGAGGAGACAGAAATCCAGCTTCCACAGTTTTGTCTGTCTTTTCTTTTAAAAGGGAGAGTAAGGGCCATACCACCTTGCAGGATTGTTTCACCTTTATCACCAGAATCTAGCCCAGTTCTTGGCAATGTAGTGGATGTAAATATGTCTCCAATTCTAAAATAATCTCAAAATGTCTAAAAACAAAAGGATTTTTAATAACTTCTTTGGCAGCAAAACCTAGGTCCCACTCAGGGTACTGCATAACATAAATATATGTACCACATAACCTTTTTAAAATTCAAAACCTTTCTAAATTTCTAAACAGGTCTGGCCTAGTGGTTTTGGCTAATGGATTGTCACCGTGTGTTTGAATGGATGTCAGTGTCTTCTGTGCCAGGCTCAGTTCTAAGCAATTTACATGTATAGGTAATTTATTCCTTATAAAAACTTTACAACGTTCTCCTAGCTTCAGTTTACAAATGAAGAAACTAAAGCACAGAGAGGTTGAGTAAGTTGCCCAACATCATAGGAAATAGCAGAGTTGGGATTCCAACCCATACTCTAGAGCCTGCACTGCTATAGTGAAGAGTGGATAAAAGACTGTACGGGATTGACATAGTAGGCAATCAGTAAACAACTTCCTTTTAAAAGATCAATTGCCAGCTATCTAAATTCATCATAAGCCATTATGCTGATTCATTTGATTTTGTCCACTGTGGGCTACTGCAAGAGGGCAATAAAGGCACATGAACAAGTTCTGACAGTGAAAGTTCTGTCTTAACAACAGTTAATGTTTATCGAGCACATACTATATACTAAGCATGAGTCTAATTGTTTTCATGAATTCCTAGAAACACGCCCCTCAGGGGCATTTTATCAACACATTTGCAGAATCTGGGCACTGAGGGTTAAATAACGTGTCCAAGGTCACCTGGAGGATTTCAGTTGAGCAACCTGGTGCTATAGCACACTGTCCTCACCTTGGTCCTCACTGGATCTATAAAATGCACATGTGCATTGTTTTTCTAAAATACTCACCCAGGTGCCTGATATGCCACAGGGGGTTGATTGTAGAATATTTCCCATGGAATACGATCAGCATTGGGGACGTGGCCACGCCTCCTCCCAGGGAGCTGCTGTAGAGATTTTCCCTAAGAAATGGAATAGAAAAGCAGCACTTGGCCTGGAGCCCCACAGACTCCGATAAAGTAGAATCTAATAATTTTAAAAGATGTTAAGATTGTCTCTCGCTATATAAGATGACTATGGTCTTTCATTTTTCCTCAAATTTTTATTTTGAAAATTGTCAAAGCTACACAAAATTATAAGAATACCATGAACTCCCATGTTTCACCTAGATTCACAGAGTGTTAATATTTTGCCATTTTAATTCTTAGCCTTTTTTTAGGGCAAAAATAGATCAAATTCTGATCCTACATTATTTAGAATAACTTTACTAAAAAATTCAGGTTATGATGGTATTAAAAATATCCAGATAAAAAAGGTAGATGAGAAATACAATGACATGATAATAGTGATTGTGTTAGAGTTATTACTATTTTCTCTATTTTAAAACTTTGATAATAAAAAAATGATAAATTTTAAAAAATTCATCCTTAAAAGACAAAGTTCACTTTATAAAGTAATCCTTAAAAACATTGATACAAGAAGGAGAAACTCAACTAAGATAAATGATTTTCAGTAGAAAAGGTTCACTAGGATTCTGGGAGATTTAAAGTCACATTATTAAACAATTTGTTAGAAAAGAATTTGTATAATAAGGGATTCTGCAAGATCTCACTCCCTGTGACTTATCATTTGAGAATAAATTTTCATCTACTGCCCCCTTTTCTTTCTCAACGTTCCTCTGTGAGCAAATCCAACTTAAGATGTCTGTGAAATATTTCTAACCCCTGAGCTATGCATAGAAAATTAATTGAATAATTTTGTTCCCAAGCATGGAAAAATGGTAGAGAGGTCTACACATACTCCACATTTTTTTGCATCCATTTCTCCAGCTGTTTGGTGATACGCTGATGCTTCCATTCTGTCATGTTGGCAACAATCACGCCAGGATTGAAAGAGCAAGTGCTGGGGCTTATGCCAAGGTCTTTTATAGTCTTCTTCCTGTAGTCCAGGTAGCCCATATATGTATTCTGTAAAAGAACAGGATATGCATGCTTTTGACCAATGGATCTTGTTTCTGGAAAATCATCATTTTCTTGAAACCATTCTGTGCTATCTCTGGGTTTCCTCCTGTGTCACTGGCCACTTCCTAGTGTCCTTTGCTGGTTTCCCCAACCTCTAAAAGCTGAGTGTTCCTAGTCTCATTCCCAGCATCTGTTCCTTTCTGTAGCACCAGCTCCTTAGAGAGCTTCATCCAGTCTCATGGCTCTAAATACTATCCATGGAGACAGCCCTGATCTCTCCTCTGGACTTCCAACTCCTACATCTGCCAACTCATGATGCCTCCTTCTGGATGCTTAATAAGGCAGCTCCAACTTACATCCCCAAACTGATCCCGATCCTATCCAAACCTGCTTCCCTACAACCTGCCCCACCTCAGTTAGTGGCAACTCTATCCTTCTAGTTACTTAGGCAAAAAACCCAGGGTCATTAGGTCATCCTTGACTCCTCTTTCTCACTCACTTTTCATCCAAATCTGTCAGCAAATCCTATTGGTACCATCTTCCAAAATATATCCAGAAGCCAACCACTTCTCACTACCTCTACTGCTACCTTCCTTGTCCAGTAATTACCTCTCATTGGATTTCTGCAAGCTCCTCCTAACCTGTGTCCCTGCCGCCACCCTTTTCAACCCCACTCTGTCTCTGTGTTACTCATCTGCTCAAAGCCCCTCCAATGGCTTTCCATTTCATTCAGAGTAAAAGCAGAGTTCTGAAAGTGGCCTGCCATGCCCTGCACTACCTGCCCCCACTACCTGCCTAACTTCTATTATTCTCCCCTTGATCCCTCTGCCACACTGGCCTCCTTGTTCCTTTAATACACCAGACACACCCCTGCTTCAGGACCTTTGCACTTGCTGTTACCTCTTCTTGGAATGATTTCCCCTAAATATCTGCTTATGTGGTTCCCTCAGTTCTTTCCTGTGTAGGTTCAGTGGCACCATCTCAGTGAAGCCTTCCCTGATCACCCAATTTAAAACACAACCCCACCTCCACCCTGATCCTCTGTTAAATACTTTACTTGTTTACTGACTCTCTCTTCCCACTGGACTGTAAGCTGCACAAAAGCAGGGATTTTAGTTTTGTCTACTGTATTTCCAGTACCTAAAACAGTGTCAGGCATGTAGTAAGTACTCGGTAGGTAGTTGTTGAATGAATATAATATGAGGCAGGACATACTGTTTCACCCATATTGCTGTCATAATCCACCTCCGTGTGATGCTCAGATGCGACACGGAAGTAATGGAAATACTTGAGCACTTTCCATGTGCCAGGCACTGTTCTAAGAACTTTACACACTTTACCTCATTGATTGCACACAATAACTTTACATGTATTAACTAATTTAATTCTCACAATAACTCTACAAGGGAAGTACTATTATTTGACAAATGAGGGAGAAAACGACTAGTTAAGTAACTTGCCCAAGGTCACAAAGCTACTAAGTGATGGAGCCAAGATTTTGACCAAGCCGGGTCTGGCCCCAGAATCTAGGCCTTAAGGTGTGTCACATCTTAAATGTCACACATATGACATTATTTCCTGAAACTTTTTTTTGAGCAACAGCATGTGATTCTTAATAGTATCTTGTATTTTAAAGCCATTCTTTTGGTTTTGTATTACATATAGGTACAACTTCCCTCATTTCCACCAGGGTAAGGAGCTCTTTACCCTTGAACAAAATCACTACTTTCCTCTACTGGGGGGGTGGGGGGGGAAGCAATGGTGAAAACTCTGAAAATAGAACCAAAGGTTCAGTGAGCCTCTTTTACAGAAAACACCATCTCTGATGTGGAGCATGGTTACGAGCAATCCAGATAACTATCATTTCTGGAGCATTTACTACATACTGGACACTCTAACATCATGTTATTTCATCACAGCTCACAAAAACACAACAAAATAGATATTATTATTGCCATGTTTGAGATAAGGAAAGTGGGACTTGCACGGTTATGTCACTTGCTCCAGGGTCGGTAAGGAGCGGAGCTGGGCTGTGAATGGGAAGCCCGGGCCACTGTGCTGTGTGCCTCCCAGCAGTCAAGACTGGAGGGTTCTTGCAGGTGTGGGTTACACTCATAGGGAGGAGCAGGGGCGAGAGCGACAGGGTGAAGGTAGGATTTCTGAGACCACTTGCCCACCTGCAGCCCCACAAGTCTGTCTATGTCCTGAGCCGAGGGCAAGTCGCAGTCATCTGAAAATGCTGCCGCGTGGCCCAGGGCCAAGGTGGTGTCATACAGCTCTTGGATGTCACCTGAATTTAGAAACACCAGGAGTTAAAATATAGCATCTGTTTTAGGGTTAGGTGGAGCCTTAGAGCTTAAACAGTCCCTGATTTTGCTATGGACGGAAAGTACACAATCACTGATTTCAAGTGGCTTGACAATTTGCACAATAAGAATAGCTCGTATCAATTTTAAAAGCCACTTGATAATAAGCTCAGATTGGCATTGGTCAAATGTCTTTACTTCTGTTGTTATGTAGGTACCACACCAATGCTCATCTGATTTGTATGGGGAGAGAGAAGGCAACATTTAAACACCAAAACTTAGCTCGCTTCCAAGAGTCTCATCAGTGAGACCTTATTCCACTACGTTTTAGGGGTGCAGAGAAAGGAAAGGCTACCAAGCTATTTATTACAGACTTTGACAATCAGAGAGTGGCTCTCAGAAAGTCACCTGGATTGTCCTGGAAAGTGAATATCAACCCGTTATCAAAATACTCCTGAATTTGCAACAATACTATACTCCCAACTTTAATAAGCAGTCAAAATCACTGGGCAGCTAGCTATTTTGAAAATGAGGAGACACAGTCGTTCTACTTATCAGCCGCTCCTTCTCTGAGCGTTCTTGGCAGTCGGCGAGTATACCTTGTACAATTATGTCATCGTCCAAATAGATGACTTTCTCATGTTGGTGGATAAGCAGAGGAAGATAAAATCGAACAAAGTTGAGCTGTTAAAACAACAAAAGAGAAGTGATGGTGGGGAAGAGGCGTTGGCTCAGTGTCTCCCAGGGGTGCTGGAGGGTCAGCTTTGACCATGGCCTCCACTCCGCTCCAGGTTTGGAGCAGAGTAAAAGAGAGGCTGCAGAGATGCCTCGGCCAAGCTTCCTGGTGCCCACCCTCCCTGGGCCCTGGGATGGGAGCCAGCACTGGTCAGCGGTTCTCCTAGATCCAGCCTCCCCACTGCTGAGACTGTTGCCACTTTCGTCTCTGTGGACTGCTGCAGTGGGAGTCACAGAGGCTTCCTTATCGACCTTTTAGGCCACAAATTGCCTGCCTTCCTCGACACTCAGTAATGTGCCTACTGTCAACTAAATCAGCCTTACACTCACGCGCGCATCCTCCCAGCAACAAGCTCAGCCTCTTAGCTCCTTGGACAGGAAAAAAGAGAAGCATGGGCTGAGGGTGGGAGTCTTCGAGTTTTATTAGCCACAATGCTGTTTAATCCAAAATCCCAACCCAGCTAGCACTCTTGATAATAAATATCTGGAATTGGGAAAAGATCATGTCATCGGACAGAGGGCTTAGAATTTAGTAAATTTTCAAGGATGGATTTAAGTAACAATCTGCATTTTCTTTAAACTTGCCATAAAAACGCCACTCTTTATGCTGGAGAGGGCCCTTTTGTAAGAACTCTTGCAGTAAAATACCTTAAGATTCCCAATTACAGGAAAACAGTTGGTGTCTCCTGAAAATATTATCTTAGCCGATACTATGAAGTATATAATCTGTTAGGCTACTGGTTTTCCTTAGCCCTTAGATCTTCGAAATAAATTTAATATCCAGTCACAAGACACAACAGCCTATGGGTTGGGAAGATTTTTTCCTGGCCTCACTACTTGGCCCCTACCCCCAACCCCACAGGTATATTCACACACATAAATGCATCCTACATTTTCTCATGCTTCATTTCTTTAATAGCTTCAGTAGGTTTATGTAAACCATCTTAAACTCTTTCTGCAGCAGGTGGCTCATAAATTATAAATAAGCAGAGTTTGGTGGAAATCTAACACTGTGAGCCTTCAAAAATATTCTGTCTTCATGCCGGTGGCTAGTGCTCCATACTAAAAAAGGGTCTCACCAAGAACTGTCCCCAGCGCATGCGCGATTCCTACTTACAGGCTGGAGCAATTCGGGCCTCGAAGAGTCTGGTCTGATCTTCCCTTTGAGGACGGTAGGGTTGAATTCCACGATTTTAAAGTTTATTTCTCTCAGTTTAGAATGTTCGATCCATTTTCTAAAGAGATGACAAAAAAAAAAACCCTTTCATACACACCTCCAAGCTTTCCTCAATTTGCCTATTGCCTCAAAGTCAATCTATTGCCTCCTTGGAAAGTTAAAAATAATGTGTGTAACCTTGGTAGAGTTTAGTCTATAAATCCTGATTTTTTTCCCCATCTGGTCTGACTTCAAATCTTTCCTTTTTTTTTTTTTTTTTTCCATTCACATAACTTTCTGCAAAGGAAATGAAGCAAAATAGTAATAACCAAATATCTGCCCAGATCCACATAATCTCCACAGGAAACTGGAAAAACAAAAAGCATCCCTTCTTTCTTATAAAGCAGCATCTGTGCTTGTCGGTACTGTCTGCCATGTGCTAATAGCTCTTTAAGGTTATGAAGCAGGACATTCGGAACCTTCTACTTTGACTGAAGTCATTTTTACTCTGCTATTCTGACTCCAAGGATGATCTGAATTTACCTTTGTCTCCTTGACTCTGTGACTCAATCTTCCCCATCTGTCCTCCATCCCCTCCTTCTCTTTCTCCTTCTCCCACCCTCTCCCCTTACGTTTTCTCAGTCTTACAAAACTTCTGTCTTTTATCCAGTTCATAATAAGATTCTTGGTGGAAATAATCTCAAAATAAAATTTCCAATGACTAAAGCCGCACATGGTAGAATTTGTTGTTGATTAAAAATCGACAAAAGAATTAAATCTTCCAAACAAAATTTAGATCTGCAAAATTTGAACCATAAAAATCAATAATTTACACTATCTTATATATCAATTATATCTCAATAAAGCCGGGGGGGAAAACAGTCATGTCAATAGGAAAGATGGACAACCAACAGAAAAACAGGCACAAGGCTTGAACATGCACATCCAAATGGTTGAGAACTGGGTGAGAAAAGCGCTCCACCTCATTAGAAATAAAGGAACCTCAAGTTAAAACCACAATGAGACGCCCGTCAGAGTGACAAAGTTGAAAAGACTGACCATACCCAGTGCTGGCGTGGTGGTGGTTACCTGGGTGTTCACTTTGTGACGATGCACTAAGCGTACACAGGAGTCATACCATTTTCTGTTTTTGCGTTATACTTCAATGAAAACAGTTTTTTAAATATTTTAAAACGGGTGGTGGACTAGACACCTAAGAACTGGGACACAGTCCCTGCTCAGATGTCATAAAGTCCTGAAGTTCATGCCTTTTGTTTAAGTACAAACCATTACTCAGCACATACTACACATGCCATCCTTTTGGGTTTGGTTGTCTGGTTTTCATACCCACAGACAATTAAAGGGCTGTTAACAGCAGGCTAAGTGAATAATCTACAATAGTAAATGATAGAAGAGTGAGAAATGAGACAGAAAAACTAGAAAGCACACATAAGCCCTCGAAACCCACAGAAGCCAAGGAGCATTTAGATTAGGAGCAAATGTCTTTTGTATCTCAGTATCTCCTAATGGTGCTATGACCAAAAAAATCTAATTGTAAAAGTCATACATAAATACATTCTCCTTATGAATGATGGCAATAACACTTGAAATACCTTGAACTAACTTCCTTTCATCACTGCTTTCCCCAATTCCTCCACCCTCCCCAGTGATAGTCACTGTTAACAGCTGGAGATCTTCCTGGGTCTTTTTCTTTACAGAAACACATATATGTACATGTCCATATTTATAGTTTGGTGTTTTTGACTTTCATTGCTATAAATGAATGTTTGTGTCCCCCTCAAATTCATATGTTGAAACCTAATCCCCAGTGTAATGGTATTTGGAGGTGGGGCCTTTAGGAGGTGATTAGGTCATGAGGGTGGAGCCCTTTTGAATGGTATTAGTGCCCTTATCAAAGAGACTCCAGTGAACTCCCTTACCCCTTCTGCCCCATGAGGATACCACAAGAGGGTGGCCCTCTGTGAACCAGGAAGCGGGCCCTTACCAGACATGGTATCTGCTGGCACCCAGATCTTGGGCTTCCCAGCCTCCAGAACTGTGAGAAATAAATTTCTATTGTTCATTAGCCACCCAGCCTGTGGCATTCTGTTATAACAGCCTGTGCGGATACAGACATTCATAGAGTGGATCATACTCTATGAGGTGTATTGCAACTTGCATTTTCCACTTCACAGTATGCCTTAGGGATCATCAGTGTCAGTGTACACAGATTGCCTTCTTTCTTTTTTAATAGCCAGATCATATTCCATAGTTCATTTAAATATTCTTCCATTGATGGACATTTAAGCACTTAGCAATTTTTTTTACTATTTCACATAATGCTGACATGAACACTGTTGTACATATATTTTGGTAATATGTACTAGAATTTCTGTAGCACAGATTCCTGGCCGTGGGAATGGTATGGTGAGTCAAACTATATATGCATATAACATTTTAATAGATGTTGCCATATTGCCCTCTCAAAATGCTTTACCAATTTACAAGGTGTACATTGTATAAACAAGGAATAAGCCTGTCCATTTTCCTGCACTGGATATGTTGTCCTATTTAATTTTTACCATCCCGATGGTTGAAAAATTATATGTCATTGTTTTAATTTGCATTTTCCTGTTAGTAACGTGGAACATTTTTTCATGTTTATTGACCATTTGTATTTTTTCTTCTTGAATGTCGGTTTGTATTCCATGCTCATTTTTCTACTAGATGCTTGTATGTTTACAATTTTTTTGTAAGAATTCTTTATATACTTTGGATAGTAATCTTTCATCTATAATACATGTTGAAAATATTTTGCCTGATCTATTGTGTGATTAATTTCACTGATAGTGTTGTTCATCATTTAAAAGTTTTTAAATGTTACTCAGTCAAAGCTGTTAGTTTTTTTCTTATGATTCTTGGGCTCAGGGAGTCACTCTCCCTACCAAAATTATACAATTATCCCACCATTTTATAATACATTTAAAATTTGATTTTCTGTTTACTTCTAAATCCAACTCCAATTTATTTTTTAGTGTGGTGCGTGATAAGAAAGAGATCACTTTGCAGTTCAAAAATTTCAATTTGTGATGATTCTGAGCCACATTTAAATGATTATATAAATATTCTCTCAGGTTAAGAAAGCAGAAAAAAGAGAAACTATTTTAGAAAGAAAGACTTTCATATAAACTTCGTAAGGATTGGGATTCTTTAGTTCATTAGACAGTTCACTTCTGCAGAAGGGTGTGGTGCCCTACCAGATTAATGGGGCTTTGCTCAGATTTCCTTAGCTGGGCAACACATTTGTCAGGTCACCAACTAAACCTCAGGTCATCCCTTCATTTATTTGAATGACCTTTATCAAACCAAAAAAAGAAGGGAACCCATTTAAGGAAAAATAAGGAACATTAGAAGAAAGTAGAAGACTCTGAAGTCTGTAGTACACAAACTACCGTATTCGGGACAGAGTGTTCCGGAGTCCAACTACGTAGAACAAAATGTTGGCGTCAGTGTTGCTGTAGATGCTGTTGATGGCGGCCATGGCAGCACCCATTCTCCCTGCTGCTGCACAGATCACCACAGGAATCTCATCTTCCGTTTCCTCAGGAACCTCGGAGTCATCATCTGGAAACATCAAAGTCAGGGTCTTGAAACATGAAGGAATTTCACAGTAAAGCCAGTTTAACTTGTCTTCCCCACTCCTGGGGGAAGAGAGCATAGTGTCGAAGGACTGCCAATTGTTCTCCAATATCCAATCTCTCTTTCTTTTCTTAAAAATAGAACATTGGAATTTTAGCTGGCACATAGCCATCCCCTAAGAATGCTTTTCCCAGACTCCCTTGCAGCTCTATGTGATCATGTTCTGACCAATGGGATGCTAGTGCAAGTATGCATGCAACTAGTAGGTTTGCCTTTAAAAGGAATTTGCTTACCCTCCCCTTACCCTTTCCCCCTTCCCACTGTCTGAATGTGGATATGATGACAGGAATTAGAGCAGCCCTCAGGCCATGAGATGGAAGCTACCTGTTCGGGACACCAAAACTATCAGATAGAAGGAAACTTGATCTGGATGACTGGAACTGACACATCAGACTTTCACTTAAGAAAGAAAGTAAACGTCTATTTTGCTTCAGTCACTATTTTGGAGCTCTCTTACAGAAACCAATCAGTAGCCTACCACATACACACAGCTGAAAACTGTGAAGAACTGAAAGGCCTCATTTGATTCAACTATTCCTCAACTCTCCCCTGAATTGGGATATTTCCCTTGCCTGTGCTGCTATAAAATATACTGTTTGTGGTCCTACTTCTCTTATCCACCCTCTGGTCAGATGTCTCAAAAGTTGACAGCAAGAGAAAGGAGGTAAATGAAAGAGCATGACTAATACACTGATGAAAAATGGATTATTCTTTTGAGCCTTGGCTTTGATGTAAAATGCTGATGTCGTAACATCACATTCTGGTACCACGATGCAACTTTCAGGTATGAAGGAGAAAAATTATCAGTATGTAGAGTATCCACTATCAGATGCCCATCTAATTTTTACTTAAAGCTCTCATACATTATGGCAAATTTCTATCACTCAGACCCAGGGTAGTTCTCGCTGATATTTAATCCAGCAAACATTTATTAAAATAACCACCAGGTACTGTGCTTTGTGTAATTTAAGAAACACTGAAGGGCTGCCTTCTCTTCCTACATCTCTTCCACCAGCTTGCCACCACACCTGAAATTTCCCCCACTGGAATAATTTTGTTTTTGCAGTATATTTACTGAGATGAGAGAATATGCATAGTATAATGTTAAGGGGGAAAAGAACACAAAATTCTCTCTAGTATTTGATCCCAATTTGATACATACATATTTGAAATGGGTCTATATCTATTTAGGGAATTATGAGTGATTTTAATTTCCTTATTTGTGTTTTTTTTTTTTTATTTTCCAAATACTCTAAATATGGGTTACTTTTATACACAGAATAAAATATTTCTTAAGGTATTGTTCCTTTTGGACTAAGTTGTCATCTGGGGAGGTCCCCTAATCATGTGGCAGATTACCTGCAGGCAGGGAAGTGATCTGCCTAAAATGCACATTTGATTACATTTACTCACTGCTTATAGTTCTCTAGTGGGTCCCCTAAGGTAAAGCCACATTCCTTTGCCTGGCACAGGGTCCCTCCTGATCCAGTCCCTCATCTCCTTCTATTCCAGCAATTCCACAGACTATTCATGGTTCCCTGAATACTGCACCATGTTGTCCCTATCTCAGTGCCTTTGCACATGCTGTTCCTGATGCCTGGAATGCACCTTCCATCCTTTCCTGCATGGCTAATGCTTACATATTCATTCCAAATGCAGTACAGATATCAGATCCTTCAGGGAACCTTTAACAGCTCCTTACACAAATTAGCTCACCCCCTCATCCATGCTCACTCTGTCCCTGCTTGTGGGTGGATTTACCAGCTGCATTGCAGTTTATTTGGTGCATGTCTTTCCTTTCTCTCCTGTTGCACCAGGAGCTCTAGGAGGGCTGTGACAGTATCTTGTTCATCTCTCTCCTCTGCAACTGGCCCAGTGCCTGGAACATGGTAGATTCTCAGTACATTTTGGATGGATGGATGGATGGATGAATTTATTAGATACCTCTGCTTGAGCACTTAGCACATGGCACTGGAAGAATCTAATCATGTCTTCCCCCTTCACTAGACTGTAACCTCACTGTATTATCCTCACTGAGTCTAGCACCCAGCAAGCACTTAAAGTTTACTGAAATGAACTAAATTGAACAGGGCCCTGGAGGAATCATTCATGGGCTACTCCTGCAGGCAAAGAGAGGGAAGGGTTGAAAATCTGGGGCAGTACCTGGCTGTCAGGCTCAGGTAGAGGCCATCAGGCGATGGGCAGAATGAGGTAGGAAGAAGGTGTCCCCAGGAAAGAGGGGCACCACAAGAGAAGGTCAAACACTGAGTTTACAGCTCTGCTGCAGACACATCACACTGCCACACTCTGTATGAGCCTCTGCCAGTCAGAGAAGCTGGGGCTAACCTAAGCCAAAAACACTGCTCTCTGCCAAGAAGTCTTTTCTGGACAGAATGATGGATGAAAGCACACTGGAGAAAGGGTGGGACGGTTTTTCAACTGTCAATTCTTCACCAATGCTCTGTCCTTGCAGCTTCGTCGGGAACCATCCACTGTACTATTTGGATCCATTGTACCAACCGGTACCTGAGCCAACCTATTAAAAGGTTTGGCTATGGGAAGCCACTTGGTGCCCATAAAATCTCTAGAAAACATCATAATGATGGCAGATTGGACTGGAAATTTATTATATTGCCTTAGTCCATTCCCACAAGCAACTCCTACCAAACCATGCCCATCCATAGAAGAAGTGAAATGTCTGCTCTCCCAATGCCAAATCTCTGAATCCCATTTCAAATTAGAATTATTTTAGCCAAACATATAAACTTGTCTCAACCTAATGGGCCAGGAGTGAATCACCAGCTTGCTAATCACAAGGAAATTATCAGGAGATTACACGGAATGGCACCATGTTATTCAGCACATGACTTCACAGGGCCTCTGGACATTCTCTTATGACACTAGTTCTTTGAATTAAAGTTTTTAAAGTTATAAAAATTAATATGAAGTAGGCAGATCACAGAGGAATTTTAGGGCAGTGAAACTATTCTGTATTCTATAATGGTAGATAAATGTCATTGTGCATTTTTCAAAACTCATACAATATACAATGCAAAGAGTGAACCCTAATGTAAACTATGGACACTGGGTGGTAATGTGTCAGTGTAGGGTCATCAGTTGTAAGAAAAGTACCACTCTGGTATTAATAGTGTTAATAGCGGGGGAGGCTACGGGCGTGTGGTGCAAGGGGGGTACATGGGAAATCTCTGTACCTTCCACTCAATTTTGCTGTGAACATAAAACTGCACTAAAAAAATAAAGTCTATTTTCAAAATTAATGTGCACTTCTTGAAAAAATTCCAGTCCAAACAAAAGAGTATCTGGTAAGTGGTGATTATCTTCTGCAGACCTCTCCACCCCTATGCCAAATGCACCAGTGTGGTCTATGCCTCTCAAACCCTTCTTCATGTAAATACAAGAGGAGAACTACCACATACATGTATTATTTTAAAACCAAAATGAAATCCTACTTTTCATAGTCTTCTGCAACTTGATTTTTCCACTTAACATACCACAGATATCTTTCCATGTCACCACTACGTTCTCTCAAATGGTATTGCATAACACTGATTCTATTTTTTTTAACACTGAATGGGATAAAAATGTGATATTGGATCCATTCATGTGGTCCAAACACTTTGTTTATCAATATATAGCTGATTAATCTGTCAGGATGGGCATCTCCTTACAGTTCTTTCAACAGTTTGTTGTTATAAAAGCTACTCATTTCTTTCCATGGAGAAAGGAGTTTGCAGTGGGATCAGCGGACGGAATGTGTTGATTTATGGGCGGGGCGTGAAGTGTGAGGAGTAAAGAGCTTGAAGTTCAGATAACATTTGACCTTGTATGACTTCCTTCTCCCTCTTTCTCTCTCTCTTAAAACAGTTTTATTGAGGCATAATTTACATACTGTTATGGACTGAACTGTGTACCCCTAAATTTCATCTGTTGAAGCCCTAACCCCTAGTACCTCAGAATGTGACTGAATTTGGAGACAGGGCCTTTTTAAAAGAGGCAATTAAGTTAAAATGAGGCCATTAGGGTAGAAGACCCTTAATCTAATATGACTGGTGTCCTTCAAAGAAGAGGAAGAGACACCAGGGATGTGAGCTCAGAGAAAAGGTCAAGTGAGGACACAGTGAAAGGAGAGGGGCCTCAGGAGAAACCAACCCTGCTGGCACCTTGATCTTGGACTTCCAGCCTCCAGAACTGTGAGAAAATAAATGTCTGTTATTTAAGCCACCTAGTCTGTGGTATTTTGTTATGGCAACCCAGGCAGACTAATACAGATTTCTTAAAATTTACCTATGGTAAATAGTTCAATGATTTTTAGTAAATTCATAGAGTTGTGCAGCCATCACCACAATCCCATTTTAGAACATTTCCATCACCCCAAAAAGTTCCCTTAAGCTGGTTGCAGTCAATCCACTCCCACTCCCAGCCCCAGGCAACCACTGATCTGTTTTCTGTCTCTGCCATTTGCCTTTTCTGGAAATTTCATATAAATGGAATCATACAATATGTGGTCTTTGGGGTCTGGCTTCTTTCATTTAGCATAATATTTGTGAGGTTTATCCATACTGTAGCATGTATTAGTAGTTAGTTCCTTTTTATTGTTGAAAAGTATTCCATTGTATGGATATACTATATTTTATCTATCTATCTACTAGTTAGTTTACATGTGGATTATTTCCAGTTTGGGTCTACAATGAATAATGCCTTATAAACATTTGCATTCACGTCTTTGTGTGGACATCATTCTCTTTCCAGATGCTTCTGATGTTCATTTAGACCAGATTATATATGTTTTTTTTTTTTTTTTTTGGTGAGGAAGACCAGCCCTGAGCTAACATCCGTTGCTAATCTTCCCCTTTTTGCTGAGGAAGACTGGCCCTGGGCTAACATCCGTGCCCATCTTCCTCTGCTTTATATGGGACGCCGCCACGGCATGGCTGACAGGCAGTGCGTCGGCGGGCGCCCGGGATCCGAACTCGTGAACCCCGGGCTGCCAAGCGCGGACTAAACCGCTGCGCCACCGGGCCGGCCCCAGATTATATATGTTTTTAATTGTTTTTTCAATGAATTTTTTATGTTAAAAAAAAGTCAGCTTTGAGCCAGCCCTGATGGCCTAGTGCTTAAAGTTCGGCACGCTCCACTTCAGCAGGCTGGGTTTTGTTCCTGGGCACGGAACCACACAGCTCATTCATCAGTAGCCATGCTGTGGTGGTGGCTCACACAGAAGAACTAGAAGGACCTACAACTAGAATATACAGCTATGTACTGGGGCTTTGGGGAGGAAAAAAAAGAGAGAGAGAGGAAGATTGGCAATAGATGTTAGCTCAGGGTGAATCTTTCCCAGCAAAAAAAAAAAAAAAAGTCAGCTTTGTGACAGCAGGGACATTATTTTGTTCACTGTTGTGTGTCCAGTGCCTAAGCCTTTGGCTTAAAAAAAAAGTGTGGAATTAATGTATGTAATGCACCAAAATGTTAACTGTATTTATCTTTGGCTGATACAGCTACAGGTAATATTTTTCTCTTCTGTATTTTTCATAAATGAGCATATTTGCTTGAAAATCTGAAAAGTAAATTAAAATTATAATTAATTAAAATTAAAAAAAAATAAAATTAATTAAAAATATAATAAACACACTACCACTGCTTCTTAATTTTTGTGTGGGTTGTCTCTGTGTGTTTGGAGGTTGTGAAGGTGCCATATCAAGCAATTCACCCCTGAGGAGGGACATCCTCAGTGCAGCTGGAAGGGGATATAGGGTCAATGAAGGATCCTTTTTTAAGTTGAGAGTTATGAGGCTGTATGTGTGCTGATGGGAATGAACCAGCAGGGAGAAGAGGGAGAGGGCAATTTTCATAAGCAAAATTATTGAGAGACTCCAAAGGGATGGAGGTAGAGCAGGCCACTCAATGTGTGGTCCAAGAACCAACAGCATCAGCATCAACTGGGACCTTACTGGAAATGCAAATCCTCAGGCCCTACCCCAAAACTACTGACTTCAAACCTGGGGCCAGTATTGTGTTTCAACAAGCCCTCCATGTGATTCTTATATGTGCTAAAGTTTGAGTAGCACTGATCATTCTAGAACATAACTGAAAAGTTGCCCTTGGGTAGACATTCTACAAGCAGGTCTTTGGGAGCTGACCAATTTTTTGTTTGTCTCTGAACCCAGCTATTGAAGGAACGCATTTAAACCATGTTCCTAGGTATTCCATCTTAATGAATTACATGCCTGCTTACCTGCTTCGCTCTTTTTTTAATAAATATTTTTATATTGTGATAAAATACACTTATAACATTTACCATCTTAACCATTTTTAAGTGCACAGTTCAGGGGTATTAAATACATTCACATTGTTGTTCAACCACCACCACCATCCATCCCCATAATTCTTTTCATCTTGTAAAACTGAAGCTCTATACCCATTAAACAATAACTTCCCATTTTCCCCTCCCTCCAGCCACCTAACTACCATTATGCTTTCTGTCTTTATGATTTTAACTACTCTAAGAACCTTATATAAGTGGGATCACACAGTATTTGTGTTTTTGTGACTGGCTTATTTCACTTCGCATACCTGTTTCATTCCTGAGCACAGTGCCCTTATGAACTTTCTTATACAGAATCCCACAGAGGGTGACAATCAGAAGGAACAGCAACACCTGATTAACTGAAATAAAAATAGAAATATGTTCAAGTTTTACCTATCAGGCTGAAATTGTGGAAAAGTTTAGAATAGCCATGGGAGCAGATGCCTTCCCTGACATACATAGGAGTGGTGATCTGGGACCTTTCTTTAAGCAGATAGCATGTGGAGTAAGGAATTAACCTGGGATACTGCTGATGCTCAAGGATACACAGATGTAGTTTAAGGAAGATCCTGGGCTAAACCCAGGCAGTCTGATGGCAGAGGCTGCAACCTCAATGACTACATGATGCTGCCTTTGGAGCCAGTTTCTATGCATGAATACTTGGTTTCAAATAATGACAAACATTTACTGAATGTTGTCAAATAAGCCAATGCTTATGATGAGCCAGTAATTATGCATACATGTTCTTAGCCATTAAAACACAGCTGCTTCTCAGTTAATTCAACCACTGGTCAAGGATGACATACAGAAAATTCTCGCCCTAAGAGGTTAGAAGACCGCAATACCTCTTCCAGTTCTAAGCCTCCAGGACCATCTGTTCCAGAACAGTGATGCTTGCCCTTGGGATCTAATGAGAAGCAGAGCAGTATAGGACAGTGTTTTCCTAAGGATGGAGCACAGACCACTGGTTGTACATGAGAGGATTTAGGAGGTTCATGTTCATAGCATTAAGTAACATTAAGTCACAGCGTGAGAAATCAGTCCTAACTTCATATGCAGGCCAAAAAAAACCTACTCAGAATTGAATAACATTATTTTAATCATATACATTTGTATAATCACCTTCTTTTTATGATAGGAGATAACTGTTATTCTATTTATAGTAAGGATATGCACTGTCTATTATAAAGTATACTTATAATTTTACAGATGAGTCAATTTAAAGAAAATAGTAAGTTATGCATAGGACAGAAGGAACAGAGATGATGAAAAATTGAGAAGGTGGTATATTGCCATATGCGGTGCATAAATGCCTGCAGTTTGGAAAACGTTGGTAGAAGGGGAAAGGGCTGGGATTTGAGGTCAGACTCAAATCTCATTTCCAGCACCTCCTAGCTGTGTGGACTTGGACAGGTTACTTAACCTCTCTAAGCTTCAGTTTGCTCATCTGCTAAATGGAATTGTAATAATAATCATTACCTCACAGGAGTGTTTTGGGAATTAACAAAGGCAATATAGGCCAAATAAAGACTTTATAATTGTTGTGTATTATTATTATTTTTGTGCATCAAGATATTTATATTTACTGGCCTCATAATGAACTATTTTCTGGCCCCTAGGCCTTTGTCTTCATATTTGTAAAAGGAAGGAGTTGGACAGTCTCCACGGATGCCTTCCAGAGCTACAGTCTGAGGCGCAATGATTCTACCTTGCTGACGTCCAGCTTTTCTCTGCCTTTCTGGATTATCAGATTCAACCAGAGAAAACCAGATACTCCGTTTAAAACAAAACTATAGAGATGCAGAAGAGAAGGGACAAAATTCTACAGTTTATCAATACGTCTGATTAACATTCACCTGCCACAGCCAGTTTGGGTAAGCAGCCTCACGTCTATTATCATCTGACACTTTTTTTAGTATTAGTATGTCCCATGCAATATTTGGGATATACTTACACTGAAAAAATTATTCATAGTTCATCTGAAATTAGTCTAACTGGATATCCTGTCTTTTCATCTGCTACATCAGGCAACCCCACCTTGAGAGTAATAATAACACAATTAGGTGATTGTTTCCCCTTATAACCACTGGAAATAAAATCAGGGGCAAATCCAGGTAGCAATGGGGTCTGAAGATTATACAATTTGAGGTGGCCCTTTAAGAATAAGAATACAAAATTACAAATGCTAAATCAGACAGGAATATGAATATTTATTTAAAATGAGAAAATATATTTGCAAGTTTTATAGAAATGTATGATCCCTCTCATGGTTAATCCACCTCTGAACAAAATACTCAGCAACTTTCCACAGGAATCATTCTGAAATGATGATGCCAAGAATTGCCTGTGGGAAAGCTATCCATGAAAATCAGAGAATATTTCAAATAAAAGCCAAGACCCAGCATCAAAACAGTCCTCCAAAATGTCTATTTTTAATCATGATTTTCAAAAGTTGTAATCTTACTTTTTCGTAACAAAGCCATTTGTGTTCACGTGGATAAAAACTGCGACCTGTGGATTAAAGAATAAAATTTTGTTTAAATGAGAATCAACCCAAAAGTCATCATACAATTATCAAGGACTATGTCTTTGACCCTCTGATATGTGGCAAATTGTGCAACCATTCTTTACTGTTCTGAATCTAGAATTTTAGAAACTAAATATTTCTTGAATATACAGCTCACCTCTTCAGATTGATTTTTCCATCTCTTCAAACTGTACAAAGGGCCCCCAAGAGGTAATCTTTTGTCTTCAAGTTTTGTTTGTTTCTTTGTTTTGCTGGGAAAGAATTGCCCTGAGCTAATATCTGTTGCCAGTCTTTCTCTCTTTTTTTTCCTCCCCAAGGCCCCAGTACGTAGTTGTGTATTCTAGTTGTAAGTCCTTCTGGTTCTTCTATGTGATCCACCACCACAGGATGGCTACTGACAGATGAGTGGTGTGGTTCAGTACTCAGCAACCTGAGCCATCGAAACGGCGCTCGCCAAACTTAACCATTAGGCCATCAGGGCTGGCTCTGTCTTCAAGTTTTTTTAACGTCTCCAAAAAGAGCCCTGTCAGCCCTCTGAGTTAGCAGATTCAATGGCGCTAACTGGAAGAAATGTCACACAAGCAGGTCTCCTTGATCTAAAATATCAACCCCATGCCTATTTTCTGCTATCATAACTTCATTCCTTTGATAAGGAAGCTTTTACATCTTCAGGAATCCCTGGTAAAAACAGAACCATCCCTGAGAGGGGCGCACCTTACACTCAATTCACTCTTTCATTCAGTAAGTACTTATTGCGATCCTACTAAAAGCCCAGCACTGTGCCATGTGCTGGGGATGCACCAAGGAACAAATCAGTCCTGGCTCCTATCCTCATGGAGCTTTCAGTCCAGTGGGGAAAACAGATATTAAAATGTAACTAATAAGGTAATTAGATTACGGTAAATGATATGAAGGAAACAACGGAGGTGCTGGGACAAAGATCAACAGAGGTGGGGAATGCAGCAGGAAGAGAAATCAGGAAAAGCCTCACTGGGGAGATGGCGTTTGGAGCCTGTGGAGAGAATGCAGAAGAGCATCCCATCCCAAAGGCAACAGCAGGTGCAAAGGCTCTGTGGCCGAGAAGAGCTCTGAGTATTCTAAGGCCTGCAAGAAGATCAATGTGGCTGGAACGCAGTGGACTAAGGGAGAGAGGGGCCTGAAGAGGCTGGAGACAAACTGTGGGGTCTATAATGGAGTTTGGATTTTATTTTAAATGCTTGTAATCCCCTCCATCAGTCTTCATCTTCATCAAAGTCCTAAAGCAATGTTTTTCAAACATTCCCACAGAAATTCTGATGAGGGAGAGGGAACACTCAAAGTCATCCACAATGAGCTCAAAATATCTTACCAGTTTCTTGTTTTACCTTCAAATTCATGTAAACTGTGCAAGAAGATAGGTAAAATAATAATTCCCTTCCTTGCTAGCAGAGTTCCCCTCAGGGAAAAAACTCTTGTTATGAAATCAGAGTCTTCTGTGCCTTGATGGGATGGGCAGAGATGAGAGCAGGAAAGTGTTAAATGGGTGTGAGCAAATGATGAACTGGGATCCTGGGGTTTGGCAGCAGCCCAAGGATATTATGTAAGGAGGAGAAAGATCCCATGGCAGGGGCTGCCACTCGCCCATGGGAACGTCTTTCTCTGTGTCAGGTGAGCCTCAGAGACTCAGAACTGGGATGTCCGATATTCAGTTCACAATCTTCCGCCATCCTTGGCACCTTCTAATCCCCACCTACGTCCATACTGCTTTTCCCCCTGGATCTAAAGACATGTGTCAGTATGTTTGAGGGAAATCAAGAGGAGACCATGTTCCCCCTTTGAACACACAGGATGGGGGAGAGAAGCAACTGAGATAGAAAGTTCTACAGGCACTGGAAATGGGAATGTAAGCCATCAGGAATTTGTAGGACTTTTGGAGGGGATATTGGATGGGGAAAGGCAAGTTAATTTTATTTGAATCTCCAAATCTATGGCCGATGGCAGGAATCTTAATCTTTTTTTGTAACATGAATATCTTGGAAGTCTGGTGAAGCCCATAGACCTCTTCCCAGAATAATGTTTTTAAAACCTTAACAAATATATTACGTTATAAATAAAACCAATTACAAAATTTTAGAAAAGAAAGCCATCAGAATATTGGGGAAAAAACCCAAATTTGTGACATAGCAATATATATGCTTCTTTATTAAGTAATAAGAACTATTAGCAGATTTAATAGTTACTATAACTTGAAGTAGTGCTGAGCTTAAAAAAAATGTGAGATATGTGACAACTGTAATGGATATGAAAATATCTGATTTCATATCTGTGATGAAGTCACAGTTACAGCAGTTACTTCTGTGATTTGTTGCCAACATTCCCCATTGAAGGAAATGCTCAATTTCAATTAGAGGTTAGTGAAAATAAAGATATATATATATTTTTTTCATATAAGTACATTAAATCCTTTGATATGTATCCATGGACACTTTGAGGGTCTGTGTACCCCAGGTTAAAGGTTACAACCCCTGGGCTAGGTTGACCCAACCGACATCTGGGTTAAGATGTCATAGAAAAGTGATGTTTTAAATGTTTACCATCTAGAAAAGCTGCTGCTCTGGGAAGATCTGCCAGGTTTGTCCTGAGGTTTTTCATAGTCCAGGGCTCACGGCGTATGCTGCAGAGGACACGCACTTCAGGATGAGAAACTGGTCCCAAGCGAACATCAGGAGGAGGCGGACTGACTCTCGGGGTCGCTGCCAGAGGTGAGGGGCACAAAGGGAAAATACAGCCCTCAAAGGCTGGAGGGATGCCACAGACAGATTTGGGATAAGATTTGCCTGTTTTGCATTGCTGTGCACTGTTAGAAGTAGTTAAAATACCCACCTCTTTGCAACTTCATACAGACCAATGTGCAAAATTCCTCTGCCTCTATATTGCAGATTACAGAAAATAAAGAAGGGACCAGGCCACAAAACAGAGGGAGACTTTTCACTTGATATTCTTACATGGCTTATATTGAACTTATTTAATAACGAATATGGCTCACGGCACCAATCAACTAAAATGGGCACCCAACGAGTGTGTTCTAATAAACAGCAGCCTTGGCATCTACAGAATGTCAAAGCAAGTGAACGTATTATCGAATAGATAATAAACAAACAAACAGTTAAGTACAGGAGATTCTAAACACACACCCAGTGCATTATATTCTGATTAGCAATGAGAGTTGCTGTCACACCATCAACCATTCTCATATTCTACCAGGCCAACTTTTTACTTTTTACATGGAACCCTTGGCTTTGCACGAGAGAAATTCAGGGCAAATTTCAAGAGGCCTATCAACTAGATGTATTCCACAAACAACTTCTTTTAACAGAATAGGCTGACTGCTTCTTCAGAGAATGAAGAATTGGCCTTATGAGAACTATTTTTTTGCCAAGACATTTGATACATGCTGACAAGGTAACTTCTTTGTGGTCTCCTGGATTTCCATAAATTTCCTATTGCAAACTTCCATAATTAGAAAGAGTGCTTCACCTAGGGAAACACAAGTGGTGCTGTATAATAAGTATTCAGTATACCTGTTTTGTTTTATTTTTAAATAGGCTTCCTTCCTGTGACACATGTAATTTATTAAAGGCATATTATCAGGTAAGCTTTACTTTGACTTGTTGACTTTTAAATGTTTAAATATTTACACATAGTAGAATTCATTTTGGGGGTTGTATCATTTGATGAATTTTAACACATGCATAAATTCTTGTAATAATCACAACAAATGGGATAGAGAACAAATCCAACACCCCCAAAGAATTCCCTTGTGCAGCCCTTTTGTAGACAGACCCTGCCCAACACCTAGCCGTGGCAACCACTGATCTGTCCTTTATCCCTGTAGTTTTGCCATTTCCAACACATCACATAAATGGACTCATACAGTACACAGTCTTTTGAGACTCTCTTCTTTCACTTAGTATGATGCATTTGGGATTCATACTTGCTGTTGGGTGTATCAATAGTTTGTTCCTTTTTAGTGCTGAACAGTATTCCATTGGATGGATGTACCACAGTTTATTCATCCATTCACCCATTGAAGGACATCTGAGTTGTTTCCAGTGTTTTGTGATTATGAATAAAGCTTCTGTAAACACTTGTTTATAGGTTTCTGTGTGATTTAAAGTTTTCACCTCTCTACAGTAAATACTTAGAAGTGGGATTGCTGGGTCATTCGGTAGATGTGTGTTTGACTTTATAAGAAACTGCCAATCTGTTTTCCTAAGTGGCTGTATCATTTTGCATTCCTACCAGCACTGTAAGAGAATTCCAGTTGCTCTGCATTCTTGTCAGTACTTGGTACTGTCAGTACTTTTAATTTTAGCTGTTCTAATAGGTGCATTTCATTGTGATTTTAATTTGCACTTCCCTAATGACTACTGATGTTGAGCATCTTTTTATGTGTTTATTTGCCATCTGTATATGGCTGTGATGCTTAATTTTATGTGTCAGCTTGACTGGGCCATGATGTGCCCAGATATTTGGTGAAATATTATTCTGGGTGCTTCTGTGAGGGTGTTTTGGGATGAGATTAACATTAAATCGGTAGACTAAGTAAAGAAGATTGGCCTCTCTAATGTGGGTGGCCCTCATCCAACTAGTTGAAGTCTGAATAGAACAAAAAGGCTGACCTTCCCCTGAGAAAGAGAGAGTTCTCCAGCCTGACTGCCTTTGAACTGGGATGTTGGCTTTTTCCTACCTTTGGCTCAAATTGAAACATATGCCCTTCCTGGGTCTCAAGCCTGCCAGCCATCAGACTGGATCTACACCATTGCTTCTCCTGGTTCTCAGACCTTCAGACTCAGATTGGAACTACACTTGGCTCTCTTAAGTCTCCAGCTTGCCATCTCACCCTGCAGATCTTGGGTCTTGTTGGCCTCCATAATCACACGAGCCAATTCCTTATAGTAAATCTTTTCTACATGTGTATACATCCTATTGGTTCTGTTTCTCTGGAGAACCCTGACTAATAGAATAGTGAAGTGTCTGCTTAAATCTTTTGCTTATTTTTTAATTGGGTTATTGTTTTCCTATTTTTAAGTTTTGAGAGTTCTTTACACATTCTGGATACAAATCCTGTGTTGGACATGGGATTTGCAAATACTTCTCCCAATACATGGCTTGTCTTTTCATTCTCTTAACAATGAATTTTGCAAAGCAAAAGTTTTTAATTTTGATGATGTCAAATTCATAAATTTTTTTCTTTTATGGACCATGCTTTTCTGTAATATCTGAGAACCTTTGGCCTAACCCATGATGAGTTTCTTGTATGTTTTCTTCTGAGAATTTTGTAGCTTTATATTTTACACTTTAGTTTTTGTATATGGCATGAGGCACAGGTTCAAGTTCATTTTGTAGCATATACATATGCAGTTGTTCCAGGACCATTTGTTGAAAAGACTGTCCTTTCTATTGAATTGATTTTTTTTTCTTTAATATTTCATTCCAATTTCAGGGTGTCCAAAGGGAGACTTGAGATCTGTCAAGGAGTTTGAATCTAGAAGATGAAGCATGTCACAAAGAAGGGAGAGAGAGCTCAACACAGGTTTTGGATTCTCTCCAATACTTTCTACAAGAAGGATTATAGATCTGGATAGCCATTAGTGGCTAAACAGTGAGTTATATTATCAGCTAAAGATTCAGCAATGTTCTCAAAGTAGCACCAGGCTTAAGGAGGCAAGACAAGGGCTGATAACATCATGAAAAAGTTTCAACCAACATTTCCCCAAATTCAAATCCTATCCTTGCTCAATATTCTGGAGAATTTTCTTTGTGCCCTGAAATTCAGGAAAGCTAACAAACTCTCTGTTCTTAAAGTACACCTGTAACAACTCTGCTTCCTGGTTGTCCCAGTTCACGATTCATCTCTATGCTTATTACAATACCTTACTTATTCACTAGAATAAACAGTGGGCAGTAAGAGAAGCAGAGGACAGCAGGCAGGGCAGGTTTTATGAAAAACTTAAGTTTAACTATTAGAAAAGAACTTGAGATTATCAAATTCATTTTAGTCTAAAAATTTTAAATTAAAATTTGTCACATTTATATGTTCATTCATTTCTTTGTGGCATTTTGCCAATCAGCCCAGATGCTGGAAACTGACTTCTTTTATCTTAAAAAAAAAAAGTTAATTTGCTATAAATAACAATTTGTCTTGAAAACTCAACGTTTATTTTAAAATTAAGTTGATCCTTGTTAATTATGGTCCTTCAAAGGAACGTTTGAACTTGACGTTTGACTGGAGGCAGCAGTCAGCAAACAGGGAATAATAACCTTTAGAAACTGGCCACACGACAGAGACTGCCTGCGAGAGGCAATCAAGAAAGGCGGCATATCACAGTACCTCTCGGTTTCTTCGTGAACCAAACTGTTGTGAGAACTCATTGGCAGTGGTCTAGGAAGACTCTTCAACAGGAATCTAATTCAAGCCTTTAATTCACTGTGAAGAACCAGCTACAATGTCCCTTTTATTTTCCCTGGGAAATAGACTCTATACCCAGGACCTCTGAGTGCATGTGCCTCTGCACCTGGGAAAGAAGCGAGTCAAAACAGCACACTGCTTAGGAGATTGGTCTTCTGAGATTGGTTCAGGTACTTTTTATCCATTGATGATTTTAGATGATATGTGTTCCGCTAACTTTTTGAGATGATGCAAACCTAGAATGGTCTTTGGTCACATGTCCCCTCCCCCGACTCCATGAAGGAAGGCCATCTAGCACACAGGAGAGAATGAGGGGAAGAGCAGAAGGATTTCAGCTCAAGTCTCTGATGCTAGCTCTTCCCTGGGTGTCACAGTTAGCCAAGCCAATAAATTCCCCTTTTTTTCTTAAATTGCTTTGAAATGAGGTTCAGTTTCTTGCAAACAAGAATCCTTACAAATGCATTATCTGTGGGTAGAATGGTGTGCACATATGGGGAGTAGTTTGCAGGGCGTAAATAATAATAATAGCTACCATTTATTGAAAACTTCATTTGCACCCAGCTCTATGCTGACCATTTAGGTACATTATCTCCTTTAATTCTATCAACACCTTTCAGGTGGATATATTACTATCTCCATCTCACATGAGGAAACTGTGGCTCAGAGTGGTTCATAACTTGCTCAAAATCACACAGCTAGTAAATGGTAGAGTGGGGATTTGAAATTAGGGCTGTCTAATTTCAAAGCCTATGCTCTTTAACCACAAGGTGCTGCAGCTCTTGAAGGGCTATCTTGGCTATCCCAGGAAGCAGGTGAGTTGGGCTCCAGGTGACAGATGTCATTGTGAGCTGATGAAATTTCACAGCTCACAGGCAAGGTTGGTCTGCTTGCCCCTGAGTGCTCGGTTACTATAACTACTGAGATCTTGCCAGAAGCAGAGAAATACTCTAGATATTCTGCTCCCTCCCCTTCCCCAATCTATCGTCGGTACAACTGCCATAGTGACTATTTTCGTTATTTGATAATTATAGTAAATTAATTTGAATTATACATGCAGTTTGAGTACCCTTAATTTTGTGTTCAATTTTCCTTTTCTTCTTATCACTTGAAACACTTCAAGTCTACCAAAAAGTTGAAAGAATGAATTCTCATATACCCTACACCAGATTCACCAATTGCTAACATGTTGCCATATTTGGTTTATTTCTTCTTTCTCTCTCTCTCTTCCTAATACATATATATACATCAGACATCATGACACTTCACCCCTAAATACTTCAGTGTGCATCTCTTAGGAACAAGGACATCCTCCCATATAACCACAGTGCCATTATCACACCTAGGAAAAAACAACATTAATTTAATAACAGCCAATAAGCATCCATATTCAAATTTCCCCCATTATTCCAATATCGTCTTTTATAGTTTGGTTGTCATAACTTCGGTTTATTTTACTCTTTTTTTTAAATACATGCATTTACTTATTTATTTTTGCTGAGGAAGATTCGCCCTGAGCTAACATCTGTGCCAATCTTCCTCTATTTTTTATGTGGGTCACTGCCACAGCATGGCCGCCGATGAGTGGTGTAGGTCCATGCCCAGGAACTGAACCCAGGCTGCCGAAGCAGAGTGTGCCAAACTTAACCACTAGGCCACGGGGCCAGCCCCTCTTTCACTCTTGATCAGTCCCACAGCACCCACATTGCCTTTTTGTTTTTCATGACCTCAATTTCTTTGAAGAAGACAAGCCAGTTGTCTTGTAGATTTCTACTGACTGATTTGAAACACAACTCTGAGTGTCCCTTTTCTGCCTAAAGCTCCTCACTGGAACCCTAATACCGAAAGGTTAAGGTTGGAGCTTAAGATGCCTGTAGGTCCTCTGTGCTATGCCTTCTGTCCAAGCTGAACTGCTTGAAGGTTAGTCTCTAGCCCTCTACCGTCCTCCACACCCAAGTCTATGCTTTTCTTGCCTCTGGACTTGGGTTCATGCTGTCCCCTCTGCCCCCCCTTTCCCCTCCTCTTTCCCCAGTAAATTGTTACTTGTGCCTTAAAGACTCCATTCAGGCATCACCTTCTTCAGGAAGTCTTACCTGATTACCCTGCCTGGGTGCTCCCTTGCTCACCATTCTTGTCCCTATCCCTGCACTCAGAACACTGTGTTCTAGTGTCATGGGTGTGCCTGTCTCTTCCACTAGATCAGGAGATGATTGAGGACGGGGACTGTGGCTTACCCACCCCCGTGAGCCTCAATAAATGTGTGCGGAAGGAAGGAGTGAGAAACAGGAGAGAGGAAGAAAGGAAAAGAGGCTCTCGTTCTGCTTTTCAATCCCAGGAAGAAAGGGGTCAGCAGACCTTCACTAAGGAAGAAACCAGAAGGAGGGCACTGTTGATGGTCCCATTGCAGGAATCAAAGCAGAGGGCTCTGGTCTTCTTATTGGCTTCTCTCTTCCCATCACAACAAGGAGCCCCAGAACCGTGTCCCCTGCACCTTTGTAAGCTTTCCTAGGCTGAGTAACTTCCATGTTGTGGTTCCCTTGTAGTAATAAATAGTTAAGCACGTAGCAATAAAGAGCCTGCAGGCTTGTCCTGAAGACAGCAAGAAAGATAGAGCTGGGGAGTCACCTCGCAGCCAGTGTTAGACAGAGGAATTCCCCAGGCAAGGCACTCGATGGTGGCAGCTTCAAAGAGGGGAGAAAAGAAGGCTGAGGTCCTAGGGCCTGTGACTAGGAAGAAAAGGAGAGTTTAGCAAATAGACCTGGACCTGGTCCAGATCTGGAGGAGTGTCTGTCAAGTTTAAAAACAGGCCCCTGAAGGCCTTGCATGGGGAGCTATTTTACCAGATGCCAAAGAGTTTGGGCCTGTAGCCAAATCTGGAAAGAATGTTTTAAGACCCGGCAGTGGCTAAGGGGATTAGTTCTGCCTTGGAAGAAAAGGCAAAAGTGGGAAGGACTCCAGAAAAATATTCCAAAAATCAGAGCCCCTAAGTTTTATTTTACATGCCAACACTAATCAGTTGGTAGGGACTTTCAGTATTGCTAAACTGAGAGGACTCTAAAGCCATCATGAGACGTGGGTGGGGAGCACTGTGACTGACTAATCATGTCTGCCATGGGTCCAGGTAAAGAGGATAGGAAAGCACCTGAGAATCAAAAGGGAAGATAAAAAAGGGGGCTCCTAAAAGGTACTGTTGAATGACTTAAATCCACCACAGCATGTACCTGAGGGGAAATATCATGGGCCTTGTCACTAGACAGAGCTGACTCTGAATCCTGGTTCTGTCCCATTTCTTGGGCAACTTACAAAAACCCAATCTGTAAAATGGAATGTTCTGCAGATTAAATTAAATAACCTGTAATAATAATAGGTAACGCTTATATAGCAATGTCTATGTGCCAGGTATTGTTCTAAGACTTTACATATATTAATTAATTTGATTCTCATGACAACCCTATAAGTTTATTATCTGCAATTTACCATTGAGGAAACTGAAGTTCAGGGAGGTTAAGAGACCTGCCAAGGGTGACACAACCAATGACTGGCAGAGCCAGGATTCACACGCAGGCAGTCTGGCTCTGGCTTCATACTCTTAATCACCCTCATAGCTACTACAGTCAACCACTTTCCATTGCTGATTGTTATCACTATGTGTCAAGCAACTGACATAATCTCTCTGATTTAACTTAACTTCATAAGACTTGAACCCTGAAGTTTGCACCTGCATAAAACACATTTAATAGAGCACTCCATCTTAAACCATGCAAGCTACAGACTCATGAACAGGACAACAGTGTGAGTTCACCAGAAGAAAAGAGAGAGAAAAAAAAAAGAACAAAATCAGGACTCAAAAATTTGGCCTCTAATAAAACATCTCTGGCCTTTTTGATTTTTGCTATAGCATGAAAGGTTTACTCAAGATCCATCAGAATACACAGGACAGGGAAGTGAGACGCAGGAGTCTTAGTTTGTGGAGGACTCGTTCTGCTTTTTCCTGTGTGGGAATGAGTCATTCTTTCACAAGATGGCTTTGGACCAGGTGTCAACAAACTACGGCCGTTGGGCCAAATCCTGCCCATCACCAGTGTTTGTAAACAAAGTTCTATAGGAACATAGCCAGGCTTATTCTTTAATGTTTTGTCTACGGCTATTTTCATACTACAACAGCAGATCTGAGTAACCGCAATGGAGACCATAGACTCTGCAAAGCCACCTATCTGACCCTTTGAAGAAAAAGTTTGCTGATCCCTGCTGTCCACATTAGGCCAGATTTTCCATATATCAACATGGCACATGTGACAAATCTTACGCCTTTAACTAGGGAAGGAAGAACAAGATGTCCCCTTGGGTATTCACCAGGGGAGGTATGAAGTAGGATGCCCACAAGAGGAACCAAACAAAAACAGATGTGGCCAGAGAAGGATATAGTAGAGTGTGCTCTGAGATGTGTTAATCAATGTTATGTGACAAAATGGTTCAGCGGTCAATGGGGAACCACTCTGTTAAACAACCGTAAAGAGATTTCTCTACTGCAGGACTTCTCAGGACCTTTAAAATGCCATTATGCCTTGAGATTTCTGAGAAGGTGATATAGTTCACAGAGCATATTTTTCCCATGGGACTGTCTTCTTCAGAACATTCTTTGGTGAATGCTGAAATAAGTCTTTACAATCATGCCCCCTGGGAATGAGAAATGAAAACTATGAGGGCTGTGGCTTAATGAGCATGTCTTTCTCTCAGCAAGGAAAGAGGGAGAACAAAGAAGAAATAAAGAGAGCCAGAGTGGAAAAAAAGAAAGAGGGGTGTTTGAAGGGAGGAAGGAAGAAAGTAGATCCCTGGAGAGACAGCATGTGAGGACAGAAGGAACACTCGGATGACCGAAGTATCAGAGGGAACACGTGTCAAAAGCAGGACCACTGCCTGTTGCAGGACGTGTGGTCACTTTCATCATCACCATCATCATCAACAGCACCACCAGAGACGCTAACCTTCCCTGAGAACTCACTACTCTGCAGATCCAGAGTTATGTCCCTTAGACATATGATGTCACTTAATTACCATTTTACATTTGAGGAAATAGAGTCACAGGCAAGTTAAATAGCTCACCAAGAGTCAACGCTTATAAAGCTTATAAGTGGTGGCACATAGATTCAACTTGGTGAGTCCGACCCCCAAGCCCACGTTCTCACCCCTGCCCTGCGTTGCTCCCCTTCTGACCGCATTAAACAAAGGATTGGGATTCCATTACATAACGCAGAAAGGATCCTGTACAGAAGTGCAACACCAAGACATTTGGAGGAAAAGACAAAACAAACAAACCAATGTCACTTTGGATATTTGGCTGCACAGAGCCAAACAGCTAGAGGACTGATTTTCTCCCACAGCACATCCAGATGTTTAGATAGCATCATATTTTCTTCCTCTCTCTCTTTTACTCTTGTGTTAACTATCCCTTCTTAACTTATGTCATAAGTTATATATTAGGCTGTATCAGGCTTGTCCAATGTATTACATTTGCTCATAAAGTGAACATAACAAGACATTTTCTGAATGTTAAAAAGCATTCTCAACCCAAACACTATGACTATTATATTTACAATAAGCCTCATTTAGATTTCCACAACTGCCAGTTCCTTTTTGGGGGGACCGCAGCCCTCAGAACAGCCTAGGACAGATTCCGAAAACATGAATCACAGCTCAGTTAAATCTTTTGCAGCTCAGAAATGTACCTGCATTAAATGCTAGCATGTATCTGCGTCCTAGCTAACCGCTGATTTCCATGCTTAAAATCTGATGCAAATCACACTATTGGGGAGGGGGGAGTTAAACCTTGGTCTGGAAAAGCAGTCCAGGGTGTGAAAAACTTGCACAATGAGTATCCTGGATTTGCTGCCATGGCAAAAAAAAGGTTCCGCTGGAATGCTGCAAACATCGGCTGCGGGCTCCTGAAGGCAAAGTTTGTGTGGGATGTTCTACCTCCGATTTGCTTTTCCGAATCTATAGCAAAAGAAAGGCACGCTGCAGCCGGGCCAGGGTAAAATGGAAAGGCTGCCACGCTGCACGTAAATTTCTGTTTACCTGGTGAATGGTGAAGGCAAGGCTTTGGGCTCCTCAGTCCAGAAGAGCTGCAGGGCAGAGCGTTCAAATCGTTCAAATCGTGGGGGCCCCCGGGCTGCTGCCCTTCACACTGCTTCGGCTGCTTCTAAAATCCCATTGGAAATCCCAAAGGGCTGGAGAGCCCCAAGGCCAGTATAACGTTTCCAAAAGAGTATTCCTCCCCTCCCCACCCAGCTTTGCTTGCGTTGACTTGGAGCGGCTCGGGTTTCTTCCACTCCTGCGCGGAGCAGCTGGGAGTCCAGGCGTTGCACTGGCAGAGTGAGGCGGCCTGAAACCACTTCCAGATGTGCTTGGCAGGCTGGCTGGGATGGGCCAGACTTCCTCTCCATCCTCCTCCGGCAGCCTGCGTGCAAATCATTTTGAAAACAAGGGTGCTCTGGAGGAAATGATTCAAAATCCGGAGAAAAGCAAATGCTTGGAGGGTGAATTTCTACCACACGTTGGGTCTAAGGCAAACTTGGAAACAGCAGAAGTGAAAAAAATTAAGTTCATACTGATTTTAAGAATATCCTCCTAGCTAGCTTCTGAAATGCCCTACTCATTAAAATGCTGTCATCCCCAAATCAAAGCCTGGATAAGAACAAAGATCTCTCATCTGACCAAGGCAATGATAGTTAGTCGCAGAAGTTTCAAGATGGTGTGTTTTGTGCCTAAACATGGAAAAGAATCAGGCGGGGAATCAACCCCACCCAGCTCTGTGCTGTTCTGTGTTTCTGCCATTGATTCTCAGAAACCCAGGAAATGTGCCAGCACTTTCCCTGGGATCACGGAATGTATTTCTGCCCTGGCTTCTCTCCCTAATTCCTATAAGGAAATGAGGACCCCTTTGCTCACAATGTCTTTCTAAAGTGGTGTTGCCTAATTGAAATATAATGCAAGCCACACTGTAATTTAAAATTTTCTAGTAGTCACTTTAAGAAAAGTACAAAGACATAAAATTGATTTTAATGACATATTTCACTTAACCCAATATATACAAAATATTATTTCAACATGGAATCAATATAAAACATTATTAACAAGACATTTTAAATTCTTTTTGTGTGTGTGTTAAGTCTTTGAAATCTGGTGTGTATTTTACACTTGCAGCACATCTCAATTCAAGCACTAAATTTCATCAGAAACAATTGATACGTATTTTGATTTCATAAAATTTACAGTTTAAAAAGTAGATTCACATATTTAGGTGGTTCCAAGCACCCTTAAAAGTTTTCCAATAACTGATTCAAGTATCACTTTTTCAATTTAAATTCATTTAAACTAAGTAAAACTTAAAATTCAGTTCCTCGGTTGCACTAGTCGCATGCTAAGTGCTCAATAGCCACCGTGCTAGTGGCTACTGTATGGAACAGTGCAGCTCGGAAGGATTTAGTGGGGGGTTTTCAGACTTGAACTTGGAGAGCAGGAGTATCCTGAACAGTTTCCATTTGTACAGAACTTCGAACGCTGACTAAGCATTTTCACATCTTCTATTTCGCTTTATTCTCACAACATTCCTGTTAGGTAAGTTGAGCAGTTGTTGTTTGCCCCAATCTGCAGATGAGCAAACCGAGGCTTTGAGCAAGTTAAAGTCCAAGTTCCCAAAGCAAGCTAGTGATGAAGCCAGGACTGCAATTCCTGTTCAGCTCTTCTCAACTGTTTCTTACTTAAGGCACGTTTCAAATAGTAGGATTTGGGGCTGCAACTCTAGGGTTCAATTGCATCCACAGTTACTACAGTCTTCACCTGGTCGTCCTTCAGCATCAAGTCACTGTACAGAATTACTGGCTGCCTTGGTGGCGTTCCCTTATATACTCCTGTCCTAAAGCCCTAACACAATCCAGCAAATGTGTCATTTTTCTTTGGAGCAGGCTTGACATTATGCTATTCCTCTTCTCTGTTTACTCCCAGCAAGTTGTACTCTGTTTTAAACCACAACTCGGTGTTTTAGCTAAGAGGCATGGTTGTAAGATATTTATCTTTGGTTGCGGCAAAGATACGTTGTATACGTTGATCACCTGTGGGAAGTCAGACGTTTAGCAGCAGCAAAGGCTACTGTGCTCTAAGTCCTCCTGCTCCAGTCCTCATTGTACCCACATGAGCAAAAATGTCAACACTTCCTGGCTCAGGGCTTGCCACTGCCCTTCCAGAATTTTGTGCTGTCAGGAGCAGCAGCAGTGTGCTGGAAAGCACTCCAAGCTGGCTTCTGTCCATTCCAGCTTCCTCCAAAGACTGGGTTTTCTCCCTGTCTGCATCTCTCATGCACTTAACAGAATGCCTGCTCCAGTGTAAGAGCTGCTGAATAAGTAGGTTCAGAGAGTATGACAACCAAAGCCCCTAAGAGAGGGACTCAGAATTGAAATAACATTGTTTTCACAGACTCTGCTTGCTATTCAGATTAATTTCCATATGGACCCAAATCTCTCTGGTCTTTGTTCTTTGTGCACTTTTTCCCTGACCCCCTACTGTCTCCAACTCCAGATTCTTTCTCCTTTACTTCTGCTGGGCCATGTTCTGAGGATGCAAGAGGCTTATTACTTATGAACTAGATTTCCACATTGTAGGCACAGATTCTCCCCTGGGGAAGAAATGAGAAGAACAGAAAGAGACACAGGATATAAGGAACACTCTGATAAGTGCAATGGCTACCAGCACACACTCTGCAGACAGACAGACCTAGGTGTTTGCTCAGGTATTATACACATTACTGAAAATCTCACCTTCAGTTTCCTCATCTATAAAATGGGGAAGCCTCATAGGACCCTTGTGGGGGTTATATCACGCATGTAAAGCATTCAATAAGGGCTCAATATATCAAGTTATTATTGTTGCATGAAGACACCCCAAGGTATGAACTAGGGAAAGGAAATGTAACAATAAGTTATTTGTAACTTGAAAAAAAATCTAAATGAGTTATATGATGTTGCAAACACTGCTGGTGGCCTACTGAATAACCCTCTCTGCTCTTCCCTTCAGATAGAAACACTGTTTCATTTGGGGCAGTAATTGCGCAATTAAAAATACTCACCTCCTCAGACCTCCTGCAGCTAGAGTGGCATGTAAGCAGAAGTCGGTTGTCTGGGACTCCTAGAAAGCTACTGTTTTCCTGGCAAAGAGCTGTCAGGTGCCTTTTGCCCTTTCCTCCTGTCTGAAATCCAGCCTAGATGCCTGGAGGTGGAGCAGCCATCTTGCAGTTCTGAGGAGAAAAGGCCCACACTGTGCTGGCGCATATGGCCACACCGGCTGTGCACAGACTACAGTGTTGAATCAGTCAGGGCCCTGGCAGGACACAGATGGCTCACTCCAGTGGGCTAATGGCGGAGACTGAAAAAAGGCACCGTTTGGAAAGGTGTAGTTGGTATTAGGGAAACATTAGGGCAGTAGCCTGGGGTTAGCAACTGCAGGGAGCCATTACCACCTCTAGCCCTGAATGGCAAGGAAAGGGAATGGTTAACAGGACTGAGAGAAAGTAGCTGTGTGGGCAAGGCTGCCCCATAGGAGCAGCCTGTATTGACCCACACAAAAGGGACTAGGGGGCTAATTACCCCAACTTACAATCTCCTCTTGGTGGTGCCTCCCATTGGCCAAACCCAACTGGAAGTCAGAGGGCAGGGGAGCTCAAGTGATGTAATACATTTAGGTCAGCCTCTCAGGGCACTGAATAAGTTGAAGAAGAGTGGAGAATAGATCTGTATAAGCAAATGGAAAATGTCCTTGCACAATGTGGCTAGGGTCCCCGGGTGTTGTGTGATTCTGCACCTGTTAAGGAGGGCAGAGCAAGAACAGGGGAGGAGCCTAAGTCCCTGATGGCATTGGGAGTCACCATAGCAGCCCTGAACTAACTACGTATGGAACATCTAACTACGTGAGGAAAATAAACGCTTATGTGATTAAGTCACTTTGTCAGGTCTCAGTTATATGCCTGAAAGCAGTCCTTTGTGATCTACATACATTTTAAATGTCTGGTATATTAGTCAACACAATGTATATCTGAGTCATTATTGTTCCATGCTTATTTCTCATTAGTTGAAAGTCCAATGTTTATCATTTCCTCTTACCCAATGGGCCTGTCTTGGCTGAGTGCATTACTTTGTAGATAAGGTCTTAGATAAAATCTATTAAGGCTGATAAAAGTGGCTGAAGGAAAGGAGGAAGCTTTCTATAGCAGCAGTAATCACTACACTGGGTCAGGCGGACACGCCTCTATTTATTGCCTCTGTCTCCCAGGGCTGGGCTCCAAGATGACCCACGTGAGGCAGTAAGTACAACCATAGGAGCCTCATCTCCCTCTCTTTTGCCTGGTGGGGCTCAATGATGGATCATCTCCTTGTCCAGATCTTAGCTCTGTGCTCCTTCCTGCCACCCCGAGTTGCAGCCCTTGCTCCTGCACCTGACTCTTTGCACCTGGGGTCCCTCTCTCCCACATGAGATGACTGTTTTTCGCCCTTGGCTCTTGTGCCAGTTCCCTGTTCTGGTAACTGGCGTAGGCTCTACCTGGCCTAGAGTCCCGCCTTGCTCCTGCCAGCTGCCCTCTCCATGCCATGGCTGCAGCTTCAGCCAAGACCCATGGCCAGAGCCCTGTGATCTGTGAACAGACATCGTCTGCTTCATTCATCTCGGGAACAGTGCCTGCCCAGGCTCTCTGCTGCTGAGTTCTGCCTACCTGCTGGCACTGCCCAAACCCCTTCTCAGACCTCTGCCAATAAGCCCTTGGCCTGAGTCCTCAATTGAGATTAAGGTATCCCTTGGACATGGCAATTTACACTCTTGGCTGAAAGCACAGCACTGTCTGCCACCCCCCCCCCCCGCACCAACCCCTCCCTCTCGGGCTGACTCCTCAGTGGCCTGTACTCAGGAGGAAGAGTAGAAACGGTAGTGATATAGTGCAAATGATGATGACGATAGAAGGAAAACTATCTACTACTTCGTACAGGCCAGGCACTGCATCAGTGCAGCACAGTCCTTGCTCTGCATGGCAACAGCACAAATTCCAGTTACCACCGTTTAGTTTAATAACATCCATCCCCCAACAACAGTTCAAATCTGTTACCACAGTATATTAACTGTGAGTAATTGCATAAGTACAAACTATGCTGCTAGCTCTTCAGTCCACAAAATTACTATACAAATAACAGATCAGTGACCAATGATCAGCATGATCAGTGACCAATCATGTCACTTCTTTGACAGTCTGTCAGTGTTTGGTCACTGGGTATCTGTTATTCAGTTTATGGACAGAGAGCAAAGCATGTAGTTGTGTTGCTTCCTTCATTCCCAGTGATAAACCCATGTGATATTTACAAAAATGGATAATAGATAGAATTGGCCAACAAAGATAAAATTGTGGCAAAGAAACAAAAAGAAATAATGGTGGGAGTGAAGTTCAAACCAATGGCAAATGGAGGGAAAGAAGAAACAGCTGGCCATGGAATGACACTGTTACTATTCACCTCTAGATATCCAGCCAGGAAAATTTAGTAAAGGTGAATTTATGAACATAAATGAGGAAAGTGGTTGTGATGAAAAGGATGAAGATGTTCCAGAGGGAGTGACAGGCAAAAATTTCACGTTAAAGGAACTCTCAAAGATAATGCATGACATTCAAAGTGCAAAGGATAAAACATGGGAGGTTGATCCAAACTTAGGAAGAAGTGTGACAATTTTCCATGGCACAGAAAAGATGCTCATTCTGTACAGAAAGTCATGTGACAAGAAGGTGAGCACTGCTCAAACTACTCTTGGTAAGTTTTATACAAAAAAATAAAACGTTTACTTCTCAATGTTTCTAATGTTTTAAACTATAATATAACAAATAAATATTAGGTCTACTAATTTTTTCATTTCCCTAGACATTTAAAACCAACGATAAGAGAGTTTTAAATATTTTGACAAAAATTTTTAAGGATCACAGAACAATTGTAATATTTCCCATTGAGAATTAAGATCCTTTTGCAGGGTTTCAACTTGAGTGGTCATTTTTACAGAACTGCACTACCATGCAAAGCAAGGACTGCCTGGACTCTACACATATTATCTCATTTCATCTTCAAAATAACCCTAAGACATGGATGCTATTATCATCCCCATTTTATAGACAAAGAATCTGAGGTTCAAAGAGGATGGCTTTGACCAAGACCACATAGCTAGTAAATAGCTATGCCTATTGGATTCTGAATCCCATGATCTTAACCCCTATGTGATATTGTGAGTCCAGATATATGATGGATGTTTGATACAGGGGACAGGAGTGAAGGAGAAAAAGTCGTGCAAGATGAAGGTACTTTCTCTAATGTAACCTGTAAAGATTAGGGCAGTATTGTCCAATAGAGCTTTTCGTTTTCTATTACATATTTATAGATCATAAATATTTATATAAGCTATAATATAGAAATATAATCTATTCAACCCTAGTATACATGTAAATCTACATGTACTTCTGGGTCCATCTTTTCTTGATTTTCCAGGATCTTGCTCCATCAAGTTTCAACTCTCTCTGGGGCTGGCCTAGTTGGTTAGCTCAACCAACTCTCATTTCCAACCCTCTTCCTCCTTGCCTGCTTCTCATTATTGAGGGGCTGAAAACAAACAAACAAACCACCTTCCTGGACTCCTGTAGCCACCCTCCTGCAAGATGACCCCCAGTATCTGCTCTCCTCTTCTTTCTCTGTACCAGAACCTTGAATATTAGCTGGACACATAGCCATTCTAAATAAAAACTGCATTTCCCAAACTTCCTTCAACTAGCTGTGGCCTTGTGACCAAATATTGGCTTATGGGATGTAAGTAGAAATAATCTGTATAATTCCAAAATGTGTTCTGGAGAGGAGAACATTCCTTTCCCTTACACTTTCCTGCTGGCTGGAATGTAGATGCAACAGCTAGAGCTGCAGCAGCCATCTTGGACCATGATTTGGAAGGAGGAATTCCAATCCACAAATTCCAATCCACAAAGTATACATATTCCTGAGGACTTGTGAAATAGAGCTGCCACTCCAGCCTTGGACTGCCACCTCCAAAGTTCATTTACATGGGAGA
This sequence comes from Tapirus indicus, assembly GCA_031878705.1. Taxonomy (NCBI): domain Eukaryota; kingdom Metazoa; phylum Chordata; class Mammalia; order Perissodactyla; family Tapiridae; genus Tapirus; species Tapirus indicus. Next base: position 124,322,220 of record CM062920.1, on the reverse strand, counting down.
AACATAAACTTTTACAGTCATTATTATTTTGATATGTCTGTCACTACAGCTAACATAATCTTAATTTACCAAATGCCCCAGTTCTGGCCAATGAAACCTAAGGGAAGTGTGCTGGGTGGCTTCTGGGCAAGATGATTTTCCCCATCCTGGCTGTCCTCCTGCTTCATGCCCTTGGGCATGGTTGTATGAGGACACAATGTACAGAGCTGCAACAACCTTCTTATGACCACAAAGGACAGGTCAAGAGAAATTCAGAACCCTACCTAAAACCATGACCCCACTGAACTGCTAACTCAACTCTGGACCCAGATTTCTTATGCAAGATAATTAAGAGCCTTATCATTTAGCCATTCTGGATATTCTGCTACTTGTGACAGGAAGCATTTCCAAATGACATATTCTCTTGCTATGATCTGAATGTTTATGTGCCACCCCCATTCATATGTTGAGATCCTCACCCCCAAGGTGATGGTATTAGGAGATGGGGTCTTTGGTATTTTGGTGCTTAGTTCGTGAGGGTGAAGCACTCATGAGTGAGATTAGTGCCCTTATAAAAGAGATCTCCGAGAGCTCCTTCACCCCTTCCACCATGTAGGGACACAGTGAGAATTTAGCAGTCTGCAACCTGCAAGAGGGCCTTCACCAGAACTGGACCATGCTAGCACCCTGATCTTGGACTTTCAGCCTCCAGAACTGTGATAAATAAATTTCTGCTGTTTATAAGCCACCCAGTCTATAGTATTTTGTTATAGCAACCCAAACAGACTGAGGCATCTCTATTGTTCCTTCAGTCTTTCCTTTTCAGCTGGATCCTTCTTCTGGGCCCACAATCATGCTCAAGTCTCATCCATGCAAAATAATAAGAACAGCTTGTCCTGCACCCATTTCTTCCCTCCAACCACTGTTCTTTCTTTCCTTTCACGGGCAAGTCTCTGTAAAAAGAAGACTATACATGTTATCTGCACTTCCTTACTTGTTATTCATTCTTCGATCTTCTCTGGCTCCCTCCTCCCATTCCACTTAATATTTTAATCGAGGCCACTAATAACCTCCTAATTTGCAAATCCAACAGACATTTCATTTTTCTCTTATCTGACCTCTTTATTGCTTTTGGCTTTGATAACCACTTCCACCTCTGTGAAACCCCCTTCACCTGTGGCTTCTTTGACATCACCTCACCCAGTTCTCTTTTGACCTCTCTGGCAACTCGTTCTCCAGTTCCTTGCTGGGTGCCTCCTTCTGTCTTTACCTGTTAAATGCTGGTTTCTTCAGGGAGCTATTCTGCCTCACTCTTCCCTTCTATACTCTCCCCCTAGGTGGTAACTTTCATTCCTGTAGTTTCAAAGATTGAAGGTAGCTTTCTCGAGAACTGGGGACCTATTCTAGACTCCTCACTTAAGCAGAGTTGAGTCAAAGCTGCTCTGGTAAAATATCTTTCCCATTGGATTAAGCACTTTGTCATGGATTGAATTTTGTCCCCCCAAAAGATATATTGACATTCTAATGCCCAATCCCTGCAAATGTGATTTTATTTGAATATAGGGTCTTTGCAAATGTAATCAAGTTAAGATGAGGTCATTAGGATGGGCTCTAATGCAATATGACTGGTGAACTTACAAGAAGAGACACAGACACACAGGGACAACACCATGTGATGATGGTGACAGAGACTGGAGTGATGCAGCAACAAGACAAGGAAACCTAGTATTGATGGCCACCACCAGAAGATGGAAAGAGGCGAGGAAGCATTCTCCCCTACAGGTTTCAGAGGGATCATGGCCCTTCTGACACCTTGATTTTGGATTTCTAACCTCTAGAACTGTGAGACAACAAATTTCTATTGTTTTAAGCCACTCGGTTTGTGGTACTTTGTTACAGCAGCCCTGGGAAACTCATACACGCTTCCTCCATTATACATGATTCCTGCAGCTCCTTCTCTAAGCAACCAGTTATAACTTGTAATCTCTCTTGTCTTAATATTTTGACTTCATCTTTCCCCTAGTTCAGGGATTTTCAGACTTTCAAATACCATAAACCAGATTTGTTTTGTTTTTTAATTTGAATATCAACATTGGGTTTGCAACTTTTAATTTTGCCCTTAGTCTTTTGCTGGAAGAGCATTAAAACAAAAAACAAAAACAAAACCCTACCATTTACTTACTTAGCATCATTCATAAAAGGACATTTTAACACTAAACTCTGAGAATAAAGTACAGTTTTTTAAATTAAATATTTTAAGTTTTATGAAAAACTCATTGCTTTATCTCAACTTTTCCAGTATTGTTTCAGATACACAACAGCTTTATAACACAAACACTTAAGAGCCCATGTTATGTATATGACCAAAAAATACTAATACATAAATATTCATAGCTTCCTTTCTTTGTTCCCAGTCGTCTTCTCCCCCTTTCTCAAATTCTCTTTGACCATAATATCAAATTGGGGTAATAATCAGTGAGAGGAAGAATTTGAGAAGCAGGAGCTGGAAAGAATAGTGAGAATTCTTTTTTAAAAAGGTCTAGAATCACCTCTCAAAAGAAAGTTTAGATGGATGAGAAGATAGAGAGGTTTGAAGGAGTTGGGGGGGGGGGGATGAGCTAGGCATATTAGAAGTTGAAAATAATGAGATGAGGAAAAAGGAATTTTAAGAAATTTGATGTATTTTGTGTGTATTCCCACTTCGGTGCTTTCTTGAGAGTGTGAGGTAGGGATTTAAATCGCTTTCAATTTTTTTTACCTACTGGATTTGTATCTCTTTGAATGTGATTCTGTGTGGGACCAGATCACAAGGTAGTCCCGCCTTAACAGGGTTACATATGACTGTGATCAGAGGCAGTGTCGCACAGTGGTTAGGGGTAGGAACTCTGGAATCAGAAGCCCCGCGTTTGAATCCTGCTCCTAATCCTTTTCTGCTGTGTGCCCACGGGGAATGACTTTTCTTCTCTATGCCTCATTCCCCCACCCACGAAAGGGAGATAACAGGACCCACTTCACCGAATTGCTGGGAGGATCACATGAATTAATATATACATACAAGGTATGCAGGACAGTGCTTGTCAACGGAATATCTTCAAATGTTAGCTAGTCATAAAAAACAAATCCCTATATAATCTTCCACCTGCTTAAATAAAACAAGAAAACTTCTCGGCCTGGCACCCCCAAAACCTGGTCCACCTGATCTGCCTTTGCAGGCTTAGCTCCGACCTCCCTCCGGTGTTCTGAGCCGCAGCCGGCCGGCCCGCCCGCGCCGCTGGGTCGAGGTCCAGCCTCCCTCCCTCGCGCACTCGCCGGCTCCCGACGCTGCGGGGTCCCGGCCGCGGACGTCACCCCCTCCGAGGAGACGGACTTCCCTTTCCCCTCCCCGCTCCGGCGCTTCGAACCTCCACACGAGCTGTCTCCCGCTGGGCTGTCACTGTTTCAAGGGTCTGACTCGCCCGCACATCCTAGATGCTCAATTAAAGTGGCCATCAAGGAAAACGCAGTCCCTTCTCCCGCAAATACAAAACGGGGGGCTCTGGGCGGGGAGGGGAGACTTGGGCGGTAGGAAACGTCCTTCCACCCTAAAACCCGTTGTCCGGGGGCCCGGGGCGCTCACGTCGCCCGGGGGTGGGGGCGGGGCTCCCCGCAGGCCTCCAGCACCGCCCCGGGCGCCCGGTCACGTGACGCCCCCGCCGGCGCACAGCTGGAGGCGGGTCCCCGCCCTCCCCCGGGAGCCGCGGCGCCGGAGCGGGCGCGGTGCATTGTGGGCAGAGGGGCGGGGGTTGGGAAGATGGCGGCTCCCAGCCTCCTCAACTGGAGGCGGGTTTCCTCCTTCACGGGGCCGGTCCCCCGCGCCCGGCACGGACATCGGGCCGTGGCCATCCGGGAGCTGATGATCATCTTTGGCGGGGGCAACGAGGGCATCGCGGACGAGCTGCACGTCTACAACACGGGTAGGCGCGGCGGCGGCTCTTCGGCCCCGCCTGCGGGAGCCGCGGGGGGAGGGGAGGCGAGGCGGCGGCCGCGGCCCTGACAGCTGTCACCGCCGGGTCACTGCCTCTTCGGGCCGGCGGCGGGGAGCGCGGCCCGGCCGGGCGGCCCCGGTCCCGCGGCGGGGCGGGCGGCAGCTCCTTTTGCCCGGGGCCCGCGGGGCGGACCGGCCCTCGGGCAGGCGGTCCCGAGCCCCCCCGCCGCGGCCCCGTTGGCAGACGGAGGCGAGAGACTGTTTCCACCCGCCTGGGCCTCTTCCCGAGGTCTCGCCCGCTCCGGGGCTCCGAGTTCCCTCCCGTGTCAAAAACCAAAACCAAGTCCCACCGAAGCTCCTGCGGGCCTTTCCCGTCTTCGCCTTCCTTCCTTAGGAAGAAGAGAATGGGGGGAGGGGGTGAGGAGGGGAAACAGGCCTTCTGGTACTTTCACCCCCAGTTCAGCCCGGGATCTGGCAGGTGGCAGTCCAGATTTTTGCCCCATGGGTAGCCCTCTTAACTGGCGGAGAGGTGGTTCGTGGTGGGACGGGCGCCTGTCTCTGCGTAGCTGGTGTGTGTGCCCCGAGCTCAGCCAGGCAGCGCTGGGACAGAGGACTGTCAGCCTGAGCACCGCTGCAAATCACGGGTGCGCCTGGGCGGGGAGGCCCTGCCTTTGGGGACCTCCCTGGAATAGAAACGAGATTGGAATTTCATTTTTCCCACTTGTCAGTGCGCCATCTATCACGAGAAAACCGTTTCCTTGGTGTGAGGCTAATTGCTGAATTTTGAGTCTATGTCATGATCAATAACTTTTCTTTAACCAAACAACTTAATCACAGTGGTCATTTAAAGGTTATTAAAATAGTAGAGTAGGGGAAATTTTATTTTTTCACTCTCTCCTCCTCTTGGCACCCCAGCATGTAAAGTTAAAAAGTTATTTGACAATTTGGTATAGTGTAAAAACCCTGGCTTTGGAATAAGTTAGACCTGGATTGAGTTTTGCTCTGCCAATCGCCCAGGATCAGCGCTAAAGTTACTAAACGTGTGTCAGATTTTCACTTGTAAAGTGGAGATGATGACACTTACCAAGCAGGGTTTTTGTAAGAATTAAATGATATAGATCAGGGTTTTTTCAACAGCACCACTGTTGACATTTTGACCAGAGAATTCTTTGTTGTAGGGGGCTGCACTGCACATTTTAAGATGTTTGGCAGCATCCCTAGCTTCTACCCACTAGTTGCCAGGAGCACCCCCCTTACTCTAGTTATGACAACTAAAATTTTTTAGTTTGCTCCTGGGGGGAGAAATCATTCCCAGTTAAGGACCACTGATATAGAGGATACATATAAAGTACATAGTCATATTTTGTGGTAACTTTATTATAATTGGCTTTAATTTTATTTTGGCAACTAGTTACAAATCAGTGGTTCCTACCAGCTGTTAGAGGAGACATCCCTCCAGGCTGCGCTGCCCATGGATTTGTCTGTGATGGTACCAGAATATTAGTATTTGGGGGAATGGTTGAATATGGAAGATACAGCAATGAGTTGTATGAGTTACAAGTAAGTCTATTTCAAATTTTTTATCTCAATCTGAAGCTTTAATAATGATATTGCTCATAATTATTAGAAAGATTGCAAAGCATTTCATTAACATACTTAAAATAGTGTGAGCATCACATTTTATAGTTTCAAAGAAAATGTTTCCACTTCACTAAAAAGCTAAAGGTTCTAATGTAAGTCTTTTTTAAAATACCCACTGCAACATTTGTTACCTTAAGATATCTGTTAGTTAGTATCAATTGTATACATTATGTTTAGGCTTTTGTATCTTAGTGGTAATTCTTCAATTTTAGTCTGCAATAGAAGCCCCTGGAGGGCTTGTGAAAACAGATTGCTGGGCCCTGTCCCTAGAGTTTCTGAATCAGTATTGTCTGTAGTGGGGCCTCACTATTTGCATTCCCACCAAGTTCCTGCCTGCTGCTGCTGGACCATACTTTGAAAACCTCTGCCTTAGTTATAGAAATTGTTACCCTCACACTAATAATCACTTTTTCTTTTTTCTGGCAATACATACAAAAGAGGGGTAACAGTTTCATATGTCCTTTCTAAATTTGACTGTCTGCTCAGCCAGACTCAGAGTCCTCTGTGACAGCTCTAGTTGAATTTTCTCCCTGAACTGTGCGTATGTTCCCAGGTCTGTGATCATGACGGCGTCTCATAATTGGCAGATGTAGGTGGATTATACCTATTTATAAGCAACTCATTTCAAAAATAGTTTTAGATAAAGAAAGCATTCATGGCCTGAGAATGAGTTTTGGAGTTTGGTTTGTTAAATGATCTTTATGCTTATTTAAAGGTTAAAATATACACCATTCATTGATTACCTAATTTCAGAAAGTAAGAATATATAAATTACATCTTAAAGCTATACATAGTATTTAATTTTTCATTTGGAAAATATTTTAGAACTGTTAGTGTTTATTACTATAAGCTTAGTTTGCCACTGTGGAAATCTCTGAATAAGAAAGAATGGACTGAATTTTTATTGGAACATTTATTTTAATTCGAGAAGTTATCTGCTTACTTGTCATTTGTCCCAAAAGTAGCTTATTGGAGCCTTCTGATTGGATTTCACTTAAAAGGTATTGGTATCATGTTACACAATTGACAGTATAAGAATGCTTTCCTAATTTTATCTGAGTGTATTTATTCTCTTTTTTAGGCAAGTCGTTGGTTATGGAAAAAAGTGAAACCCCATCCCCCTTCTTCTGGTTTACCTCCTTGTCCTCGGCTTGGACATAGCTTCTCTTTATATGGTAACAAATGCTATTTGTTTGGTGGCCTGGCAAATGAAAGTGAAGACTCAAACAATAATGTTCCCAGGTATGCAGACTCTTTTTCAGACCAAATGCTTATTTTATGATTTAGATTAAGAACATTTAATTTCTTCTATCTTTAATTATTACAAGGGAGGAAACTTAGCCTTTTGCATTTAAACCTAACAGTGAACAAATATGTGTGCATTTGTGTTTTCCTTAGTCTCTGGAATATATATATATTTGTTTCCAAAACTATGCCTTTTCTAATCAGAAACCATCTTATTAAATTGATATTAATATAACTGCTTGTAGGAATACATTTGTATATATTGAGCCATAACGTATTTTAGTTAAATCGTAAATGATAATGAAAAGTAACAAATGGTTATTTTTCAAGTTAGGTTTCTCTGGGAATTTAGTGACAACAGTCTGACTATAAAATGAAGGCCATCATTTTCATTTTTCATACAGGAAACTGTTAGAGTGGTTCGCACAAACAAATACTTTTTGAACTAATCTTTTTCCAAACAGAATTAATCACTACTTCTTTTCTTTTCACATAATATTTTGATCACATTGTCATTATCGCACTCAAGAGGCTGTTTTCTGCTTCACTGATTATCATGTGTCCTTTAGTGGAAGTAATCTAAGCCTGTTTTCCTTCTCTGTGAAATGGGACTGATTAAATACCCACCTTACAGTGTCATTGTGACAGCTGAATAAGATCATTGGCATAATTTTCAAAGCACTTCCGAATTGCTGTGGGCATATAGTCCAATAGTTGTTATCACCATGATAATGTGTCTTTTTACCTACATTCAATGGATGTTAGAGTCTTAGCTTTTTTCCCCCCAAACTTTTAAAAATAACATATACTAAAACATCGTGGAAAATTTGGAAACTGGAGAAAAGGAAAAAAAATTATCCCACCACACTAATCCAGATACTTTTACTATTAGTGCATATCTTTTCATTTTTCCATTAAACAGTTTTTTTCCGATACAAACTTGTAAAAATTCAAGAAATTAGAAAGAATATAAAGTTCTTTCTCACAGCATCACTGACCCCCAACATAGGCAAACACATAGTTCAATTTGATATACATCTTTTGGGATCTTTTTCATGGAACAGGTTGTATTAGTCAGTTTTTCTTAGGTTATTGTATATAATGGACAAGCTTCTCAAGTTTATGCTGCCCGAGTGAGCAGTAGATACATGCGATGCTTTGTAAAGCCTCTGATGAGAGCTGGCACATTCATTTCTGTTCACATTCCATTGGTCAAAGCAATCTGTCAGGCCAAGCCCTGAGTCAGTGGTCCAGGGATGGATGTTCTGCTTCCCCCCCCCGAGAGGAGAGTTGGGAACATAAATCCGATCCTCCACACAGACATGTATTTTCTTTTATACAAGAGGGATTTTTCTTTTTTTTCCGGCTAAGGGTGTTCACTTGTATTTGTTGTTGTTTCCTTTAACAATGTATCTTGGAGATCTTTTCATGGCAGTAGATATAGATTAACCTTAGTTTTTTTTAAAGGTTGAAAAGTAGTCAGAATTATGCAAATTATTTAACCATTCTCCTACTAATAGACGTTTAAATATTTCCACTTTTTTGCTATTGCAGTCTTTGCACATGTACAAATATTTTTGTGGGATTGACACTTTTAAGTAAAATTAGTGGGGTCAAAGGTTATTTACATTTAAGTTTGTTAGGTACTCCTGAATCAACCTCCACAGAGACGGAACCATCTTATACTCCTAATAACAGTGTATGAGACTGCCTACACCCTGGGAAATACTGAATTGTCTCACATTTCTAGTTTTTGCCAAACTAATAGGTGAAATATATTTCATGGATTTATTTTAATTTTTTTTTAAACTAGGAATGAGCTTAATTAATTGTGTTTATTGGACATATTCAATTCTTTTTCTGAAATTGTTCATATGCTTATTCATTTTTTAAAAAATTAAAGTATAAATTATATGCCATAAAATTCATTCTTTTTATGTGTACAATTTAATGATTTTTTAGTAAATTTACTGTATTGTGTAACCATGACCACAATCCAGTTTTTGGAACATTTCTATCACTCCAAAAAAAAAAACTTACTCATTAGCAGTCAGTCCTCATTCCCATCCCAATCCCCAAGCAACCATTAATCTGCTTTTCATCTCCATAGATTATTAGCCTTTTCTGGACATTTCATGTAAATGTGATTTTCTGCATTTATCTTCTTTCACTTTGCATAATGTTTTTGAGGTTCAACCATGTTCTAGCATGTATCAAGTGTTTCTTTTTATTGCCGAATGGTACTCCATTGTATGAATATACCACATTTTGTTTACTCATTCATCAGTTGATGGACATTTGGATTGTTTCCAGTTTTTGGCTTTTATGGATAATCTTGCTGTGAACATCTGCATGCAAGTCTTTGTATGGACATGTAGTCATTTCTCTTGATTAGATATCTAGTAGTAGAATTGGTGGGTCATATGGTAAATTTGTGTTTAACTTCCTAAGAACTACTAAACTATTTTCCAAAGTGACTGTACCATTTTACATCCTCCCCACCAATGTATGAGGGTTCTAATTTCTCCATATTCTTGCTAGCACTTGTTATTGTCTGTCTTTTTGATTGTTGCCAACCAAGTGAGTATAAGGTGGTATCTCATTGTGGTTTTAATTTGCATTTCCATAATCAATGATGTTGAGCATATTTTCATGAGCTTTTTTAGCCATTCGTATATCTTCTTTGGTGAAATTTCTATTTAAATCTTTGCCCATTTTTAAATTAAGTTGTTTGTGTTCTTATTATTGAATTGTAAGAGTTCTTTATATATTCTGTATGCAAGTTTGTTTTTTTAAAAATCAAAAATTTGATTTGCAAATATCTTCTTCCAGGCTGTAGCTTGTCTTTTCATTTTCTTTTTGTGTGTGTGAGGAAGATTAGATCTGAGCTGACATGTGTTGCCAATCTTCCTCTTTTTGCTGAGGAAGATTGGCCCTGGGCTAACATCTGTGCCAATCTTCCTCTACTTTATATGTGGGACGCCTGCCACAGCATGGCTTGATGAGCAGTGCATAGGTCTGCGCCCGGGATCCAAACCTGCGAACCCCGGACTGCTGAAGCAGAGTGCGCAAACTTAACTACTATATCACCGGGCCAGCCCCATGTCTTTTCATTTTCTTAATGGTATCTTTTGAAGCACAGAGTTTTTAATTTTGATAAGTTCAATTTATCAGTTTTTCTTTTATGGATCATGCTTTTAATGTCATGTTTAAGATCTCAGCTTATCTCAAGGTTATGAAGAGTTGGTCCTCTATTTTCTTCTAAAAGTTTTTATAGTTTTAGCTCTTACATTTATATCTATGACTCATTTAGAGTTAATTTTTATTCCTGGGGTAAAGTAAGTGTCTAAATTGTTTTTACATGTGGATATCCAGTTGTTCCAACACCATTTGTTGAAAAGACAGTCCTTTTCTCATTGTATTGCCTTGGCATCTTTGTTGAAAATCAATTGACCCTAAATGTAAGGGTTTAATTCTGGGCTCTCAATTCTGTTCCATTCATCTATATGTCTAGCCTTATCCTGGTACCACACTGTCTTGATTACTGTAGACTTGTAGTAAGTTTTTAAATCGGAAGATGTAAGTTCTCAAATTTTATTATTCTTTTTCAGGTGTGTTTTGGCTATTCTAGGTCCTTTGCATTTCTATGTAAATTTCAGTCAGCTTGCCAGTTTTTGCAAAATGTTCTGCTGGGATTTTGATGGGGATTGTGTTGAATATATAGATCAATTTGTGAAGAATTGCTATCTTATTAATATTGAGTCTTCCAATCCATGAATGTGGAATGTCTTTCCATTTGTTTAGGTCCTCTAATTTTTCTCAGCAATATTTTGAGGTTTTCAGTGTACAATCTTGCTCTTATTTTGTTAAATTTATTCCTAATTTTTTATTCTTTTCAGTTTTTTGTTTTTTATGTTTAATACATTAATACATTTGGAATATATTTTTGTGACTAGTGTGAGGCTTTTTACTTTTTCTTCTTAGTGGATTTCCAATTCTCCCACCACCATTTATTAAATGCTTATTTAATAAGCCATGTTTTTCCCTGTTGAAGTCCCATATCTGTCACACCTTAATCCTCATATAAATGGCTCTTTTTCTAGGCTCTCTAGACCAGGGGTTACAAACTAAACTCTGTGGTCCAAATTTGGCCTGCTGCCTGTTTTTGTTAATAAAGTTTTATTGGAACACAGCTATGCCCATTCTTTTACATATTGTCTCTGGCTGCATTCATATTAAAAGAGCAGAGCTGAGTAGCTGTGACTGACTTTATGGCCTGCAAAGTCTAAAATATTTATTATCTGGCACTTTACAGAAAAAGTGTGTCAACTCTTGTTCAGACTCTATTCTGTTTGTTTATTTTTGTGTGTGAGGAAGACCAGCCCTGAGCTAACATCCGTTGCCAATCCTCCTCTTTTTTGCTGAGGCAGACTGGCCCTGGGCTGACATCCATGCCCATCTTCCTCTACTCTTTCTATGTGGGACGCTGCCACAGCATGGCTGACAAGCAGTGTGACGGCCGGCGCCCAGGATCCGAATGTGCAAACCCTGGGTTGCCAAAGCACGACCTAAACAGCTGCGCCACCGGCTGGGCCCCCAGACTCTATTCTGTTTCATTAACATATTTACTTTTCTATCATTAATGGTGATGTTGCTGTAGGTTTCTAGTATATGCTTATGATCAGATTAAGGAAGTTTTCTTAAATTTTTAGTTTGCCAGTTACTTTTTTTCTCTCCTTTTCACCAAAAATATATGTTGAGGTAGTTCTGATTCATTTCAGGTATGGAAATGAGCTTACCATTTCTTTCTTTTAATCCGTTAATTTCGTGAATTATATTATTAGTTTCTGAAATGAGCCACCTTTTTATTCTTAGTTAAACCCCACTTTGTTGTGTTACAGTGTTCTTTTCATACTTTGCTAACATTTGTTTATACTATCTGTAGTCGTTAATGATTTTGCCTATATTGTCTTTACTTGGGGGAGTAGGGTGCTATTCTAACCTGATTTGAGTATCAAGATTATGTTACCCCTGGGAACATAATCAGGGCTATGATCTGAGGTTAGGGGCAACTCTCCATCTTTTATTATGCTTAAATAATATCATTTCTTGAATATTTAGTAGAAATTTCCCATAATTGTCTGAGGTTGGTATAGTTTGGGGGGGTGATTTTTGACTGCCTTTTGTATATCTCTTATAGTTATTGATCTATTTAGATTTTCTACCTTTTCTTTAATCATTTTGGTAATTTATGTTTCCCTTGAAGAATCACTCATTTTATCTAAAATTTACCTAAAAATTATAAGGCAATTCTCTGTGTATCTTTAACATCTCTATATCTATAGTTACATCTCTTTTCTCATTTTTAAATGCATGTGTTGTGTTTTTCTAACCAGACTTTCTGGTGGTTTGTTTTTAGAGAATGAGTTTTTAGTTTTGTTAATGATCTGTTTTTCTTTTTCACTTATTTTCTTTAATTCTTCCATTTCTTTAAATTTTTTCCTTTTTTCCAGCTTTTAAACTTCTGATAGTTTGAATGCTTTTTCTAACCTTTTTTTTCTAACTTCTAATAATTTGAATGCTTATTAGTTCATTTATTTTCAGTGTTCTTTCCTAATAAATGCTGCACATTTTCCTCTGGTTACGGCTTTGGCCATGTTCCATAGGTTTTGATTTTTAGTGCTCTTATTGTCATTAATTTCTATTTTCTCTTTAATCCAAAGGTAATTTGAGATAATTTTTTTAAATTTCCAAATGGAAAGTTTTGTTATTGTTGCTAATATCTAGTTTTATTATATTGTCAAACAAATGTTCTATGAGTTTTCTCCTTTTTGGAGGTTTCTTTGCGGTCTATTTCAGAGTCAATTTTTGTGATTATTCCAGAAGTGTTCATAAAGAGTCACTTCTTGACTGGGTACAAGTTCTTTATTAAATCAATGTTTTAAATTATTATTAAGAGCTTTTTTATTTTGTGGGTCTAGGTCATATCTACTTCTGAATGACATGTTAAAAATTTCCCAGTGTCATTGTGAATTTGTGTTTTGTTCCTTGTGTGTCTAATTTTCGATCTGTGTGTATTATTTTGTTGTAGACTTATCTTTTGTAAATAGGATTAACAACTAACCAGTATGAACTGGTTTAGCATACTGGCTGGGATCCATTCTGGTCTTTTTAAGTCTGTGCCCTATCAGTTGTTAGATAGTTTTAATATCATCCTTGCTATTAATAGCTTATAGCTGGATTCAGAGTTCTTCTATTTTGTTTCCCCTACACACTCCCTGCCCCCAAGAGACTTTGTCTTATAATAGGGAAGTTTTTCCTGCCCTTGTATTTTATGTCTTCCATCTACTCTGTTGTTGCTCCCTCCACCTCCCTTTTCCTGCCTTGGCTAGATTTTTTAAAATTGTGATGAGGTTTTGTGAACATTTGTGTGTGTATGTGTTTGTATATCCATGTCTGTGTGTGTATACATACACATTTATGTAATTTTTGTTTCCTTTTCTGTGAACTGTCAGTGTATATCCTTTTATCTATGTCTATTGTGTGACTAGTCATTATCCTGATTTTGTAGGAGCTGTTTTACATTAAGAAGATTTGATCTTTTTCTGTGATGTGTACTAAATTTTTTTAAGTTTGTCTGTTTTCTTTTGACATTGTTTATAGTGGTGTTTTTTTCTAACCATCTTACTAATTGCTTTCCATAGATTGTGCTTTGCTTATTTTTTCCTTTTTTAAAAAACTTTTTCTTGATTTGTTGTTTTTCTTTGATTCTTCTTTCCTTCTAATAATTTGAAAGTTATACATGCTAATTCTATGCTTCCCTTAGTTGCTCGGAAATTATCACACACATTTAAACTGAGAATGTCTTGTCATCTTTGGGAATAGATTACTATACCTTTAGCCTTCTTTTGCTTACCCCCTTTTTCCATATGTTCCATATATTCTTGAATCTTATTCCAGATGACAGTAATGTTAAGAAATTAATTTTTTGGTCAGTCTTTCCTAGTGATTATTTAGACCTCACAACGACAGTTATCAACATCAATTTAAATATAAATTACTGGTTTCTTTTACTGCCATTTCTCTTATTCAATGTATTCTTTCTTAGATTTCTTTTTATTTTTCCTGGGTGACATCTAGAATCATTTTTTCCAAGAGTAATTATATGGCTTAATTTGAAGTTTCACATATCCTAAAATGTTTTAATTTTGCCCTCATACTTGAGTAATGATTTGATAGGAAGTAGATTCCTATTAAAGTCACTTTGCTTGAAACGTTGAAAACATCCATGTCTCAGATGAGAAGTTTAATGCCAGTTTCTAGAGTAAAAAAGCTATGTAGGACATTGCTATGACATTATAGAGTGAAAATTTTAAAAGAAAAAAAAAAAGGTGCAGGCAGCATTTGTAGTATGCCTCATTTATACATGTGTGGATATCTATAGAGAGAGAGGTCTGATAGGGTATTTACCAATTATTGTCAATAGTGATTGTTCTGGTTATCTAGTTCCATGTAATGAACTGCCCCCAAAATTAGTGCTGCAAAATAACAACTCTTTTATTATGCTCATGGGTTCTGTGCATCAGGAATTCAGACAGGACACAGCAGTGATGGCTAGGTCCTCAGATGGAAAGACTTGAATAGTCACTCCCATGTCTGATGCCTCAACTGGGGTGGCTAAAGGATGGACTCAACAAGGACCGTCATCCTACGTGCTTACGTATGGCCTCTCCAGATGGTGGTTTTGTGATAGTTGGACTTACATGATAGTTCAGAATTCCAAGAACAGGTGTTCTATAGTGAAGCTGCATTGGCCTTCTGTAACCGAGCCTCGGAAGTCACATAGTATCATTTCACCGCACTGTTAGTTGAAGCAGTCACAAGCCTGCCCAGAATCAAGGGAAGGAGACATAGACCCTACTTCCTGATGGGAAGAGTGTCAGAGAATTTACGGCTATGTTTTGAAACCATCATGGTGATTGTCATGGACAAGAGTGTTGGCTAAATGAAGGCAGAAATTTTTTAATCTCGTCTGTTCACTATTGATCCCCAGAAGAATGCCTGGTACACAGTAGTGTTTGATAAATATGTGTTGAAGGAATGAGATGGGGTTTCTGCTCTCCTAATGCCTTTCTGTACTATATGAATTTTTCACAGTAAGCATATAATATCCTTATAAATAGAAACAAAAAGAAAATAAAAGGTATATATTATGCTAATGTTTTAATTTCTTTCATGATATCCTAGATATTTAAATGATTTCTATGAGTTAGAGCTACAGCATGGTTCTGGTGTTGTGGGTTGGAGCATTCCAGTGACTAGAGGGACTGTGCCTTCTCCAAGAGAATCCCACACAGCTGTTATATATTGCAAAAAAGATTCTGGAAGTCCTAAAATGTATGTTTTTGGTGGAATGTGTGGTGCTCGCCTGGATGACCTATGGCAACTTGACTTAGGTAAGCTTAACTTGACTCAGGAATTGGTTATGACCGATAAAGGCAAATATAAAAATTGCATTGAAAAATATTTTTGATTACAGTATTTATTTAGTTGCACTTAGATTTATAACTAGCCCTTGTAGCCAGCCCCAGGGGCAGCTGAGGTGTAATATGAATGATTTCTGATCAGTCAGATTGAACAAAGAAATGGTTGATTTATGACAGTAACTCTCTTGTGCTCTCTTTAAGTAGGATCACCATATGTCCTGGCTTTCCTGGGATGGTCTTGGTTTATGCTTATTGTTCTGTGTAATTATCAATAGTACCCCCTTTCACTCTGTAAGCTGTCCCAGTTGGGGATGATCAAATTTATATGGTTACTCTGTCTACAGGAAATGTAGCTTTAGTAGTGTTATTGCTGGTCAGTGAAAAACCCTTGGGTAGCTCTTGTTAAAGGGATCCTAGGAATGAATGATTGGAGGGTAGGTGTGCCTCTCACTTTTGACTGTCTTCTACACAATGTGCTCTTACTTAAAATTCCTAATGTAGTCTTAATTCAAAATTGGTGGCACCCTAAATACACCTCTCCTTTGCAAATATTAACATTCAAGTATAAATAGATTTCTATGATTGGCAATCATGTCAGCTGGAAATATTTATTTTAAGATGAAATTCAAGTGATGGTTTTGAAATATTTTTGCTTCATTTTGGTTAAGTTTTTTTTTTAATTCTGCAGATTGAGGTAATTGGCTGTTATTAGATCAAGTTGCTAATATACTTATTTTTACTTTTAGAAACTATGTCATGGTCAAAACCAGAAACTAAAGGGACTGTGCCACTTCCACGAAGCCTTCACACAGCCAGTGTTATAGGAAACAAGTATGATCTTTTTTTGGTTTTACTTTTTTTTTTTAACCAACTTAAGAAAGATACAGAGAAGAGTGATGCTACTAGTTTCTTGGAAATAGATCACTGAATTTAATAACATTTGATTGTGCTTACTGAAGCTAAAATAATATGCCTATGGAAGCTAAAATACCTATGCGCCTTTTTCTTACCGTGCTGCCTGTTATACTTCTTTATGTTCCTCACAATGCCTTGCACAGAGTAGGTATTACATAAGTGTGAGGCAGCGTTGTCAAACTGATCTGTCCTCTATCGACAGTCATACTGATCTGTTCTCCATCGACAGGTTTGACATACCTAACTCACTTTCTTTTTACATACTTTTGGTAGTGCTTGATTTGTACTCAGGTATGTACTCGGTATGTATG
Organism: Tapirus indicus; assembly: GCA_031878705.1. Classification (NCBI taxonomy): domain Eukaryota; kingdom Metazoa; phylum Chordata; class Mammalia; order Perissodactyla; family Tapiridae; genus Tapirus; species Tapirus indicus. Next base: position 124,305,679 of record CM062920.1, on the reverse strand, counting down.
CTCAGTGATTGTACTTTGGGTGGAGTTATGATTAGAATACAGACTCTGTAACCAGATTGCCTGAATTCAGCTTTGGTACTTGTCCTGTATGACCTGGGGCAAGGAAACTTAATCTGTCTGTACCTCAATTTCCTCAAGTATACAATGCAGATAATAGTAAAAACTGCTTCACAAGGTTGTCATGGGGGTTAAATGGACTAATACATATCAAATGTTTCGAACAGTATCTGGTACATAGAGAGCACTCCATAAAGGTTAGCTATTGCTATCATCAGTGAGTTCCCTTATTTGTGCAACACTGGGCCATGGTTAGGAGTATTGTTTAAATAGAATTTAATTATTTATTTGTGTAGGGACTTTACCTTGAAAGTAATGTTTTAGGAAACAACTAGTTGTAATTTAGAACCTTATTAGTTCTTTTTGAAAAGTAGCTGTAAACAAAATCTAGTAAGATACAATTTTTTTCAAACAGCAGAACCCTTTTATAAAATGTAGTTTTCCATTGGAACTCTAATATATAAAATAGGGCTTCTCTGGTTGGCATGAGGTTACATGGGCCCTAAACTCTACCTGATGAGCCTTTCTCCTTCAGCAGCTGTTAGGCATGTCTCAAGAGCCCCTAGGGCCCTGAGGAACATAGTTTAAAATTTTTGCTGGAGTGATGTCAGTGACCAAAGTCATATAGAAACTTAATCCTCTTTGGTTACTATATGTGTACAATTCTAAATTTGACTTTGGATGTCAGAGATCATTTGAGTATCTTTCTGACTGAGGTACCCTTAGTATATATATTACATATAATGTTGATTTTCAAGTGTATTGAAGTATTTCCCACTTTAAGTAACTTGCCAGCAAGAAATAATTTTGATTCTGTGATGCTTCATAAAATTGTAAATTCTTGAAAGAAGTCTACTTTATTCATTATCTTATTCCTATTATCTATTCCTGACAGTGATAAGTGAATGAATAGCTGTGAAGCTTTGAGTCAGCAAATAAGAAATTTAAGTATATTCTTAGCATTTTAAATCTAAAAAATGAAAACTTTAGGAAAAAAATCAACTACCTTATGTTCTCTTTTTCTGTTGTTCAGGATGTACATTTTTGGTGGATGGGTTCCACATAAGGGGGAAAATATCGAGACTTCACCTCATGACTGTGAATGGAGATGTACCAGTTCATTTTCTTACCTAAATCTGGGTGAGTCTTTTAAGACTTACTTATTGAAATAAAATTTATTAATAAAGGAATTTTTGTTATTTTGTTGTTTAAGAACAATAGATTAGTCATGGATATTTCATGTATTTTAGATACAGCAGAATGGACCACCCTAGTATTGGATTCTCAGGAAGATAAAAAAAATTCAAGACCAAGACCGAGAGCTGGACACTGTGCTGTTGCAATTGGCACGCGATTGTATTTTTGGAGTGGAAGAGATGGCTACAAGAAAGCACTGAATAGTCAAGTTTGCTGCAAGGATCTTTGGTATCTTGATACTGGTAGGTAAGAGTATTTTAACAAATACAATTTTTCCTTTAGGTAAATACTCAAATAATGTCTGTCTTTTGAGGCTTACTGTAAATGTCACTGCCTTTCTTTCCATAATTAAAAATGAATGGGAGAGGGCCCGCCCGGTGGCGCAGCGGTTTAGTTCGCGCTTGGCAGCCCGGGGTTCGCGAGTTCAGATCCCGAGCGCCCGCTGACGTCACTGCCTGTCAGCCATGCCGTGGTGGTGTCCCATATAAAAAAAAAAAAAGTGGAGGAAGATGGGCACAGATGTTAGCCCAGGGCCAGTCTTCCTCAGCAAAAAGGGGAAGATCGGCAACAGATGTTAGCTCAGGGCTGGTCTTCCCCACAAAAAAAAAAAAAAACAAACAAAAAAATGAATGGGAGAAATAATATATGTCGATACTTCCCACTCCAGGGGAGTTTTTAAATTTTTCTCTCCTTGAGTGTAGACTGGATTTAGTGACTCCCTTCCAAAGAGCAGATTATAGAATGGGAAAAATAGTAGCTTTATAGTGGAGAAACCTGGCAAACGTCACCTTAATCAACCTAGTGATAAGTCATGATATCATTTATCCCTGCCTCCCATATCACGTGATAAGAAGAAACTTCACCTTTGTGAAGTTTCTAAAATCCATAACCCCACTCTATGACAGTTCACACAAACCCAAATTGAGGGACATTCTGGACATTCTACAGAATATGTAAACAGTACTCTTCAAAAGTTTCAAAGTGTTGAAAAACAAGGAAAGACAGAAATAGTCACAAATTGAAGGAGACTAAGGAGACGTGATGACTAAATGCATGCTGGTACCCTAGATTGGATCCTGGAACAAAAAAGACATTATTGAAAAACTGGTGAAGTGAAATCTGAGTAGTCTGTAGTTTGGTTAATAGTATTACTCTAATGTTAATTTCTTTGTTTTAACAACTGTGTTAGCATTAAGAGAGACTGAGTAAAGGTATATGGAAACTCTTAGCAATTTTTCTGTAAATCTAAAATTATTCCAAAATAAAAGGATTTTTTAAAAAAGGTATTACAACACCAAAAAATTTTAAAATATAGAACTCATCTGTATTTCCGTAAATACTTATTGATTGATATCTGTGTACCAGGAATTGTTTCAAATGCTGAGAATATAGCAGTGAACAAGACTGATAATGTCCCTGCTGTCAAAGAACTTAAATTATAGGAGAGTGCGAGGGCAAGGGGATAACGGGCAATAATCAAACAAATTAAGTCCAGTTTCTGGTAAGCATGTGAAGATATTAAGATAGAACATTAAGATAGTGATGGGAGGTACTGGGAATAGCGGGAGGTGGCTACTTCAGAATAGGTAGTCAGAAAAGGATGAGATGGCATTTGGGATATAATACAAATGGTGAGAAGACACTATCCATATACAAAGCTGGGGGAGAAACACTGCAGGAAGAGTGAACAGCAAGTAGACGGGCCCTGAGATGGGACTACTTGACATGTTTGGGAATAGATTTGGTGGAGTAAAAGAGGAGAGTGTAGAAATGGAGATTAGAGAGGTGACCACAGGACAGATCATGTAGGGCCTTGAACATCACAGTAGAGTTTAAATTGTTTTAAAAGTACAATGGTAAGTTATTTATGATTGAAGGAGAGATGTGTCATGATCTGATGTACATTTTGGAATGGTCACTGCAGTTATGAGGAAAATAAATTGTAGGAGGACAGAAGTGCACATGGGGAGACAAGTTAGGAGGCTTTTGCAGTAGTCAGAGATGTCTTAGACTATAGTGGTGACAATGGAGATGAGAAGAAATGGATAAATTCAGGATTTTTTTCGAGTTCTGGTTCACGGAACCAGCTGATGAATTAGGTGTGGCAGATGACAGAGAAGAATGGAGGATGAGATTTTTAACTTGAATAATTTGGTGGTATTTCCATTTATTGAGATGGGGAAGACTGAGGAGAAAACAGGCTCGTGGAGAAAATTAAGAGTTCCGTTTAGACCATGCTCAGTTTGAAATAAGGAGATCAAGTAGGCAGTTGAGTGAATGAAGCAGTCTGGAGGCTAGTAGAGAAATCAGATCTGGAGATGTAATATGTGTTGTTATATGAAAAAAGCAGATTATAAAACATACCTATGACTCCAGTTTTTTTTTTAAGTGTATAAACAGAAAAATCTGAAAGGGTACACTCTATATCAAAGTATTATCTAAAAGGAGAGATTATACATTTTCTTAAAAGGTTTTCTCCTTTTTTATATTTTCTACAGTAGCATGCATTACTTTTGTAACGTAAAAACAGTTTAATTTTAAAATTAAGATAATTGTAATAAATGGAACAACTAAGTTAGAAACTAAATGCTTTCTATGGAAGAAGCACATACTAGCAAGCAGGAAAGAAATATAGAAAATTCAGCTTACTGATTCATCATTGAAATGGAGAATTAACTGAAGTCCAAGGATAAGCTTCAGTCTCTGAGATTGAAAGAAAAATCTGTGTGTATAAATTTTTCTCGGTAGCAAATATGTTACTTAAAGCAGATTCTCTAAGGGATCTGTGACTTTTTAAAGGTTAAAAATCTGTAGCTCTGGGGCTGGCTCTGTGGCCTAGTGGTTAAGTTTGGTGGGTTCCTGGGCACAGACCTACACCTCTCGTCAGCAGCCATGCTGTGGCGGCAACCCACGTACAAAATAGAGAAATATTGGCATGGATGTCAAGGCAAATCTTCCTCAAGCAAAAAGAGGAAGATTGGCAACAGGTGTTAGCTCAGGGTGACCCTTCCTCACCAAAAGAAAAAAAAAATCATTAGCTCAGAATGGTCAGTTTTTCCATAAACCTTTCCAAAAAAGGCTTTAAACCCGAATATCTATCTAAAAGTAATTATGCCCACAATCATAAGGGCGAAATTTAGATTTTGCTTTTCTACTTGATAAGTTGGCATCAGTTTTAGTGGGGGTACAATGAGGGCTCTTCTTGCCTTTTTTCACTTTTATTAAACTTTGTGCGTTTGGTAACATTTAAAAGAGTATATAATTCTGTAAGGCTTTTTATGAAAAATAGCAGTCTTTTGCTTCCACCTCCCTCCCATTTTCCTTGCCTCACAAGCATCTGCTTTCAACTCTGTTAACCAGTTCTTTTGGTATTTACTTTCATACCTCCATATAACATGAATATATTGTTACTTTGATTTTTTTCAGTTTGGGCATAATATGCTCACTTTCTGCTATGGAAGTTAAGGATTTATCTCTTCTTCCCACCATTCCTCACATTTCTTCTATGCACCTTTCCTACCCTCTATTTTCTCAGTATGATTACACCATAATTTTGTTAGATGAGTATTCAGTGTTTACGTTATGACTATATAGACGCTATTCACAGGTGAGCCATGTAGAATATTGTGAATACCTTCTTTGCATGATTTTTTATTTGCTATGGATTAATAATTGTCACTTTTGTTTGTTTTAGATTTTCATGTATTTACTGCTAATTCAGTCCATACTCTCGACTATTTGTTTAAATCTTCTCTCATTATGGTTAGATGGATCTGATATTCTATCAAATTTCATCGTCTTGAAGAAATTTCTCCTGCTCCAATCTGGGATGGTTGCCCTCCACAAATCAAGCACAGCTATCATCTTGGAGTCTCCGTTCATCATCTTCCTGGGGATATCTTTTGCCTCTCACCTGTGCTGGATTCCCTGTTTCCTGGATCCCATGTTTTTCCCTTTCTTAGTTTATTTCCTCCTTTTTTTGTGGAACACATCCCAGGAAAAGGGTGCATAGGTGATAAATTTATTTTGAGATCTTGCATTGTTTGAAAATATGTTCCATCTTCCTTCCTACTTAATTGGCCGTTTGCATGGAAATAGAACTCTACATTGGAAGTCATTACTTCAGAATTTTGAAAGCATTGTTATTTGTATTCAGGCTTAGAGTGTTTTTGTTGAGAAATCCAAACCACTTCTGATTTTTTTCCTTTTAAGTGTGATTTTCCCCCTCATCCCTGATAGCTTTTAGGATTTTTCCTTTGTCCCCACTCTTCTTAAATTTCATGATAATGTGCCTTGTTGTGCATCTATTTTTAATCCCTTGTGTTGAGTACTCAGTGGGCCCTTTCAGTCTGGAAACTCATGTTCTTCAGTTCTGGGAATTTTCTTGATTTATTTCATTGATTTGCACCTTACATTTTCTCTATTCTCTCTTCATGTAACTTCTGTTATGTGGGTGATGTACCTCCAGGACTTGTCTTCTTCTCTGCTTTTGTTCAGGTGTTGTTTGCCTTACTTTGTGAAACATAAATAAACTGGATTATGAATAGGATCATGAAGGAATTTACAAGAATAGTTGAAGGAACTAGGCTTAATTATCCTCTAAAAGAGGGTCATCAAATTTTTTTGTAAAGGCCCAGATAGTAAATATTTTAGGCTTTGTGTGCCATATGGTCTCTGTTATAACTACTCAACTCTGCTGTTGTAGCACGAAAGCAGTCATAGACAGTATATAAACAAATGAGCATAGCTGTGTTTCATTAAAACTATTTACAAAAACAGGCACAGACTGGATCTGGCTCATGAGCCATAGTTTGCTGACCCCTACTCTAAAAGATAAGAGGAGATAGATGTTAGACTTGTTCTATAAGGATTAAATAATAGTTTATGGATTTTAACTCACTAGAAGAATAAATTTTCTTATATAACTGTTTAAAGATGGAATGTACTGTCTTGGGAATTGTGAGTTCTCTGATTTGGTAGGTAAGCAAAAAGAGGACAAGGGTAATGTAAGAATAATCTCAGGTTCTTTTCTCCAGTTCTGAGAGTCTATGATTGTTATTTGTTTTAGAAATGTTGGTAATATTTTATACCAAAGTAATTACCTGTTTTGGGGAGTGCAAGTTTTGATAAGAGGGTATTAACTTCAAAGAAGTTATGTTTTTCCAAAATATCACGTCCAAATCATCTTTGCTAACATTAACAGTATTTCAAACGTGTATGCTATTGGCTAAAAATTGGCTCATAAATATATAAAAACTTAGAAAGAAGGTAAAATAATGCAGCTATGACTATATAATACTTGGTTTTCCCCCCATTTCTAGGATTAAACATTTTTTATGAATCTGGTGACTCAAGTTGCTTGGAATTAGATTGTAGATTTATTTGCGTAAGGAATTAAATAAATAGAATCAGAAACCCAAACTAATGTTATTTGACCTACTATGGTATGTTTATCTGAGTCAATTTTCTCGCTCTTGGTGAACAGATGAAATACTCATTGCTGATGTTTTCAGAGCTTCAGGTACACACAAACTATATAGGCAATCTATTGATACATTTGAAACTGAAATGTATCATATCAATATTGTTCTTTAGAAAAACCACCAGCACCATCACAAGTACAACTGATCAAAGCCACTACCAACTCTTTTCATGTCAAATGGGATGAAGTGCCTACAGTTGAGGGCTATCTTTTACAGTTGAATACGGACTTGCCATACCAAGCTGCATCATCAGATTCTTCAGCAGCACCAAATATGCCAGGTAACGTAATTTTCACGCTTAAAGAATGTATGTTCATATGCCTTTAAAAAAAGATACTGCAGAAAAGCCTGTGATTAGACCTGGTTTAAGAAATCATGTCCCCTGCCTGGTAAATCAAGTCTGTTGCATTTCAACTCTGAAACTTAACTGTTTTCCTATTATGATGGAGTAGAACACGTAGACATGTAGGGTAGAATGTGTTTTCTGCAGTTCATTTTGATGTACTTCCTTAATTTGATGTGCTACTTGACTTTATGATTTGGTTTTAATTATCTTCCAAAATATTTCAGCTTTTTTCAAAAGTATTTTTAACTAACAGGCAACTTGGAAAGCAAAAGCAAATTTAATCTTACATGTTATTCCAGAAAGGATTTCAGTAAACTATTAGGCAAACTATTAAGAGAACAGATAAAATTTGATAACGGTACTACTTCTTTAACCTTTAATGTATAACTTCTAAAAATATTTTATTGTAATATATTTTATTGTAGCTAATTTAGAGCATATCAGTCTGAACCTTCTCATTCCCACAGGAGTCAGGATGGACCCTCACAGACAAGGCAGTAATAGCATCGTTCCTAACAGTGTAAGTTAAAAAAAATTATGATGGTAAATGAATGTTTATGGTTATAGTCCCAATTTTTATAATATTTTTAGCATATTACTCTCGGACAGGGGTTCTCACCCCTGGCTCTATATCAGAATCACCTCTGAGATTAAAAAACAGAGTCCCAAGCCTTTTCCCAGATCTAGTGAACCGAAATCTTTAGGATGATGCCCCGGTAGCTCTGTTTTCAAAGAAAGCTCCATAGATCATTATAACAGTAGCCTGAGTTAAGAACCTCTGGCCAAGAGACTGAAGTCTAGCCTCATTACACATAGCACCAGAGGCTAATCCATTCTTATTTATACTTATAGTATCTCGAAATCTATATTTGACATTTCTAAATATCATATACATATTCATTTTAAATTTCTAAAGATGTGCTCCAAAAATGTATATGAAATATATTTCTTTACTATATATTTTGTTTACCAAAGAACATGAGTTGCTAAGTTGACCACCTTTGTTTGAGAGGTTATTTTTTGTTTATGAAGTGCTTCACAGTAGGTGTTTGTGGAGACTAATGAATAAGTTACTAGGATTTAAACTGTTTTTATCTGGCAAACTGCTGTCTACATCCACAGTAAACTCTTTTCAAGGGAAATGACGTAAGTGTAGGCTCACATGTTCTGAACATGGTTGAAGATCAGCAATGTGGAGAAAAGCCTATAGTATGTCAGGAGGGGTATGTAACAAGTAAAACCCATGCAGTTATTTCTGAGTATCCTGTGTTAAGAGACATATATACACACATACATACACACATGTTATATGTTGATTATATATTTTATATATATATAAATTTTATATATATATTGTATATATATTTTATATATATATATACACGCACACACACACATACATATCTTACAAATTTAGATGGTACTACAAGGTTTGTAATGAAGGGTAGTAGTTTCATACTCTGTCCCTCCCTGCTCTTGATTCTGCCTCTCTAGAAACAACTACTTTCAACTGTTTTAGCTTTCTTCTGGTATCTACCTTTATGCTTTTAAATAAAATCCTTATGCTGCCACTTTATGACTTTCTAGTTTCAGACCAGTTGTTTTCAGAAATGGAAGATGAAAGATTTGATGATCTCTTAAACTATTGCCATTTCCTCCCCTTCCCCTTCCCACATCCTTTAAATATTTTTAGTTGAATCCTTATTTGATGTTTACATTATAATGATAACATGTAGTGTGCTGTGAGCATTGTTCCTTTTTCATGTAACTTTGTTCTTCCTGGGATTGTTAACTGCCTCACTTTTTCATTTGCTTAGTTTTCTTCCTGCCTGTCATTAATTCATACTCAAATTATCCAACAAAATTATGAAACTTCTCAAAATATTCAAACATATAAGGTAGTTTCCCCACACACATCCCCAAAACCACCCTTCCTAAACCGTCTGTCTTGATGCTCTAGTCTGTACTCATTCTTCTCTAGGCCTCCTACATAGCTGTCATCTTAGAACTTTCATTTGTTTCATATTAGGGTTTTCTTTTGTCTTTTTCCTGTGTTAGAACCCATGTTTCTTGATCTCATTTCTTTTTCTTTCTGGAGGTTTACTCTTGTTTTGTTGTAACACTCCTTCTAGTAGTTTCCGGAGAAAGGGTTTATGAAAGGTAAACTTTTTGAGATCTTGCTTATCTGAAAATGCCTTTTGTCTATTCATATTTGATTGGTTAGTTTGGCTGGGTTATAGAATTCCATACTGGAAACTTTTTCCTCAGAAATTTAAAGGCATTTTCCTACTGTCTTTTAGCATTCAGTGTTGCTGTTGAGGTCTGATGCCACTTGGATTCCTGATCATTTGTATGTGACCTAATTTTTTTCTTTTTATCCCTAGTATTCTGAAATTTCAACAATGATGTGCCTTGGAGTGTATGTCTTCATTCGTTGTGCTCTGTACTCAGTGGATCCCATCATTCTGGAAATTCATAGCTTTCATTACTGATCATTTCTTCCCTCCATTTTCTCTCTCTTATTTTTTTAACTCCTGTTAATTGAATGATGGTCATCTTGAACTAATCCTCTGATTTTACTTTTTATTTCCTATTTTCTGTCTTTCTGTCTAGTCTGCTTTCTGAAAAATTTTATTTATATTATTAATCTTCTATCCAATTTTTAAATATATTCAACCACATATTTAATTTCTAAAAACCTTATCTTATTCTTTAATTTTTTATAGCATCTTATTCTTGCTTCATAAATATAATATCTTCCCTTATCTCTTTAAGAATTATTCTTTTTTTTTAAATTTGGAATTATATTCTGCTTTCAGCAATTTTTCTTTTTTTCAAGTACCTCTTTTTAAAAGTCTTGGACTTTCATGTTAGAGGCTGCCATCAAATGTCTGGTGATGCTTGGCTGTCCTTTCATGTTAAAGTGAGGCATTAAAATGGAGTTTGGAAGATGTCTAAGTCCATTCAGGCTGCTATAACAAAATACCATAAACTGGGTGGCTTTTAAACAACAGAAATTTATTTCTCGCACTTCTGGAGGCTGGAAGTCTGAGATCATGGTGCCTGCATGGTTAAGTTCTAGTGAGGACCCTCTTCCAGGTTGCAGACTGCTAACTTCTCATTGTCTCCTCACATGATGGAAGGGGCAAGGGAGCTTTCTTGGGCCATTGTTTTGTAAGGGCACTAATCACCACCCAAAGGCCCTACCTCCTAATACCATCACCTTGGGGGTTAAGTTTCAACATACGAATTTGTAAGAGACACAAACATTCAGACCATAGCAGAAGGTCTATGCATGTGGGTATGGCTTGTTGATTAGTAGGCCTTAACAAGGGTAATTGGGTGGAGACCCACAAATAGCAGTATCTGTGGGTCTTTTCTCTCAGTGAATTTCCCCTGAGAATTCTCCATCCTCTTGCGTAAGGGTTATAAGCCTGGCTATTAGTATTCTGGGAGCTTAGTGAGAGAATGCAGGGGTGGGTGGTGTCTCTCTGTTCAGCATGCAGACTTTCACTTAATCCTGGTGTTCAGAATGGGTGCCTCTCCTCCACTCTCACCTGGAGGACACTGTACCACAGTCCAGAGCCTCACATTTCAGCCTTTCTGCCTATTTTCCTATCTTTAATTAGAATGGGGGAAAGGAATTAGTCTGGCTTTGTATACTGGAAGGGCAGAGCTGGGGCTACAACTACTTTTTATACAGTCTTCTGTATGATGGGCGTTTACTTGCACTCTGCACCTCCGGCTCCAAAGAACCTGATGTCTCCAGTTCTCAAGCCTTTCTGGACTCTGGCACAAATGGTTTGCCTGTTAGTGACTTTCTACCTATAGGCTCTTAGCTATCAGCTTTTTCTGCTTTATATCTTCTTAACTACTGTTGTCTCTTCTCTCATTCTCTTTTTCGTTATCAGTATACCCCTTTATACTTTTTGCTTATTCCTTTATGATCATTTCAATTGGAATTTTACAGCAATCTCCTGAAACATGTGTTTAATGTACTGTGTTTAACCAAAAATCTCAGGAGTTATTTATTCTCAATTTACACAGTTCTAGTTAGACCGAATATCTGATACTGCTCTTTTAAGCAAAGAGCACATTAGAGACACTATAACATGGAGACTTTGGAGTGAAATAAACCTAGGTTCAAATTCTAGCTCTGCTACTTACTGTCTACCTAACTGTAGGTATATTATTTAAGATCTCTAAGTCTCATTTTTTTCATCTGTAAGCTAGGGGTCATATTATCCAACTTACAGAATTCTTCTGAAGATTAAATGAGATACAGACTTTATAAATATGTAGCACAGTGCCTGTCACATAGTATAATGCTCCCTAATGGTTGCGCTGTCATCATCATCATTTACTAACAGTAGCACTATCACCATCAATTAAATGAGAAGTACAGAGCATGTTATGGACAAGTATGCTTAGAGCCATAAGAGATTATAATTGACAATATAGTCATAATTGACAATAAAAGTGGAGATAGAAAGGTAACAAAAACCAGGTACCTAAAAAGTGGCAGCAATATTGGGGTATTTGAATGAAGCCAAATCACTTTTATGGTTCAGTAGACCTATAGGTATTGCTATATAATAACTGAACTGAATAACTGAATGTGGACATTGATGACTTGAATTATCAAAAAATTTAAATGTGTTCATTATAGTGTGTTTAAGAAGACAAAGAAAATGTAATTAGGAAGATTTCTATCTAAAATGTTTAATGGTAAAGAATGTAGATATGTATTTGTATTAAATCTTGATATCTATATGGAAAACTCAGTCATACAACATAATTTGTTTGCTTGAGAGTTTCATATAACTGAGATTTTACTTTTAGGAGTCATCAGATCTTTAGTACACATGTCTGACATTGTTAAGAAAATGTGACTAGAATGTTAAACTCAGTAGTTTTGGTGTTGTCTCCTGTGCTCCACACATATTTACTTGAATACTAACTCCCGCTTATAAAAATGTAGATTTTTTTTCCTCAAAATATACCCTCCCTTTCCCCTTCAGAACTGGTCTTTTGAGAATGGAGATTAAATGAAAAGAAATTGTTTTCTTAAACTATTGTAAAATGTATAGAATAATTCTATACAAATTAAGAATTTAACTTAAGCTGTTTTATATTTTGATAAACTTATTTTCAAAAGCATTTAAGTTGTAAATTATTTTGCATTTTAAGTTGTAAATTATTTTTTATATGTATTTCTATTTGAACATTGCTTGCTACAATAAACTATTTTATTTCTTATAGATCAATGATACAATGAACAGTGCAAAAACTGAACATACAGCTATGAAAGGAACTTCAGTGAAAAACAAACCAGACCTCAAAGCATCAGCTGATTCTAATGCCATTTTACATTCATCTTTGGCAACTAATACTTCTAATCATAATAGTTGTTTGGTGGATATGCTAAGGAAAACTGAAGGTATAAAGATGGCATTTTAAATAAAGCTAAAGTTTTTTATAATAATGGTAGGGAATTTTAGAGTCTTTGAAAAAGTAATTGTTATATGGTTTTGATCCATTTTCAAAATAAGAATATATCTACCATATTGATCCTAGTTAGAGTGATGTCAAGACATCAAGCAAGCACTTACTTAAATAGTAATGATTAGTTATGAGCTATGGAATTTAAATGAGGCAAGCTCTTGTATGACATTTGAGGTTGGCCAGTGTGTCAGTGTCACTATCTCATTACTCTATTTTCCTAGCCCTTAAAACTATCTGAAACTATTTATTTTGGGCAGAGATTTTGTCTGTCTTGTTCACCTCTATTTCCCCAGCACCCAGATCCTGGTAAATAATCGTTGCTTAGTAAATATTTGTTTAGCAAGTAATTGGATTATCCACAGAAAGATAGTTTATTTATGAGTACTGTTGATTAACCCATTGCATTCATGGAATAGCTTGTAATTTGGTGATCCTAATATTTAAAATAAGTTCATTTGACTATTCTGATGTCATTTGAGATATATTAAGCATTGCCTCAGATTTCAATATCTAAATTATTATAAGCCTCATTCTGTTATATCCCTAACATAGGAACATGTGACTTTATTTTTAATTTGAAAAAATAATGACAGCTGGCATAAATCTAATTCCTCTTCAGTCATTCAAACTTAATAAGATGACTATTCTTTTTATTTCCATTTTTTATGAATCCATGGTAGATAAAAATATTCAAGGAAAATAGCTTCCCATAATTTTTCTCATTTCATTACTTGTGGAAGAGGAGAGTGCTTTTTTTAAATTGATTTTCTGATGTAAGGGAATCATTTGGTCAAAATTATAAAAGCTTGGTCCTGGACCATAGTTTAAATTTCTTTACCATAGTGATTTTTTATGTGTATCTTTTTAAAAAGTTTATACTCTTGAAAACAAATATGAGCTTTGAGATTTCAGAATCTTTGCACTCTAAATCCTACATTGTAAGGCAGTTTGGATAAAATTAACACTAGGCAAGTGGGAAAACCAGAGTGGCTGCACAATGGCAGATTCTGGCACACCATGGACATTTAAATGTGTGAATGGATGGCTACCCACTCTCAGCTTATCAAGAGGAGACCGGGCTTTTTCTCTGCAGGTTAGAGTATCTGGTATGTTTCAAAAGTAAAAGAGTAACATGATTAGCTTTTCTTTTCTTTTTTTTGGAAGGACACTCTACCCTCACCATCAGGAAGAACTATAGTAGGAAATGACTGGGAGATGTGTTAGGGGGTTCTTTTAGGACTCTTAAGAAATGCATAGAGACTAAAGCAGTGGGTGGGATGGAGAGGAGAGAATACATCATTTCAGAGACTTTTAGAAAGTAACATCTGTTAGACTTGGAAACTGGTGGGATATGAGAAATAAAAATGAGTTGAACATGACTCCCAGTGTTTTGGGTTGGACATTTGGTAGATGATGATACTCTTCATCAAGATAGGAAACATAGGGGCAAGAACAGATTTGGGAAGAAGATAGGTTCAACTTTGAACTTATTGTTTTTGAGGCACTTGAGGAGCATATGGTAAAGATTTCTAATGGGCAATTGGATACTTAGGTCTGGAGTCTAGGAGGCAATTCTTGGCTGGAAGTATAAATTTAGAAGCTAAGGGTATCTAAAATGTAAGCAGGTAAGAGCAGGGATCTTGTCTGACTTGTTCACTGCTAGATTCCCAGCACCTGGCACAGTGCCCCGGACATATGTATTTGAGAGATGTATGATTTGTGAATGGTAGTTAAAGCACCGGGAAAGTATGTGAAGGGAGAAAAGAAAGGGCTTATGAACACCTGCATTTAAAGAGTCATTTGAAGAGAAGCCAGCTAAAGAGATTGAAAAGGGGTTCCTAGCAGGTTAGGGAGAAAACCTAAAAGATTGGTGTCATATTCCTTTCCTCTGTAGTGGGCATCACAGTTTGTGACTATACATTTATTGTGTATGCATGTCTCTCTCTGCCACGTGACTATAAGTTCATGAGGTATGAACCATGCCTGCTTTGTTTTCACCATTATATAAGCAAGCACAATGTCTGGTGGATAGTAAATCTTCAATATTGTGGAATGAGTGAATATAAGTTACAGGAAGAAACACCTTCAAAAAGAAGTATGGAGTCAGCATTGTTCACATTGCAGAAAAGTCAGGTAGATGAAAGTTGAAAAATATCCCTTAGAAATCATTGACATTTGCCAGAGCCATTTCATTAGAGTACTAGAAACCAAATTTGGAGAGGTCAAGGAAGTAGAGACTGCTCTGAAGGAAATTAGCAAGGGGAGATGGTAACTACAGAAGACTTCTGGGGTCCAGGAAGATGTGTGTTTGTTTGCTTGAGAGACTTGATAATGTTTATGGACTGATGGCCAAGAAGAAGAATCTGAAAACCCTGAAGAGAGAGGAAGCTTGATGAAAGAAGGTCCCAGAATATGGGGGAAGGAATGGGACCACGAGCACGGGTGGATAGATTAAACTTCCTTAGGAGAGAGGTCAGCTTATTCTCTGAAATGGAAGACATAGAGGATGGCAGAATCATCAATATGTTTCTAGTGCAGGGCAGGAGAAGGCAGAAAATTGATAGTAGTCATGCCTGATTGACCTCTATTTTTTTTCTCTAAAGTGGCAGGGAAGGCCATTTGATTTATGATTTAGTAGAGTTCGAGAACAATGATTCAGTGTTTAGAAGGGAAGAAGGAGCTGAGAAGTTGGACATCCATTATGGATATAGTGCACTTAATTTTTCTAAACATTTGGTGTCTAAGTCGTGTGAATGACGTTCACAGTGCTCACGTTTATGATTTTAAAATTGAAAATTTGAAGAATTGTATGACAAGAACTATAAGATAACAATTATATGTAGGTATCATGTTAATATTTGATCTTTTCCCTTTAATTTTAGGTCCTCACACATCAGCAAATATAGGTGTTCTAAGTAGTTGCCTGGACTTAAGAACAATAATCCCTGAAACTTCTGTATCCAGTACTGTTGCCAGCGCACAAACTATGGTAACCCAGCAGACCATTAAAACTGAATCATCCAGTACAAATGGGGCAGTTGTTAAAGATGAAACTTCACTAACAGCATTCAGTACCAAATCTGAAGGTTTGACATGTGTTTCACATACTGTATTTTGAGCCGTTTTTGTATATAAATTCATCAAACTTATTTCTTTTAGATGGGAATTGCATTTCATCTTGGATTAAATCATATATAAAAGATAAAGCGTTTCAATTAAAATCATTATATAATGTACTCGTTGCTGCCTTTCATAAAATATTGAAATCAGCACACACTGAAATACCATCAGAATGTATCTTTCCTACGGCGAATATATTCAGCAAATTTTTTTTCCTTAGAAAAGATTAGTTCTAGACTGTGGAGTAACAATTCTCCCAGCTTGATTGATTTCTGATTTCATAAATTCTCATTTTATGCTTTTGCAATAGGAATTGTGTTTCATCTTTGGTAAACATTCTCTGAAGTTCTAGCCTAGTCATCAAACCTGTGAAAAATGAACTTTGTGAATTAGTTCGAGTGAGAGGGTCCATATTTCTAATTATTGTGGTTTTTCTCCCTCTGGCTGTTTTTTGTATATTTATAAATTATGTTTTAATGTGTCTGATAAGTGATTATGTAAGTCTTATCTGATGCATTGTTTAATTTTTAGTTGATGAAACATGTGCACTGCCTGCAACTAAGATCAGCCGTGTGGAGGCACATGCTGCAGTGATGCCGTTTTCTGTAAGTATGTGACCCGGAGATGATACGTGTTTACAGATGGTTAAGTGTGCTTTAAATGCTGAGCAACTTCAACACTAATTTATGAAAAGATTCTTGGGTGTCCTCTATTAATGATTTGACATAGGTTAAGAAATGAAGGGTTGAATAGGAGAATATTCACAGTCCGATGTTAAATGAAAAAAGCTGGATAAAAAGTATTATATATATATATATATATATATATATATATACTGTGGTCCCAATTTTATTAAAAAATACACAGAATACAGAAATTCACACTCTCTCATGAGTCCACACACATCCACACTACAACGCTAGATGACTTTCTCCAGGTTGTGGGGCCACAGATAATTCTTACTTCTTTATGCTTTCAACATTTTTCTGTAATGAAATGTGTTACTTTCATAATCAGAAATATGTGTGTGTACATATATATGTAAATTACATTAATGGTTTAAAGAATAAAAGGACATGTTATGGAACATATAACTTGAATGGCTCGATTGCTAGCTACTTAATAGGGTAATAGAATATTCCAGTATTGAGTTCGATATACCTGGAGGGGTAGCCCAATAATCTCTGACATTAGGTTGTTTTCTGGGAGGCCAGAATTGGTCTGCATGGCACCAAACTTAAAATGCTGGGAATGTGCCTCACAAATATGCCAAGATTGTCTTAATTAGATAAATATAAGGATAATACATGTGTGTGTGTATGCATACACTTTTTAATTTATTTTTAAATTATCAGTCATTTCAACTTTATTGCTATGAGCAAGAGTGTTAATTTGACCTAACATTTACCTTTTAGAATCTTCAAGAATTACCTATAGTTTTAGTTTTCTTTCAATCATAATTTTATGGATTTTGATCATATATTTACCTTAATCAGCTTTCATCTTTCCAGAATATGAAGTCTTACTGTTCTTAGACCCCTCTCAGAGAATTATTAAAATGGACTTTTTTTCTTTTAAGTCTATTTTGCAGTGCATCAGCCAGAGTGATGTTTGTTATTTTAGTTGGAGCCAGTTGTTTTATAAAAGTTGTTAAAGAGAGTTTTTACAACTTTAAAAATGAAAACAAGTTTAAAGCTATTCCTTTTTTTTAAACCTTAAAGACTCGAGTTAGCTCACTTTGTCATGTGTGATAGCCTAAATAACAAATAATGTGAATTATAAGCATGTACCTCTGCTGTTATATATTTAAGACAGAAATAAATAACTGAAGTGCACATTTGTTTTGAGCTTCTGGAAACAGTGTCTCATTTATAAAGAAGATGGCTTAAAAAGGTTAGTTCCAGGGATAAGTATAATTCACTTATCACTAAAAGTAGCTTAAGGTAGAGGAAGTTTATTTGTCTTAAAGCAAGGTAAAAAATGTAAAACTGTTTAGTCTCCTCTTTAGTATATACTAAAGTATATTCAAGTTGCATTTTAGTTTTGAACATTTTTTCTCCTTTTAGGTTTGGAGAATCACAGGTATTTCAAGTGCAAAGATCACTGAATTTCTGCTAGTTGTTTTTGAATCTAGAAATAAGCCAGCTTGGAATGAATTTTTCCTTATTTGCTCCTTTTGGAGCAAGTTGTAATGTCACACTAAAGGGATTATATTTTCTGAGAGAGTCTCTGAAATGACAATGTTCTATAAAACAGCTGGCATTTTAACATATCACTGATTGGAAAGCATGCTAACTCCAGCTAGGTTGATAATACAGAGCTACTGACTTGGAGAATGCCTGTCACTCCCTATGTTTGAATTGGCATCCCTGTTTCACTGTCAGTTGACCTAATCTGTTAAGAGTTTATTTACTTATGAGCTATTAATGTTGTGGTGTTTACCCGTATACCTACTTGTAGATCACTGCATGGATTTATTAAATCTTGAAGTTTCATATATGCTCAATAAGAGTCTTCATAAATTTTTCTTTCTCTGAAATTAGAAAGAAACTCCTTCAAATCCAGTGGCCACAATGAAAGCAGGAGAACGACAGTGGTGTGATGTAGGAATTTTTAAAAATAATACAGCTTTGGTGAGCCAGTTTTATTTGCTGCCAAAAGGGAAGCAAAGCATCTCAAAGGTAGCTATTGATATATTTTCTATACTGTGAGTTATAGCCTCAATAATGAGATTTTCTTTATAGCACTCTGATTCAAGTCACTTGAATGAGTGAAATTGGGATATGTTTACAATCTATAATTGACAGTTCTATATACTTAGTTATCTTGTATTCTTTTTTAAGGCTCTTTTTATAGAATATATTACAAGCAGGTCATTTAAAAAATCTTATATAATCAGTAGGCTAGATTTTGAGTCATAAGTAATATAGTCTGGCCAGTACAAATAAGAATTTCTTGAAATATCTCTAATTTTGTTACCTGGTGTGTTTAGAGAATGGAACATTTTTTCTTACCGAGAACTTTTTTATTCTCGATTTCATAATTTAAAAAATTTAAAAGCCCCTATATGCTATTGAATATAATCTAATTTTCCTTGATTCTGAAGCCCCTTAAAGAGGACCTGAGATACAGGAATGAGACATTAACCCCCTGAGAATTATGAAATAGATAACAGCTCCAAATCATATTGAACTAATTTTTTTCTGGAATAGAGAATTTCAGAGAGGGAATTGCCAAGGAAATAGATATTCAATTTGAATCTCCCAAAGATCTGCACAAATAGAGAATATATCATTTTATTTTAGTTTCTCTAATATTGCTTCTGGTGTCCCTCTTTTTCATTTGATTTGAATTCTTCCAAATATTGATAAAAATAGAAATCCTGGTTAATAATTTGTTAGTATTATACCTAATGAAACTTCTGTCTGTAGTTTGATTATATATATAAGGAAATATACATATCTAAGAGCCCAGTAGCTACCGTTTTTTTCCCAAAAGAAGAAAAGAACGTAAAATTTAGAGCCAGTAAACCTGGGTTTAAATCGTTCGTTTCAGTGCTCAACATTGTGACCTTGGATAAGTCACTTGTTTAACCTCTCTGAGACTCAGTTTGGGAGAATATGTAATATCTGCTGAATATTAATTTTAAATTAAATTAATTTTAAAATGCTCTATACTACATGCTAGTCACCCCTTTTCTGTCAGGCTTCCTAGCCTATGTCCAAAGGATGTTGTTCCTGGCTAGACGATTTGGCAGTAAGTCTTCTGAGATTTCTACTCCAAGTTAGGTGTATATGGAGGTGGGATAGTTGTTACCTTGTTTATAGTGGTTGTAAACTTTTTTCTACCTTCATACTCTTCATGTGCAGAATACCCTTACACTTCTTTTTAAAATCAGTGATGCTTAACTGGAAAGGGCACTTTTCTTCTGAGTAAGAATCACCAATTTATGGCCTTAGTTGCTTTTGTATTGGAGAGTTCATTCCATATGTGAAAGAGGGGAATAAGCAAATGTGAACTAGAAGCTTATAGCATAATTCATTCTTTAAAAGTTTTGTTGTTTAATGAAAAAATAATTAATTGCACCTTTTCTTTGACTTTTGCATATACTACATTTTAGATAGGAAATGCAGACGTACCCGACTACAGTTTACTTAAGAAACAAGATCTTGTTCCAGGCACAGGATACAGATTCAGGGTTGCTGCCATCAATGGTTGTGGAATAGGCCCTTTCAGCAAAATCAGTGAATTTAAAACTTGTATTCCTGGTTTTCCTGGAGCTCCTTCTGCAGTCAGAATTTCAAAGGTGAGACGTTAGGTTCAAGACTTGGTGATTTAAATTATTGACACTTTGTAAATGAAGTATAAAACTGTCAGTTTAGAGATTCTTGTTAGTGTCTGATGAAATGAGAGATATCTAAAAGGGGTGGATTAAAAGTTAAAAAAATATTTCTTGCTAATCACTCATGATATTTTTAAGGACCAGATTTCAAGCAGAATTACAGCATCCAAATTACAGAAAGTCAGGGAAATCTGGTATGCTTCTTAATATTAATTTTGTTCTTGTTATGCAAACAAAGAGTTTGTGCTAGAGAATTCTAATAGAACACATGAAATTGGATTATATTTTATCCTAAGGTCCTGCCTCTCCTTAGAGAAGTAAAGGTCTGCTCTCAGGTAAGAAAAATCCCTTTCTTAGGATAGTACAGGCAGACATTTAAGCATAAATATGTTTTTGAAAAGTGGGCATAAATTAAATATTATAGATCCAATTAAGGTAAGCTTTTAAAAATCAACAATAAAAGTTCTAAGGTCTAATGCAATTACTTTAGCAGAAAGCAGCATTTTGTGTTCTAAGGATAGACTCAACATAATAAATGATATTAGAGAAAACTTCAGAACCTTTACCTGTTTTTTTTCCCTTCTCCTCAAGAATGTTGAGGGTATCCATCTTTCTTGGGAACCTCCAACTTCACCTTCTGGAAATATTTTGGAATATTCAGCCTACTTGGCTATCCGCACAGCACAAATTCAAGATAATCCAAGTCAACTTGTGTTTATGAGGATTTATTGTGGTCTTAAGACTTCGTGTATAGTAACTGCTGGGCAACTTGCAAATGCACATATTGATTATACATCCCGGCCTGCCATTGTGTTCAGGATATCAGCAAAGAACGAAAAGGGATATGGACCAGCTACACAAGTTCGATGGCTTCAAGGTAACAATAAAAAAGCACCTTTAAATTGAATTTTTTTTTTTTTTACTGAAGCTATTGTGATGATTATTTATTAGTAACTGGTTATGAAGGTTTGTCATTTAAAAGAGTGTTCTCTGACTGTATTTCTAGCAGTTATGAATTTGAGTTTGTAAGTTGTTATTACAATGTATTTGCTCAATTCTAGATCCAAATAAAAATAGAAAAGAAGCAAAGACTTTCAAAATTAGTATATGGATTCTTCCTTACAGTTATAGCTCTTTTATAAAGGAAAATAGTAAAATTAAGATAAAAACTAGAAGGCTTTATACTCCAATATCTTTTATAAAGGCCATGTAACTCAGTCATCCTAGAGTTATTGAGATGATTCTAGTAACTGGCTGTTGTACACTGTGCAGTCTTATATAGTCAATGTCCTCTACATTGTAAAGGCCCCGTCTTTGACTACTCCCTCTAACTTTATTCCATATGAGCAGTGGTCCTCCAACAATTGTCTTCTATTGGATAATATTTGTGATACTGATTTTAGTAGTTATTTGATTCATTTCTTGGTTTATCTAGTTAGCACAGAGCTTAAATTAAGAAAGAGGCAAGTTCAGAAATTCTGCTTTAGAATTTTTATTATTTTCCAAGAATCATGGCAAAATACAAAAATAATGGATTTTCTTGATTCAGACCAAGCTGACATATTGGAATACTTTCTTGGCCAATGCACTTATCTGGCCCTCAGTTTGCTCATTAATAGATGAGGGAGTTAAAGGAATTTACCTTTAAGGTCCCTTTCAGCACTAAAATTCTGTATTTTCATCAGAAGTGAAGTATATCCCTGAACATTTTAATATCTGTCTTAATGGCTCTAACTTCACTCTTGCTGAAATTAAAATGCTCATAATTTAAAATTCACAATTAAAGTATATGTCCTCCTTATTGCAGAAAGAAAGAAGCACCTTAACAGGACACAGGTTTTGAAATAGTGTTTTAACCATTTGTAAGATTTTTGTAAATGCTCTAAATGTTTTATTTTTGCATTGTTTTTACCTCAAAATTGTATAAACTTTTTTACAACTGAAATATAAGCATTAGACAGCTTACTCAGGTTCCATTACAACCTTAAAGATGCAGATAGGCATTATAGATACTCTGCTACAGGTAACTTGTTTTAAACCTTTTAAAAATATCATGGTTCCACTGCCTATTCAAATCTGGAGTGAATATACAGAGCAATAATTGCAGAAAAGATATTTCAGACTAAGAGCTGCAGGAACTGCAGGGGCATAGGTCTATCTTTTCTATACCATGTAACCTTATGCCAGTTTAGGTTGACTGAGTAGCTAAGTCCTCAAACTTCATGTATAATATTCCCAGCAAAGATGGATTTAATTGTGCAGAATTGATATATATGTATGTTCCAGTTACTAATTTAAAGTGTATAGAATATTTTAATATATAATTTTTGTAAAGAACTGGGATTTTTATACTACAGTATTTGTAATTAATGTATCTCACTAATTAAGTTTCTCTTGAAGAAAATATGCAAACTGTTAGACACATAATGAGTGATTTCCAAACTCTAAAGGTAAAATAAATGCACTACTCTGGTGTTGTTAGAATACCTTTTTTTGTGGCTGTATGAATCTTTAATCTTTAAATGTGTACTTTACAAACAATGTTTACAAGGAGCTTCTCTGGCTTGTTATCCCAGCACCTCCCTTGGTGAGAGCTTCATTCTGCCTTTGTTTAACTCATATGCTTTGCTTTTGGCATATGCTTTTTGCACTAGTAGAATTTTAACTTACCTCATTATGACGTGTATAATCATTTGTAGAGCTTCCATAATATGTCTGATATAGTCTAAACAAATACTTAATAACCAAAGTTAAAATAAATGGTAAGCAGTTTTGCACATATTAAATGCTAGGGTTTGTTGTGTATGTGTGTGTTTAGTTATAAAAAGAGTAAGAATGGAAAGTTATAGTACGTATATGTTTTAAGCCCAATTATTTTAATGATCCGTTTGCTTTATTAGAAAAAGATCTGGCTTTTAACCCGTTATTCTCTGCATTAATTAACAATTTGCATCTTGAAGCGCTTCTTTTAATGACAAGGAATAAGTTTGACCTTAAGAAAAGAATAGAATATGTGTTTGAGTGTGTACATTTATACTATTTAGTATTTGGTTTAGTTTATGTTGCTTAAATACCTCTAGTGTTCTAGACCAGGAGGTAAATATAAACCTGTGCTTCTAAAATATGTCTTATTTTCTCGAGAGAAAGGCAGTCTTTCTATACCAAGAGATTTGTTAAAATAACAAATGTTTTTGCTTTGAGAATTAGCCCAGATTCTGTTATTTTTGGCATTTGTACATTAAGCACTAGTCACATTTATCTCTCTGATAAGATTGGTGACTGAAAGATGCCACTGAGAAATCTCTGTGGCTTTGACGTTAATAAGAGATCTTTGAGCTGTGTGTTCATGAATAGAATGGATTAGGGTAAATAACAAGAGAAGTGCATTTAGCTTCTTATGATTTGCACATTTTCTAAGTGAAGATCCCTTTGAGTAGTAGTGGACTATATCATGCAGATATCTTTTGTAAGAGGATTTACACTGAGTTAAATTACTTTCTTTACTCCTCTGAGCTGAATAAGCAATTCAGATGTACAAGCCTTTGTGCCACACAGCCCTCTTCCTGGGCTCTGCAACTTTGGTTCATATAGATAGTAAAAATATTTTGATGTTGCATGCTCTTAGATTTATGTCTTCTGAAATATTGTATTGGCTTCATTTTAGTTTAGTAAACTGTTTTGGCAATTTAACTAGAAATAGGATATTATAAACTTTTATCGGCATTTAAAAAAAAACAGAAATAATCTGATTGCATGTATGAGGCCCCCCCCTGCTCTATAACCCAATTACATAAATATAATCATCTGTAAGAAGGTGAAACGGTTGATCCATTATTTCAAAGACTTGTAGACTAGCAAAGAATTGTTCTGGTTAGAGATATGGTCTACTATTACTGCAAATATTTTTATTTTTAAAAATTGCAGCACTTGTAGCATAAAAATCATTTGTAACATTGGATATGAAGAGATTATTAGTATTTAAAATTATTTTAGTCATCTGATCATAAATGAAGTAGTTTGCAAAATAGACTTGGTCTTTGACCATTTAAAGTATAACTGACAGTTATGTTTTCCAAGACTGATTTTAGGCAGTTCTATGTATTGTGTACCAATGATATGTAAAATAAAGCACCTTTTCTACCATAAGCAATTACAGGTGTTATTTATTTTGAACTACATGAAAGAAAAATTAATGATGGCAGAGTAAATCTGTAGAAATGTTGATTTTATATCATTGGCTTAAAATAATATAGGCAGTCTCCTAAAGAATGGATTGTGTCTAAAAACTTGTTTTTAAATCAGTAGGTTGTGTTTGGGAGTCATTTTCTTATAGAAATGTAAAGCCTGTCTAACCCTTATTGTGGCTGAACTCATTCACTTGAAAGTGAAAAAGGCAAATGGCTCCAAGAACAGTCTAAACTTGTTGTCACCTCTTTTTCGTCTTCTATTTACTCTTCATTTTTTTATTTTATGCTTTTCACCCATTTTAATTCACAGTAGCCAGGCTTCTGTCGTGCTACTTCATCCAAATGGCTCTAGCAAAGGTCAGAGATAACTTCCCATTTCCCAAATCCAGTGAATTCTTTCAGTGTACTTAATCCTGTCATTTGGAACTTAATTACTCCCTTGACACTTGCACGTTTTTTTAGTTTCTGTGACACCATGCTCTCTATCTTTCTTTGTGCACCCCCCGCTATCTGCAGTCCTCGTTTCCACTCCCACCTGTCTCCATTCTGTTTTTCAAGATTCAGGTCAGATGTTGCCAACCTGATGAAGCCTTTCCTGACATACTCCATTTCTAGATAGATTTGACCCCTTCTTCTTGTGCCCCCACAGTCCTTTATTAAATCTTCTGTCATAGCAGCCTAAAAACTTTGTGCCCTTATTCATTAGCACTGTTCCTCTCCCTTTGCCAGACAGTAAGTCTTTGAGGCAGAGACTGGGTCTTTTTATCTCTTCCACATCAGCCATTTAGCTGGTACTTAAATATTTCAATAAATGATTAAAGAAAATTGTCACCTTTACATCTTTCCATACTCTCATTCCCCCCTTTCAAATTGGGGTCAAATTGGGAGGGAGGCTTTGAAAGGGAAAGAGATTTTAGCAGATTTACTAAGCCTCTGGAGGAAATACAAGCTCCAGCTTTGTGTTAAACTACGCTGCTATTACCTAGCTTCCTAAGAGAAATTCTAGGATAAATAAGGGATGTATCACATATTTACTGGGCTAAAAGGGATTTAATGTAGGTATGTATAGATCTCAAGAGGAAGTCTTTGATCTAAAAAGATCTGCGGATTTAGTGAAATCAGTGGGCATTGCTGGATTGTGATTTTTAACATTGAATGATCAGGAAAATGAGCTAAACATATTTCCAGAGTTAATCTCTCTGGTTTCCATATAGGAAAGCCATAGGCAATTGTCTAACATTAGAAAAAACTCCCTACCTATTTAAGCACAGGGAGCTGCTGGAGGACACGGAACACCAGCATTAGAACCACACTGGATTCTGCTACATATCAAGTCAGGTCAGTGTTGTCACCTCTGAGCTTATAGGATCAAGGATTCTTACACTACTGGAAGACAAGATGACATTGGCATACTTTCCTTCCATGTTTCCCGGTTATAGTTGGGAATACCTACACTTAGATATTTCTATAACTCAGGAAAAGTGTTTTTTATCATGCCTGGAAAAACACGAACTACAACCTTCTGGGGAGGAATAATAAATTCTATAAACTGAATGAAGAAAGAAAAGGCTATAAAATCCAAGGATTACCAGCTTCCTTGTTCAAAATAGATTTCTATATCTTATTAGTATCTATTTGCTTCTTTCTTGTCCTCTGCAGAATTAAAATCAGGAAAGTGTCCACTTGTGGGACTGTTAATCTCAGCAAGTTCATCTGAAACTGAATGTGAGGTTCTGTTGTTTTGCGTTATTTGGTATCTTGAATAAATTGACTTGAGCAAGAGCCTGGTACTTAAAGGTCATCCAGATTTGCAGTCTGACTACCATTCCTGCCAGTACTTCAAATTCAGAAGTCCTGAGAATGCAGGGTTACGAAGCCTCTGACTTTGGATAGAAAGAAGGCTAGGAAATCATAGGTATGAGGTTGTGGAGGGAACAGAAGGATTCCCTATTTTCTAATTTGATTTTGCTGGTTCAACAAAAAGTCTTCACTGAGTACTCAGAGATGTCAGGGTGTTTACATATAACCCCTGAAAATAAAAGTACAAAACGTATGAATTGGTGGCATATCAGATATGAAAGCTATAACAGAGAAGGAAATGACCTCCCCTCCTACCCACTTCCCCTTCCCGTCTCCTTATCACCCAGAGACAAGAAGCTGAAGGATACATCATTGCTTAGTGTGAGAAGTGAGGAAGGCACAAGGAGAACTCTTTGTGTCTGAGCATATACAGGTTACAAATAAAAGGTAGCAGCTGGTATTTGTTTTTGAACATAGAGTAACTCTGTCCACTAGTAAATCATGGTCCAACAAATGTCCAGCTCTGACCAAGAGGAGTATCCATTCCTTCTCCTATCTGGGGAGATAGAGTGGAAGTTACTCAAGAACTTGAGAAAGGTTCCCTCCTAATTTCTGTTTCCTATTGGAGAGGGATGAAAAAGCTACAGGTAGAATAACTACCATCCAATACCATACCAACAAAGGTGTGGGTGTGTCACTTATGGCAGCATAGCACGTAAGAGAATGGGCAGAGTTCTGAAGGTCCAACTAACTGCTTGATCCAAAATCATCCTGCTACCTGTTGCAGTTTAGCACCCCCTGGTGGCATTGTCCACTCCAGCTTAAATATGGGTAAGATTTTGGGTCTGGAACTATCGGGTGAGTTGGCACCCCTGTGTTAGACCCAGTTGGGGAGATTGGACCTGGAGAATACACTTTCTGCTTCCCTGTTTCCTGGGAATGGGTTGCCAGCCATTTGCTGCCGGGCCTAGTCTACCTCTGGCACCAACTCCCTAACCCAAGATAATAACTTTAGCCTGCCCTTTTAGGGTACAGGGGATGGATCAAATGTTTCAAGATCCTTTTGTTTTTTTGAAATTTAAAATTGTATACCAAAAATTATAGCTAATTCCTTGAATCAGGAGAAATTGCACCTTAACTATGTCTTGTTTAATCAGCAAAATGGCACTGCCGGCAATGACCTTGGCAGACATGACTGCAAAATTATTGTGACACTTGTGTAACCATCCTGGCCTCTATTATTGATCAATGTGGACAGTCAATGGCCACCATGCACTTTCTGTATTTTTGGATTACTTAACACATAAATTCATTGATAGGAGAATGTGCCAGAGGGAATTTGTACTTTTGAAAGTCAACAGAATTTAGTAAACAGGCAGCAAACTGTCTTTGTCAGTTTATTTTGGGATTTACATTATCTATCTCATCATTTTCTGCTTTATACAAATAGTTATACCCAGTGAACAAAGTAACCTGTTAACCAGAATCATGCCAGTGCCTCTGAGCCAACTTGGCAGAGCAGTACTCTCATACAGCCATCTCGTTGGTCCTGATCCTATGGGAACCTAGTTCACTTCTGTGAGGAATAGCCCATACTCATTCCTTTTTTCATATCATCATGTACTTCTTCCCCACCACTTACAACAGTTGGCTGGTTTGCAGTGCACAGTGCTGGTGAAACATGGGGAGATGTTCCCTCTCTTTGTTGATGAAATTATGTACATAACCTTCTGTCTTTTTTCTTTTAAAATATTTGTTGTGACATAAATAAAATGATCATGCATATACCCAGCCTTCAACTTAAGAACTATTACATTCTCAGATGCCTAGAATCCCTCATTTTCCTCTCTCTTCACACACCACATGAGGTAAACGTTATCTGGATTTTTAAATAATTCTCATGTTTTTATTTGTGGTTTTACCATCTATGTATGTATCCCTAATATGTTGTTTAGATTTACCTGTTTTTGAGCTTTTATGTAAATAGTATCATGCTGTAAGTACTCTTCTGTGATTTTTTTCTGACATTGTTTTTGAGATTCCCATCCATGTTTATGCATGTAACTGTATTTCATTTGTTTTCACTGCTGTATAGCATTCCATTATTTGACTATACCACAGTTTGTTTATCTGTTCTTCTGTTCACGGAGATTTGGATTGTTTTCAGTTTTGGGCTATTATGAATGATGCTGCTATGAATATTCTGCCAATTACAATGTAAGCTCCGTGTGGGCAGGGATTTTGTGTGATTTGTCTGTTTAGATATTCATAATGTCTAGAACAATGCCTGGCACATGGTAGATGCTCAATAAATATTTGAGGATTGAATGAATTCTTGTACACGTCTCCTGGTGTACATGTACAAGAGTTGCTCTAGGGTAGTTGTTTTCCAAGTGTGATCCAGGGACCCATGAGGGTCCCTGAGACCCTTTCAGGGGGTCTGTGAGGACAAAACTATTTTCATAAGAATACTAAGATAATATTTTTCCTTTTCACTCTCATTTTTCACGAGTTTTAAATATTTCTTAGATATATGATGATACCATCACAGTGTGTACTTGTGTATTTTTGTGTTTTGAAAATGTCTGTTTTAGTTCGTAATACAGTAAATATTGATAAACATAACCCACATGAGTAACAGCAATTTGAGATCCTCACTAATTTTGAAGAATGTAAAGAGGTTGTGAGAACGGCTGCTCTAAGAAGCAGGTTTTACTTGGCCACTCCCACTGGCAGCGGCTGAGCGCCATTGCTCCACATCTTGGCAAACACTCGGTCTTGGCTGCCTTTTGTTTGCCAGTTGGATGCCTATCACATGGTGTCCTACTGTGAGTTTAATTTGCATTTCCCTGATTACTAATGATATTGAGCATTTTTTAAAATGTATATAAACGTGTTTCCTCTTCTGTGAAATACCTATTCATGTGTTTTGCCCATTTTTCTATTGGGTGTGTGTCTTTTTTTCATTGATCCATATGATTTCTTTTATATTCTGGATGCCAATCCTTTGTCAGTTAAACATGTTGCCTGTATCTTCTCCCAGTTTGTGTATTATCTATTGTAATTGTATTGAACCTGTTGGTCAGGTTGGAGAAAATTGATGTCTTTTCAATAATGAGTCTTCCTAGCCAAAAACTGTATATCTCTCCACTTATTTGGTCTTCTTTAATATCTCTCAATAAATTTTAATAATTTTTTTCCAGGCCTTCATGTCTTATATTACATTTCTTCCTAGGAGTTTTATATTTTTTAATGCTGTGGTAAGTTTTTTTTAAATTATTCTTTCTGTTGTAACTGGTTGTTGCTGATTATGCATATATTGTTGCTATGTCCTGATTTTGGATCCAGCAACCATACTAAACTTTTATTAGTTCTAATAATGTATCTAGATATCCTTTTGAATTTTTTAGATAATCATATCATCCACAAATAGTGGCAGTGTTCCTCTTTTCTGATCCTTATACCTTTTTAAATTTTTTTTCTACATTTCTGCACTGGCTAGGAACTGTAGTACAATGTTGAAAAGAACTGATAATGAACATCCTTGTCATAGGTCCAGTTTAAAGAGAATGCTTTCAACATTTCAGTTCAGGGTTTTTTTTTTTCTCCTATAAATGGCCTTTATCAGGTTAAGGAGATTCTCTTCTATTTCTAGTTTGCTAATAGTTATATTATGAATGGATGTTGAATTTTATTGAATGCTTTTTTCTCATCTAAATGGTGGAATTGTTTTCTCTTTTAATGTTAATGTATTAAATTATGGTAGTTGACTTTTTAGTATTGAAGCAACCTTTGGATAAATCCAACTTGGTCATAGTGAGAGGAGAGAGAGAGAGAGAGTGTGTGTGTGTGTCTGTGTGTGTTTTAATACATTGCTGGACTCAATTTGCCAATATTTTGTTTAGGATTTTTGCTCCCATGTTCATGAGTGAAATCAGCCTTTAATACTCCTTGCACGTCCTGTGTTTGGTCTCAAGGTTATACTAGCCTCAGGAAAGGAGTTTTTCAATTGTCTAGAAGAGTTTAAGATTGGAACTTGTCTTTAAAGCCATTTGGTCACGAAGAGAAGATTTTTAACTATTGATTCCATTTCTTTAAAGGTTATAGGAATACTTGGATTTTATATTATTCTTGAGTCAGTTTTAATAAATTTTTCTAGGAATTTCATTTCATCTTAAATTTTTTTGATATCTTATCCATATTATCTTTCTTTTTAGTTTCCACAGCATCTTCAGTTGTGACCTTTTTTCATTCCTATTAGTTCGTTCTCATTTTTTTCTTGATTAATCCTTCTAAAAGTTTGACTATTTAACCCATTAGTTATTTTAAAAGTGTATTTCCAAATGCCAGGGGTGTGCTATAGTTGTCTTAATCTTTATTTCTAATATCATTTTGCCAGAGATAAGATTTCAGTTTTCTGAAATTTGAGACTAGCTTTATGATTGATCATGTGATCAGTTTTTATACATGCTCCATGTATACTTGAAAGGAGTGTGTATTCCCCAGTTGTTGAGTATAGTGTCCATCAGATCAGACTTATTAGTTGTGTTGTGCAGATGTCCTCTTTACTGATTTACCTTATACTTAATGTCTTACTTCCTGAAGAGTCTCAAGATCTCATTATGATAGATTCCTCAATCTCTTGAAATTGTATTTGCTTTCTTTTTCTTTTGGCTTTATCATCAGATGCATACTAATTTAGAATTTCTTTATCTTCTCTGGTGAATTGAACCTTTTATAATGATGTAGTGACTCTCTCTCAATGCTTGTTGCTTTCATTTTGTTGCTGTTATTACTATAGCAATGTTTTGGTTAGTCTTTATCTGAATATCTTAGATGTTTCTTTGGCCTTTTGAGTTTGCAGAAGACACACTTAAAAGGTAAGACCAAAGAAAATCTGCCTTTTTAACTGGATAGTTTAATACATTTATATTTATTGTTATTATAAGTTGGATTTATTTCTAGGTCATCATAAACTGTCTTTTTTGTCCACTCCCATCTTGCCTTGTCTTTCCTTTTTCATTTTCTTATCCTTTTTTTCCCCTCCTTTATTTGTTGGGTTTTTATTTTCAATTATTATATTTTTCTCTTATGGGTTCTATTTGGTTTTAAATCTCGTTTGTTCTCCGTGTAATCTTTTGCTTTTTATTCGTATCTTCCATGCTTCTATTCCTTTACACATCATTAATTTTTCCTGTGTTGATACCAATATCAAGTCTTTGTGGGTGCTTCTACTGACTATTGTATAAACTGTGTTGTTTGTTTGCCACTCATAGTGCCATTTTCCCTTCCATTTTGTGATATTTTAATATCACAAAATGGGAATTATTTGGAGTATGAACAGAAATTGAGATCTTTGAGAGAATTTGCTCTGCCAGACACCTAGAGGCTACTAACCTGAGAGCACTTAAAATTATCAGTTTGAAGTTTCTGTGATTTCAGATCACAAACCTTGAGGGCTGGCCTGTGATTATGAATTTAATGGTGGTGGTGATTTATCCCCCTGGAGCCACCACCAAAACTGAGACAGGCAAGGTTCCTTGCTGCCCACTTCTCTGTGGTGGCCTTACTAGACTCCAGCCAGGGGAGCCATAGGCTTTATGTCCAGTCCCCCCTCTACTGCTGGCTCAACAGAACCCTCAGGGCAAAAGCAGCCTTTGGTGCTGGCTTACTTCATAGGTTTCCTATTTTCATTTCATATTTAGAGTTTTGTGGATGACTCACTTTCATGTCAACTCAATGATAAATTTTAAAAGATATTTAACATTACTTGACATTGTTTCTTGCATTCAGCATTTGGTTTTGTAAATCAGGAATTATTGAGGGTATCTATACTGTCTTACTCTTGGAAATGAAGTCTAAACTTTATTTTTGCCCTTGATGTGAGTAGGAAACATGGTAATTTGTAGTCTATACAGAATTATAGGATGCCTAGTTCTCTCCTTTGCACCATCCTGCAAGAAAGCACTTTTATGGTATGGGGACCTGCAAGATTGCAAATGTACAAAGAAACCATCTTTGTAATGTTATACCCTTCCTCCAGAATAAGGAATGGCTGTTAGCCCAAATATTAGTCCTTTATGTTCTTTGATTAGTGATTGCTTTGGTCTGAAAAAAGGATTTGGATTTGGTTTCTTATAAACCTAACATTGCGGATTATATATGCATGAAAGAGCCTTCTTGGGGTATCTGTTCTGGCTGAAAGGCACTGACTGTTATGACTTGTCTTTGCCCAGCAACTTATTTTCAACAAGTTCTTTTTTTTTTTTTAATTTTTTTTTGTGGGGAAGACCAGCCCTGAGCTAACATCTGTTGCCAATCCTCCCCTTTTTGCTGAGGAAGACTGGCCCTGGGCTAACATCCGTGCCCATCTTCCTCTACTTTTTATATGGGACGCCGCCACGACATGGCTGACAGGCAGTGCGTCGGCGGGCGCCCGGGTTCCGAACTCGCAAACCCCGGGCTGCCAAGCGCGGACTAAACCGCTGCGCCACTGGGCGGCCCCTCAACGAGTTTTTAAGGTTCAGAAATATCTTTCATTCAGATATACTGAAATTGAGCCCTGGAAAACAGGTGCAAAAGAAAGGCACAACACTTACCGTTTGCTCCTAGAGGACACTCAAAGACCTAAAAGAGGCAAGAGTTTATGCTGTAGTGTCAGAATTTTTTCATCTTATGTATTTTTGGGGAAGATGGAGAAATTACCTATCAACCTGTAATTTCCACCCCTACAACTAGTATGTGGCCATTTGGTTTCTACAGAAAGAGCCAGCACATAGATGACTGACTTTATTTGGCACACTTGCTGGCGTTAACCTTGGCAAAGAAGTTTTTGTAATACATTGACTTGCACAGGTATCTATTTAATATGCAGTGCAAAAGGAAATTGTCTCTGGAGTAAGGTCAGGGAAAGCTGTAACTGTATTGTTAAGCAAGCTTATATCTTGAAAGGTGGTGGCCAGAAGCCAGAGAAATGAATCTAGCCCAGTGCCATCTGTGGCCCATGATTTGAAGGGATTCTGCCTTATGGTTTTAAAATCCTTAAAATTAGGTATCAAAAGAAACACAGTCTTGAAAGAAATATCTACAGGGTGATAGCAGCCAGCATATAGGCTGTTAGAAAACTACTCAGTCTGGGGTGGTGCTATTTTCTGTATTTGGTGATTAGTACAAAGTTTTTATGCAAGTTTTAGAGGCTTTCCTGATGAAGTTTAAGCTGAAACCTGAAGGATGAGTGGGACTTAGCCAGGCACAAGGGAGAGAAAGAATGTTCTAGGCAGAGGGAAATATATGTGTTTAAGACCATGGCAGAGGGGTGGGAAGAGGTAAAGAA
Organism: Tapirus indicus; assembly: GCA_031878705.1. Taxonomy (NCBI): domain Eukaryota; kingdom Metazoa; phylum Chordata; class Mammalia; order Perissodactyla; family Tapiridae; genus Tapirus; species Tapirus indicus. The sequence goes on along the minus strand of CM062920.1, from coordinate 124,272,309 downwards.
CTCAGCACAAGGAAGGAAGAGATCAGGGTGGCTGGAGCATTACAGGCAAGAGGAAGCTAAACTTGGTGAAGTGAGCAAAGTAACATTTCCAGCCCTAAAAGAAACCATAATTAAAAGTCTTTTTCAGGCAGTATAGTACAGCTCCTTAAAAAACAAAGTTAGTAGGGTGTTTCTATTTTTTTCTTATGAGCACACTATATGATTAATATGACTTTAAGGTCACTATATAAATATTATTACATAAATTAATATATAAATTGTCCACTTCAGGGAGACCAAAAGCATACATTTAAAATATACTAGCTTTTGTAAAGTTCTTACCCAATATCACTAATTTGAGTGACTCAGAAGTATTTTATCACATAAAGCAACAAATACTGTCGTTTTTGGACTGTTGATAAAAATAACTTTCCCTAAAAGAAAAAAAAAATTAAAAAAAAATCTTGCACTGCAAGATTTCATTCTTGGCGAATGGCAGAAACTTTTTTTCATTTTTCATGCCTAACTGCTATTGCTGAATAAATCCTTTTAATTGGGCCCTCATAACTATGTTCAATAGCATTATTAAAGATAACTAGTACTCCTTTAACCCACTAAGGCAATCCAGAAAATAGGCACTAAGGCATGTTTTTGCAGAAAGGAAAATAATACTGCATAGCTATTACACTGTAGGAAGAAAAGAAATACAAATAGCTTAAAACATCATCATACCCAAGTATATGACATTAGGAAGGTAGCATTAAAAAAAATTCTGAACTAAAATATCTCCATTATAATCAAGTAGTGAGGGGACAGATAGAAGCTACTGAAGTTGCTTCTATCCACCACTTAGTCACTGAAGCCCATTTCTCTCTTAGATACTCGTAAAAGCAATATATCAAAGTTATTAAAAAAAATTTTTTTTTAGGTTATTGTAGGAGCTTATAAACTTAAGAAGTTCCAGGGGGAAAGAAAACATGACATTCAATTAGAAAACATGACATGCAACATAGGCCAAATAAAAAGCCAACACTACCTCTCCCGTGCATAAAGGATTATGTACCCGACATTCGCAGGGTGCTCATGTTCTCTCAGAGTATGAAGGCCATATAACCCAAAGTTGATCTGATTTTACCCACCTTTAAAAGTTTTAGTCAGTACTACCAGCAAATTATTAAATTTAGAAATTTGTTTTGGTATATATTGATATAAATTTTAAAGTTATCTAATTCCTTTTTTATCTGATTCTTAAACCTAACCCAATCTTTAATTTTAGAGAAAGAATCTGATAACCAAAGTCTAAGTGCTTTTATCAGTTATATAGTGACATACTGCCTGGATCAAATGGAAGATATTTAAAAATACACAAGTATCAAAAGCCTTAAAATTTTGCATATCTGTTAACCCAATAATTCTTCTTCTAATAATTTATTTTAAGAAAAGAGTCATGGATGTACACAAGGTTCAGTGAAGTGTTGCTTATAACTGTGAAAAGATGGGTATAGTTAAAATGTCCATTAGAGGATTAAATAAAGGTTCAGCCATACAACAGAATAATAAACCAATAAAAATAGAAGATGATGTAATGACCTGCCAAAGATGTTCACGATATATTGTTAAGTGAAGAAAGCAGGTTACAAAACAGTATGCAAGTATGAGCCCATTTTTATAAAAATATACATATTTAGCAAAGTAAAAGGACAAATGATATTTACCAAAATATTAACATTGGTAATTTCAGCAAAGTAGGATGATGGTTGATTTTGCTTAACCACCCTTTTTTTTGACCTATTTAAATTCTCTGTAATAAACATTATTTTTTACATGAGAGGGTAGTAAGGGAGTTATTAACCTCAGGTTAGTCCAAATATGCCCCCAAAGGCTTCTTCTGGTAAAGTAAACATTTCTGTTCAGCTATATCTAGGAAATTGCTTCTACCTTATAAATGAATGTCCTTCCAAGATGATGTTCATTCAAACTCCCTTTTAGGCAAACTGTACAAGCAATTGTTGATACCAAACAAACAACAAAACACTCAGTTAATTATGATCACCAAAAAGAATAGATGAGAAAATACAAACCCTCACTTTAAAAAACGAACAACCCAGGTACATACTACTAAATTATACAAAGTACATAGTATCTAAGTTTAGTTTATTGCAAAGATCAAGACAGCACACTGGAAGTTGGTGGCTTCTATTTCACACCATTCATAGCACACACACTTTTCCATCTCATTCACTCACTCATGCAAAGAAAGGTCGGAATACACATAATGATGCCTGACGTTTCTTGGTTCCCGTAGTATAACAGGAAACTTGACATTTCAATTAAAAAGGTAAAATGAGGACATTTATCATCAGACTATAAAATTCCTCTTCTGGAAGAGGATACTATAGTATTTGAAGATATGCTTTGGAAAAATCATATATAAAATGAAAGGGGCACCATTTCAAGAGCACTAGAACTACATTAAACTTAAATGAATTCCAACACTCATAATTATGTAACTCATAAACAAATCTAGTCTTAACAAAAGCTCCAATAAACTAAAACTATCTTAACAGCATAATGAACAGTGTAAACACTGTTAATGGGCACCAAGTTTAACAGGGCAGACAATATTTGCTTCTGCATTCACACTTAATTTTTCAATTACATATTTTAAAAAATGGTGCTGCTTAAGCTATGAATGTTTTACAAAAAAATTAATTTTAATAAATATGGCAAATGCTAAAAATCTAGCTAGGATATCATGCAAGATATTATATAACCAAGACAAACTCAAATTTATAATAAAGGCAACTTGCATTCAAAATGAACTCTACCCTTATATTTTATTAAAAGGGCAAACATCATGAATTAACCCAGCTGCTTACTTGAATTACAAAAGTAACATGATTCAATATGAAAATAAGAAACTGTCTACAAATCTCTGACAGTAATAAATTGCAATATACAATGCATACAGGAGTCATACAGAGCAACAAACTCTTGTACAAAACAAAAATATTTTAATACCTTTAAAATTCAAATTTTTCTTTAAAATCATTCATGAAAAAGGTTCTCAAGTCAGAATTAACACCTCAATTAGTCAAGCATTGGGAAGCTACATTACAGCTATTTAATATACAAAGAGACACCCTTTCACCAGTCATTTCCTTCCAATGTCTCTGTTCTGGAATCGTACAGACTCTTTCACTTCTCTACACTCCCCATTCCATCACTTCTTCAGATCATGAAAACTGAATTTGTTGAACACCAGAAATCTAAGATTAGAAAATTTAAATTGAGCAGAATTAAAGAAAAATTTGTTTAAAAATAACATATGCATATTATGAACATTCAATGAACAAAAACAATAAATGAAAAATAAGTCTACTTCCCACCCCAATCTCCATTCTCTCTAACCAAGAAGGCTACTTTATTAATTTCTTGTGTATCTGTCTAGAGATCTCTGCAAATATGAACATGTGTATATATATTTTTAACCATTAAGAGAAAACTATACACAGCTATATATTTTGAAAAGACAATTTTAACAACGTTCAATCTATCAAGTTCTTAATAATGCGTTGAAATTAACTACCTATCATAAAAATAAATGGATATAATCAATTTTTTAAATAATGTAAAATGCAAAGAAGGTACTGTACCTGTTGATATGATGTTGTGTAAACCATAACATTTTGTTGTTGACCATCTGTAGTTATTAAGCCAGCTGGTAACTGGTTAGCTAAAAAACAAAAAAAAGTTAAAGCAGGAAAAGAATTGCATCTACTTTCTTGGCCTGGACCTTAGAGTTGTGCCATTAATGTCTCATTACAATTCTGCCACTTATCAATGTGATCTTGGGCAAAATCATAAACCTTCAATTTTCAATTTGAAAAACAGCTCCCTAAAAAGCACATTTCTTCTATTGCATTTTTCAATTTTCTGCATCTTCATTTCTCTAAAGTGTACTTTAGCTAATTGCCCATGTACACAAATCTGCAGAAAGACTGAATGGAGTTTCTAATTCACAGGTAGACCTATGCCATCAGGCTTGGCTGGAAGCAACACTTACATAACTAAGCAGCATATATTTTACATACGAGAAATATAAAACATATACATATAAATTTCATGAGAAATATAAGCATCATAGACCTTTTATTTCACCAATATGACAATATGATACTCAATTTTTAAAAAAGAAACTTTCAGTTCAAATTTAGTTAAATCACAAGACTTTATATTACAAACTACAATTCTCAATATTCCTATCATGTGAATCTTAAACCAAAACCCTATGGAAATCAGTCAGAACTATTGACAAAAGATTATAATGTCTGCAGAATTAAAATTTCTACACTTATCCCTCATTGACTTCAAGTATAAGGGCATGAACTAGTAAGAACCATTCAAAAGACTGCTATGTCAAAATACTCATCACGGATATTCCAAAAGTACCACTACAGACATTTAGTATTAATCACTGCTAACAATCTACGTGACTTGAAAAAACAAATTTAGTTGCATAAATGTATCATAACCCTGCTTACTAAATGCCTCTTCTGTTAGCTCTTCACTTAGTCCATCTGTAGCTGTGACTGCTCCACCAATTCCTTTCTCTCCCTTCATAGCCTAGGAAGGAAAATGGAAAAAGTAATCCCTAGTATTCAGAAGACACTGTTTTCAAAATGAGAATGCGCACTTATTTCCTAAAATTAAGAGCTTCTATTATTATAAACACTACACAGAGTATTTATTAACACTTCTGGTTAATTATATATGAAGAGGCCTTTCAAAATGCTAACTTTTTATATAAGCAGTGATTATCACAAGACAGCGTTGGTAATGACCTAGAAAATCTAAAATATTTATGGGTTAAAATTAAAAATTATTCTAATTCCACACTTCATCAAAAGGAAAATAGAACTCCACTTACAGATGAAGTAGTCTGTAAAGTACTATAAATATTCAGCTTATAAATCTACTACAAATGATCCAAGTTATCATTTAATTATATATACAGCTCTTAGCCAACTGGGCAGTACAGTAGAAAAGTTTAAAGTTTATAATTCCTAAATCAAAATTACAGTTTGGACCAAAGGCCTCTAGGTTCTGCACTAAGGTTCCACTCTAAGGTTCTGCGATGCTGAAGATTTGGAAAAGTACTGTAAAGAGTTGACACATTCTCTTCCTACTTTAATCATTCCATGCAGGTATCACTAATTTAATGGTATTCTAACACTAACGATTAAGAAAATATTTTGAAAGAATGTGAATTTGACACCCAAGTTGGAGTGTGGAAATAAATATACTGATCTTAACTCATTTTCACAAAATTCATACCATAGGCAAAGATAAACCAAATAGGAAATGTAGAAGAATTCAATCAATAATAAGAAAGGGATATAGTTAAAATCCCCTCTTTTTCTTATCTACAAGGCCTCAAGCTTTGAGTTGCTACCTTTAAATTAATAATGATAATAGCATGTGCTAACAATATTGAGTGCTCATTATATGCCAAGCTAAGTGCAGTACACAGATTATTTTACTTAGTGCTCTCAATAATTCTGTGAGGTAGGGACTATTACTAGCCTCACTTGACAGACCAGGAAACCAAGTACTTAAATAATCTGCCCAGGGTCACAGAGTTCACATGTGGTAGAGCTGGAATTCAGCCTCCAGGTGGTGTGAATCCAGAGTCCACACTCTTAATCATTACATAACTATGCTGTCAGTAGTAATAAAGGAAAAAAGAAAAGACTTAAGTATAGTAATGTAAGTGATTACATACTACTTCTGAGGAATGTTATGTAAGTTGCTATAAAATGACATTTTTTAACAAATAATACATTTAAAAAGTTAGTGAATAGTGTATCTTATTTTCTTAAAAGCATAATGGAAGACACTTTACTTACCTCTCTGAATTTCTGAAGGTATAACTTTAGAGGTTCTACGTAACTGTCAAAGCCTAAGGTAGACATGGCAAAGAGAATATCTTCTCCATTGATTGTCTTCCGTTTCTCCTGATGGCATCTTTCACTTGCTTCAGATGTTATAAAGCTGATGAACTCACTCACACATTCTTGAACACATTCTTTGGCATCTTTTGCAATCTGAAGAAAGGAATTATACATAAATTTGCAGGGAATATAATCATCACCTTCCTAACAACCTGCAAAAATAAAAGGCTATTCAGAATACAAATTTCAGTTTATGACTATTAACCTTTAATCTTTGAAATACATGCTAATAACATTAACACAATTTGTGCTATCAAAATTCCAACCATCAGAGTAAGAATAAAAACTTGAATCAAGTGGGAGAAGCCCTGACAACTATTCACAGAAAACAGACATAATTTAGGTATAAAAGCAACCACTGGATGTCCCTACCACCTCATAAAGATGAAAACTCTTACTAACCAAGTGCCCCCAGAAAATCCATCCCGCCACGCAGGGAGGATACCATGGGCCACAGACTCAGATACCCCTTCACTGCCCTAGCATTGCCATGAGTAAGCACACCAGAAAATTAAAAAAAAAGGCTTACAAGGGAGTGAAATAATGACATCTGGTGACATTTTTACTACTGGATACAAAGTGTCAGGTACAGGTTTTGAGTTTATTAAAAAGCCTACCTAAAGCACACACCTGCCACCTCATTGTAAAAACAATTCTTCTCTTAAGGGTCTGGGGTTTGAAAATGAAACTCTAATGGATTAAGCCATGCAATTCCAAAGCCACTTCTCAAAATCCTTGCTGAAACATACTGTCTTTCACCTCCATGCCTATTTTACATCCTGAAGAAAAGTAAACAAGAGTTTACTTAATAAATGCGGTCAAGCAAGATAATATAATGTGAGCTTTATACATAACTTTTGATTTTCTAGTAGCCATGTTAGAAAAGAAAAAAGATGAAATTAATTTTAATAAGATAGTTTATCCAAACTATCATTTAAACACAGAATCAATTTAAAAATTGAGATATTTTATTTCTTTTTTTCATACTAAGTCTTCAAAATCTGGTTTATGTTTTACATTTACAGCACATCTCAGTTCAGACTCGGCACATTTCAAGTGCTCAGTGACCACATGTGGCTGTGGCTACGGTCCTGGACAGCGCAGGCCTAACCTATTTCAGCAATAATCAGCAGTTGTGCTTTTTTTTCCCTTCAAACATAAGGAAGACCTCTCAAATTGGAACTTCTAGGCCTGGTGATGTATTAAATAACATATTTATTTATAAGCTTTATTACTTTCATAAGTACTTTATAAGCTACAATAAAATGATAGAAAATTTTATGATGTGATATAAAAAGTGTGAATTTTATTTCAGACCAAGTAATGAGTGACAATGAGTTTTTAAAAGTTGTTCTAACAAGACAAAACTACTTTAAAAAAATCATACCAGTTGAATTTAAATGTATGTTAATATCTATAATTATACAAAAATAGTTGTTTCCAAATATAAGGATTTTTTCAAAATCCTTACAACATCCATCAGTACAATATGACTCAATTTCACTGCAATTTTGTTATAGGTGTTACAACATCATAAGTGCAAACCTGATAGTTCTGACAATGCACCTATTTTTAAAAAGATTCTTAATTCTATTTTATCTGCTTCCAGTAGGTGGGGGAGGGGGAAGCATTTGGGGACCTGATAGAAGAGAAAATGGAACACTGTTCAGTAACTAAGTATGCAGAATTGAAGGAAATATTTGATTTGCTGAAAGGCTGAATGACTGAAATAGCTAACTGTATTCATGAACTATGTATTCATGTAGTTTTATATCTCCCCTCCCCCCCATAAAAAAAAACCCTAGTTAAACTTCCCCCCTGCATTACCTTTCCTGTTTGAGGTATGGCATTTTTCATTATCCTTGCCACATTTGCAATTGGAAGATATATGTCTTGTTCTCTGAAACTTTCTTTTGAACCATTTGTGTCTTCATGATCATTCATGCTGTCCTCAGTATCTAAAGAAATAAAAATAAGTTAGGTAAAGCTTCTCACAGTTTTTACTTCAAGATAGAGAAGACTAGGGCTGGCCCCAGGGCCTGGTGGTTAAGTTCAGGGCACTCTGCTTCGGCAGCCCAGGTTCACAGGTTCAGATCCCAGGCATGGACCTACACCACTCGTTGGCCATGCTGTGGTGGTGACCTATATGTAAAAAAAGTGGAGGAAGATTGGCACAGATGTTAGCTCAGGGCTAATCTTCCTCAAGTGAAAAAAGAGAAAGATTGACAACAGATGTTAGCTCGGGGCTACTCTTCCTCAGTAAAAAAAAATAAAATAAAATAAAAAATCAAGAAGACTATCTGAAACGATCTAAGATAAGAACCATTCTGGTTCATTTCCTAATCCTTTTCAGGGATTAGGATAGCAGTTCTTTTCACAATTTTCTCATGGCCAGAACTAAACCTACTCATTAATTTCAAACCCACTGCCTATAATAATAATAACAGAGTTTAGTAGCCTCAACTCTGCCTACTAAAATCCTACCTACCCATTCCCCAGAAAGCTCAAAAACATCTCTACCGCACCTTCAGAAGTGATCTCTCCTTTCACAAAGTATCAGAAGTGCCTCTTTGTCTTTTCTCTGGCATATTTTATAATTCTTTTCATTTCTCACTCCCCCTACTAGATTTTTGCTACTTGAGGCCAGGGATCAGCTTTGTATCCTTCCTAGGATTTGATATAACACCTTCCCAAGAAGAGATGCTTATAAATGTTGCATGACTTAGCTGTAAAACTTATAGACCTTGACCTATAGCTCTTTGAATATTGCTAGATTAAGAGGTTACATGTTTATCCAAAGCCAAGTTTAAACAGAAAGGACTAACTGGACCTGAATATTACTGACACAATTAGATTATTACTAATGTAGTAGTTTCTGAACAAAGCTATAGCAGTGATCCAACATCCTTACAAAAAGTGAATTTTCAAATTATATAGATTTAGATAAAACTGAAGCTTTCACATTACCAATATCCTTTTATGACTAAATGCAGTATCTTGTAAGTAAACTTTCCAGTCTTTACATGTATTAAATAAGAAAGGCACTTAAGCTGATTCAATTTACATTTTTATGTGTTTAAAACGATGTTATCAAAATTAACTTGTGTGAGTATCTTTTGTAGGATGAAATAACTAATCGCCCCCCTCCAATTGTCTTCTACAAAAATGTATCTTAATGTTTTTTAATCTTACAAATCAGAATGCTACAAAAATAAATGATTTCTGATAGGCCAACATAATACTGCTATTCTGGTACGTGACATAGTTCAAACCTAATATTGAATGAAAAACAAAAATAAGTCTTGTTCATAAGTACTAGAAATATAAAAGCTAGCAACTCACCCTCTAAAGAACTATTTCATTTACTGTATCAACTGAATAAGAATTTGCCATATTGAGTACTCAAGTAGGAAATCAGTAACAAATTTTTAAGGAAACTGTACCAGTTTTAAATAGGCATACTTTTATAGAATTCTTTTCTAGAACTCATCACTCTTTTGAAGACTATTTCTAATACAAATAGCATGGTATACCTTTTTAGACCTTCACTGAACTGTGACACAAGATTGCTAATTTTCCTATAAAGACAAAAGTAATCTATAATATCACATTAATAAAATTTCCACTTTTTGTTTCTATTTGTGAATTTATTTCTAATTGTGGCTTTCTTACCATCATGAGGCTGTATAACATAATGACTTCCTCCAATATAGTCTGCCGAAATTCCTAGTTGAGAAGCATCTGTTGTAGAACTGTCACCATCCATCTATGAGGAAAAACAGTTTTTCAATACGCTTCAATAAAACTTGTCTAAAAAACACAGCAGATTCAATGCTCATAAACTGTCATAGGATGGGTCAATCACATTTTTCGTAGCCTTAAGCTTACTAAAAGAAAACATTTATATTTCTTGATCTGGAAACCTTTTGATTATCTGCCAACTATTCAGGAGTCCCCTATCCATCCTTCATCAGTGATAAGCATAAGACCAACAGGGAAACAAAACAAGGAAATGAATCTAAAACACGTACCTCTTTCTTTTCAATTACATAATCCTCAGCTATATATATAGTCCAGGCAACCCTGACTTACAACCTCCCGAATCCCTGGGATGACAAGCAGCCACCTGTAAGTCTCCTGTATCCACCACTTCAGCCCTCCTGCTAAAGCCTGATATTCCTGGGCAAACCCTTCTGCTCCCGCTGTACACTTTCTCTGTGGTCTCAGAGAAGTTCCACAATAGACAGTGTCTTGGTTCAAACTGTAATTTGGTATAAGAAGCACATGGATTCCCTGTACAATTCTGTACCCATGCAACCCCAAAATACACCCACATTTTGAACAAGCCCATCACCTCTAATTCTAGTCAAAGGTTAGTTTTCTCTTCTCCCCACCCTCAAACTTTTGATTCTTTAAAGAAAAAAGAAAAGGTGGGATCTGGGAGATTAGAGATCTGCATAGAAAGGCAGGAAAAGTGTAACCCCAGACAAGAGTGAGAGTTAGAGTGACTATGTGAAAAGAAGCCTAATTCATTGTGCTCAGAGTTAAAGGGATTCTAAAAGGGAAATCCAGAAAAACTGAACCAGAAGACCCTGACCGGCTCCATTCCATTTCACCAACACAGCAAATCCTGCAAGTCTTTCTGCTTTACAAGTAATACTGTTCAAAACAACAAGGGACTGGCTATTTGTAGGTGGAAAAATTTTAAATGCATTATCTGAATAAACAGTGTAGCAGAAATTAAGTGGGATTTACAATGCTTTTAGGCCAAATTAAGAGACACTTGATCTTTTTTTTATCAAGGCCCAGGACCCAGCACAAACTTAATGTTATTAATTACAATATTTGAGTCCTGTGTAACACATGTCTTCTTTTCCATCCCTGTTGGATTTTTATCTAATACTAAAATACCCGGCTAGTTTCCAAGTCTTCAATAACATGGCATTTCTTCGATGCATCTGTTGACTGTGGTATCTAATTTAATTGTCGACACATTTCCATAATTTATACAGCTGTTTTAAGGGGGCAGAGAATAGAATTCACCTGCCTTTAACAATTTGTGAAAGTACAGGGTACCAATTTATTGACCTTCTTAGTAGCAAGAGGTGGTACCAACAGTCAGTGAGCTTTGATTCTGACTCTCCTACTGATCCCTGAAAACAAGCATCCCTACCAGCTAAATGTATTTCTATATAAAATGGAAATAACAGTATCACCTTCCCCACCTTAAATGGTTAATATAAATGAATGTGAAACATTACCCAAACACAAAATGCTATTTTGATCCTAAAATGCTAACAAGATACGAGAATAGTCTTTAATAGATACAATGATGGACTTATTAGCCATGAAAGAGAGCTCAATTAGGATAGTGTGAATTGACTAGTTTTTACAATGCCCCAAGGGAGATCAGGGTGTAGGAGACAGGACCAGAGTGGTTGTTTTAGAACCTACAACTGGAAACAAGTCTTTTTTTTTTTGGAGGGACAGAGCGGGAGGGGGAACATGACAGTAATAGAAATTCTTTGCTAAATGAACGTCCACAGGATACTATGAGGTTTTTTGTGTTTTTTTTGGTGAGGAAGACTAGCCCTGAACTAACATCCATTGCCAATCCTCTTTCTGCTGAGGAGGATTGGCCCCGGGGCTAACATCCGTGCCCACCTTCCTCTACTTTATGTAGAATGCTGCCACAGCATGGCTTGATGAGTGATGTGTAGGTCCGCACCCAGGATCTGAACCTGCGAACCCCGGGCAGCCGAAGCAGAGCACACGAACAGCACCACTACAGCACTGGGCCGGCCCTCCAACATAAGTTTTTTTAAATTAGCTGATGGGAACACTATCAATAACCAGGATCTGGGAAATTAATTAATTTATAAATACAATAAACAAGTCCTAAAGGCAAAAAGTTTCAATCACATTATCTTGTCATGAACTGGAATTAGCAGCAAGATTATTTGGATTAACAGCATTAGCCTCTAAACTTCAGTCTTCTAAAAAAATACTTCTACAAGTCTTCCACAGAGTTGTCAGAATTACACAGAGAATAGAAACTTGCTGGGGACCGTGTCTGGCACATAGTGTACTCAGGAGACGTGCGATCTCGTCCTCCCTCCTTTGAAGATAAGCCGCCCATCATCTGCTTAGCTGTATGTGTCTTTGGTTCTGCAAATTTTAGCTTTCCTGTCATCTCACCACACCTTCTGTCTTCCTCTCCTCTATCTTTCTACCATGAAAATCCTGCCTCACACTTTAATCTCAATGTCTCCCCACCCTCTGGAAATGTTTCTGATTGACCCCACTCAAGCAAGCCAAAAATTAGTGTTCCCTTCTTTGAATCCCCAAAGCACTTGGTACCTTCCATTCAACAAACCAGTCTCATCTTTGATGCTTACAACATGCTAGCCACTTTCCTACAGACATAAGGAATGAGGGGGGAAACTTGCTAGATACATCCCAAAGGTTTCTTCTAGATCTAAAATTTCCTATCAAAATTTACAAAACAGATTATAGATTGTAAGTAAGTCAACAAATATTTACCAAGTAAGCACTTAGTACTTATCAGGTCCATGCTTTGTGCTAGGGATGAAGCAGTCAACAACACAGACAAGGTCTCTGTCCTCATCTCGCAAAGAAGACAAATATTCTGTAAACTGGGGGCAGGAGGAAGGCGTGGGGAGCATAGCCTACTGGTACTTCCAAGTCACAGGCTCTGGAATCAGATCACCTGGTTTGAAATCCCTGCTACTTACTGGCTGTGAGACCTTGAGCAAGTGGGATGAGAACAGGACCTACCACCTAAAGACTTCTCATGGTCCAACTGGAGTACTCAGTAAATGTTATATATAGCTATTAAATAATTACAAGTAATTAACTAATTGTCGGTACCAAGTACTAAGGAGAACAAAGATGTTTTGTTATATGCTTTGGGAATTTATTCCAAAGGGACCTCACTAGTCTGAGGAGTCAAGGAAGGCTGTCTTAGGAAATAACATTTAAACTGGGACTGAAAGATGAATAGGAATCAGGCAAAGAAAGATGGGAGAAGAGTGTTCCAGGCAAAGGAAACAGGGAAATATAGTATTGGTGGATTGGAAGCTAAGCAGAGGCTAGATCAAGCAGTGCCTTGTGGACAAGACCAAAGAGAAGACGAGTTTTGGCAGAAGAGAGTAAATCAGATTTCTTTTTTAAAAGGTCACTCTGGCTACAGTCCAGTGTAGAAAATGACCTGGATGGGAGCCACAGGGGGGGCAGAAGACCAGGAAGGACCATACGCTGCAATTAGGGCATGAATGCAGGCAAGCTGACAGTTACTCCCAGTGTCGGGTCCAGGAGCAAGAGAAGCAGAGACTAAAGAGCTTTTTCAGAGGAAAATCAACACACTTGGTACCTGACTGAAGGACACCTAAAGGAAGGACCAAGGATAATGCTGGGATTCTTACCTCTGGGTAGACAGCTGGTTGTCACTGCAGAGAATGGGAAAAAAAGGGAGAGCAGGGTTGGGCAATGCTGAGAGCCTAGCTGAAGTTGGTGACCATTAATGTACAGTGGCACCAGTATGTCCAGTTGTGACACTTACAGGCTGGTATAAGAACCGAGAAGCTCAAGTGTTGGATTCCATCCAGACAACAAAGTGGGAAGAGCACATAGGACAACAACAAGAGTGGGTAAAATGATGAGTCATTAGATCAAAGGGAACTGATAAATATGGACAAAGAGTAGTTACTCCCCATTAAATTAATTTTACTGACTATTCTAATTATTTAGCTGAATTGATAATACTGTTTTCTAAAATACTGTGTGAAATAAACGGTTCACTTGCTAAGCTAATAAATCTTTATTCTATCATTTTTTGATGTAGCAGTATTTAACTATACTAATAATTTGTTGCACAAATGCAGTGAAGAGTGCCTTCTTTAATATGTTTAACATTTATTGAACACTTTCTAAATATCTCATGCAAGTTCACACCCCTGTAAAACAGGTGAGAAAGCTGAGGTTACATGAGGCTAATGACTTGCCAAAGGTGACAGAGTAAATGGGATTGAAATTCTGAGTCTTGAGATGCCAAGTACTTTACAGTATGTGTTCCTGACAGTATTTCCTACAGTACTTAGGCCTAAATCTTTGATTTGCCCCCTCTCAATTCTAAGTCTACTGATTGTATATTGAAAACATTTAAAGTTGCTTCTCCAACAGGGACAGTATTTGTGAAACGGTAAGAAATATGCCCTGGTGTGGGGCTCGTCTCACCAGCAGGCAGTGATCAGGAGCACTGGCTCTGAGGACAGACCACCTGGGGCTGAGGCTGGGCTCCCACTTCTTAGCTGTCTTTACTCACCATCCTCTTTGTGCCTCAGCTTCCCCATTTTTAAAATGGGGTTGTTATGAGAAGTGGAGTTATTGTACAAACGGCACTTAGCAAAGAGCATAATCCATAGCAAGAATTCAACAAATGTAGCCTAGTGTTATTACTGTCCCTTCATATATAGTTCTCACCATTCTTTCCAGGCATAAAGGGTTTTCTCTCTCACATCACCCCTTTCACCTGTTGCCTGGATCACATTGCTTCTTATCTCTTCGAGGATAAGAAATAATACCAAGATTCCTCATCTTTCATGTATCTTCAGTCCTCCTTACCAGTATCTTCCCTCTTCCTTAAACATGCTTAGACTCTCATTAAACACAAAGAAGTACATATAGACATAAAAAACCTTGATTCTGCTCCATACCCTTGTCTAGTTAGCATTCTTATCCTGACAGTCCTTACACAGCTCTTCATTCCAACTTAAACTTGACATGTGCTTTTCCACTTGACACTGAACCACTCTTAAAAGTTGGCAATGATCTTGCCTTCATCCTACTTGACTGTTTCTTGTAGTGCTGGCCACTGCTGACCCCACATTTATGCCTGAAATTCTCTTCCCTCTTGAGTTCCAAAGCAATATTCTTTTCTGGTTTATTCTTTGCTCCTCACCTCCTAATTATTATTTTTATCCAAGTTTATTGTTTTCTCTTTCTTCCCTTACTCTCTTAATGAACTCATTTAATATCACTTCTATGCTCATAAATCCTAAATCGGCAACCATATCCTGCCTGCCACTCAAGCAAGCCATGCCTGTAACATGTCTGATATCCTATCACTGCAAACTTAAGATACTGGAAAATGGAACTCACCTTCCCCATCCCCTGCAAGGAGGCAATGGATGAGAGCTCCTCAATCTCCAACTATTGCAACTTTTAAAAAATAACACCACCCTTCCATTCTTCAAGGCTAATTATACCAGTGTCATCTTTGGTTCTTCCATCTCCTTCAAGCTCTACCTAATCTGTGACCTCTTTTAAAATGACTTCTAGATATGCCCTGCCTTTTCTATTTCCACTGGGTTACTACCCGACCTACCTACATGTTGTTTTAAGACTAATCTCGTTAAAACACTGCTTCTATAGCTCTTGAACCTATAATGGTTCTAAAAGTCTTTGGCATCAAATCAAAACCTAGCTTTCATGGCTTTCCATGAGTGGATTCCCTACTTAACCTAACTAAATGTGTTAACTCTTATCTTCAGGGCTGATAAAAATCTCAGTGCTAGAATGTGCCTTACTTAGGGATCCCTGGGTACAGTTCTTTTATCGTAGGAGTGAGGCAATCATGGCTCAAGGAGGTTGAGACATGCCTGAGATCATAGATATAGTAGCAGATCCAGAACTAAGTATCCAGACAGGCCAAGTGGAATCTCTTCACTAGATTATCTTGTGAAATCCTCACTTGGACCACGCTGGTCTATTTCCCATTCTCTAAACATAAGTCACTCATCCCCACCTTCAGGCTTTTGCTTTTGGTGGTCCCTCCTCCTATCCAAATCCCACTCATCCTTCAAGGCTCAGTTGGAGGCCTACAGGCTCCCTCCATGACATTCCCAACTACCTAGGCCTACCACACCTCTCTTCTCTTCACTTGGGCTACCCTTAGAACCAGTGTTTTCCATTCCACAAATAACTGTCCTCTAATTATTCAATTCAGCTAAAGCCCTACCAGCTTAACAGACAGCTTCTTAAAAGCTGCGACAAGCTTTTTACCCCATAGCCTCTACGGCACTTAGGGGCCCACAGGAAACATTTAACACACGCAAATCTCTAAAAAGAAGGAAGCAACAAGAATGAGTAAAGATACTATCTGTCTAGACTTGAAAGGCATTCATTCTATCAGGACTCTCTAATATAAAGCAGTTATAATTTTGTTTCTAGCTAATTACTGTTCAATTCTAATTAACAACAAAATGGTAAAACATACTTACTGTCATGAAATATCGTCAGATTCGTGTTGTCAGTAGTGTTCCAGAACACCTGTCTAAAAAGGTATCTAATCTTTGCCCAAATTTAACCTAGAAGATAAATAAACATCTATTAGTAGTAAAAACATATGACCTACAGGCTTTCTTCCCAGTAAAATTTTTAAAAGCATGTATAATTTTACCTACTATTATTCATTCGAGTGCATGGGTATAAATGGTACAAAAGTAGGCGCCCAATAAATGTTTGTTAAATTGGAAGATATATTTTGGACAACTTACAAAAAAGTTAATTCCATGGGGGTAGGGATTGCTTTTCCAACATAACCCTGAATTTAGTCATGTTCATCATAAATATTCATCACAACACACCAAATTATATAATATGCAAGAGACCAAAAATTACACATCTAAACTACTTAAAATATTAACACCCAAGGCACAAACACTCCACTTATCAACTTAAATTTTTGGTGATGGTTTTTTTAATGTTTTAGAGTGAGATTTAGGGTTCCAAAAGCTCAAAACGGGAACAAAATTTATCTCAGAATATAATACTTTTATATTAAATATCTCAGATTTTTCCAGAAAGAAGATACACGTTGCCCAGAGAACACACATAGAACAACACAATCAATTAAGACCTTCATTTATCATTTAAAGCACCACCATTTTGGACTAAAATTGCATCTGAATAGCACTTCATTCTTACTGTGAAGCATAAATAGCTGAATAAATTGGTATCAATTACAACATCACAATCTTCATTTCTCATTTGCTCTTTTTCTTTTTTCAAGTGAAACAATTAAATTGGTGGGAGACAAAAACATATCCTTTCAATGTTAATTTTAAAGGAAGAAAAAATACTGATGTGCACTCAAGCACAAATCCTAGTAAACAGGAGAAAAAACTGTAGCCACTGAATTGAATTTTTAAAATGCCATCACTCGGGTCCAGGCAGCAAAGACTGGCTGACAATGTCTACTCTACTAGGATCTTAAAATCATTTCTAATTTCTTTTCAAATACTGTCCTCTAACCCGAAAACTGCCCAGAAAATTCCTTCTTTGTAGCTAGAAGTGCCATTTTTTTAAGGCTTTTTAAGGTCTTTGAAAAAAAAATCCTCAGAACACTTAAAATATAGGAACTATATATATTTATTTTGCTTGCCAGGGGGCTCACCTCACCACTATTACTCACCCGAATAGTTGTCAGTATATATTTAAATTCAGTATATTAAAGAAAAACACTATCACCTCATATGGTATATATTTTCTTAAAGGCAGGTTATGATATATGTGAAAGCTCAAGGGAATGCATACATCTGTTTAATGTTTGAAGAAATGCAAATTTGTATCCAAGAAAAGCAGCAGACCCTTCCTCCACCCTTCATTCTTTGGCATCAGCAACCAGAGTTGTGCATCAATATGATCCTTGAATTAAGCTACAGGACCAGTGCGGGGAAGGAATAATTGCCTTTTAAGGAATTCTGGCTAAACTTTCAACAAATAAAACCCCTATTTACTAATGCCACTTATACTGATCAGTTTACCTCAACACTTTATGTTGCTGATCGGTTTCCATACTAACAGCCCAAAGCACCCCAGTGATTCGTGGCCACGAACCACGAACTGTGGAGTCCATGCGGGTTAGCAGGATGCTACTTGTTTTTAAAGGTCGCATGCCACCTAACCTTGTTTAATTATCTTGTTATAGTACTTTGGGCGAGATTACGACTTGTGAATGCTCTAATTCTTTGTTCTCGGAGACTACTGCTCCCAAGGCCCGGCACATCCTCCCCGCCTCCTACCTAAGATTAAAACCTCAGCCCAATCCGAACGGCTGTCTTCCCACCTTCGGGGCAAGTCCAGGGACCGCAAGCCGCCAGATGGCTGCATTCTGTACGTGTAAGCCAGACTGCGGGGACACCAAATCCATGCCTTCCGCCCGGGGACCTCGCTTCCCCCCACGAAGGTGCGCGGGCTGGCCGCGACTTGTCAGTCCCGCCCGTGCGGGCCGGACGCCCCTGGCGCGCAGCCCCCCGACTCGCCCGGCCCAGGCCCCGGGCCCGCGCCCAACGCCGCACGCCCGCCCGCCCGCCGCGCGGCGCCCGGGGTGCCGGGCCAGACAAAGCGGTCCGGCCCGCCATGACCCGCGGCCGGGCGGGCGGAAGGGGGGCGCCCCCGGGGTCCCCGCGCGGCGGCCAGGCCCCGGGGCAGGGGAGGGCCGGGGCCCGAGCCGCGGCCCCCGCCCCCCGGCCGGCTCCCCGCGCAAAATGGAGCCGGCGGGGCGCCGCCGAGAGCGGGGCCCGGCGGTGCTGCGGCGCCCCCGCCTCGGCCTCGGGCGCGGAGCCCGGCGGCGGCGAGCAGGAGGCGGCCTGGCCCGCGTCCCGCCGCTCCTCGGCCCCGCGCACAAAGAGCCGCGCCGCGGCCCGCGCCCGCTCCCGCCGGGCCCGCAGCAGGAGCGGCCTCGCAGGCACCGGCCCGGCCGCAGCCCCGGCCCGGGCGGGCGGGCGGGCGGGAGGCGAGTGCCCCCGGCCGCGGCGGCGTTGGCGGCGGGGACGGCGCCGGGAGGAGACGGACATTTCATTCGAGCTAAAGTGGAGTCGGTTTAGGAGCGATCATTGGCCGAAGCGAGACACAAACCTCCAATGCAGCCCTGGTTGGCTCCCGTCTCCAATCGGCTGTTTGGTTGGACAGAAAATGGCTGCGAAGGAACCAGTCCCAGCGCGGAGCTCCGCTTCCAGGACTCGGGCTCCCCTCCCTCCGCCGCGGGCCGCTTCCCTCGGCACGACACCCTCCCTCCGCGCCTCCCGCGCGCCCGCCCGCCGCGGCCCCGCCCCCGGCCTCGGCCCCGCCCCGCGCGCCGAGCGGCCGCAGCTGCGCGCGTCTGCAGAGCGGGCCGAAGCGGGCGGGTCCTGCGGCTGCCGCTCTGCGGGGGATTCCAGGGACCCGGACCCTGGCGCGCCGGAAAGGTCTATGCGGGCTTTCTTCCCACGGTGTTTCCCCGGGCCTCTGCGAAGCGTGATTTCTCTCTTTCCATCCCCTCTCTCCCCCACGTGGGAGTGTCTCTCCCGCCTGAGCGCAGCTGCGTGCGCCTGGATGTTGGAGAAGGGGAAACCAAGGGCAGAAGCCGCCGGCCAGGGCGACACCCGAGCCACACGGTGGATTTGAACGGCGGTTACCCCCTGGAACGCCTTCAGCACCTCGTGTTTTCCTCGTGTCTCTGTTAATGTTGCCAAATGCACAGCGCTCCCCCTCGCTTGGTCGCTGAGCTCGGCTGTTAGCTTTTCAGATTTCACCTAAAGATACAATTCTCTCCTTCAAGTTGAACAGGTTGGTCAGTCTAGCCAGCCTTCACCCTGACCTTAAAATGTTGCATTTCCTGTTCCCGTCACCCCGATAGCAGTTGCAACCTGACATGTGGCGTTTCCCAGCCAGAGGACAGCTGGGCTGCAAGAGTCCATGGCCCGTTCTTGCCTCAGTGCGGGCAAGCTCCCTCGCTGTCCCTCCCTGACTGCAGTCTGGGTCAGACGTCCCTCGGCTGTGACCATCACAGACACCCTCGCTGCAAAGGGGGGCAGAATTTCTGCCACGGGAGCCGGGTTTCGCCTTCCCTTTACTGCCACTAAACAAGTGGCCTGGTGCCACATTGAACTTTCCAGCTTTAATCATTTAAAAATATATAGACGTGTTTTATTTATAGAGCTCCTGTTTCTCCTCAAATTTTAACATATCTGGCGCAATAAGGAAGCAAAGACAAATAAAAGCCTCCGAACTATTCCAGGAGGAGTAAGTAGCAATGCCACTACGGAATCAGACGACCTGATTTCAATTCCAGCTCCCCCTCTTACTGGCTTGTGATCCTGGCCAAATTTCTTTACCCCTCAGTGATAGTTTCCGCACGTCTGTAATGGGAGTAGTAATACTAGCTACTTCTTAGAACTGTTTGGAAATAAAGTAAATGCACATAGAAAGCCCTAAAAAAAAGTTGGCCCATTTTCTTAAGATCTTTATATGACATGAATTTCGATCTCCATCAAACTTTTAAAAATTGTTATTTGCTAAAAAGGAGTAAAATTGGCCTGCGTGTACTTCCTCCCTTTCTCTGTGTGTGCCCGTAAAGTGGAGTTTTAGAAGTGAAATGATGTGCTCAAAGGCAGGAAATATAACAAAGGAAGTCGTAGAAAAGGGAGAAATCTGACTAATGCACACGCTGGATGATGAACCAAAAGATGTGAAGATGACAGCTTTCTCTGGGTTAATATGATATAATTTCAGTACCATTGATCTAATCCATGTGCTTAATTCAGATTCAGCAAAAAGGTTATTCAGCTCCTACTGTTTACCAGGCACTGTGCCAGGAGCCCCAGGGCTGCAAAGGTGAATAGAGCCCTCTCCTTACCCTTGGGTGCTAATTCTAGGAGTCAGGGGACCAGTCCACACCCCCTGTGCAGTTGAATCCCAGGGCATCCTGCTTTGACCTGTGTTCTCTGTACCTTTTATACCTGTATTCCGGAAGCCCCCAATAAATGTTAACCATTTTTCGTGATCACATGGTGAAAGAGAGAGATGTGGATCACAACTGAATCTTGGAAAAGACATTATGTAGAATAACCTAGACTTTGCATTAAAGGGCAGAGGAGAGGTGATTGACTCTCTTTTTTCCTAGTCCGCACACCACAGCTGCCCCTTAATTTATACCACCATTTATATGAGTCATAATTCCACAAACAATAAAACAGGATCCTGGGCACAATGAAGACTTCTCAGTTGGATTTTACTTTATTACTTTAATGAGGCCTCATAGAATTCCCCATGATGACAGTGCCTATTATAGTACTGTCTCCATTTCCAACTTCCTGATTCTTCTCTTGCCCTTCTGTTTTCAACACGTTCTACGCACTGGAGGCCCGGAAGGATCTGGCTTCCGCTTCCCTCTCCCACCCCAGCTATGCCTCTTGCCCCAGCTCCACCTCACCACCTTCTAGACTCACTGGCCTCGGCCCTGCTACACACACACACACACACACACACGTACACACACACACGTACACACACACGTACACACACACACGCATGCACGCACACCAGGCTCTTGCCTTAAGGTGTTGCTGGCTCCTTTTCATCTTTGAGGTCTCACCTCTTTAAAGAGGCTTTCCCTCACTTCTCCTAAAGTAGCCCCACCTGGTTACTCCCTAAATGTCATCCAATCATATCATCCTATGGCAAGGTATATATTTTTATGTTCACTCCAATATACTTAGCCTAGCTGGATTATCTTGTTTATTTGTTGTCTATAAATATATCCAAAATGGGAACCCTTCTCATCATGCCCCCTACTACTGCCATGGTTCAAGTCACATCTCCTCCCACCAGGCTGCCTGCAGTGACCTCCTGGCTTGTCTCCCTGCTTCGACCCTGGCCTACCCAGCAGCCAGAGGGATCCTCTGAAAATGTAAGTCAGATCCTGTCACCCCTCTGCTCAAAAATCCTCTAACAACCCACCATTTCCCCCAGAGTAAAAGACAAAGACTTTACGGTGGCCTTGCAAGCAGAGAGTGACAAGTTTGTTCATTCCAAACTGAACAAAGGAAAAGACTAATTGTT
Source organism: Tapirus indicus (assembly GCA_031878705.1). Taxonomy (NCBI): domain Eukaryota; kingdom Metazoa; phylum Chordata; class Mammalia; order Perissodactyla; family Tapiridae; genus Tapirus; species Tapirus indicus. Next base: position 124,250,413 of record CM062920.1, on the reverse strand, counting down.
CTTTGGCCATAGTACAAGTAACCACCAGAATCTGTTTTAATCAATCGATGACAACTTCCCCATCAATGACAGCCCCTTGCTTCCGAAAGTCAGCCAATCAGCAACAGCCACACTCCAGAAATCCTGCTTCCTCAGCTAAAGGTCAGCTCATCTCTAAACCGTACAGCTTCTAAGAGTGCTAATCTCGGAACCCCTCGCTTCCTGAACACTATATAAACCACAGATTTCTTAGTTCAGAGATACTCTGCCTTACAATGCAGCTGTCCTTTGCTTATCAAGAAATATATTTGGCACTTTTTGTTTCTTTCAGATGTGAATGGTGGCCTCTTTGTTGGACAAGGCCCTAAGGGATCTATTATCGCTTCCCTCTCCACTTCCCCTCTAACTTCATCTCCTCCTACTTTCTCCTTTGCTCGATCCACTTCTTGTTGTCCTTATTTCTGGCACAAATGCTCCTGCCTCAGGGCCTTTGCATGGGCTTGTCTATCTGCCTAGTACATTCTTTCCTCAGATATCCACATAGGTCCTTCCATTTCTTAATGAGGTCAACCCTGATCACTTATCTAAAAATTGCAGTTCCAGCCCCCTGCCCCCACTCTCTCCTTAACTGCTTTATTTTTCAACACTTATCACCTTCTAACAAACTGTAGAGTTATTTACTTATTTTGTTTATGGTTTATTGTCTGTGTCTTCCCACTAGAATGTAAGCTCTATGAGGACAAGGATTTTGCTTGTTTTGTTCACTGATGCATCCCAAGCACATAGTAGGTACTCAATAAATATTTGTTGAATGAATGGATTTTTAATATTTCACCTTATTAGGATATAAACTCCTTGAGTGCAAAGACCTTGCATTCACCACTGTATATCAGTGCCTCTTCCACAGCAGGAGCTCCATAGACACGTATGGAATGAATGCAGGCACTGGATAAAACTGTACATATTTTAACTGATAATATAAATGACCTTGAAATTACCAAAGCCTTGTGTGTCATCTTTCTCCAGGGAAACAGGGCTAATAAATATATTTAAAATTCCTCAAGTTATTATGAAGTGTTAATCAAAATATCCAAAACATATTCATCACTATTTCCCCATGGATTAGATGAGTTAATATCCAAAGATGATTAAAATATTGATCGACCTGCAAAAGCAACAAGATCGCTCTCCTTTCTAGGGCTGCTCAGGCCAAGGAGCAGAGGAAACACTTATCTTTAATAGGAAGGAAGGTCAGAAAAAAATCCTTCTCTCCTTTCATTTGCTTTTTGCTTAAACTGTTGGGTCTTCTCTGAACTGGTGCCCCTGTCTGCAATCTCTCTGTAATCTATTTAATATAATATGGCCAGATTAATCTTCCTGAAACATAGTTCTTACCATGTTATTACCTTTTAAATAAGTTAAATAGCTCCCTTTAATGCACGTTTACTGGGTATCAGGTGGTCTGCTGAATGCTACCCGCGTGTTTTCTCATTTCAGCCACACAATGACATTATGAAGTAGGTGTCACTATCCCCATTTAAAAGACTTGAAAACAGGCTCAGAGTTTAAGAAACCGAGAAATCACCCTGCTAGTAGGTGAGGAGCCAAGTCTCAAACCTAGGACTCCCTCAGTCTTGTCCCACAGCAGGTTCATTCTGGCCCCAATCTCTTTAATAAAAATCCTACCCATTCACAAGATCAGAATAGACACTTCTCTAAGAAGACATACAGATATACACGGCCAATAAGCACATGAAAAGATGCTGAACATCATCAATCATAAGGGAAATCCAAATGAAAACCACGAGACACTACCTCACACGCACTCGTTTGGCTGTAATAAAAAAGATAATAACAAGCGTCGAGAATGTGGAGAAATCAGAACCCTCATACACTGCTGGTGGGAATGTAAAATGAGGCAGCCATTGTGGAAAACATTTCGGCAGTTCCTCCAACAGTTAAACATAGAATTACCACTTGACCCCACAATTCCACCCCAAAAAATGAAAAAAAAAAATATCCACACAAAAACTTGTACGTGAAGGTTCAAAGCAGCATTATTCGTATAGCCAAAAAGTATTAATGACTCAAATGTCCATCAGCTGATGAATGGGTGAACAAATGTGGCATAGCCACACAATGGACCATTACTCAGCCATCAAAAGGAATGCAGTTCTGACGCATGCTGCAGCATGGATGACCCTTGAAAACATCATCCAAATGAAAGAGGCCAGACGCAAAAGACCACAGAGGATGTGATTTCGTTTACATCAAATGTCTAGAATAGACAAATCCGTAGAGACAGAAAGTCTACTGGTGGTTGCTTAGGGCTGGGGGAGGGGATGGGAGAGTAGCGGGTAACAGCCATAAGGCGGGTAACAGCCATAAGGCATGGGGTTTCTTTTGGAGGTGAGGAAAATGTTCTAAAATTGTGGTGATGGTTGTACAAATCTGTCAATATACTAAAAACCACCAAAAAAAAAAAAAAACCCTACCAAATGATAGGCTTTAAATGGATAAATAGTATGGTGTGTAAATGGTACCTCAACAAAACTGTTACCAAAAAAATCTTACCCATTGATAGTATCCTTATGTGTGAACCACATACATATTGATAAGAAAAACACTAAATCTCCAATAGAAAAAATGAGCAAGGGACGTAAAATAGAAAACTCAGAAAAGAAAAAAATACAAATGGCTAACAGTTATTAATATTTCTTTATTACAGTGGAATCGTGCCATCTTTAAAGGTTATCTGGTTTACCCGGTTATGGGAGTAATTTATATGCTCTGTGATCATTAACACCCATCTCACTGTGGATTAGAGGTGCCTGGGGGAAGGCATAAAAAGGCAGTAAATTTTAATAGAGACTCACCCTAGGGAATAGTCCTACAAGGGAGGTGTGATGAGGCAGGCTGAGCCCTGCAGGAGAAGGAACTGCTGAGGGAGGTACCTGCAGGGGAGGAAATGGGAGGCCACAGACCTCCCTCCCGCCTGTGGGTGCAGAACAGCTCCTGAGGACTTTCAGTGGCTCTAACCACAGAAAAGATTATATGATGGTATGTCTCCCATATGTAATTCAAAATAAAAAGGATGCTTCACTGCAAAATACGTGGATGGAAGTCCCACCAAGTTCTGACTTTCTCCAAAATGGGCACTCTGATATATTTTCCAATATCAAATTCTTTCCAAAAGAAATTTTCTCCTCATTTTCTGATATCCCTGCTTTGCTGGTCCCTAAGCACATTGCTGGTTTGCATAATAGGTAATTTCACCTGGGAAGTTTTGGCGACTGACTCCCTCACCCCTTGCCATTTGCCTGGCTGACACTTAAACATCCTTCAGAATGTCGTTTAGATATCACCCCCTCCAGGAAGCTCTCCCTGATCCTCCAAGTCCAAGCCTTAGAATCACATCCAACTTGTTCACTAAAGCACATCCTCCTCTGGAATGCAGATTCTGTGAGAGCCAGACTAGGTGTCTCTTGTTCCTCACTGCACCCTCTGCACCTAACAGTGCCTGGCTCAAAGCTGACTGAAAGTTTACGGAATGAACGAATTATGGAATGAGTGATCCCCCCAACTCCCCCACCTCCGACAAGCACCTGGACAAAGTCATCTGGCAGCTCTGTGGAGGTCACTCTGACCTGTCTCCAGGACCCTTATACTTCCTCTGCCTCAGAGTCAGAGACCCTGTCACCAGCCTGCCTGTGACTGACTCATTGAGTCCAATGAGAACCCAGTCCAATGGGTTGGGTGAATTTACATGACTGTGATAAAGTTTTTAAACACGGCATTTATGACCTCAAGCTGAGAAGTCACTGAGTTTTATGAAAGGTAGTGAAGGACACCTTGCAAAGTGCCCCTCCCAACTTGGCACATCCTCCGCCTTAATTATCCTTCTGAAATAGGGTTTTCCTGGCGGGAAAGGCTCCTCCCACCTTTGTTTGCCTATAATCAAAGTCACAGATTCATTTGTAGAATTGCTAAGAAATTCTTGAGACCTTCTAGTTCAAAGGTTACACACTCCTACCCAGCCAGTGTGGTTTTTAAAGGCAGCATGCATATTTTTATTTCACTTATTCAAGGTTTGGAGTGGTGAGGGAGGAATCTAAGTTTTTGGGGAGTCACGACTTCTTTCATTTGCCCCAGCCCCCACCAACCCCTGGCTTCTACCAGGCTATTTCCCACATTTATGTGACCTGTCTGACCTCTGAAGACAGCTCTGAGTTTGGACCACTGATGCTGGTTCATTTTCCAACCCATCCCAAGTGAGAACCCTTACCCAGGACTGTAAACTTGACACCAAAGAGAGCAAGTGTCAGTCTCCCTGTGGTGTCAAAGCTGGGAGGAGCCTGCCTGGCCACCAGCCCTGGGGAGAAAGCCAGCACAGAGAGAGAAGCAGAGAGGAGACAGAAGAGTCTCCGTAGAGTTCTGGTCTCCGGTTCTCCATTTGGCTAAGCTAGGACTAGTGAGTTTTTGTCCCTTGAAGTCCTGAGTAACATATCCTGTGTCTAGTACGATCCCAGACGTAATAGCCACCAAGCGGAAGTTAACTTTGTTCATTGCGATACCGCTTGCCATCTCCTTCCATCTGAGTTAATATACACACCCACCTCTCCCCCACCCCAGGTGATGTGCAGTGCAAAAGAAATCAGTACAAAGCTTATAATTAGGGAGATGAGGCTAGTATGGAAGAGAGCCAAGGAAGGGGGAAGTACAGAGAGAGTGAGAGACACCATGAGTCAAAAAAGAGAGACACTGTGAACTGGACCTTCGTTTTTAATATTTGCAGCTGAAGAAAAAAATTTTTTATGGCACTAGGATGGAACTTTTACAGGTCTAGCCTGATCATTTGGAAAACTATTAGATAGAATCTCTACCTTATACCTTACACAAAATTGACTGCAGATGTCCTATTCAGGGCCCCCTCCTCTGACAACCTTCTCCACTGTTCACAACCACAGGACAGGAGTCGGGTGACCATGTTTGTCCTGTAGACAACTCTAAGTATCTTAGTGCTGTAGTCATGGCAGGCACTTAGAAAAAAATGTGATGCCGATAAGGTTAATAGAGCAGACATCGCTTGTGAACGTAGCACGTGTCTGTCTGCCCAGCACGCCTTTCCACCCTTCTTCAGGTAATGTCACACTTGCTCTTCCCCACTCCAACCACATGGTCCTAGTGGGTGCAGCCAATCATATTATGCAGGTACTTGACAGAAGCTAAGCAGATCATAGTACCTCACCTCTGTGGCCAGAGTAGTTAGCTCAAGGAAAGGGCATGTGACCCAAATCAGGACAGACAGGATCCTTTCACAGGATTTTAAAATCTAGATAGTTGGGAAGAAGCCAAGAACTTTCCTTTCCTCTTAGGTGATGAAGCCATGATGGGACCCACAGTTTTCAACTGGCACCTCCCTTGAAGTATAGAAACACTTGTTCACGTAGAAAAGAAATGCAGAGAAAAGGAGAGAGAGAGAGAATGAGTTCAGTCTCTGAAATCCCTGAACTTACCTAGTTCTTTCTTTCCAGAGGCTGAATTGTTGCGCTTCAATTATGAGAACCACACCAGTATCCAATAAATCACCCCATTTTTCTATTTTTCCCCTTACATTAGTTTGAATTCAGTTTCTGTTGCTTGCAATCAAAGAGTCCTAGTGAATATATAAACGGTCTGGGATCTAGTTTGGATTTCCTGAGAAGCATTTAGAGAACCCAGGTGGAAAGCCTGTAGACTGGGAACAAACTTGAAGAACCAAGTCTTCAAAAGGACAGTAAACAGAGCAAGAGAGAAAAATGTAACTGTGAGCATACTTTGTTAACCTTTGTATTAATAATAATACAGAGGTAATAATCACTATTATTACCTCTGAGGTAAGTATTATCTCCATTTTACAGGTGAGTAAACTGACTCAGCAAGTCCAAACAGCTAGTAAGTGGCAGATTTTCAACTTGGTCTGTATGATTTCAAAGCTTAATCTTCTTTTCCCTAGAGTAGGGTATGTTTCTGGCATGAAAGGAAGCCTTCCTTTAACCTAACATATTTTCAAGAAAATATTTGAAATCAAAATGTTGGAGCTGGAAATTCCTGCCCCGTATCCCTTATTAGTGGTTAGTCAGCTACACTTCCATTCTTTCTTGGGCATCTATAGGAATTAAAGCAGAACCTACTGACTCATTCATTCGCTGTACTCTGAACGGGGACCAGATTGTTTACCTGTCAGAAGCCAGAACAGGGGAAAGGCCCATTCGAACAGATACATCAAAAGTCTATCTGAGGAAATATAGGAGATATAAGAAAAGGTTAAAGGACACATGGGAAGCAATCAGAAAAATCCAGATCTGGGACATTCTATGAGAAAACTGGTCCGACTCTTCAAAAACTCAATGTCATTAAAAAAAATTCTAGATTAAAAGAGAGTAAAAACCCATAACAACCAAACATAGTTTATGAACCTTGATTGAATTCTGGTTCAAAAATAAACAGCTAAAAACATTTTAAAAAAAAGTCTATCTGAAGGCAAAATGATGAAAAAATTCTGAAGTGTCTAGGGTAGGAGTTGGCAAACTATGACCTGCAGGCCTGCTGCCTGTTTTTATATCTACAGTTGTATTGGAACACAGACGCAAGGTTCATTTGTGTATTGTCTATGGCTGATTTCCCACTACAATGGCAGTGGAGTAGTTGTGATACAAAACTTAAAATATTTACTGACTGTCCCTTTATTTTTTATTTCTTTTGTGAGGAAGATTGGCCCTGAGCTAACATCCATTGCCCATCTTCCTTTCTTTGCTGAGGAAGATTAGCCTTGAGCTAACATCCATGCCTCTCGTCCTCTACTTTATACGGGATGCCACTACAGCATGGCTTGATGAGTGGTGTGTAGGTCCGCACCTGGGATCCCAACCTGTGAACCCGTGTGGCCGCCAAAGCAGAGTGCGCAAACTTAACCACTGCACCACCAGGCCGGCCCCCCTCAACTGTCCCTTTAGGAAAAAGTTTTGTGACCTCTGGCCTAGGGCAAGGCTTGAAACAAAGTAGTCAGGGGCCAGCATAACAGTTTTTAAGCCACTTCTGCTCCAAGCTGAACTGCCCCTTGGATCTGCCCATCAGAGAACATTCTGGTGCTCAGTGAGCAACCCTATCATATCTAAATCAGCAGTACATCTTGTTCCCCACCCACACCTTCCCCGCTTCTGCCCTGCTACTCACCTTAATTTTTCTTTCATTTTGATTTTCCATGCCCATAGCCCATGGCATAAATCTTACCTTTGCCTCCTACTCCCTAAATCAAATATAGTCAGCCCTTCATATGATTGTGGATTCAGGTGGAAAGGCCTATGATGTACATGTACAGAGTTTTTTTTCTTGTCATTATTCCCTAAATAATACAGTGTAACAACTATTTACATAGCATTTACATTGTGTTAGGTATTATAAGTAAGCTAGAGATGATTTAAAGTATACGGAGGATGTGTGTAGGTTATATGCAAATACTATGCCATTTTACATAAGGGACTTGAGCATCTCGGATTTTGGTATCCGAGGGGGTTCGGGAACCAATCCCCTGAGGATACCCAGAGATGACTATATTCACCTCTGCCCAGCCCTGTTTCCACCACTTTCTTCTAACTCTGGAACTCAAGCTCTACTCTTGGGTTTGGCCAGTGGGGGGAGGTACCAGCAGGAGATCAAAGGTGGGCAGAGAGTGGAGTTGGGGTATTTATTTCTCTGGCTCCTTTCCTGCTGGATGCTGTGGGTTGGCTGCCTCCCTCTACCAAAGGCCATAGTCCCATCTGGGCAGCCTCTCCATTCAGCTCCTCTCTGTAGACTCTGAAACTACTCTCTTCCCCTTCTTCCTTCAGACCTAGGGGGGCTAATGCTTTCCTGCTACTGCCAACCCCAGGGGAACTACACTGTCTCCTGGTTTTCCTAAACCCTGCTCATATCTTTGGCCATCTGTATATCTTCTTTGGAGAAATGTCTATTCAGACTCTTTGCCCATTTTTAAATTGGGTTATTTGTCTTTTTTTACCATTGAGTTGTAAGAGTTCTTTATATATTCTGGATATAAGTCCCTTATCTGACATATATGATTTGCAAATATCTTCTCCCATTCTGTGGGTTGTCTTTTTACTTTCTTTCTTTTTGTGAGGAAGACCAGCCCTGAGCTAACATCCGTCGCCAATCCTCCTCTTTTTGCTGAGGAAGACTGGCCCTGGGCTAACATCTGTGCCCATCTTCCTCCACTTTATATGGGACGCCGCCACGGCATGGCTGACCAGTGGTCCATGCCTGGGATCCGAACCTGCGAACCCCTGGCCGCCAGTGAAGCAGAGCACGGGATCTCAACTGCTTTACTTTCTTGATGATGTCCTTTGAAGCACAAAAATTTTTCATTTTAATGAAATACAGTTATCTACTGTTTTTTCTTTTGCTGCTAGTGCTTTTGGTGGTGTTATCTAAGAAGGCTTTGTCTAACCCAGGGTTCCAAAAATTTACTCCTATATTTTTTTCTAAGAATAGCTTTTACATTTAGGTCTGTGATCAATCTTGAGTTAATTTTTGTGCGTGGTATAAGGAAGGGATGCAGCCTCATTCTTTTATACGTAAATATCCAGTTGTTCCAGCACCATTTGTTGAAAAGAGTACTATTTCCCCTGTTGAATTGTCTTGGCACCCTTGTTAAAAATCAATTTACCATAACTATGAGGGTTTACTCTCAGTTCTGTTCCATTGATCTGTATGTCTTTCTTTTTGTCAGTATCACACTGTCTTAGTAATGCATTTCTAATGTATTTTGCAAAGGTATTGATTCACAATGGATTGAAAAAGAAAAACTCCATTGTGTGTTTTTTTCCAACACCAAGAAGCAATTCTCAAACACCAGCTGGGTATCCTACACTTCAACTCAATTGTACTGAGTTGACACCGTCTACCTGGAGGTAGTGTCAGGTCCTACAGTTAAGGGCTCAGTCCTGCAAGACTGCCCCCTCCTTCAAGACGCCAATCTCAAGTCCACGTTGTCACCTGGGCTTCTGATCACAGGCTATAGATCCAAGGTTCCCACGATCCCCTCCTTGGGTTCAATTAATTTGTTAGAGCAATAGAACTCAGAGAAACATTTACTTACATTTACCAGTTTATTGCAAAGGATATTATAAAGGAAACAGATGAACAGTCACCACTGCCCCCAAATCACCAAGTGTTCACCCACCTGGAAGCTCTCCAAACCTGTTCTTTTGGGTTTTGATGGAAGCTTTATTACACAGGCATGATTGATTTAATCATTGATTTATGTCAATATTAAATCAATCATTGGCCATTGGTGATTGAACTCAGTCTCCAGCCCCTCTCCCCTCTCTGGAGGTTGGGGTAGGAGTGTGAGGGGGTGGAGAACTGAGAGTTCCAACCCTCTAATCACCTAGTTGGTTCGCCTAGCAATGAGTGCCCATCCTTAGGGGCTTTCCAAAAGTCACCTCACTGACATAAACTCAGGTGTGGCTGAAAGGGATTCGCTATGAATATCAAGACACATTTATCCTCTTATTACTTAGGAAATTCTGAGGGTTTTAGAAAGACCGGTATATATCTCATATTGTAAATCACGATATCACAAAAACCAACTGATTCTTCACCACAAATAGCTTGAGACAGCCTGGCCAGGTGAATTCTCCCCACTCCCTCCCAGCTGATCTAGACTTCAGTGTGAATATAGCCTGGAGTGGAGAGAAGCAGTGGCAGGCTCATTCGATCTCATTCTATCATATCAGCCATTAAGTTGAATTGTAATTGTCTGTTTAGTTCTCTGTCTTCCTGTCTTGACCTTGAATTCTTGGAAGGCTAGGGCATGTTTTGCTATCTCTAGCATATAATCCATAATAGACACTCCATAAATGTCAGTTAAATGAATATATAAACAAATAAAATGTTTTTTTTTCCATGGGTAAACTGAAAAGACAGCCTTCAGATTTGGATTTGAGGGTTGTGAATTCAGCTTGGTTTACACACATTGAGATGCTCTGGTACAGTGCTTCTTAAGTGTCTGTAAAAACGTTATGCTACCAAAAAAGGGAGGTAAGGGGGTATCCCGTGCTCAAATGCATTTGGAAATTCTGAGTTCAAAACCAAGTTAAAAATATTTTTTTGAACCAGCCCTGATGGCTTAGTGGTTAAAGTTCAGCGCTTTCACCACTTCAGTGGCCCCGGTTCAGTTCCCGGTCACATAAAATTGGCAACAGGTGTTAGCTCAGGGCGAATCTTTTCCTGCAAAAAAAATTTTTTTTTTTAATTGCAGGACTTACTAGAGCCTGTAGTATGTAATATGCATTGTGATTCTCATGACGGGGATAATTTGGTTGCAGTGGAAAAGCATTTCTCTAGGACTACTGTTCCGTGGGCCACACTTTAGGAAATGCTCGTCTTGTCTCTAGATTTGAATGTAAGAGATGATGAAACCATCCTTTGCATTTGGTGCAGTTGAACAAACATTTACTGACTGCCTACTATGTGCCAGGCACTGGGATTACAAATATGAATAAAACAAGCTCTGTTTCCTGCCTTCAAAAAATGATCTGGCAAGGGAGACAGACCTAATTCTTACAATTTCAGTGTGGTATGTGCAATGAATCAATTCTGTTGAGGGGAGTGATGGGACACAGAAGATGACACCATTAACTGTCTCCAAGGTGAGGTGTGGTGTTAGGGAAAGCTTCAGGGAGGATGGGGACAATGAAACAGATCCTGAAAATTAAAGAAGCCATCACTCACTAGGTAGACAAAGTGGGGAAAGACTGCTCATCTGTCTGCCAGGACATTACTCAGCTGAGCTGGTGAGGTGATAGCTCCCTCACTCTCTTAGATCCCAGGGCACAAGTGGTGCACCAGGGAGCGCCATTTACTTAGACTGTAGTCATGCAACATGGTGTCTCAACCTACTTCATACATCTGTCATACCTTGTTCTCCATTTTAACTCATCCACCACCACCATGCTCAGAAAACCCTTGCCTACCACAATCCTGGAGTAGTTCACATCACAACTGTAGGATGTGTGTACCAACCTTCTTTTCATTGGAATGATGCAAATAGCAACATGAATATTCACAAGCTAAAATGCAGTATGGCTCCATCCTTTTCTTGTTTACTTTCTCAGTGATATCAGGCTGTGTTTCTGGCTCTGAGCCTTATTTGCCTTGGGCCATTTTTAAATTTCCTAAACTGACTAGGATCGAACAGGCCAACTCTTGAATTCCAGAGACCTCCATGGATAAAGGGGCAGTACAGAGACCAACAGAGGCAATTCAACAAGTGGCAATGTATTTACTAAGGAAGGATGGAACCAATGCTAGCAGATCTTAGCCTTTGGAGTTGGCTATATGGTTGCATATGAGACCACAAAACCAAAATCCTTCCACCTTGCTGCCATAAAGATTTTTTAACATATTTTTTGGAGGAAAAATTGATTTGGAAATTCAAAGTTCTTCTGTCCTTTTGATCTTTGAGTCAGTCCATGATTATCTTTTAATTTCTTGGTACCTACAGACTTCTCATTAACAATGCTTGGAATGCATGCTTATCCTACGCTCAGAGTTATCTTTAGGGAGGATTCATGGCTAGGAGATCTCCCCAGCAGGAGAGGACCCAGGCAAATGACACTCTGTCCTTTCCTCCCGCTCAAAACGTTTAGGGCAGATTAAGTGATGTTAAAATTAATGCAAAAAAGGGGCCAGCCCAGTGGCGCAGCTGTTTAGTTCGCGCTTGGCAGCCCGGGGCTCGCCGGTCGGGATTCTGGGCGCCCGCCGACGTACTGCTTGTCAGCCATGCCATGGCGGCATCCCATATAAAGTGGAGGAAGATGGGCACGGATGTTAGCCCAGGGCCAGTCTTCCTTAGCAAAAAGAGGAAGATTAGCAACGGCTGTTAGTTCAGGGCTGGTCTTCCTCACAAAAAAAAAAAAAAAAAATTAATGCAAAGAACAGCCTCAAGTGGAAAATAAGACACACAGCAAAATGACTGGGGAGCATGAGGGAGCCCACTGTCCTATAACCAGCCTGCCTCCAGTATTGGAGGAGCTCACGGGCTGACTGTGTGTCTTTCTATTTTTTTCTATTGCTGATTAGTTAAACTATTGCTACACCCAGGTGATCACTACACACAAGCTAGAACAAGGAATCCCATTGGATAGAGCCTTTCAAAGTCCTCAGGCATAAACTAAACTGATAAAGTAGGGATTGGGAAGAAAGTTTGAGGTGACAGGTGCCCTGTCCATCTCACAGCATTTCTTTGGGCCAGATCCTATGAATTCTGACCAAAGCGTGGCCAGCCAACCTTGTGAGCTGGAGGGAACTAAGAAAGCACTTTCCTTAGGGGCAAAGAGATATCAGCTGATCAAGATGGAATCAAGGATCAAAATGGACTGGGGTCCACTCAAGAAGATGAGCTGTGGATAAACTAAAGGAGACAGATGGAAACCATCAGGAGGGATAGCAATAGTTGATAATAAACCTGGAGATCTGCAGGACATGTCAAGGACCAAAATTAAGCAAGTTTGGTAAGAGAGGGCAGAGTCAGAGTATCAAGCTTAAGTAACACCTGAGAATTCACCAATTTCCTGCCCTAGGTCTTAGGCTATTTTATACACTGGGGTGGAGAGAACCTGGACATAGGGCCTGTGAGATATTTGGGGCCTATGAAAATATCTGGGACCTTGCAAAAAAGTCTTGCTCTAAAATACAAAGAGAAAAATCTCAAAATGTAAGTAAATGAATGTGTATGAAGTATCACATTATGTCAACTTCATTAATTGTTCCATCTAGTATTTATAAAAATTTCCTTATATTGGAAAATAATTTGTAGATTTACATAGTGGTTAAGAGCATGGACTGTGAAGCCAAATTGCCTGTGTTCAAATTCTGGCTCCTTCATTTACTGTGTGACTTCCAGCAAGTTATACAACCTCTCTGAGCTTCAGTTTCCTCATCCTCTGTAATCCCATATATACAATGGGGATAATTATACCATTAACGTTAAAAACTGTTGAAAAGATTAAATGAGCAAAACGCTTGGAATAGTGCTTGGCACATTCTAAGAACTAGATGTGAACTAACTGTTGTTGTTATCATTAATTTCTCACTTGGAAAGAATTCCAAAATATAAACTAATTTCTAAGAAATCATAGCCAAATGAAATGAGTTACTTACACTTAAGTAATTTCAAAAGCAAAATTATAAAAACTCATTCCAAATAATTTCTTAAAACATTTTGTCAATAAAATTTGCAAGCAAATACCAATGTAAAGAAAATAGTATAATGAACTCCATGGACCTTTCACTCAGCTTCAACAATTATCAACTCACAGCTATTCTTGTTTCATCTACACCTTTACCCATTCCCCTGCCCCCAGCCCAGGATTATTTTGAAAAAAATCCCAGACATCTATCATTTCGTTTGTAAATATTTCAACATTTATTTCTAAAAGACAAGGACTCTTCTAAAAAACATAACCATATGTATACATACACAATGGAATACTACTTAGCCATTAAAAAAGGCAAAATCAGCCCATTTCAACAACATGGATGAACCTTGAGGGTATGATGTTAAGCGAAATAAGCCAGACAGAGAAAGACAAACACCGCACGATTTCATTCATATGTGGAAGATTAACACACACATGGATAAGGAGAACAGATTAGTGGTTACGGGGGGGTGGGCAAAAGGGGTAAAGGGGCACATATGTATGGTGACAGAAAAAACTAGACTATTGGTGGTAAGCACGATGCAGAAATTGATATATAATAATGTACACCTGAAATTACACAATGTTATAAACCAATACAACCTCAATAAAATAAAAGAAACAAATAATAAAATTTTAATGCCGTCAAATATCTAGCCAGTGTTCAAATTTTTGTGCTTGTTTATAGAATTGATTTTTTTTTTTACAGTTTGTTTGAATCAAGATCCAAATAAACTCCATTCATTATAAATGAATGAGATTTCTTAAATGGTTTCTAATCTATAGGTTTTTCCTTCCTTCTTTTTCTTTTTACTTACAATTTTTCTTTTTTTTTTTTTTTGCATTCTTCAATCTTAGATAAATTCTAAATTCTTCAATTTTAGATAAATAATATAAGGTCAGGATGACCATTTTAATCTAAATGACATGCTTTCATGTTTTTCTCCACCAAAAAACTATCCAAGTCAGATGACAGTTTTTTCTTTTTGTTGAATTATAGTTGACATACAATATTGTATTATTTCCAGGTGTCCAGCATAGTGATTCAGCATTTATTTACATTACAAAATGACCACCCTGATAAGACTAGTAACCATCTGTCACCAGACAAAGTTACTACAATATCCTTGACTATATTCTCTGTGCTGTAAATTACATCCCTGTGACTTATTTATTTTATGACTGGAAGTTTATAGCTCTTAATCCCCTTCACCTATTTCTCCCTGCCCCCCATCCCCTCCCCTCTGGGGACATCAATTTGGTCTCTGTATCTATTTGTTTCACATATAAGTGAAATCATACAGTATTCTTCTTTCTCTGTCTGGCTTATTTCACTTAGCATAATACCCTCTAGATCCATCCATGTTGTCATACTTAGTTTTTCTTATTGAATAAACCAGGTTTTTGTCCTATGGAGTTTACCATAGTCTGGATTTTGCTACTTTGCACCTCACAGTGTCATTTAACATGTCCTTCTTTTCTTGGTATTTCCTGTGAATTGGTAGTCAGATGTAGTTACTTGACAGATTCAGATGCAGTTCTTTTGGAAACCTTCTTCAGAGTTACCTCCATGGGGGAGCACACAGTGTCCGGCCATCTTTCTTTTTGAGATATTTGCAACCACTGATGATCATTGCCTAGGTCCATTAATTCACTAAAAGTTGTAAAACGGCGATATTCTAATTTTATCATTCCTTCTTTTAATAGTTGGAACACTCTAAAAAGAAATGTCCCTCATCAATTATTTGGTTACCCTGAAGCATAGTTTGTAGAGGAAAGGCAAGATAAATGCCTGGTTCTTTCCTTTTATTTACTAGTTTTCAAAATAATGAGTTAGTTCTCTAGCATCCTCTAAGGGTGCCCAAAGAGTGCTGTTTGTTATTTTGGTCTTAGTTCTTCACAATGTGGTTATGCTGACAATTGGATACACAGTTAACTTCTTTTTTTGTTGTTGTTTAAATGTTGCTTTCAGTATCAGGTATTGCTTTTTTATCATTTATTTTTTTAATAATTATATAAAATATTACATGGCTCCTTGAATCTACAAAACAAGATATATTCAAAGAAGTCTAGCTTTTATTTGTGTTCTTTCCGATCAGTTTCTTCCCTTCCCCTATAGATAATGGTATATTCTAATGGTATATTCTTCCATTGTCCTTGTCTCTGCCAAATAAGTAAATATACATATATATTTGTATCTCCCTCTTTTCATATAAACGTTGGCATATTATACTCACTTTTTCCCATCTTGATCAAATAACATTTACGGCCAAAAACCAAAAAGTGTATCGAATATATGATGTGATTGGGTGCCATTTCAACGTTCGCTATAATAGGTAGGCAGGCCTAGCACAGTTCAGAAAAAGCCAAGCCGGCTGCTTTTATCTTCTCATCCAGACACAATCCATCTCTAAGCCGGCCCAGTTTGAGGTCGACAGAGCGACTGCAATCAGCTGGCTGACCGTAGGAAGCACCCTGGAAGGGCGAGGAAGTGCAGCTCTCGCCAGAAGCAGTTCCTGTGGGATCAGGGTGCAGAGCTGAATCTTCGGCATCAGACCTCTGCGCTGGGTTTAGGATTTGAGGCCCCCTCCATCTCTCGGAGGTAAGGTGCAGGATCTCGTTAGGTGAACCACGTTGGTTTTGGCTCTAACAATAACAGCATCTTAGAATGAACACTTTCTGGTTGTTTTATGTGTTTGTTTACAGACTCAAAAGAACCCCACGCAGAGTAAGGAGGGAAGTGGCGGGCCAGGGCCTGGGGTGCGCGTTCCTGGCCGCGAGCAGGGGGCGGGGCCGGGGCGGGCGGTGGGTGGAGCCAGGCAGGGGAGGGGCGGGGCCGGACGCCGGGCAGCCGAGAGGGTTGGAGGCCGTCCGGGCTGGGGTCCGTTGGAGTGGGTGGCCAGCAGGGTCCCACCGTGCCTACTGAGTCAAGCCTGCGCAGACGAACCTCCTCCTGCTGGGTGATTCGCTCGGCTAAACCAACCCACTCCCACGGGGTCCCCAGAACCCCGCACACTAGAAGCCGAGAAGGAGGCAGAACCGGCTGGGTGGAGGAGCGAGGAAGGGCAAGGGGAGGCTCGAGTGGTTAGAATACCCTGGCATAACCTTCCTCTCTTCCGCACACAGTCTGTTTTTCCCATCAGCATTGCCAGTCTGTTTTCCTGGCAGCATCTCTGCGACCAGGCCTCCTGGGATATCTTGTCTTCTACAAAACGTCTGCCCTCTTTTGCTCCTAAGTCTGATTTATTTGCTCAGACTACCTTTGGTGTTCATTTAAAAGTGTATTTCTCCTACATTAAAAGTGACCCCATTTCTGGGACGGAAAGAGGAAGAACACAGTAATTTGGGCTGTAGGGAAGGCTCTGCTGGTGGCTGTTTCCCATGTCTTTTGATGCAGAAAAAGGGCACGACATAAATAATCAACCACATGGATTAGGACAGATGCCTGTACAGAATTCTATGCAGCCATGGAAAAGACTGGGTAGATGTATACGCACTGATGTGGAAGGATGTAGATAATATATTGATGACTAAGATAAACCAAGTTGCAAAATGGTATGTATATTGGTAAATGTAGTATTGGGAAAGTTCATAGTAGAATGTTATCAGAGGTTTCTTCTGGGAAGTGGGATTGGAGAGTATTGTATCAGTGACGACGCTTTCTGCTACAAGTAAAGAAAACCCCAACTCAGTGGTTCACACAATAAAGAAATTTATTGTCTTGCAAAACAAGAAGTCCACGGGGAGAGAGACCGTGGGGTTGATTAACTCAGCAGATCGGGACATCACTGGGAACCCAGGTTCTTTCCATCTTTCTGCTCTGCCATTCTCGGTGAGTAGGCTTTGTTCTTAGGCAGCTCCCCTCATGGGGCATGGGGCAGAATTTCAGGAGAAACATCCAAACTCAACATCCCTAGCAGAGAGGGCCAAAGTCACCTCTAGCCAAAGTCACCTGTCAGAGGAATCCCATGTCTTCCAGAAATAAGCCTGTCATATCCCTGCCACACTTCATCACTGGCTGGAAGCAGCCCCTGGGAAGCTCAGACACTGCAGCAGCCATCAGTCAGTTATGTTCCCTGCAGCTGGAGGTCAGAGAAGGCCTGCTCGTGACATTCACAAATGCCCCAGCTGACTTCCCCTATGTGTCACGTGTCACATGTCCTTGTCTAAACCAAGAACACACTATGCTCGACTTACAGATAGACCAATCAGGACCACACCCTCAGGCTCGGCTAGTGCCCACCTGCCCGGAATCATGTGGCTATTGGGGGGAGGATGGGAAACTGCAAAAAATCCAGGTTCTATTAGGAAAAGGGAAGTGGGGGATGAATATCAGGTAAGTAACCAGCAGCGTGCTACAATGAGGAAGGGAACCTTTTTAATCTGTATATTTCTGGATAGTTTGGATTTTTATGAGCATGTATTACTTGTATAATAATAATTTTAGTTAGGACAGTTATGAGAATGGGACTTGGCATCAAAAAGAAAAAATATTTGATTCCATCTCTATGGTTTATAATCTGTAGTCTTGGGCAAGTAACCTTATTATTAAAAAGTTGAAAGTGATTCTCAAGTTGGAAAAATAGTACAGAAAACATTAAATAGATGTGGGTTTCTCTTATGTCCTGGGGAACAAATTTTTTCCTATCTGTAAAGATTCAGAAACATATGTGTTGGATTACACTACTTTAGGTTTGTTATTGTTTTACTATTTCAAAGAACTGGAAAAATGTGGTTCTTCCATAAGCACGTTAAAGAAAGTCACAATGATTTCTTTTTAACAGTTGAGTAAAATGTTCTTTTATCTCTCTAAACTAGTTTGTTGTTTGAAATGGTAGAATAATATATTTTCCAAAAAGTTATGAGTTTTGATTATGAGGTTGTATGGCTGTTTTGAAAATGATCAGTTTAGTTCTGTTTATTCATGCAATTATATATAATCTTGGTTCTTAATCACTTTAAATTGAATCAAAGCCCACCATCTTAATATCAGTTTGAGATGCCTACTAAAAAAACTGGAAAGTTGGAGGACTGATTTCCACTGATTAATTAGTGGATTCAGGGCTAGGTATTTTCTAAGAGATACTGGCAGCTGCAGAGATGAAGTGGTCTTTAGAGTCTAGAATATAAAGTAAGAATTCAGATCTACCCCCAAACTAGGGTGAAATCTTAGGAGAGTCATTCATCTTGGCTGCTTTTAAGTTTTCTTGTTTACAAAACAAAAATAATTAGGCTGTTTGAAGATTACATCATATCAGTTATCTGTTGCTGCATTTAAAAAAACCACCCTAGGGGCTGCCCGGTGGCGCAGCGGTTTAGTTCACGCTTGGCAGCCCGGGGTTCGCGAGTTCGGATCCCGGGCGCCCGCTGACGAACTGCCTGTCAGCCATGCCATGGCGGCCCCCCATATAAAGTGGAGGAAGATGAGCACGGATGTTAGCCCAGGGCCAGTCTTCCTCAGCAAAAAGGGGAGGATTGGCAACGTATGTTAACTCAGGGCTGGTCTTCCCCACAAAAACAAAAAAAAAAACCACCCTAAAATTTAGTGGCTTAAAACAACAATCCTTTAATTTGCTCAAAATTTCTTTGGGCTAGTCATTTGGGCTGAGCTCAGCTGGATGGATTTTCTGCTGGATTTGTCCAGGGTCACTCATGTGGACAGTCAGCTTGTAGATGGGCTGAGAGCTGATTCATCTAGGAGGCCTCAGCTGGGCTGCTCATCTCTGCTCTTGACCCTCCAGTAGGCTCGCTCAGGCTTCCTCAGATGGCATTCTCAGGGAGCGAGAAAGGACAAACCCCACGTTCAAGCATTTTTTAATTCTCTGCTTGGAACATGTTTCCTCATGTCCCATTGGTCAAAGCAAGTCACATGGCCACACCAAACATCAGTGTGGGCGGGGACTACACAAGAGCTCCCTCCAGGAAAGCTGATGGGGTGGGAGCCATTGTTGTAACAATCTACCCAAGGGACAGCACGGAAATCAATCAGCAAATATGGAGAATCATATTGTAAATTTTAAAATACTAAATGAGTTACGGTCATAAACCCTTGAGGGTAAGTAAAGCAAGTGTTTTTACTCAGAGTGCACTTAAAACTGCAAGATACTTGGGGAAAAGAATGATTTGTGACCTCAAAATGAAGTTTATCAGCATATCAAAAGTTTCATTATTTTGATACTTGCTTGGCTAGAAAATGCCCTGCCTGGGTAAAAGGCGACGTGAACAGTCCCGCACAGAACCCAGCCTCATCTTGACCCACCTTAGGACGTTTTGTGCTCCCTAGCCCCTCACTTCTTTTCGTGGCACCCAGAATCGATTGCCTTCATACACTTAACACAGTTTGTAAATTTTAATTATACCTATGTTTGTTGTTGTCCTTATATAGAAAGCTCTATGATGACAGGAACCGTGTCTGTTTCACTGCCCAGTTTGTACCCAGCATCTAGCACAGAACTAAGCACATAACAGGAGCCTAATAAATATTCTCTGAGAAGTGAACGAAATGAAGAGCTACACTTATGCAACAAGGCATCCTCTGTTCTGAGAATACAGTGAACTTTCCTGTCTCTTAATGGATGATTCATTCCGTCAGTAATTTGCCAGGGGAGGGCAGTAGCTCCTTGCTTCTAACTCTTGTCTCCGTGGACCTCTTCCATTAATCAATTCTTCCCGAACGGTGGCAAAACCAAATCCCATGGTTTCCACCTGACTCTGCTTCCAGAATCTCACCTTTCCTTCTACCACTCCTTAGAGGTCTTTGTCCCTTCTGGCCGGGATTCCCACCTTAGCCTCCTAATTGGGCTCCTTGCCAGCAGTCTTGCCCAATCCCACCTCACCTTCCCCTGGGCTGCCAGAAATATCATCATAAAAATATTTGAAAAGTGAATTCTCGGGTTAAAGACCTTCCCTGCTCCCCAGAACTTAGAGATAAGATCAAGTCCAAACTTTTTGGCATGAGGTTCAAGGCATTTCACAATCCGCCCTGAGGTCCCTCTCCCATCTCCTCTCGCATCACCCGCTTCCCTTCCTCCCGTGAAGCCTCTGCCCCAGCCACAGGGAATGTTCCAGTGTTGAATGAATGTGCCTAGCCTGCCAGAACGCCTAATCTGATGCCAGCTATCTTCTTTGGCCTGCCCTCACCTCTTCTCCTCCACCTGGTGTTCTCCCTCCTCATCGCCTAGACCTGACTGAAGATTGTGTTCTCATGAAGCCTGTCCAGCCTCCGTTGTTCATCTCTCTGTTAAAACCCTCCGATGTTGTGTTGTAAGTCTGCAGTCACAGCTCCTGCTGCTGCTGTTTCCAGCAAGCGAGCAGACTTGCTGGATGAGATGAATGAAGGCAGGAGGAAAGGAAGAAATTAGAAAAGAAAAAAAAATTGTGTGTCCTACAGTTGGCACCCCATCCCTGACTTCCTACTTCCTCTGCCTCTCTGTTCTGTTGAGTAAGTTACTCTGAAAGGCCTGTTGTGTTTGTCTGCCTGACATCCCTTCTCTCATCTGGAAACAGCATTCTGCTTCCCTATGGGAAAACTTGCCCCATGTAGTTGGAGTGGGTCCACCTCCCAAGGGACTCCATGCCCTTGGACGTAATGAATGGTTCAGGATTGGGCACAGGACCCAAATGAGACCATTTAAAATCCTCCTTGAGAATTTTCTGCCAAAGGGATTTGGGAAGATGCTCTCTTTCCTTTGAAGATGCTAAGCTGGTAGGTAGGATGTAAATCTGGGCTGCCAGTGATCATTATGGTCTCCAGTAGAGAAGGCTTGTTGAAGAGAAAGGGAGTCCTGATGACCTCATTTGAGCTCCTAGATCAAGCTGTGCCTGAAGCCAACTGACTTTCCTTTCCATGAGCCAATAAATTGTCTTTTCATTTAATCTAGTTAGTTTGGGGTTTCTGCCAGTTGTACTTGAAAGAGTCCCCAATGACTATATCTTTAAAACAAAAATGCTTCATTATGATCTCAGTTTTACTCAGAGAAGGTGTGGATTAGACATGAAAAGTAAGGCCCTGCTCTCACAGGATGGGGAAGGAAACACGACTGAGGCAGAATCTTTGGGTGAGGAAACTATGAGTCTCTCTAGCCCTTCTTGAGTCAGTTTCTCACAGAGCAGATTCATTCTTGTCCAGACATGTCGCAAGAAAATTACCAGAAATCAGGCAAACCCATTTACAAATGTAAATACTGAAGTGCATTACTTTGCCCAAGATAAGCTTTTTGACTTAGTTCTCTTGGTTTATTAACACCTTAATTATGATTATTATTACAGATGCTGTCTGTATAGCCACTTTAACAGGGCTGGATTAAGAAATATGGTGCTTATTTTCCAAGTACTAAAGCCATGAGCAATTCTCCTTTTTTCCCCCCAATAATTTGAGTTCATTCTTATCAGTGTTTAGAAAAACCTAAAATGAACACTTAATCCTAGACCTTTCTGCCAAAGCCCATCTCAAGCACAAAAGGTGTTTCGTGGCTACTGAATAGAAATAATATTGGTCGTGAGAAAGGCCTCACACATTTTGGGGAGCCAGTTGGTACTTAAGGAAGATAAAAAGAGAGAAGCCGAAGAAATGATGGCACTTTAAGATCTCTCTGTATACGGGCTTCAAAAGACTTTTATTTTTTTTAAGTGGACAATTCTTCTATTTAGTGGTTTTTAGGGCAGAGCAAAATCATGGGCCAGTTTTGAAAAGGAAACTGTAAAGAAGGCAGGATTGACAAGAATAAACTCGTACCAAAAAAATCTGCTTTTAAACCATTATTGGCAGTTCAAAAAAGGCCAGTGAACCCCTGGGGTGATGTTGAGGAAGGAGCATGGGTGAAATGTCCTCGAGAATAAAATCAGCTGGACCCTGATTTTAGGACAACTCATCTGAAAGGGTCCGTGAGATGCTGTCATTAGAAAGGTGTGTCCAGGAGACCTGGAGAAAGACAAGCTGTATGTGGCTTGCTCATCGACCTTCCTTTCCTTTACTCTGTAGCACCTTGAGATCATTGCCAAGTCCAAGTAAATGGAACATTTATTTCTTCTTGCATTTACTTATTCATTTGAGAAATGTTTACTGAGCGGCTATTATGGGCTCAGCACTGATGAGCAGTCTGTGTGACTCAGGAGGGACCAGAAGGAGCTGGATTGTACCCGCTCTAGCCCGGACTATTCAATAAATATTTACAATAACGGCATATTTTGTGCCAGTCTCTGTATTAGGAACTGGGATAACCATAGAATCAGTAATGGTGGCAGTTAGACAGGGTTTGATTCCTCAAATGAAAGAAAATGACAATGTTGCAGGAAAAGGTTAAAATATAGGAACAGCATGAAAGTCAGGTTGTGTATAGGAAGCAGCCAAAGTCTGCATCACAACAAAGAGTCTGGAGAGGCCAGATGTGGGCACCAATTGTCTTCTCTTTGCAGGGCTGAATGGATGCACTTTCTCTTTTAGATCAGGAACCACTAACCTGCACTAAACAGCCTAGAATCAGAGTGTCCAAAATGGAGTATAGGCTGGGCTTCTTATAGCCTGCTAGTCTGGTAAGAAAGTCTTGCAATGTAACCACCCCAAGGGCAGAGCCACCAGGGGGGGTCTCATTGAGACGAGGTGCAAATCATCAACCTCACAGTTATCAATAAACAATGCTGACAAGCTAGCACAAACCCCTGAAACTTGCTGGGATCTGTGGTTACAAAGTAACGCTATTAGTCAGAACTTTTTATATCTTGATCAGAGGCCAGTGCTGTGCAGGTTCATCTTTCACTTCAGCAATTCATCTCAGGCCAATTCCAGGCCCACAGGAGTTAACCCTGGAGCTTTTCCAATCCATTCTCCACACTGCACCCAGTAAACTTGAAAAGAATAAAACAAAACTTAATCTGAAAAAAATAGAAAATAACAAGTGTTAACGAGGATGTGGAGAAATTTCAACCCTGTGCACTGTGGGTGGGAATGTAAAATGGTGCAACCACTATGAAAAACAGTATGGAGTTCCTCAAAAAATTAAAAATAGATCCCGCAATCTCACTTCTGGTATATATCCAAAAAAAAACTGAAAGCAGCGTCTTGAAGAGATATTTGCACCCCTGTGTTCGTAGCAGCATTGTTCACAACAGCCAAGAGGTGAAAGCAACCCAAGTGTCCATCAGTGGACGAATGGATAAACAAAACATGATGTATACATAAAATAGAATGTCATTTCCCCCTCAACAAAGAATTACTGAGCCCCAAATGCCAATAGTGCCAAGGTGAAAAACCTTGATATAGACCAACAAAGGGGATGTTTAAGGATAATCAGAGCGTTGTTACCAGAAGGAGGGCCTAGATGTCGGCAAACCCCACAGATTCCACTGCAAGGACAGTGCCTGGCCCAGACTAGGTTTTCTATTGTTTTTCTTTTTCTTCTTTTTGTTCTTTCCCAGACTTGTTTTCCCTCCCTACTCCTGACTCCAACCTTTTCCCACACATTCTCTTAGAAATAAGCCTTCCTCCCCCTTGTCCACAAATATGAGTTACCACGATCTCTCCCATAACCTAAAGCCCTCTAGGAATTCCATGTCCCCACTACGCCTTGAATATCGAGGGATCTCTATTTCTCCCCAGCTCCAGGCCACACCCACCTGCCATTCTGAACACATCGCAAATGTCAGAAGGCTTGTAATGGGAAATGGACCGTGTGTCTGTTGAATTTGCACACTTCTTCAGCCCCACACACCTAGACGATCATATATATTCTTTTTTGGGCCAAATTTCCCCTCTAGATATCAACCACAATACCAGATTCTTGCCACTTACGGCTGCTTCTCTCTCTTTCTCCTGGCTCTCTCTCCTCTCACTATGACTTTATCCTGGCTACAGCTTTTTTTTTTAAGTTTCTTCCTCTTTTTAAATATGGTTTGCATTCATGTGGTTCAAAATTCAAAAGGTATCAAAGGATACTTGCAGCAAAAGTTACTCCCACCTCTGTCTCCAGTTCCCTAATCCCTCACCAGAGGCAACTCCTGTTACTAATCTGTTAAGCAAGTACATATCCAGATTCTTCTTCTCTTTCCTTTTTTCTTTTAAACAAAATGGTAGCATACTCTGCACATGGCTATGCACCGTGCTCTGGCTTATTCCACTTAAAGATTATTTTGGAGATTGTACATATCAGTACATAAGAGCTTGCTCGTAGTTTTTATGGAAGCTTAGCATTCCATTTTATGGATGTGTCATAATTTGTCGAACCAGTCCCCTCTTGCTGGGTGCTATACATGGAATGTTTGTGTCCCCCCAAAATTCATATGTTAAATCCTAATGCCTGGTGTGATGATAGTAGGAGGTGGGCCTTTTGAAGGTGATTAGGTCATGAGGGTGGAGTTCTCATGAATGGGATTAGTGCCCTTATAAAAGAGAGCTCCCTCACCCCTTTCACCATGTGAGGACACAGCAAGAAGACGGCCCTCTATGAACCGGGAAGTGGACCTACACCAGACACCAAATCTGCTGGCACCTTGATCTTGGACTTCCAGCCTTCAGAAATGTGAGAAATAAATTTACATTGTTTATAAGCCACCCAGACTATGGTATTTTGTTATAGCAGCCCCAACGGACTAAGACACTGGGCATTTAGATTGTTTCCAATCTTCTGTTATGAAAAACTCCACCATCACTTTGTATGCGCACATGAATATATCTACAGGATAAATTTTTAGAAGTGGAATTGAAGGGTCGAAGATGAAGTACTTTGTTGTTTTGCAACAATTTCCATTTTGCATCAATTTGCTCTCCCACCAGCAATGTATGCGAGCCCACCATTTCCACCACTCCCTCACCACCAAGGTCAGATTGTCATATTCACTCCTAGTGGGGTTTGCAGTGAGAAGTGCTAGTGAGGTTCCTTTTGCATAGAAATAGAAACAAGTGTTAGAGGCACACTGGGCAAAAAGCAGTGAAACACCTGCTTAGATGGAGCTCCGGGCGTGAGGAGTTTCTAAGCTGCAAAAGAACTCGATGGCTAAGAAGGGGGGCTGCTCAGCTGTGAGCATGGTGAAATGACTAAACAACACACCAGGGGAAGTGATGAAATCTTACTGCGTAGAGAACCCTAAAATTGGGGTGGCCTCTGGGACCCTGTCGTAAAGAAATAATTTGAAATATGGAAAACACTTTATGCACTGTCTTGGTTTACTCAGAATCCCACAACAAAATACCATAGACTGAGTGGCTTAAACAGACATTTATTTCTCACAGTTCTGGAGGCTGGAGGTCCTCGATCAGGGTGCCAGCATGGTCAGTTTCTGGTGGGAACCCTCTTCCTGGGTTGCAGACGGCCAACTTCTCACTGTGTCCTCACATGGTGGGGAGGTGGGAGGAGAGAGAAAGAGACAGAGAAGAGTGCTCTTTGGTGTCTCTTCTTATAAGGACACTAATCTCATAAGAGCCCCACCCTCATGATCTCATCTAACCCTAATTACCTCCCAAAGGGCCCATCTCCCAGTACCATCACATTGGTAGTTAGGCTTCAACATATAAATTTGGGAGGACATAAACATTCAGGTAATAATATGTACAAAGTCATTTATCTAACCTATATGTCTAGCAAAATGGGCAGAGTTAAGTGCACTGGGGTACAGCTCTGAGATGGAATATCATATAGGCATCAAAAACTCACTTTTCAAGAAAATTGACAACTTAGGTTTATCAGCTAGGGTTCTTTGGCTGTAAGCAATAGAGACTGACTTTGGCCTATGTAAGCAAAAAGGAACTTACGGAAAGCTGTTGGAGGCTGAGGCCATCCCAAATCAACGTGAGGCTAGAGGCCCAGGTGGCAAGTGGGCAGGAATAAAGGTAGTTCCAGAGTCCTGGGCCACAGGAATGTCCCAATGGTCTTACAACAGGAAGTTCCCAGGGGAGCACTGAAGGGGCAGTAAATACCCTGAAACTGCTCCTTCCCTTCTCACGTCATGCATCCATGGGGTGTCTGTAGCCTGCACTGATGCCAGAAGAGGGAGAATCTGGCCCCTTCAGCTTTGGGGGAGGGAGGGAGGATAACCCGGATTTACTCTCACATGATTCACTATGGAGGGGGAGAGAATTTGCAAAAAAATAAGTCAGGGCATTGTTTGGATGCTAAATTGATGTGGGGTGGTCAAGAGTTGACATGTGACCTCTACAGTGGAGAAATGTTTATATTATCCTGTTAAATTGAAAAAGTAAGCAACACAGTTCAACATTTGGTGCGACTATATGGAGAATGCGCCCACCGAAGATAGACTGGAAGGAAAGACACCCAATTGCGATTAGTACTTGTCTTTGGGAGGTGGATTATGGGTGTTTTTTTCTTCTTTGTACTTTTCCATATTTTCCACTTTTTTCTAATACACCAAATTTATTTGTTTATTTTTATTTTTGCTGAGGAAGATTAGCCCTGAGCTAACATCTGTTCCAGTCTTCCTCCACTTTGTGTGTGGGAGACCTCCACAGCATAGCTAATAAGTGGAGTAGGTCCACGCCTAGGATCCGAACCCGGGCTGCCAAAGTGGAACGCGCAGAATTTCAAACACTCGTTCATGGGGTCGGCCCCCCTGTTTATTTATTTTTAAAACATCTGTGTGAAAAGTTTAAGTGCACTGCTTCTAGGGAAAAGCGAAAGTTAAGACTGGCCCTAGGTAACGTTGTGAATAAGGGGGCTTTTTGGAACACCAGCTCTCGTTCCTTTTCTTTTTTCTTCTTCCTCATATTTCTCATCCTTAGGCATCGAATGATTATATTTTCCTCCACTGACTTGCCAGTTTCTTTCTATTAAAACCTGCTCTCAGAAAAGGTATGATATCAGTTGCCTTAAGGAAATTCAATAAGAATAAAATTTTCAAAAATAACACTAACTGTAAGCTAACATTTATTGCTATGGACTGAATTGTGTCCCCCGAATTCATATGTTGAAGCCCCAATCCACAATGTGACTCTATTTGGAGATGGGACTTTTAGGGGGTAATTAAGATGAAGTGAGGTCAAAAGAGTGGGTCCTAATCTGATTGGATTGGTGGCCTTATAAGAAGAGGAAGTGAGAGAGACCCCTTTCTCTCTCCATGTGCATGCACGAGGAGAGGCCATGTGAGCACACTGAGAGAAGGTGGCCATCTACGAGCCAGGAGGAGGGCTCTCACCAGAACCCAACCCTGCTGGCACCCCAATCTAGGACTTCCAGCCTCCAGAACTGTGAGAAAATAAATGTCTGTTTAAGCCACCCAGTTTACGGTATTTTTTTATGGCAGCCTGAGTGGACTAATACACTTATATATTCTATTTTAATGTTTCACTTGCATTAACTTACTGAGTCCTCATAAACTTCCTAGGAAATAACTACTATTGTTATTACCCCATTCTTCAGATGAGGAAAATCAAAGCACAGAGATACTAAGACACTCACCTAAAGTCAACACAGCCAATCTGGGCTGGTACAGGATATGAATCAAGGCAGGCTGGCGCCAGTCCATGCCCACCACTTCCTGAGCACATCCTCTATGTGTTCACATGCATTATCTTATTGGGTACCCAAAACTCCATGATTTGGGAATTATTATTCCCATTTTCCAGTTGAGAAAACTGAGATTCAGAGATGTTAAGAAATTGGCCAAGTTGACAAAGCTAGAAAGGGTGAAGCTGGTTTTAAAAAACTTAACATCAGAGCCACTCTCTTAA
The DNA here is from genome assembly GCA_031878705.1 of Tapirus indicus. Lineage (NCBI taxonomy): Eukaryota > Metazoa > Chordata > Mammalia > Perissodactyla > Tapiridae > Tapirus > Tapirus indicus. The sequence continues at coordinate 124,222,519 of CM062920.1, read as the reverse complement.
ACACAAAGTAAATTCCCAAGGAATTTTTTATTTGATGTTGTCTTTGTGGCCTACTATAGAGAAATTGATATGATTCTCAGAAATTTCCTTGCTACATTTAACTTTAAAACACCGCACTCAACTATTACCCATAAACTCTTTCACAACATATTTGACAGTCCAAGTATTTCTATAAATGATTCTTATTAGAAAAATAATGCAAGGTGGGATCAGATCATTTCAAATGATCCAGCAAAATGGTGAAACAGCATCACAGAGAAAATAGTACACTCACCCTCCATTTCACAAGGTTGAATGTTTGCTCAAATGTCACCTTCTCCATGAGGCTGCCCTAAGAATCTATTTAAAATTGCACCCCTTTATCACTCTCACATCCCCCTCATTACTTTTAAACCTCCTTAATCCTCCTCAATTCTTTTCATTTACAGCCCTTATCACCTTCTAATTTCTTGTGTTTTACCTATTTATTATTAAGGGTTTTTTCCTCTACTATCTGCCTTGCTAGAATTTAAGTTTCACATGGCAGGGACTTTCATCATTTTGTTCACTGCTGTGTCCCCCAGCACTGGTAGGCCTGCAACCAAGTAGGTGCCCAGTCAATATTGCTTGAATACATTTCTTCCAGGGCTTATTTTGTTGTATCTTACATTAAAATGCCCAGCCCCAAACAAAGTTTGGAGGAAATATAGGCAAAAATTATTTATTTTCCTTTGGAATTTTCTTTGAATAGGTAATATACTCAAATTGTTCAAAATTCAAAAGTTATACAAGGTTGGACAGTGAGAAATCGACTCTCCACCCTGTTTCCCCTACCATCTTACTGTTCTCCTTCCTGGAGACCACCAATGTTATCAGTTTCTTTTGTAAATTTCCAGAGAAATGTCTTGAATATGCAAGCATGGATATATATGTGTAGATAGATAGATAGATAGATCAATTGATCAATCTATATCTTTTTTATACAATATTACACAAATATTATAGCATATTAATATGTACACACTGTAGTACAATGGCTTTTTAAAAAACTCAACAATATAGAGTGATTGAGAAGGAATTGATTAATTTAAACAATGTGTTATTCAGTCATTTGATTGTGGACATTTAGTATGCACACGGAATCATGTCAAGAACCTCTTGTTTAGGTTGTTTCTTGCAACCTTGAGGAAATGAAGTAACATATCACGCTGCTGTTTCAGCCATTGGTGGTGATGTGCCACAAAGGGGCTGGGATGAATTAGCCTACAGGATTTCTAGGTGAGTGTGACATGGGAGGGGTGCATACTGAGCATTTCTAAGATTACAGACACTTCCAGATAGGTTTCGAATGCATGTTCATGTATAATGTTGTATTAGTCAGGGTTCTCCAGAGAAACAGAACCAAATAGGGTGTGTATATACATATACAGAAGGACATTTAAGGAGTTTATAAGAAATTGGCTCGCATGGTTATGGAGGCCGGCAAGTTCAAAATCAGCAGTGTGGGTTAGCAGGCTCGAGACTTAGAAGAGCCGATGATACAGATGAAGTCTGAAGGCTCTGTAAAAAGAAAAAAGTTCTGCAGATGGATGGTGGTGATGGTTGCACAACAATGTGAATGGGCTTCACACCACTGAACTGTATCTAAAATTGATTAAGATGGTAAATTTTATGTGTATTTTAGTGCAATCAAAAATAAATGAATTAAATTAAAATTTAAAAAAAAACAGCAACCTTTTATTATTTCACTATTTCTTTGGGTCAGAAATTTAGGAGCAGCTTAGCTGGGTGGTTATGGTTGCAGTCAGATGTTGTCTGGGGCCACAGTCATCTGAAGGCTTAACTGGGGTTGGAGGAACTCCTTCCAAGATGGCTACTCACATGGCTGGTGGCTGGAGGCCTCAGTCCCACACTGGTTGTTGGCAGGAAGCCTTCATTTCTCACCACATGGACCTCTGCATAGGGCTACTTGAGTGTCCTCATAACATGGCAGCCAGCATCCCCCAGAACAAGCCATGTCATCTGAGAGAGAAGCTCATGTCATTTATGGTCCAGTCACAGAAGACACACATTCATCTTTTACGCAACATCCTCTTTGTTATAAGTGAGTCACTGAGTCAGCTCACACTCAGGGACAGGGTTATTAGGCTCCACCTTTTGATAGGACTAGTGTTAAAGAATTTGTAGACATATTTCAAAACCACTCTAGCATTTGAACTGATGTGGGAACAAATTCTAGTAAAAGCTACTTAATTTTTCTAAGCTTCTGTTTCCTCAAATGACAGTGACCAAAGTGATGGGGTATGTGACTGGTCTCATCTGAACTTCCTTGAACTTCATGGTATGGGTTCCTCCACCAAAAAGAAGGATTCTGTTTCCAGAAGGAAGAGGAAGGGGATGCTGGGTAGTCAAATGTGTCCAGATGTCCACTGCACACATCATTTTGGCATACCAAGTATCAACATGAGCATACTCCAACAGAGGCGTGCCCATAGTCCTGCCTGAGTTAGTATTAGAGGAGTCTCAGCATTTTTTCGTTTTAATTTTTAAAAATTGTGGTAAAATACACATAACATAAAATTTACCATTTTAACCTTTTTTGTGTGTGTGAGGAAGACTAGCCCTGAGCTAACATCCGTTGCCAGTCCTCCCCTTTTTGCTGAGGAAGACTGGCCCTGGGCTAACATCTGTGCCCATCTTCCTCCACTTTATATGGGATGCCGCCACAGCATGACTTGACACGTGCATCTGTCCGCGCCCAGGATCTGAACCTGGGAAACCCCGGGCCGCCAAAGTAGAGCGCGTGAACTTAACTGCTACGCCACAGGGCCAGCCCCATTTTAAGCATTTTTAAGTGTGCAGTTCAGTGGCATTAAGTACATTCGCATTATTGTGCAACCATCACCACCATCCACCCATAAAACTCTTTTCCTCTTCCTAAACTGAAATTCTGTACCCATTGAACAATAACTCCCCATTTTGCCCTCCCCGCAGCCCCTGGTAACCACCATTCTACTCTATGTGTCTATGAATTTGTCTACTTTAGATACCTCACATAAGTGGAATCATACTGTATTTGTCCTTTTGCATCTGGCTTATTTCACTTAGCATAATGTCCCCAAGGTTCATCCTTGTTGTAGCATGTGTCAGAACTTCCTTTTTAAGGCTGAATGATATCCCATTGCATATATGTACCACATTTTGTTTATCCATTTCCCCCGTCGATGCACATTTGGGTCGCCTCCACCTTTTGACTATTGCAAATAATGCTGCTATGAACATGGGTATAGAGTTTCAGCAATTTATCACTAGTTCACTTGGAGCAATTGAAGGCTTTATTCTAGAATTTAGATCCTGGGCTCTAAGAGTTTGGAAAAGTGTACTGGATGTGCAGGCAGAAGACATGGGTGCCTACTGAGCTCACATCAGCCACACACCCTTGGGCAAGTTGCTTCACCTCTCTGAACCTCAAAGGGTTTCTGGGAGACTCACTGGAAATAATCAAAATGGAATGACTGGAAAGACAGATAAAGAAGGACACGACAATAACAATTGTGTAGTTGTTTGACTTCTTTTCCCAGCCCCTGGCATGAGGTAGCCCTGGAACATCATAAGTGCTCAATGAATATCTGCTAAATAAATGAATCTTAGAACCCTTTGATATATTTGACTCCTTGCTTAAATCCCCTTCTTTGTGAAAGCATCGTAAATTGTGATGACTACATGGTCCATCTTTCTCCTTTTATTACTCTGTACATAAAGATTCCTTGAGACAATATTTTCAGATAGCACACAATATTGTTTTTATATAGAATCTAGTCACAGGAGCGTCTTTCTACAGGACACCTGGGTCCAGAAGCTCAGAGCCAAAAGCCCATTCTAATGAAATAAAAATCTAACCTGTCCCCAAGCAGGTTGGTCTTTGATCATCCTTAATCCTTGGTATTCTTTCAGGCTAATCTGATTTTTTTCCCCCAGAAGTTGACTGATTTGCGATATCATTGACACAAATTCATTTGCCTGATACAGGAAAAGGACCCAGTTCTCATCTTAAAGCTGTGCCCTGATTGTAAATGCAAAAGTTCTCTCTGGAAGGATCCACAAGAACCTAACTGTGGTTGCCTCCAGACAGGGAGATTTGGGGCTTGGGGTAAGGTGGGAGAGAGACGTATTTTTCCGTGTAAACGCTTTTGTATTTTGGGGGGGAAAATTTTTATGTTGTGTGTGTATTACTTTAAAAATAAAAACACTATTCTTGAAGCAAGAATAAATACTAACAATGTGTTCAGCCAACTCTGAGTCACCAGGGGGAATAAAAGATTAAAATGGCAGAGGAAACAATTCTTGAATCAGAAGACAAAGCCAGCCCAAAGAAAATTATAAACCAGATGCAGTTGCTTTAGAGGCAATAGTGTGTAGGCTCTGTCAAGACGTGGGAGTTGGATAAAATTGGGGGCAAATTCTAGTTTTGCCATGTTTTTAGCAGAGCAACTTAACACCTTCAAGTCTCAGTTTCCTCATTTGCAAAATGGGGATAATAATGCCCATCTGTTAT